>CM066031.1:1208844884-1210079741 GCA_033557465.1 Ichthyophis bannanicus
AGAGTTTCTGTCGTTTAGATTGGGCAGGTTTGTTATGGCGTGCACATCTACAGCAACAGCAGAGTGGGCACATAGAAAAGGGCAACTGTACTGATGCTGTAAATGGGATACAGGGGCTGCAGGTGGCACATGCTGTGGTCCAGCTGGGGCACAGTGTGGGCTAGGCAGATGCCTAGGTGGCACATAGGAATGCCAAAACTGTAAAGCAGCAAGACAGCAACTGACGAGGGTCCAACATGGGCATGAGTGTGTGTCCCACAGTGTCACAGGGGATATTACCCAGCAGGTACCCCCAAGGGCACATAACATTGGCAGGCGGTGCGGGGGGGGGGGGGGGGGAAGCACGCACGTCCATGTAGGCACCCCTACCTGAGAACCCACACCATAGGCAGCTGCATACCGGCATACTGGATGGCCTGGGACTGTGCACCACCAGCACCACCGGCATAATGGCATGACAGCATGGTGGCGGAGGGGTGCTGATGGCGGAGGGGGCAGTGGCATCTGCCCACAGCAGACCATGAGACCATGGCCTAGCCCTGTTTAGGTGGGTGCTGTGCACTGCAACAGACAGGGTCTGTCTGATGAACAGTCATGGTATCCTGTGACGTGGTAGCTTCCCCAGAAGCCATGGAAACAGATGGTGACCCGGTGGAAGGTTTTGGTACTGCAGGTAAATGCAGGATTTTCTCTGCTCACAACAAGAAACGCATGGCTAATCAGCTAACACAGCTCACCTCGGGGGAAGGGAGAAGCAGAGTTACTGATTGGGCACGCCCTAACAGGAGGCGGGCTGCCAAAGCAAAGGCAGCTTGTTAAACAGAGAGAGAGAGAGAAAAGACGGAGCAAGGCAAGGAAGAAGGAAGCAACGTGAAAGGCAGGAAGCAGCCTTTGATGCAGAAACCCTTGACTTAGAAGGAGAAACACTGCCCAGCTGTAATCCTAGGAGAAGGGATTCAGAACCAAGAAGCAGGTACCAGGGATACTCAGTGCCTGAAAGAACCTTCTGGGAACAAGAGAGGTGTGAAGCACTGAGAGACCCAGGGATAAAGCCCAGGCTTCTGGAGGAGAGAGCTGACCCATGGAAAGGGAGGCAGAGTGGCAGGGAATTCTCAGACAAGCCTCAATACAAGGTACATGGTGTGTTTAATTCAGATGACAAGTTTTATGAGAAGCCAGAAAGAGTGAATGCTGATTTTAAAACCCAGGACAGACTCAGGCATTATGAAGGCAGTTGGCTGCAGCCTGAAACTTTGTTTAAACAAACCCAGCTTTTCTCACCAGACAGCTGAAAGATTTAGCAAGCAGGCTAGTAGAAAGAACACAGCTGACTTGTATGGGAGAGAAATAAGCAGGGAGGAATTAGAAGGTCCTACGTTTGAAGCACTCTTTAGAAGCACTCCTCATACAACTGAACTGGCTAACCCGACACTTACTTACAGAGACAAGTGGAGGAGGGGTAACTCTAGTGCATTGAATGAATGTTTTAACAGAGATGACATTACTTGCTTTCCTGAAGTAAAGTCTGCAAACAATTACTTACCCAAGGAAGGAGCAACTCCTCAGCCCAGCCCAGTTAGAAAGCAGGCTGAATTACTCCTTAGAGAGTTCAAAGAATTCTTAGATAAACGAGCAATTCCTGACCAGAAGTTAGTGCAATCAGAGAAGAGTCCTGAAGTAGAAATGCCCTTGGCTTCTCCTTTGCCAATGATTGAATTGAATCAACCAATGGACTGCTCAACCTGTCTGATTGACAGAAATTAGTAAAGCAAAGCTTGAATGGTCATTTGCTATGATATCCTAAAATGTATGCTGTTTAAGTACCTGGCTGAAGAGCTTATGAAGAGATAAAAATAAGCTGAAGCATACCTTGGTTACAGTACAGGAACATTATTGTTTTCCCCTTGTTTAATTGATTTAAAAATAGAGGTCACATGACGGAATGTGAACTCCAGTATTGAAGGACACTTTGAGCACAGCATTTGAAGAGCCTGTTTTTCCTTTGTTCCTACTTTGGCTAATATATATTCCTTTACGCCTGTTTCATTCCATCACGGAGCGGGAGAAATAAATCCTTATGTAAAAAAATATTCTTTTGCCTGCCTTATCATTCGACCTTCACAACTACCTCAACCTCAACCTCAAGGCCGACCCCTCCTCAAACCCTCAAGGTTAGGGAGCGGGTGGGTGGCAATCCCCAGGGATTGAACTGTCCCTGTGGCAACAGTGTGGTGCAGTACACACAGCCAGTGTGTTCGGGAGCAGAAGGTCACAAGTTCAAGTCCCAGCTGTGGCTCCTGCCAACCCTTTCCCCATATTTCACCCAGTACTAAACCATGGTAATAAAGACAGAACCTTAATTGCAGATAAAATAAACATGCCTGAAACGCCTATATTTTAACCTACAGAGCACAGAGACCATAAACATGTGCAATCCCTAGAGCAGAGTTTCCCAACTGCAGTCCTGGAGGGCCAAACACCATTCAGGTTTCATGCTGTCCCTAATAAATATGCCTGTGTTGCATTAGTATGTGCCGCCCCCATTGTATGCAAATGTATCTCATGCATATTCATTAGGGACAGCATGAAAACCTGAACAGTGTTTGGCCCACCAGGACCGGAGTTGGGAACCTCTGCTCTAGAGCAGCAGCCAACAGGGGCATAAACACCCACACCCACAGGCTCCACTATCCGAAGCCTCATGGAGAGTCAGGCTGTTGGGCCCTGCGCGCAGCAGCATCTCCCAATACTAGCACTTGCATACCTTAGCAATGCCACCCTAAACTTGGGAATACGTTACACACATATCAAAAGGTTGCTATGATTAGATAACAGATAACAATTCCTAAGTTAAGCACAATTTGCTGATAGAGCTGCATCATAGCAACCTTTCTGATATCTGTGGAGTGTGTTTCAGTTTTGGTTTCTGACAGTGTTTACCATCCCGGGGAGTGACCCCAACAGTATTGCATACCATAGCCATGCCTGCACTGTGCCCAGGACTGGTGCGGTGGCCAGGGCTGCCAAAAGCCTCTATATTTGCACAATGCTGGCATAGGTGTGGGAGTGTGTGTCTGTCTATCCAGTGTGTTGTGGCTGCCTACACCTTACTCAGCCCACACTGCTTGCACTGTTTCCAGTGTTAGCCTGCCAATGTGCATAATGAGGAGCAAGGTACTGTGGGTATGTCCCGGACAGGGTAGCCTGGGCAGGATGCATCTGCACAGGGCATAGGGCAATGGCTGGGACATTGTAGTGCCTGGCCACCACCTGCACGGACAGGGTGGCCACAGCATGTCCTGCTGGGAGGTCACTCTCACTCTGACTGAGCAGTGACCACGGCATGGCTAGGTTCCCCCAAAGTGCCATATAGTCTATTTCTCAAGTGATATTTATGGGTTTTCTTTTCTGGGGCCCAATCACTGACTTATTTGCTTGGTGTGTGTGCTCACATCCCAGTTTTGGATGCACACATCTTCTCCAGGAACATGCACTAGGAACTAACTAGCAGACTGTCTGCAGTTAGTATGTATATGGCTGGAACACCTTGCAGGGTGCAACAGCTGGAGACTCACTGTGCTCGTTGCTGGAGAATGTCAGATAGTGGTGGGGGGCAGCTGAGCATTTCCAGGCCTACTGTATGACTGCCATTGCCTTATGGATGTGTACAGATGTGCATTGACTGCCCTGTAGGGTGCCTGTTCCCCAGCAGGATTTGGGTTGATGGTCCCCTCTACTGCCACCATTGCAGGGATGTAGAATGTGGATCTGTTGGTGGGAGATCCTGTCCCCCACCCTGAGCCCTAGAGGGTGGGTTGGGTGGTGCTACATAAGCCATCTATGGGTCCAAACACCCCCCTTCACTTAAATCATGTGACCATGGCACCCACACAGGATATGCACTATTCTGGGTGCGTTATAGTCCACAAGGGCTAGATGTGACTGGGAAATATGGATGGACACAGGTGTGTCTGCAAGGACTACCTATCACACACTGGCACTGATGGTGACCTGCAGCATAGTCTATCTCAGTTAAGCCAGGTGCTGCGGACCTGGTGCTGGGCGTCCCACCTCGCCCTTAGGGTGAGCACAGTACCCGCACAATGTGATGGTCTGTAGCTACTCTGTGCCAGTAACACACACGGTCAGTTCCCCCTACCAGGCCGAGGTGCTCTGGGGGTGCATACCCCATCTTGTGATCATCTGTAGACTGCTGATCTGCATGTGCAGTGCATCATGGGTACAGGTGGGTTTACCCTATCCTGGTAACCACAGCAGACAGTTTGTGTGGTGGCCTGCAGTCTTTCTGTAGCCAGCCAGGGGTTTGTTAGCAGCTATATAGATGTAGCCCACTGGTTACTTCACTGACTGTGGAGGCAGAGGTCATGGGTTTGATTCTGCAGTGGGGTTATGTAAGAAGGCTGTCTGAGGCATTTCCTTTTTTTTAAATTTAAATTAATGCTGCCAGCAAAAACACCCTCACAGTGCTGTAACCTTAAGGTGCCTCATAAGGTGCCCTATAGAGTGCCCTATAAGGCACCCTATAAAGCGCCGTATAAGGCGCCCTATAGGGAATATTATAAGGTGTTGGGACCACTTGGCAATAGTGATTATAGCATGATCATGTTTGATTTAATTAGTGGAGGAGGGATAGTAAAGAAATCCACAGTACTACCTTTTAACTTTCGAAAGGGAGACTATGATAAAATGAGGAATATAGTTAAGAAAAAACTAAAGGGAGCAGTTGCAAAGGTTAAAGACTTACATTAAGGTTGGGTGTTGTTTAAAAATACTATCCTGGAAGCCCAGACCAGCTGTATTCCACGCATTAAAAAAGGTGGAAGAAAGTCCAAAAAACTGCCAGCATGGTTTAACGGTGAGGTCAGAGAGGCTGTTGCTGCCAAAAAAGCATCTTTCAGGAAATGGAAAAAAGAGCCAAACGACGAAAACTGGAAACAGCACAAGCACTAGGAAGTTAAATGCAAAGCACTGATAAGGCAAGCAAAGCGAGAATTTGAGAAGGAACTTGCTACGGAAGCAAAAACATAAAATAAAGACTTTTTCAAGTACATTCATAGCAAAAGGCCTGTGAGAGAGTCAATTGGACCATTAGATGATAGAGGGGTAAAAGGGGCAGTAAGAGGAGACAAGGCGATAGCGGAGAGACTGAATGAATTCTTTGCTTTGGTCTTTACTGAGGAAGATGTAGGGATGTTACCCAAGACTGAAGTGGTATTTAAAGGTGATACTGCAGAGGAATTGAGAGAAATATCGCTACACCGGGAAGATGTATTACAACTATTTGATAAACTGAATAGTAGTGTAGCAGCAGAGCGCAGACAAACCAATGATACCAGGAGTCTGTTCAGAAGGTCCAAATCATTTATTTGTGCATAAGTCTCAAGCAAAGTCAATTTCAAAATGGCTGAGCAAAGTTCTCTGGCAATACAACAACTTTTATAGACTTTAGCTTCATTCTAGGTATAGAAAAACATTTCATTGGTCCCGGTAACCTCCCGTACCTCCCGTACCCCTTCTATTGGTCCCGGTACTGATATGATTATCCAATTATGTTCTTTCAGTGGGCTCAGCACCTGCTTATCCCCTTCTAGTCCCAATTACAATGGCCAGTTCACCAACTTGTTACTTTCCTTCTCTCAAGGCCATTGAGCCAGTTTGTACGTGTAGGGAAGCAGGGCTCTATAACTTCTCTGTCAGCAGTTTTAAACATGAATTTCTGTATTTTTCCATCTGTTCTGCTTGTCTAAGCTAATTCAATACTTTTACTGAATTCTAATTCTACAGTAGCATATTGGGGGATGTGCAATTCCTATGGGCCTCTTCACAAGCTTCATTTACAGGTCAAGCTAGTTAGGCTTGCTTGCTTATGTCAGACACTGTGGATCACAGGCCTTCACCTGCCACATTCCCCCCTTTGATTATTCTCACCCTATTACTGAATAAGGTGTGAGAATTAAATCACTTTAAAAGAGTTATACTAGGGTCATAGGATTCCTACTATATGCAGGAGGTTTTGGTTGGTATAAGGCCATAATCTTAGTTGCGGTCTTCCGCTCTACTGTACTTTCAATAGCACTATGAATAGAACGCATACAACATGGGATTATACATGGTAATAACAAAATAACAGCAATAAGTATTAGTACTAATATAAGGAAAGTTTTAAGTCCTCCCAGCCATGAGAAAAGGTTAGCAAACCAGTTAGGAAATTTCAGTGAGTGCCAAGTCTGTACTGGCACATAAGCATGTCTTTGCATATCCTTAGCAAGTTCTTCAACTACTTGACCCTTATCATCTATTTTTAAACAACAATTGGTTAAATTCAGCTTACCACATACTCCTCCTTCAGCTGCTAACAAATAATCAAGTGCTAAGCGATTCTGATATATAGCAGTGCGCATCTGAGTACTTTGTCTAGCTAAAAGTGTAAGAGCTTGGCTAGTTTCGTTGGTTATTATTTCAACTACTGCTTGTAAGCGAATAATACGATTAATCATATAGACTGGGGTTCGATAACCCCACATACCATCATCATTCCAAGTGGCAGGCCCATAATACTCAATGATTCTCTCTGGCGGCCAATCATCACCCTTCCACTTCTCCCACTTGCCTACTTGGAGGGGTGATCTCTTCTGTCGCAGTGCTCTTTTGTGTCTGTGGGTAGTGTATACTGGGTATCCTAATTGTTCTCCATGTTCTGTGGGTAGGAGAAAGAAAGAAGGTCTGATGGTCCCTAAGACACATGCTCCTCCCCAATGTGGCGGGAGTCGAGTATACGCTCGGTTTCCACAGATCCAATACAGGCCAGGTGGGGCTTGCCAAGCATGGGTTTTAGCAAGATTAGTCCATAAATCAGCAAGTTCAGGAAATCTGGCTAATGGGTTAGGAGGTTCAGGGTGTTTGATTCCTGACCACCATGACGTCTTTTTGGTAGTGGCATTATAGAATTTCTGGCTAAGACAGACCAGCTGTCCTACCTGTTGGGTGAACTGAGGTCCAGTTCTGGTATAGCAAAGACGTCCAACAATTGAGTGCGCTAACACCCATTCGCTAGTAGTCTTGTGTAATTCAGTCTGATTGTAAGTCAGAGAATAATTTAATTCTTGAGCTTCCCATGGCCACTGGTCACCCATCTGGGTTCCGCCACAGAAATAGCAATCTGAGATTTTGAGACTAGATACTACTGCTCCAGCTAATTCTAAGAATAAATTCTGAGAAGGATGAGGGATCTCAAACTTATTTACATGCATGGCCTCATAGAAGGTGTTATGGATGTGATATTTAGATGACTTGTGGGCTTGGGTGTTCAATCTTATATACACAATGGTTCCTGGATCTGATCCAGTACCTGCGATACGTAGACCAAATTTGTATCCTTGTTTCCATACACTAGGGTTACGTATCCGTAAGTGTAAAGGGTTACAAGCATCTTTCTTACATTTGTCGTCTGTTGTTGACTTGGTTAGAGTGGCCATTCGTTTATCTATCTTTTCGTCAACTATACCATCATTCCATGTAGCATAAAAAACACATTCCCAATTTGGGCAATAGTAATCTGCTGCTGTGGCAGTACTATATGAATCCTTTTTACCTGTACACTTTCCCCATCCTGTGGCACCTTCTGGGCACATATACTTATGGTCATTTCGATATGCTTTTTCCCAGGTACCACATTTGGAGCGACTATCTCTGTTTATAACATCACATGCATCAAAATTCAAAACAACAGGTCTACTAGTATCTTTAAGTGGTTGTGTGGCAGTTATTATAGGTCCATCTGCATCCTTCCATCGTATTTCCAACGTGTAATAGGATGGATTCTGATGCGGATTATAGCATACTCTAGATTTACCGTTAGTGCAAACATTTAGTTCAGTGGTGTTATAAATACACCCGAGTCACTTTACCAGTGCAGGTATAGTAAGAATGGTAAATCAAAGTCTGAGTTACTTTCAGTCCAGTTCGAGTAGAAGTAATGCAAGCAGTGCATGGAGGTAAGGCATAAGTCAGTTCAAAGCCTCCAAAACAGGCAACCAGGGCAAAGCAAAGGTAAAGATACATGTTGATTGGAGTTCTTCTGAATCCTCAGCTTGCAGATCTTGACCACGACATTCTTTTCTTCGTCCCGTTCACTAATGAAGCAATTCAACGGGTGCTGAGTGTTGATTGAAGATCCTCAAGTTGTCCATCACACATTAACCAACTTAGCAATTTCAGTTGGCTTGTGAAGTCTGGTCAATCAATGTAGCATCAAAGTAGTGTGGCAAATCACACACATGAGGTTCATTAAAAACAAACTCTTGCTGTATGGAAAACAGCAATCCTCTTCGAAAGACTTGGCTACTGCAAGGCACTGTGGCAAAGTGTTTAAACTGCTGGTTGCCGTCTCAGAGTAACTCGCAAAGGTGCATCAAGATGCTGTTCTGCTGTCCACTGCTCAGGTTCAGGATCAGCGGCGGGCTTGACTCTGCTGTGGTGGATCCAGGAATCGATTTCTGCTACCTTTACTGCAGTTGGGGTAGACAGGATGACGGTGTATGGTCCCTTCCAATGGGGTTCCAACGGTGTCTTCTTCCAATCTTTGATCCACACCGAGGTACCAGGCTGGTAGGGATGCAGAGGTTCCGTCAAGTTGATAGGCAACCGGTCTTGGATCCACGCATGGAGAGTCTGCAGAACAAAACTAAGAGCTAGGAGTTCTTGCCTGGTTATTTCTGAACCAATTTGGGCTAGACTTCCTGTAATTCCCTGCACTATTGGTGGGGGTTTACCATACAGAACTTCAAAAGGGGAAAAACCTGTTGACTTTACAGGAGCTGAGCGTATTCTGAGTAAAGCTATTGGGAGCACTTGGGGCCACTTCAGGTGTGTCTCCTGACAAAGCTTAGACATCTGGGCTTTTAGGGTACGATTCATTCGCTCAACTTTCCCTGAACTCTGGGGTCTATATGCAGTGTGGAGCTTCCTTTGTATCTGCAAAGCTTTTGCTAACTGTTGAGTAATCTGGGAAACAAATGAGGGTCCATTGTCTGACCCTATTACTGCTGGAATTCCAAACCTAGGGACAATCTCTCTCATTAAAACTTTGGTAACTTCTCGAGCTTTTTCAGTTCTGGTTGGGAAGGCTTCTACCCACCCAGAAAAAGTACAGACTAATACTAATATGTAGTGATATCCATTGGCTTTTGGCATTTCAGTAAAATCAATTTGCAGGTGGTGCATGGGGGTTACACCTCCTGACTGAACTCGGGGTGCCATTATGAGGCCTTGCTTGGCATTATTTTTGGCACAAATTAGACATTGGCGTGCTACTGAAGCTGATATGGTCATCAACATGGTAATGTAGAAATGTGGTCTGAGTGCTTTTTCCATAGCACTTTTCCCATAGTGGGTGGCTTCGTGAAAGGCTTTGACAAAGGATGGTCCTAACAATTCGGGAATTACTATTCGTCCGGGGGGTTGACTGCCCTCTGCTGGTGGCAGCTCAATCCATCCATCTTTCAGTACTCCATCTTCCTTGTTACAGTAGTAATCTAATTCTTTGGTGGTATATCGTGGTGTCCATAAGTTTAAAGGTACTGGGAACAATGCTGCCTGCATTGGCATGGCTTGAGGTGTAATTTGTCCTGTCATAGCTGCTTGTTGTGCTGAGGCATCCGCAAACCTATTTCCTCGGGCAACTTCTCCTTTTCCTGCTTGATGTCCTCTGCAATGCATGACAGCTACACGAGTTGGGGCCCATACTGCATCAAGTAACATCAGTATCTCGGGGCCATACTTGACTGATTTTCCTCCGGATGTAATGAGCCCTCGTTCCTTATAGAGAGCTCCATGGGCATGTAGGGTAGTAAAGGCATATTTGGAATCTGTATATACATTTAACACAAGTTTTGCACCTAGTAATAGTGCTCGAGTGAGTGCTATCAATTCTGCTTTCTGGGCTGATGTGCCTGAGGCTAGAGCTGATGACTCAACTACTTCATGTTGAGTGACAACTGCATATCCGGCACAGCGTCGTCCATTGAGGATGAGACTGCTCCCATCAACATAATAGATTTGGTCAGGATTGTCTATGGGCACATCTGTCAGGTCAGGTCGGCTGGAGAATACAGTGTCCATGACTTCGATACAATCATGTTCTGGGATTTCTTCACTAACGGGTATCAATGTGGCTGGATTCAAGGCATGACTCACTTCCAGTTGTATCTGTGGGTTTTCACATAACATGCTCTGATATTTCAACATTCGGGAATTGGTGAGCCAATAATTTGCTTTCTGTTCCATGAGGGCAAGGACTGCATGTGGCACAGTGACTCGTAGATTCTGTCCTAATGTGAGCTTGTCTGCTTCACTCACTAACAATGCTGTAGCTGCGACTGCTCTCAGGCAAGGTGGCCATCCCTTGGCCACAGTGTCCAATTGTTTCGATAGGTATGCTACAGGTCGCTCCCAATTTCCAAATTTCTGAGTCAACATGCCTAAGGCGTTTCCCTGTGCTTCATGTACAAACAAGTGGAAAGGCTTGTGAACATCTGGTAGTCCAAGGGCTGGTGATGACATTAATTCTTCCTTTAACGTCTTGAAGGCTGTATCCTGCTCAGGTCCCCACTCCAGTGGTGACTTTTCTTCTCCTTTTGTGGCTTCATACAGTGGTTTGGCAATTTGGGCAAAGTTGGGTATCCAGATTCGGCAATATCCTGCCGCTCCCAGAAAGGCTCTGACTTGCTTTCAGGTTGTTGGGGTTGGAATTCTGCATACTGCTTCTTTTCTTTCTCTGCCTAATTTTCGGCTTCCTTGGGCTATACGAAAGCCCAAGTATTTCACTTCTTTTTGGCATAGTTGTGCTTTTGCTCTGGAAACTTTGAATCCAGCTTCATCTAGTAACTGCAAGAGATCTTTGGTGGCTTGTATACATTCACTTTCTGATACGGCAGCTATTAGCAGATCGTCCACGTATTGGAGAAGCACTCTCTTCCCCGGGGCCACTGGATAGCTTGAAAGGTCTTGATTCAATGCAGCACTAAAGATGGTAGGCAAATTCTTGAATCCTTGGGGTAGTCGTGTCCAAGTGAGTTGGCCCCCCCTTCCAGAGATGGGGTCCTGCCATTCAAATGCAAACAATATCTGACTTACAGGGGCTAATCTTATGCAAAAGAATGCATCTTTTAGATCTAGTACAGTAAAGTGGGTAGCTTCAGCAGGTATCAGTCCTAGAAGAGTGTAAGGATTAGGTACAACTGGATGTATGGTTTCAACTGCTTCATTCACTCTCCTTAGATCTTGCACTGGGCGGTAATCATCTGTTCCAGGTTTCTTTACTGGCAGAAGTGGAGTGTTCCATGGGGATTGACATACTTTTAGTAGGCCATGTTCTAGTAATCTTTGCAAGTGGCGATGAATGCCTTCAATTGCAGCTCTTGGGACAGGGTACTGTTTGACATGTACTGGTGTAGCACTAGGCTTAAGGGTTACAATTACTGGAGCTATATGTTTGGCTAGGCCTGAAGGACTGCCTTCTGCCCATACTCCAGGTGGTGCATCAATGCTCTTTAAAGTTTGTTCAAAATAAGTGTCTTGGACAGAATCATCAATGTAATATCTCCATTCTTCTTCTCGGGGAACTGTAAGCAGCATTATTCCTGCCGATTTGGCTTGGGAATTTACTGTCATTTGCATTTCTCCTTTTTCGGAGAAAGATATTTGTGCTTGTAGTTTGGCTAACATATCTCGTCCCAGTAGTGGCATTGGACATTCAGGCATATAAAGGAATTGGTGAGTTATTTGCTGTCCTCCTAGATTGCATATACGATTCTGAAGAAAAGGTTTTGTAGCTTTGGCACCAGTTGCTCCTACGATGGTGACTGTCTTTGTAGAAAATGGGGCTATCTTCTTGTCTACTACTGAATGTTCTGCTCCAGTATCAACCATAAAGTTCATAACTTGGTCTCCTATTTGTATTCCGACCATAGGCTCCTGGAGACCTAAAGCAAACTCGGAGCCCGGTCTGTCCTAATCCACGTCATCTTCATCATGGGCTGTCGTAGCCAATGCTTGTATGGCTCCTCCTCTTTCTCGCTGGAATTGTTCTCGATTGGCTCCTCCGTGGTTTCGGGGACGGCCTCGTCTTTCTTCTCTCCACTGATGATTGTTTTCGTCATCTTGCTGGGCGTCTTCGAGTTGCGGGCATGCATCTCTCCAATGTCCTTCCTCCCTGCAATAGGCGCATTGGTTTACGCCTAGTTGGGGCAGACTTCCACTTCGGCCCCGCCCCCTTCCTCTGCTCCGTCGAGTAGGGGTACCTCCCCTTTTCTGTTCAACTATGGCCGCAGCTTTCTTCTTCATCTTTCGATCACATTCTCTCTGCCTTTCATTATCACGATTCACATACACTTTATGAGCGACATCCAGTAACTGAGTTGTATTCATGCCCGCAAACCCATCTAATTTTTGTAATTGACGTCTAATGTCTGGTTGAGACTGATTTACAAAAGCAGAATTCACCATACATAAACTTCCTGGTGCATCGGGATCATAGGGAGTATACATTCTATATGCTTCAGTTAATCTTTCATGAAATTCTGCTGGGCTCTCATCTATACCTTGGATAACTCCTGCAACTTTGGAAAGGTTCATAGCTTTCTGGCCCCCCCTTTTCAGACCTTGTAAAAAGCCTTGGCGAAAACGGGCTAGGGCTCTGGATCCTCTGTCTGTATTTGGATCCCATCGGGGGTCTTCATTCGGGAATTCTCTCTGGGCCGCTTCCCGATTGTCTATTCTTTCCATCCCTGTTTCTGGAGCTACAGGGTTATCCGCAAGCCAATCAATAGCTGCTTTTCTAATTCGTGCCCGCTCCTCTGTCGTAAATAGAGTGGTCAGGAGCTGGCGGCAATCTGCCCAAGTTGGTTGGTGGGTTTCCATAATAGTATTTACTAATTCTGTAAGCTCTAGGGGTTTATTGGTATAGGAGGCATAATGTGTCCTCCAATTTAACAAATCAGTTGTAGAGAAAGGGACATACACATAGCTTAGGGGTCCCGCTACCACCTCATTATCATCATTCCTTACGGGCACTCCCGGGACTTGCCGTAAGGGCATCATCTTGGCAGTAGATGTCTTTTGGGATCTGAGAGATATTTTCGTAACTGTCCTATCAGGGGTCATTTTCTTCTTTTCTACGTGTTTCACTTTAGATGTACATTTTACTGGCAAACTAGTGCTGGCAACCACTTTTACACTGTCAGCATCGCTTAGGGAATTTTCAGTCTCTTCCGTCTCTGTTTCTGTATCTGACTCTCCTTTTTCTGTCTCGGTAGAATCATCTTCTTCAATTAAAGGGAGCTCATCTACCTGCTCTCTGGGTAATAGCTCAGGGGTGGGGTCCCGTTCCCGCTGTCTCGGGGGTTCTGGGGCGGGACGCCGGGCTGCTCTTACTGGGCCCGGGGTTTGAGGCTGTCGGGGAACCATTTTTGGGGAATCAGGACCTACCAGGATGGGCTTCTTCCTGGACTTCTTATCCTTCCCTTTCTTTCTAGGCTGTTCTATTTTCTGACTATAATCTGTCTTTGCTAACATTATTCTGCACTGTTCTTCATAACAGCGCTGCGCCCAAGGGGGCGGATCTTCACAAATACTTAACCAGGAATCTATATAGGGGTACTGATCGGGGTGCGCTATCCGCACTCTACGGTGCACTAACTGGATAATTTCTACATTAAAGGTTCCCTCTCGGGGCCAGGTAGGGTCTAGATCGGGCCACTCCCTAGTACACAAAATCTGTAAACGGGCTGCAGTCATTTTAATACCATAATCTCCGGAATATCCTTCTTTAAAATGTGCGATCATACATTCTAATGGAGTGTTCCTAGTAGACCCCGCCCCTCCCATTTCGATGTGTGCGCGCAACAACAGACAAAAGGGAAAAGGAGGGCGGACCGTGGGTAAGGGGTCCTCACGGCCCTGGAAACGTATAAGGAGAACAAATAACAAGACAAGACGACAATCGCTTCCCCCTTTTTGCGACCTGAACGCGGTCGCCCGGTCAGGAAATGCGCTACTCAGGGGTCCGCCTTCACTTGGTCCGTGCTGCCAGACCTCTCATTCACACTTCATTCACACAATCATGCTAGCAACGTATCCCAGAATGCATTCATTTCTATCTATTCTGACTAGTCTTATTCAATTTCCAAAATACAAGAAGATGGGGGTTTCGCCCTGCGAATACTCATGCGGGGTTACTCGGCCCGTCTTTGAGAGGTGATCAAGCTCTCTTACCAATTTCCAAGTTCCAAGTTCAAATGGCAGCACTGCTCTTTCTTATCTGTCTAGACATAACAAATCGAAACTCTACTCACCGGATCCGGTCCTCAAACTTCCCAAGCAGGCGCATGAGTTGGACCTCGGACTCCCCTCACTCGGGTTCGAGGCGTTGGCTCCAGCCGGGCTCGGCACCCGCCGAGGTCCGACCAGCTCCCTTCGATGCAAGGGACCGGCGGCGCCAGGGAGTAGCCCCCGTCGGAAGGGCGCGATCCCGGCAGGACCAAGCCTGTAGAGGCGGAAAGTCGTGGTATATTGCCCTATATACACTCTGATTCCACAAATTCCCGGCCAACGCACCAAGAATATATAGCAGCAGAGCGCAGACAAACCAATGATACCAGGAGTCTGTTCAGAAGGTCCAAATCATTTATTTGTGCACAAGTCTCAAGCAAAGTCAATTTAAAAATGGCTGAGCAAAGTTCTCTGGCAATACAACAACTTTTATAGACTTTAGCTTCATTCTAGGTATAGAAAAACATTTCATTGGTCCCGGTAACCTCCCGTACCTCCCGTACCCCTTCTATTGGTCCCGGTACTGATATGATTATCCAATTATGTTCTTTCAGTGGGCTCAGCACCTGCTTACCCCCCTTCTAGTCCCAATTACAATGGCCAGTTCACCAACTTGTTACTTTCCTTCTCTCAAGGCCATTGAGCCAGTTTGTACGTGTAGGGAAGCAGGGCTCTATAACTTCTCTGTCAGCAGTTTTAAACATGAATTTCTGTATTTTTCCATCTGTTCTGCTTGTCTAAGCTAATTCAATACTTTTACTGAATTCTAATTCTACAGTAGCATATTGGGGGATGTGCAATTCCTATGGGCCTCTTCACAAGCTTCATTTACAGGTCAAGCTAGTTAGGCTTGCTTGCTTATGTCAGACACTGTGGATCACAGGCCTTCACCTGCCACAGTAGCAAATCACCTGGATCGGATGGTATACATCCAAGAGTGTTGAAAGAACTGAAATATGAGATTGCAGACCTGCTATTAGTAATCTGTAAACTTTCATTAAAATCATCTGTAATACCTGAAGATTGGAGGGTTGCCAATGTAACGCCAATTTTTAAAAAGGGTTCCAGGGGTGATCTGGGAAATTACAGACCGGTGAGCCTGACATCAGTACCAGGGAAGATGGTAGAAACCATCATAAAGAACAAAATTACACAGCATGTAGATAGTCATGGCCTAATGGGAGACAGCCAACATGACTTTAGACAAGGAAGTTCTTGTCTTACTAATCTGATATGTTTTATTGAAGGTGTGAAGTCGGTTGATATAGTATATCTGGACTTTCAGAAAGCCTTTGACAAGGTCCCTCATCAGAGACTTTTGGCAAAACTAAAAAGTCATGGGATAGGAGGCAATGTACTATTGTGGATCGGGAACTGGTTAAAAGAAAGCAGAGGGTAGGGCTAAATGGCCAATTTTCCCAATGGAAAAAGGTGAATAGTGGAGTACCCCAGGGATCTGTACTGGGTCCGCTACTTTTTGACATATTCATAAATGACCTGGAAAAGGGAATAACGAGTGAGGTTATCAAATTTGCAGATGACACAAAACTGTTTAAAGCTGTTAAAAACCAAGAGGACTGTAGAAAACTGCAGGAGGATCCGGATAAATTGGAAGACTGGGCATCCAAATGGCAGATGAAATTTAATGTGGACAAGTGCAAAGTTATGCACCTAGGAAAGATCAACTCACACTATGGTTACATGATGCAAGGTTCCAAATTGGGAACCACCACCCAGGAAAAAGATTTAGGAGTCATCGTGGATAACATGTTAAAACCCTCTGCCCAGTGTGCAGCGGCGGCCAAGAAAGCAAATAAAATGCTAGGTATCATAAGGAAAGGAATTGAAAATAAAACAAAGGATATTATAATGCCTCTGTATTGTTCCATGATACGACCGCACCTTGAATATTGTGTGCAATTCTGGCCGCCGTATCTTAAAAAGGATATAGCGTTATTATTTATTTATTTATTTATTTTATTTGGCATAAATTTATACACCGCTCCTTCCAGCGATCAGAAGCGGTCCTTAGGAAGACAAGACAAGGGAATATGCACAGCACAAAATTTAGGAATACAGTATGATTATGGTAGGGGGACTAACAACCACCAGTTCACAGTTATACAATTGATTATTCAATAAATTACAGAATTGAGCAAACAGAGCAGGTTATAAATGTACATAGAGATCGCAACAATACAAGCAATTAGCAGAGCAATATATACATATAAACACAATTTATTCATTTTTTTTTAAGAATCTTCAAGGATGTGATGCAACAATGAGAATTTAGGTTCCTATTAACCTTGTGCTTACAAGGTGGAAAGGCAGGATGGGAAGATAAAGTTGAGTTCAGCTAGGTGATGCCATAATACGATTGGAACAGGTGTGTTTTAAGCTCTTTTCTGAAGGTGTGTAATTCTTTGGTCTGCCGTAACTCGTGTGGGAGCTGGTTCCAGAGCATAGGTGCTGAATACGTGAATGCCCGGTTGCTCATCAGTTCTTTGACTGATCTTATGCTGCTGGGTACGCAGAGTGTGTCTAGGTCTGCGGTCCGTCGGCATCTGTTGGGAGGCTGGGTGGTGATTAGTATATCAAGGAAAGTGGGAGATATCTTATGGATCATTTTGAATGCCATTATCAGCATTTTGTAAATTATTAGAAAAGGTACAGAGAAGAGCCACCAAAATGGTAAAGGGATGGAAGGCTACTCCTATGAAGAGAGGCTACAAAGGTTAGGGCTCTTCAACCTGGAAAAGAGACGGCTGAGGGGAGATATGATAGAGGTCTATAAATTAATGAATGGAGTGGAACGGGTAAACGTAGATTGATTGTTTACGCTATCAGAATATAGAAAGACTAGGGGACATGTAATGAAGCTACAGGGTAAACTATTTAAGACAAATAAGAGAAAATATTTTTCACTCAACATGTAATCAAACTCTGGAATTTGTTACCGGAGGATGTAGTAAGAGCTGTTAGTGTAGGTGGGTTTAAAAAAGGTTTGGACAAGTTCCTGGAGGAAAGGTCCATAAACCATTATTAAAAAGGGACCCAGGATATCAATGCTTGACCCAGTGCAAGCATTGTGGAACCTGTGTCTTTTGGGGATACTGCTAGGTACGTATGACCTAGATTGGCCACTGTTGGAAACAGGATACTGGGCTTGATGGACCTTGGTCTGACCCAGTATGGCATATCTTATGTTCTTATGCTTGGCAGACAGTGCACTTTATAATGTGTCCTCTGGAGTGCCTTATAGGGTGCCTTATGCGGCACCTTAGGTTATGGCACTGTGAGGGTGTTTTTGCTGGCAGCACTAATTTAAATTAAAAAAGAAAATGCCTCAGATGGCACTGGTTTAAATTAAAGAGTAATGCCTCAGACAGCCTTCTTACATAACCCCCACTGCAGAATCAAACCTATGACCTCTGCCTCCACAGTCATTGCCGTAATCAGTGGGCTACATCTTTATTCATTCTGATACTGCGCTGGCATTAACTTAGGGTTAACGCGCGTTAACGTGCCACAGCGCTCTCTATCACGCGATACCGATTCTTGCTACCTTAGGACCGGAACGCCCACTCCTTATATGGCATTCTTCACATTATCGCTGGAGCTAGCGCCGGGAACATTAAGACCAGGGCCGGATTTGCCTATACGCCACGTACGCCGTGGCGTAGGGCCCACAGCTGGCAAGGGCCCACCGGGAATGTTTTTTGCACAGGGCCCCGCGTTTCAGGGGGCCCCGCGCAAAAAACATTCTGATACATCATTAAAATTTAAAAAAAAAACAAAAAACCTGTCGCTGCCTCTGCCGGGGCCGCCGCGGCAGAATCGAGTGTGCCGCGGGGCCCCCCCTGCCCAGCAGGGCCTGCCCTCCCCGGTATCACCTCTCTCAGCTGCCTCCCTCCAGTTACACGCGCCGGCTTTCAGAGCGCGAGGGAAGAGTTTCTCCCTTGCTGCTCTGTTAAGCCCGCGGGGGCTGATGGGAAGTATCCCATCAGCCCCCGCGGGCTTAAACAGAGCAGCGAGGGAAAAACTCTTCCCTCGCGCTCTGAAAGCCGGCGCGTGTGACGGGAGGGAGGCAGCTGAGAGAGGTGATACCGGGGAGGGCAGGCCCTGCTGGGAAGCGGGGCCCCGCGGCACACTCGATTCTGCCGCGGCGGCCCCGGCCCCGGCAGAGGCAGTGACAGCTTCTTTTGTAAAAAAAAAAATTCGCTGGGCTGGGGTGGGCTGGGGGGGGGGGGGGGTAGGAATGGTTATTGGGTGGGGGGGTTAGGGGTGGTAATTGCTGTGGGCGGTTGGGGGGGTTAGGACTGGTAATGGGCTGGGGGGGTAGGAGTGGTAATGGCTGTGGGCTGTTGGGGGGTTAGGAGTGGTGATGGGCTGGGGGGGTTAGGAGTGGTAATGGCTGTGGGCTGCTGGGGGGGTTAGGACTGGTGATGGGCTGGGGGGGGTTAGGAGTGGGAATGGCTGTGGGCTGTTGGGGGGGTTAGGACTGGTGATGGGCTGGGGGGGTTAGGAGTGGTAATGGCTGTGGGCTGTTGGGGGGGTTAGGACTGGTAATGGGCTATGGGGGGGTTAGGAGTGGTGATGGGCTATGGGGGGGGCTATGGGCTATGGGGGAGCTAAGTCTATATGGGCTGATGGGATTAGGACTGGAAGTGGGTTGATGGGGGCTTAGGACTGGTAATGGGCTATGGGGGGGCTTAAACTAAAAATTGGGTGATGGGGATTAGGACTGGAAATGGGCTGGTGGGATTAGGACTGGTAGTGGGCTATGGGGGGCTAGGACTGGTAATGGGTTGGGGGGGTTGCTAGGACTGGAAATGGGCTGGGGGATTAAGACTGGAGGTGGGCTGATGGAGTTAGGACTGGTAATGGGCTGTGGGCTGTTGGGGGGGGGGTTAGGACTGGTAATGGGCTATGGGGGGGGGCTAGGACAGGAAATAGGCTGATGGGGAGGGGTTAGGACTTGAGGTGGGCTGATGGGGTTAGGACTGGTAATGGACTGTGGGCTGATGGGGGGGGGGTTAGGACTGGCAATGGGCTATGGGGGGCTGACTGGAAATGGGTTGATGGGGGTTAGGACTGGAAGTGGGCTGATGGGGGGTTAGGACTGGAAGTGGGCTGATGGGGGGATAGGACTGGTAATGGGTTAAAGTGGGGGCTTAAACTGAAAATGGTGTGAATGGGGGTTATTACTGTAAGTGGGTTGATGGGGGAGCTAGGACTGGTATTGGGTTGGGGGGTTGCTAGGACTGGAAATGGGCTGATGGGTGGCTAGGACTGGAAATGGGCTGATGCAGGGACTAGAAGGGAATGGATGCTGGGTGAGGCTGGAACTAGAAGGGAGCTGATGTTGGGGGAGGATTAGAATGGGATGGGGCTGGAAGAGTAAAATGGAGAAGGGAAAAATATTTTGTGTGGGAGGGATAAAAAATCTACAATTGGCCGGGTATTGGGAGAGTAAGTGAGGATTGAGGATGGAGGGGTAAAATTTGAGTGGATGAAATAGGAATGAGGAAAGAGCAAAAGGAGAAAGATTACTATGTTAAAGCAGATGTAGAGAGAGAATGGAAAAAACTAGAAGAGAGAAGAAAGGACAAATGGACAGCAGACGATGGAGGGTTAGCAGAAGACATGAAGAAACCAGAAGAAAGTGGCTGGAGCAATTGCAGCTGAAAAAAATGCACAAAAGGTAGAAAAATATCTCTTTATTTTGAATTTATTAATTGGAATATGTCAGCTCTGGTAAATGTGCATCATTAACGTCTGCGCTTTGTTTAGTACAAGAGCAAATTAATGTATAGTTTTATTTCTACAGTGTTGTACATTCCAAGTTTGGCTTTTGGGATTCCCAGTTTAATTATTGTCTTCCTGTTTCTAAAATGTGATTACTTGTTTGGTGATGGTCTATGTTCTGCATGTGTAACTGAGCTGAGGTGTTCTGTTTATATAATTCCTATTTGACATTGCCACTTGTTCTCTTTCCCCAGTAGGTCATGTATTGTTGTTCTCTGAAATGTATTGGTTTAATATTTGCAGTGTTGCCTTTTGATTGGTAGAGTATGGTGCTTTGTGAGTCCTGGTAGTGCTGTTAGCATACGGCGGGTTTGCTATGGGTTCTAAATGGGCAGTGTTTGTTGTAGTTCCTAATGTGTCTGGCAGTTGGCACTGGATTATAGTAATGTAGAAATCTTTTAGTCTTTCTTTATCCATACACTCATTAAGAGGCACGTTTACTAAAAGTTAGTATATGGTAACATTATGCAAATATTTATGCAAATGAGGCCCCTTATGCAAATGAGGCCCACACCCCCCTTGGGCCGCCCCTGCTGGGGGCCCACAATTTTTGTTGGCGTAGGGCCTCACTCAAGGTAAATCCGGCCCTGATTAAGACGGTTTAGTAAACATACCCCTAAGTTGTATCATTGCATGTTAGCTTTAAGGTTCAACATTTTACTTCTCTTTGTGAAAACAAACTGGTGTTGTCTATTTTGATCTTACCCACTCAGCCACTGAAACAAAGTGGGAGGGGTTCAAAACCAGGCATGCTTATATTAGTAAGATGGGGGGGGGGGGACTCCATGAAATTCATAGGTAGCACATTCAAAGCAAACTGGAGAAAGTATTTTTTCACTGAACATAAATTGAACTATAAAATTTCTTGCTGTAAGATATAGTCAAGGAAGTTAGCATAGCTGGGTTTAAAAAAGCTCAGACAAGTTCCTAGAGGTAAAATCCATAAACTAATGGATTTGGATGCTCAAGTTCTGATTTGGAATGATAATTTGACTACTGTGTTGGGCTGATTGGCTCCTCTCAAAACAGTACATTTTAATAATTCTCATGACAATCATTGGTATCGCTCTAGCCTTCGGGTTTTAAAATAGCAGCTTACAGTAGAGGGCAGAGCGTCTATGGCATAAATGAGTTCACTCATTGCTGTAAGCATAGACACTGAGAATATTCTAAGGCTATTTATTAGCAAAATAGACCTATTTTGCTTCTCTTATTTCTTCCAATTTGTCACAAGCTCATAAACATTTTCAAATTTTTCTATTTCTTTCTAGAGATTATAATAACTTAGCAGACATGAACGCTGCTCTCACTGCAGATTCTTTGGCACAAAAATTGACAATCTCAAATCTTCTCTGCTCCTTCCAGCTACTATAGATGATATTCTTCTTACAGCAGTTACTACTACTGTGTCATTATCTCATTCTTGGTCATCTTTTCATCTTGCTACTAATGTTCTGCTTGATTAGATTGTAAGCCCCAATGAGCATGGATTGTGTCTTACATCTACAAATCATTAGTAGTAGTAGTAGTAGTAGAAGTATCATGCACTACAAGCACATTGTTTTCCTCCATCTTGTGTTAAGAAAGAGGAGGCTGGTCTTCTTCCCATTCTTCTTTCTTTGATCAGTAATAGTCTTTCACCTGGAAGATTTCCAATGGCTTGGAAGCATGCAATTATTTGTTCCCTTCTTAAGCAATGTGTTTTGGATCCTTCCTTACAGAGTAATTATAGGCCTATTTTGCATTTGCCTATTCCTTCTAAAGGTTTGGAGAAGATTGTACATATACAATTAGGGATATGTTTACTAAACAGCGGTAGCGGCTTCCATGCAAAATTGGAGACGCGGAAGCCGCTACCGCTGTTTAGTAAACATACCCCTTAGTCCCCTTTTTGGAGAAAACAAATGTTCTCCATCCATTTCAGTCAGGTTTTCGAACAGGTCACTCAACAGAAGCCTTACTTCTCTGTATGTTGAATGACGTTGAATATAGGACTGAGTCTTTTCCAACAATGTTGATCATCGTGCTTGATCTTAGTGCAGGTTTTGGTCTTGTAGATCATTCCCTCCGCATCTATCATTTAGTTGACATTGGTGTTACTGGTATTGTTCTATCCTGGGGTTTTTTCATACATTCAAAATCATATCTTTTCTGTTTCTTGGCAATCTGCTTCCTCTTCCCCATATCAGTATCAGTGTGAGGTTCCACAGGGTACTACGTATTTTAGCTCCTACACTATTCAATATTTTTTGGGCTCCACTGGCCACACTTATACAAAGTTTAGGCCTTCATTGTTATATCTTTCTGAATGATATTCAGTTTTCTATATTGATTCTCATTCTCCTAATTTTGCTGCATTATTTTCTTGTCTTGCCTTAACTGATGAGTGGCTTATATCTCATGAAATGAAATTGAATCCTTCTAAATCGAGAGCGATGTGGGCTCTCAACATTCTTCATCTGCATTAATAGCTATGACTATTAATGATTAACTTATTCCCTTATCAGCTCAATTAATGATTCATGGCTGTAAGATTGATCCATCTTTTACATTTCAAAGCCAGATTTCTTCAGTTATTAAATCCTCCTATGATAGTTTGAGAAAGATACATTTTGTGAAACCATATCTAACCTACACCGTCTTAGGATATTGGTTTTTGCTCTTATTTTAAATCATATTGATTATTGTAATTCCTTGTATATTGGGGTATTACAATCTTCTATAAACTGTTTACAGTTGTTACAAAACTTGGCAGCTAGGCTTCTAACGGATATTGGAAAGTATGAACAAATTTCCCCTGTGTTGAAGAAATTACACTGGCTTCCTACACATTTTTGTTTTCAGTTTAAAATTTATACTATTATCCATAAATTTCTTCATACAAATTCACCTCAGTATTGTTCTTCAGTGGTAGATCCCATTACAAGTATAAATCCACTTGAATCGTGTTGTATTCATTAACTTATGCTCCCAACTGCATATAATCACCTTCTGGCCACTATTACTGAGCCTGCTTTATCATGTTATGGTCCAGTTCTATGAAATTCACTTCCATCTCAATTAAGAGGGGAATCCAATTATGCTAAATTTATATCAGCTTTAAAAACATTTTTTAATGAGGCTTTTGGTTCTTTATTTGATTAGAGTGATGATATAAAATTTGTTAATTGGCACACTGAGTGTTTTGTGTTGGCTTTTCTCTTTTTAGTTTTGTGACATTGTATATTTTCTTTTTCTTTTTTTGACTTTTTATTTTAAACTGTTTTGAAACATCCCTTGGGCAAAAAAACTGTTAATCAAATACTAAATAAACTAAACTAAACATTATTAACCATGTAGGCTTGGGAAGATTATTGCTGTGCCCCCAGTGAGCACAAAAGCATTGTTACCGCTGAATGCTTATAATACATTTGCTAGTGCTGCTATTTGCCGTAATAGAGTTCTGATGTTTAGCTATGGCTTGAACTGTCCTGCAAAAGTTCAAAGTATTTCACAATAGCATCAAATGGATGTCAATTAATCTTTGCAAGATAAATAATACTTATTCCTTTATAAAAGCATTTTAAAAATGTGCATTTCAAAACTGAGGCAAAAGGTCAGATTCTGCAGTGCTACATCATACTTTACTGATAATCTAGGGATGCTGTTTAACTTGTCAGTTTTCTCATTCCCTGTACCTATAGCCCAGATTTTTACTTCTTCTGCATTCTTTACATTTTCTCTCTTTTCTTTTCTGTTTCCCCATCCCTTTTGGCTTCTAGCTCAGCTGGACCCAGGACTGGGATTTGGAGTCACGAGTCTTCATTCACAATTACTTGGGGATTTTCCTCTTATGTTCTACAATTTCGCAATTTACTTTAATCCAGTGACAGTCTTCAGTGAAGGGAGTCATGTGCCAGAGCTCATTCTAGAACACCGAAATCATGAGCCCTGAATCCAACCTAGCACAATGACTGTGGGCTTATTCTCACCCATCCGGGGGCTATGGGCACTGACACTGCAGCAATACCAAATCCAGCCACAGCTGACCAAACATTCTTTGCATTCTAATCTACAGTAGTTCATGACTGTGTTATGCTACTCTATGGGGAGTGTGTGATGTGTTCCTTCAATGAGTGTGTATTTATGGACATCGATTTCCGCATCCTGTCTTCCTCCCTACTTTCCACCTCCTCTCCGTGGTTCAGAGAACTATACTCAAAATATCTACATTTTATAACTGTCATGTTAGAAAAAGCAAGTTATCAAGTTGCAAGACATGAGGAGTAATCACAGGTTCCCCATATTACTAATATTTTTCATGATCACAGAAAACTTGTGACCTGCCTCACAGATTGCTGCCACTTTGGTGGTTTTTATTGTGTATCTAGCTGCCTACTGCTTGTACTGGTCTATTAATCCAACTAGGGAATTTCTTTATTATTTTTAGTATAAGTACGCATAGCATAAAGTGCAGTGTGAGCCACTTAACAGTTGCATTAAACTCCCGCCTCCCCCCTCCCCCAACAGAGTATACTGATCAAATTATCACCTTCCGAATTTTGTGGTGGTTCTCTTATTCTTCATTTTTAGCTATGGCCCTTCATCCCTTACACGATTTATAGCAATCATTAACTAGGTCTGAGAAACACAGAAGGATGTTGGCAAACACAGTAAGAAACACTTCATCCACTCAGGCTACACATTTAATTATGTATTTATAAAACTATATCCTCAATTTAATTGGAATCATTCAGATTGATTAACCCAACAATAAAATCTAAATGTGACATTCACCACCATTAGCAAGAAATTACTAATCACAAACACCCTCAATTAAACCCTAAGGAGAAGACTCCATAGCAATGCCATCAGATTCCAGTTGTTTCCATTCCCCAGTAAACCATAACAGAACCAGAAACCTACAATTATGGAAAGAGAAAAGATCTTCTGCACGCAATACAAGGGACAGAGCATTCCAGCGTTCTAGAGGTGCTACTGAGAATGCTTTAGCTCATCAAACAACCTTTCTGAAGACTTTCCAATTCTGCTATATCGATTTTTCAGCTGCAGTTCTGGTCACCTCATCTAAAAGAAAATAAAACAGAATTAGAAAAGGTACAGAGAAGGGCAACCAAGATGATAAAAAGATGACAGGATACCCCTATGAGGAAAGACTTAAAAGGTTAGAGCAGCTTAGAGAAGAGATAGCTGTGGGGAGATATGAAGAGGTCTTTAAAATAATGAGTGGAATGGAAGAAGTAAACGTAGATTGATTGTTTACTCCTTCAGAAAGTATAAAGACTAAGGGACACATTATGCTCTACAAAGTAGTACATTTAAGACTAATTGGAGAAAATATTTTTTCACATGAAGGGCTATTCAGAGAAGGATGTGTGGGGCGGACATAAACGCATAACTATTGCCCGTCCCCACCAGAGACGGTATTCAATGCGTTTTTGCAACAATTTGCAGGCACGCATGGAATACGGCACTGGACGTGCCCATTTTTGCACGCACAGTTCGTGTTCAGGCCCGAATAATGTGGACGTGCATATCACACATGCAGGTCCGGGACCATGCCTTTAGCATGTAAGTCCAAACATGTGCCTACCTGCACTGTGTTCCACGTGCGACAGGAAACAGGATGGAGTGATCTCCCCCACAGCCGCAGCAAGACCCATACAAGACCTCAGAAAATGACAACATGCCATGTATTTTTTTAGAGGTAGAGACCCATCTGCTCTGCAGGCTAGTCATTGAGAATGAGCGGGCCCTGCTCCCCATGGGGCACAGATGGCCAGCCCTAGCTGCAGCACGCAGGGGTTGGGAGCACATCAGGACCACCTTAGCGCATTAAGTAAATCAAAGCAGGAAAGGGGGAGGTGGGATAAATGCATGTGGTGGGACAACAACAGTGCAAAGATCCAGGAAGTAGCTCCAAAGGAAAAGGCCAAAAGGAGCAAGGTCAGCTGAACCCACCATACAACCAAATGTCTTTATACACACAATTGGGCCCCCTACAGGAAACATGCAAACAGAAACACAATGGCAAGAGAAAAGCATGGTGGCAATGCAGGCACAAAGGACAAAGGGGAAAGCACATACAGAAAGGAAACATAAACAACACAGTGAAACATGTGTAAGTGCAGCAACATGGCCAAATAATGTTAGCCAAATCACTACATAGATGAAACATAGAAACATGATAGCAGGAAAAGAACACATGGCCTATCTACTCTGTTCTTCCATATCAACCACTACAACAGTCCCCTTTTTTTCTTTAGAGGTCCTCTGTGTTTGGTCCATGCTTTTTGAATTCAGATACTGTCCTTATCTCCACCACCTCCACTGGGAGACTATTCCACGGATCCACCACTCTTTCTGTAAAGAAATATCTCCACATATTACTCCTGAGTCTATCAACTATCACTCTCATCCTATGTCCCTTCATAGCAGAGCTTGCTTTCAATTGAAAGAGGGTCTCCCTCTGTGCATTTATACCACGGAGGTATTTAAACATCTCATTCATATCACCTCTATCCTGCCTTTCTGCTAAAGTATACTTTTTAAGATCCTTAGGTCTGTCCTTATAAGCTTTATAATGAAGACCACTAACTATTTTAGTAGCCACCCTCTGTACAGAATCCAGCCTGTTTATATCCTTTTGAAGGTGCGGTCTCCAGAATTGCACACAATACTCTAAATGCGGTCGCACCAAAGACTTATACAGAAGCAATATCACCTCCTGTCCTCTGCTGGCCATTCCTCTCCTTATGCACCCAAGCATCCCTCTAGCTTTCGCCGTTGCCTGTTCTACCTGTTTAGCTACTTTAAGATCATCAAACACAATCATGCCCAGGTCCCGCTCTTCTTTTGTGGACAGAAATACCTCACCCCTTACACTATATCGCTCCCTTTGAGCTTAGCTATATTCCTCCTCATGTTATCCACAACTTCCTGTGTGACTACTCTATTGCAAATTTTGGTATCACCTGCAAAGAGACAAACCTTACCCACCAGTCCTTCCGCAATATCACTAGCAGAAATGTTAAAAAGAATCAGACCAGGGATAGATCCCTGGGGCACACCACTCATAACCTCTTTCTCCTCAAAGTGAGCTCCATTTACCTGTACCCTGTGTCGCCTCCCACTCAACTAATTTCTAACCCAAGTAATAATGTTAGGGTGCATCGCTAAGGTGCTCAGGTTGTTTATAAGTTGCCTGTGTGGAACGGTGTCAAAGGCTGTACTGAAATCGAAATACACCACATCTAGAGCACTCCCTAAGTCCATCTCAAGAAAGAAAAAAAAATCAATCAGATTTCTCTGACAAGACCTGCCTCTGGTGAATCCATGCTGCCTAGGGCCCCATGTGCTTCTGTCTAGTCCTCTTGCACTACTCCCGACTCCAATGAGACATCAAAAAGGTCGGTCAGTGTAGCTGCTAGAACAACCCCAAGTTCCCTCAGTATTCTTAGGTGTATCCCATCTGGTCCCATTGCTTTGTCCACTTTAAGTTTAGCTAGTTCCTCATGATCACAGTCTTCTGAAAATTGTTCCAGATGCCCTAGCTTCCGTTCTGTCTGTGGGTGTTTTCTGAGGTCCTGCTCCTGGTCCTTCATCTGTGAACACAGAACAAAAATATTTGTTAAACAATTTTGCTTTGTCCTCATCAGCTTTTACATATTCCTGCTCTTCACCCTTGAGTCTGACAATAACACATTTGCCCTTCCTCTCCTAACTAACATATCTGAAAAATGTCTTATCCCCTCATTTTATTGCATTGGCTATTTCCTAAGTTTTTGAATCTATGCTTTCCTGACTACATTGCTAGCTTCTCTACGGTTTTCAAAATATAGATGCCTGTCCTCCTCTCTTTGTGATCTCTTGTATGTCATGAAGGCCTCACTCTGTTTCATTAGATTTTCAGCTACTCCATTCAAAGTAGCTGAAGCCACACAAACCTGTTAAAACAATATTGATATCCACGACCACCCCCAAACAGAGGGAAAAACATGCATGAATGAGACAGTCAGGGTGAAGGAACAAATCCCAAAACAGGACATGTCCAGTTCAAGCATAATGTTGCAATAAGGAAGCAACCAACCTGTCCATAGAAAACTCACTGTAGCTGGTATGCAAACCAGCAATCCAAATGCACGGCTGTAATGCTCTCCCCAAAGACAGGAATTCATGGTACAGTACCATGCATCACAGATACATGGTAATGCACAGCCAATACAAAAGGGAAGCTGAGGGACTTGAATCCCAAGTCCCTGGCTCCCCAACTCAGTGGCCAAACCACCACCACACACCCAAAAACTCACCACCAGGCCTGAAGTGAACATGCAAAGTGGCACCTGTGTAGGACATAACAGAGGCAAGTACAAACAGCCAGGAGCACAATTGTAACTATTCACAGCTGAAATGTGCCCTGTAATTTGGAAACAACTGTGCCCCAGACCATGGACATGACACAGCCAGGTCCCAAACCCGCATGCAAGGCTTACAATGTGCACTACAGGGCAGGCAGCAAATACAGCAGGTTCCCCAAAGAATGTTGTAGGCAGCACTGTCCCTGTGGCCCCCTCAGCCCATGGCCCAGCCAGTCAGCAGTGCAGTCACACAGGACAGAAGAGGCCTGAGGGAGCAGGGCAAGCTCTGGTCTGGGTTGAGATAGCTCTGGAGATGTAGCAGCATTATGGGACCGGGTCCATTGTACGCAAGTGGTGGGCTGGCAAGCGGGCAGCTGCAAGGACAGACCTGGGAGGGAAGAATAAATGAGCATATGTAAGACACCTCCCGCCTGCCTCCATAGATGATTCCACATCCTGTGTGAAACAGAAGCCTACCAGGTGCATTTCCAGGCCATAGACCGCACGCGACCATGGATGCTGAGCTGACTCCAGCAGCAGTTGCAGTGTGAGCAAGGTGAGTGTGCAGGTATGGCACAGGAAAGGAGTCATGACATGTGATATGGCACAGTCTCAGTGTGGGTGGACAGATCACGGGGAAGTGTATGACAATGAGGACATGACAGCTGGACACTCCCACCCACTGTAACTAATAACCACCTCTCTGCATCCCTTACACAGCCATCCTAATCAAGGACCCACCCCACCAGCGCCAGAGGTGGAAGAGGAAGAAGAAGATGATGAGGGGGATGAGGCGGAGGAGGAGAAGGAGGGGGCAGAGCAGAAGCTAAGGCAACAGAGATATGGCCAGGGACAAGCTCCTGGAACATGCAGCCCCCACAGCCTGGCCACTGAGGAAACGGCCACCACCACAACAGCCAGCCCCATAGCGCTATCCAGCACCTCCCTGTCAGGGGAGAGTGGGGATCAGGAGGTGCATACCCTCACCCTGACTAAGGTTTCCTGCTTCCCTGAGGGAGAGGGACAGGATGGTACCATGAGGGCTGGGCAGAAGACCCCACAGTGGGATGCCCAGGGTACAGAGGGGCGACAGCAGGAGCTGATGGGGGGGAGGCAGGGTACATCTGGGGGAGTGACCCTGAGGAGCAGGAGGAGGAGGGAGAGGAATCCCTGAAAGAGGGAGATTTGAGAAACATGCCACCCAGAGACACTCTGTGGATGAAGGAGGGGGGCATACAGAGGGAGGGATGGGAGAAGGTGGCAGGAATGGAAGCATGCAGGGGGCAGAGGGAGGGGATGGGAGCATGAAGGGGGCAGAGGGAGAGGACAGGAGTGTGCAGGGTCAGAGGGAGGGGGAAGGAGTGTGCAGGGGCAGAGGGAGGGGATGGGAGCATGCAGAGGACAGAGGGAGGGGGCAGGAGCAGAGGGAGGGGATGGGAGCATGCAGGGGGCAGAGGAAGGGGATGAGAGCATGCAGGGACAGAGGGAGGGGATGGGGGAAACATGGCCTGGAGTGGGGACATGTGTGGCCCATATATCTTGGACCCTGATATGGTGCTGTGCAATGCAGCACAATCTGAGGAGGCATAAGGTGGCACCCTACAGCATTGCATGGGCACCATGTGTGCTGTGGTGAAGGCCATTGCAGCAGTGGGGGGGGGGGGGGCCTAGAACGCATTGCACAGCACCTGCAGGGAATGCAGGGGGATCTCCAGGCCCTCACCCAGGCTATGCATAGGCTCACTGAAACACTCATGTCCCCGCCTGGGCCACTGGGTGGAAGTGGCAGATCCAAGTAAACACCATTGGGTGGGCACAGATGCTGCAAATGCATGTATGTAAAATGCTATGCTGATGTGTGAAAAATAAAGTTTGTATACCATGGAACACCGTGTCTACATGTTTGATCATACTGGTGGCCACAGGGGGCATAGCAGCACACAGAGTGCAACTGTGTGTGTGGGTGGGCACGTCATGCACAGTCACATGACTGGACATGACACCCCCCTCCATGCAGGCACTGGGCATGTGGAGCACCAGCAGGCACTATAAAGCCAGATCAGTGCAAAATATGGTGACTATGCCACCAAACAGTGGGTGGGAAGAGGTGACAGGGCATGCCAGGGTGTGTGCCTCCCCTGTACACACCAGGTCTGTCTATATGCTGCTGGCCACAGTTGGGGGTGGGGGGGGGAGGGCCTTGGTTGCCTGCCTGGCTGGGGCAGGGGTAGAAAGTATGTAGCGGTGGCAGAATGGATGTACCCATGCACTGTATGAGTCGGGGCTGCAGCAGGGTGTGGCTGCTGATGTCCAGGGCTGGACAGGGTGCACAGACTGTGTGTGTGTGGAAGCAGGGGGGCCATACTGCCTGTGTGGGTGGGGGGAAGAACATGTGCCTGGCTGAGTCAGGGAGCCTGCATTGGGGCACATGGATGGCCGAGTGCAGGTGGGGGGGGATGTACATTAGGGACTATAAGGCATGCAATGGCAGATATGGGGTGAGGTGACTGCTTGCAGGGGCTGGAATGGCACATTGGACAGTGGACGATGGCGGGTGCGCACAGGGTTTGCCCACAGATGCCTAACCTTGACCCCTACCCCCCAATCCCACCAGTATAGTCAGCCTACCTCACACAAAGTGTGTCTGCAGGAGGGTCCACCTTGTTGCCACAGTTTGTTGGTAGGCTGGACCTTGTGCTGGCTGGGAGGCAACTACATCCTCCACCTCATCCTCGGACTCACTGTCTGCTGCATCAGGTGCGGGCTGCCTCTGGCACAGTGTGTAGTTGTGCAGCATGCCAGGAATATCCTGCACACCTTGGATGGCACATAAGAGTAGCTCACCACTTGACTGATCTAGGCAATGGATGCAACTCTTCAGCAGGCCAAATGTTCGCTCAATGACAGAGTGGGTTAACTAGTGTGACTGGTTGTATCTCAGCTCCTCAGGTGTGTGTGGATTGATGACTGGGGACACGAGCCAGTCCTTCAGTGGGTATCCCCTGTCACCTGCAGAGAATGGGGGTAGCATGGATGACAACATGTTGTACCATGGCCAGTATCATGGGTGACTGCTTACCCATGCACCACATGCCTTCCCAACACGTCCAACATGCATGTGCACTGAAATTGTGCCATGCAGCACCCCCAATGCCTGGGGCCAGACCATCCCTGACGTAAAACCACCCCTGTGCATCCCCAGGTGTGGTGATACACCAGCCCCCAGCACATCCATGTGCTGATTGTGGCCAGCCCCCTCCTATGACCATGCATTGGCAGGGGTAACAGCAGCCCCCTTGCCACAGTTTGGCAACCCACTGCCATAGTGCAGCCCCTCAGTGGAAACAGCCTGCCTGCATGCCCTTGTGCCTTTGAGGGTATGCATGCATGTGTGTGTGATGCTGTCCTGTGTCCACCCACCAAGCAGCCAGTCACCAGTGATGGCACTGTCTTCAAAGTCCAAATGTATCCCAGACTGAGCTAGGATGTAGGCATCATGGAACAAGCCAGGGAAGCATGCCATGACATCCAGGATCTCCATCCTGGAATTGCAGATGACTTGCATGTTCAGTGAGGGTTAGGCCTTCCTGTTCCTGTATGCTGCCTTGTGCTGATGTGGTGAGTGGAGGGCCATATGTGTGCAGTCAATGGCCCCATGGATGAATGGGAACCCTGCAATCTCACTGAATGTCAGCATGGTCTGCTGCTGCTGCTGTGGGATGCGCGGGAAGGTTGTGTACTGTGCAGCATATTTATTTATTTATTTTATTTATTTAAAACTTTCTTATATACCGCCTCTTCCAGCGATCAAAGGCGGTTTACATATAACAAGTGTAACCAGAACAGGTTTTACATGGAACAGATTTTAAATTATTTACAAACAACTTTTAAATCAACAATCATCTAGGAACTGGCTAATTCTATGTGACACCACTGTCTGGCTCAGCCCAACTGCTGTTGCCAAAGCAGACTGCAACGTGCTTGTCTCCAGAAAGGCTAGGGCTGTGAGCACCTTTACATGGACAGGCACTGTGTCTTGTCTGTGTGCATGTGGTACAAGGTGTGGCTCCAGCTCCTGACACAGGTCATGGATGGCTAGGTGGTCAAATCTGTACCAGGTTCTGCACAGCTGATCACCAAAGTCCAGGTACTGCGTGTAGAGCCTGGGAACCCTGGAATATGGGTGGTGATGAGCTGCACTCTGGCGCTCAGTCAGCAATCACCAGCAGGGCAGTGGCAAGCACATTTGCAGCCCCCTCGTGTGCCAGTCTCAGACACCTACTCAAAGAAAGAGAAAGAATTTACCAGAGCGATTACAAAAAACTTTTTTTCTGGATTTGTTATCCTTAGTGCTTACAAAATTTTTTTTTAGGTTTGGGGATACCTATTACCAACAAATTTACGGGATAGCTATGGGAGCCACAGTGGCCCCTTCGATTGCCACATTTTATATGCATCAGTTTGAGGTTCAACATATTTACTCGTCAAGGTGGTATCAGTTTATTCGCATGTGGCAGAGATTCCTAGATGATGTTTTTTTCTTTTGGACGGGCACTGAAGATCAATTGTTAATTTTTTTTGACTGGCTTAATTCTCTTTCAATAGACCTGCAATTTACACCAAAATATGATTTTTGGTCCATTGAATTTCTGGACCTAAATCTATTCAAGGATCGCGGTGTTATAAAATCTACACTATTTCGAAAGACTGTTCAACGGAACACTTTACTGCATTTTAGTAGTTACCATCCTAGTTCCTTACGTAGGGGACTCCCAGTAGGTCAGTTCATTCGTTTGAGATGATTGTGTTCCACAATGGAGGACTTTAATATACAAGCATCTGATTTAAAACTTAGACTTCGGCAGAGAGGCTATCCAGTTTCGGTCATTCACAAAGCATACTGTAGAGCACGTTTTAGTCACCCCGATTGGTGGCAGACAGAAGGCACTGTACAGGAGGACAGTTCGGGGTTGACCCCAGCATTTGTGGGGGTTTTGCCTTTTATGCCCCATTCTCGGGAAGTGGTTGCAATACTTAAGAAACACTGGTCTATCTTGTCTCTAAATATGTGCTTTGATAGATCTTTGATGCTGGTCTTCAGGAGAGGTAGAAATTTGGCAGATTGGCTTATTCATACCATTGATCACCCTCCTGCTCCGGTGATAGTGGGACACTTTGGTTGTCAGTCATGTGACTTTTGTGCATTAACGCTGGAAGGCACGAGTTGGATACATCCGAACACTCAGCACACCTATCATAGTAAATGGTACACTAACTGTCAGTCCTCCTTTGTTGTGTACCTGCTGTTATGTCCTTGTGAAAAGATTTATATTGGAAAGACTATTCGTCCTATGAAAAAGCGTCTCCAAGAACACCGTTCTCAGATTACCACGAAGGTGTTATCAGCACCGGTGGTGCAACACTGTGAGGATTTTCAGCATACCTTTTTGGACTTATGTTGGCGTATTTTAGACTTTGTCCTGGAAAAATCACGTGGAGGAGATCGGGAGACTGTTCTCCTTTACCATGAACAACGCTGGATTTTCCTTCTGCATTCACTAGCTCCGGCGGGCCTAAACTCCTCATTGGACTGGTGGGGTATTATCTGAATGTGTACACCTTTAATTTCAGCTTGTCTTTTCATTGGCCAATTGTTTGATCAGATGGTTTGGTGAGAGTTTAAAAGAAAAAAAGAAAAAAAGGTTTTTTTATCCTTTATATCAGCAACTGTTTTGAAGAAGGGCTGGGAAGCACATAAGCCTGAAACACAACGTTGGGTCAACATATCGTTCCGATTACGGATTTCTGATTGTTGCGGATATTTTCCCTTCCTTGTGGAAGCACTCCTTATGTCTTGAAAAATTGTTGCTGTTCCATTGGAGTCAGGACTTGAGCTAAGTGCCCATGGTTATTATCAGCTACTATGATATGGAGTGCGAGAAAAGGTTTTTAATGGCTCACTTTCACATTTGTTTGTACCCTATGGGTTTATGATATCCTTTTGGGTATATTTAGGGTTTCTATCCCTTTTCAAAATCTTTAACTAAAAGGAACATTCTGCCTCGAGAGGACGTAAGTTTTCACGGCAGTAGTTCCGACAAAAAATCTTTCTCTTTCTTTGAGTTATCTCTTTAGATGGTAGTGATATTATTGTGGGATATACTCTTTGAGGTTCATTCTTGATGAGTCTCAGACACCTGGCAGCAGCCCCGAGAATCTGTTGGAGGATGAGACAGATTGGTGGTCAGTCTGGGACCCTATGGGTATGCCACCAACATTACCCCCCAATGCCCCCTGTGATTGGCAGGGGGAAAATGCTGTGGTAATCTGCTGTCCCCACCTCCTCCCCCCTTGCACATGATATCGGGGCACCCAGTGTGTGGCATGTCCAACAGGCACTGCTGCACAGTCACATATCTGCCTCTACACGTGCCCATTCAGTATGGGTGAACCCCATCTGTGCAGTGCTAGGATTACATCTGCTCCACACACACCATTGTATTTAGGTGTGCAGGTGCTGGTGACATCACACTTACAGGCATGTTCCTGTGGTATCCGCCCATTTGTGCCCCCTGTCGCCATGGCAGGACTACTTGTGTCATCACCCATAGTGCATGGTCTGTATCCATCACTGCAGTACTGCATGGTGACCACAATGCAGCTGCGTGGGCATGGGGCTACAGACCTGCACCTGTGTGGGGTTGGACTAGTGCATAGGGGAGCCATGTGGTCAGACCCTGCCAAATTACACTGTCAGCCAATTGCTCCCCGCCCCAAATATCCCCTTGCCCATACCAACCTACCCTGTGGTGTGTGTCTGCGCAGGGCACCTGGACTCTGCCCTCAGGTCCATGCAAGGCACTGTCTCCCACAGGGCCACCAGCACTGCAACCAAGCATCTGGGACACAGGCACCACCACACATAGCATCCCAGTCCCTCTTTGTACCTACTGTGTCTGTGGCAGCCCAGTTGTAGATTCCAACAAATGTAACAGGTCAGTCCTCACGATAGCAGAGACATATTGCTCATGGAAAAGGAACGACATGCACTGTGACACATGTTTTATGCACTGCAAGGCAAACATGCATGCCTATCTGTGGACACATGTACAGCCATGTTACGTATTCTATGCACTTGGGTGTGTACGATGTTGAATGTCCACCTGCTATAAAACATGTAACATCAGTGTGGCCACATCTCCAGAAAAATGCCATTACTCTATGCTGATTTGTTTGTGGATGACACTGAATCTGAGCTGCTGTGTTGTCTGCCATGGCCCCGGAAGTGACCACCAGGAAGCACAACTTCAGTGATGGGGAGCAGATACTCCTCATTGAGGAGGTACTAGTTAACCTTGGGGTCCTCATGGGCACCAACAAGGCCCAGGTAGGTGTGTATGAATGTCAGCAAAGGTGGCTCACCATATGCCGGAAGTTGAATGCAATCCATCACAACATAGAAGATGTCAAGTGGAAGTGGCAGCAGGTGTACCATGACACATACAAGAAGGCATGCAGAGTGGGGCCAGATGGTCAGGGGTGAAAATCAGAGACATGGAGCAATGGGTCCTGGCCACTGTTGACACTGCTACTTTGGAAGGCATCTGTGACATGGACACCTCACGGATCTCATAGGTCCAAGGCACATGTCTGTGCTGACGTTCACCTTCTGCATGGCCTCTGCCATGGTGTGGGTACCCACTGAACCTGCCACTGTACCTTTTACATATGTCCCTTCTGGTTTGGGGTGGGACATGCATGAGCATGTTGCACTGTCACAATTCCCTCTGCTGGCTCTCTCTGGTTGGCTCTGTGATGGCAGCTCTGCCCTGGTCTGCATTGCACTCTCCCAGCTGCTCCTCCACCTCTGTGGTGTGGTGTCTCTTGGGCCTTTGTGCAACACTGCTGCCCATGTGTGTGTGTGTGGGGTGGGGGGGGGGTACTGTGTGCAGGGGTCAGCATTGTGTTGTTCATCCCTGCCTCTCTCAATAGGTGCTTCTACAGTTGTGAGACCCAGCACTGACCCCATGCCTGCCTCACCACCAGATGCTCCTCCATTGCCACAGTCACTGGACAGGGCTGTGCTCTCTGTGGGGCCATCCTAGCCTGCGGCCTCTGTTGATGGGAGACCGGAGCCTGCCAGCAGTGTGGATCCTGAGGGCATTGGTTCAGGTGATCCAGAAGACCAGCATGTACCATCGCCAGAGCCCCCTGTCCAGCATGGTGGCAATGGTCACCACGGGTAGCACCACCTCCGCACATCTGTGCAGCTGGTGTGTTGTGCCGAGCACCTGCTCACCCAGCAGGAGGTGCATGCAGTGCACACATTTCAGAAGCTGCAACTCCTCAGGTGCACTGTGGCACTGCAGAAGCAGCAGCTGACCCTCCAGGAATGGCAGCTGGCAGCGACCATGCACCTCGATACCTCCATGTTCCACCTGCTAGACGTCCAGTTGGACAGGTCACAGGGTGCACCTGTCCTCATTGCCACACATGTGCTGCCCTCTGTGGCTACCCAAACCGTGTTCAGGCCTCTACCTCCAGCTGCTGCTACTGTGCTTTCTGCTGTTGCCAGTGGGCCTCTGCTATCTGCCCTGCCATCCACCAGCAGGGTGATGACACATGCCACTGCATGGGCAGCATCAACTGTGGGGTCCACCAGCATGGGGCAGTCTGCATCCTGGGCCTTATGCCCGGGGTGTGGGGTACCTGCTTGCATTCCCTCCATTCCATTAGGTACATGGAAGGACCAGTGGGGAAGCTAGCAGCAACAGCTTGGACTCAGAGTGCATGCCATCACCCGCACCTGCTCATGGACAACCACTGGGGGCCAGAGGTATATACTCTGGGCGGGGAGTGGAAGGGGGCAGGCAAGGGACTTGGGGGATGGAGGCAGACTTGGACAGCTGGGCTGATCCATATTTCTCGGGTGGGGTTGGATATCAGTTACTAAGGTTGGGGGCTGTGAGGAGTGGATGGGGGTAGTCTGTGGTGGGGTGTTGGAGGAGCCTTTGGGTGTGTGGAGTGGGCTGGGTTGGGCACAGACGTGGAATTTGGTTGTGAAACCATGTTATAAAATTCTCACAGATACAACTGTTCAACATGGACCTGCCAAGCTCTGTGTTTCCCTCCTCCTCAGTCGCTGTGGACATGTGTCTGTTGCCCATGTTTCTGTAGAGCTGCTTGTTATTGTTCCTTCACTTTGCACATGTCACTCATCTGTGCATTATAGTCTGTAAAACTGCATCCTATGCACTCACAGACAGTAGACACAGAAGAATAGTACCATAGTGGGATGCATTGAGGATCAGAGCAGAATACTTCAAAGTCCTGGCCTTATTCCATGTTTTAGCAGTTACAACGTAGGCATCCACTGATAACACGGCAGACGTACAAGGGAGCTCATTAAAATATGTCTTGGACTTTTTGTCATCAGCCACTCCCCCATTCCGCCTCTCCCTGCCAACATCCAGGGATCCCCGTGCAGGTACTGAGTATGTGCAGATTTGCTTGTGCTTGGAATATGGTTATAGATGTGTTCACAGGAAGCACGTCTATCAGGTATGTTCAACCGCCTTATTTGTGGTTCAGAATGACCCCTTCAGTGTGTAATTAAGCACTGGAATTCATTACAGGAGGATGTAGTAAAATCTGTTTGTGCAGCTATGCTTAAAAAAGGATTGGACAAGTTCCAGAAGGAAAGTCCATAAACCATTATTAAAATGGACTGGGAACTTATCCCTAGGACAGGCAGGAGAAAATCTGTCTCCATTTTGGGATTCTGCCAGATGCTTGTCACCTGGATTGGCCACTGTTGAAAATAGGATACTGGGCTTGATGGGCCTCTGATCTGACCCATTATAGCAAATCTTATGTTCTTATGTTCTAGGTATGTTTAATAAATTTACTCTTGCCATCTGTGTTTTCACAGACTCTAGAAGATCTTTAGTCTTCCGTGACCCTTGCCTGTTCACTAAAACTCTAGTCACCTTACTGGGCAGACTAGATGGACCATTCTGGTCTTTATCTGTCATCATTTATTATGTTTACTATATTTGTGTCTGTCTCAGGTATGCAATAATTCTGCTGCTATTTTGATCCTTATATCTGCTTTAAATCTATTCCAGGTGTCTAGGTACCCGCTCAGTGACAAAGCATAGCCTTACATTCCTTGTATCTTATCAAAGTCTGCTATATATTTGAACATTTCTTTTTGTTTTTTAATTTTTTTTAATTTATCCATTTTAACCCTGGGAGTACCGATGGGGTCAAAAGTGACTCGACTGCAAGTTTCACAACGCGTATCTCAGAAACTAGTTGTTCAAGAATGCAATCTTTTTATGACTTTTCACATGTCAATATTCTCTTTATATTGCGCCATGAGAGGAATAATTTTCATCCGCTTGGTGACGCTAGTGATGAATTGCAGTACAGAGTAACAGTGGGGTCATTTTTGACCCCAGTTGCTTACGTCAGGTTTGGATCATGATACAACTTGCAGTTTTGTGAATTTTTTGATCTGACAAAGGTATTTATCATTAATTATGTATCATTTATTTTTTGTGCTCTTATTTTATGAAAATTACACATTTTTGTAATTGATATCATACGTTCTGTCATTAGTTTCGATGAAATCTAAAGGCTTTCAGCTCGTTCATCACGATTATTGTACACCTATAGTAAAATTGCTTTGTGTTTTATTCAACTTTATCTTTTGTTTATTTATTTTAGGTTATTGTTTAGGATGTCAAAACGAAAGTATTCAGCTGCCCAAGTAAGAGAAATACTGCAACAAGATGCAGGGGCGGCCCAAGGGGGGTGCGGGGCCATGTGCGGAGACTCGGTGCGGGGCCTCATTTGCATAAGTGGCCTTATTTGCATAAATATTTGCATAATGTTACCATACACTAACTTTTAGTAAACATGTCTCTTAATGAGTGTATGGATAAAGAAAGACTAAAAGATTTCTACATTACTATAATCCACTGCCAACCGCCAGGCACATTAGGAACTACTACAAACGCTGCCCATTTAGAACCCATAGCAAACCCGCCGTATCCTGACAGCATTACCAGGACTCACAAAGCACCATACCCTAACTATCAAAAGGAAACACTGCAAATATTAAACCAATACATTTCAGAGAATACTGGGGAAAGAGAACAAGTGGCAACGTCAAATAGGAATTACATAAACAGAATACCTCAGCTCAGTTACACATGCAGAACATAGACCATCACCAAACAAGGAATCACAATTTAGAAACAGGAAGGCAATAATTAAACTGGGAACCCCAAAAGCCAAACTTGGAATGTACAACAACACTGTAGAAATAAAACTATAAATTAATTTCCTCTTGTACCAAACAAAGCGCAGACGTTAATGATGCACATTTCCCAGAGCTTTCATATTCCAGTTAATAAATTCAAAATAAAGAGATATCTTTCTACCTTTTGTGCATTTTTTTCAGTTGCAATTGGTCCAGCCACTTTCTTCTGGTTTCTTCATGTTTTCTGCTAACTCTCCATCGTCTGCTGTCCATTTGTCCTTTCTTCTCTCTTCTAGTTTTTTTCCATTCTCTCTCTCTACATCTGCTTTAACATACTAATCTTTCTCCTTTTGCTCTTTCCTCATTCCTATTTCATCCACACAAATTTTACCCCTCCATCCTCAATCCCCAATTACTCTCCCAATACCCGGCCAATTGTAGATTTTTCATCCCTCCTACACAAAATATTTTCCCCTCTCCATTTTACTCTCCCAGCCCCATCCCATTCTAATCCTCCCCCAACATCAGCTCCCTTCTAGTTCCAGTCTCACCCAGCATCCATTCCCTTCTAGTCCCTGCATCAGCCCATTTCCAGTCCTAGCCCCCCATCAGCCCATTTCCAGTCCTAGCTCCCCCATCCATTTCCAGTCCAAGTCCCTTCATCAGCTCATTTCCAATCCTAGCCCCCCCATCAGCCCATTTCTAGTCATTTCCTAGCCACACCATCAGCCCATGTCAAATCATAGCTCCCCTCCACTCAGCCCAATTCCAATCCAAGCCCCCCCATGAGCCTACTTCCAGTTCTAGCCCCTCCATGAGTCCATTTCAATTCAAGCCCCCACCACAGCCCATTTCCAATCTTAGCTCCCCCCAACAGCCCATTTCCAGTCCTATCTTAGCTGTTCCATCAGCCCATTTTCAGTCCTAGCTCCCTTCCCTCACAGCCCATTTCCATTCCAAGCCCCCTCCCCATCAGCTATGTGCAGTTCAAGCCTCCCCTTCCACTCAGCCCATTTCCAGTCCTAGCAACCCCCCAACCCATTACCAGTCCTAGCCCCCGTCAATCAACTTCCAGTCCTAACCCCCATCACCCCATTTTCAGTTTAAGCCCCCCCATAACCCATTACCAGTCCTAACCCCCCATCAGCCCATTTCCAGTCAGCCCCCCATAGCCCATTGCCAGTCCTAAACCCCCCATCAGCCCACAGCCCATTACCAGTCCTAACCACATCAGCCCACCTCAAGTCCTAACCCCTCCCCATCAGCCCATTTCCTGTCCTAGCCCCCCCCATAGCCCATTATCAGTCCTAACCCCCCCATCAGCCCACTACCAGTCTTAACCCCCCCCCCATAGCCCATTACCAGTCCTAACCCCCAATCACCCCATTTCCAGACAGCCCCCATCAGCCCATAGCCCATTACCAGTCCTAACCCCCAATCACCCATTTCCAGACAGCCCCCATCAGCCCACCGCCCATTACCAGTATTAACCCCCCATAGCCCATTACCAGTCCTAACCCCCCCAATCAGCCCACTACCAGTCCTAACCCCCCATCACCCCATTTCCAGACAGCCCTCATCAGCCCACAGCCCATTGCCAGTCTTAACCCCCCCATAGCACATTGCCAGTCTTAACCCCCCCCCCATAGCCCATTGCCAGTCCTAACCCCCCATCACCCCATATCCAGACAGCCCTCATCAGCCCACAGCCCATTGCCAGTCTTAAACCCCCCCATAGCCCATTGTCAGCCCTCATCAGCCCACAGCCCATTGCCAGTCTTAACCCCCCCCCAGCCAATTCCCAGTCTTAACCCCCCCCAGCCCATTGCCAGTCTTAACCCCCCCATGCCCACTGCCAGTCTTAACCCCCCCTAGCCCATTGCCAGTCTTAACCCCCCCATAGCCCATTGCCAGCCCTCATCAGCCCACAGCCCATTGCCAGTCTTAACCCCCCCATAGCCCATTGCCAGTCTTAACCCCCCCAGCCCACTGCCAGTCTTAACCCCCCCATAGCCCATTTCCAGTCTTAACCCCCCTCCCCGGCCCACTGCCAGTCTTAACCCCCCCATAGCCCATTGCCAGTCTTTACCCCCCTCCCCAGCCCATTCCCAGTCTTAACCCCTCCTAGCCCATTGCCAGTCTTAACCCCCCCTCCCTAGCCCATTGCCAGTCTTATCCCCCCTCCCTCCCTCCCTAGCCCATTGCCAGTCTTAACCCCCCCTCCCAGCCCATTGCCAGTCTTAACCCCCCCCCTAGCCTATTGCCAGTCTTAACCCCCCTCCCTCCCTCCCTAGCCCATTGCCAGTCTTAACCCCCCTCCCTCCCTAGCCCATTGCCAGTCTTAACCCCCCCCCACTAGCCCATTGCCAGTCTTAACCCCTTCAACATCGACCATTGACAGTCTTATCCCCCCTCACTCCCACCCTCCCTAGCCCATTGCCAGTCTTAACCCCCCCTCCCTAGCCCATTGCCAGTCCTATCCGCCCCCCCCCTTGGCTCATGGCAATTTAAAAAATAAAAAAAAGCTGGCCGCTGCCGCCGCATGGAGTGTCCCGCGGGGCTCCCTCTCTGCCCGGCGGAACTCTCCCGGCGTGGCTGAGCCCCTCTGTGCCGGCTTGCAGATACGCGAAGGGAGAGTGTCTCCCTCGCGTCTCTGTTAAGCCCGCAGGGGCAGATGGGAAATTTCCCATCAGCCCCTGCTGGCTTAACAGAGACGCGAGGGAGACACTCTCCCTTCGCGTATCTGCAAGCCGGCACAGAGGGGCTCAGCCGCGCCGGAAGAGTTCCACCGGGCAGAGGGAGCCCCGCGGGACACTCCATGCCGCCGCGGCGGCAGCGGCCAGCTTTTTTTTTTTTTTAATTTAAGAAAAAAAAGCAGAATGTTCTTTGCACGGGGCCCCCCGAAACGCGGGGCCCTGTGCAAAAAACATTCTTGCTCTATGGACGGGCCGGCCCTGACAAGATGCTGACAGTGACGGCTCTGAGTCGTCTGATGATGCAGCATATTCAGCAAGCGAAGAAGCATATCAGCCAAGTTCGAGCGATAAATCTGATGATGACAGTCATGATTCAGATGGCGACAGCAGTTGGTCGCCAAGTGAATGTGAGACTGATGTTGAGCCAGTAACATCGCCTGCAGCAAAGAGTCAAGTTACAGCTCGAGGCAAAGGTCGAGGCTGTGCCGGACGGGGAAGAAGGCAGGAGTCCTCGGTGTCAGTATCATCTGTGAGGAATCTTAGTTGTGGTCGTAGAGGAGCTAAGAGGTCAACAACTATAAGCACAAATGTTGCCATTGAAGCCTATGTATCTAAGGATGCCACATCATGGAACAGGAAACCTATAAAGCAAGCTGCTGGAAGATACACCAGAGCTAATGTCATGCCCATGCAACAAGGTCCTACAAGGTATGCTGTACGAAATGTTGATGGCCCTCTCGCAGCATTCCACTTGTTCATGAGGAAGAACTTACTGAATGAAATCATGATGTGGACGAGCAAACAAGAAAGACACATTTTTGATGACACCTGGAAAGATTTGGCAGATGGAGAATTTCAACGTTTTCTTGGACTTCTGATCCTCTCAGGCGTGTACAAGTTGTGAAATGAATCCATAGTTCAGTTGTGGAACCTTGAAGATGGTCGTTCTGTTTTCGGCAAAAATATGACCCGTAACCGTTTTCAGCAAATTTCTTGTGCTCTCAGATTTGATGATGTAACCAACAGACGAGAACAACGAGGCGTGGATAAGCTTGCTCCAATCAGACACGTTTTTGATACCTGGGAAGCAACTCTAAGTGATGCCTTTGTTCCTGGTGAAAATGTTACCGTGGATGAGCAACTGCTTACATTTCGTGGCCGTGTTCCATTCAGACAATATATTCCCAGAAAACCTGGGAAATATGGCATAAAGCTCATATGTTCTGCATCTTCAAGTATATACAGGAAGGGAACTCGGACAAAACAGGGAACAGAATCAGGGTGAAAGGGTTGTGCTGCAACTCACTGAAGGATTGATGCGATCTGGCAGAAATGTTACTGTTGACAATTTCTTCTGCAGTTTATCCCTGTCATGGAAATTGCTAGAAAAACAAATGACACTTTTGGGGACAATTCGAAAGAATAGAAAAGAATTACCTCCAGAATTTGTAACAGCAAAGGGCCGAGAGGTATTCACTTCACTGTTTGCCTTTCGCGATGACGCCACTCTGGTTTCCTATTGCCCAAAGAAAGGAAAAGTGGTTGTTCTTCTGAGCAGTTTGCATGATCAAGAAGAAGTAGATAACACACGTCCAGACAAAAAAACACGCATGATCTTGGACTATAATTCTAGTAAAGGTGGAGTAGATACGGCAGATCAAATGTTGCGCACGTATACCACAAAACGAATGACAAGACGCTGGCCAGTAACAATCTTCTACAACGTGTTGGACATCAGTGCTTTGAATGCCTTCATTGTTTGGATGTCACTAAATCCAGAATGGCAGTCCAAGTCAAAGCACAGACGTCGTCTATTCCTCTTGGAATTAGGAAAGCAGCTGCAGAGTATTTGCAGCGAGACTTCTTCCAGCATTGAAGAAGCCACTGATGCTGTTTGCAATGTCGGGATCCCAAAGAAAAGGGCAAGGTGTCACTGCTCTTCCAGAGAAAAAGACATGAAAAGCAACATAGTTTGCACCTCCTGCAAGCGTAATGTTTGCAAAGAACATTCAGAAATTGTCTGTGTCTCATGCAAATGACTGTAATACTTTACTGTGTTCATCAAGTGCATGCAAAAACTGCTTTCATGGCAACTCTTCTTCATGTAATTTTATGATAAAGCATTAAATTTCAAAACATTTAACCTTCATATAATAAATAATTAATTTGGAATAATATTTTGTCTGTTTAGTTTAAATTTTTCATGATTAACAATTAAAATTCATCGTGGGGTCATTTATGACCCCAATGGTATTCAGTGTGTGCAAAAGATTTCGGCAATTCCAGGGTTAAATGCACTGTCACAAACAAGTGAAACAGTAAAGTAAACATCCAAATCACCATATAATAAAATAAAGAAATAAGCTTCAAATAATAATCAGCCCACAATACAGGAAAAAAGGGGACCCAAGAAAAAGGAAATATAACATATCAAAAGAATTAACCGAAGGGCACAACCTCAAGACCAGCACCCTAAAACCCCTAAAGTGGCATCTGTTGGGTATTTCCTGGGACTAACATGCTCTCTCTTGCTACAAGGAATTCTGCTAGCATTTTTGTCTCAAAAAGGAAAATGTTTTATCATCACAAATTATAACACAAACACAAGGAATACGAAGCACATATTGCAGCCCAAGGACCAAGGCCCTAGAATGCAGAGCCAAGAACCCCTGGCGCTGCTTCTGTATGCAACTTGAAAAGTCAGAAAACATACGAATAGGAGAGCCAAAAAATAACATTCATATGGTGGAAATAAAGTTTACACACCAGGATGCGATCCACTTCCAAGGCAAAAGTTAATATCAAGGTACTTTGCTGAGTCACAATCTCCAAGGAGGACTCCAAAAACTCTGTTAGGTTGTCCCCAACAACAGCTCCCTGGCCCGGAGATGGCTGTCTGAGATCTGGGGCAAGATATTGAGCCCTCACCAATGGGGGAAGGTTCCCAGGGTCCATCCCTAAAACCTCAGTCAGATATTTCCTCACCATTTCCATTGGTGATACCAACAGAGATCTGAGAAACTTAACAGATGCAAATTATTACGTCTAGTCAAGTTCTCAAGATACTCCATTCACCTGGCTGAGATGGAACTATATTTCTCCTAGGACAAGCAGGATGAGTCAGCCACAATTGGTGACGTCATCCGACGGCGCCGAGACGGAAGTACTCTCCATAGCTCAGAAGGGCTTTGCCCTTCTGAGCATGAGCCAACTGGCCCCACCCCCAGCCCGCCCCTAGCTAACCAGTTTCAGTTCTTCTGCCTTGCCAGCAAGACGGACTTTTTCTACTCTCCACCAAGTTTTACTTGAGAAATTCTAATTCCCCTAATCGTATGTATATAACATTCTATGAAATATTCTCTTACTGTAAGTTCAGTTTAAACTTGCGTTTCTCCCACTCGTATGTATATTGCTATCTAACTTGCTTCATACTTGTCCGAGCCTTGTCTCTCTCTTGCTAGGTTAATGTTTCCAAGGCTCCCTTCAGAGCGGTCCTGGCGGAACCCTAAAACCTCAGTCAGATATTTCCTCACCATTTCCATTGGTGATATCAACAGAGATCTGAGAAACTTAACAGATGTAAATTATTACGTCTAGTCAAGTTCTCAAGATATTCCATTCACCTGGCTGAGATGAAACTATATTTCACCAGAGTGTCATTTACCAATTGGAAAGCATCCATTTTTGACTCGAGAGCAGTCATTCTAAATGCATTTGTCTCCAATGTCTTGGACTGTTCCACCACAGCCTGGGCCAGGAGTAACAAGTTCCCAACAAGATGACCCGAAAGAGTTTGAAGAGAGGAGTTAATGCCTTGAATAATACCCCACAGTGACTCCAATGTCAGAGCCTGTGGAATCTGTACCTCACCAACTTGTCAACCAGAAGAGACGTAACTCCACTTCTGAGCAATATCCTCTAAAGCTATTCAGATATTCTCCTTCCCCTTCTGTACTCCATTCTCTGGGGGAGGCAAAACTACCGCAGAGGTACCTACCAACTGGGGCAAACTTGCAGATTCAATAGATCTGAAGTATCCCAGAATGCCAACAGTGAAATCACTTCCGGGATGGGGAGGCGGAGTACGCTGAATGGGGTTCAACAAAGTTCCTTCACTGCTGCCCATCACACCTTCTCCGGGTGGGTTGAGAGCTACCAGAGTTGAAGCAGCTGAGGCAACGCCAAACATCTCCAATGTCAGCTGGTGCGAAGAACCAGGGAAAGAGCTCTCCGAGAGATTAGTCTGCCCCTTCCTCTTCCTCTTGCCCATACCTCAACAGGCCAAAGTCCTTCAGTGGCAACAGAATGGAGTGAGAGCAGACACATCCTCAGAGCTGCACCCTCACTGTGCCATCTTGGATCTACCATATTTGAACATTTCTATCATATCTTCAATTGCCCTCTTTTCTTCCACAGAGAATATCTTTAGCTCCTTTAGTGTTTCCACCTAAGTTTCATAGTGCAGGTTGTGTGTCACATTTTGGAAAGCCTTTATTGAATTCAATGCATCTTCTCAATTTCCTTTTGTAGGTGTGTAGAGACTACTTAGATGTCACTGCTTTGAGCGGCAGCAGCAGCACCATCCAATGTCCCTACTAGAATACTACAATATAGTCTGGACAGTATCAGGCAAATTCCAGAACAGGGGAGGTTACCTTCTGCTAGTCATATCCTGCAGGGAGAATACTCATCTGGCAGGGAAAAATGCAAGGCCTATTTAAGCCACTCCCAAATATAACCTGAAGGTTAAAATAAAATTAATTTTTTGCCTGGCTAGGCTGGAGAAGTGCTGTCCAGGGCAGCTAGAAATGTTTCTTTCCCCTCCAGGGATGTTTGGCAGCTTCCAGAGTTGTGTGTTTATGTGGGGGAGGTGCAGGAATCTCTTGAGTGAGCAGCCTCATGAGTGAGATTGTGTTCTGAAATAAGAGTTTACTTAAACTTTAGAGTCACTGATACAATATTGATAACAATTGGAAAAAAGCAACAAAAATAACTTTTATTAAAAGCAGTTTATTCCTTTTCTTTCCTCTACTTGTTACAATCAGGTTATTTCTTTCTTCATTTTACTATAGGGTATTAACATTCAGTGCTCTGAATATTCTATATCTGATGCAAGAATTTAAATTCAAGTCTCTCCACTCTTGCATCTCCAATACTTAATGTGTTTTTTTCCCTAAGTGGGAGCCCCTCTCCTACATTATTATTCTCTACCAATGAACCTTGGGCTGATGATGATGCAGGTACAGGTCCCCAAAGCTGTTCTAAATTCATTCCTTGCTCTAGTGTTACTGTTCACAGATGGGCTCCTGGATTCTTCCTTGCTTTGGAGCTGGTGACCTCTGCAGATGCAGGTCCCTCCAACTGCTCTGCAGATATCCATGACTCAGATTTATTTTTATTTAGCTGCATTTATATCCTGCTTTTCACCAGGTCAAAGCAGTTGGGGGGATACATTTAACATGAGGGGATATGAGACACATACACTAATACTTACAAGGAACATGGGCAATGGAGGGTTAACTGGCTTGCCCAAGGCCACAGGGAGCATCTGTGGGACTAGAAACCCCAGTCCTTCTGGCCCAAAATTGCTGTCCTCTAGTGGGATTTGAACCACTGACCGTCTGGCCTGTGGTACCTTGCCCCAACCACTGGGCCACTCCCCCCTGCAGATGTGCCTTGATCATCAAGATGCTTGGAGCTTTTTCTGTGTCTCTGTATGAGTGGATGGTTTCTAAATCACACAGGCAGGACTCACTCTTATTGAGCCAGGGGGTTGCTAGCAAGTTTTTCACAGCCACTATTTTGTCCCTTACTCTCTACTTATCCTGTGGATCCTACTAAAATGAATGAGGAGACAGCATTTGACCAGCCCTCAGCTGGCTCCCCAAGGGGCAGGTGCCTCACTCCATCATGGTGCAGTGGCTGTGTGCCAAAGACAGAGTTCTGCCTTTGTGTAGCCCCCCTTACCCCAAAGATCTTACCATTAGACTCATGAGCAATAGCACTAATGATGCTTAAATGTAGTCGCCTCTACTTTTTTTTTTTTTAGAAGGGAAGAGGACTGAGAGGAATATGACTGCCATGAGCCTCCCAGCATATGCTGGTCCCCATTCAAAGAACCCTGAAATGTAATTCCAAGAGTAAAAACTGAAAGACATCAAAACCCTTTGAAATGTAACCCCAGTCTGCCAAGTAGCGTAAGGACCACTGCAAGGACTGTACCTGTGCTAGGAGGCTACAGACATGAGGGTATGTTTACTAAGCAGCAGTAGCGGCTTCCGTGCGATATCGGAGCAGCGGCCCCATTGAAATCCATGGGGTTGCAGCTCCGATATCACACAGAAGTTGCTTCTGCTGATTAGTAAACATACCCCATGGTCTTCAGAAGTAGGCATAATACTCAATGTATAGCCTAAGTGAAACATTTTCAAAGAGTTTAAGCACCTTACTTTGAGAGGTGGATTCCTACACTGATCCCTTTTAAAAATTGATAGTGGTCATCTCCTAATCTTAGGAATCTATTTTTCATCAGGCATCTTAATTTAGCATCCTTAAAAGGTGTGCAAGATTAGGAGAGGGTGTTACTATTACTAATAATAATCATTTGTATAGCACTACAAAGCAAACACAGCGCTGTACATATAGATGCAAGACATAGTCCCTGCTCATCAGAGCTTACAATTTAATCAAGACAAAATAAAACCCTCAAAACCGGGGACTAAAGTATGGCAAGATACACATAATTAGTGGACAAGAGAAAGAGAAGCAACAGGATCCAAAAGCAGCCTCAAAGAGGTGGATCTTCAGCCTGGACTTGAATAGGGCCAGAGAAAGAACCTGATGCACTGATGCAGGTAGTTTGTTCCAGGCATATGGAGCAGAAAGGTGGAATGAATATGGCAGTGGCAGAGAAGAGCACAGATAAAAGGGATCTGCCAGAGGAGCCGAGTTCCTGAGGAGGGTGGAGTGAGATAAGAGAGGAAAGGTAGTGAGGAGCCGCAGAATGAATGCACTTATAGGTTAGTAGGAGAAGTTTGAACTCGATACGGAAATGGAGAGGGAGCCAGTGAAGTGATTTGAGAAGAGGGATTACATGAGCATAGTAACACTGGTGGAAGATAAGCCTTGCTGCTGAGTTTTGAACAGACTGAAACATAGAAACATAGAAACATGATGACAGAAAAAGACCACATGGCCTATCTAGTCTGTCCTTCCATAACAACAACTACAACAGTCCACTTTTTACCTTTAGAGATCCTCTGTGTTGGTCCCATGCTTTTTTGAATTCAGTTACTGTCCTCATCTCTACCACCTCCACTGGGAGACTATTCCATGGATCCACTACTCTTTCTGTAAAGAAATATTTCCGCATATCACTCCTGAATCTATCTCCCTTCACCCTCATCCCATGTCCTCTCGTAGCAGAACTTGCTTTCAATTGAAAGAGGCTTTCTTCCTGAACATTTATGCCACGGAGGTATTTAAACATCTCAATCATATCACCTCTATCCTGCCTTTCCTCTAAGGTGTACATGTTAAGATCCTTAAGTCTGTCCTCATATGCTTTATAATGAAGACCACTAATCATTTTAGTAGCAACCCTCTGCACCGACTCCATCCTGTTGACATCCTTTTGAAGGTGCGGTCTCCAGAATTGCACACCATGAGGTCCAAATGAGGTCGCACCAGTGGGAGGGAGACCAGTGATAAGCAGGTTACAATAGTGAAGATGAGAGGTGATTAATGAGTGTATGAGGATCTTAGAAGTGTGTGTAGACAGGAAGGCATGAATTAAGAGATTGCAGACCTAATGTTAGTAATCTGTTAACAATCATTAAAATCATCTGTAGTACCTGAAGATTTAAGAATAGCCAATGTAATGCCGGTTTTTAAAAAGGGTGATCCGGGAAACTACAGACCAGTAAGCCTAATATCAGTACTGGGCAAAGTGGTAAAAGCCATTATAAAGAATAAAATTACTGAACATGATTTAATGAGAGAAAGCCAACATGGACTCGGCCAAGGAAGGTCTTGTCTTACTAATCTGTTATATTTTTTTGATGGTGTGAATAAACAGATAGACCAAGGTGAGCTGGTTGATATAGTGTATGTGGATTTTCAGAAAGCCTTTGACAAGGCCCCTCTTAAGAGATTCTTATTGAAATTAAAAAGCCATGGATTTGGAGACAGTGTAGTATTGTGGATCAGGAACTGGTTAAAAGATAGAAAGCAGAGGGTAGGGCTAAATGGCCAATTTTCTCAATGGAAAAAGGTGAATAATGGAGTACTCCAGGGATCTGTGCTGTGCCCGCTGCTCTTTAACATATTCATAAATAACTTGAAAATGGGAACAAGAAATGAGGTGATCAAATTTGCAGATGACACAAACTTATTCAAAGTTGTTAAAACACAAGAGGATTGTGAAAAATTGAAAGAGGACCTTGATAAACTGGAAGACTAGACGTCCAAATGGCAGATGAAATTTAATGTGGACAAATGCAAAGTTATGCACCTAGTAGATACAACCCAAACTACAGTTACATGATGCCAGATTTCTCATTCAGAATCACCACACAGGAAAAGGATTTAGGTGTCATTGTGGATAATATGTTGGAACCCTCCACCCAGTATGCAGCGGCAGCCAAGAAAGCAAATAGAATGCTAGGAATCATAAGGAAAGGAATGGAGAATAAAACCAAGGATATTATAATGCCTCTGTATCATTCCATGGTGTGACTGCACCTTGAATATTGTGTGCAATTCTGATTACCATATTATAAAAATGATATAGTAGAATTAGAAAAGGTACAGAGAAGAGCCACCAAAATGGTAAAGGGGATGGAAGGGTACCCCTATGAGGAAAGGCTTAAAAGATTAGGGCTTTTCAACTTGGAAGAGAGACGGCTGAAGAGAGATATGATAGAGGTCTATAAATTAATGAATGGAATGGAACGGGTGAATGTTGATCAGATGTTTACGCTATCAAAAAGTAGAAAGACTAGGGGACATGCAATGAAGCTACAATGCAACCCATTTAAGACTAATAAGAGAAAATATTTTTTCACTTAACGTGTAATCAAACTCAAATTCGTTACCAGGGAATGTAGTGAAGGCTGTTAATGCAGCTGGGTTTAAAAATAGGTTCGGACAAGTTCCTCGAGGAAAGTTCCATTAGCCATTATTAAAAAGGACCTGTGAAATCCACTACTTGCCCCAGGAGTTTGTGAAACCTGTGTGCCTTTTTGGGAACCTGCCAAGTATTTGTGACCTGGATTGGCCACTGTTGGAAACAGGATACTGGGCTTCATGGATCTTGACCTGACCCAGTATGACATGTCTTATGTTCTTATGTTCCAATTTTGCCAATGTTATAGAGAAAGAAGTGACAGGTAAGAAAAGGAAGTAAGGAATCTAGTGCCAGTTTTCAGTGCTATCTGTGATTTGGCAGAGCAACCCTAAATATGGCTGCTCAGATCCTTCTTACCACCATCCATGTAAAACTTTAGTAGCCAGCCCCTTGGAACCCTCCTTCTACCTACCTGATTTTAAAAGAAATTGTGTGGCAGCCAGTCCCAGGAACCCTGTTTTATATGCCTGGTTCTAAACTAAATCATGAAGATCATGAAGCTGAGGGTGCTCTAAACATCCTCCTCCCATCCACCCAATGAATAAAAAGTAAGCTGAGGGTGCTCCTGGAGCCCCCTCTACCAGTTGCCCACCTGAAGAACACATTTTGAAACAATGCTAGATGCCAAGTTGGGAGGATCATAGGCTTCCTGGTTGGCTATGGAAATTTCGGAGGTGAGGGATGAGTGGAAGGCTTCTGGAAATAGAGAAACACAGAAACAAAGAAAATCCTGGAGATGGACCAGCTGTGACTCCCAAATATAAAAATGGGAATGAAGTAGATACCACACCATTCACAGAAGATGAGGTGTTAGAACAACTTGCAAAACTGAAAGTGGACAAATCCATGGGACCGGATAGGATACATCCCAGGATACTGAAAGAGCTCAGAGAGGTTCTTGCAGGACTGTTAAAGGATGTCTTCAACAGATCCTTGGAAACAGGAGAAGTTCCTCAGGACTGGAGAATGGCTGATGTTGTACCTCTACACAAAAGTGGTGATAGGGAAGAAGTGTCAAACTACAGGCCCGTGAGCCTTACCTCGGTGGTGGGAAAAGTAATGGAGGCACTCCTGAAAGAGCGAATAGTGAACTTTCTCAAAACCAACAGGTTGCAAGATCCGAGGCAACATGGTTTTACCGAAGGATGGTCTTGCCAAACAAATCTGATTGAGTTCTTTGACTGGGTGACCAAGGAACTAGATCAGGGGCATGCAATGGATGTCATCTACCTGGATTTCAGCAAAGCCTTTGATACTGCTCCTCATAGGAGGCTTGTCAATAAACTCAGTAGCTTGGGGATGGGTGCCAAGATGCTAAACTGGATTAGAAATTGGTTGACTGCAGACAACAGAAGGTGATGGTACATGGAGCTCACTCGGATGAAAGGAAGATGATTAGCGGGGTGGCCCAGGGTTCGGTCCTGGGCCTGGCACTGTTCAATGTATTTGTGAGTGATATTGCTGAAAAACTGAATGGAAAAGTCTGTCTTTTTGCAGATGACACAAAAATTTACAACAGAGTGGACTCCCCCGAGGGAGTGGTTAACATGAGGAAAAGCTGGAAGAATGGTCTAATGCTTGGCAACTACGATTTAATGCGAAAAAGTGCAGTGTCATGTACTTGGGTAGCAGAAATCCAAGGGAAATGTACGCGATAGGGGGCGAGAGGTTGGTGTGCACGGTTCAGGAGAAAGACCTTGGTGTGATTATCTCTGACGATCTCAAGGTGGCAAAACAGTGCGACAAGGCGGTGGCAAAAGCCAGGAGGATGTTGGGCTGCATACAAAGAGGGATTACCAGCAGAAAGGAAGAGGTACTTATGCCACTGTATAAGTCACTGGTGAGGCCTCACTTGGAATACTGTGTTCAGTTTTGGAGACCATATCTTGCAAAAGATGTAAAAAGACTGGAAACTGTTCAGAGGAAGGCGACCAAAATGATTTGGAGCCTGCGTCAGAAGCCTTTTGAGAAGAGACTTGAAGATGGGGAAGCTGTAAAACTAGAGGGCATAACATGAAGCTGCAAGGTGGTAAATTGAAAGGCAATGTCAGGAAATATTTTTTCACTGAAAGGGTGATGGATGCTTGGAATGCCCTCCCGATGGAAGTGGTGGGGGCAAATACAGTGACAGAATTCAAAACGGCATGGGACAGACACAGTGGATCCCTTTACAGTAACAAGATAAAAACAAAATAAACGGTACCATCTAACTTCTGAAACATCTAACGTCTCAACAAATAGGGGTGTCCTACATGGAGTGGTGGGTTCACCCCTAAACAAAGATATGGGGAGGGGTGGCCTGCACAGAGTGACAGGTCCACCTACTCTTGCCATCTTGCTGGGCAGACTAGATGGACCATGCTGGTCTTTATCTGCCGTCAGTTACTATGTTACTATGATGGCAGATAAAGACCATATGGCCTATCCAGTCTGCCCTTCCATACCAACCACTAAGCTTTACTTCTTCTGTGTTTGTCACATTCTTTCTTTAATGCAGCTACAGTCCTTGTCTTTATTGCTCCACTGGGAGATTATTCCATGCATCTACCATTCTTTCCATAAAGAAATATTTGTGCATATTACTCCTGGAATCTCTGCCCTTTTATACCCCTCGCTGCAGAATTTTCTTTCATTTGAAAGAGGCTGTCCTCCTGCACATTTATGCCATGGAGGTATTTAAACCCTTGATCTGATACATGTATTCTTTGGCAGATGGCTGTGAGGGTTGTTCTGGACTGCCCTTGGTCTCACAATTTCATTTAAAATTTGGTGAGTGGAAGCGGGATTATGGGATCTGATTGCTTCATGATTTCATTTCCAATAAGCAGTGAGAGGACGTAAATGGCTAGTGCTGATTTTCAGTGCAAAAGGACTAAAGGCATCCAAAGTCTGAGCTTCCTAGTTGTACACAGCTACATTTCAGCCCCTTAGATTTAGGGTGATTTTCCTACAAACATTAGCCGGTTAGATCTGACTGAGAATCAGCTTAATTTAGAAAGCCAAAATGTGACTGTCAAAGTTATATGATATATGTTTATATATTGTTGTTGTTGTTGTTCTTAAGTGCCATCAAGTTGGTGTTGACTCATGGCGACCCTCTGGATAGTTGTCCTAAACTCTGTTCAGTCTTCAGTCAGGTGACTCATTGTTGACAGAGTGGCACCTATAGCTGCTGTTATTGTATTGATCCATCTCATTGCTGGCCTTACTCTTTTGCGTTTACCTTATACCTTGCTAAGCATGATGTTGTTCTCTAATGATTCTCTCTTCACATGATGTGTCCAAAGTATGAAAGTCAAAGTCTTGTCATCTGAGTTTCTAAGGAAAGCTTAGGTTTGATCTCCTCCAGTACTGTCTGGATTGTTCTTCGGGCAGTCCTTGGGATACACAGTATTCATCACCAGTACCATAATTCAAAGGCATCAGTTTTCTTCCTGTCTATCTTTTTTACTGTTCAACTTTCACATCCATGTGACGTTATTGAAAATACCATGGCTCAAACAAGTCGAATCTTTGTATAGAGAAATACATCTCTGCTCTTGAGAATCTCGTCTATGTCCTTCATAGCCATTCTGTCAAGAGCAATACGTTGTCTGATTTCTTGACTGCTTGTTGTTTCTTTATTGATAATTGATCCAAGTAGGTTAAAGTTGTCAACTATTTCAATTTCTTCTCCATCAATGATGACCTTATTGATTTTGCCAGTTGTCAGGATCTTTGTCTTCTTTACATTAAGGTGCAGGCCCATTTTAAGACTATGTTCTTTGATCATGTTTCAGATCGTCTTCACTTTTAGCCAGTAATGTGGTATCATCAGCATAGCGAAGGTTGTTGATGTCTTCTACCAACCTTCGCACCTCATTTGTCTTCATACAGTCCTGCTTCTCTGATGATTCGTTCTACATATAAATTACATATAGGGGGAAAGTATGCAGCCTTGTCATACACCTTTGCTAATTTTAAACCATTCTGTTTCTCCTTGTTCTGTATGAACTGTTGCTTCTTGATCAATGTAAAGGTTGTGCAAGAGAACTATCAGGTGTTCTGGTATATCCATGCTTCTTAATGTGGACAAGAGTTTCTCATGAGTCAAAAGCCTTGCTGTAGTCGATAAAACACATATAGATATCTTTTGGTATTTTTTTATCTTTTCAAGGATCCATCTCACATCCACAATGATGTCTCTCATTCCCCGCCCTTTCCTGAACCTTGCTTGCACTTCAGACAGTTCTCATTCCAGGTAGGGTTGTAGTCTCTGCTGAATGATCTTGAGTAGAATCTTGCTGGCATGTGGGATCAGGGTGATTGTGTGATAATTTCCAGTCATTTGGATCACCTTTCTTTACTATTGGTATGAACACAGATCTTTTCTAATCAGTTCGCCATGATGTTGTCTTCCAAATTTCCTGGCAGAGCCTTGTAAGTATGGCAACAGCTGCATCTGATTGCTATAATCCTTCAATGGGAATACCATCAATGCCCAGTGCTTTGTTCTTTGTTAAGGCTTTCAGTGCTGCTTTGACTTCTTCTTTCATCATCAATGGTTCCTGATCATAAGGTACAGGTTGAAATGGCTGTTGGTCCACTTGATCTTTATCGTACAATGACTCTGTACTGTACATTCTTTCCACCTTTTCTTGATCTTCTCAGCATCATTCAACATGGATCCTTGATCATCTTGTAACATTCCAATTCAAGGCTGGAATTTTTTCTTTAACTCTCGTAGCTTTAGGAAAGCTGATCTTGTTCGTCCTCTGATAGTTTCTGCTTCTATGTCCCTGCATGTGTCATTGTAGTCTTCTCCTTGTTTTGTCTTGTCTTGTATAATCTCTTCAAATAAATTAGCCATGTTGGGGTGATTTGTCCCTGTCAGTTTGCCCTGCTTTACCAAACAGCATCTAAATAGCAGCTTCCCTGAGAGAACTGAAAATGCCTAGGAACAGCTGGTCCACCAGTGACTCTCCACCCTGCCACTGGAAGTAGTGATCCAGCATGGCCATGCCCTTGTTTTAGACCAGTTGAATGAATTTGAATGATGACCCCCTCTGGACTTGCTGCAATTTGCGATTTTGAAGGTGGATATCCTGTCTGGCTAAAATAGGGCAGCTCACTGTCTCAATGCCTAGGGGCAGCTGGAGGATTAAATAGGACCATCTGTTCAAACTCATTAGTGGAAATGGGAACCCTAGAACAGCTTCTCAATCCCCTCACTAGAAATGTATCTACATGCAGCACAAACAACTAGAAAGCAAAAACCCAGAAGCAATAAGGGAACACTAAAGCAAGAAAATGATGGCAGACTTGGCAATGTTCCCATTCATTAGGCCAAGGGTTCTCAACTCAGTCCTTGGGACACAACTAGCCAGTCAGGTTTTCAGGACAATGAATATGCATGAGAGAGATTTGCATGCACTGCCTCCAATGTATGCAAATCTCTCACATGCATATTCATTGTGGTTATCCTGAAAATCTGACTGGCTAGGTGTGTCCCGGGGACTGAGTTGAGAACCCCTGCATTAGGCTAATGAAATGCACATGCTGTGTTATTCCAGTCACCATTCAATAAATATGATAGCTTCAAGATTCCACCTGCCATTCACTACCATCATGGAAGCAGCATGGGAGATGTGCATTTTACACTTTTGATTGCTATGGTCCTGATTCCAAAGGGGGAACGTCCTGCCCTCCGGGGACCTGGACAGACTGGTCTAGTCCCTGATTCTGAGCCCATGGGAGCTAGACGTTCCTGTGGGATCAAAATCAGGTCTAGACGACCGGCCCATGTCTGGATAGGCAGGCCATTCCCCGATTCTGTGCGGCCAGATGTCCCATCATTTCCCCGCACAGGTCTGCCCCAGCTCCTACATGGAGCCGCGGTGCCATAGCGTCCTATTGCAATGGCACCGCAGCACCATTAAGGAGCCATGATCCCTGTCCACCATTGCAAAGTTCATTCCCTGCAGCCCGACCCTCGATGTGGCTTTACAAAGGCAGGGTCAGGCTGCGGGGAAAGTCCTGCATTCCCTCGCCCCACTGACCTGGCCCTGCGCCGCTGTTCCCTGACGCCCAGGGGACTTATTCCACTTCTGAGGTGGAATAAGTCCCCCATCCATGTTGGCAACCTCGGACATACAGGGCCAACTCAGGATCTGCCCTGTATGTCTGGGGTCGTATCCCCGCCCACCGCCCGCTCCTCCCTCAGCCCTCCCCCACCCGCCCCATCCATCTCCTATGTACATGCGGGGAGCTTTGGGCAGGGGATATGGTCCTGGCGTTTAGCAGGGACGGATGTCTGACCCGTGGCTAAACATGGTTTGGAATGACCCCTTATGTGTATATCAGTACTGAATATTAATTTCCCCATCAAACCCAAGCACTTATACAGTAGTAACATAGTAAATGACAGCAGATAAAGACCAGCATGGTGCATCTAGTCTGCCCAGTGAGATGGCTAGAGATGTACACGCCTCTCCATGTAGGTTACTTGCCTCTTTTTCGAGTGTAAAAGTTATTTAATTTTGTTTTGATTCTATTCTCTTACAATAAAGGGATCCTGGGTCTGTTGCATGCCTCTTTGAATTCCGTCACTGTTTTTGCCCCACCACCTCTATCATGAGAGCAGTCCAGGCATTCACTACCCTTTCTGTGAAAAAAGTATTTCCTGATGTTGCTTTTGAGTTTACCTCCTTGCAGCTTCATTTAATGTCCTCTAGTTCTAGAGCTTCTCCATCTTTGAAAAAGGTTAGTTTGTTCATTAATACCCTGTAAGTATTTAAACGTCTGTATGATATCTCCCCTGTCCCTTCTCTTCTCCGGGGTATGCATGTTTAGGTCTTCAAGTCTCTTCTCATACAGTACGTCTTCTGATGCCTTCCTCTGATTCATTTGAAGTCTTTTCATATCTTTTGCAAGGGATAGTCTCCAAAACTGAAAACAATACTCTCAGTGAGGCTTTACTAACAACTTGTACAAAGGCATTACTACCTCCTGCTGGTTATACAGTACCTCTCTGTATGCAATTTGCATCCTTCTTGCTTTGGCCACTGCCGTGTCATATTGCTTCTCCACCTACAGATCCTCAGACACTACCATACTGAGGTCCCTCTGCTGGTCCATGCATGCCAGTTTCTCGCCCTCTATCGCATACAGCTCCTTTGGATTTCTGTATCCCAAGTGCATCACTCTGCACTTCTTCACATTAAAACATAATAGCCAAGCATTAGACAATTCTCCTAATTTCTGTAGATCTTTTCTCATGTTGTCTGCTGACTATAAGGTGTACACTCTGTTGTAAATCTTGTGGCATCTGCAAAAGGCAAACTTTTCTTTTTAACCATTGGCAGTATTACAATACCATTTTCTGAGGCACTCTACCACTTACCTTCCTTTCTTCTGAGTGAATTCCATTTGCCATCATCATTTGTCAGTCAACCAATTTATGATCCACTTTACTACCTTGGGACTCATCAACAGGCTGCTCAGTTTATTCATAGACCTCCTGTGAAGAACAGTATCAAAGCCTTTGCTGAAATCTAAGTAGATCACATACATTGCATGCCCTTAACCACCCCCCCCCCCCAGATTTGAATTTTTTAAAAAAATTTATCCAAAAAGAATTTATAAGAACTTGTTTGGGAACTATTTGCATAAAATAAGCAGATATGGGCAGAGCCATACCAAGGGCTTTGCGAGCAGTATGACTACATAGGGCACAAGTACAGAAAGGGTGCTGATATCATCACTGGGCATCCAGGAAGCTCAAAAAGAGTGAGTTACTGCACGTGGCTGGGGCAAAGGAGTCACTAATTCATAAATCATGTGGAGGCACATTCCAACCTGGCCGTCCAGCCCCTTGTGCGGCCAACCAGAAGCGGGATACCCAAAGATTTGCCCATGAGATCAAAACCAGGTCTATGGCCTGAATGTGCAGACCGGGCCCCGATTCTGGTTGGTCTGCATGCCCAGCAGATCCCCAGCTACCTCAGTCAGGATCCTGAATTTGCAGTGCCATGGCGATCCATCACCATGGCACCACAGCTCCATTCAGGAGCCGCAAATGCTGGCTGCTGTCGATTTTCTTCTTTCCCCGCTGCCAGATCCTCGACCAGGGGGACTTATTCCACCTCTGCAATAGAATAAGTCCCCCGTCCATGTTCATGGCCCTGGACATACAGGGCTGACCTCAGAATCGGCTCTGTATGTCCGGGGTTGCGGTCCATCCTTGCCCCGCCCTCTCTCTGCCTCATTAACACCCCTCCTGCCCCTGTCTTAGCCTCTCTATACAAACGTGTTGTTTGTACAGGGAGGCATTAGCCAAGGCCAACAGGGGAGCAAATAGTGAGGATCGATTTCCAATCTGGGTGTCCATCTCCGCTATTTGCTGTACTGAATGACCCACATAAGGTGCATTTCTAGCTTGGTACAGTCCTGGATGTGGGCATGAATTGGATGAATGTGCTTAAGTGGATTTTCATTTTCTAAAAACTGTGTGTATGTTCATAACATGGTGTTGGTTGCATACATTTCCACATTTACATTAACACATCATAAATCAATGTGTAACCTCTACTGGGCTGTATGTGTATGTTCCTTTCAGTGGCTGAAAATGCTGTAAGATAGTCTGGGAGCACAATATCCAGGATCCAGACACCATGCAGATCTGACTTCTGGGGTTGAAAAGGGTTCTTGGGGCGAGACCACAATATCCTGGGAGGGCTGTTGCATTCACAGTTCACTTGCTTCATTACTTTCACAGCAAAAAGATTCAGTCCAGGTCAAAGATAGTTCTGAACCCAGTGTAGTTTACTTAGAGAAAATCAAAGTCCCTAACAAATATTTCCCATCACAAAATGCCAGTTGCTAACAGGTAACAAAATATCAATTTCAACAGATCAACTTACGATTTCTTGACTCTGCTCTAGTCCAAGTCCTTGGGTTGTCACCAAAATGAATCCCCAGCATCCCTGTGCTCACCATATTCTATAAAGTTGCACATTTACAATTGTGCACATCTCTGCAATAGATCCATGGGCACCTCTGGTGACCACGCCTCCTTGGTTAATCCTGCATCTCCTAAGCTGCTGTTCTCACTGACAATGTTTTACTGATATATCACCACTCTTGCAGCTTGCATAGATCCTGGACTGGGTAAGGATGTAGGCCTCATGGCACAATCTGGGGAATGTTGGCACAACATTTGTCATGTCTCGCAGTGCCTGGCATAGCTGATGGATGGCTGCCATATCACAGTGGAACATGGTGACACCGCAGTCATCCATAATATACTGGCCAGGCAGTCATGTCCTCCCTGAATTGCAGATCAGTACACCATCTGCAATTCAGGGAGGACATGACTGCCTGGCCAGTATATTATGGATGACCGCGGTGTCACCATGTTCCACTGTGATATGGCAGCCATCCATCAGCTATGCCAGGCACTGCAAGACATGACAAATGTTGTGCCAACATTCCCCAGATTGTGCCATGAGGCCTACATCCTTACCCAGTCCAGGATCTATGCAAGCATGTCCTCCCTGAATTGCAGATCAGTACACCATGGTGCTGGCGGCGAATACTGTGTATACCATGGACTGCCCGAAGAACAAACCAGTTGGTACTAGAGGAGATCAAACCTAAGCTTTCTTTAGAAGCTCAGATGACAAGACTTCGACTTTCATACTTTGGACACATCATGCGAAGAGAGAGATCATTAGAGAAAGACATTATGCTTGGCAAGATAGAAGGTCAACGCAAAAGAGGAAGGCCAGCAATGAGATGGATCGATACAATAACAGCAGCTACGGGTACCAGTCTGTCAACAATGAGCCGCCTGACTGAAGACCGAACACAATTTAGGATAGCTATCCAGAGGGTCGCCATGAGTCGACTCCGACTCGACGGCACTTAACAACAACAACACCATATCCTTCCGTGCATCCCTCAAACCAAACACACACACACTTTCACTCACATCGTAGAATATAGCAGGAAATTTTATAAGTACTGGCCTTATTCCACATCTCCGGCAGGAATAATAGGCACATCTGTGGTGAAGGCCATACACTTGTATGGTGCTTTTCAGAAAACGCTATACACGTCTCCATGGCTGGCCACACCCCAGTTCTGCCCCCTCGGGGATGCATGTGGACATCCCCATGCTAGCGAGATAATCATGCGCAGATACCTTGTACCAGAATGCATTCTGAGACATTTTCGGCACATAAAATTCCCCAGCACATGTCCAAACTCTTATTTGGTTGCTGGAATTACCCCCTTAGAGCCCGATTCCATCCCACATATAGACCCCCTCTGTGAGGATGCACAGAAGTTATCGTGATTCTGACATCTAGCCCGCCCAGACTCTGCTACCGGGCCGCTCATTCTCCGTCCCCATCTAACTTCCCCGCACAACTGGCAGGGAAGTTAGTTGGGGGCAGGAGCCATCGGGCCGTCCATCCCCACTAGTCATAGCACAGAATAACCCAATAAGTGAATAGATTAGATCAAGCCAAATCAGTGTCCTAAAATGTACCCCCACAAAACTGGGCCAACTTTTCTGTGAGTACTTTTAGGCAAAAAAGTATGCAATGCAAGTCTTTAAGTCAATGCTGTCTCCTGGCAACCCAGCAGGGTTTTCTTGGCAGTGTAACTGGAAGTAGATTGCCAGGCCTTTCTTCCAAGGAAATGGAGGGTAAAGTGACTTACCTAAGGCCACAAGGAGTAATAGTGGGAATCAAACCTTGGCTACCAAGGCAGTGCTCTAACCATTAGGCTACTACAAGCTTAGTTTTAATTATTCAAAACTGTGTGCATCTTTCTTCCCCCAAAGTAACTCCGCTCCAGGAATGTCCATTCAATCCCACAAGTTAAAGTATGCACGCTGGGGAATAAAACACATACTTTTGTTCACATTCAGGATGTGCAATAATCAAAAAACCAATTCTGCAGGTAAACCAATTTTTGATTATTGCTTTTCCCAAGAATTATAATGCTCCCAGAGTTCTTTAAACTGATGATGGAGTCTTTGCAACATTGTGCCTTCCTGGCAAAGTTCTTAAAAGCATTAGCGAGATGCCCTTTGGAGCAAGGCAAAAACAACTCAGATGGAGGAGAACTCAGCTGGCTTGCAGTGGCTTGTTGAGATAATGTAATGATTAGGCTGAAATCTCTGGGCTGAATCCATTTAAAAATGGAACTTTAAAACTTTTCAATTAAGGAGCGATGGACGTGATTGCTACTTTTTTACATCCAAAGGGTGGTCTCGACAGGGAGACAGGTGGCTTTTTTACTCGGTAATGCCCTCTTAATATAGCTGAAACAGCAGCCACAGGTGGCCAAGGTTTGAGAGCTCCTATTTGCAGGGGCTTTAGCACAATAACTGGTGAGCTGCTAGGTGAAGTGGTATACACAAAGCAAGATGCAACGTGGGCCAGCGAGGAAGCAATCTTGCCTGCTTGAGAAGAGAACTAGAAACAAACCTCTAATGGGATGATTAATAGGGAAGAAACAGCAGATGAATGAAGCAAGGATGAACCTTTCTGTAGGATACTGCAGTGTCAGTATCTGAGCTGCTTATTACAAATGAATTAAGAAGCAGAAAGAAAAGGGCTTTGGATGTTTTGTGTATTTTGAATGGCAGAGTAGAAATCAAAGAATTTTATTTATTTGGTTTCTCCTAGAGAAAGTTCAGGACATTGGTGCGGTACATATTTTGAAGGGGAGGGAGAGGAGAGCAGCGGGGCAGGAACTATGATCAGTTCCCCTTTTATTCTTTTTAACCCAACAGAGAATTAAACAAAAGAACTTGAGTGAGTCTGGGGACAAAATAACCTCCTGAAAATTAAACATAATGGGATGAAACTTGGCATGGGGGGGAAACCAGTGAAAAGACATAAAGAGTTCAAAAACGGGCCAGATTGCACCTGGGGTTCAAAAGAAATAAATCCCTCCAAAAATGGCCCAATGGGTTTCTAAGGGGGGCGATACAGTTTCTGTGGCATAGAAATTTATATGCAGTGAAACACAGAACCTAGGGAACTGCTCCTTTCAAACAGTCTCACTCCTGTTCACAAGTCTCTCCAAACCTCAAAATGCCCCATCCCCAAAGCCTACCCCCTGCAACTATCCGCCACCCCACAAACTGCACCCATTCCCAAAAACTATCCCCTGCATCTGCCCCACCACCCTGCAAACTGCCCTGAGCCCCAAAAACTACTGATTCTGCAACCTCCCCATCACCCAATCCCCCCCCAAAATCCCCCAGAATTGCCCCAACACCATGAAATTTTCCACACCTCTAAAAAATATCCCCTGTAAGTGCCTCCCAACCCCTCAAACTGCCCAGTCAGAAAAATGCTCCCTGAAACTGTCATATAATCCTGCAAACTTCCCCACCCCCCAAAAATTACCCCCTGCAATTTGCCCCACCACCCCACAAAGTGCCCCAGCCCCATAAACTACTCCCATTACTTCCTCCATCCCCAATGCTCTCTGCAACTCCCTCACTACCCTGTAAAATGCCTTATCCCTAAAAACTACCCCCTGCAAATGCCTCACCCCCAAAATACTTCACAACTGCCCCAGCACAAAAAATATTCCCAAAACTGCCCCATCGCCCTTCAAAATGCTCCACCCTGATAAAACACTCGCACTTCTGCACCATCAGCCCTCTAATTGCACCATCTTCCAAAAATACCCTAATATGTCTGGACATTTTTCAGAGTTTCAAACATCTATCTGCAGTTCTCTAATCCTCCCACCTATGTGAATGAGCCTACCCTTCCTGCTTCCACTGGAATTAGCAGCAGGGTCCAGCCAACGGGAAGGCACTGGAGACAGGAAACCCTAGTTACTGAGACTGTGGGTGGGATCCAGCCAATATGAAGCCTGTGGGGACAGAGCATTGTGTGAAACCCAAGGCTCGGGGAAGGAATTCCAGTCCTACTATTACCTCTCTCCACTAGTGTAATCCTGATGCTAACTTGTTACCTGGAACTGGAACCCTTTGGTGAAGCGGATTCTCACATAGGGTCAAAATGGTCCCCACACCAACTACTGAGACCACAGAAGTAATTCCAGCAATTAGTGGGAGAAAAAGAGAAGCTAAATAGAATTAAGTTAGAGATGAATATCAGTTTTATGTTGCAGAATGAGATCAACAACCAAGAAAATGGAATTTCGAATGGGATTGGAACAGTAAAAGTTAAACAAGATGTTTGCAAACAATTTACACTTTATAGCGTATCAAGGAAGACTTCAAATGCAACATGAAAACACTTCACATAACATGTTCCTTTTCCCAAAGCATATAGGAACTTTGAATTTTTTCTGCAATAATTAACTGAGCTTTCAGTATGGAATATACTTCTCCTTTTCTCAGTAAAATCAGTTTGGTAAATAATGTTTTTTCACAGAAATTTCTCTCAGAGTGTATAAATGAACTTTTTTAAAAATGCCCAGATCAAGTTAGGAGAGATGAAAAATCACTATTGGGTCTCAAATAGCAACAATGAGAAATCTCTATTTGAGCTCAAATAGCAAGAATAAAGTTCTGCTGCATCCAGGTATATTTAAGAGGATCTGTGGCCTGTACCTATCTCTGCTGAAGTCTTCATCTGTCTTGTGATGGCCTCTTCCTTTGTCCTAATATGGGGTCCTTGATATTGTCCCAGGCTGTCTTTCCTTCCTCTGTTTTGGTCTCGCAGCAATTCTCTGGAGCACGGACACTCTATTCCCTAACTTAAAAATACCCAAAACAATAAAGGAAAACCCTAATCTTATGAGATCTGGTTCTCTTCTGAAGGGGCAACCAGGCTGTGATTACCTTCAGTAACCTCTAACAAAAAAAAAGTATAATCAGGGCTCTGTCTAAACACACTCACACTTAACCCCTTATTGTCTCTCAGACACACCCTATATGCAGTAAAATTCCATGCTCTGGAATACAGCTTTACTGAGACCTCCTAAAAACAACTACAACAACTACTGGCAAAGGGCAGTAAGAGAACCTCTTTTCCAGCTCAGCCCTCACACCCTACAATTGTAAAAATCAGGAACCTCACAATAGCTGGAAGCAGCACTGTAGTTCCAGAAACCACTCACAGCTAGTGCAAGCAGGTAATTATCCTTCAGTCACACCACCAGAATTCTCATCCATTCATAGAAAATCTGACAAAGACCACAACACAGCAGCTGAAATTCTCTCTTCTCAGGCTCAAAATCAAGGATCACACCGGGGAAAACGGGGATCTACTGAGCCCATTGTACGTACTACAAAGTCTGCAATATTGTGTCCATGTTGATGAGCAATCATGACAGACCTCTGAAAACAAGAATGAACTCCCAAAATATGCCAATGTTTCCTTATAATTTTTGCAACTTGAACCGTATTATGCATATATGGTAAAATTCCTACGATGGATGAGGAATCTTGCCCTGGATCATTATGAAATGAAGGTTGACACCATTCCGGATGGTTAAACTGAGCTCTCTTGTATGCTGTATGGACAAGATGCATTGGATAACCCCGTGCCAGGAGTCATTGAGAGAGATCCCTAGCATGTTTATGAGATTCAGTCAGTGTGGTACACAAACACCGAATTCATAAGAATTGTCCCAATGGAAGACCCCAACGTAGAGAACTTGGATGATAACTATGATATTGAAGCAATTGGTTTCTTTGAACCGATTTTCTGTAAAGAGTAGTATAAAATTTATCACCATGTTTATATACTGTAATGTCCAAAAAAATGATGTAAGATTGGTGAATCGTAGGGACAAACTGAATATTGGGTTTCAATGAATTAATCCATTCAAAAAAATGATGCAGCTGTGGGATAGTATCCGACCACAGAAAAAATACATCATCCAAAAAGCGTACCCAAAGAGATATAAATTGAAACCAAGAAGAGGGATAAATAAAGGACTCCTCATAATTCGCCATATATAGAGCAGCTATCGGCGGTGCTACTGTAGTACCCATTGGGATCCCAAAAATCTGCAGATAATATCGAGACTCATACATGAAATAACTACTTTCCAAAACCAGCCGCAAAAGTGACCAAACAAAACTACTTGGGAGAAGAGTGGGTAAAGACAATCCATATGAAGAGATAATGTCCAATGCTTCCTGCTGATTTATATTAGTATATAAAGAGGTAACGTCCATAGTTACCAAAACAACATGTTCAGACTTCAATGTAATCTGCTGAATTAAAGAAATAAAATGAAAAGAATCCTTTATATAAGACCGAGTCCCAATAGTCAATGGTTGCAAAAAGTGATCACAAAAGTGACCCCGACGTAGAGAATTTGGATGACAACTATGATATTGAAGCAAATGACAAACATCAGAGTCCACAGAATGCTATAATGAAAACTGAAATAGCCTCTAAAATGTTGAATATGCTTTCAAAATACTCATACCAATATTAACATCGCTAGCCATTTGCACATGATGAAAATGAGAAAACCAAAAACTATGCGGGTTTATACAGGTAGATCTAGGCTGGAGTCTGCATAAATGCTGTCTATACCCCACTGAAAAATGAAAGTGTTGGCAAAAATGATTCAATGCATAAAATAGCAAAGAATTTACCAAAATTCAGCATTAACGAAAGTAATCGCTGTGCAGTCTGTAAGTTACAGGCATCCAAGTGCTAGCATTTCTTTTAAAGGGGCAGAACCATTTTCAACAACTTAATTAACAACAAACAGTAACAATGTTCAAACAAGTAAGAAGCTGATATACACAAAACTATGTGTTATATGACAATAAAATAATAAATTTAAATAAATATAATATATGCCAAGGAGTGGGAACAAAGGAAATAAGGAAAAGAAGTAAAAAGGGAATGGGAGAAGGGGAAGGAGATGTCTTCTTGGAGTCTCCCTGTGGCTCCCTGCCAAACAGGTGGTTGTCACAGGAACTCTGCAGCGCCTTCTGCAGTTGCAGGCTATTTTACCCATGCCTTCTGCAGAGCAAGGTCAGGGCCAATATTTCATCTGCTTTGGGGTGTCCACATAGAGTGGTTCATTTTGGCCTATTCTGGACCTAAAAGTGATCAATGCTAGGTGCAGGGTCAGTGATGTACCAAGGGCGGGGCGGTAAGTTCGGCCTGCCCCAGGTGCCGGTCAGTAGTGGGGTGCACCCCCACTGGGCCCACGGAGACAGCGTCACAAACTTATGATTAAGCTTGCTTGCCACGATGCCTTGCGCTCCAGGGCTGGCCGCTCTTTTCTTCTGACCAAAGTTTCATGAATCGAGAGACTTCGGCCAGAAGAGAAGAGTGGCCGGCCTTGGAGTGTGAGGCACCACAGCAAGCCAGTTTAATCATAAGTTTGTCATGCTCCCTCCAAGAGCCCGGCTGGGGGTGGGGATGTGTAAATCATGGCATGCAGTGCCAGCATTGTGGGGGGGAACCTACACCTGGTGCCGATGGGGCTGGGAACACCACTGCTCAGGGTTCCCTATTTTTGCATGGAGACAATTTGGTCCGTTATTTAGTCAGTTTGGCCAGGGGAGTTTCTTACCTGCCTAGATCTACCTGAGGCCTTCTATCATATTCCCATCAGGGAAAAGCGGTTCCTTCACTTCTGCATCCTTGGTCATCTTTTCTATTTCCAGGCTCTGCCATTTGGCTTGGCCATAACTTCTCACACATTCTTGAAAGTGATGGTGGTAGTGGCAACATTCCTGCACAAGCAGGGGATTTGTATTCACCCTTATCTGGAAGAAATCAAAAGAGGGCATAGCCCTCATGATTACATGGCTGGACTAGTTGGGGTTGTGATCAATTACCCCAAGAGCAGCCTCAACCCCTCTCTGGAGATGGAGTATTTGGGAGTGCATTCAACACTTTCCAGGGTCGAGTTTTTCTCATGGCAGAGAGGATGCTCAAGCTGTACGGATAACTCTTGGAGATGTGTGTGCAGTCTTTCCCTTGGCCTGGGACTTTCTATAAATAATACTAAAATTAATGGATACACTCACTATTCACTAAACGTTTTTTCTGTTAATTGCTCTTACTACTAAAGAAGGTCTCAGACAAACTGTAGCACTTTTCCATAGACTTAAATTAAGTCATAATTTTGTGCTTACTGGGACTTTCTATAGCTTCTAGGGTCCATGGCATCACTGCTGGAGTTGGTCCTGTGGGCCAGGGTGCACATGTACTCATTAAAGGGACACCTATTGTCCCTCTGGTCTTTGTGCTCTTGACTTTCCAACCAGAGCCATTGCCTTCCTCAGGAGCTCACGGAACACTTTGCATAGTGACTTTAGTCCCAGAGTGACTGGTAGCTACCACAGGTGTAAGCCTGAAGGGCTGAGGGGGTCACAGTTTAAGCAAGATTGCTCAGACGTTTTGATCCCCTCAGGAGGCCTCCTAGCCAATCAATTGGTTAGAGGCCTGAACAATCTGACTTGCGCTGGAGAAGTTCCAAAACTTACAAGCGAGCAAAGCAGTCTGTATATTCTCCGACAATTCCACAGTAGTGGCATATACAATAAGCCAGGAGGGACTTAAAGTGCTAAGGTGGCGCTTGAGGTAGCTACCTGAGCAGTTGGGCAGAGGAGCATTTGGTGGCTCTGTCAGCAGCCCACATATCAGGTGGTGACATCGTTCAGGTTGACTTCCTGAGTCAGTTCACAGTAGATCCTGGGGAATGGAAATTGAGCCTCAAGCATTTAGCCTCATAGTTCATCTCGCCTATCTTTTAAGCATAGGAGCTAACTGGGCAGCATGCAATATCAATGCCGGGGTCATATGCAGCCCCGTCATGTGTGGCGATCCCTGGATATTCAATATCAGGGCCGCATATGTCTGAGGTTAAGGGTTGGTGGGCATGGCTATGTGCTGTAGTGGCACATAGCCTGCCCGAGTGAATATCGGGCGCATAGTTTATATCATAAGTTAGTCTATGTTGAGTTCAATGTGAAACAGGGTGTACTTGCAAAACCTGTATAAGTTTATTACATGTAAACCGCTTTGAATCGTAGACATAGATAAATAATTTGAGATGAGTGAGAAACTCATCAAAATTAATGACATGACAATAAAAACATAGAGGCTGATATTCAGAGCTCCACATTGTTATATATCCTCCAGATATTCAGCAGTAGTATCCAGAGAGTGGCCGGATTGTGCGGTCACTCTCCAGATAATCGCAGCCATTATTCAGATAGCGGCGATCTTCAGCTGCTATCTGTATAAGTTATCCGGATAGCCATTTAGGACAGATTTTTTTTTGAAGATTGCTACTATCTAAATAATGGCAGTGATTATATGGATAGTGGCCAGTGCTGCCCTCAATCGCCCCCCCCCTGCCCCCGATCTCTCCATCATTATTTGGGTAATCTGAGGCAGTCTGCAGAGAGCTTCAACAGCACTGTCCAGATAATTCTGCTGAATATGTGTCTGAGTTCCCTTATCCGCGTAATCTCTGTGGTTATCTGGATAAGGGTTTTTGAATACTGATCTCATAACTTACAAACTAATCACTGTGCAACCTAGTCAGTATTGCATGAACCATTGTTTCAGCTTCATACATGGTATTTCACATGGAGTGTGATCCTATAATAGCCACATCCGCCCAGCAGAAACATCTAACCTGAAAATGGACACATAATAACCTGATTCCGAAACTGTAGGTATATGTACACGTAGATGCACCAGCAGTTCCATAATCAGGGAGATATGCGTCCCCGGCTTGGCCTACGTCCCCGTGCCTACTGTATCCTGACAAGATAGACATCTCAGATACTTTCCATCTCCATGCGGCCACGCCCCCACTGGCAAAATGTACAGTACATCTTACACTGACAGTGGTGTGGTCATGCAAACAACACATTAAAACGATGAAACAGATATGGTCATGCAAACCAGACTATATATACTAGCCTGTTACATGCCCGTAACACTACAAGGTTATGTACGTGCACCAAAGCTATTGTATAAGCAAGTGGCGAGTGAGATGTTTGTCCAGACAGACCCTGCAGCAAAAGAAACATTGCATTTGAAGAACACCTTACTAATCGCAGTCACAAAAAATATGGTGCTGTCAGATATGTATTAGTGCTGTTTGCACTGCAGCATGCCCCGCTCCGAGGGTCCCCCACCATTGACAGGGACATACCCTGCTACTTTGCTGCAGAGCAGCTTTTCAGAATATACTGCCCCTTGACACTGGCTCCTGGTGATGCTGCAGTCAGCCCCACGGTCCAGGTACTGGCCAGACATCCATGTCCCCCCAGGGTTGCAGATCAGCACACCAGGGCCTCCCCTGCACTCCTATACCACACACACACACTCCTGCTTGCAGTCACAAATAACATACCTCTGCAAAAACCATGCCCTGCACCTATAGACAACTGCTGGTGAGGCATGACATCTCAGGACAACACATCTGCTCTGCATTTCTCAGACAAACATGATTCTGCTCCATACTATCTCACATACCATCCCTACATTTACATTCCCATTTTTCTGAACACTGGAATTATTTGGGAAGCCTAGAACAACCCCTTTAGAGCAAATAGCAAATGTCAGCATCATCAGAATAAAGGCTATTGTAGTGCTTTATATTTCTGTAGGGGTATTTTTTTTATTGTTCCTTAACCTTACAAACATCCCTCACCTGTGCATTCTATTCTTTACAACTACATCTTGTGCCCTCCCAGACAGAGGACACATTAGTTCGATACAGACGTATCACAGCCATTCATTTTTATGGGACACGTTGAAGATCAGAGCAGCTATTTTTCTAAGTGCTGGCTTTTTCCACATTGCCGCTGGTATAACGTAGGCATCTGTGGGAAACACTCAGGATGAACATGGGCCTTTCCTAAATACGCTTTCCATGTCTCTGCGGCTTCCCATGCCCTCTCCCACCCACATTCTAAGAGCCCCATTTTCACACCATGTATGTGCAGGGCTGCGTGGTTTAGGAATACGGATCTAGATGTTTTCACTAGGAACACATCTACCCTGCATGTCCAGGCAGCCTATTTGCATTTTGGAATGACCTCCATAGCAGAGCACAATCAAGGATGTGTTAACAGTTCAGATAATATTATTCTAACATAAACAAGGATGATAAATTCCTATAGCAGCAGTTTGAGCCATCAAAAAGGCTTAATAAAGCCAGCCTTTGGATAATCCTGGTAGCTGTAATAGTTTACTCAAAGTGATATGCGGACAGCTGGTTGACACATCAAACCTCAAGAGCTGTAAAGATGTTGTCTGAAGCAAGAGAAAGGCTTGTGCGGTTGATGTGGGCACACTAGTGCTTCTAGGAGTTTTGAAACAACAAACAGCAAAAACAGGGTCACGTGTTTCATTGCTTAGTGAAGCATGCCCCTCTCTCTTATATTAGTGGTTAGCATGTTTATGAACTTGGCCCTTATGTGTACCTCTTGCATTGTTTCACATATAATTGATACTAAAAGAACTTGTAATCTAATTCTACAATTGGTCTGTCATTCCACTTTGATGAAGAAAGACTACAGAATGAGTTTGGAAAGGTGTCTTTACTCTTCGTACCCACATCTGGTGAAACTGGCAGCTCCTGTGCAATAACTTTGCTTTCTTCTCCTTGTTCTTTTTAATCTTACAAGAAACAGAGGCTCAGAACTTTATTCAAGGGACGCTATTTTTCTCTTATCCGAACAACATCACCATGGTCCTTGGTGCTCAAAGAAAAGAAAAGGAAGCGGAATAATCAAAGGCTTTTTTAAGCACCAGAGATAGCAGGATAGAGGCACATTTCTCTCGCTTTCATGAGATTGAACAAAGTCTGATCTTTGCAGACTAATGAGCCCACTCCACGATAAAAGCAACACATCAAATGCCATTTGCTTGGGTTGGCCAGACTCACAAGTCAAAGCACAAAGCACAGAGCCCCTGCAAGGATAATTTTATAACATGGTACCTAGGTTAATAGGGCAGGAAGTGCCTACTCTCATAAAGATACAAAGAAGCCTACGGGCCTGATTCTTGGACGTGGGTTGAAGGACTGCATGTCCCAGCAGGACATGCAGCCCCACAAGTCATCCGGGCCTGATTCCCCCTCCGGCTCTCTCCATATGTCCTGAGCATCAGGAGAGGAAGAGCTGGCGGAGGGCAGGATCAGGATATAGCAGGGGAGGACCAGCCCAGCAAAAAGTACAGGGCCAATTCAGGTCATGGCCCTGTACGTCCTGCCGGATCTGTGGGGACATGCTGCTTATTCCACCTCAAAAGTAGAATAAGCAGTACAAAACCGGCAATTGGGCCCATGGGTTGGGTGGCGGGGCAAAGGGGGTGCGAGGTCGCAGGAGTCAGGAGCGCCTGTGCGAAGGACATCCCTGCAGGCAGCAGGGGCACACTGGACTGTCCTCTGGCCCGATTTTGGTTACCACGGGAACGTTTCGTTCCTGCAGTCCAAAATCAAGTCCAAATGGGCCCGTCTTGCTTGGGGCTCTCTGGTCAGCCCAGATGTGCCCCTTCCTGAATCGGACTCTATATGTCTTTATAAAATACTATTAACTCCAGCACAATTGGAAGTGTTGGATCTTGGCCTCTCCTTTATTCCTACCGTTCCCTATGACCCATTTGATATGCAGGTAGCATTATTTCGATTTTTTCAGAAATTGCGGATTCTTTGCTATTTTTCTGGTCAAGCTAATTCAGACGGTTCAATTGTACATTCTCCTTCTCGCTGGGTCCCTCCGGGCACATTAGACCCAGCTATATTAGTCTACCAGCCTTTGGTGTTACATGAGCTATCGAAGCGTGAGAAGTCTTTTACACACCGTTATTCTAATCTATCCAATGCACAGCGGTCTGCGCTTAAGGAGCTGGCAACTAATGTGGATTTGGTCATACGGGGAGCAGATAAAGGTGGGGCTGTCGTGGTGCAAGCACGATCAACATATCAGGAGGGCATTTTGTCCCAACTGTCGGACTCTCGATATTACAAGCTTTTACCAGCAGATCCCACACCGCAGTTGCAACTGTTGATTCAGTCTTTGGTGGGGGACGCGTGACTCCATGGATGGATTACGTCGCGTGAAGCATCCTTTCTATTGCAGCGTCATCCTAAAATTCCAGCCCTCTACACGGTTCCTAAAGTCCATAAATCCTTATCAGCTCCTCCGGGACATCCTATAGTGTCCTGCAGAGGTTCAATTCTTGAGCCTTTATCCCAATTTAATGATGTTTTTTTGAGACAGGAGGCCCGGTGTGTAAAGTCTTTCTTGCGGGATATTTTGTCTGAGGTCACTGAACCATTGGATGATCATCTTTTGGTGACATTGGATGTGGTAGCACTGTATACTAACATCCATCAGGAGGAGGCTCTATCCCTTTTGGATTCCGCTTTCACTACGGCACCTTCTCGGATTCCTAAATCTTTCCTTTTGGACATTACCAGATTGCTGTTGACTAGGAATTACTTTGTTTTCCAGGGCCGATTCTATCAACAATACCATGGCGTTGCGAGGGGGGCCACTGTTGCCCCCTCAATTGCCACATTGTATTTGGCTGACATGGAGGAGCGATTCATTTATTTGGCGCCGGCATTCCAACATGTTCGTTTATGACTTCGGTTTCTGGATGACATTTTCATACTTTGGTCTTCCACTAGGGACCAGTTGTCCCATTTTGTGGGTTGGTTGAATGGCATCAAGCCTAACATCCAATTTACGATGTATGTTGATGACCAGAAAATAGAATTTTTGGATGTTCTGGTTCAAAAGCATGGAGGACTTTTGACTACTTCGTTGTTTCGGAAGCCGAGTCAACGAAACAATCTTTTGCGCTATCATAGTCATCACCCTTCCTCTTTGCGAAGGGGCCTTCCTTTTGGCCAGTTCCTGCGTTTACGTTGGATTTGCTCCTCTTCGCTTGGCCTATACTAGGGGCAGGAACATTAGGGACCGATTGGTGCATGCAGTTCTACCACCCAATTCCCCTGTGATAGATGACCACCATCCGGGCCATTGGTCTTGTCAAAACTGCAGATTCTGTGCTTCTACTGAGGAGGGTATTCAATGGACGCATTTGTTCTCGGGCAGGTCCTTTTCGTTTACAGGTCATTCCACTTGTTTAACATCATTTGTGGTTTATATGATTACCTGCCCTTGCAACCTGTCTTATATAGGCAGGACAATTCGCCCGGTTAGAATTCGCCTGGATGAACATGCCTCGCGATTAACTACTAAGACTCTTTCAGCTCCTTTAGTGGAACACTGTCTTCTACATAATCACACGTTTGGAGACCTTCGTTGGAGAGTTATTGATCTGGTCCCCCTTGATCCTCGGGGGTGCGATCGGGAACAAGCACTTCAAAGATGTGAACAACGCTGGATTTTTCGGTTACAAACTGTACTGCCTACGGGTTTGAACTTGGAATGTGACTGGTGGAGTTTAATTTAATTTACTTTGATTTGACCTTTGGTTTTACGCCCTGTCATGTATTTTTGGGATTTCCCGGTGATGAGCTTTAGGCTCCTCCCCTCTTTTTTTGGTGATGCATTCTCTCAGCAGCCATTCAGCGGTTTTGTGGTGTTACAAATTATCCATTGAGTTTGGCGTTTTTTCAAGGGCGCGACAATTTGCTGAGTACGCTTGACACAGGGCTCTCTTTTTGGGCTCGAAACATGCATGTCGTGTTGCTTGGAATTTTGATGCCCTTTTGCTGAAAGGATATTGTCTACCTTTGCAGATAAGTGTCTTAAACACTACTATTTAATTTGTATTTAATTATTTTTGAAAATAAAGAAAAGGCTTCTGCCGACACAGAGAGGGGAGTTTTTCCTCTCCCCATCTCAGGTCGGCAGATCCTGACAGAAAAATGATAACTGTGAGAATATTGTCTCTCCTGTAAAACGAATTCACGGGTATTATGTTTTGACTTTGTCTTTTGATTTATTGTGTGTCATTACATTTTTGGAGGCTTTTTCTTTCATTCTTTCTTTATAAAATACTAGCACAAATCCTGCAGAAACCAGTCGTAGACTAAAGCTGCGAACATTAGCAGATGGAAAGATAAGCACATACTTTACAAGCTTACATGTGTCTTTTATAAAATATGCTTGTGAATTGTGACTCCGCCCATGCGCCACTCAAACTCCTCCCCTGAGCATGCCTACTCTATAAGTACACATCAACTCACACCACACATATTTTAAGGCATGACTTAATTTTATAAGAAGCTCTGTATGTATCCAAAGCAGTGTACAAAGCATTTTTCATGCACATAAAATCACCCCAGGTGTAAACATGTGCTCGGTAATGAGGGCATGCACACTTTTCTGTGACCCAGGGGTATATGTATTCAGGGGAGGAGTTTGGGCAGAGCACGCATGAATGCCCACAGCTTCAGATTAGCCATGATTTCTGCAGGATTTGTGCTAATATTTTATGAAGACACATAGACACTCATGTGTTTTTATAAAATAGGCTTGAAATTGGTGCCTTTTTGGTCTGACCACACAGGGACCCTGTTAGAAGATTACTCTGTTTAAAGTTAGAAATATCAAGCCAGGGATACAAAGATACAGTGAAAATGTTTTTTTTTTAAAGTGCCATTAAGTCAATGCTGACTCCCGGTAACCCAACAGCTGGCTCCTGGATTTTCTTGGCAAGGTATGACTGGAAATAGATTGCCAGGCCTTTTCTCCGAGTCAATGGAGGATAAAGTGACTTGCCCAAGGCCACCAAGAGCACCATAACGAGTGTCAATGAAAATTGAACCCTGAGGTCTTGGGTACCAAGCTACTGCTAAAGTAGGTTTTGTATGTTTTATTGTTAATTTCTGAAGGGCCTACAAGATTTTGGGGAATGACAATGAAAATAACTCTGCTTATATAGCGAGTATACATCTGCCATCAATGCACAAATAAAACTTTACTGCTCAGTTCTATACTGCTATTACTCCACTGTATGATCCTAAAATGATACTGTGCTATGTCGTAACCATACATTATAGTTCCCCACTGAATGACTGCGGAAGCTATTGCTGACATTTTGATGTTAAGAATCATTGGATTATTTTCATTGCTAAATATGGAAAAATGTATGCCTTGTAGCCAATCTTTGATAAATTGCTCTTCGGTCTGATCTAATTTTAAAAGATGATTCTGCCGGTGGTTACTAACCCTCTAATAATCTCACTATGCACACAACTAGTATCAAGGTAGACAAGTTACTGATGGAGATGGAGCCTGAATCTGTTAGGAGAGATGCAAGGGGACTAAATAGCTTGAACTACTGCACTGTCCTCTAAAACGTCCAGTACAAATTAACTGTATCTATTAGTGAAACTAATAATAATATTAATCCTGAAAAGTTTATTTTAATTCATTATTTACAATTGCCTGTAGCTGAGAGGTCTCCCATATGGTCAACAAATTTGTTTATTAACCAGTGTTTGAACATGGAGCGGATTTACAGACTCGCCCTTAGGCATGAATATGGCTGCTAGTTGACCTACAGAGCCCAGAATGGATTTTTATTGTTCTACACTTTCACCTCAATCCACCTGTTTGTTTTGCTGTTTTCTTTTGCATCAGAGATTCTTTCAGTGTAACATACAATAGTCAGGCTCACATTGGGGACCCTCTGAAGTGAATCTTTTTTCAAATTGCATTCTCTCATTGAGTGAGTCTTCAAGATTTCGTCTTTGCTGTCATTTGCAGGATTTTATAATGTTTAATTATTGCTAAGTCCTCTGTTGTTGGGATTCAAACAAGTCATAGAAAGTTTCTACACTTGCTTTTCACATACCTTGCTTGGAATAAAGAATGGAGGCACTTTGAGCTGGAGAAACAGATTCAGAGACAAAGTCCCAGGGTGAGATCAGAGGTGGTAATTTAAGGGACTATCTAGTGACGGTCGGAAACAAGACAAGGAGGTCTAGCAATGAACGGTCAGGAACTAAAGCAGGACAGGAATCAAGGCAAAAAGTCTGAAGAGTCAGGGTCCAGGGAGACAGAACAAAACCAGGAAACCATCCCTGAGTGTTGTTATGCTAGAAAAGTGACTCTGCGATGACTGACCTAATATACAGCTTCATACAGCTCTACCCTTCCTTGATCTAATCCATGTCCTGTGAGAATATGTCTTAGTCTGCACATTGGAAAACATGCACGGGGAGGGGGACTGTTCCTTTTTTGTGCTTCCATGTTTTCCACCTTGCTTCTCTTCTCAATATATATCTCTGGGTCACCAGTTCATAAGAATATAAGAAATGCCATACTGGGTCAAACCAAGGGTCCATCAAGTCTAGTATCCTGTTTCCAAAAGTGGCCAATCCAAGTCACCAGTACCTGCCAGGTTCCCAAAAGTTATACAGATTCTAAGCTCAGTGGGTAACCGTGGTCCTCTTTAATAATGGTTTATGGACATTTCCTCCAGGAACTTGTCCAAACCTCTTTTAAATCCAGCTACACCAAGAGCTTTTACTACACCCTCTGATAATGAATTCTTAGAGTTTGATTACACATTGAGTGAAAAAATATTTTCTCCGATTAGTTTTAAATGTTCTACATTGTAGTATCATTGTGTATCCCCTAGTCTTACTACTTTTTGAAGGAATAAACAACTGATCTACATTTACCCATTCTACTCCATTCAAACCTTTATAGACCTCTATCATATCTCCCCTCAGCCATCTTTTTTCCAAGTTCAAGAGCCCTAATCTTTTAAGCCTCTCCTCATAGGGGTATCCTTCCATTCCCTTTACCATTTTTGTCACTCTTCTCTGTACATTTTATAATTCTGCTATATCCTTTTTAAGATATGGCAACCAGAATTGCAACACAATATTCAAGGTGCGGTTGCACAATGGAGTGATACAGAGACATTATAATATCCTTGTTTTTATTTTCCATTCCTATCTTTATGATTCCTAGCATTTTACTTGCTTTCTTGGCAGCTGCTGCTGCACACTGGGCAGAGGGTTTCAACATATTATCCATGATGACACATACATCCTTTTACTGAGTTGTGGTTCCTAATATGGAACCTTGCATCGTGTAACTGTAGTTTGGATTGTTCTTCTCTAAGTGCATAACTTTGCAGATATCTGCATTAAATTTCATCTGCCATTTGAACACCCAGGGCCCAATATTGGAAGCCATAGGCATTGGTAAGGTTCCTGAAAAACAGCCTCAATCGCGTATGTTGGCCATAACCATGAATCCACGATTTTCCAAAACCTGCATAGCATTGAATATCTGTCTATGACACACATCCATAAGTGGATATCTGTGAGGCCATAATGGGGTTTAACAGGGGCATGGCCACAATGTACCTGTTTAGTAGGGATATTCAATGGTGCAGTGCAGCAGCCCAAAATGCCATAAAACATATAAGCCTAGGCCAGGGTTTGGGTGCATTTGATATAGTGACTGGCTGTCAGCAAACTCCGGCAGCTGCTATACCCATGGACAGGAACCGCCTGTGCAATGTGGGGTATGCAGAGACTGAAATTGAGGTGGAGACATCACTGATGCACGAGGGCACAGAGGATGAGACACAATGTGCAGCAACAGCTAGTGCCCCAGCACCACAGGTGCACCTACCTTACACCATGAATCTATGGACCAAGGGTGACATACCTCCAACTGTCGGAGGAGGAGGTGTATCAATGCTATCGGCTGAATAGTGCCACCATAACAGAGCTGTGTGGGATGCTGTGCAAGGATATGGAGCCAGCCACTGGTCAAATCCAGGCACTGTCAGTGGCCTCGAAAGTGACCACTGCACTTTAGTTCCTGACCACGGGAAGCTTCGAGCATGTTGTTGGTTCCACTACAGGCATCACCCAGTCTGCCACATGCCATTGCATTGATGCATTCACCAGCACCATGGTGAGATGGATGACAAACTACATCATCTTCCCCAGCATACCTGAGCAGAGATAGGAGAAGATGCAGGCATTCTTCAGTATAGCTGGCTTCTCATCTGTCATCGGTATAATTGACTGCATCCATGTTGCACTGAGGGCACTGCATCAGGACCAGAAGGCATTAATAAACTGCTACAATTCCAATTCCATGAACATGCAAGTGGTAGTCAATGCCAACATGCTCATCAGCAATGTATGTGCCAAGTTCCTGGGCTCCTGCAATGATGTATTCATCCTCTCTCATTCAGGCCTGGGACAAGCAACAGCCCCAGGATACCTCAAAGATGCATGGTTGCTTGGTGAGTAGACACAGGTCTGAATGAATGTTGGAAAGTGAGTAATACATACAACTCTGGGGAGACACCCCAGAATGGGATCCATGCGAGTGTGCATATGAAATCTGAGATGCTCCAACACAGGTGCATAGTCTGATGGAAGATCTGACGGGCTAGGATGAAAGGTTGCCCATAGGTGATGCAGTCAAAGGGGGAACACTTTTCAACTGTTGTAGGAGACAGGTATGCATAAAAACAGACCACAGCTGTCAAATTCCAATAATGTGCAGGAGCAGGACATCCTGGAGAAACACCAGGATCCCGAGCATCAGGCAAGCACCTACATGCTGCACATGTCTCACCAGGAACTGATACCAGAATGCCCATCCACATGTCAAAATCCTGTGAAAGACACAATCAATAGGTCCAACAACCCGCTCCGCTAGCTCTGACACACCTTGCATATTTGCTTTACTGATGTGCACCTGCCTCTCTGCTCCCACAGATGACAGAGGATAACCTCTCAGACCATGGCTATTGACATCTGTGTGCCACCTGTAGACCCCATAGAAGAAACGATAGAACCAGGCACACCAGAGAGCCAGGGCAGTGGTAGAATGGGCATTTGGGGTCCTGAAAAGCTGCTTCAGATGCGTAGACCGCAGTGGGGGTGAGCTGCTGTATACCCCTGAACGTGCAGGATATTCACAGCCTGCTGCATCCTACATAACCTTGCCATTCAGCGTGGCATCCCCAATCATGAGGTTGATGTGACAGAGGGGATAGATGCTACAGAGGCCGCAGATGAGGAATGGGTGCAGAGAAGGAACCAACAGCAAATAGCATTAGCACTCGCCACAAGGAACAGGCTCATCCGTGAAATCTTCTAATGCAAGTGAGGACATTTATTTAGTGCATTACTTTAATTGTTGGTAGAGGGCTCTTTATTGGCCTTTCTGAATAGGTGTGTTTTCAAGAGTCATCTATGATGTTTGTATGAATGTGTGTATGAATGTAATGAATGTATAGGGGCATTGTGTTTATGGATGTATGGGAGAATGGGCTGGAGTTTGATTTTGATAGTGTTTTGGAATTTCTGTTTGCATTTGTACTTATATGAGAATGTACTCATATATCATCTTGATATAACTTTAAAAGTATTTTTGTATTACTTAGATATGAATTAAAATCAAATTACTGTATATGATGTTTATTGTGACCTACTTTCAAGGTTGGGGCTACATCCTAAGTATGCATATGATAGTTTCATTTTTGGCTTTTGGTGATTCATAGGTTTTGATTGTATCTGACATTTATTGAACACCAGTGAGAAACACCATTTAAATGGTGTCCCCTTCACACCACTACCCCCAACTCATGGTCTGGCCCTGGATACTTACCTACCCAGGCACTGCTTCACAATGGAGCACATTACTGGCCGAGTCCTCCCCCTCCCCTGTGGTGTAGCCATCTCAGCTGCTTCCGTGCAGTCTGATGGTGCTGCTGGAGTGTGCCCTTGCCCAGCATCAGTACCCTGGTTTAATACCAGCAACTGGCAACATGTGTTTGACCCATTCGCCATGTAGGCTGCCATCTCCCTCAGCAGTCTCAGCTGTGCCTCCTGCTAGTGTAGCCCCATCATGTGATAGTCCAGCATGATCTGGTTTCCAGCCTTCAGCTCCTGCTGAATGGTGCATAGCTTGGAGTGGATTCCCTTGGTGCAATTAAGCATACATGTCCCCTCCCACAGCATTTGCTGCTCCACTTCATCAAGGTTACTGTCGCCAGTGTCCTCCTTGATCGGGAAGGCAAGTTCTGCTGCTACAGGCTGGGCAGGGGTCTGCTTATTATTCCCAGCTACCACGGCACCCTTTTGTACCTTGCTGCATCCTGGGCTTCCTGGAAGTTGCTCAGCTGAAAGGGCAGGAGCGCTGGAGCTGCCACACACAGAGTCTCAGCCACAGGCTATGAAGGCCCGGCCACTGGCAGGTCTGTGGAGAGCAAGAGTGAAACAGGTCAGGCCTCACCACTAGTCACAGGAAGTGGAGAGGCCATGCATTCAGTGTCCACCAGCCCCAATAAGAGAGGGCCTGGTGGACCCAGTGAGGCTCACTGTAACATCAACTGTCTCCCGACACCAGATAGGTGTCCAAGGTACACTGTCAGTGTGCCTCAAACAGTAAAGAGGTGATACACCTCACCAGTATGCCAATAAGGTCTACACACATTGCAGGCTTCTGCCAGCCTAACTGCGCTTATCTATAGTAACATAGTAACATAGTGTATGATGGCAGATAAAGACCAGTATGGTCCATCTAGTCTGCCCAGCCAGGCGGCAAGAATAGGTGCACTTGCCGCTCCGTGCAGGTCACCTCTCCCCATGCCTTTGTTCAGGGGTGTAACCACCACTCCATGTAGGTCACCCCTATTTGTTCAGATATAAGAGATAGTTATGCCTATTTTTTATTTTATCCTGTTTATATATTTATTTATTTACAGTCTCTTATAGACCGCACTATTCAGCATCAGCGCGGTTTACATGGAACAAAAATGCTCAGTACAATTAACACGTATGAGTTTACAGATAACAGGGCAAATAACTTGGATAACAGGGGTAAACTATTTACAAATCTTGCTACATAGAGTCATATGAACATGAATTCCATAGAAACATATGCACCACTAAGGGTTAGGGTATCTTTCTTGGCATGTTGTTGGGAAACCATATATTTGCTTAGCGGATTGCATCTCCGGTCTCAATGGGGTGGGGTTGGGTTCTATGAGGTACTTATTGAAAAGGTGGCATTTGAGTGCTTTCCTAAACTGTGTAAGGCTCTTAATAGCCCGGATATCTGGAGGTAATGCGTTCCAGCATCTTGGCGCACTGATACTAAACGCCCTATTGGCTGTGGATGCAGAGCAATCTGTTAATGCTTTCGGGACTTTTAGGGAGTTTATAGCCGTGGATCTTCTTGCTCTATTTGGAGATGTGGTATGGATGAGGGCAGTTATTGAATCAGAGGAGAGCTTGTTAATAGCTTTAAAAGTGAGTAACAAAGTCTTGAAAACGATTCTAGCCTGGATAGGTAGCCAATGTAACTGTATCAGCAAAGGTGTCACGTGGTCGCTGTTGCTATAAAGGGATCCATTATGTCTGACCCATGCCATTTTGAATTCTGTCACTGTGTTTGCCCCCACCACTTCCATCGGGAGGGCATTCCAAGCATATCCTATCACTTATATGGATTTGACATGAGCGCAGCACCTATTTGAGAATATTGTATTGTTACATGGGTATATGTGGCCATGCCCATGCTTAAACAGGTGCCTCATAGGCGTGTAAGAAAAGTGTGCCTTTCCCCTCAAAATCATGGATTGGGCTGAGTGCATGTTGTGAACATAGCTGGTTAGCGAGGTCCGCCTCAAAATCCAGCGTTTTACCCATTTATGTAGAGCTAACTACATATAACAAATATGCCAAAGTGGCGCGTAGCTGGTTAGCATGGCCAAAGGTCCCAAAGATGCAGATATGTGCATAACCCTTTTCAGGCCAGTGCACAGGATTGTCAGAGGTGTGGGCACCCCAGGCAGTGTGAAGAAAATGTGCCCATTGCAAAGTCTGACCACAATGCATGATGGAGACAGCCATGTGTTTTCCTACCCCCGTTTTTATCACACCCTAGGCAGTTGCCTATGATACATGCAACTTACCTCTTTCACTCTGGGGCCCTGACAGGTAACTTACCTCTTTCTTCACTGGGGCCCTGACATGCAACAGCCATGTGCTTTCCTACCCCTGTTTTTATCACACTCTAGGCAGTTGCCTATGATACATGCAACTTATCTCTTTCTTCACTGGGGCCCTGACAGTTAACAGCATGTGATTTGGCCCATACACTGGTCGACCTGAGTCTGTGAGTCTCTCCAAGTATGAATGGCGTGCAATGTGCATGTGCTGAGGTGGCTGCCAACGCAGCTGTATGGGTTTATTTCAGTCCATTGACGGTCACAGAACATGCCATTCCCGCCCACTATGGGGCCTGCTGCACTGCTACATATGGGAATAGATGGATTATTCCACCTTTCTGTAAACATTGCTCTGAGCAATAGGAAACCTCATACTGTCCACATTACTCTGTACTCATAGAGCCCCCATTGTACCACAGTATGATAGTATGTGCCATGCTCAATGCCTGCCACATTAGTTAGGTGTCCTGACATCATTATGAGCTCCTGCACATCAACACAGCACCTATGCACACCATCTGTGATAACGCCACAAACCCTATTGACCATATCCACCTACATTTCTGCATGCGGCACTCATTGTGCACCCTTCATGGGGTTGGCACACCAATGTTCTGCAGTTGTGGCTGACAGTGGCCCTGATGCAGCTATATGTATTTGACACAGGGCATCGAAACACCACTGTGAGGCTGCAGTAAGCAGCTCTAGTAGAGGTCTGCTGTTCTATGGATGTGTGGGGCATCTCAGGTGAACCATGCTGATGTACTACTACTACTACTACTACTACTGCTACTGATCAATTCAATAGCGCTACTAGGTGTATGCAGTACTGCACAGATACATGTCAGGACAGTCTCTGATTGTCAGAGCTTACAATCTAGTCAAGACAGACAATACAATAGCTAAGGAAGAGGACACAGCCAGGGAAGGTAAGGAGATACATAGCAGACAAAGCGGATCAGGATCCAAAGGCAGCCTCAAAGAGGTGAGCTTTCAGAACTGATGTGAAAATACTCAGGGAGGAAGTCTGATATATGGGAACAGGTAGTTTGTACCAGGCATAAGGAGCAACACAGTGAAAGGATCAATATCAGGGGTTGACAATGGAAGGAAAGAACATAGACAGTAGCAATCCATCAGAACTGTAGTTTTCACAAGGAGGGTGTAGGGGGAGATGAGAGCGGAAAGGTAGAGCTTGTTTATATAATGACCCTGCAGGTGAGTCTGCCACTAGAGAGGCTGTACAGGTCTGCAATTGAAGTCTGCAAATGAAGGTGTTGTGGCACTGTAGTGTGTGGCAGCACCTTCACCACACAACATGCTTGGGAAAGGATGGTGCCTGCCATAGCCAGCAATGGTCCCTGATAGATTTTGAGGCAGTGCTATGAAGGGAGGGCACATGGTACTCCATGTGACCAAAAATGTACCCTATCCTCTGCTGACAATGATGCCAAAGGCAAGAAGAGGACCTGGGTATGGCCATGGCTGTGCTTCACAGGATGAGGCACATCTGCCAGGAGAAACATGTCCATTGACACTGTTCAAGAGTCAGCCTTGAACCTACAACCTTGTCTCTGACAGGCAAGGCACATCCTGGCAGAGCAACAACATATATGAGGGTGTGGGGGCTGTTATGCGATGTCAGCATGGCCATAGGGAGTAATGTTTGCACAGGGCCCACTTGTCATTACACCACACAGCCTACCAATGGCAAGCCCACACTGCCAGACCAAACTCAGATGCATGGAAGTTAGACAAACTTTATTTATGATAACAGAGGTACACAGAAAACATGGTGCAAAACATATCTGTACATCATAGCACCTATCCCCCTCCCAAATTGCCCCCAAAACATTCCCACACCCCCCACCAAAATCCCTTCTCAGGCCCCCTCTATCTCCCTTTTTCCCACACTCTACCCTGTCCAACCATATACCCATGTAACCTGATGTCATGGGCACACACTCCCACTGTGGGTCCAGTACAGCACCCTCCCCTCCCCTCTCCTGAACACTTTGACCTGAGTGCTGTTGCTGCAGCAGTATGTGGGTGAGGGCCTGTAGACTGTCGCATATTAACTCTGCTGTCCCCTCCACTGCCTCCCTCATGAGCCGCAGCTCATGCACTACTGCATCCCTCGTGCACACAGGCTCCTGAGTTCTGCCTGCCTCAAAGGGGGATGGGGGAGCAGTGGAAATGGCCACTGAGGGCTACTGTGGTAGCCTTTGGCTGGCCAGTCCTATATGGGCAGATCCCTGGGATCCACTGAGGAGCTTGTGGGGCGAGTGGCCCTGCAGGGTATGGGTTGATGCAATGGCAGTCCTTTGGTTTCAGATGCCTTCCTTGCCTCCACCTTCACAACTGGTGCTGGCAGCACTGCAGTCAGAGTGACTAATGCCCTTCCCTTGTCTCCACAGCAGCTGCTTCAGGCCCCTCATCCATGCGTTTCTGTACCTCTCCCTCATATCCTCCACATCGCCTCTGTCCTCCAGCTCCTCACTTTCTGCCTCTTCCTCCTCATCTCCCTCTCCTTCATCTTCCTGCTCCATTTCTTCTTCCTCTGCTTCCTCCTCCTCCACTATGCGTTCTTCCTCCTGTTCCTCTTCCCCTTCCTTCTCTTCCTTTTTGTCATCCTTGGGGCTCCCTTGCTGCTCAGAACTCTTGCTACCAGCTTTGGAGGCTGTCTCAGTGGTTGTAGTGCTGGTAGAGGTGGAGCTGGCGTGCCGCTGCAGCGACGGTGTCCTCCTGTCTGCTGTGGCAGAGGTGTCCTGTGCAGGTCGGTCCTGCTGTGCTGCAGGCCCCTGTGGAGCGTCCTGCCATTGTGCTGCATAAGCCAATGTTTCTAATAAGTACATGTTCAGTACATGTGACAGTACATGGCATCTCACAGTTAGATGTTGTACATTCACATAGCAAGGCAGGTCCATACAACCTTGTTTACACTATGACATTGTCTATGGCTATGGTACTAGGCCTTCCCCTCTCCATTGCTGACTGTCTGACTCTCAGTCATGGTATATACTGCTGAATCACAGGCTCACATCGCTGCCAGCCTAACTAACATAGTTGTCTGCCTGTGATTCGCTGGTGTGGGTTTCTGTGACATGGGTGACTCATGGATCAACTGCTGCAGCTGCTACCTCCTCTCAAGATGCTGGATGAGGTCTGAGGTCTGGCACCTCATAGTCCTAAACCTGGATTTCAGGGCATCCATGGTCTGCCTCACACTGAAATCTGATGTTTGGAACAGTCATCGCCTCATCTGCCACCCTCTGTACCTTCTGCACTGCCATCTCCCATCCCTCCACCATAGAGCCTGCAGTACCCTCTCCAGACATTTATGCCGTGCTTTGCTGTAGTGGCACGTACACAGAGCTTGTGGGCCATCTGACCCCCAGTCTCTATGCACCCCCTTTCCCCTCCTTTAATACACATATCGCTCCCCTGTCTCTATACTCTATAGACCAAAATATCGTGCATCCCTAACCTATGAAGCTCAAAACTAGGCTAATTTGCTGTAAATAGTTGTGAATATTTGTTATTATCTTTCTTATCTTTAACCTCAGTTATCCCTGTTTCAATCCCTGTTATCTGTAAACTTGACATATGTTTTATGCTTAAGTACAAAGTTGTTAAAATGTAAACCGCGCTGATGATGAATAGCGCGGTATATAAAAACTGTTAAATAAATAAATAAATAAATACTGCTACTACTCTCTCTTTGTCTTCACACCATCCTTGACCTTCTCCTGCCACCCCCAGTTCAGCATTCCCCTTTGCCATGCACACACTACTGTGCTTCCCACATCATTATACTTGCATGGGGCCATACAGGGGCAGGAACATACAGTACTTCTGTGGTAGTGTTCCAGACTTGCACCTGTTCCTCATGGTTTGACTACAGTTCTCCTCCAGGCTGAGCTACTGCATCTGTTTTGGAGGTTTCTGTCTGGTTGCTTGCTATAGGGCCAACTCTGGGTTGTGTGACATTGCAGGCCTGGATGCTGTCTTCTCCCAGAGACTGTTCTCCCTTGCACGATGGATGGCTTTTGGCGGTTCAGGCTGGGGTTGTAGGTTTGAAGGCCATCCCGTCTTGGCCTGCCAACTGTCATTACCTTTCCCCACCAACCATCTGGCACCAATGACTTACTCACCTGCGCAGGGGCAACTGGATGGCCCTCCAAATGCATGTGGTGAACTGTACATTGGCCCTGCGGTGGCACCTGGGGTACAGCACTCCATCCTACCTCAGCACTATGCATGCTAGGACCTGCTGAAATTTTCCTGTCATCTCCAACTTGCCATTTTGTCTATAACCCCTGTTTAGGGTTACACGGGGAGTGGGCCAATGGGGGACCCTGCAGTGGATACCCGGGTATCTCAATATGGGCTTTCCACTTACCTAAGTTTGTGGAATGGATCCTGGGAACTTCCCTCCTTTAGTGAGGGCCCGATACTTCTCCCCTTCTGGAGATGATGGAAGCCAGGTCCAGTTTTGGTGACCACTGGATCCATTTGGGAGCTCTCTTCTAGAGGAGAATGGTTAATGACTCCTCCATCTCTGCAAAATAAAGGATGAAGTGGCGGTAAAAAACAATCAGTCCAAGGAAGGCATGAACCTCTTTCTTCGAGTTTGGGGTGGGGAGCTGGGCAATGGCATCCACCTTCCATAGTTGAGGTCATATCTGTCCATTCCTGATTAAATACCCCAGGTATTGAATATCTCAACCTCCCAGAAAGCATTCTTGGAGTTGGCCAACAGCCTGGCTTTCCACAGACTGGCCAACACGGCTTATACTTGGATTAGATGGGTGGTCCAGTCTCTGCTGTAGATGATGATGTCATCAAGGTAGGCAGCCACATATTCCTTGTGTTGTCTCAGGAGGTGGCAAGAGTCCCATGTAATCCAAAGGGCAACACTGTAAAGGTGCAGCCTAGTGGTTAGAGCATGGGCTTGGTAACCAAGAAACCACAGTTCAATTCCTACTAGCCCTCCTTGTGGTCTTGGCCAAGGCACCTAATCCTTCTTTGCCTAGAAGAAAGGCCTAGCAGTCTTCTTCTGATCACACTGCCAAGAAAACCCAGGAGCTGCTGGGTCTATAGAAGTCAGCACTGACTCAAAGGCATACACTGCTACTGCACTGAATGGCTTCTAATCAGAGCTCTTCACACAACAAATCTGCTATTCTTCTGCCATTGTCCAAACCCTCAACAGTTCCTTAATTCATAATCTGTAACAACATTCCAGTTCCTACCTCATTTCACATCTACATTCCCCCTCCTGAAACTTTCTTCTTTTGCTGCTCATTCCTTCTGCCTATCCTCTCCTTGCACTTCTGTTTTACGGCAAACAGTTTGGATTTTCCTTCCTTCAGTAGCAGACTGCTAACTAGTTTCAGGTGCTTATCTTCTTATTTCTAAGAATAATCATGGGTTTACTACCAGTATTTATAGAAAACCGACAGATCAGAATAAATTATTGCAATATGATAGTTTTCATACTAAAAGTCTGAAAAGGAATCTTTCTTTTTCTCAGTTTCTTAGATTATGTGGATTATGTGCAGCTATGGATGATTTTGACCTGCAGGCAAAAGATATGAGTCGGAGATTTATGGAATGAGGCTATCCTAAAGTTTTCAAGTTTATCCAATCTCAAAGGTTTTAAAAAACATTGATACATTCTGGCAAATCATGAATGTTTCAAAAATAAAAGGCTTCTTGTTGCTTATAGTCGTGATAAGAATTTAAGAGACATATTAATACCATCTGCTCTACCAGGGGTTCAAAGACCTATGACTTTACCTTCAGGTCACTATAGGTATGGACAATGTTTTTTCTGTTCTATTACTATTGAATTGCAAATTGTTATTCACCCTGCGACCAAAGAGAAAATAAGATTACACCATCGTAGTGATTGTTCTAGTAGCAATGTCATTTATGTGATTATGTGTCCTTGTCACCTTTTGTATGTAGGCAAGACCCCTACATGTGAGACTTAGTGAACATAAAAGTTGTATTAAAAGGAATGTCGAAACAGCACCACTTGTAGATCATTGCTGCAGGTTTAATCATAGGTTCAAAGAACTGAGATGTTTTGCAATTAGCTGTGTTGTTAAAAATTGGAGTGGTGATGACCTTAATAAGCCGCTCCTTTGGTTAGAGCACAAATTCATCTTTAGGCTCAATACAATACAACTACATGGTCTTAATCAGAAGTTTGATTTTTAGGTACTTTTGTGAAAATTTCTCCCTCTTCCCCCTCCTCCCTTTCTCTCCCCCTCCCTCCTTACACCTTTTTTTGCCCATCCCCTTCCCTTCCCTCCCCTTTTTTCATCCTTCCCTCACTCCTCCCTTCCCCCTTCACTCGTTCCTTCTTTTTCTTTCCTCTTTTTTCCTCTTCCCTCCCCTTCCCCTTTCTCCTTTTTCCTCCCTTTCCCTCTTCCTCCCAATTTTTCCTTCCCCCTTCCCTTCCCCTCCCCCTCCCCCTTCCCTTCTTATCTTCTTTCCCCTTCCTTTTCCCCTTTTCTCCTCCCCCTCCCCCTACCCCTTCTCCTCTTTCCCTTTTTGATTTTCTTTTATTTTTGTTTCTGAAAATGAGGTTGTTCCTTTTATGATTTAATAATGTATGCTCTGTGGTTTTCTGAGAGTTTACCGAACTGTGATTTCTTTTTAAAGCAATAACATAGTGAACCCTTCTTTTTCCTTAAGATAAGGTTTACTAAATAGGTAAACAACAAATTGTTACAATTCAGATATTGTGTTTTCCAGGTTTTAATGATTTGTTTTCTGCATTTTTTTTATGTTATAATGAAAACAATGGCTGTCAATCTTGTAGTTGTTTGGTGGGAAAAGCCTTTTAAATAGTGCTTTGGTTGAGAGTTACCTTTTTCTCTGTTGATAGCAGTGCTATTTGGCTGCAATGCTTTTGGTACGTTTGCTTTTATGATATCTTGTTGTGAAAGTTAGGATGCTGTATAAGTTGGGGTGTTTTAATAGCTACACTAATATGCTAGTGTTTTTTAAATGTGGGCTGTTAATCCTATCTTTAAGGTCATGACTTAACGTGTATGCCTTGTGCAACCTGACAGTTCACTGCAGCATTTTTTTGTTACTGGTTAGTGGAAATTGCTTTTTAACAGCATGAAGACATAGAATGATTTTCCTTACCGCTGGTAGCAGTCTTTTTATAGAATATTTTATTTAAGTAACAGATGATGTGTTTTAATTCAAGTACTTGATATGATAATATAAAATGAAGGATATAGCCACATTATATTTTGGTTGTTAAATATCAACACTAATCTTTGATGCTACAAAGTTAGTTTTGCATATTTTATTCTATGACAATGATAATAAAGACTGTTTGCCCTGTTGCCATTTGGTGGTAAAATCCCTTTTAAATAACACTAAGGCAGAAAGCTTCCCCTTTCTCTGCTGACAGCGGTACAAATTGGAAGCATGTCTTTAAACATGTCTTTTAAAAAAGGTTTTAGAAGTAGAAGTGCCTTGATATGATAATATAAGTGAAGAGGTTTTTTTTAGTATAACAATGTTTTGTTAAGGCTATTGTCTTTTTTAACAGTGTTTAAATTGCAACTTTTGTATGCTCTCTATGTGATGACTCATCCTTGTTTTTTATGGTTTTCATCTACAATAAGATGATAGTGTATTATTTCATTGCTTGTTTTGGATAGATTTCAATTTAAGATTAGAAATCATTATTTGTAATAAATCCCCTCCTTACCCCTCCCTTTTTCCCCTCCACCTCCACCTCCTTCCCATCCCCTTCCTCCTCCCCTCTTCCCCTTTCCTCTTTTTTCTCCCCTTTTGTAATAATTATTATTGTGTTTGGTTATATAATACTTTTATGTATGTATATATATATATATATGTTGTTGTTAAGTGCCGTCGAGTCGGAGTCGACTCATGGCGACCCTCTGGATAGCTATCCTAAATTGTGTTCGGTCTTCAGTCAGGCGGCTCATTGTTGACAGACTGGTACCCGTAGCTGCTGTTATTGTATCGATCCATCTCATTGCTGGCCTTCCTCTTTTGCGTTGACCTTCTATCTTGCCAAGCATAATGTCTTTCTCTAATGATCTCTCTCTTCGCATGATGTGTCCAAAGTATGAAAGTCAAAGTCTTGTCATCTGAGCTTCTAAAGAAAGCTTAGGTTTGATCTCCTCTAGTACCGACTGGTTTGTTCTTCGGGCAGTCCATGGTATACACAGTATTCTCCGCCAGCACCATAATTCAAAGGCATCAATTTTCTTCCTGTCTATCTTTTTCACTGTCCAGCTTTCACATCCATATGATGTTAATGAAAATACCATGGCTTGAACAAGTCGAATCTTTGTATGGAGAGAGACATCTCTGCTCTTGAAAATCTTATCTATGTCTTTCATAGCCATTCTGCCAAGAGCAATGCGTCATCTGATTTCTTGACTGCTTGTTGCTTCTTTATTGATAGTTGATCCAAGTAGGTTAAAGTTGTTCACAATTTCAATTTCTTCTCCTTCAACGATGAACCTGTTGATTATGCCAGTTGTCATGATCTTTGTCTTCTTTACATTAAGGTGCAGGCCCATTTTGAGACTATGTTCTTTGATTGTGAGAAGCAAATGTTTCAGATCATTTTCACTTTCAGCCAGTAATGTGGTATCATCAGCATAGCGAAGGTTGTTGATGACTCTTCTACCAATCTTCACACCTCTGTTGTCTTCATACAATCCTGCTTCTCTGATGATTTGTTCTGCATATAAATTAAACAGGTAGGGGGAAAGTATGCAGCCTTGTCTTACACCTTTGCTTATTTTAAACCATTCTGTTTCTCCTTGTTCCGTTCGAACTGTTGCTTCTTGATCAATGTACAGATTGCGCAAGAGAACGATCAGGTGTTCTGGTATGCCCATGCTTCTTAATGTGGCCCAGAGTTTCTCATGATTTACACAGTCAAAAGCCTTGCTATAGTCGATAAAGCACAAATAGATATCCTTTTGGTATTCTTTAGTCTTTTCAAGGATCCATCTCACATCCGCAATGATGTCTCTCGTTCCGCGCCCTTTCCTGAACCCTACTTGCACTTCAGGTAGTTCTTGTTCCAGGTATGGTTGTAGTCTCTTTTGAATAATCTTCAGTAGAATATTGCTAGCATGTGGGATCAGAGCGATTGTGCGATAATTTCCAGTCAGTTGGATCACCTTTCTTTAGTATTGGTATAAACACAGATCTTTTCCAGTCAGTTGGCCATGATGTTGTCTTCCATATTTCTTGGGAGAGTCTTGTGAGTACGGTAACAGCTGCATCAGATTGCTGCAATACTTCTATGGGAATGCTATCAATGCCTGGTGCTTTGTTCTTTGATAAGGCTTTCAATGCTGCTTCAACTTCTTCTTTCATCACCAATGGTTCCCAATCATAAGGTACAGGTTGAAACGGCTGTTGGTCCACTTGATCTTTATCATATAAAAACTCTGTATATTCCTTCCACCTTTTCTTGATCTTCTCAGCATCATTCAACATAGAACCTTGAGCATCTTGTAACATTCCAATTCGAGGCTGGAACTTTTTCTTTAACTCTCGTAGCTTTAGGAAAGCCGATCTTGTTCTTCCTCTAATAGTTTCTGCTTCTATTTCCTTGCAAGTGTCATTGTAGTACTTTTCCTTGTCCTGTCTTGCTGCACGTTGGAAATCTCTGTTGCGTTCTGTGATTATCTTTCTTTCTCCTCTGGCTCTAGCTTCTCTGCGTTTCTGGGCAATTTTCAGAGTTTCTTCCGTCATCCATTTTGGCCGTTTTTGCTTTTTCACCTTTTGTAGAGACTTCTCGCTTTCTTCCAACACAACCTTCTTGATGTCATTCCATAACTCTTCCGGAGCTCTGTCATTTGTATCTAAAGCAGCAAATCAATTTTGCAGGCAGTCTTTAAATTCCAGTGGTATATTCTCAAGGTCATATTTTGCTGCATTCATGAGTGGTTTGCTCTTTTTCAACTTTAGCTTGAGTTTGCATACTAGTAGTTGATGATCTGTACCACAGTCAGCTCCAGGTTTTGTCTTTGTTGATGTTACAGAGCTTTTCCATCGTTGACTTCCACATATGTAGTCAATTTGATTTTTATATAATCCATTCGGTGAAGTCCATGTATACAGTCGCCGCTTGTGTTTAAGGAAGAAGGTGTTTGAGATGAATAGGTCGTTGGTCTTGCAGAATTCTATCAGTCTTTCTCCAGCTTCATTTCTGTTGCCAAGTCTATATTTTCCAACTACTTTGCCTTCTTCTTTATTGCCAACTTTTGCGTTCCATTCACCCATGACTATCAGGATATCCTGTTTGCATGTTCTGTCAATTTCAGCTTGTACTTGTTCATAGAACTCTTCAATTTCATTCTCTTCTGCAGCTGTTGTTGGGGCATATACTTGAATTATAGTTGTGTTGATAGGCAATCCTCGTAGACAAATAGAGATTAATCGTTCACTGACTGCATTGCATTTCATTACAGTTCTTGCAAGTTTCTTCTTTATTATAAATGCAACACCATTTCTTCTTTGTCTTTCATTTCCAGCATAGTAGACCATGTGATCATCTGATGCAAAGTGCCCGATGCCAGTCCATTTCAGTTCGCTGACACCCAACAGATCAAGTTGTACACGTTCCATTTCATTCTTGACCACCTCCAACTTCCCTTGGTTCATGCTTCGTATGTTCCATGTTCCAATGTGTAAGACATCTTTACAGCTTCTGACTCATTTCATGCGCAGCTACATCAGCAGTCAGACTTCCCGAGGGCTTTGATCCAACCACATCATAAATGCTGGCTTTACTCTGAAAAGTCTTCAGCTCTTCCCCAGTAGCTAGTTGAGTGCCTTCTGACCTGGGGGTCTCATCTTCCAGCACCATAGCACAATTTGTTTTGTTGTAACTATCCATTGGGTTATCATGGCAAGATACAGAAGTAGATTGCCGGGCCTTTCTTCCGCGCAGTTTAAGTTTGGTGTTGTTGCCGTTGTCACAAAAATGTAATCCTCCGCCGTCAACACTGTCCCATTCTGCTGCTGCCCAGATGGGTGGTTTGTCTTGGTCTGGCACCTCAGCTGAGACCTGACCATCTTGGGAGACCCTGCCAGTAGTTAAACTACCGATAGTTTAGCTCTCAGCATCACTGATGCACGCAAGCCCTCACAGCATGACAAGCTGCAAACCAAGTGATATATATATATATATTTCTATTGGCCCCGACAAAGGCTGACTAGTCGAAACTTGGCCAGGTTGGGCCATTGAATAAAGTTTATTTTTTATGCTTGTGTGCCTTTTACTTGTTGTTTGGTTTCTCTTTCCTACTGCATCTCCCAGATTGCCTGTCTTTCATGTGAGCTCACTTCCTGTCAGTTCAGCAATCCAAGGGACTACAACTTCTAGCATTCCTGTGAACTTACTTTCTTTCAGAGTTCTTCTGTATATTTAATTATATTGGCTTTACTGTATTATTGTCATCGATTTATGATTGTAGTTCCCTTTGAGATGTTAAGAAGTAAATCATCAGATTTAAAACTAAACAATGCTCTCAGGAGCTCTTTCTAGTGCCATACTGTTGTATAATCAGTGGCATGATGCACAGCATTTTTTCTGATGATACACTAATTATCATTGACAGTCCATGACAATTATTAATTTTTGTGGCATGTTTACAGGGGTCCAGAGACTGGGGTGTTAGGTGTCTTCACTGAAGTGTTCAACGAAGAGGAAGGTTTTTAGTTGCCTCCTGAAGTCTTTTAAGTCCTTGGCGGTCCTTAGTTTCTCTGGGAGAGAATTCCAAATAGCAAGTATGGGTACCCTTTATATTTCTTTGAGTACAGACACCATTGTCCCCAGAGCTTATCTAGGAGTGACATCTCTGCTACCTCTTCAGTCTGCTTTTAGAGTTACCCCCACTCCAATGGTATTGTGCCCATTTGTCTGTCCTGTTACCATGGCAAGCAAAAATAAAAATCAAAGTGGGCCAAAGCTCCTCCCACCCACCTCAAAGTCAGAGGCCTTCTCTACTCGGATGCTACCACATACTACCCTTCTTCTTCTGCTACCAGACCTTCTCTACCTCACAGAGAAGGTGCCTCTGTTAGAATTTGGGGGGAGGGAGTGGGTAAGCAGTCAGGTGCATCCTGCTATGTGGCAGCCACCCAGAGAGGAATAGGGGTGGCAAGTGGAAGCAGCAGTCACAAGCCTTTATCTTTTATCTTTATTAAACACTTGATATACTGCCCTAGTGGACAATGCCTCAGAGCAGTTTACAATATAATTAAAAGGAAAAAGGAATGGAACGCCAGAGTTTTGACAGGACAGAAAGCTGAGAAGGTCTAGAGGGTGTCTCAGGTCAGAGGGGAAGGAGGCGAGTGGCGGGTGACTTGCTGAGAACTGCTGTGGGAGAGGTCAAAGGCAATCTGATAAAGGCGTGTCTTCAGCAATTTGACAAAAGTGGTTTCAGAGTGGAGAGTAGGAGGTAGAGAGTTCCATAATGCAAGACCCAGATAAATGATGGCTGACTTCCAAGTTTGTTCAAGAGGTGCCTTGGTGGCCGCAGGGAGGACCAGACAGTTGATATGGATGACTCTGAGAAGGCGGTGGGGGGTATGGAACTGGAGCAGATCAGAAAATACTGTGGGATCCCTGTGTAAAGAGCTTTGTGAACAGTAATAAGAATTTTATAGTTGATACGGTATTGAAGAGGGAGCCAGCACTGTAGATGCAACACATTAGCGAAAAAAGAGAGGTGAGGGATAATATTGCTCTCTCTACCTTGGGAGTCTTGCGCTAAAATATTGAGGCCACAACATTGCCCACTGTAGCCCTTAACTCAGCCACCAAGAAGGGCAGAACTCCACCACCCACTCTGTTCTGGAACCAGAGCACAGCTGACCCTGCCTCTTTCTCTTCATTTTTGGAGCAATGGTTTCTCTGCCGCAAAGGAAGAAAGACACAGGGTGAGGAAATGCACCTACAATGTCCAGCACTTGTCCCCTTCCCCCCTGCTGCTATTGACAGGAAGAGAAGGCCAGGTGCTGCCTCTGCTTCTTTAGGAGGCAGCCTCCTCAGGTCATTTAGGACTACCCCTAAGCTTTTGAATTTTCTGTTCTTTTGATTTGATGTTTTCTAGCCAGGTGCACTAGACATTCTGCTGTCAGCTTGTGTATGTGGATCATTCATGACCATGAGTGCACATAGGTGGCCCCTCTTTGCAAGAAGAGGGACTGAAGAGGATATTTTCTAATGAAGAGATTCAGCGAGCAGAACCGGTTCCAATAAGTCATCTGAGGGGTATGACCTGTGCCTGGGTGGTACCTAGCTCCACTCTACTGCTCATTGGAGTGTTTCTGCTGCTCCTCATCTGATCACTGTTCCTCACGTGACTACTGCTACATGTCTAGTTACTGCTTCATGCCAGACTGCTGCTAATGCCAGGTATCTGCTGCATGTCTGCAATGCTCGACTCTACTCTGGGCCTAGTCTCTCCAACTTGCCCCAGCCCAGGTCCTCAAAAATAGCTGGGAGATGGGAATTTGAATTTGTGTGGCCTTCCATCTTCTGCCTCAGCCAATTGGCGATGGTGAGTGTGTGCAAGTAACCTCTCCCCTTATTCTTACAATGTAAACTGGAATTTATTGCGTGAACTTTCTACTCTTCTTCATGTTTTCTTCCTGTCTGTCTCTCATGTACTCTCCACCCAACCCCATCACTCTGCTTGTTCCACTTGTTTAGTTGCTTCCATGATACAGCCTCCTCCTCCTCCCATTATAGAGATATACCTCCTTTTCCTTGCGGCCCACAATGGCTGATAATGCACATCCTCCTGTCTTCTAGTTCACATAGTCCTCTTCCTTCTATCAGCCCATGAGAATTGATGCCAACCTGAAGCTTTCCAATATTTCCCAGGAGTCTGGGTGATACTTAGAAAGTTCCCAGGTATGTACAAATATATTAATGTATTAAGTTGTAGACATAGAAAAAGGATGAACATAATAACATTTTAGGCTATTAGGACTGGTTTCTTGCAGGACTTAATTTTGGCTGGGGGAGGGGCTTCTCGGAAGATGAAACAGAATCTTGCCCACTGAGCCACAGTGAGGACCGATAAATTCAAGATTTTGCAAGTGAAGACAGCTGAAGGCAGATCCAGCAAAAAACAGAGATTAGCCCCAGGCCTTTAAAAAGAAGTTGCTGGGAAGAAGAAGTGTTTCCAGTGACTCTAATGCGTCCTAGCCTTTGGAGAGAGAACCTGAGAATGGTTTGAATCTTGACTGAATTGTCTGCACCTGAACCTATAATTGTATTTAGTATACTAACTGGCCTATTAAACCTGCTTCCTGAAGAAAACCAACTTGGACCTGACAGCAGCCAAGCGGACTGTAACAGCAACTGCACTACCATTATGTAACCAAATCATTCTCCGACACTAAACAGTAAACCTTTGCTGTGTAGATCTTTCTGGCATGTGAAATCTGAGAATCTTTGTTTTTCCTTCACTTGTCTCCTTGCGTGAACAGAAACTGTCACTAAAACAGACTGCAGCATGTTTGTGGTGTGGTTCTATACTGTATAATAAATTATCTTGTCAAGCCACTGGGGTGAATAAGGCAGATAAATATGTAGATAGCAAACTCTTTTGAATGTATAATGTTTACCACTTTCTTCCAGCAATAGAGAATGCAGTTAACATAAGAGCATAAGATAATATGATTACTATGAATAAAATACAACCACTAAAATGCTTGTATGCAAACGCTAGAAGTCTAAAAAAATAGGATGGGAGAATTAGAATATATGGCACTAAATGAAAGGTTGGATAGTGTTCATTTCTCAGAGACCTAGTGGAAGGAGGACAACCAATGGGACACTGATAACTGGGTACAAATTATTTTGCAATAACAGAGTAGATCAAATTAGTAGAGGGGTTGCAGTCTGATAGAGAAGGCATTGAGTCACATGGGAGTAAAGTTTTGCAGGAAACAAAATATATGGTAGAATATCTGTGGATCGAAATTCCAAGTAAAAAGGAGAAGTCGATGCAGTGGAGTGTACTATTGATTGCCTGGCTAGAATGAACAAATGGATAATGAAATGCTCAAAGAAATCAGGGAAGCTAACAAAAGTTACAAAACAGTAATAATAATGTGTGTTTTTAATTACCCTGGTATTGACTGTGTCAGTGTCATGGCAGGACATGCTAGGGAGATAAAGTTTCTAGATGAAATAAATGACTGCTTCTTGCAGCAGCTGGTTCATGAATCGACAAGAGGGGAAGCCATATTGGACCTAGTCTTTAGTGGAACAAAAGATCTGGTGCAAGAGATAAGGGTGTTGGGGCCACTTGACAGTAATAATCACAGTATGATCGCATTTGATTTAATAAATGGAGGAAGGATAGCAAGGAAATCCATAGCACTATCTTTTAACTTTCAAAAGGGAGACTATGATAAAATGAAGAAAAAAGTTAAGAAAAAACTAAAAGAAGCAGTTGCAAAGGTTAATGATCAGCTGTATTCCATGCTTTAAGAAAAGTGGAAGGAAGGCCAAAAAACTCACATCATAGTTTAAAGGTGAGATCTGAGAGGCCGTTGTAGCCAAAAAAGCATCTTTCAGGAAATGGAAAAAGGAGCCAAATGATGAAAAATGGAAACAACATAAGCACTGGCAAGTTAGATGCAAGACATTCATAAGGCAGGCAAAGATAGAGTTTGAAAAAAAGCTTACCATGGAAGCAAAAATATGTAAAAAAGACTTTTTCAAGTATATTTAGCAAAAAAAACCCGTGAGTGAGTCAGTTGGACCATTAGATGATAGAGGGATAAAAAAGGCACTAGAGGGGACAAGAATGAATGAATTCTTTGCTTCAGTCTTTACTGAAGAAGATGTAGGAAAGTTATCCATGGCTGAAGTGGTATTTATAGGTGATGCATTGGAAGAATTGAAAGGAATAAACCAGGAAGATGTATTACAACTATTTGATAAACTAAACAGTAGCAAATCACCTGGACTGGATGGTATAATCTGAAGGTATTGAAAGAACTGAAATATGAGATTGCAGACCTACCGTACTATTAGTAATCTGTGAACTATCTGCAATACCTGAAGATTGGCGAATGGCCAGTGTAACACCAATTTTTAAAAAGGGTTCTGGGGTGATCTGGGAAACTGCAGACTGGTGCGCCTGACATCAGTACTGGGCAAAATAGTAGAAATTATTATAAAGAACAAAATTACTGAACATATAGATAGTCATTGTTTAATGGGAGAAAGCCAACATGACTTTAGCCAAGAAGGTTTTGCCTTACTAATCTGTTATATTTTTTGAAGGTGTGAATAAACAGGCAAAGATGAGCCCACTGATGGAGTGTATCTGGATTTTCAGAAAGTCTTTGACTAGGTCCTTCATGAGAAACTCTTGACGAAATTAAAAAGTCATGGGATAGGAGCAGTATACTATCATGGATCAGGAACTGGTTAAAAGATAGAAATCAGAGGATAGGGCTAAATGCCAACTTTCCCAATGGAGAAAAGTAAATAGTGGAGTATTCCAGGGATCTGTGCTTTTTAACATATTCATTAATGACCTGGAAATGGGAATAACGAGTGAGGTAATCAAATTTGCAGATTATTCAAAGTTGTTAAAACCCAAAAGGATTGTGAAAAATTGCAAGAGGATCTTGATAAAATCGAAGACTGGACGTTCAAATGGCAGATGAAATTTTAATGTGGACAAGTGCAAAGTTATGCACCTAGGAAAGAAAAATCCAAACTATGGTTACATGATGCGAGGTTCCACATTAGGAAAATGATTTAGGTTTCATCGTGGATAACACGTTGATACCCTCCACCCAGTATACAGCAGCAGCCAAGAAAGCAAATAGAATGCTAGGAATCATAAGGAAAGAAATGGAGAATAAAACCAAGGATATTATAATGCCTCTGTATCGTTTCATGGTGCATTGAATATTGTGTGCAATTCTGGTTGCTATATCTTAAAAGGGATATAGCAGAATTAGAAAAGGTACAGAGAAGAGCCACCAAAATGGTAAAGGGGATGGACGCACAGAAGGGATCTACGTGCGGGACAGAATCAAGCCCAAAGTGAACATGGAATGAGATAGAGGGCAGATGCTGGACATGGGAGTGCACAGGGGGATGCAAGGCAGATACTGGGCACGAAGAGGAGACAGGGGATGCTGGACCCATGGAGAGGAAGGGAGCAACAGGAGAGATGCTGGTCACCTGGGCGAGGAGATGCTGGATACCTGGGAGGTGGATAGTGATGGGTAAGGGAGATTTTAGAGACCTGGGAATAGGAAGGAAGGGAAGATGATGGACACCTGGGAGGGAGGAGAAATGCTGGACTGGGAGGGTGGGGAAGGGAAGAGAAGGGGAAATACTAGATATGGAGTAGAGAGAAGGGACAAACGTGGACATGGGAAGAAGAGGGAATTAGTGAGAGGGTGGGGAAGCAGGGAGAGAGATGGAGAATGGGAGGACTGGGCTGAGGGAGATGAAAAACATAGATAGATGCAGTGAAAAAGGGGGACTGAGGACCTATTGATAAGGAGGGGCAAAATCAGAATGAACAGGGAAGCTGAAATAAATAGCAGAAAGCTGAAAGATCAATGTCAGAGAAGGATGTAGAAGAAGTGAAAAGAGGCAGTAAAGAAATGACAAATGGACAGGACACCCTGGGAGCAGTATTAGGGAAAGACAGACAGATGAAAGCAGAAACCAGAGACTAGAAGTGAGATGATTAGGTAAAAAGTGCTAGATGGGTAGAAAAAATAATTTTATTTTCAATTTAATGATTGGAATATGTCAGTTTTTGAAATTTACATAAGTAGTTGTTATATTTTGCATAGTATAGTGGGGAAATGCATCATTCCTTATATTTCTTTGGTAACTCGTCTGCTTGGAAGTGATACTGTTGCTGTCAGGGAATGCTGAGGAGAAGGGAATGACTCCTTATCCCTCCCCAGTCCCTGTTGGGCAATCCTGAAACTAAGGGGACTCCCTCTGTCCCCGGGAACTGGATGGGAGTCCCAGATTTGCCTGCAAAAAATCTGGTAACCTCAGTTTAATGGTCTATTTTCTCAGCGGTGAAAGGTGAATAGTGGAGAGTTCTGAAGATCTGTACTGGAAACGGTGTTTAACATATTTATAAATGATCTGAATATAGGAACAATGAGTGGAGTGATCAAAATTTTCATATAAAACAAAATTATTCAAAGTTGTTAAAACCCAAATGGATTGTAAGAACTTGCAGGAGGATCTTGTGAGACTGGAGACTGGGCATCCAAATGAGAGATGAAATTTAATGCAGACAAATGCTAGCTGATGCACATAGGGAAGAACAACCCAAACTATAGTTACAGAATGTTACATTCCTTTAGGAGTCACCATCCAGGTAAAGGATCAAGGCATCATAGTGGCCAATATGATGAAATCCTCTGTGTGGTGTATGGCAGCAGCCAAAAAAGTGCATAGAATGTTAGGGAAAGGATGGAGGGAAGAGGGAGGGGGGGGGGGGAGAGAGAGAGAGAGAGAGAGAGTCTTCCTATGCTGCAGCTGGGGTTTGGAGCCCAGCCAATGGGTGGAGGAGTTGTGCTGGGCTTCTGGATTTGAGAGACTGCCCTGCTGGTGACATCACAGAAGCAACGGTAAAACAATGTGTTATTAGTGAATAGGTCCCATTGACAAAAATGGGTCCTATGGTAGATAACTCATGTTTTTCATATTAAAACAGTACTGCAGCTTTGTGAATCAGCCCCATAGAAACAGAATATTACAGTAGATTAGGAATGAAATGTCTATTTGTCTGCCCAGTTTTATTCCTGGTGCACTAGCATAGACCGCACTTCATTTCCCTTCATGTTTTTATAACACAGGATACATCATTGCATAGATGTGTGTTCTGTGTCTGAGACAATGAGAAGCATATATATATACAGTATATATATATATATATATGGAAAAATATTTGCATGCATTTGCATGCATTTGTAAGTACTGTATGTGGAATATTAGTTTGTCATGTCTGATACCATGAATGTGATAGGGAGGAGGTCAGAGTATGAATAAAAGGGAATGTGTAAAAGAGAATCTTGTGAATATTATTTAGGCTAATTCAGGTATTAGGCTAGTGGAAGCTTTTTTTTTTTTTTTTTTAAAGCGTCAGGATTCCAGAAAGACGTGACTTTTATATGAAACACTAGCCAAGATTTTCCAAAGCATAAAAAAGTTTTAAATGTGTTAAAATCATTCCCATACAGGCTCTGAACTTATATCAGATTGGGGAAGGTGGGGGGGGGGGGGGCTAGTTACTAGGCTGCCAAAAAATTTTGTATTTTACTACAGCTTAATTTACTGCAGGAGTCTCTAACCTGTGGTAACGCAAGCTCAAAGCTGGCATTATTTTTCCTGACTGGGTGCCATCTTATAGGGGTATTGCCTATTTAAATTATATGGACAATTCTCTCCCCCACAATCAAGTGCCCCCAGTCCCTCCATCCAACCCCCCATCTTTTGAAGTCCGCCTCAAACTCTCTTCCTCCTAAACAAGATCCCTACCGTCAACCCCTTCTTCTGAAAAGGCTCCCCCCCCCCCCCACAGGTCTCCCTGGGTCTACTTCAAGGCCTCCATGGGGATCTAGTGGATCTGGGGCAAGAGTGAGCCACAGTTACATAAGAACATAAGATATGCCATACTGGGTCAGACCAAGGTCCATCAAGCCCAGTATTCTGTTTCCAACAGTGGCCAATCTAGGTCATATGTACCTAGCAGTATCCCCAAGAGACACAAGTTCCACAATGCTTGTACTGGGTCAAGCATTGATATCTTCGGTCACTTCTTAATAATGGTTTATGGACCTTTCCTCCAGGAACTTGTCCAAACCTTTTTTAAACCCAGCTACACTAACAGCCTTTACTACATCCTCCGGTAACAAATTCCAGAGTTTCATTACATGTTGAGTGAAAAAATATTTTCTTTTATTAGTCTTAAATAGTTTACCCTGTAGCTTCATTGCATGTCCCTAGTCTTTCTATATTCTGATAAGGTAAACAATCGATCTACGTTTACCCGTTCCACTCCGTTCATTAATTTATAGACTTCTATCATATCTCTCCTCAGCCGTCTCTTTTCCAGGTTAAAGAGCCCTAACCTTTTTTGCCTTTCTTCATAGGAGTATCTTCCATGCCCTTTACCATTTTGGTGGCTCTTCTCTGAACCTTTTCTAAAATCGCTATATCCTTTTTAAGATACGGCGACCAGAATTGCACACAATATTCAAGGTGCGGTCTCACCATGGAACGATATAGAGGCATTATAATATCTTTTGTTTTATTTTCCATTCCTTTCCTTATCATACCTAGCATTCTATTTGCTCTCTTGGCCGCCGCTGCACACTGGGCCGAGGGTTTTAACATGGTATCCACAATGACGCCTAAATCTTTTTCCTGGGTGGTGGTTCCTAATGTGGAACCTTGCATCGTGTAACCATAGTTTGGGTTGTTCTTCCCTAGGTGCATAACCTTGCACTTGTCCACATTAAATTTCATCTGCCATTTTGATGCCCAGTCTTCCAATTTATCAAGATCCTCTTGCAATTTTTCACAATCCTCTTGGGTTTTAACAACCTTAAATAGTTTTGTGTCATCTGCAAATTTGATAACCTCACTCGTTATCCCACTTTCCAGGTCATTTATGAATATGTCAAAAAGCAGCGGACCCAGCACAGATCCCTGGGGTACACCACTATTCACCTTTCTCCATTGGGAAAATTGGCCATTTAGCCCTACCCTCTGCTTTCTATCTTTTAACCAGTTCCTGATCCACAATAGTACACTGCCTCCTATCCCATGACTCTTTAGTTTTGCCAAAAGTCTCTGATGAGGGACCTTGTCAAAGGCTTTCTGAAAGTCCAGATACACAATATCAACTGACTCACCTTTGTCCACTTGTTTATTCACTCCTTCAAAAAAACATAACAGATTAGTAAGACAATATCTTACTTGTCTAAAGCCATGTTGGCTGTCTCCCATTAGGTTGTGACTATCTACATGCTGAGTAATTTTATTCTTTATGATGGTTTCTACCATTTTTCCCGGTACTGACGTCAAGCTCACCGGTCTGTAGTTTCCCGGATCACCCCTGGAACCCTTTTTAAAAATTGGTGTTACATTGGCGATCCTCCAATCTTCAGGTATTAGAGATGATTTTAATGATAGTTCACAGATTACTGATAGCAGGTCTGCAATCTCATATTTCAGTTCTTTCAACACCCTTGGATGTATACCATCCGGCCCAGGTGATTTGCTACTCTTCAGTTTATCTAATAGTTGTAAGACATCTTCCCGATGTATCGATATTTCCTTCAATTCTTCCGCACCTTTAAATACCACTTCAGTCATGGGTAACATCCCTACATCTTCCTCAGTAAAGACCAAAGCAAAGAATTCATTCAGTCTCTCCGCTATCGCCTTGTCGCCTCTTAGTGCTCCTTTAACCCCTTTATCATCTAATGGACCAACTGGCTCTCTCACAGGTTTTTTGCTACGAATGTACTTGAAAAGGTCTTTATTTCGCGTTTTTGCTTCCGCAGCAAGCTTCTTCTCAAATTTTCTCTTTGCCTGCCTTATCAATGCCTTGCATTTGATTTGCCAGTGCTTGTGCTGTTTCCAGGTTTCGTCGTTTGGCTCTTTTTTCCATTTCCTGAAAGATGCTTTTTTGGCAACAACAGCCTCTCTGACCTCACCTTTAAACCATGCTTGCAGTTTTTTGGACTTCCTTCCACTTTTCTTAAAGCGTGGAATACAGCTGGTCTGGGCTTCCAAGATAGTATTTTTCAACAACACCCAAGCTTGATGTACGTCTTTAACCTTTGCAACTGCTCCTTTTAGTTTTTTCTTAACTGTTTTCCTCATTTTATCATAGTCTCCCTTTCGAAAGTTAAAAGGTAGTACTGTGGATTTCCTTACTATCCCTCCTCCACTAATTAAATCAAAGGTGATCATGCTATGATCACTATTGCCAAGTGGCCCCAACACCCTTATCTCTTGCACTAGATCTGGTGTTCCACTAAGGACTAGGTCTAATATGGCTTCCCCTCTGGTCGGTTCATGAACCAGCTGCTCCAAGAAGCAGTCATTTATTTCATCTAGGAACTTTATCTCCCTAGCATGTCCTGACGTGACACTGACCCAGTCGATACCGGGGTAATTGAAATCACCCATTATTATTACTGCGCTGTAACTTTTGTTAGCTTCCTTGATTTCTTTGAGCATTTCATCATCCATTTGGTCATTCTGGCCAGGTGCTCGATAGTACACCCCCACTGCCATTGCCTTCCCCCTTTTATATGGAATTTCAATCCATATAGATTCTACAGCAGATTTTGTTTCCTGCAAAACTTTAATCCTTTCTGAGTCAATGCCCTCTCTAACATAGAGCGCAACCCCTCCACCAATTTGATCAGCTCTATCATTACGATATAGTTTGTACCCAGGTATCACAGTGTCCCACTGGTTGTCCTCCTTCCACCATGTCTCTGATATTCCAATCATATCTAACCTTTCCTTTAGTGCTATATATTCTAACTCTCCCATCTTATTCTTTAGACTTCTAGCATTTGCATACAAGCATTTTAGGAAATGTATTTTATTCATGTTAATTTGGCTATTGTTAGACATGGGTAAATTGGGATCTTTAAGCTCTGTCTGCTCCATACTTGAGGGCATTTGGGCTACTTTACTCTTTTGTGGAACCTCTCTGCTTTTGGTAGTATCCTTCAAGGATACATTCTTCCGAACCATCCACTCTTGGGCGACTGTTGGCTTTCCCCTAATATCTAGTTTAAAAGCTGCTCTATCTCCTTTTTAAAGGTTAATGCCAGCAGCCTGGTTCCATCCCGGTTAAGGTGAAGCCCATCCCTTCGGAAGAGCCCCTCCTTTCCCCAGAATGTTCCCCAGTTCCTAACAAATCCAAAACCCTCATCTCTGCACCATTGTCTCATCCACGCATTGAGACTCCGGAGCTCTGCCTGCCTTTTGGGTCCTGCGCGTGGAACAGGAAGCATTTCGGAGAATGCTACCATGGAGGTTCTGGATTTCAACTTCCTACCTAAAAGCCTAAATTTTGCCTCCAGAACCTCCCTACCACATTTTACTATGTCATTGGTACCGACATGTACCAAGACAGCAGACTCCTCCCCAGCACTATCTAAGACCTTATCTAGGTGGCGCGTGAGGTCCGCTACCTTCGCACCAGGCAGGCATGTTACCAGGCGATCCTCACGTCCACCAGCCACCCAGCTATCTACATGCCTAATGATCGAATCACCAACTATAACGGCTGTCCTAACCCTTCCCTCATGGGCACATGGCCCTGGAGAAACTTCCTCAGTGTGAGAGTGTTTTACATCACCTGGAGGACAGGTCCTAGTTACAGGATCACTTCCTGCCACACCAGGGTGATGCTCTCCTGTCACGTGACCTCTCTCCTCCATGGCAACAGGGGTGCTGCCAGACTGGAGGTGGGACTTCAGGACTATATCCCTGTAGGTCTCGTCTATGTACCTCTCTGTCTGTCTTATGTTTTCCAAGTCTGCTACTTTAGCCTCAATAGAACGGACTTGTTCCCTGAGAGCAAAGAGCTCCTTGCACCTAGTGCACACGTAATACCTCTCACCAACTGGGAGAAAATCATACATGTGACACTCAATGCAAAAGACTGGAAAGCCCCCATCCCGCTGCTGGACTGCTGTCTGCATCTTAGTTTTAAGTTTGTGTCTAGATCTTTAAGTTCTTACTTACTAGGGGTTGCTATGGGTATTTATACCAATAAAACTGTACCTAATACGTTTAATATACCTTGTTCACCTGAAGCTTAATTAATCTCAGGTCCTTAGTGTATGACTGATTTGGGTAATGAGCTTCACCTGAAAGCACCTCCTGTCTTTTAAGATGTGTAAGTACCTATAAAACTATGATTATCCCAGGGGTGGGTGGGAAATAACACTTATTAAAAGAGGGCTGCTACACAGTACCCTGTCTTGTGCTGCTGAGGTAAGCTAAATTCTGATTTGATTTAAATTATAGCTCTTAGCTGCTGCTAGGCTCTAACTTCTTATGAAATTTGAACTACAAGCTCTCTGCTGGGTTTTAAATTTAACCAGAAAGCTCTCTTCTGTGTTTTAAAACTAAAAGTACTTTTCTGGTGCTAGGCCCTGAGTGACTATTAAATGTATCTGCCCACTCAATCACCAGGTTCAAAATAGCTTTAGGTGACCCCTAATGGTAGTCTCATGGTACTACTGCTAGCGATCAACCTGCTGAATAAGGGCTTTTTGCCCTAATAGCAGCTTGACTCCTAGCAGGAGTACTGAGGGCTACTGCAGGGACACCCAGAGCCATTTTCAACTCGGCACCAGAGCGGGCAGGAGCAGCTGGGTATTGCTCCTGCTCTGGATCCTCTAGACCATCAGGGAGACCTTGTAGTAAGCCTAGGGAGACCTATGGGGGGTGCGATGATTTTCACTGAAGACGGGGGAGTCTTTTTCAAGGAGGTCATTGGTGAGGGACTTCTTTGGGGGGGGGGGGGCTGGGGGCATCTGGCCACATGTTAGCAGCCCAGTACTCCAGGGCTTTCAAAATGAATAACATTGCCTTGAAATTTGCAAGCTATCTTCATGATTCGATTTTCCCTCAATGATGAGATGTTTTGCATGTATCTGCATGCATCTGCATCTCCTTATTATGGAAGGTGAATTGCCTTACACTAATGTATGTTATGGTAAATGTCAAACTCATCTGTTATTTTAACACATATTACGAGACAAAAGTCGCATGTTGTTCATTTTGAGGCAGATTCCAGATAAGCCAGCTAGCATCTATGGAAACAAGTAAGTCAGGCACAGGTACGATTCTAACTGAATTCCACATATGCCGGTTTAGATCCACTTGCATTTCTGGAATCGGGTTAGAGGCGTTTTTGCCATGGCCTGGCCAACACACGTCCTCTGTCTGAGCTGCCCATGCTTCTCCATCGGGAGTGGCTGCCCATCCACATGTAAACTCTGAAAACATCTCTGCCCCCATGAAGTAAGGCAGCACGTGCAACAGGATGGAGAATCCTCATCAACACCACCACAACTACCACCGCCACCGCAAAACCTATTTCGCACACATTCCAGCATGGCCACCAGACAGCCCAACTTCTCTGAGGAACAGACCCACCTACTCTGCAGGCTGGTCTTGCAGGATGAGGAGCTGTTGTTGCCCACAGGGCACCGAAGGCCAGTGCAGGCCGCAGCATGCAGGAGCTAGGACCAAATCTGCAGCACCCTGGCACAGTAAGACATAAATAGTAATACACACATGGGAAGAAATAGCAGCAGGCAGGCAGCAATGTAGGGGGCTAAAAAATCTCACACACATAAAGCTGTGATGAACATTATTGGCACCCTTGCAGTTCAACCCCTTAACGTCCTATATCTCCTAAAAAAAGTGTCCAGTAAAATGGCTTTGGATTACTTATGCACACATTTGACACAAAAAAGAATCAAATAAAACAAGACCAATTACAAAAGGAAATAGAAGGAAATAGTATAAAAACTGAGACATTGCCAGGGCATGATTATTCTCACAAAAAAGGTGCACATTTTACTAATCTCTTATACTATAAATATAAACTCCCTAATTAGAATGAACAGATTTGCCATATTTTTTATTTTTTGTTGGATCATCTATCATGAGGATGAACAATCATTCTCTTGAGATAGGCCCTCCATTTTAATCAGTTTAAAAAAAGCCAACTGGCCCAAATGTGTGGTGTTACACGATCCCAAGATCAACCCCCCGCAACTTATAAATATATCAATGCTGATGCGTTCAATGCCATAATTTATCCAAAAGGTTCATATAACCCAAAGTCTTGGTGCTTTGCCACCCCATCCCACAAAAAATGCTCATCTGGTGCCAGTTAAGGCATATGATAATGAGCTATACGTCCACTGGTTGTTGCAATCCTTCATGCTATTAGGCACTGCATCCACTGCAGTACTGACTGAGCAGTTGAAAAGTGGGAGAAACTACCAGAGAGAAAGATGTACGAAACTTATAGATGGCTACGCGAAACATTTGGAGGCTGTCATCACTGCCAAGGGTTGTGCAACCAAATGGAGGATGCCATTATTCCTGTTTCTCAGAAATTACATTTAAGTTGCACAGACATCTTTTTTTTTGTTGTATACCTTTGAACGTGCTATTAAAATATTTTGATGACATTATTTCTCAAGATATTGTATACAACATACCTGAAATGCAAGAGCAGGTACCACTGCACAGCCCAAAGTACAGTTCAATGCATATGAAGCAGCAACAGAAGGGCAGATACCAAGGACAGCAGCACCAGTGAGCAACCCAAATGTGGGATACAGGATGCAAGGGTCCACATTAGGAAGCACCTACCTAGAAAAAGATATAGGTCTCATTGTGGATAATATGTTAAACCCCTCCACCCAGTATACAGTGGTAGCCAAGAGAGCAAGTAGAATGCCAGGCATCATAAGGAAAGGAATGGAAAGTCAAACCTTGGATGTGATTATTTATATCTTTAGCAGGGTGTTTATATCATGTCATCGTTTAGGCACAGCACTTTACATTGTAATGTACATTAAACAGGGACTTCGATCATACATTAGTCATCTTCTGATGCAATGGAGTAACTTCCTCAAGGTGTGCCAGTGGGAATTGAACTCTGTTCTCTTGGTTATCAAGACTGTGCTCTAACAATTAGGCTAACCTTTTATTCTGGTAGGGCTCTCTAGTTTGGGCAATTCTGGTCACCATATCCAGGGGTGGCCCAAGGGTGGTGCGAGGCCATGTGCGGAGACTCATTCTGGGGCTTCATTTGCAAAGCCATTGGACCTAATTTGCATAAATGTAATTTATTTTATTTTAACATGTATATGTTGCCCATCTAAAATTTTAGGCGACTTTCAAAGGAGCCCTTTGCAAGCCTCTTTTTTTTGTCCTGGCAATGACTTAGGGGCATGTTTACTAAATATTAATGTGCGTTAAGTGCCACTACGACAATAGAAATAAATAGCTGTTCTTGCACTTAATGCGCATTCACAAATGTTAATGTGCTCTAACCTTTAGTAGACATGTCTCTTAATGAGTGTCTCAATACCATTTGCATGGCCAATGAGGATAAAGAAACTACCAGATTTCTACCAGTGTCAACTGCTAGGCACATTAGGAAGTACTATACACCCTGCTCATTTAGAATCCATAGCAAACCCAACGTATCATAACAGCACTACCAGGACTCACAAAGCACCAAACTCTACTTATCAACATTGTAAATATTAAATCAATACATCTCAGGAATACCAATACATCTCCTACTGGGGAAAGAGAACAACTGGGACTGTCACATAGAAACTATATGAACAGAATACTGCAGCTCGGTTACACATGCAGAACATAGACCATCACCAAACATAAAACAAGAGACCACAATTTAGAAATATGAAGACAATAATTAAACTGGGAACCCCAAAAACCAAATTTGGAATGTACAACACTGGAGAAATAAAACTATAAATTAATTTCCTCTTGCACTAAACAAAACGCAAAACGTTAGTGATGCACATTTCCCAGAGCTGACATATTCCAGTTAATAAATTCAAAATAAAATAGTTGTTTTTCTACCTTTTGTTCTTTGGGCATTTTATTTTTCAGTTGCAATTGTCCCAGTCACTTTCTTCTGCTTTCTTTGTGTCTTCTGCTGACTCTTCATTGTCTGCTGTCCATTTGACCTTTTTTCTCTCTTCTAGTTTTTTCCATTCTCTCTACATCTGTCTCTAACATACTGATCTTTCCCCTTTTGCTCTTTCCTCCATTTCTTTCTTTATTCCTTTTTCATTCACTCAAATTTCACCCTTCCATCCTCAATCTCCACTTACTCTCCCAGTACTCACCAATCATAGATTTTTCTTCCCTCCCACACAAAATAACTGTTCCCCTCTCCATCCTCACTCCCCGAGCTTCTTTTTTTTCCCATTGATGTGTCCCCGTTTAACCTCCCGGCACGCAATGCAACGACGGGTTCCTTTTTATTACAGCCACGGGAGAGAAGGCAAATGCCACTCTTTACTCCCCCGGCTGTTCAGAGGTCAGCTGGGGCTTTGGGCCTCCCCGGCTGCTTCTGCAGCCAGTCAGGCATTGGGCCCCCCCCCCAAAAGTATGGGACATGTGCGGGCAACATTCCTGCATAATGGATGGGCCGGCCCAGACCATATCTTAAAAAGAATATAGTGGAATTTCAAAAGGTATGGAGAAGATCCTACAAAATGGTAAAGGGGATGGAACGATACCCGTATAAGGAAAGGCTCCACAAGTGGAAAAGAGATGGCTGAGGGGGAGATAAGATAGAGGTCTATAAATTAAAGAATGGAATACAACAGCTAAATATAGATCAGTGATTTTTAGTTTTAAACTCCCTTCAAAGAAGTGCTGACTTCTGGCAGCCCCTGTGCTTTCTTGGCAAGTATGCCAGGCTTTTATTCTGAGGCAATGGAGGGTAAAGTGACTTGCCCAAGGAACACCTGTGTGAACCAAACCCTGATTGGTTAGGTGCTAGGCCAACCACTGGGCTACCCCTCCACTCTGTTTGTGAGTGTCATCCAAAAGTAGGAAGACTAAGGGACATGCAATGACGTTACAATTTAATCCATTTAAGACTAATAATAGCAAAAATATTTGCAGTCAATGTGAAATCCAATACTGGAATCCATTACTGGATGATATAGTAAAAGCTGTTAGTGTAGCTGGGTTGAAAAAAAGTTTGGACAAGTACTTGCAGGAAAGGTCCATAAACCATTGTGTCACAGGGTAGACTTAAGGCAACCCGAGAAAGGGCAGATCAGTGTGAATGATCACAATAAAAGTGACAAGGTAAACAGAGGAATGTTTGATGGTTGCCAGGGACAACCTAGGCACACGTGCACAGAGCCCAGGAAGACACACCCAGAGAGCAAGGCAAGGGAATTTGTTTTGCCCAATAGAGTGCAGCTGAGTGAAGGTGGAGTCAGGAGACACGCAGATAAAATAGACTCCCAAACAATTAGAGATGGGGAAGCCTTGAGAAAGAGGGAATCCTTGAGAGAGAGAGAATCCTGGAGAGATGGGGAATCCTTGAGAGAGGAGTTGAAACAACAGAGGTCACAAGCTGAAAGGCAACAGCAGATACGGTTGAAGCCATGGAAAGCCTGGAGCTGGTGTGACAGAGATGAAGACAGTGAGAGTGAGTCAGTGAGGCAACAAGGGAGCCGGTGTGAAAGTTGGAAAGAATCCAGAGACCTGTGTGGCTCGGTGAGAAAGCAACAACCTGACAGTGTGTTTGTGCTTGGAGGACGAGAGAAATATAAGAAGACTGCAACAGCAGGTACAGGGGCAAGGAGTGAATACAAGGGCTATTTGCTATCTGAGAGGGAGGAGCCCTGGAAGCATAGAAATAGCCACATAAAGCCCAGATATTTAGAGGCTGACAATAGCTTTTATCCTGGTTATAAAAATACTAAGAGAAGAGGGTTTCACTCACCCAGAAAAGTTGAAGATTTCCCTTACCACTGTGAGCTCCCAGCTTCTAGGGAAACGCCGTTACAAGTTTTCCAATCTAACCCAGCTGAGTCTAGGAAGCCAGTGCAGACCTGGCAAGGAGCCTGCCGTAATTACCCAGCTAGCAGGTCAAACAAGGACCTGAGCTATTTATTAAGACACCAGCAGGGGCAGAGCTCTGGAAGGCACAACTCAGGGTTATACGATACTTCCCAGAGAGGCAGTGCTTCAGAAGGGAAAAGAAACTTCCTAGGGGACGAGGCAAGCCTGCCATACTTTTACCCCACGTCTGAAGCTGATAATGGAGAAGTTAATGAACAAGAATTAATGGAGTATGAAAACTCAGAAGTATTAGAAAATCCAGAATTGATGGAGTGTTCTCTCACTGTAACAGAGCCAGAATTCTCACTGAGGTAAATGTGATTGTGTGACCTTAACTCCAGTGTATGAGTTGCAAGGCTGCAGCTTACTCTCTCTCTCCAGCCAAGCAGACAGTTAGGCTGTTTGTTATTTTGTTTTGTTCAAAGTTATAAGCTGAAGGAAGCTGTTTTTGTTGTACATTTATCTTTTGTTATAAGCCAAGAGGAGCTGTTAATTTCTGTTATCTTTGGAAGAAGAAACCTCAAGGGACGGGGAATAAAACCCTAAAAAGAAAAGAAGTTTTCTGTGTGATCTATATAAGTAAGGCACAACTACCACTCTCAGAAAGCCCAACAATACCAGTCTTCACCGCTGGGGCTGATGAGGGATGACAATTGTTAAAGAGGACATGGGAAATCCACTGCCTACCCCGGGACAAGCATGGGAACCTGCCAAGTACTTGTGACCTGTACAGTTTCCGATAGCACTCCTTAAACGTCTATCATATCTCATTGTTCCCGGTAACTAGCTTCCCCTCCCCATTTCTTATACTCCCAATAGTATTCTGTGCTGCTCGTGCTCTAATTCTATGCACTAGGATACGGCCCGCCTTATTCCCTCCTTCAAACATAGCTTGCTTCATAACATTCAATTCATAGGCCATTTTATTTGCTCGAAGCTGTCCTAACTTCCCCCGCAATCTCTGCAATTCCCCTAATACTCTCTCATTCCTATCACATTGATGGCTATCCTCCAATTTCCTAATTTCCCCTAAAAGTCGTCCCTCTGTCTCTCCCTGCATTCTGCACCTTCGTGACGCCTCCCCTATCAGGTGCCCCCGCACCACCGCCTTCAGGCCATCCCATACCATTCCTAGACCAACCTCCCCATTCAGATTATGGTCCTTATAATCTTTAATTATCCCCGCCGTCCTACCTACTATTTCTGGCTCCTCCAATAATGAATCATTCATTCTCCAGAATTTCAGTCCGGTATCCTTATAGCTCAAATTAAACTCCACACTCACTGGAGCATGATCCGTCCACGTAATGGACCCCTGTTCCACCCCCTCCACCTTACTCATCCATCTACCTCCCACCCAAATCATATCTATGCGGCTATATGTCCCATGCGGCGGAGAGTAATACGTATATTGTTTTCTCCCTGGATTTTTACATCTCCATACATCCACCAGTCCCAAACCTTCTTTCATTTTCAACATTTTCATTCTCCCCCCTCTTCTCCCTACCCCCCTTCCCCCCCATTTTCCAACCTTGGGTTCACTGTCAAGTTGAAATCCCCACCCATAATAATTGGTTCCTCTCCCAGCTCCTCCAATTCTGCCCGCATACGATCAAAAAATTCCCCTTGGTGCTCATTCGGTCCATACAGACTCATGATCCACACTTGCTCCGTACCCAGCTGTACCTTAACTCCCACACATCTCCCCCTCTTATCCCTATATAGTGGTGATGGGTGTTGGGCGCTGGGGGGGGGGGGTAGGAGTGGTGATGGGCACTGGGGGGGGGTTAGGAGTGGTGATGGGCTATGGGGGGGGCTTAAACTAAAAATTGGGTGATGGGGGATTAGGACTGGAAATGGGCTGGTGGGATTAGGACTGGGAGTGGGTTGATGGGGAGGTTAGGACTGGTAATGGGCTATGGGGGGGCTTAAACTAAAAATTGAGTGATGGGGGATTAGGACTGGAAATGGGCTGGTGGGATTAGGACTGGGAGTGGGTTGATGGGGAGGTTAGGACTGGTAATGGGCTATGGGGGGGCTTAAACTAAAAATTGGGTGATGGGAGATTAGGACTGGAAATGGGCTGGTGGGATTAGGACTGGGAGTGGGCTATGGGGGGCTAGGACTGGTAATGGGTTGGGGGGGTTGCTAGGACTGGAAATGGGCTGAGTGGAAGCGGGCTTGAACTGCAAATAGGTGATGGGGACAGGGCTTGGAATGGAAATGGGCTGAGGGGAAGTGGGGGGCTTGAAATGCAAATAGCTGTTGGGGAGGGGGACCTGGAATGGAAATGGGCTGAGTGGAAGGGGGCTTGAACTGCAAATAGCTGATGGGAAGGGGGGCTTGGAATGGGCTCTTAGGGGAGGGAGCTAGGACAGGAAATGGGCTGATGGAGGGGCTAGGATAGGACTGGGAATTGGGTGTTGGGGGGAGCTAAGATTGGAAATGGGCTGTGGTGGGGGCTTGGATTGAAATGGACTCATGGAGGCGCTAGAACTGGAAGTAGGCTCATGGGGGGCTTGGATTAGAAATGGGCTGAGTGGAGGGGAGCTAGGATTTAACATGGGCTGATGGTCGGGCTTGGAAAGGACTAGAAATGGGCTGATGGGAGGCTGGTATTGGAAATGAGCTGATTCAGGGACTCGGATAGGACTGGAACTGGATGGGGGAGCTAGGACTGGAAATGGACTGAAGGGGGGCCAGGACTGGAAATGGGCTGATGTGGGGACTAGAAGGGAGCGGATACTGGGTGGGGCTGGAACTAAAAGGGAGCTGATGTTGGGGGAGATTAGAAGGGGATGGGGCTGGGAGAGTGAAATGGAGAGGGGAAAAATATTTTGTGTGGGAGGGAAGAAAAATGTACAATTGGCCGAGTATTGGGAGACTAAGTGGGGATTGAGGATGGAGGGGTAAAATTTGAGTGGATGAAATAGGAATGAGGAAAGAGCAAAAGGAGAAAGATTATTATGTTAAAGCAGATGTAGAGAGAGAATGGAAAAAAACTAGAAGAGAAGAAAGGACAAATGGACAGCAGACGATGGAGAGATAGCAGAAGACACAAATAAACCAGAAGAAAGTGGCTGGAACAATTGCAACTGAAGAAAAAATGCACAAAAGGTACAAAGATATCTCTTTATTTTGAATTTATTAACTGGAATATGTCAGCTCTGGGAAATGTGCATCATTAATGTCTGTGCTTTGTTTAGTACAAGAGGAAATTAATTTATAGTTTTATTTCTACATTGTTGTTGTACATTCCAAGTTTGGCTTTTAGGGTTCCCAGTTTAATTATTGTCTTCCTGTTTTTAAATTGTGATTCCTTGTTTGGTGATGGTCTATGTTCTGCATGTGTAACTGAGCTGAGGTATTCTGTTTATGTAATTCCTATTTGACATTGTCACTTGTTCTCTTTCCCCAGTAGATCATGTATTGTTATTCTCTGAAATGTATTGGTTTAATATTTGCAGTGTTGCCTTTTGATAGGTAGGGTATGGTGCTTTATGAGTCCTGGTAGTGCTGTTAGGATACGGCGGGTTTGCTATGGGTTCTAAATGGGCAGTGTTTGTAGTAGTTCCTAATGTGCCTGGCAGTTGGCACTGGATTATAGTAATGTAGAAATCTTTGTCTTTCTTTATCCATACACTCATGAAGAGGCATGTTTACTAAAAGTTAGTGTATGGTAACATTATGCAAATATCTATGCAAATGAGGCCCCTTATGCAAATGAGGCCCCGCACCGAGTCTCCGCACATGGCCCCGCACCCCCCTTGGGCCGCCCCTGCCAAGGGTCCATTGAATAGTGAATCATCTAACTAGAGTTTATGCTGCATTGGATTTTTGAGCGACAAACTGGAGACACCAGAGAAGAGGCAGAATGGCCAGAGAAACAGGAAGAGAAAAGCAGGGCCATATAAGAGCACCCAAGAAAAAAGCACTCCTCAGGGTCTTTAAATCAGTGACTCTTTGGAGTGGGGGGTGGTGACAGAGGCAGTCAGAGCAGAAGTATGCCACCACTTGAATGATCCTCACCACAACATTCCTCATCTACTCCTTTACCCTTACCAAGGCAGCCCAACCTCTACTGCATCAGGGAATGTTGGGAATTCCTTTAGCTACCTCAAGCAGGAGTCTGTCCAGCACAGGAACACACAGTCTGACCTCATGATGAGAAAAAAAATCCCCTTTGAGTTAGTGCTGACTCCTGGTGTTTCTTATCAGTATAACCAGATGTAAATTGGCAGGCCTTTCTTTAAAGGCAAGGGAGAGTTAAGTGACTTATCCACAAAGAGTGCTACTGGGAATCAAACCAAGGTTGCTAAATTACCACACCAGTGCACTAGCTACTTCTCAACTCCATAATCAGCTGTAAAAAAACAGAAATAACTATGACCCGGAGAAGACAGGTGGATGAGCAGAAGATGATGCTGGAGAACTACAAGGGTCATTTGAACTGATGTGTGACAATGAACAACCACCTGCCTATAGCACAATCAAAGAAAGAAAAGATGGCATGACAAGTGACAAGTGTATGTAGGGACAGCTGAAGCGAGGTCACTGAACTAACTGTGGCATGGGACCTGTTTCACCAAGCAGTGGACTGATGGCAACACCTCTGAGAACCTCATCAGACAGCAGGAGAGGACATGTTCTCAGAGGAAAGAGATGGAAGGGCAACAAAAGATGTTGGTGAAATGGGAACCTCCTGCCATGGAGCATATGCCACCTGCCAATTATGGGCAGAAGCCACACTAATGCAAGACCAATGTGCAGACATTAGAGGGGTACCCTGAGCATGAAGAAATCTTACAGGTTTGACTAGGTGAGTTTAATGCTGCCAGATAGCCAAGGCATTCCATTGTCTTTCCAGACATCAGCTAGGGACTGCCTATCAGTAATCATGAGGGAGCCACAGATGCCCGCTCCTGCAGCTGTATCCAGAACATAGTCTGGCAGAATATTTTGCAACACCCTGATCCACACTGAGACTAGCCTCCCTGCCAACAATCTTACAACTTTAACTAAGTCATCTTAACATGGAAGAAGCTCACACTCATGGTTGCCAACACCTTGAACCTACTCGGGAACCAGCAATGCATGCCTAGAGGAATATATGTTCAAGCAAATGCACAACATATTGGCCTAGTGCATTGTCAACATACCCCCCACAAAGACATACCTTGTTTGTCCCAGCAATGCAGATACTCCACCTCCTTTATGTCTGCTAAATATCTCATTTGTGCCATGCACATATAGAGGAACTGGTGGCTAGGGTTCAGGAAACGCACACAGGTGCAGGCATGGGTGAAGGGGGAAGTGGAGAAACGATACAACATTAATATCCCGGGACATGTTTAAATGCCATCATGCCTGTGCCCATGTCCGGGGATGTCCACGCCATCACCGTATTCTGGAAAGTTAAACGGCTCTACCTTAGGCACATCCCTGAGATATATAAACGTGGACGCCTGTGCCGGCCATGCCTCCTGGGTTAAAACATGCATCTCCTCAGCTTCTTTTCTCATTGATAGTGTTGTGCTCATGCAAACTAGATATAATACTGATGATAAATAAATGCTGATGCAAACTAGACCTCTTCATGCCCAGAAAAGTGCTAGGTAATCCCAGTGCACTCTAATATAGTATAAGAGAATGTAAATATGGACATGTTTGTTATGACATACCTTACATCAAATGGTACTTGGCATCATAAAAAGCTTTCGGTGATTCCTGCATTGATCATCTCTACAAACACTCTTTAAACTGCTAAGGATGGACCCTTACCAAGTGCACAAAACCCAAAACTAACATTGCAGTTCCCCAAAGGAAGCATAATATTGCTGAGCAACAAATGTATGCCTTTTTAATGACTATTGCCTTTTGGCTATGGCATCTGTTTTCCACATACCTAGGTACTGGCAGTTCCCACAGCTGCTCCCTACATGTGGCTGCTCCTGTCCCATACAATGTGCACTCTCTGTCTTGGCTTCTGTCGGTCTGTGTACATCTGCAATCTGTGGGGCAACCCTGCCTGCTGTCCCACAGTCTAATTTGTTGCAATGCTCCCCTGGTCAGGCCTTTGTGTGCATGAGAGAGGGATCCCTGTGCCATACCAAGTAGCCAGCCTCCAGATATATCACTACTCTCACAGCTTGCATAGATCCTGGACTGGGAAAGGATATAGGCCTCATGGCACAATCTGGGGAATGTTGGCGCATCATTCATGCCTTCTAGTGCTTGGCACAGCTGATGTATGGTTACCCTAGCACACTGGCACCTGATGACACTACGGTCATCCATACAGTCTAGGTACTGGCCAGGCATTTATGTCCTCCTTGAATTGCAGATCAGCACACCAGATCCTCCCAAACAACCCTCACACCACACACACACTCTCACTTGCAGTCACAAAAGACATAATTCTGCCAAAAAGATGATCAGAACCTATAAATAAAAGCTGGTATACCATAATAGCATGAAGTCCCAGGACTACAAATATGATCTCCCTTTCTCATTCAAACAGGAATATTTCCCAGACTCACTCACATACAATTCTGACATCAACAGTCCAATTTTTCGTAACACAGGAATTGTTAGATTAGCTCCTTTAGCACAAACAGCAAATGTCAACATGGCCAGAATAATTGCTATTGCTCTCCGGAATATTTCTTTAAGGGTAGTTATTAATGACTCTTTAGCTTACAAGATTCCCACACCTCTGATTTCTGTTCTTTATAAATGCATCTTGTGGTGGTTTTCCAGACTGCAGTCATACCAGTTTAGAACATACTGGTCCCAACCTTTCTACAAACACAGCAGAATATTTTCTAAGTACTAGCCTTACTCCATGCTTCCAGCAGGAATAACGGGCACGTCTGTGGGAAAGTAAAAAAACATACAAAAAAGGGCCTTTTTTGAATATACTACATACATCTCCGTGGCAAACCATACCCCTCTTCCTCCTCTCCTGGGCATGTTCTGTCATCCCCGTGTAAGCGCCGTGGATGTGCACATGTGCCGTGTTTCATAATACTGATGTAGATGTGCTTGGGAGGTGCATGTCTCCTGTGCATGTGCAAATGGCCTGTTCTGGTTATGGAATAACACCCTTAATGCCCATTAGTAACTATGCCTCTCAATACAGGAGTACATATATTATTATTAATATCATCTTCTTCTTAATTTGTGTTGAGCATACCAGATTCAAGCCTGAGATAGACAGAAGGCAGGCATGTGCTCTAGAGCCTCGGTGAATAAAGTGCACTATGCTATGAGTGCACTCTTAAAACGAAATCTGATGAAACAGGGATATAGGTCCCATGTATTCAAATGGGGCCTGCACTAAGGTGCTAATGGCATTACTGCTTGATAATTCCATAGTGCAGTTTAGTAAACGAGGCACTTCATGAGTCCACTTTTGTGGGTGGTGCAGAGAGCTTTAAACGAACATCTGTGCTGACTGCTGATTTTTCAGACACTGATAAATATTTTGGGCCCAATATTGAGTTGGGCAGGCTATGCGCCCCTAGTGCACATATCCCTGCCCACCGACCCTTAACCCCAGATATTCAATGCCCGGGTCATATGTGGCTCCAGCATTGAATACCTGGGTTTGGCACACTCTCCAGAGGCCGCAGTAGCTAACAGGGTAGCAGCGATATTGCATGCTGCCTGGTTATCTCCTACACCTTAAAGATAGACAAGAGTTTTGCTCGCCTATATTTTAGGCACAGGTTGCTAACTGGGCAGCATGCAATATCACCACTGCCCGGTTAGCGACAGTCTCCACCTCTGCTCCACCCCGGAATGCCCCCAACACACCCTGATGCCAACCGGATAGCATCGGGGCACGTAGGGAAGTTAGAAGGGGATATTCAATGGCACTAACCATGTAAGTGCCGTTGAATAACCCGAATGAAGGCATTTACACAGTTTAATGGGCTGTAAACCATGTAAATGCCTTTCGAATATCAGGCCCTTTATGTTTTGATTTAAATTATCCTAAACATCAGATTTTATGACAGTTACTTTTTAGGTTTTTGGCTGTATTTACGCTCCAGAGGGTGAAATATTTTGGATTTAACTGAACTCTGGCCCAAACTTTACTTACATGGACAATAACAAAGAAAGTTCTCTTTCTTTTTCCTTTTGTTAAATTTTTTTATTTCTGAAATTTTTTTATCATTTAATAAGTAAAAATACAAGTAATTGAAAAACATTCACAAAAGGAGAAAATATAATAAAAGAAATAACTATAACCAAAATAGCGCTCATTATGGGAGAAGACAACTCAGCTGGATTACACTTTCTGGTGGCAAATAAACCATTCACTTTCTCAAAATGCTTAAAACCTGCCTGGGAGGAAAGAAAGATGTAAAAGATATGAGGATGGATTGCTTCCATTTACAGAATAGGTGCAAATCAGCCAGAAGGTAATGAGTGGCATGGAAGGCAATGGAATACCTCTGTAAAGAACATTGTTTTAGGACAGACTTGAAGAAAGAGCAAGGTGGAACCTGATATTACATAGAGAGTCAATTCCACAAGTAGGGGACAGCAGCGGAAAAGGCGTGGAGTCCAGAGTAATCTGTCTAACCTGTTTGGTAAGTTACCAAGTCAAAATAAAGAAGAGAGGTAGGTCTGGAATGGCTCCCTTCACTTTCAATGCGGAAAATATGATTCTCAGAAGATAAAGTAGATCTCTCACCTTTCCCAATTGCTAAAACAACCAAATGGAATTGTCTTGTGATGTAGATTTACTTGAATTGTGGCAGAGCTTCTGCCAAAGTGTCTGGGAGACTATTGGAGCTTATCTGTATGCAGTTGTTTTATGATAGACCACCTGCCATGTAGAACATGGGTCATTGTATGGTAGGCTACCTAACCTGTGTGGCAGGTTTGCCCTTACGTTACACTAGTTACCCGATGAAAAGTCTACATATACTTTTCCTTCGAAAATTACACCATGGAGAAAACATAGACACTTACACATGCTCGTTGACATACGCAAATTTCCATTCCTATTTTATGTGCACACATGTCTATTTTATGAAGTGTGCAAGGAACTCCAGACTTTGGCCCAACCCCACCCCCCAGGAATACCTCCTCTCAGTTCAGATAAACATATGAATACAAGCTTCATGTATATAAGCAGTTTTATAAAAGGCTATTTCTGCACCTAAAATACTATTTTACCTGCAGAAATGTTTTTTAAAATTCTCCCTTGTGTGTGGGGTGGGGGTGGGGGGTAAATTTTAGAACATGCTGCCTACAAAAATTCTTCAAAATGTACCTATTTTGTTCCTATTTTGTAAAGACAAGATAGGCGCCTATGTGTCTTTATAAAATAGACTGCCGGAAATATCTCCAAAAGCACACAAATGCTCTCACACAAATTAACACAGTATGTGTGTATATTCCATGCACATATGTGTGCATTTTACAGTATATAGTAAGCAGTGTACTTTACAAGTTCACCCCTGCTCACCCAAATATCACCTCCAAGAGTGCTTATGTGCCGACCATTGAAAAGTACATACACTCGTCAGCATACATATTTCTATATGCACATTCACCTGTGCAATTTTATACTAACCATTCTTTTGCAGGCAAAACATGCTTTACGGGCATAAAATGCTTTATAATCACCTCTATATGTGTAAAAAAGCTGCTTGTTGATTGGTTGGTTAGAAACTCTTGGTCTTAGTGAGAAGTAAAACCGGCAAGTCTCTTCTTGAGTCTAATTCATCCAGTTTAAGGAGATTTCTCAGTCTCTACAGAAGCAAAACCCTAAGTGGGATAAAGTCTTAGAAGAAACTTTAGATACTCCTGCACCATTAAAACAATGCTTACCCTCACTCTTTGAAGGATTCTCCTTGGTTTCATGAAGGCCTGCATCTTCTTTAGTGCCAGATGAGACACGCGGAAAGACAATAATGAAAAACTAAATTGCCTTCTAATTTTCCTGTCAGGAATACTAAAGGCTTTTAAAAATGCTATAGTCACAGTAAGAAAGGTTTACTATTCTTGCCATCTCCATCAACTTTCCTAGTAGTCCAAGTAGCTCTTCTCGTGGTTAAAAAAATCTTTAAATCCCACTTCTCACTTAGATTTTTTCAGATCTCTCCCTTAACTCAGAGGTTTTTGTCTCTGTTTTTGGTCAAATAAGATTTTGAACATTCAAGATTCTCTTCCAGATAACTCCTCAGTGGTGCCTGCATTGCTTATAACCAGTCTGAATAACCAGCTTAAAGCTTTTGCACTGGTACAGCAATCCAAAACGCCTGCATGGGTGCAAGGGAAGCCACTAGGCACTAACTCTCCCACAGGGTAGGGCACAAAGAAGATACCACCCCTCCGAGGCAAGACTGGAAGGAACCATTACAAATGGTTACTCCGGAAGTAAGGGCAAGGGGCTGGTGTTAAAAACGAAAAATGTTAACAAAATAGCAAAAATTCTCTAAGGGATGGAGAGAAATAGGCAATGGCCTGAAAAAGATTGTTAGTTAAATAAATTTTATTGAGGGCATAGGGTAGGATAAAGGAAAAGACAGGCAGGATTAAAAAAAAATAAAAACAGAAAATCAAGCAATGCAATGGCATTAAAAAAAGCAATAGTTCTTGACACTTTAGAATTCTATAATAACAACAGCTGCAGACTTTACACTTGTTACTACACGATGCCCTTTGACATTCTCATTTGATTGTACTGTACTTCAGCTTTTGGAATTATAGGTCTTTTACTTTCAAAGAAAAAGCTTTATTTGCATTAAGTGTCCCTTGGCTGTACTAGCACAGCATCTCTGTCCCAAAGTAAGGATTAACACAGTATTCCCAATGTAGTGCCACCCTCATTTCCAGAATAAAAATGTTCTAGGATATCACACACACACACACACACACATAGAAATCCAAGCTCATTTGTCATTGGGAACCCTTCTGCTGAGTTGCACTGATGCAGTGTGTGTGGATCTTCGGCTCCTGAGACCGCTGTGGTGGATCCCGCATTGTATATCTTCTCAGGGTCTGGGTAAAAACAGGATCCTCTGGATTATCCAGATTTAGGATATATTGCCTTAAATCAGACCCATGAAGGTCCAGTTTTTACCTTTTTTTTTTTTAAATTGTCAGGCATGCTCAAGATGTCTCCAAGTTTGTGAATGGTGCAGCCTTGGACTGCTTTGAATGCATCAGCAGAACCTCTGCTATTGCCATTGGTGCACGACGGATTGCCTGGCTTCAGGCATCAGACTTGGAGATTTGGGTACAGGATAAATTAGGCAACATCCCTTGCACAGGAGAAAACCTCTTTGGCAAGAATTGGCAGGAAAAGGCTAATGAGATAGATGCTGACAATATCACCTTAGATAGATTGTCAAAATCTACAGCCACTCCAGCCAAAAAGAAACCCTATAAGAAACCCTCTTTCAGCAATAAGAGGAAGTTTTATGCATCCTATACCCAGTAAAGCCAAGCTCACAGTCAAGTTGCCGAAAAGGGACAACAACAACAATTCAAACAGCAGAAGAAGCCAAATGGCCCGAGAGCTCAACCAGCTCCGCAGGTTCAGCCACCTCAAGGGCTTTGACTCCTTCCTAGAGAGCTTAGCCTTTCTGCCTCTGAGGGGGCCAGAACCCCTAAATATTCCAGGCAGGCTGTGTCATTTTGCCAACAGGTGGCACCAAATAACAGCAGAAAATTGGACTCTGTCCATTGTAGGAGAGAGGTGCAAGCTTCATTTTCACAGCATGCCCCCTCCTACAATCCTAAGGCAGTTTAATTCCCAGACCTCTGCAGACAATCTGCTGGATCACGAGGTCTCAACACTTCTTGCCCAAGGGGCAATAGAGAAAGTATCCATTCTCCAGCAGGGTACAGGGTTCTACTCCCCCTATTTTCTTATTCCAAAGAAAACAGGGGGACACAGACCCATTCTAGACCTCAGGGAATTGAACAAATACCTGTTCCGAGAGAAGTTCAAAATGATTTCTCTAGGAACTCTTCTGCCATACCTTCAAAGTGGAGGAGTGGCCTAGTGGTTGGGGCAAGGTACTTCAGGCTGGAAGGTTTGGGGTTCAAATCCCACTAGAGGACAGCAACCTTGGGCCAGAATGACTGGGGTTTCTAGTCCCACAGGTGCTCCTTGTGGTCTTGGGCAAGCCACTTAACCCTCCATAGCCCATGTTCCCTGTAAAATAGTTATCTCCAAGTTATAATGCCTTGTTCAATGTAAACCGCACTGATGCAGAATAGCATGGTATATAAGAGATTGTAAATAAATAAAATTATCTATGAATTTTGAAATAATACAAGTCATTACACAACTTGTAAAGAAATAAGGGCAACCGGAAGATACATAATAAAGGAAACATTAAAGCACAAAGGTACCTTACAGGAAACACTTCACCCAGCCCCTTTTCTAGCCCACAATATAATAGGAGGGGGGGGGGGGGGTGATTACCATCAGAAATGCAATAATAAAGATACCATCAAAGAAATTAAGGCTCAGCACAATCAGCCCTCAAAGATTGAAATGGCTGGGGGTCCGCAGGGGCGGCAGCAGGTAGGCATTCAAAAACGTCAACTGAGAAGGGTATAGAAAAGCTTAAGAAGTAGCCTAAAATGTAACTAAACATTTACATGGGGTATTTAAGTCACAGTTAAGAAAAAATAAGGCACCAAGCTGGGACACCCTAGGCCGGAGAAGGAGAAATGTCTTTCTGTGGTATTGGGTCTCCTATTTAGCAGCGGGGATTGGCAAGGCTGCCCCATGCACCGCTAGACACAAGTTAGATCGGGCCAGGTTTCTTTTCCAGCAGTGAAAGACTGAAGTTCGATCTGGGCAATCTGGCTCTGGATCCTGAGTCGGATCTGCCAGTTCCCCTGGATTTAATTTGAGTCTTTCACTGTTGGACAAGAAGCCTACCCAGAGCTGCACACTAGCATTACTGGAGACTTTATTTATGCGGATGCATTGACTCTGTGTTCATTGTCCCTCCATTACTGAGATCCTGAGGATCCAGACCTTGATCTCTGGTTCTTGGAGCAGGACCAATCAGTGGCTTCTGTGTAAATTCAGGGACAATCCCTGAAAATCAGGAAAATCTGGTAACCTTACTCATTGCTCAGGTTGGAGTGCTGGACAATGAGATTCTGGAGGATGGGTGGCAACCTCTCCTCACTTCCCGACTGTGCCATGACATCACTTAGGGTGTGTGTTTCCTTTAATTTTAATTTAATTTAATTTAATTTAATTAACAGGTTTTTTTATACCGCTTCTTCCATTGATCAGATGCGGTTTACATATAACAACAATCAACAGAGCAGGCTGTTTTACATATAACAGTAGTAACTTGGAGGTTGCTTTTACTAATTAACAGTTAACAAGTAACAATTAGAGAACTATATACAAATGTACAGGTTTAAACTATATACAGAGTTATTTATTTTTCAGTTTTCAGTGCATTATTTTAGTGTCACAGGGATTTACAGGGATTCATGACATCACCTGCCAGCATCAGGGGGTGTGGCCAAAGGGGGTTGCTAATATGGACTAGTTTTCGGTGGGCCATGGCGCATCGCCTTCCCAACTCAAAATTGGGCCCAGAGTGTTCAATTCCAACAACAACATCACTAGAGAGCATAGGCGTAGTTTGGAGGGGTATGGAGGGGCGGTAGCCCCCCAAATGTTGCAGGTACTAATGGTGATCTGGTACCCCTGCTTCCTCTGTCAGTATGACTTTCTTACCCTTTGCCCCTCCTCCCCAAAGTAAGAAGGCAAATTATAGCGATGCTAGAGAGTCCAAATCATCATGTCTGCCACATTTACAGTATATTATCCAAGGAATCTGGTGTTGCACTACTCTTTCAGCGCTAGCACGCTCTGCATCATCCCAAACAACTGTGCTCTGAACATTGCAGAACCACTCAAGCTCTAGTACAACCAGTCCGAAAGAAGATTCCTGCATTTCCCCACAGCCTTTAACATTTGGCTATTAAGGTGCAGTAAGGAAACAATACAGTATTCATTTCATGCAGCACATCACTCATGACAGCCTGAAATAGAGCACTTTTGCTTCTCACTGGCTTGCTTTGGAAACCACTGTTGCATTCCATCTTTGCAGATCATCCAGTCCAGGATTTCTCTGCAGTACACCTTCTAAAGCTGCTGAGCTCGCTCTCAATGCTTTCTCTGTCTTGTCTGTAGGGTGCTTACGCAAAGCACTCTGTTCACTTTCCAAGCCTTTTGGCTATTGGCTATAGGGTACAAAACCTCTCCAAGCCTTTCCCTTCTAGGCTACAGGGGAAAGCCAAAGCATTTCTTCTTTTGCTAATTAGGCATTTCTCCTTTCCCATTCCACAATGCAGGATAAACCAGCGTGACAAACGTAAACATTTTTGCTCATTCCAAATCATTGCTTCCTTGGACCCATCAATTCCCTTGTTGTTCTCTTCAGGGTGTGGCAAAGTCCTTCTGCTTAAGTAGTGCAAACGTTCTCTGTCTGGCTGGAAAATCCTGAGCTGTCTCCCATGCCAGTAAACCTCTGGGATTTGCCCTCATGCCAGACTTTCCTGGAGCAGCAAGACACCGAGGAGAACATTTGAGGAGGCTCTACAGGGAGAACATCTACAGACTCCCCAGAGAACCTTCTAATCTCTGGGAAAAGAGATGCCTCCAGGCTTTCTCCAATGAACTTTCCCACCAAATTCAAAATTCCCACCTCAATCCAGTTTGAGGACGGCTATATAAAATAATAAATATCCACTACATGAACACTTCACCCTGAAGAAAGCATGGTGGCTGAAATGTCGGTTCTAGTTACGAAGATGCAGCTGCGGAAGTCCAAGAGAATATGCACCATCATATTTACATGTAAACTTATAGAAGGGGGCACTGTGAGTGCACTCCTTTAAGCCAGTATGTGGCCACTTACATGGGTAAATGACTAAAATACCTCCATTTGTATGCATTCTTGTCGCCTAAATCTAGGTGACTCCTCCTTAAATTACCCCCTTAGAAGGGGGGGGGGGGTTACTTATTGGCTAATTTTATAAAGAGCTGCATGAAGATATGCACCATCAACGTGTGTAAATTATGTATTTTCGCTGACTTCTATGTATTGCTGGGGCTTTCCGCGCATACTTTAGCTGGTCAGTATTCTATGAGAACATATCAGGCAAATGGTGTGTACTTTTACGTGGCCATTCACATAGGTGGAGCTTAGGCAGAGTGTGCATTCTGTGCATACTTTATAAAGTACTTGCTCCAAGATAACTGGGGCTAATTACACCAGCCATAAGGCTGATGTACGTGATCATACCTAGATTCCATGCCTGTTTCCCACTAGGTTTGCCCCTATTTTATAAAGTAAAGTACGTGTGCACTTGGCTTTGTAAAATAGGCATGATTGACACACATAGAAATATGCATTAATATGGGTGCACCTTATAAAATGACCCTTCACATGTCTATCTGATGTCACTCCTGGAATACCTCAAACCTTGTATAACAATTTCCACATCCAGAATCATTTCTTCAGCTTGCAGGAATTTTTTCTAAAAAAACAAATCACTTATGAGGCTAGTGCCACCACTGCCTGCATACGTGCCTTTGAATATTGACTGCTGGACTCTTTTAGGGTAAGTGGAAACCATGAGAGTGAAGAGAGTGACATGGGAACCACAGAAAGGTAGGACCCAGGAGAGAGACCTTCCCCTCACCAGAAGAAAGTACGGAGAACTCTCCACCTTCATTACTATAGTCCTATAACCCTTGGCACCATCAGGTCACGTAGTCCACCTGGGGACCTGCTGCACTGCATTTCTGTGATGGTAATAGTCCCAATGATGCAAATGTTTACATGTGCCATACATTAAACTTTGACCAGCTGATCTGTTTTACCAATTGCATTTTTAAACAAAGAAAAAAACCACAGGAAACTTGAATTGTCTTGTTTGAGGAATCTGAAATGTCATTTATAACCAAGAAAAATAATGTAAAACAATTATTAATTGTACAGGGACCTTTGACCACAAAATCGTTTGATAATAAGAGAACTTTGAAACTGGTGAAGCATCCACAGTGAGTGTTGCAATTAATTGTACATTTCAACTCAAACAAATTAGCTAAGGATTTCATTCTGTTTAGGATAAAACATGTGCCATAAATATCAGTAACTTAGAGGTTCATTTTGAAAGCTATTTGCCTGGGTAAATTGATCATCTAAAAATTGCCCTCAGTTGACTGCAGAGTTCTGCACTCCGTGCCTTTAGGAAGTTCAGGGGGAAGCATTCTTACAGACATTTCATCTGGGATCAGAAGATAATGTACATAGGCTGCATCTTCAGATCCACAGGTTCTTTTCCACAGATGTTTTACTGGCAAGAAAAGCAGGTGGAAAACACTGAGGGCCGGTTGAGCCTTAAATCCGTGTATTCAATGCTGGGGCCATATCCGGGACCCGGCATTGAATATCCAGGTTGCCCGTATTGCCAAGAAGCTAATCGGGCAGCGGTGATATTCAGTTCCTGTCCAGAAATTTCCCATCTGCCCCTGCGGGCTTAACAGAGACGCGAGGAAGACACTCTCCCTTCGCGTATCTGAAAGCCGGCAAAGAGGGGCTCAGCCGTCGCAGAGGGAGGGAGGGAGGGACTCAGCCGGGCAGAGGGGGCCTGCGGAACACTCCATTCTGCTGCTGCCGCGGCGGCAGCGGCAGTGGTAGCAGCCAGCTTTTTTTTTTTTTTTATGTTCCTTGAACCGATGAGGGGGGGGGGGTTAGGACTGGTAATGGGCGATGGGGAGACGTTAGGACTTGAGGTGAGCTGATGGGGTTAGGACTGGTAATGGGCTGTGGGCTGTTGGGGGGGGGGGTTAGAACTGGTAATGGGCTATGGGGGGGTTAAGACTGGTAATGAGCTTTGGGCTGATGGGGACTGTCTGGTAATGGGCTATGGGGGGGGGGGGGTTAGGACTGATAATGGGCTATGGGGGGCTAGGACAGGAAATGGGCTGATGGGGAGGGGTTAAGACTTGAGGTGGGCTGATGTGGTTAGGACTTGTAATGGGCTGTGGGCTATTGGGGGGGTTAGAACTGGTAATGGGCTATGGGGGGGGTTAAGACTGGTAATGGGCTGTGGGCTTTTGGGGGGGTTAGAACTGGTAATGGGCTATGGGGGGGTTAAGACTGGTAATGGGCTTTGGGCTGATGGGGGCTGTCTGGTAATGGGCTATGGTGGGGTTAGGACTGATAATGGGCTATGGGGGGGCTAGGACAGGAAATGGGCTGATGGGGAGGGGTTAGGACTTGAGGTGGGCTGATGGGGTTAGGACTGGTAATGGGCTATGGGCTGATGGGGGGTTAGGACTGGCAATGGGCTATGGGGTGCTGACTGGAAATGGGCTGATGGGGGGTTAGGACTGGTAATGGGTTATAGGGGGGGCTTAAACTGAAAATGGGGTGTTGGGGGTTTAGGACTGGAAGTGGGTTGATGGGGGGGCTAGGACTGGTATTGGGTTGGGGGGTTGCTAGGACTTGAAATGGGCTGATGGGGGGCTAGGACTGGAAATGGGCTGATGCAGGGACTAGATGGGAATGGATGCTGGGTGAGGCTGGAACTAGAAGGGAGCTGATGTTGGGGGAGGATTAGAATGGGATGGGGCTGGGAGAGTAAAATGGAGAGGGGGAAAATATTTTGTGTGGGAGAGATGAAAAATCTACAATTGGCCGGGTATTGGGAGAGTAAGTGGGGATTGAGGATGGAGGGGTAACATTTGAGTGGATGAAATAGGAATGAGGAAAGAGCAAAAGGAGAAAGATTACTATGTTAAAGCAGATGTAGAGAGAGAATGGAAAAAAAAAACTAGGAGAGAAGAAAGGACAAATGGACAGCAGACGATGGAGAGTTAGCAGAAGACACGAAGAAACCAGAAGAAAGTGGCTGGAGCAATTGCAGCTGAAAAAAAATGCACAAAAGGTAGAAAAATATCTCTTTATTTTGAATTTATTAATTGGAATATGTCAGCTCTGGTAAATGTGCATCATTAACGTCTGCACTTTGTTTAGTACAAGAGCAAATTAATGTATAGTTTTATTTCTACAGTGTTGTACATTCCAAGTTTTTGGGATTCCCAGTTTAATTATTGTCGTCCTGTTTCTAAATTGTGATTCCTTGTTTGGTGATGGTTTATGTTCTGTTCATGTGTAACTGAGCTGAGGTATTCTGTTTATATAATTCCTATTTGACATTGCCACTTGTTCTCTTTCCCCAGTAGGTCATGTATTGGTATTCTCTGAAATGTATTGGTTTAATATTTGCATGTTTCCTTTTGATAGGTAGGGTATGGTGCTTTGTGAGTCCTGGTAGTGCTGTTAGGATATGGCGGGTTTGCTATGGGTTCTAAATGGGCAGTGTTTGTAGTAGTTCCTAATGAGTCTGGCGGTTGGCACTGGATTATAGTAATGTAGAAATCTTTTAGTCTTTCTTTATCCATACACTCATTAAGAGGCATGTTTACTAAAAGTTAGTATATGGTAACATTATGCGAATATTTATGCAAATGAACCCTTATGCAAATGAGGCCCCGCACCGAGTCTCCGCACATGGTCCCGCACCCCCCTTGGGCCGCCCCTGTCCCCCAGCATGCTCTGACGCTAACAGCATACAGTGGTGGCACCTGCAGGTATTCAGCAGTAGTATGTTAGTGCCGCTGACTATCCCAAACAAGGACATTAACACAGTTAGCAGGTCTGTTAACCATGTTAATCCATTTGAATGTTCCCCCCCTCCCTGAATACTTTGCAGCCACAGCTGCTTTCAAAGGAAACGTGTCTGCTGGTTTTTCACTTTGAAAATAATGATAAGAACATAAGATATGCCATACTGGGCCAGACCAAAGGACCATTGAGCCCAGTATCCTGTTTCCAACAGTTACCAATCCAGGTCATAAGTGCCTGTCAGGTTCCCAAAAGATAGATGGATTCCATGCTACCTATCCCAGGGATAAGCAGTGGATTTCTCCAATCTACTTTAATGAAGGTTAATGGACTTTTCTTCCAGGAACTTGTCCAAACCTCTTTTAAGTTCAACTACACTAACAGTTTTTACTACATTCTCCAGCAATGAATTCCAGAGTTTGCTTACACATTGAGAGATTTTATTTTTCAATTTAGGTCATGTCTTTTTAGTAGTTTTTCCAGGTAAATTACACTGAGGTACAGTAGGCATTTTCTTGTCCTTGGAGGGCTTACAATCTAAATTTATACTTAGAGGGTTAAGTGACCTGCACACATTTTAAGGAGCATCAGGGGGCTTTGAACCCTGGCTTTCAGCCCTCTGCTCTAACCACTAAACAACTCCTCTCCATTAGCAGATGTAATTACATATAATTTGCACCTCAGTGGACAGTGACACTTACCCTCTCAGTTACTCAAATGCAGATGTACAGTATTGTATTTATGACCACAAAATTATTCTACTCAAAACCACAAAACTGACAAATGGTCTTCAAAAAGAAAATAGGCCATGTATATCTAATCAATTCATGATCTTAATAAAGATTTGTAATTAATAGGCAAATAATTTTGAATTTACAGTTTGAAATGTATACTTCAGTATTCATTGTTTTCATATCGAAAAGAATGTCCAAGACGTTCAGAATAATTGCTTGTTGTACATCCTCCATATCGATATGCATCCAGGTTCTCCACATGCTCAAATTTGGTTGGGACAATATCCTGCTGGTAGTCCAAAGGCGATCTGATCACTGCCAAGTCCTCTGGAGTTTTTATCTCTGGAAAAATTGTATCCGTCATTTCATCGGTCATATGGCTATAGTTCTGCAGATTTTTGATGTCACATACATTGTCATTGTACTTTACTATGGATGACTTGTATGGCTGGTAGGATACTTTTGTAGTTGTGGTTATCACCGTTTGTAAAGCGGGTGCTGTTGGAGAGGGTGTTCTCCCATACCTGCAAGGGTAATCCCCATTATAAAAGGAATGAGCCACATTCATCTGGACCTGTCCATAGTCACTTCTGTCCCCATAACCAGTTTTCCCAAAAATCTGCTTCCATCCATGATGTTTGATGGTGCCATCAAAGTTCCTATCAGATGCATTTAGTGCACTAAGGTTGTGTTGAGGTCCATTCAGATGCACCCGATCAGTATCAGGTAGACTGTTGCTCGCATCTTTGTAAAGTGGTGGATATGAACTGGAATTCACGTAACCAGGCACTGCAAATTCATAGCCACAAGGAGGCCTGGTCATATAAATTCTGGGACTGGAACATTTCTGAAATGGAGACAATGTATCGCCATCAAAGCTCGATGAATCATAGGAGGCTTTATATGGGTCTGGGTTTTGAAAGGAAGGGTAATGCTGAGCTGGGATTGGGAAGCTGGGATCTGTCATCAGGCTGAACCTCTCTGGGCCTTCCACAGAAGACAAATGATGCATATTGCTAAGATGGCCACCACTGTCATGGTATCGTCCCGCCTGGAAAAGAACATGAGAACAGGTTTACATATCACTTAAAAAACATTTTTTGGGCAGTTTCCCCCTGCTCCTTTGGGTTTCTATCGGAATGGAAACCAGCCTTGCTTGGGAATACTGTGCCATGAGCCTTATTAAGAACTACTCGGGGTTTTTCAGTATTTATAACTTATTCTCCCTCGTCTGTCTAGCCCATACATCATAGCAGTAGTCCTTGACTAGGAATAAAAACCTAAGAAGAACTTAATGTGAACGTTCAAGGGGTCTTAGAAAAAGGCCTTAGCATTAGCATACAAAAATGTGTGTCCGCATATGCAAAAGAAGGAATTTTATATACAAAGTAAGGTAACTGAGCTTATACTGAGTAGAATGGTGCTCATCCTTCATACAGTTTTGTGAGCACTTGATAAACAGATGCTATTATCTGTCTTGCACTGGAATTAACTTCATGTGAGCATGATATTTAGATAGGAAAATGGGACCATGCTACACTGGACATGCTCAGTTCTCTTTTTCTCTTGATTGGGGCATACATGGAAGCTTGGCACATGGGAGCTGCTTGTCAGTGCACAAAGAACAAGTGGGAAGATCCACGGCTCTCTTGGAGAGGAAGAAAATGAAAGCATTCAGTTCCTGAAGAGAAAAAACATAGACCAAAATCACACACTTCAGATATTTCCCAAGGAGATACAAGATTGAGAAAAAGATGAGGAGGAACCTGTAGCCTGCCAGAAAAAGTAATTGGGTAATTCTTCTGCATTATGTATTACTTGCATTTATAAACCTCTAGCCAGCCTAGAGTCAAGGTAGGATCCATCAGCATACAACACCTAATTCACGTAAGCAATATCATCATAGATATACATGCCCACTTTTCCCTACTGCCGTCCAATGCCCTCTTCAAAGCTTGGGGTAAGTACAGAAAAAGCAATAAAATTGGCAGCTGGAGCACATTTCTCCTCCTCTTCGTCTGCTGGCTTTTGAATGCCTGTCCAGACTGTCTTTTTTCATTCAGGACCCAGCCCCACTTCCTGGCTAGTCCTCCTCCACCCCTATTCAATCATTTATTTAACAGGTCTTTTATACCACTTCAGTAAAGAAGTTTACATTGTAGCTTAAACTTGGTAATATATGTTAAACAAGGACATTGCTAACTTGTTTTTCAGAGGCAATGGAGGGTTAAGTGACTTGCCCAAGGACCACAAAATGTACTAGTGGGAATTGAACCCTGACCTTTTGGTTCTCAAGCCAGTGCGCAAGCTACTCCTCCACTCCAGCTAGAAGCAGAGATGGGGATCCTTAATGCAGGGACTTTTAGCAGACTTGGTTCTCATACCTTTATTCAATGTGAAAAGAAAGTTTTCATAGGGTAACAGCAAAAAGAGAGAGACATGGAGGAGAGCTAGATAATGACTGAGAGGAGGTAATAAAGAAGACACCCTTCAACAATAAATCTGTGGGCCCAATATTCAGCAATAGCAGTGACTCTGGTGATTTAAATGTCCGTGCCAGTGTTTAAATTCATATGTATATTCAGCAACATTGAAGGGATTTGGGTTTAGCTCACACCTTTTTTTGATAGTAGCTCAAGGTGAGCTAAATGCAGGTATTGTAGGCATTTTCTTGTCCCTGGATATCTTACAATCTAAGTTTGCACCTGAAGCAATGGAGGGTTAAGTGATTCACCCAAGAAGTAGCAGTGAGAACTGAATCCAGGCTTCCCAGCCCACTGCTCTAACCATGAGGCTGCAGTTCTACTCTAATATATGTATTATATGGTCATTGACAGTGCTCCTTAGCAGGCCTACATTGAATGTATAGCTTATTTGGATAGTGGCTGAATATCACTGCTATCTGCATAATTTTTGCAGCCCACCCTCTCTCTGCCTCTTTATATATCAGGCCATTTAGACAGATTTGCAGCCCAATATTCTCCTTAGAGTGGCCAGAGATTTATGGTGAACATTTGAATATCAGTCCCTATATTTCTTTATGCAAAGCAAACATTTCCCAGAGGATAAAGATCATTGCTGACATTGACAATTATTACTCTAGCAAAAGACTATTGTAGGCATTCAGCGACTGAAGAAGACTAGAGTATTCTGTGCCACAAAAGGGTTTTAGAGGTCATCAGTCATTTTGGTTTGAGTGCAGAGTTCATGTCTGTGAGCTTTGAGGTACACGGTGTAGTCATTGTAGGGCGGTTATGGAGGGGAATGATCTGATGCTGGCAACTTTCTGAGTCAGGGTGGCATGCTTCCTCCCAGGAGCTCCCTTCTGTCCCCAAACAAGAGGATAGCATGTGCATGCTATTTCTAACATGCTTTACTGTGAACATAAAGAACATAAGAAAAGCCATGCTGAGTCAGACCAAAGTCCATTGAGCCCAGCATCCTATCTCTGACAGTGGCCAGTCCAGGTCACAGGGATGCTGCAGATCCCAACAAGTAGTTCATTTCCCGGGATGACTTATAGCTCTCTCAGATTTACCTGGCTAATTGTTTTGGACTTTTCCTCTAGGGACTTGTCCAAACCTTTTTGATCCCAGTATGTTGAATGTCTTGATCACATCTTCCAGAAATAGATTCTATGGCTTAATTGTGCACTTCATAAAATAAGCTTTCTACAATGTGTTCTCAATCTGCTGGTCATTAATTTCATGGTGTCCTCTTGTTTTTGTGTGGTCTGACATGCTAAACTGCTCCCTATTTAATTGTTTTACTCCACTCATGGTTTTGTGAGTCATCTTTTCTCCAAGCTGAAAAACCCTAAACTGTTTAGCCTCTCTTCATATCCCCTTTATGATTTTTGTTGCCCTTCTTCAAACCTTTTCTATATTCTGTGAGTACATGAAGACCTCAGTGCGAGAAGCCAAAGCTTTGGTGTACAGCATTCTAATGCATGCACTAAAATAAACTTTTACTCCCTATGCAATAAACTAATTGCATACAAATTAAATCTGGGTTAAAATGTGTCAGTGAGTAAAATATCTCCCTTCCTATAAGTGTGTGAACGAGAACTGGCTCACACATAGACAGGAATGGAAAAAACATTCTGGGCTGACTCCCCAGCTTCTAGCACTACTTTTACTACTTATCATATAGCACAAGACGGACACAGTGCTGTACACATACATGTAAGAGACAGTCCCTGCTTGACAGAGCTTACAGTCTATTCATGACAGACATGACAAATAGGGGATTGGGATTTAGAAGCAGCCTCAAAGGGGTGGGCTTTTAGCCTGGATTTGATTAGGACCAGAGATGGAGCCTGACACACCGACTCAGGTAGTCTGCTCCAGGCATACAGTGCAGCAAGGTAGAAAGAACACAGCCTGGAATTGGCAGTGGAAGGAAAGGGTATGGATAGAAGAGAGTTCCTGAAGAGGGGCATAGGGAGAGATGAGAGGTAATGAGGCGCTGCAGAATTAATACACCTGTAGATCAATAGGGGAAGACTGCTAGGTACTTATGAACTAGATTGGCCACTGTTGGAAACAGGATACTGGGCTTGATGGGCCTTGGTCTGACCCAGTTTGGCATATCTTATGTTGTTATATTCTTATGAACTGTCTGCGGAAACGGATAGGGAGCCAATGAAGTGACTTGAGAAGAGGGGCTACATAAGTGTAGCAACACCGGTTGACGATTAACCGGGCAGCTGAATTTTGAATAAACTAAAAGGAGAGAGATGGCTGAGGAGGAGACCATTGAGGAGTCGATTGCAGTAGTCTAAGAGAAGTGATGTGAGTATGAATAAGGGTTTTGGCAATCGATCAGAAAGGAAGAGACAAATTTTGCTGGTGTTATAGAGAAAAAAACAATAGGTTTTAGCTTTTCATTGCATATGTGCAGAGAAAAAGAGAGAGGAGTCAAAGATCACCTCAATGATATGAGCTTAGGAATCAAGAAAGATGACAGTGTTATCCACAAAAAACAGAATGAGGGGAAAGGGGAGAGATCTTTATCTGTATCTTTATCTTTATTTGCACAATTTGATGAACCGCCCAGGCCGAAGCATCAGGGCGGTGTACAATACAAAAAGCAGGCTACTGGAAACAAAGCCAGAAAAGAACGCCAAAAACCGACAGGATAGGAGAGAGCAGAGAAAAAGATAGAAAGGGGAAAGAGCCCAAGAGGGGCAGGAGGGACAATAGGGCGGGAGGAGGAAGGAGAAAAGGAGGGGAGAAGAGGAACGGACAGGCAAGGGGATAATCATGGAGGGTGGGGGGGGACGACCAGGGGACAAGGCACCATCATCGGGAGGAGGGAGATCAAAGGCCTGGCAAAAGAGATGTGTTTTAAGGAGAGTTTTAAAGCGGGGATAGGAGAGTTCCAAACGAAGACATAACGGGAGTGAGTTCCAGAGAGCCGGGCCTAAAAAGAAAAAGGCTGAATGCCGGGTGAGTTCTAAGTGGGCCTGAGCGGGGGAAGGGAGAAAAAGGCGGTTACCGAAAGAGGATCGGAGAAGACGAGGAGAGGGCTGAAGGTGAATAAAGTCCGACAAGTATTGGGGGGTGCTGGAATGGAGGGCCTTGTGTGTAAGGATGAGAACCTTAAAGATGAAACGGAACTTAACCGGAAGCCAGTGCAAGGCAAGGAGACAGGGGGACACATGGGAGCGGGCTGGGGAACCAGTAATGAGGCGAGCGGCGGCATTCTGTACTAATTAAAGACGGCGAAGCTGAGAAGAAGGAAGGCCTGCATAGATGACATTGCGATAGGGTTTAGAGGGAAAGATAAGAAACTCTGTCTTGACAATGTTCAGTTTCAGATGGTGGTGGAACATCTAGGCCGTAGTGTAAGACAAACAGGCTGAGATTTGGGCCTGGATTCTGGGTGAACGTTTTGGTGCATAGATTAACAGAGCCGCGAGAAAAGAAACTCTCGCGGCTCTGAAAGAAGCCCGCGTTTTGGACGTGAAGAGCTGAAGATGCACGGAGGCTCTGCCGGGCAGGGGGGGGCCCCGCGGCAGAGCTCTTGAAGCTGCCGCGGCAGAAGCAGCCGGTTTGGGTTTTTTTTTAATTTTAATTTGGAATGATAGGGGGGGGGGGGGGTTAGGACTGGTAATGGCTATGGGAGGGGGGGGAGGCTAAACTGGAAGTAGGCTGATGGGAGGGGGAGGCTAAACTGGAAGTGGGCTGATGGGGGGGGGGGGGTGGTGATGACTGGTAATGGGCCAGTGGGGTGGGGTGGTTAGGACTGGTAATGGGCCAGGGGGGTGGGGTGGTTAGGACTGGTAATGGGCCAGGGGGGGGGAGGCTAAGACTGGAAGGGGGCTGATGGGGGGGGGTTAGGACTGGTAATGGGCTATGGGGGGGGGCTAAGTGGGCTGTTGGGGGGGTTGGGACTGGAATGGGGATATGGGGGGGGTAAGTGGGAGGAAGGGGGTGGTTTGGACGGGTCATGGGCTATGTGGCGGGGGCTAAGGCTGGAAGTGGGGGGGTAGGACTGGAAATGGGCTGATGGGGGGGGGGGTTAGGACAGGTAATTGACTATGGGGAGGGGGCTAAGGCTGGAAGTGGGGGGGTAGGACTGGAAATGGGCTGATGGGGGGGTTAGGACTGGTAATGGGCTATGGGGGGGCTAAGACTGGAAGTGGGCTGATGGGGGGGGGTAGGACTGGTAATTGGCTATGGGGGGGGGGGGCTAAGACTGGAAATAGGCTGATGGGGGGGCTAGGACTGGAAATAGGGTGATGGGGGGGTTAGGACTGGTAATGGGCTATGGGGGGCTAAGACTGGAAAAGGGCTGATGGGGGGGTAGGACTGGTAATTGGCTATGGGAGGGGGGCTAAAACAGTAAAAATACTGATAGGGGGCTAGGACTGGAAAAATAGTGATGTGGGGTTAGGACGTAATGGGCTGATGGGGGGGTTAGGACTAGTAATGGGCTATGAGGAGGCTAGGACTGGAAATGGGCTGAGTGGAAGGAGGGCTTGAACTGCAAATAGCTGATGGGGACGGGGGCTTGGAATGGAAATGGGTTGTGAGGGGGAGGGAGCTAGGACTGGAAATGGGTGAGGGGGGGGCTAGGACAGGAAATGGGCTGATGGGCTAGAATAGGACTGGAAATTGGCTGTTGGGGGGTGCTAAGATTGGACAGGGGCTGTGGTGGGGGTTTGGATTGAAATGGACTCATGAAGGGGCTAGAACTGGAAGTAGGCTCCTGGGGGGCTTGGATTGGAAATGGGCTGAGTGGAGGGGAGCTAGGATTTGACATGGGCTGATGGTGGGGCTAGGAAAGGACTAGAAATGGGCTCATGGGGGGCTGGGATTGGAAATGAGCTGATGGAGGGACTTGGATGGGACTGCAAATAGATGGGGGAGCTAGGACTGGAAATGGGCTTATGGGGGGCTAGGACTGGAAATGGGCTGATGCGGGGACTAGAAGGGAGCGGATGCTGGGTGGGACTGGAACTAGAATGGAGCTGATGTTGGGGGAGGATTAGAATGGGATGGAGCTGGGAGAGTGAAATGGAGAGGGAAAAAATATTTTGTGTGGGAGGGAAGACAAATCTACAATTGTCCGGATATTGGGAGAGTAGGTGGGGATAGAGGATGGAGGGGAAAAATTTGAGTGGATGAAATAGGAATGAGGAAAGAGCAAAAAGGAGAAAGATTAGTATGTTAAAGCAGATGTAGAGAGAGAATGGAAAAAAACTAGAAGAGAGAAGAAAAGACAAATGGACAGCAGACGATGAAGAATTAGCGGAAGACACGAAGAAACCAGAAGAAAGTGGCTGGAGCAATTGCAGCTGAAAAAAAATGCACAAAAGGTAGAAAAATATCTCTTTATTTTGAATTTATTAATTGGAATATGTCAGCTCTGGGAAATGTGCATCATTAACGTCTGCGCTTTGTTTAGTACAAGAGCAAATTAATGTATAGTTTTATTTCTACAGTGTTGTACATTCCAAGTTTGGCTTTTGGGATTCCCAGTTTAATTATTGTCTTCCTGTTTCTAAATTGTGATTCCTTGTTTGGTGATGGTCTATGTTCTGCATGTGTAACTGAGCTGAGGTATTCTGTTTATGTAATTCCTATTTGACATTGCCACTTGTTCTCTTTCCCCAGTAGGTCATGTATTGTTGTTCTCTGAAATGTATTGGTTTAATATTTGCAGCGTTTCCTTTTGATAGTTAGGGTATGGTGTTTTATGAGTCCTGGTAGTGCTGTTAGGATACGGCGGGTTTGCTATGGGTTCTAAATGGGCAGTGTTTGTAGTAGTTCCTAATGTGCCTGGCGGTTGGTATTGGATTATAGTAATGTAGAAGTCTTTTAGTCTTTCTTTATTCATACACTCATTAAGAGGCATGTTTACTAAAAGTTCGTGTATGGTAACATTATGCAAATATTTATGCAAATGAGGCCCCTTATGCAAATGAGGCCCCGCACCGAGTCTCCGCACATGGCCCCGCACCCCCCTTGGGCCGCCCCTGTCTGGAAGTCATCATTGTAAAGATGGTACCGAATACCAAGGGAGGAGATCAGATCACCAAGAGAACGAATATAGAGAAAGAGGACAAGAGGACCCAAGACAGAGTCCTGATGTAGATTGACTGATATTGGGATGACAATGGAGGAAAATCCATTAGAGCATATAGTCAAAGTACAATGGAAGAGATAAGAAGAGAACCAAGACAGAACAGAGCCCCAAAATCAAAGTGAGAACAGCATATTGAAGAGAAGGTGGTGATCAATAGTGTCAAAAGCATCAGATAGGTCAAGAAGGATGAGGATGAAATAAAGGCCCTTAGATATGGCCAGAAACAGATCATTGGAAACTTTGGCAGGGGCTGTTTCTGTAGAATGTAGAAGACCAAAGCCAGATTAAAGTGGATCAAGAACTTGAGATAAAAGCAGATCAAGACAGTGGTGGTGAACTGCATGTTTGAGTAGTCTGGATGTAAAAGGAAAGAGGGAGATGGATTGATAATCGGAAAGGCAAGTAGGGTTCAGTAAAGTTTTGTTGAGGAATGATGTAGTCACAGCATGTTTGAAGTCAGCAGAAACTGTTGAAGTGGACAGTGATAGGTTGAGATATGACAGATAGAAGGGATGATTGCAGGGGAGACAGAGCTGGCTGGGAATTGGATCAGAGGAATAGGTAGTGAGTTTGGAGGAAGAGAAGAGATGTGCAATTTCTTCTAGGATCCTAGAAAAGAAGAAAAGGTGGCAGGGGTTGAGAAAAGGAGGTGAGAATGGGGTGGGGGACACTGTTCCTTCTAAGCTGTGTGCGTGTGCGCATGCACACACCTTGCCGAGCGAGCGCACATACTTTACAACAGAGCGCACAAAAATTACGGCTCTGATTCTGATAGAAAACAACACAGACATCTTAAAATTTAAAAGTTATGATTGTAATTACTAGAAATTTCCCGCTTCGTTTAGTAATCGTCTATTTTCATTTAATTTGATTAAAATCAATGTGGTGTACATACTGTATTCTGACGCGTAGTCAAATTTTAAAGTATATAACTCCGAGTGTCGTTATGTGGCGCACAAAAATTTAACCTTCCTTCAAAAGCTGCACACAGCTGATATTTTATGTGCACACAGCCTACAGAAAATTAGAGGGAACATTGGTGGGGGAAGGGGAGATAGAGGTGACCTGACGAACTCAAGGTTAATCTTATGAGCCTTATCATGGAAGTAGTCAACCATAGTTTGGGCAAGTAGTGAAGAAAGGGGAGGGTTGGAGGTGGAGATGCTTTGAAGAAAGAGATGAGTGTGGAAAAGAGATGATGAGGGTTGGAGGCAAGAGAGTTTGTGAAATGGTCATAGTACTCATAGTACTCTATGGTACTCAAGTACCATAGCAGAATGAAAAGAGGTTAGCAAGAATTTAAAATGTATGAAGTCATCATGGGCATAGGATTTTAGCCAAAAGGACTCTGCAGGACAGGCACAGGAATTATAGCTAACAGATTCTGCAGGTCAGCAAAGTCTGAGGTATAGTACACCTTACAGGACATGGAATAAGAGGAATGAGATTGTCCAAAGCAGAAGAGAGTATAGTTTAGTAAGAAAAGACTGCCTTACCAACAGATTCAGATTACATGATGGTCGAGAGAAGAGGTGAGACAGTGATAAAATGTAAGCAGGGGCGGTTCTATCATTAGGCAAACTGAGGCAGTGGCCTCAGGTGGCAGATTCTAGGGGGCGGCACTATTTGCCACTCCCTAGAAACTGCCTATGATAGAACCGCCCGTCCGCAAAGATTCATCTTTTAAAATGAAATGAAAGTGGCCGCGGGAACATTTCTCCGTTCCCGTGGCTCTGCTTTCAAACTGCTTGGCCCGTCAATCTTCGTGGAGCCGGCCGGGGGGGGGGGGGGGGGGGGGAGGGCGAGGTTGTCGCTTTTGCCGCCCTTCCGCTTTCGCTGGCTGCTTCCTCCTTCCTCCAGAATGAAAGCAGCTGTGGGAACAGAGCTGCTTTCGTTTTGGAGGAAACAGCCAGAAGAGGCGGAGGGGCGGCAAAAGCGACGACCTCGGCCCCCCCGCCGGCTCCACGAAGATTGATGGGTCAAGCAGTTTGAAAGCAGAGCCACGGGAACGGAGAAATGTTCCCGCAGCTGCTTTCATTTCATTTTAAAGGATCGGTGAGGTGAGGGGGGGTGGGAAGCTGACGAGGGGGGCCTTCAGGGGAACAGTCAAGGGGGGCCTTCAGGGGAGCAGACAAGGGGGGGCCTGAAAGGGAGCAGTCAAGGGGGGCCTGGAGGGGATTAGACAAGGGGGGGCCTGGAGGGGAGCAGTCAAGGGGGAGCCTGGAAGGGAGCAGACCAGGGGGGGCCTGGAGGGGAGCAGACCAGGGGGGGAGGGGTGCTGGAAGGAAGCAGACCATGGGGGGGGGGGAGAGCTGGAAGGGAGCTGACACCCGGGGATGGCACTGGAAGGTGGATGGACAGGGGAGAAGTGGAGCTGGAAGGGAGCTGACATGGGAGGGGGCACTGGGACTGGAAGTTCGCTGATACCTGGGATGGTATTTTAACTAGAAGGGGCTGGATGATGGGGAAGGAGCGGGACCCGAAGAGAATAGACACCAGTCGTGGTACTGGAAAGGCAAGGGGGTTGGTACTGGGAGGGGAGGCTGTAAAGGGGGCTGATACTAGGGAGAGTTACTGGGACTGAAAAAAGGCTGATGGAAGAAAATGACGAAAGCAAAACGAGAGACAAGAAATAGCAGATGGACTATAGACCATAGAAAAAGAGCTAAGAGAAGACAGAGGAAAATGGAAACCTCAGATCGGGACCAGCATGATCAAAAATCATCAGACAACAAAGGTAGAAAAAATAATTTTATTTTCAATTTAGTGATTGGACTTTGTGCTATCTATATTTCACACAGTATGGGGAACTGCATCTCTTATCTGGTCTGGCACCGCATGCGGAGTCTGGCTTCTTGGGGTTTCATTTTAATTTTTGCCTACATATTTTTATTTTTGCTTTAGGTTGTGGTCACTTATTCTGTACTTGGTGAGGGTCTGTGTTCTGAGTGTGTGACCAAGGCCAGGTGTTCTGTTAACATGGAATTTGTATGTAGGGATCTGTACTGTAGTAATTTGACTTGTTCAGCTTTTCAAATAAGTGTATGGATGTTTTGGGGCCCTTGCGGTGTTTATAGTGCTGCTTTTTTCTTGGTAAGCCCCTTATTATATGAGTTTTGGAAGTGTATGCTGGTATCGTATGGTAGATTGGCCCTGCAGATCTTAGTGACTTTAGTAGGGTTTTATATTAGTTCCCAATATGCCTGGTACTGGAGAATTTGTTGTTGGTGAGATGACCAGAATCAGCTTTTTTTTTTTTTTTTTTTTTTAAATATATTGAGTTCTGTGGGTGAATGTCCTACCTCTGCTCTGCACCCGTTGTTGGGGGGGGGGGGGTTCTGTGAATGCAAAATATATGTTCAAAAAGAAAAAGCAAGCACCATAATGCAGTTTATAACAAAATACAAATGAATTATAATTTGGAGTTATAAACTGCTGTAGTTCTCGCTCTTTCTTTTAGTTCCTTGGTGTGTGAACATCTTGTATTTGCTCCACGTTATCTAATTGACTTTTTGATTTGGTTCAGTCCCTGACTGGAATTTTGAGAAGATCCCCACCTGGGGAGGGGGGGAGGGGCACGCACAGGGAAGGGGGGTTGCCATCTCATCCCTCGCCTCAGGCAGCAGATTGCCTTGAGCCGCCCCTGAGTGTAAGAGTCAATAGCCTGAACATTCCTAAAGGTGTTGGCGGTCATTGGATGAGACTGTGGAGGGAGTGGCTAAATGTGAAAGTTAACAGATGATGGTCAAACAGGGGAAGAGCTGAGGTTGAGAAGTTTGAGAGTGAACAGTTGGAGAAAAAGACAAGGGCAAAGCAATGGCCTTACTGGTAAGTAGGTGTGTTAGAATATTACAGGAGATTGAATGAGGAGGTTAAAGCAAGGAGCCTTGAGACTTCAGTCAGAGGGGTCATCACCATGAACGTTAAAATCCTCAAGAGTGAGGAAGATGAAGATGGTTAAAGAAATAAGAAAAGACAGGAGTCAAAGTCAGTGAGAAAGGAAGAGGTGGACTTGTCAGGGGTTAATAAATGACAGTTACCCAGAGAGGTACTGTAGCATAGTAAATGGGAGAATGGAATGGTCTTCAAAAGAAGAAAAACAGTGAGACTCTAGCAGCCTGACATCATCACTGTGACCAGCAGGGCAAGGTATATGGGAGAAAACCTCCATAACAGAGAGCAGCAATTACAGTAACGTTTTCAGGGAAAGGCCAAGTTTCATTACAGCAAGAAGATACAAAGTATGAGAGATAAAATGATTGTGCCTGTAACCAAGTTTGTTTGAGACAGAGTGGACATTCCACAGGGCACATAAGAAAGGGAGAAAAGGGTGGAGAGAGAGGGTTGTGAATAAGAAGGGAGGGGTTGTAGTTTGATATGCATAGGTGGGTGAGAGTTGCCTTGGAAGGCCAGGATTGGGACTGATATCCTCAGAAAAGAAGAAGCAGGGGAGTATAAAAGGAGAAGAGAAAATATATACTTGACGAGATATGATATAGCCATGCCTTCTGGCAAGTAGCAAGAAGGAGCCCAGTGTAGCAGGAGTGGAAGCCTAACTGGGGCAGGGTGGACTTGGGAATCACCCCAGAGGATCCTGGGAGGAATAGGAAGATGAGCTGCAAACCTCTTCAATACCCCAACTCCACAAAACCCAATGGCAAAAATTCCCTGGTGGCCTAGTGGGATCCAGGTAAGCCTGGACCCCCCCCCCCAGCCCCTCAAACTCTCTAATCCTCCAAGTCCTCCTCGAATACTCCTCAATCCCCCAGTCACACCACCAGAACACAGCATACCACCTTGCTGAGCCCCGATTTGCGGCAAGGAGAAGAGTGGAGTACTGCAAACCCTCCCGCTCTCCAACTGGCGGCCAATCAGGGCCCAACACAAGCAGGACTCCAGCTTTAAAGAGGAAGCGCCTCCCAGCGCCATCGGAACACAGCACACCACCCTGCTGAGCCCCGATCGGCGGCAAGGAGAAGAGCGGAGGGATTCAACCCCTCCCGCTCTCCAGTCGGCGGCCAATCAGGGCCCAACACAACCAGGATTCCAGCTTTAAAGAGGAAGCGCCTCTTGGCGCCATCAGAACACAGCACACCACCTTGCTGAGCCCTGATCGGTGGCAAGGAGAAAAGCGGAGGGCTGCAACCCCTCCCGCTCTCTAACCGGCAGCCAATCAGGGCCCAACACAAGCAGGACTCCAACTTTAAAGAGGAAGCGCCTCCCGGCGTGCCCACGCCTGGCGGGCCCGCGTCTGAGGGCCTCGCCAGAGGACCCTTTGGCATGGATCATAATTTGATACCCTTCCAACAAAAACCTTTCCAACTACCAACGTGACCCGAACCTACACACCCTAAGACAAGCTATCCCAAACTGAGCCACACAAATTGGTAAGCAGCACACATTAAGCAAGACAACCTGCACTGCATAGCCTGTAGGATCCATTGCTACCTCACTGCTTGTAAAAATAACATTTGCTACACAGCCTGTAGACTCCAATGCTACCTCATTGCTACCTCATTACTACCTCATTACTGCTTGTAAAAATAACTTATGCTGCACAGCCTGTAGACTCCATTGCTACCTCATTGCTACCTCATTACTAACTCATTGCTGTAAAGATAACATATGCTGCACAACCTGTAGACTCCATTGCTACCTCATTGCTTGTAAAAATAACATATGCTGCACAGCCCGTAGCCTCCATTGCTACCTCACTGCTTGTAAGATAATATATTCTGTATAGCCCCTCTCTGTTACTCTTCTATGACTCCACATCAGTCCCACAGGTTTCTAGTCCCACAGGTGCTCCTTGTGGTCTTGGGCAAGCCACTTAACCCTCCATAGCCCATGTTCCCTGTAAAATAGTTATCTCCAAGTTATAATGCCCTGTTCAATGTAATTTCAGTTTGTTTAAAGTAAACCACACTGATGCAGAATAGCGCGGTATATAAGAGAATGTAAATAAATAAATCAATAAATAAATCACATTGTCTTCCTTTTCTTCATACTCCCTGTTTCCCCTCCTACCAGCACCTTCACTCCTTCACTCCTCATCCCCCCTTTAACACCCTCCCTTCCCCCTCCATTCTGCCTTCAAACCGATCATCAGCTCTTGAGCTTCATCGCTCTCTCCCTCTCATTCAACCATTTCCTCTCTCCAAGGCAACCTCACCCTCTTTTCCGCCGTACTGTCTCCTCTCTACCCCATACTCTGCTACTCCTTCTCCTTCTCTCATCCAGAGATAACAACCCCAATCCTGTCCCCCCTAGATTTTTGTCTCACTCTGAGAAGAGATCTTCATGCAACATGTCTAATCTTATCCACATCCCTCTCCTTTCCCCTTCCACTCTCCCTTTCTCATGTGCCTTGTGGAACGCGCACTCTGTCTCTAATAAACTTGCTTTTACTCATGATCTCTTTATCTCTAATGCTTTACAACTTCTTGCTCTAACTGAGACCTGGCTCCTCCCAGATGATACCGCATCTACTGCTGCCCTCTGCCATGGGGGCTATCAGCTCTCCCACACGCCTCGTCCCACTGGCCATGGTGGTGGTGTTGGGTTTCTACTTTCTCCCTCTTGCCAATTCCAACCCCTCCTGCTGCCTCAGTCTCACTCCTTTCTCTCTTTTGAAGTCCACTCCATCCGCCTCTTCACTTCACTTCCTCAATGGGTAGCTGTTATTTATCGACCTTCTGACAAGTCTGCTTCTACTTTTCTCACTGACTTTGACTTGTGGCTTTCCTTCTTTCTGGACGCCTCTTCCCCCACTCTTATTCTTGGGGATTTTAACATTCATGTCGATAACCCCTTTGATCCTCATGCTTTAAAGCTCCTCTCCCTTACCTCCTCGTTTGACCTCCAACTTTGTTCCACTGCCCCCACTCACCAGCATGGCCACTGCCTGGACCTGATATTTTTCTCTAGTTGCTTACCCTCGAACTTCTATGGCTCAGTTATTCCCTTATCTGACCATCACCTTTTAAGCTTTAATCTTCATCATCCGCTGCCTCAGCCTCGCCCTGTCTCCTCCAACCTATTTATAAACCTTCATGTTATCGATCCCTTGGCTCTCTCTTCCACCATTTCTTCATCTCTTTCTTCCACTATGTCATCTAAGTCTGTTGACGAGGCAGTAACCTCCTATAATGCTGCACTCTCCTCGGCCCTGGATGCTCTCGCTCCACCCATCCCACGTCCTGTGAGACGTTCTGCACCCCAGCCCTGGTTTTCATCCACTACCCGCTATCTATGTTCCTGTGCCTGTTCTGCTGAGCATGCTTGGCTCAAATCCCGCTCCCCTGCAGACTTTCTACACTTCAAATTCATGCTTGTCTCTTTCTAGTCAGCCATAGCTCATGCCAAACAAGACTACTATATCCATCTGACTAACTCTCTTGCCTCTGATCCTCGCTGTCTCTTTACTACTCTCAGCTCTCTCCTCAAAGTGCCTCTGCCTCTGATCCCTCCCTCCCTTTCTGCCCAAACCCTGGCTGACTATTTCCATGACAAAATCCACAAGATCACCCTCCAATTCCCCACAAAGTCAGCTACTTCCCCTCCTCCCTCTCTCCACTCCCAACTCTACCCCCCTACCCTTGCTACCCTCTCTTCCTTTCCTGTGATCTCTGAAGAGGAAACTGCACACCTTCTTTCTTCCTCCAAACTCACCACCTGCTCCTCTGATCCTATGCCCACCCGTCTCCTAAGCCCCATCTCCTCCACCGTTGTCCCTTCCATCTCTCATATTCTCAACCTATTGCTCCCCACTGCAACTGTCCCTGCAGACTTCAAGCATGCTGTGGTCACACCTCTCCTCAAGAAACCCTCACTTTATCCCACCTGTCCTTCTAATTATCGACCCATCTCTCTCCTTCCCTTCATTTCTAAACTACTTGAATGTGCGGTTCACTGCTGCTGCCTCGACTTCCTCTCCTCTCATGCCCTCCTGGATCCCTTACAGTCTGGCTTTCATCCTTTATACTCTACTGAAACAGCTCTTGCCAAAGTCTCCAGTGACTTGTTCCTGGCAAAATCCAAGGGTCTTTACTCTGTCTTCATCCTTCTTGACCTCTCTTTGACACTGTTGACCACAACCTTCTCTTCGACACCCTGTCCTCACTTGGTTTTAAGGGCTCTGTACTATCGTGGTTCTCCTCCTATCTCTCCCATCGCCCTTTCAGTGTGTGTTCTGGTAGCTCCTCCTCCTCTGCTACCATGCTCCCAGTTGGTGTAACCTAAGGATCTGTCTTGGGTCCACTCCTTTTCTCTCTTTACACCCAGTCCCTTGGTGCGCTCATCTCTTCCCATGGCTTTCAGTACCATCTGTATGCTGATGACTCGCAGATCTACCTCTCCGGCAATCCAGACCCGGATCTCTGCCTGCCTTTCTGACATTGCTGCCTGGATGTCTCACTGCCGCTTGAAATTGAACATGGCCAAGACTGAACTTCTTATCTTTCCCCCTAAAACGTCCCCTTCTCCTCCTCCTTTCTCAGTCTCTGTGGATAGCTCTGTACTCCTTCCTGTTTCCTCGGCCCGCAATCTGGGGGTTGTCTTTGACTCCTCTCTCTCTTTCTCCACACACATCCATCTCGTAGCTAAGACCTGCCGTTTCTTTCTCTATAACATTAGCAAAATCCACCCATTCCTTTCTGAACACACTACTAAAACGCTTATCCACTCCTTAATCACCTCTCATCTTGAGTATTGTAACCTACTCCTTGCTGGTCTCCCTTTGAATCATCTCTCTCCCCTTCAATCTGTTCAACACTCTGCTGCGCGGCTAATCTTCCGCCAGCCTTGTCATGCCTATATTACTCCTCTTCTCAAGTCACTTCATTGGCTCCCTATTCATTTCCACATCCAGTTCAAACTTCTCCTGCTGACCTGTAAATGCATTCACTCTGCGGCTCCTCAGTACCTTTCTTCTCTTATCTCTCCTTACAACCCCCCTCAGGAACTCCGCTCTTCTAGCAAACTGCTTCTATCTGTGCCCTTCTCTTCTACTGCTAACTCCAGACTTCGCTCCTTTCATCTTGCTACATCTTACGCCTGGAACAAACTACCTGTGTCTGTACACCAGGCACCTTCTTTAACCCTCTTCAAATCCAGGCTGAAAGCTCACCTCTTCACCGCTGCTTTTGGATCTTGACTCACCTGATCTCCTTTTTCTTTCCCCTTGCTTTACCCCTGTTTACACCTTCTGTGTTTTGTCTTCACTAGATTGTAAACTCTGATGAGCAGGGACTGTCTCTTACATGTCTGTGTAGTGCTGCGTACGACTGGTAGTGCTATACAAATGCTCAGTAGTAGTAGTAGTAGTAGTCACCACAATGGTCCCCAGATATTCCCTTAGGGCTATCTGGTCTAAGGCATCCTTGGCCCAGGCACGGCGCCCCTATCTTGGACATTTTTGATTATCTACTTCTAAGTGTCTTTTTAACACATTAAAACTGGTTTTGCTTGAGTTTTATCCCATAGACTCCTAAATGTCTCTGATATGCAATGACTAGGGTTCCTCATTCCCTCCACCGGTGTGACTGTGAATGCCGCTTCCACAGCATTTACTGCTATGTCTGGCCCGAAGAGAAGCAGCCAGGTTTGGGAGTCCAACTGAGGTCTTATGCATGGCAATACAGCACTAATGCCTAGCCATTAGAATCATTCTTTAATATGATCAGATTTTGATCACCATAGATTTTTATTGTGATTAATATATGTCAGAAACTTAAGCAGCAGCAGCACTAGAAAAGAAATGTTATTTTCATTTTGATTTTAGACATTTTATTCCTGCAGCAGCTTATTAGCTGTTTGGGATTCTGAAAAGCTCCACCCATCTGGCCACACCCACCCATGATGCTCATCAGTTCAAGAATTGTTGCATTGACCCACTTAACCGCTTCCCAGCCAACCATGTTTTTGAACTCGGAAAGCACATTTTTTCTTTGATGTTACCCCCTCCTCCACCTATTCTTGCATATGAAAGATATAATTGGTAAGTGTGTTTATGGAGCACTAATGGATGCCAACATGACTTCTAAAATATGCTGCAGGAGCATCAGAAAGATCAGCGGTTACTTGCTGTCCAGCATGTCCCTACTGAAAACTCATTAAGAGAAGGAAGATGATTCTTCCCACTGCTCATGTTCCAGAACTGAAAAGTGATAGAATGGGAATTTGCATTTAGTTCACACCTTTTCTCAGCAGTTCAAGATGAGTTACAATCAGGTATAGTAGGTATTTCCATGTCCTTGGGGGACCAATGCAGAAACGTTAGCACACTGTCTGCGCATAAGTAGTGTGACATCTCTGCATATTTTTTATTCAAAGACGTTGCACCGCAATGCAGAAAATGGATCGGCATGAATGTAATCTCTACACAGAAGCCAGAACTAATGCTAGTGCACAGCCTATATAAATCCTTTCAAACTGCATGATAATCAAGCAATTAGCTATTCCGCCTAGATGCAGAGAAGTGCGCAGAAGAGCGAAGACTGAACATAAGGCTGGAACTTTAGCACCTACTCGAAGAAAACATAAGGGGTCTGTGCTCAGTGCCAAGGAGGAATTTATGTTTCATGGGCAGACAAACCCCCTGTTGTGTTTTCTGGGCTTTGCTGAAATGAGTTCTTTTAAAAAAGGCAGAAGAACCACGCTGGAATGAATGTATGCGAATATGAACTGCTCAAAATAATATCACTGTTCAAATATGCCAATATTGTTCAGAATAAAACTTCTTAACAGATATATATGCCACATAGAATTCCAGCACATGCGCATAATTGTCTTTTTGTACGCAGGATCTAGGCACTGCTAACACAGATGCTTGTGCACACGTGCCTGCTGGTTTAGCACAGACTTTCTGCGTCTACCTCATTTGCATATAATTTGCTTGATGCATACAGGCACACAACGTCTGTATTGCTCTCATGCTGGAAAACTGTGCGCACGGCTTTTAGCACACAACTCTAACACTGGCTTTCTGCGTCGGCCCCTAAGTTTGTGCCTGAGGTAAGGGACTTGCCTGAGATCCAGAAAGAGCGGTTTGTACAGTGGGTGGATAGGTTAAGTATCTTACAGAGATGCAAAATGATGTGGGATGGATAGCATGAAAGGAAATTATCATCGAGAATATTAATCTAATTACACTACACATATTACCCACCCCAAGTTCTAAGTTTATTATTGCCAATATTTATCTTTCACATATTTTTTCAAGACTATATCTTAATTCACAGTGTTGACAACCATATCTCTCAGCTGCCACTAGCCTTCAGTTTCTGCATATTTTCTCTATGGCTTTTCATATGTAAGGGACCATGTTAAACAATGGCTGTGGGCATATAGATTACTCCACAGTTTCCCATTTATTTCCACACCTACTTTTATGCAATGGTAAAGCAAATTTAAAAGATGTGCTCCCACTGGGCGTACATAGTGGGGAATGGTGTTCTAGCACACATGTCATGCAGCACTCAATTGTGCACGGTAAAGCAGTTTGGAGGATAGGATTTTATGGCTTAGGGAGACAACTAGGTATCTGCAGGAGGTTCAAGAGATGAAAAACGGTTTCTTTCTAGATAGATAGTGGGTGTAGCTGGTAGAATGAGAGTAAAAAGCTTGTTGGGAGAAGGAAATCAGGTCAAGGAGGAAGAGCATGATGAGTTAGGTACAGGATGCTTAGCACATTTGGTTTGTCTAAAAGGTTGAAGGAGTAGGTAGCCGTGGGATTAGCTCAGATGGGTTTAACTGAGGAATCTCAGATTGAGTTGGAAAGATCAGAGGATGAAAGGGAGGAAGGGGGAAGATGGGGAACTTTCAGATAGCTTCTAAAGAGAGAACTCAGTATTTGGTAAAGTTGATTCATGCTTCTTACTTTACAGAAGATCCAGCTCTGGCAGTGAATTTAAAATGCTATAGGGAACAATTGTTGGATTCGATGCAGGAACTACTGAACAAGGCCATACTGAGCCAGAATCGTGCCCTGTGTGACTTGCATATTGGGCGCGCGCTCCCCCTCCTCCCCATACCTCCATCCAGCTGCTGCTTGCTCTTGCCCTTCTGCTGCCACCCTCTGTTTTCTCCATGGCGGCGCCGGCAGCAGGGCAAGAGCAAGCAGCAGCTGGATGGAGGTATGGGGAGGAGGGGGAGCGCGCGCCCAATATGCAAGTCACACAGGTATGGGGAGGAAGGGCGCGCCCGATGTGCAAGTCAAAGGTCTGCTTTGCTTTGCTGCTGCCAAACTTTAAGCAGATCTGATCCCTCCCTGCTCTGACGCCGCGTCATAAGAGTGAGGGATCAGACCTGCAGAAAGGTTTAAGGGGCGCATTTTGGCTGCCTGCTGTTGCCCTGCCACCCCTGAGAGAACAAAAAGTGATGCTGGCAGGGCACCAGCAGGCAGCTGAAATGTGCCCGCTAAGCCTTTGCACCCTGTGCGGCTGCACCTCTTGCACGGGCTAGGTACCATACTGCTAATGAATGACTCGTTGTTAGGAGGCTGTTACCCAAATAAATTGAAGGAATGTGACATCGTCCCTATTTTGAAAAAGACCTGCAGCAGTGCAATGACATTTAAACAGCAATACAACACTTATTCAAAGTCTCCAAAGTAACATAGCAACATACATACTTTATGATGGTAGAAAAAGACCAGTATGGTCCATCTAGTCTGCCAAATAAGGAGGCTAGAATAGGTGAACCTGCAGTTCCGTGCAGGTCACCCCCCTCTATGCATTTGTTTAGGGTTGTATCTGCCGCTCCAGGTAAGTCACCCTCCTCTATTAGTTGAGGTATAAAAGATAGTTACATTTATTTTGATTTTATCCTCTTGCTATAAAGGGATCCACTGTCTCTGTCCCATGCCATTTTGAATTCTGTCACTATATTTGCCCCGACCACTTCCATTGGGAGGGCATCCCAAGCATCCACCACCCTTTCTGTGGAAAAGTATTTCCTGATGTTGCCTTTCAGTTTACCTCCTTGCAGCTTCATTTTATACCCTCTAGTTTTACTGCTTCCCCTTCTTTGAAAAATATTTTCTTTGTTCATTAATACCCTTGAAGTATTTAAACATCTGTACCATATCTTCCCTGTCCCTCCTCTCCTTTATGGTGTACGTATTTAGGTCTTCAAGTCTCTTCTCATACATCTTCTGGTGCAGGTTCCAAATCAGTTTGGTTGCTTTCCTCTGAACCGTTTCAAGTCTTTCTATATCCTTTGTGAGATATTGCACAGTCTCCACAACTGAACACAATACTCCAAATGAGGCCTCATCAATGACTTGTATGGTGGCATTAATACCTCCTCCTTTCTGCTGGTAATTCCTCTCGGTATGCAACCCAGCATCCTTCTGACTTTGGCCACCACCTTGTCACATTGTTTTGCCATCTTGAGATCCTCAGAAACAATCACTCTGAGGTCCTTCTCCTGGTCTGTGCACACCAACCTCTCGCTCCCTATCGCATACAGTTCCTTTGGATTTCTGCATCCCAAGTGCAAGACTCTGCACTTCTTCACATTAAATCTTAACTGCCAAGCATTAGACCATTCTTCCAGTTTTTGTCGATCTTTCCTCATAGTGTCCACTCCTTTTCCATTCAATCCTTCAGCAATATCAACCACAAATACATTAAACAATACCAGCCCCAGGACCGATCCGTGGGGCATGCCACTATTTACCTTCCTTTCTTCTGAGTGAGTTCCATTTACCACAACTTTCTGTTGTCTGTCAATCGACCAATTTCAGAACCAGTTCACCATCTTGGGACCCATCCCCAGGCTGCTCATTTTACTGATAAGCCTCCTATGAGGAACAGTAACAAAGCTTTGCTGAAATCTAGGTAGATCACATCCATCATATGCCCTTGATCTAGTTCTGTGGTCACCCAGACAAAGAACTCAATCAATTTGTTTTTCATAATCATCCTTTGGTAAAACTATGTTGCCTCGGATCATGCAACCCATTGGTTTCTAGAAAGTCCACTATTCTTGCTATCTTTCAGGAGCACCTCCATTATTTTTCCCACCACCAAGGTAAGACTTACCAGCCTATAGTTTGTCACCTCTTCCCTATTACCACTTTTGTGAAGAGGTACACCATCAGCCCTTCTCCAGTCCTGTGGAACCTCTCCTGTCTCCATGGATCTCTTAAAAACATCTTTTAAAGGCCCTTCCAGAACCTCTCTGAGCTCTTTCAGTATCCTGGGGTATATCCCATCCAGTCCCTTGGCCTTCTTCACCATTAGTTTTTCAAGCTGTTCAAAAACATCATCTTCTGTGAATGGTATGGTATCTACTCCATTCCCATTTGTGTATTTGTCAATCATATGTGATCCTTCCCCAGGATTTTCTTTAGTGAATACAGAACGGAAGTATTTGTTTAGCATTTTTGTTTTTTCAATGTCACTTTCCATGAATCTATTCTCGGCACTTTTGAGTCTTGCAATTCCACCTTTGATCTTCCTTTTCTCCTGAATATATCTGAAAAGGTTTTGTCTCCATGCTTCATATCTTTAGCCATCTTTTCTTCTGCCTTTGCTATCCTTATTTCTCTCTTTTAGCTTTATCCTGTATTCTTTTCTGTGTTCCCCTATTTGTGATCTTATTAATTTTGAGAAATCTGTGTATTTTGTCTTTATTTGTGCAGCCACTTCTTTGGAGAACCATATAGGTTTCCTTTTTCTCTTGTTTTCATTTATGTTCCTTTCATATTTTCTATTGCCCTTTTTATTGTTTCTTTTAGTTTAGCCCACTGCAATTCCACTTCCTTTATCTTCTCCCACCCTGCCAACTCCTCCTTCGGGTACTTTCCCATTTTACTGAAATCAGTGTTTTGAAATCTAGGACTTTGAGTTTGCTGTGATTGGACTCTGTCTTGGATTTTACAGCAAACCACACTGTGTGATGATTGCTGCTGCTCATATGGGCACCCACCTGGACATTTGACATGCTATCTCCATTGGTGAGCACTAGATCAAGCGTTGAACTTTCCCTGGTCGGTTCCATCACCATTTGTCTGAGCAATGCTTCTTGGAAAGCATCCACAATCTTTTTACTTCTTTCCAGATTTGCAGAAGGAATACTCCAATCCATGTCTGGTAAATTGAAGTCACCCAATATGATCACTTCTCCCTTCATGGCTACATTTGCAATATCATTGATGAAGTCTCTATCCATTTCTTCCATTTGAGTTAGAGGCCTATAGACTACACCAGTATGGATGATACTGCTTTCTTCTCTTTCCAACACAGTCCACAGTGTTTCTTCTTTTCTCCATGCCCCCTGCATTTCAACGGCTTTAATATTGCTTTTGATCCTTACAATATATATTTCTCTCCAGTTAATTTCTAGGCTATGAAGCTCCTCTATTGCAACTTCACATTATATCTTACTATTACACAGCAACACTTCACTGTAGATTCTAGGGAATCCAGAGGTCTCAGACTCGTTACGGCACCAGCTTTAACGGACTGAGTCCTTAGCCACTGTGCCTTTTTGCATCAACGACCTCTATTGTGCTCATCCCTTCATTATCTACAGTTGATCGTTGTCTGCATATCTCATATTCTTATAATCTTGTAAATTTGAAATTTATTGTGTGCTTATCTTATCATATTGAATGCCCCGACCTAGCCCCCCAATCAGCTTATTTCAGCCCATGCCTCCCATCAGTCAATTTTGAGTCCCAGCTCCTCCATCAGCCATTTCCAGTGCTATCCTAGCCCCTCCATAAGCCCATTTGCAATCCAATCCTAGCCTCCACATCAGCCCACTTCCAGTCCTAGACCCACATCAGCCCTTTCCAATCCTATCCTAGTTCCCCATCAGCTCATTCCCAGTCCAAGCCCCACCTAATCAGCCCATTTCCAGTCCTATATAAGAACATAAGAACATAAGATATGCCATACTGGGTCAGACCAAGGTCCATCAAGCCCAGTATTCTGTTTCCAACAGTGGCCAATCTAGGTCATACGTACCTAGCAGTTTCCCCAAGGGACACAGGTTCCACAATGCTTGTATTGGTTCAAGCATTGATATCCTGGGTCCCTTCTTAATAATGGTTTATGGACCTTTCCTCCAGGAACTTGTCCAAACCTTTTTTAAACCCAGCTACACTAACAGCCTTTACTACATCCTCCGGTAACAAATTCCAGAGTTTGATTACACGTTGAGTGAAAAAATATTTTCTTTTATTAGTCTTAAATAGTTTACCCTGTAGCTTCATTGCATGTCCCCTAGTCTTTCTATATTCTGATAAGGTAAACAATCGATCTACGTTTACCCGTTCCACTCCGTTCATTAATTTATAGACTTCTATCATATCTCCCCTCAGCCGTCTCTTTTCCAGGTTAAAGAGCCCCAACCTTTTCAGCCTTTCTTCATAGGAGTAGCCTTCCATCCCCTTTACCATTTTGGTGGCTCTTCTCTGAACCTTTTCTAAAATCGCTATATCCTTTTTAAAATACGGCGACCAGAATTGCACACAATATTCAAGGTGCGGTCTCACCATGGAACGATATAGAGGCATTATAATATCTTTTGTTTTATTTTCCATTCCTTTCCTTATCATACCTAGCATTCTATTTGCTCTCTTGGCCGCCGCTGCACACTGGGCCGAGGGTTTTAACATGGTATCCACAAGGACGCCTAAATCTTTTTCTTGGGTGGTGGTTCCTAATGTGGAACCTTGCATCGTGTAACCATAGTTTGGGTTGTTCTTCCCTAGGTGCATAACCTTGCACTTCTCCACATTAAATTTCATCTGCCATTTTGATGCCCAGTCTTCCAATTTATCAAGATCCTCTTGCAATTTTCCACAATCCTCCTGGGTTTTAACAACTTTAAATAGTTTTGTGTCATCAGCAAATTTGATAACCTCACTCGTTATTCCACTTTCCAGGTCATTTATGAATATGTCAAAAAGCAGCGGACCCAGCACAGATCCCTGGGGTACACCACTATTCACCTTTCTCCATTGGGAAAATTGGCCATTTAGCCCTACCCTCTGCTTTCTATCTTTTAACCAGTTCCTGATCCACAGTAGTACACTGCCTCCTATCCCATGACTCTTTAGTTTTGCCAAAAGTCTCTCATGAGGGACCTTGTCAAAGGCTTTCTGAAAGTCCAGATACACAATATCAACCGACTCACCTTTGTCCACCTGTTTATTCACTCCTTCAAAAAACATAACAGATTAGTAAGACAAGATCTTCCTTGTCTAAAGCCATGTTGGCTGTCTCCCATTAGGTCATGACTATCTATATGCTGAGTAATTTTATTCTTTATGATGGTTTCTACCATTTTTCCCGGTACTGATGTCAGGCTCACCGGTCTGTAGTTTCCCGGATCACCCCTCGAACCCTTTTTAAAAATTGGTGTTACATTGGCGATCCTCCAATCCTCAGGTATTAGAGATGATTTTAATGATAGTTCACAGATTACTGATAGCAGGTCTGCAATCTCAAATTTCAGTTCTTTCAACACCCTTGGATGTATACCATCCGGCCCAGGTGATTTGCTACTCTTCAGTTTATCTAATAGTTGTAAGACATCTTCCCGATGTATCGATATTTCCTTCAATTCTTCCACACCTTTAAATACCACTTCAGTCGTGGGTAACATCCCTACATCTTCCTCAGTAAAGACCGAAGCAAAGAATTCATTCAGTCTCTCCGCTATCGCCTTGTCGCCTCTTAGTGCTCCTTTAACCCCTTTATCATCTAATGGACCAACTGACTCTCTCACGGGTTTTTTGCTACGAATGTACTTGAAAAGGTCTTTATTTCGCGTTTTTGCTTCCGCAGCAAGCTTCTTCTCAAATTCTCTCTTTGCCTGCCTTATCAATGCCTTGCATTTGACTTGCCAGTGCTTGTGCTGTTTCCAGGTTTCATCATTTGGCTCTTTTTTCCATTTCTTGAAAGATGCTTTTTTGGCAACAACAGCCTCTCTGACCTCAGCTTTAAACCATGCTGGCAATTTTTTAGACTTCCTTCCACTTTTCTTAAAGCGTGGAATACAGCTGGTCTGGGCTTCCAAGATAGTATTTTTCAACAACACCCAAGCTTGATGTACGTCTTTAACCTTTGCAACTGCTCCTTTTAGTTTTTTCTTAACTGTTTTCCTCATTCTATCATAGTCTCCCTTTCGAAAGTTAAAGGGTAGTACTGTGGATTTCCTTACTATCCCTCCTCCACTAATTAAATCAAAGGCGATCATGCTATGATCACTATTGCCAAGTGGCCCCAACACCCTTATCTCTTGCACTACATCTGGTGTTCCACTAAGGACTAGGTCTAATATTGCTTCCCCTCTGGTCGGTTCATGAACCAGCTGCTCCAAGAAGCAGTCATTTATTTCATCTAGGAACTTTATCTCCCTAGCATGTCCTGTTGTGACACTGACCCAGTCGATGCCGGGGTAATTGAAATCACCCATTATTATTACTGCACTGTAACTTTTGCTAGCTTCCTTGATTTCTTTGAGCATTTCATCATCCATTTGTTCATTCTGGCCAGGCGGACGATAGTACACCCCCACTGCCATCGCCTTCCCCTTTTTACATGGAATTTCAATCCATAGAGATTCTACAGCAAATTTTGTTTCTTGCAAAACTTTAATCCTTTCTGATTCAATGCCCTCTCTAACATAGAGCGCAACCCCTCCACCAATTTGATCAGCTCTATCATTTCGATATAGTTTGTACCCAGGTATCACAGTGTCCCACTGGTTGTCCTCCTTCCACCATGTCTCTGATATTCCAATCATATCTAACCTCTCGTTTAGTGCTATATATTCTAACTCTCCCATCTTGTTTTGTAGACTTCTAGCATTTGCATACAAGCATTTTAGAGACTGTATTTTATTCATATTAATTTGGCTATTGGTAGACATGGGTAATTTGGGATCTTTAAGTTCTGTCTGCTCCATACTCGAGGGCATTTGGGCTACTTTACTCTTTTTTGGAACCTCTCTGCTTTTTGTAGTATCCTTCAAGGATACATTCTTCCGAACCATGCGCTCTTGGGCGACTGTCGGCTTTCCCCTATTATCTAGTTTAAAAGCTGCTCTATCTCCTTTTTAAAGGTTAATGCCAGCAGCCTGGTTCCATCCCGGTTAAGGTGAAGCCCATCCCTTCGGAAGAGCCCCTCCTTTCCCCAGAATGTTCCCCAGTTCCTAACAAATCCGAACCCCTCATCTCTGCACCATTGTCTCATCCACGCATTGAGACTCCGGAGCTCTGCCTGCCTATTGGGTCCTGCGCGTGGAACGGGAAGCATTTCGGAGAACGCTACCCTGGAAGTTCTGGATTTCAACTTCCTACCTAAAAGCCTAAATTTAGCTTCCAGAACCTCCCTACCACATTTTCCTATGTCATTGGTACCAACATGTACCAAGACAGCAGACTCCTCCCCAGCACTATCTAAGACCTTATCTAGGTGGCGTGTGAGGTCCGCTACCTTCGCACCAGGCAGGCATGTTACCAGGCGATCCTCACGTCCACCAGCCACCCAGCTATCTACATGCCTAATGATCGAATCACCAACTATAACTGCTGTCCTAACCCTTCCCGCATGGGCACTTGGCCCTGGAGAAACCTCCTCGGTGCGAGAGGGGTTTACATCACCTGGAGGACAGGTCCTAGTTACAGGATCACTTCCTGCCACACCAGGGTGATGCTCTCCTGCCACGTGACCTCTCTCCTCCATGGCAACAGGGATGCTGCCAGACTGGAGGTGGGACTTCAGGACTATATCCCTGTAGGTCTCGTCTATGTACCTCTCTGTCTGTCTTATGTTTTCCAAGTCTGCTACTCTAGCCTCTAGAGAACGGACTCGTTCCCTGAGAGCAGAGAGCTCCTTGCACCTAGTGCACACGTAAGACCTCTCACCAGCTGGGAGAAAATCATACATGTGACACTCAATGCAAAAGACTGGAAAGCCCACATCCCGCTGCTGGACTGCTGTCTGCATCTTAGTTTTAAGTTTGTGTTTAGATCTTTAAGTTCTATATGTACTAAAGGGTGCAATGGTTATTTATACCACTAAAACTGTACCTAAGAAGTTTAATATACCTTGTTCACCTGAAGCTTAATTAATCTCAGGTCCTTGGTGTATGACTGATTTGGGTAATGAGCTTCACCTGAGAGCACCTCCTGTCTTTTAAGTTGTGCAAGTACCTATAAAGCTGTGATTTTCCCATCAACCATTTCCATTCCCATGCTAGACCCGCCGTCAGCCCATTCCCAGTCCAAGCCCCCCGAATCAGTCCATTTCCAATCCTAGGCTTCCCCCATCAGTCATTTCCAGTCCCAGCCCCCCATCAGCCCATTTCCACACCTAGCCCCCCATCAGCCCATTTCCATCCCTATCCTAGTCCTATATCAACCCATTCCAAGTACAAGCCTCCCAATCAGCCCATTTCAAGTCCTAGCCCCCATCAGCCCATTTGCAGTCCAACTCCCCCAATCAGTCCATTTCCAGTCCTAGCCCTCCATCAGCAATTTGCAGTCCTAGCCCCTCCATCAGCCATCTCTCGTCCATTCCTAGCCCCTCCATCAGCCAATTGCAGTCATATCCTAGCCCCCCATCAGCCCATTTCCAATCCTAGCCCCCCCATCAGCCCATTTCCAATCCAAGCCACCACAATCAGCCCATTTCCAGTCTTAGCCTCCCCATCAAACATTTCCAATCCTTGCCCCCCATTAGCTATTTCCAGTTCTAGTCCACCCATCAGCTCATTTCCATTCCAAGCACAACCACTCAGCCCATTTCTGTCCCTAGCCCTCCATCAGCCCATTTCCAGCCCAAGCCCCCCCAATCAGTCAATTTTGAGTCCTAGCTCCCCATCAGCCATTTACAGTCTTAGCCTCCGTATCAGCCATTTCCATTCCTATTCTAGCCCCTCCATCAGCCCATTTCAAGTCCTAGCTCCCCATCAGCCCATTTACAGTTCAAGGCCCCCCAATCAGCCCATTTCCAGCCCTAGCCCCCCTATTTGCCCACTTCCAGTCCAAGCCCCCCAATCAACCTATTTTCAGTCCTAGCCATAGCCCTTTCCAGTCCTATCCTAGTCCCCCCATTAGCCCATTTCTAGTCCAAGCCCCCCAATCAGCCTATTTCAGCTCATGCCCCCCATCAGTCCATTTTGAGTCCCAGCTCCTTCATCAGCCATTTCCAGTTCTATCCTAGCCTCTCCATAATCCCATTTGCAATCCAATCGTAGCCCCCACATCAGCCCACTTCCAGTCCTAGACCCCCATCAGCCCTTTCCAATCCTATCTTAGTTCCCCCTGTCATCTCATTCCCAGTCCAAGCCCCCCCCCCAATCAACCCATTTCCAGTCCTATCCTCCCCATCAGCCATTTCCAGTCTTAGGCCCCCCATCAGCCATTTCCAGTCCTAGCCCCCATCAGCCAAGTCCATTCCTATCCTAGCCCCGCCATCAGCCCATTCCCAGTCCAAGCCCCCCAGTCCATTTCCAATCCTAGGCCCCCCATCACTCATTTCCAGTCCAAGCCCCCCATCAGCCCATTTGCAGTCCTAACCCATCCATCAGCCCATTTCCAAACCCAGCCCCCATCAGCCATTTCCAGTCCTATCCTAGTCCCCCCAATCAGCCCATTTCAAGTCTTAGCCTCCCCTTCAGCCATTTCCAGTCTTATCCTAGCACCCCTTTTAGCACATTTCCAGTTCTAGCGCCCCCCTCAAAGAGCCCCATGCCTCTCTAACTGGTTTTAGAGGGAGCTGGGGGAGCCCCGACGCCTTGGCTCACATCTGCACAACCACCGGCAGCTCCTTCACTCCAGCAGCTGTGTTCTCATGCACCCCTCCAGCGCACTGAGTGCCGAGAAACAAGAAATGCCCTTTATTCTCCAGCGTGCCAGTGGGCTGCATGAGAACACAGCTGCAGGAGTGAAGGAAAACACCGCTCTTCACTTCGGTGGCTGTTCAGAGCTGACCTTGGTCCTTGAACCTCCCAGGCTTCCTCTGAAGCTTGCCCTGCAAACGGTCAGGAGCAGAGCAGCATGAGCGCATGAAGTTGGCGTGGGCCCTCTGAAGTGAGGGGCCCTGTGTGAACTACATTCTTGCACATGCATCCGGCCGGCCGGCCCTGCCTGCATATGTTGATGCGGGTCTTAATGGGCAAAACCCTAGATTATTGCAATAGTCTTTTTGCAGGGCTGCCAGTGAAGACAATGAGGCATCTTCAAATTATGCAGAACATGGCTGGCTGAACTGTATTAGGTATTTCCCAGTAAGAGAATGTGCATCCTGCACTTGCCAACTACAATAGCTTCCCCTGAGAAAGTATGTACAATTTAAATAGATGACTCTAGCTTTTAAGGTGTTGCAGAACCATCAATCTCTTTTTCTATGGGAGAAGCTGGAATGGTACATGACCTCAAGCACCTCCCTGGAAATTGTTATCCTTGACATGCCTAAATCAGGCCCAAGGTTGGGCATTTTCAACTGTGTTTCCAAAACTATGGAACTCACTCCCTGATATAATTCAGATGGAGGAAGGTTTGACGGCATTTTGGAAGAAACTGAAAATCTTCCTGTTTATGAACCGATTGCCCTCAGCATTTAATGTCTCAGTTACTAGGCACTTGATAGTGGCTTGGGATCGTTCTAGGATAGGCACAGTATCTTTTTCACTTTTTGGAGTTAGTATATGATTATTTTATTGACTTGTAATTTTGCGAACTGTTTTATACAATATTTTTCAGGAAGGTGGTATATAAATGTTTTTTATAAATAAAAATAAATAAATAAACTTTCACATTTGAATTGTTTACTAGCTCCCCCTTCTTTCTAATGTCTTCTAAACACCACCCCCACCTCACTCTCCTTTTGGTCGATCCTCCTCCTTTTCTGGCCCCTGCATGACCTCCCCTTGCAGTTATCCCCCCCCCCACTGCTTCACCCTCAAAGTTATTCCTCCCACTCTCCATGCCCTACTCCCTCTACCTCCCCTGCCATCCCTTTCCTCCCCTCCACCCACAATCATTTTCCAGGCATCCTACCTCTCACTTAGTTCCACCACCATTGAGGGAATCACCTCTTCAGCTGGCTAGGGTTTGATCCCCACCAACCCATTCCCATATGCACCCTATAGGAACCAGCCTTGTTTTCAGCTGGTTTGGTTCCTGATGTGTGTGTCACCATGGGACCTGGCTCTGTCTTTAGCTGGTGGGGATTGGGCTCCCACCCATCTGCTCACAGGTACACTACCATGGGGATCAGGCTCATCTTTGGCTAGCAGAGGTTGGGGTTTCATTAGCCTACTCCCATATGCAGCACTTTGGAATTAGCTCCTCTTTAGCTGGTGGAGGGGTTGGGTCCCTGTTAGCTCACTCCCATGTGCATTGCCTCTACTGGGAGTTTTCTTCAGTTTTGTAGTGTAAGAATTAGGATCCCAATGGCATCAACTTCTTTGCCATGACCTTGCTTAATCTTCAGATTGTGGGAGCTTAATCTCCTTATGGCCATGATGCTTCCTGCTCTGATGTTTATGGGTAGGCTTGGGTTTGTTCATGCATGTGAAAACAAATCCATGAGTAGGTATAGATGGTAAAATAGACAGACAGATCATCTCTAATAGGTGTTCTTGCTCCTAAAAATAGAAATCCTTCTCTTCTTCAACCACCATTTCATCCTATCCTCTCTTCCACAATCAAACACCATACCACCACACCAAGGTGTCTCGTCACAATCTCCAGTGCCCTGCAAATCTTGTCTTCTTGAAGCAGTCGTAAGTTTTAGACCTGACCAAAATGACAGCAGCAGCAGCAGCAGCAGCAATATGCTGTGAAGTATATGAGCCAAACACTGAGCCAACATGTGCTCCTCTTCTCTCAGGTCCTACCTCTCTGCAGAAGACACGCGAGGCCTGAGAGTGAAGCATGTGCTGGCTCAGTCCCAATGTGTTGCTGCTGCTGCCACTGCCGTCACATTCAACCTCAGACCAACCCTTGCCTCAAGAAGAAAACGTCTGTGGGATAGAGGAGGAGGAGGATATGAATAGAAACATATGTCCATGGAGAGAGGAAAGAAGCAAATATGGAGGTCAGTGGTTAGCAGATTGCCAGTACTTACATTGCCAGCCTAAAAGTCTGTTGGCTGCTCTTCATCAAAACCCATCAGGCTGGCCAAATATTGACAACCCTTTGTGCCTTACATCTTGGCACTCATTGATCATGCAAGGCCTGCGCTGTGTGGTACCAAATTTAATATGTTATCACTTGATGAATTTCTCATCCATTATAACAATAATGAGACTTTGGGTAATTCCAGAGCAGATGCAAATGTAACATGGCATAGGGCTAGCTGTCACATGTGATCAATTAGCCCCAAGTGTGCTAAGTATAATGTCATGCTCTGAGGTTTAGAAGGGATTGGAATAGAATCCAAACAAGGAAGGCACAGACTGTTCGTTCGTTCGTTTGAGATTCCTTAGTGTTACGATGGTCATATACATGAGAGATAGACCCTTATCCTCATTATAAGGACTTACAGATTAGGTAGGTTTGTGGATTACAATTCACTGGACAACAAATTTGTTCAAACGTTTTGCATCCTGAAAACATTTTTGGTGATTATGATAGACAGCTTCAAGCTGAACACAAAAATAATTTCAGATTGACTGTATCACGTAGGAATTTAGAGAAACAAAATTTTGACGGAATTTAGCATGTTTAATCACACAATGATGCTGACATATTGCACTAGTTCACCTGAGCTAAAAATGTTTTGCTCCTGATTTTCATTTGTACTCAGCATTTGATGCTTGTCGTCTCAGTACCCAACAATAGTCGGCCAGCATTGATGGGTTCCAGTTGCCTTGATATCGCTTTTCCATCGTAGCAATGTCCTGGTTAAGTACACAAACTGCTATCAACTTCATGCATAGCATCTGTGTATGAAAGCTGATTTTATAGCCTGTACTGTCAGCATCCATTCCGACTAAGCATGCCCACACCATTGCACATTATGAGCCTCCACTGAGTGCATGCCCAGGCATTGCTGGATTAAACAAAACAGCTTACTTTCTAGGCAACATATGAGTAGACTTAAAATATGTGAGGAAATCACAAAAATAGGTGATTGCAAAAAAAAATGATGCATGATAGCAAAATTTCAAGGTGATTTTCATGATCAGTAAACCAAAATCAATAAGATACATCCAAAAGTGTTCAGGAAGCAAAATCTTCCTTGCCCAGAGTTATCACAAATTGCCGAGGAGGACAGTGAGAGCACAATTCACAGTTTACATTTATCTAGAGCCAACCCAAGGATATATGATGCCCTAGGCAAAACTTCAGCCATGTGATCCCCCACAAGGTGTCTCAAGGTCCATTCCCCTTTCCTTCCCCCCTATAGTCCAGAATCTACCCTTTCTTATCTTTCTGTAGTCCAGCATCTAGGCTTCCCTATCCCCTTAGTCCAGCATCTTCCCTTCCTACCCCCATGTCCAGCATCTCCCCTCCCCAATCCCCACAAGTTTAGCATGTCTCCTTCCCTACCCCTCTGTCTCTCTGCTTTCCTATCCCCTTCCAGGTGTGTAGCCTCTTCCCTTCCCTTCCACTTCCCCACCCCTAAGTGTCCAGTATTGCTCCTTCCCTTGCTTTCCCCCCAGGTATTCAGGATCTCCCCTCTTCCGCTCCTACTCATCACGACTGCTGGAGCTCTGCCACTGCTATCCACCAGGCTAGCACTGAAAGCAGAGTGAGAGTAGCTGGCATGAGGCCTTGAGCAAACATGCACACTCATGACTGGCCAATTTCTACCCCCTCTAAACTGCATGTTCAGAAAGGATGGAATGCAGCAGGCCTGGAGCACCATGTCCACTCAAGAAGCTGTACCATACACTTGAGTATGAATTAGAATGGAGATGACTCTGGGACATGCCAAGGCTAGTAGGAAGGTAGGGAAACTCACGTGCTCCATAAAGACAGACATTGAGCACACTGGAGCTGGACTTGGCCAGGCTTAAACAGCAAAGAGTTTAGGGAGTTTGCTGACAGCATCTCTGGAGGCATTTCAGATTGCACAGAAGCTGCAACAGAAGCTCCCTGTTTACCTAACAATGCCTTCCAGCTTATGTCTGATTCACAGCGAGAGTTATCTGATTTCTTCTTCTGGTATATGATTTCTGCACTAGTTGTGACACATTTAATATAAACATGTCCTTAGCAGGTGGTAAAGCTACAGTGAAAATGCATTCTAGGCACTGACTGCTTAGCATGAGGCCTTAAGACACTAATACCTGTGCTGACGTTTCATGAAGGAATCCTTCTATACTCTACAGGTCTCAGACAGGGGTTTTCAAATCCAGCCCTTGAGGGCTTTAAGCAAGTTTGGCTTCATGCTCTCCACCCTATGCTTGCATACCAAAGGGGACATTCTGAGCCACATTTAGCGTATCCCCTGCCCAAAGCTCCCTGCACATACATAGGAGTAGTAGGGGGGCTCTGGACGGGGTGGGAGGGGGCGGACCGAGGGAGGAATGAGGGTGGGCGATGGGTGGGGATGTGATCCCAGATATACAGGGCCTGAGCATGGCCCTGTACGTCCAGGGTTGCCAACATGGACAGGGGACTTATTCCACCTTGGAGGTGGACAGCGGCGCAGGGCCAGGTCAGTGGGACGAGGGGGTGCAGGAGCTTCCCCGCAGCCTGACTCTGCCTTTGGAAGGCTGCATCAGGGGGTCAGACTGTGGGAAATGAACTTTGTGGTGGCGGCTGGGGATCACGGCTCCATGCCATGGCAACAGGATGCCACAGCACTGTGGCTCCATACAGGAGCTGGGGCAGACCTGTGCAGGGAAACAATGGGATGTCTGGTTGCATAGAATCGAGGGATGGCCTGCCCATCCAGGCATGGGCCAGCTGTCTAGTCCCAATTCTGATCCTGTGGGAATGTCTAGCTCCCGCGGGCTCAGAATCGTGGACTAGACCGGCCCTTCCAGATCCTCGATGTCTGGGCGGGCAGGAAGCTCCCCCTTCGGAATCAGGCCCCAATAGTTTAAGAACAAGGCTAATTTGCACAGATTGGTCTCCTTAAAAATACAGATGTGTTTGCAACCCTTGTGAACCTTTGGTCTAACAGCTTCGCTGAAGGGGCTTCAGAGTTACCTCAGATTCCAGAAGTCTCTTCTTCTGCGACAGGTGTGAGGAGGACATCTGCCTCTTCATTGCGCTTCTTCTGGTCTCTGTCTCAGATTTGCTCTCCGGTCTCGGGTGGTCATGGACTCCTTTAGCCTTGAACAAGGTAAACAATAGCTTAATTTCAGCAGGGTTTAATGCATCCATCATTCTTCGAAACAGTCATCGATTTAACCTAAGATGTATTCTGCCTTTTCCTTCTGTATCACCAAGAGCTCATTTTCTTTCTTAACATGTGAAAATATTTCATTTTTGAAAGTAATTTTATTTTGTCTTAGATGCAGTTCCTTTATCTAACAGATACTGAAAAAGCTGTTCAAACATTTAATTTTGGAAAGATTCCAGGAGGATATCATTAGTGTCACTTGTGAAGAGAGGTCATAAATAATAATAGACTAATCCATGAACAATCATCTATGAAATCCAATAGCACCCCACATGACATTCTCAATAATGAGATGCCATCTACTGACTCCATATACTATTATGACAAGTCGTTCACACCTAACTCAAACATATAGAAAATGTTACTACTTTAACTTCAACTACATCAAAAATATATCAAAAATATTGGTTTACATAACTTAAATCCATTAAGAAACAAGGTCTCAGACTTATTCGGCACAACTTTCCGACTCACGTCTTGGAAAGTTACGTGCCTAATCGCATCAATGACCTTGTAAGCTTTAACAACGGGTGAACCAGTCCAATACTACAACGTTAACTAACTATGTTGTTAAACTCTTCAAATGTGCCGATAATCATGTGACTGGACTCCTCGTTGTGCTTGAGCTACTTCCGATCCCAAACTACTTTTGATCCCGACGCTTGCCTCAGGTACCAATCCCGCGTTTCACATCTATGGTTCCTCAGGGGATCATGTATCTATTTCCATTAAAATGCGCCAATGCTGCCAACGTTCTACCTTTAGAACACGACCCGCTTCTTTAAATCGTTAATCAATCTTATTCTCGGGCATGCGCGGCATTTTTCTTGGCCCGAGAATAAGATTGATTAACGATTTAAAGAAGCGGGTCGTGTTCTAAAGGTAGAACGTTGGCAGCATTGGCGCATTTTAATGGAAATAGATACATGATCCCCTGAGGAACCATAGATGTAAAACGCGGGATTGGTACCTGAGGCAAGCGTCGGGATCAAAAGTAGTTTGGGATCGGAAGTAGTTCAAGCACAACGAGGAGTCCAGTCACATGATTATCGGCACATTTGAAGAGTTTAACAACATAGTTAGTTAACGTTGTAGTATTGGACTGGTTCACCCGTTGTTAAAGCTTACAAGGTCATTGATGCGATTAGGCACGTTACTTTCCAGGACATGAGTCGGAAAGTTGTGCCGAATAAGTCTGAGACTTTGTTTCTTAATGGATTTAAGTTATGTAAACCAATATTTTTGATATATTTTTGATGTAGTTGAAGTTAAAGTAGTAACATTTTCTATACGTTTGAGTTAGGTGTGAACGACTTGTCATAATAGTATAAGCAATCCATCGTTCCAAAGAAGACCAAGCAATCGTGGATCTACTGACTCCACACATTTCCTCCTACACTTTGATTTTTGAAAAATGTGGTTGCTAAAAGTTTTGTTTATTCCTATAGCCAGTGTTATACCTGATTTTACAAAAAACAATGAGCTGGGCACAAATTAAATGTTCTTGCTGGAAATAATATAAAATCCCATAACTTGGCAGCTTGCATCAAAGCATAATGCCTTATGACTGGCTGCATATCTTCCTGAAGGTCCTCTTCTGGCCTCCCTTTTAAATTCACAGTACAAAATTCCAAGGTCCTGGTGCATGCTCCCAGGCTCATCCTGTTCATGGAACCCTGATGATTAACTATGGCCAGCAGGGAACTCACTCTGCTTCCACACCTGTGCATATGGAAACTCTAACTCAGTGACGGTGGAAAAAGCTGTGTGTACCAACAACTGTATTATCCCCATATTGAAGCCCTAAACTGCAAAACGTATAGTAACTTGCTCATCGAAAACTCCTTTTACAGAACAAACCTCTTATACAGCAAATTCTAACAGATTTCTGACACCCAGAGTTTCTGACTCAGACAGAGCAAAGGGGAATTAAAAATAAAACCTCATTTTTTGATAGTGCCCATACAGTCCATGTTATCATGTTGCAAACTGGGATCAAAAACAAATTTCCAACTCATTTAGACCATGCAGACTTTGAAGCTCAGTTGTTCATAGTAATATAGTAAATAAGAGCAGATAAAGACCAACATGGTCACTCTGGTAAGCACAGTAAGGTTTCGTTTAGACAGAAGAAGCAGGCCTGCACATATTAGAACCAAACTGAAGGAATCCGGTGCAATGTTTTGTGCAACAATGAATCAAAACAGGTAACAAGAGGAAAGGAGAATTTAAGTAATGTGAGATTACTTAGTAAATTCTTCGCTTTAGCTGTGAATTAGGACCACACATAAAAAACAAAACTGAATTGTGTTTGACTGATTATTTAAAAAAACGTTCAGCATATGATTTGTGAATGTATTGCAGATCTAACTGATAGAATTTGTGATAAGGAAACTTATCATAGTTCAGGAAGAGATAATACAAGAGGTGAATTGGCTCTGAATAAGCAACCTGTGCTGGCTGGTAAAAGCACTAAAACAGGGTGTTTACCTAAAAGACTACCAGACCCAGAATGCACTGGTTTACAGAAAGCCTCTAGGAGAGCTGAAGTAGGGAAACGTGTGCCTAATCAGAGAAGCAATGATGTAATCCCTAATCACACATCTCCTAGGGCAGGGCTTAATTCAGAACACCTGGACTGTGCTAGGGTGGAGCGGCCATCTAGGCACTTTAAAGCTAGAAGAAATTCATCATACAGACAGCAAGAGCAAGGGGAGAAAGAGGAACAGAGACAGCAAGAGCTGGAGAAGGAGAGACTGATCGTGAACAGAAGGAAGAACAGCAAGACGTCCAGAAGGTCTAAGAAAGGAGCCCAAGGCAGTACATATGCTGGGAGAGATTCCTGGGGCAAGCATTCTTCATTGGACTGGAAGAAGCCAGAGGCTTGGAGATATACAGCCAGGAACCCTCGGACAGCACCTGTAAAGCAGACGGCTGCATCTACAGAAAGAAGGAGCTCTAATACCTATTTAAGGAGGTATGGGAAAAGAGACCTGAAGTCCAGGGATTCTGACTGGAGAGCTGGGCACAGATGTTTTGCTACCTACTGGCCAAAATACCCAGAGAGGAAACCTAATGACAACGTGAGCTCAGGTATGAACTCTGATCTGTTCCCTAGCTTTGCACAAGGAAGACAGCAGGGAAACAGTTTCTATCCTGGTAGAGATCAGTTAGAGAAATCCTCTGAACCAGTGTATGGAAGTGATCCTATGATATTTCAAGAGCAAGGGGAAATATCAGATGAGGAAGTTGAATGTATGGATTGTTCTCTTTCTAAGCTGCTGTTCTAAAGCAATCCTCAGATAAGGATCAAACACCAAAAGGAACTGTACTGATTTTTAACTTCCCAGAAAAGTTTCTTTGAGAGAAAGCTTTGGGGAAAGTTGGAGCCACGTGGAGGGTGGACCAGCAATGATTTGCAGCTGGTTAAGCACCTGTGATTAGAGCAAGGCACAAGTGCACGTGGGACTTTGGAAAAAACTTCTTCTCTGTGTGAATGGAAGAAAGCTGGGTTTTCTTGATAAAGAAAATTTTCCTTTTGGGTTTATTTTTCATTCCAGCACTGCTAAGAAAGTTTATTAGCAGGGGCTAGAAGAAAGACCTTTTCTGTTCCATCAAGGTCTTTACTAAGTTGTTGCATAAGTAATTCAGTTGCCTTATTTGTTTTGTTTCCTGAATAAAACTCCTGAGAAAATTATCCTGTTGATGTTACCAAGCATATCTGTGCGAGGGAATAACACCCCATAAATAAAAACTGTTTTCTGCTTTACACTCGAGCAACTACAATTCTTTATTCTTGTTAAACGGCTAGTTTTTGTGTGAAGGAACTACAAGACCCACAATCCTTTGCAAGTCAAGTGAATTCATGTCCTTGCCAAGATTGTGGAACTTTCACAACAAGCACCCCATTTACAAATTGTATTCAATGGTTTTGTTCCGTGTTGACCCAGTCAGTGAAGAAAGTTTCAGCTTATAAATTACAGTGCAAAATTTGGCTTTTTAAAAAAATATCATGATTGCTTTATCACCATCATTCGACTGACCTACAGTGGGGAATATTTAAAATCGGAGGGTGGAGACACAGATGAACGAGCATTGCACTTGATACAGGACTTGGTTCTGAAACGTGAGCGTTGTGCAATATTCATTTGAAGACTGTGTTTGCTGGTTTATGAGGATTACTTCATCGTACAAAAAGTTACGTTTTTATTAAAGATTGGTTAAAAATAATTTAATAAAATGGATGTGGCCATCTGGAGTGGTTAGGGTATTTTCCTAGCCTCCCTTGACCTCATCCGACAAGAAGAAATTAATATTTAGGTTTGTTATTTTTGGGAAGAGGCACTCTGGTAATTTTTGGATAATTGGTGTTTATTGCTATTACTGCTAGATAGGGTTTTGATTTGTGAACTTTTGGATGCAGGCAGAGATCAGTGCAGACAGTTGTAGAGGAGGAAGGGAAGACAGGAGTGAAGAAACACTAGCAAACAGCTTGGAAGACTGACAAAAGGAAAGTGGAAAAGGAGACTTGTACCAACCTGATTAGTAAAATAAATTGCACAGACAAAAAATGTAGAAAAGAAATAAAATTCATTTTAAGTATTTTAGGATTGGAATGAACTAGCTCTGGAAAATGTGCATCTCTTCTTTTTTTGTATTTTGCTCAGTGCAAGAGGAAATGCATATCTGTTTCTCTGTTTCCAGTGTGGTACTGCCTATGGAGGGTAATTTTATAACAGGGCACCTAAGTTAATAGAGCAGGAAGGCGGCTATTTTGTAAAGACACATCCTGCATGAATCATGCTTAGATGAAAGGCATGGACATTATACCTGCTTGGGAGCAGACATTAATATTAATGCATCTTTATGCAGTTTTAAAATATGCACATAAATCATGACTCCGCCCATGCTCTGCCCTAACTCCTCCAATGAGCAGGCCTACTTTACCAATACAGGGCTACTTTTAGGTGTGACCTAATTTTATAAATCAACAGCACATGCAGAAAATCTGACAAAATTACCCCCACAGAGTCTAGTATTTGGGGGGTTTCCATTTCACTTTTTGTTTGCATGATTATTTCTAATTTGTGATCCCTTATTCTGTATTAGCTGAGGGTCTATCTATCTTCTGCATGTATGACTAGGACGAAGGATTCTGCTACTACTGTATATAGTTCAAGTGTAGGGATCTCCAGCAGTCCTTTGTGTTCTATGTTCCCTATACTAGGTGTATTGGTGCTCTAGGGCCCACTGTAATCTTCACAGTGCTGTCTTTAGGATTGTTACGGTTTGCCTCATGGGAGCTAGAACCATTATGGTATCAGAAATTTGCTATATAGATTCTAATTGTCTCTTTGCAGGGTTTGCATTATTCACATCAGGGCATGTTTACTAAACCATGTTATAAATTGGCATCTTAACATGGGTTCAGTGCCAAAAATTAGCACAGGAAGTGCGGCAAACCCGTGTTAACTGTCAGGGGTGCAGAGTTGCAAGTTAGCCAGTGCCAGGAGGGAGATTTTAAGTCAGTCCTGAATTTCTGTCAATCTCATTCTGATGCATTATGGGTCCTGCAGTACCGATTCAAATGGGTAAATTTGTGGACTATAAATACCATAACTGCATTGCAATGCAAATTTAAAAGCAAAAATGGCAATATATCTTACTCCTGTCACTGGGTAACTTGGCAACTCTCAGAAAGTTCCCACGCAGTGAAAATGGTGGGAAGCACCTCACCGCTCTAAACCTGTAATCATAATTTTACAGTGGTGGTGGTAAGTGCATTCACGCTAACTCCAGCATTGCCGACTAACATGTGCTAATGACGCCCGTTTTACTCACAATGTGCTGATAAAGCCCACTCTCCAAACTAACCAGCCCAGTCACACATTAAGTGGTTAGCATGGGACTTTTACTTCACTGGTAACAACATAAGATTTCCCATACTGGGGGGCGGAGCTTGCCGCGATCAGAGATGGCCGCCTGAAAGAGCTGCTCCCGCCCGGTATCCAGGCATTTGACTTATACCCCCCCCCCCCCCCCCGATAGAGCTAAGTTACAACGCGAATCTGCGGCACAAGGTATCGGGGAGATGTCCTCCTTAAAACCGGCGAAGCTGGATTTTACGCCGACAACTGGACTCGCGGTTAAAAGAGCGAAACAGGAGGCAGCCTCCCCACACAAAATGGCGGCGGAAAGGGAAACCGCGGAAGGTATCCGAGAGGTTCTGCAGGAGCTGCGGACAGTTAAAAACATGGTGGCGGAAAGCAAAGCAACCTTAGCCCTGGTGCAAGGAGATGTGCATGAACTGAAAAATCGGATGTCGGAGGTATGGGAGCGACTGCACAAGACGGAGTCGATCATTGAGCAGCATGACACCCTTCTCGCCCAGATTGGCCCGCTGCAAAAGAGAGTCAAAGATCTGGAAGACCAATATGAGGATCAGAACAATCGGACCCGTAGGAATAACCTGCAGATTACTGGCATTCCTGAGGGCCGGGAAGGGTTAGACTCAGTAAAATTTTTGCAGAAGCTGATCCCTGATCTGATGCAAATAACCTTTGCAGAGCCCTTTGAGATAGAGAGGGCCCATCGTGTACCATCGCAAATAATGGGAAAGAAACCGTACCCGCGTCCTATCATAGCCAAGGTTTTGCGGTACCCACAAGTCCTGCAGATATTGCAGGCTGCCAAACAGATGTCTGAGATACGCTATGAGGGACACAAAGTCAGCTTCTACCCTGACCTTTGCAAAAGAACAACAGAGCGGAGAAAAGAACTGTTGGAGTGTAGACCTTTGCTGCAGAAGCTGCAGGCAAAATATGGCCTCTACTATCCCGCGCGAATGCGAGTAACATTAGGGAACGCAACGAGGACATTTGACACCGGTGAGAAGCTGCGGGCATATCTCCGTGAATGGGCTCAAATGGAGACAGAACCATCTCACACCTGAGGACACTAATATGCTGTGGTATTTCTGTGTCTTAATGTTACTTAATGGAGAGGCTAGGGGAGTTATTACAGTAGCGGAACTAGAGTAGCAAAGGTGGGGAACTACCGGTATTTACAATGATAAATCGGGGGGGGGGGGGGGGGGAGAGGGGAACAAATAAAAATTCAGATACAAAGGCCTGGTCGGCCGGGGGGGGGTGGGCCGGGAGGGTGGCGGGAAGGAAGGGTAGGCTTCACCATTAATGATAGCGCAGTTTGCAGCTGATCGCGTTGCGGTTAGCCTTGGTACTCTTTATGTAAATAAACCTTTCTTGTTCCATTGTTCACAGATGGCGGGCAGCAACCCCAGAGACTGGGCCAGCTATCCAAATAGATAATGATAAGCTGAGAGTGGCATCCCTTAATGTACAGGGAATTAACAACCCTGCTAAGCGAAAGAAAATATTAAATTACTGTAAGAGACTGAAAGCAGATGTGGTTTATATCCAAGAAACTCATTTAACACTGTCAGAGTCTTGCAAGGTAACTGGGTGTGGATATCAGAATATATTGTCAGCGCCAGCACACGCAAGGAAGGGAGGAGTTCTAATACTAGTGCGCGCTGCGCTGACACCAAAGGTGGAAGACACAAGGATAGACCCGGAGGGCCGTTGGGCTAAAGCACGAGTCCAGCTTTCTGGCACAACCTATACCCTCATGACTCTATACGGACCTAACCAAGATGACCATGCCTTCTTTGAAAAGATTGCCCAAGAGGTGCTGATTGGAGGCGCTACTAATGTAATTCTTGGGGGGGACTTTAACCTCATACAGGACCCGTTAATAGACCGGACACCCTACAAGCATCAACATAAGCCGCGGGCCAGTAAGCAGTTGACGAGTATGATTGAAGCACTCGGCCTAACAGATCCGTGGCGGCTCCTAAATCCTGTAGAGAGAGATTATACCTTTTACTCAATGCCACACAACACGCAGACCCGCATTGACTACTTCTTGATGTCTAAAACTTTAATATCTCAGCTATTGTCGGCAGACATTGCCGCCAAGACGGTTTCGGACCATGCTGCAATCACTATAGACCTTCGCTCAGGACAACCCCAGAAGACCATACCGCGATGGCACTTTGATCGGGCCTGGCTCCACAGCGATGAATTTCGCGACTACCTACGCCCACAGATCGAGGACTACTTTAAATGTAACGTATTGCATGACACCCCCACCTGGGCGTGGTGGGAGGCATTTAAAGCTACGATACGGGGGAGCATTACATCGTATAGTATCCGTCAGAAGAAAGCAGCGGCTGCGCAGTTGCTTAACCTGGAACGGGAGATAAGAGCGGGAGAACGGTTACTTTCCAAACGATCAGATGCGCTGGTACTGATCCGGTTACAGAAGCTGAGGTATCAATACAACTCTATCCTCAACATGGAAACCTGTCAGCAACTTCAAGCTCAGCAGAGTGTGTATTACCACGAAAGCAATAGAGCCAGTGCGTTACTGGCTCAAACACTACGAGCCAAAAAAAGCTCAGTCACATATCGCTGGCTTGAGAGATGCTAAAGGGAAGATACAGCGGCAAGACGAAGAAGTTCTGAAAATTTGTGAAGCATTTTACTCGCAACTTTATCGAACTGAAGGAGTCTTTACAGCAGACGAGTTCAACAAATTTACAGCAAACCTAATTGGCCCCAAACTCACTGAGGAACAGCAGCGCCTACTCTCAGAGAATATCACCGGCGCGGACATACAGCTAGCAATGCGGCAACTTGCCAAAGGGAAAGCGAGTGGACCCGACGGTCTGCCAGTAGAGTTTTATACCACCTTCTCAAGTGAGTTACTTCCCGAACTCCATACATATTATATAGAGCTGGCGAAGGAATGTCCAGCGGTAGGCTCTGTAGCTGCCGCCACTATTGTCATACATCCTAAACCAGGCCGGGATGATCAACAGATAGAAAACTACCGGCCAATATCGTTATTGAATGCTGATTACAAGATATATGCCAAAGTACTCACTAATCGCCTCACTTCTGTGATGGAAACTTTGATACAGTCAGATCAGTGTGGTTTCATGCCGGGCAGATCTACAACAGATAACGGACGGCTGCTGGCACATATGTTAGAACAAGCTTCACAGATGGCGGACCCTATTGTAGGGCTTGCATTAGACGCCGAGAAAGCATTTGACCGTGTGGAGCTTCCCTATTTGTTTCAAGTGATGCGGTGGTTCGGAATACCAGAAAACTTCTTGGCCAGAGTACGGGTCCTCTACTCCCGCCCCACTGCGCGCGTAGCGGCTAACAGTAAACTTTCCTCTGAATTTTGCTTATCAAGAGGAACACGACAGGGATGCCCCCTTTCCCCTCTACTATTCAACTTGGCTATGGAGCCCCTTCTGATAAAAATCCGACAGTCTCCAAACGTTAAAGGGGTATGCTTGGGAGCTACCCAAGTCAAGCTATCGGCGTATGCAGACGACCTCCTGCTACTATTACATTCAGACTCGCTGGAACCCATGCTGTCGATCATTGCAGAATACTCTGGAGTATCTGGATACAAATTGAATCTCTCCAAAACCGCTATTATCCCACTGAACGAACATGTCCCTAGTGAGTTACTACATAGTCACCCGTTCACAGTGGAGAAAGATTCGTTCAAATACTTAGGGGTAGCATATGGGACCACCCTCCTGGACACTGTCCGATATTCCATGGCCCAGTGTGAAAAAATACTGGAAGAGTGCACAAACAAATGGTCCCCGTTAAACTTAACTTGGTGGGGCAGAGGGGAAACGATTAAAATGGTCATTGTACCCAAAGTGTGCTACATACTTAACATGGTCCCAATCCTATTCGACAGGAAATTTTACGTGAGACTTGAGAAAAAGCTGGTATCTTTCCTTTGGCGAGGCAGACCTCCCCGTATCGCTACATGGAAACTTAAATCCCCAAAAGACAGAGGAGGAATACACTTTCCCGATTTCTACTGGTACCACCTTGCGTCTCTCCTTAAACAGGGTGTCCAGTGGAGCGAAGAACTCATAGGGGAGGAGGCCCCCGTTTGGCTGAAGATAGAACATGCCCTGAGCCAGCCTATTCCTTTATGGATGCGCCTGGGAATGGACGACTGGAGTACTGGAAAGACTAACGTGGTCATACGTGACACCCAAACGGCCTATCGATTGCTTCGACAATATATGGGAACAGACTTGCTCCCCACGGACTCTACGGGGATATGGCGTAACGAGAAGTTCAAGATAGAAGGTCATAGCTTCCTATGGCTACCCTGGCTCCGCGCCGGTATATATAATCTTGGGCACCTGATTGAGGGCGAGGCTTACAAATCTTTCCTAGCTCTTCAACAGGAATACAACCTGCCCAAAGGGTGTTACTACCAATGGTGTCAATTGCGGCATTGTATGAGCAAAGCGGGAGTTCTCCCTATGACACTGAACACGGGTCGCCCCTTCCATCAGGAGGTTCAAGAACTTAGGACCGGAGCTAAACTTATCTCCCGATTTGTTGACATACTCAGGGACGGTGAGAAGAAGCGCTGCACAGGATTGCAAATGATATGGCAAGCTGAGACGGGGCAACCTGAAGACCCAGGCATCTGGGAAGGGATCTGGAAAAGACAACGGCGGCTCACAAGATCGGCCTCAGTCACTCAAATGCTGTATTTTCTAACCCATCGTGCTTACTACACGCCGGTACGCATAGCCCGGTGGAGCATGCAGTCGGATGCGCGATGTTGGAACTGTAGAACGGACACTGGTACTCTTGCTCATATGATATTCTACTGCCCATTGCTCCACGAATACTGGCAGGCCGTTTGGGCACGCACCTCTCAGCTGCTGGGGCTGGACACAGAACTGACCTATCGCATTGTCATCTACAAATCACTGGCTGGAGTACCAACACTGAAAGAACCATTGTCTGCTGCCTTTGACCTGCTCTTAAGCCTTGCTTTGAAGGCTATATTAAGCCATTGGAAAAACTATGAAGGCCTGTCCAGCATATACTGGTGGAACTTAATTTGTTATCATCGCACTTGTGAGATAACTTATGTGCGGCGGAAACCTACCTTTAGGCCCATGCTACGAAAATGGGATGCCCTCAGTTTATAAGCATTTTGTTAGTTATGAGATGGCTGGTGGGTATGGGGATGCTGCTCGTCACTGGAAGGGGTTCCAGTTCACTGTTAATTCTCTTGTATGCGAGGTATCTATTAGGTAGTGCTAAACACCAGAGTGTACTGCCAACCTAAGTATCAGTATGTAGACTGTGCGAATTTATGTTTGGTTGTTGTATAATGATATTATCATTGAACTACACATGCTATTCTGGTGTTTTTTTGGTTATTGTTATTGTTTGCTTATTAAAATGCTGAAATAAAGACTTTAAAAAAAAAGATTTCCCATACTGGGTCAGACCAAGGGTCCATCAAGCCCAATATCCTGTTTCCAAAAGTGGCCAGTCCAGGTAAAAAAAAGAAATACAGATTCCATGGTGCTTATCCCAGGGGGAAGCAGTGGATTTTTCTGGTCATCTTTAATAATGGTTTATGGCTTTTTCCTCCAGGAACTTGTCCAAACCTCTTTTAAACCCAGCTACACTGACAGCTTTTACTACATCCTCTGGTAATGAATTCCAGAGTTTGATTACACGTTAAGTGAAAAAATATTTTCTCTGATTAGTAACTTCATTGTGTGTTCCCTAGTCTTTTTACTTTTGGAAGGAGTAAACAACCAATCTATGTTTAACTGTTCCACTCCATTCATTATTTTATAGACCTCTATCATATCTCTACTCGCTGTCTTTTTTCCAAGTTGAAGAGCCCTAACTTTTTAAGCCTTTTGTCATAGGGGTATCCTTCCATCCCTTTTACCATTTTGGTGGCTCTTTTTTCTGTACCTTTTCTAATTCTGCTATTTCATTTTTTAGATACACTGATTAGAACTGCCTGCAATACTCAAGGTGCAGTCGCCCCATGGAGTGATACAGAGGCATTATAATATCCTTGGTTTTATTCTCCATTCCTTTCCTTATTGTTCCTAGCATTCTATTTGCTTTCTTGACCACCACTGCACACTGGGTAGAAGGTTTTAACGTATTTTTCAGAATGACGCCTAGATCCTTTTCCTGGGTGGTAGATGCTAATATGGAACCTTGCATCGAGTAACTGTAGTTTGGGTTGTTCTTCCCTAAGTGCACAACTTTGCACTTGTCCACATCAAATTTCATCCACCCTTTTGGACACCCAGATTCCCAATTAATCACGGTCTTCTTGCAATTTTTCACTATCCTATTGTGCTTTAATAACTTTGAATAATTTGTGTCATCTGCAAATTTGATCACTTCACTTGTTGTTCCCATTTCCAGGCCATTCATGAATATGTCAAAAAGCAGCGGAGCCAATACAGATCCCTGGGGTGCTCCATTATTCACTTTTCTCCTTTGATAAAATTGGTCATTTAGCCCTACCCTCTGCTTTCTATCTTTTAACCAGTTCCTAATCCACAATAGTACACTGACTCCTATCCCATGGCTTTTTTCATTTCACCAAGAGTCTCTCAAAAGCTTTCTGAAAATCCAGAGACACTATGGGGGTCATTCTGACCTGCATTTAGTGGAGATAAATGTCCAAGGCAGATGTACATTCCCCACTAAACAACTGGGTACTATGCCGGCAAATGAGTTCCCGCACGTTGTGGTACTGCAGACCCTCTGCAGACAGAAGAAAATGCTTTTAACTTAGAAAAAAGAGGCAGACACTGGCTGCAGCATTGCGAGGAGCCATATAGGGGGAGCAAGAGGGACCTCTGGAGGACTGAGGAGCCACACCCCAGAGCCAATGATGCAATACCGGCCTGCACCCAATCCAGAAAGGGAAGAATTCCTTTTAAAAGCCCAGACACAGGAGACACAAGGGACACAGGAAGGAAGCTAACCCTGGAAGGAGAAAGGAGAGCTTTCCTGGAAGGAGAGAAGGACCAGGGAATAGGAGTCCTGACAGAAGGAACCGGCCCAGCAGACTCAACAGAACCAGGTGAAGGAGTCCGCTTCAAATATCCCAAGAGGGGAGAGGATACACTTTCCAAGTGGGAAAGATACAAAGAAGAAGCTAACCCTGGAAGGAGAAGGACTGTGCCAGAGAGTCCTGGACCTGAGTCTGGCAGAGGCCAGCAACCTTTGAAAGACACAATGAGGAGTAACCAAGAAGGAGGTGAAAGAGTTACTTTGAAAGGTAACATTCCTGGCCCAGAGAGAAAGAAGCTGTGGTGCAAGTGTGGCTTAACCCCAGCAGAAGGCCGGCTGGAGAACTGGAGGCCTACCTTGGTGTCAGAGAGGCCAAACCACAGCAGGAACAAGCATCAACCCTCACTTGGCCGTGAAAAACCCAAAAGGAAAGGTAATCACTATTTTACTGATTGTGATTTTATGAATGCTGTGACGCAGGAGGAGCAGGGCCTAGAGGAATGCTGTCCTTCTAGAACTATTTGTGCTACAAAATACAAACCTGTGCCAAACAAGAAACTCTCTAGTATAAGAGCAGTAGGCAAGAGAAACTGTCCTCACTCTAGAGGTGTACAAAACCAAGGCTTACCTTTGGATGCAGCGTATTGGGACATCGTACAAACATTGTATAAAAAGCCTGAATGCGAGCCACTAGATATTCCTGACTGTGAACCAATGCAGGTGGAATTCCCGGATGACCTTTCGGACCCTGAGATGGATTGCAGCTATTGCCTGGCAGAAAGCTTTGAGCCCTTAGCCGAGGAGTAGAGCTGTGGTCTGGGGGAAGGTTTTGAATCTGTGTTTCTTATAGTACTGCTGTGAAGTTAACAGGTCTAACTCAGTTCATGTTTCTTTTTCTTTCAACCTGAAGCAAGGACATTTTTGTGTTGATGTAAATTCTGAGCTATTGAACCTATTTGCAATACGGGAAATAAAAGCCTTTATTCTCCCTACCCTCGGACTGTTATATTCTTTGGAGCTTTGGTTACCCAGAAGGCTACCAGGACTATAAAAACCTGGGCCCTGTCTTTGAGCTAAACTCCACCATAAAATATTTTTGTGTCCACCCTCCCTGCTGTGACATCCCAGTGCCACCAGGGGGGCATTGTGACAACGTACAGCAGAGATGTGCGGGGAGCTCAGTATGAGGGCAGGAGTGGGCGGACCTAGGGAGGAGCCAGGAGGCATACCCCTGACCCTGGACATATAGGGCTGATTCCTGTGTTGGCCCTATATGTCCTGGGTCGATCATTACATGGGGAACTTATTCCACCTTGGAGATGGAATAAGTTCCCCCATGGTTCGCAGTGGACAGTGGAAGGCCCAAGAGAAAGGTGAGCAGGGGCAGGCGGATCCCCACAGCCCAATCCTGGCCTCGGAAGGCCCAATCAGGGATCAGGAAGTGGGGAACAAGCTATTTAATGCAGCACCGGTAATCGGGGCCTTAGCATGGAGCCACAGTGCCATGGCGATGGGACTCCATGGCACCGCGGTTCCATGCAAGAGCCCAGGCTGAGCTAGCTGGGGAAGTGGTGAGACATCCAGCTAGATGGAATCACAGCACATCCTGCCTGTCCAAGCCAGTTACACCCGATTCTGATCCCGTGGGGACGTATAGCCCCTGCATGATCAGAATCAGGTGCAAATCGGCCCATCCAGATTTTGGACATCTGGACAGGACAGACGGACCCTGATCGGAAATGGCCTCCACATCAACTGGCTTACCTTTATCTACCTGTTTATTCACACCTTCAAAAAAAAATAGCAGATTAGTGAGACAAGACCTTTCTTGGTTAAATCTGTATTGGCTTTCTCCCATTAAACCATGACTATCTGCATTAATGGTTCTCAACCCAGTCCTCTGGGACCCCTAGGTCAGTCATGTTTTCAAGATATCCACAATGAATATGCATGTGATAGATCTGCATGCACTGCTTCCATTGTATGCAGATCTATCTCATGCATATTCATTGTGGATACCCTGAAAACCTGACTGGACTAGGAGTCACAGAGGACTGGGTTGAGAACCATTGATCTGCATGTTCAGTAATTGTATGTTTTATAATGGTTTCTACCATTTTACTTGGCACTGACATCAGGCTCAGCAGTCTGTAGTTTCCAGGATCACCTCTGGAACCCTCTTTAAAAATTGAAGTTGCATTGGCCATCCTCCAATCTTCAGGTACTACAGATGATTTTAATGATAGTTCACAGATTACTAATAATAGGTATGCAATCTCATCTCAGTTCTTTCAGCACCCTGGGATGTAAACCATCCACGCCAGTGATTTGCTATTCTTTAGTTTATCAAATAGCTGTATGACATCTTCCAGGTTTATCAATTGTTTCAATTCCTCCGATACATCACCTGTAAATACCATTTCTGGCATGGGTAACTTCCATACATCTTTTTCAGTAAAGGCCAAAGCAAAGAAATCATTCAGTCTCTCCATTATGGCCTTGTCCTCCCTTAGCGCCCCTATCACCCTCTATCATCTAATGGTCCAACTGGCTCTCACAGATTTTTTACTACAGACGTGCTTAAAGTTTTTATTATGCGTTTTTGCTTCCATGGGAAACTTTTTTTCAAATTCTGTCTTATCAATGTCTTGCATCTAACTTGCTAGTGCTTATATTGTATCCTGTTTTTGTCATTTGGCTCCTTTTTTCATTTCCTCAAAGATGCTTTTTTGGCTATAACAGCCTCTCTGCTTTAAAACATGCTAGCAGTCATTTGGCCTTCCTTCCATTTTTCTTAAAACGTTGAATGCATCTGATTTGGGCTTCCAAGATAGTATTTTTAAACAATGCTCATGCTTGATGTAAACCTTTAATCTTTGCAGCTTTCCTTTTAGGTTTTTCTTAACCATTTTCCATATTTTATCATAGTCTCCCTTTTGAAAGTTTTAAGCTAGTGCTGTGGATTTTCTTGCTGTCCTCCTTCCATTTGTTAAATCAAATGCGATCATGTTATGATTACCATTGTCTAGTGGCCCCGACACCTTTATCTCTTGCACCAGATCCTGTGTTCCAATAAGGACGAGGTCTAAATTAGCTTGCCCTTGCACTGGTTCATGAACCAGCTGCTCTATGTAGTCGTGTAATTCATTATGTGCTCTTTACTGCGTGCTATATCCCATGCTAACCATTAGGGCACTCTAGTAAACATACCCCCTAGTGTCTGGCAGTACAAGGATAGTGTTTTATTTTATTTATTTAAAAACTTCTCTTATCCACACTATCAAACTCTAGGTGGATTACAACAGTACAAACATAGCCCATGACATCAACTAGTGTACAATACAACACATAAAATATCCATTTATTGTTGTTGTTGCTGGGGTGATATCATAATTTGAATTTTGTGTCCTGTTATATGAATATTTCACTGTGTATATAATCCATACTGTGCTGACTTTATACCATATTGTTGTTGTTACTGTGATTTAATTTATCTATATCCAACTTAAAATTGCTGTTCTAACTGGGGGTAGTTTTATAACAGGAAGCCTATGTTGAAAGTCCAAAAAGGAACCTATTTTAAGACTATTGTCTAAAGGCAACAGAGGTTCCCAAAAAAAGCCCAATGGCGAGCAATTGCCTGGCTTAAATGTAGGTGCCTCCCAGAAAACCACTACTGGCTAGACCAATACATGACCCCCCCTTCCTCCCCCCCTTATTTATATTTAATAAGTAGTTTGAGCGAAGTTGCATGCAGGTGCAGTAGGTATTTCCCTGTCTCCAGAAAGCTTATAATGTGTGTGTGGGGCGGGGGGAGGGGTTGCATATTCCAAGGGATTAATGAAGTTTACAGACCTGCAAACTGCATTAATCCCACTAAGTGGGATATTCAGCGTCGCATAGCTGGTTTGTGTCACTGAACACCTTCTCCATAGCCAGCTGAATGCCCTGTTGCTATGCGCTGAGTGTCAGAGATTCTGTGGGAGGAGCGGGGGCAGCTCCCATGGTTAGCTGGTCAGCGGTGGTATTGAGAGCCTGACCATCTTACCTAAACCGGCTAAATTAAGGCAGTAAAAAAGGTGGCCTAAGTTTAGCTGGTTTAACTATCTGGCCAATAGCTAAATACCGCTGCTGAGAGGACAGCTAAATAACTGTCTGGGCAAAGCAGATATTCACTGCCGCTGGCTGGATATGGCCCTGCACTGAATATTCAGGCATTAAGTAAAGTGGCGATGGACAGCTGCTTTAATCATGCCCCCCACCCCCACCTCTTACATCTGAGGTAGTGGAGGGTTAAATGGCTTGGCCAAGGCTACAGGGAGCATGACTGGGATTTGAATGCTGGCTTCCTGGTTTTAGCCTGCTGCTGTATCCACTAGGCTATTCCACTCTGTTATTGGTTTGGTCTATAACCCGACAGGAATTAGAGCATTACTCAGCTAGTGAAAATAGACTCTGGTTCAGATAGATGTGGGTTTTGTAAACTTCCAATAGCAGGCACATTTCACCTGTGCCCAGGCTTACCTGGAAGAAAATTGCCTTGCAGTCAAGTCTCCAGAAATTGGTGACCGGGTAGCCACTGTGGCCCCTGCAGGGGATCAGCTCCAGCGTTGCGTTACAGTTATTACAGAGCTTCTCTGCAAAAGGATAAGCAAAGTGAGAACCGTCTGCAGGAATCTGCTATGAAGTCCTTTCAGCACTGCCTTATTTGGGACAGGGAAAAAAATAGAGACAAGCCGCAAGCAGCTCTTAGGAAGGAGCTTGCTGGCAGTGTGTGCACCTAAGCCCAGATTTAGATATAGGCAACTGTCTAGGTCATCAAATTTTGAAGGCAATAAATATCTGAACTAAACAGGAGCCTGATTCTGCTTGCTCTAGGACTGTGCTCTGTGATCTGCTAGGGGAGAAATCTCCTCTCCCCGTTACACTCCAATCTAGCCTATCAGGACTAGTATGACCCAATAGGCAAAGTAGACAGCTGCCTAGAGTTACATCATTCCCAGAGCGCCCATTGCCACAGGAAGTCAGTGTTGGAGGGGCTGAAGCAGCAGATCATAGAGAGAAGGATGGGCAGTGCAGCGCTGGAGCGTTCCGGTGAGTGCGGTGTTGCTCTTTACATGCCGTTGTCACCACTATAGGTCCTGGAGAGGGGTGGCAGCAGCAATGGGAGGTGCCGTAGAAGGACTGAAGGCCCGACTAGGCAACAGCCCTGCTGCCTATGGGCACCAAGACTTTAAATCCAGCTCTGGCTTCCTAACTAATGAATGCACAACTGCAATGCCAGCATCTGAAGGCCCTTGAAGGGGGGAGTGGGAAGGGGGAAGTGTCAGCTGCCTTAATTGGCCACTAAACCGCACTAAGGTAAATTTTAGGATGAGAATATGAGCAAACAATAAACTAATCAAGCAAAAGCGACAACTGACAACTTGGCAAGAAAATTATTCTGCAAAGTCTCCAGGATAGGTTTAAGGGTGGGGGTGAGGAAGATTGGAGAATGCCATAACAGTGTCTCTATTAATATAATTGAATTCATGTTTAATAGACAGCCCAGGGTCTGGACCAGCAGAATTCAGCACTGATTCAACAGCATGCATTTTCACACATTCCACTAGATCCGAAGAATTCAAAGCATATTACATACAAAATCAATTCAGTAATATGTCCAAACAGTTTGTTACAATTTTCAAGAAATTAAAACAAATTTCAACTCATAAAATACAGACAAAAACTAAGGGAGTCTTTTACTAATGGGCGCTAAGTTGCTGCAGCTAATGTGCATTCAGCACCAAAACCATGTGAAACACCCTCATGTTAACTGTCAGGGGTGTGGAAAGCATTTCCCTGGTAGATAACACGCAGCCCTGTCCGATAGTGTGGGCTGCATTAGTGTGGGTGCACCTATTGAGGTGGTGCTAGGGGGACCCACACAAATGCAGTTAGCGCACAACGTGAACGCAGCACTAACTGCGCCAAGCTCACCACGCCCACTCTCCGTCTCCCCACTCAGGCCTCTAATGTGGGTTGCGCACTTAGCATGAGAATCAACTGCGCTAAATGACATGGCCCTGCACTACTGGGTAATGCGTGTCCCAACACGTCTTTAGCATGCGCCAGAACGTCCACTGCCAGGTAGCGCCCATTAGTAAAAAGCCCTCTGAAAATACAGAAATCTAGATAATACATTATTAGAAAATGGAATAGAATGAAATACAGTATTAAAATCACCGGGCCTGATATTTGACGGCATTTACACGGTTTATAGGCCTGTGAATGGTGTAAAGGCGGCTTAGAGGGATATTTGGCGGCACTAAACCAGTTAACGTCACTGAATATCCACAGGGTCTTCCATTACACACCCTGATGCTAAGCAGGCAGCACGGGAGCATGCCGTAGGCGTTCCGGGGTGGAGTGGAAGCAGCACCGATTGTTACGTGGGCAGCGGCAATAGGGACTGGCAGGTAAAGAGAGGCGCGGGAAAAGCTGGCCTATCTTTACCTGTGGAGCTCGCTGGGCAGCGGCAATAGGGACTGGCAGGTAAAGAGAGGCGCGGGAAAAGCTGGCCTATCTTTACCTGTGGAGCTCGCTGGGCAGCGGCTCCGTATCTCTGCTGCCCGGTAAGCTTCTGCACCATGTGCTGCCGTGCGGCAGATCTGGATATTCCATGCCGGTGGCCGATCATGGCCCTGGCATTGATTATCCAGGGTTAAGGGTCTGCGGCGAAGGCTATGCACCCTAGACTTGCCGGCCACCGCCGCCGCCGAATATTGGGCCCACTATTCTCATTTTCAAATATTTCTGCAAGAAATATGTTTTAAGAGTATGAGGGAAGGCCGTGGAATTTTCCAGGCTTCTCATTTCATAAAGTAACTGGTTCCACTCCAAGCCTGTTTCAAAGGAGAATAATTTACCAAGAGGCTATTTAAAACTGAAATCCTTTATAGAGGGATAAGATTTCTAACAGAACACGACCACTTCTCATTTTCAGGAAAAAACACACATTTTGACATATACTCATGAATTTAAAACACGTAAAATTTTAAAAACAAAACATAATAATGTTAAAAATTCTTGCCTGGATTTGTGATGAATGCAATTTAGACAATAGTGGAGTTCCTCTATCCATTTGCATGAATTAATTTAGCAGTTGTGTTTTGCACTAGTTAAATAATCTTGCAATAATGCAGTTGTGGTAAAATTAGAGCCTGAAATAAAATTCTAAAATGGTCCTCATGCAAATGAGAATGAATTTGCCTGAGATATCATAGTTTGCAATATACTTTTCTTACTATGTAAGATATGTTTCACTCCCTAGAAAAAAGAGAAGTTTAAAATGACTCCTAAATTCCTCAGTGAAGAAACAAGGGGATTCTTATACCCACCAAAAGTGGGAATTCCTTCGGATTATTATCATAAAAGTTTCCTAGCCATAACAATTTGGTTTTATTGCCATTCAAACACGGCTACGCATCCAGTTCTCAACCTGGATAAAAGCCTTATTAAGTAGCTCAAAAGTTTCAGGCACATTTGTTTCTTCTGCCTCAAGTTTATGAACTGCTAAATAGGGTTTTTATCCAAGTTGGGAACTGGATGCATAGTCATCTTTGAAATGAGGCGGGCACATGGCTCGGAGCAGGTTCCTCTTTAGTGCAGTTATTTGGCATCTTTTAAAACGTGGTACCCTAGACAGTTGCCTGAAGGTCTCATGATTTGCCTGTGAGTCTGAAGAATTCCTGCTTCCATAAAATGCCTAACTTGTGTTGCAGCCATTAATTTCAGTGTTTCATTTGCATTTATATTCCTTTCAATTTGTCTTTCCACATTGCAAATGGTGAAGAGTAAGAATGGGTGCACTGCTTTTGTCCATGAAGGAATACCACTCCCACCCCCTCCCCACTCCCACTCCCACTCCTGCCACTCCACTTTGGGTCCCCTTACTTTGCTGTTTCTGGCGGGCCTTGTCACAGATTGCTGGCCGAAGCTGCAGCTTGGTGCCATCTGGCAGGGCGCAGCTGCGACTGCACAGCACCACACCGAGGCAGGACTTCTTCAGGATCTGGCAGTTGTGATTGTTGGTGTTGCGCATGGCCCAGCCGCTGAGGTGCCGCTGCGCATTCTTGTCCTCGGAGCTGTAAATGAAGCGCACGTAGCCATCTGTCCACTCCTGGAAGCTATCAAACTGCTTCAGCTCCTGCTGCACCAAGAGAGGGAAAACACACAAACACAGCAGTTAACAGGGGCCCTGCCAGTCCCCAAAGTGGTGAGGCACATATAATCCATATGCATGATATCTGTTCAAATAAATACATGAAAATAAACACAGCACTTAACTTGCCCATAATTTAAATGTAAATTCCAAATAACATCATTCTACCTATTCTTAACAAGTGGAGATAATTCCTAACTCACATCAATAAGGGAGAAAAAGGAACTCAGCACCCACGAGCTCAATGTCCCGGCTCTGGAAAATTAGGCCATGGACTAGCTCTATGACATCATGGGTCCAAAAAACTCCCTTCAGATGTTATACACATCTATTCAGTACAATCAGTATGCCCTTAAACTCATCGCATACAAAAAGGCATAACAAAAATATACGAGTATATAACACATATATTCAGGGTTGGCCCATCCATTGGGCAAGAATGTTGTCTACACAGGACCCCGCATTTCAGGGGGCCCCGCGCCAACAACAACCCATATTGAACACCGGCAGGTAGGGCGGGGGGGGGGGCTTAGACTGCAAATTGTGGGGGGGGGGGGGGTGCTAGGACTGGGAATGGGCTGTGGAGGGGGGGGCTTGAACTGGAAATAGCTGATGGGGAGGGTGGCTTGGAATGGAAATGGGCTGTGGAAGAGGGGCTTGAACTGGAAATGGGCTGAGTGGGGGGATGCTTGGACTGGAAATTGTGTAGGGGAAGCTAGGACTGGAAAGGGGCTGAGTGGAGGGGGGGCTTGGACTGGATATGAGCTGATGGAGGGGCTAGGATAGGACTGGAAATGGGCTGATGGGGGGGCTAGGATTGGAAATGGGCTGTTTGGGGGGCTTGGATTGGAAGGAATGATGGAGAGGCTAGGACTGGAAATGGGCTCATAGGGGGGCTTGGATTGGAAATGGACTGATGGAGGGGCTTGGAATGGAATTGGGCTGAGTGGGGGGAGCTAGGACTGGAAATAGCTGATGGGGAAGGGGGCTTGGACTGGAATTGGTTTGAATGGGGGGGCTTGGACTGGAAATTGGGGGGGGAGCTATGACTGGAAATGAGTTGAGTGGGGGCGAGCTAGGACTGGAAATGGGCTTATGATCGGGCTAGGCAAGGACTGGAAATGGGCTGATGGGGGCTAGGATTGGAAATGGGTTGATGGAGGGGCTAGGATAGGACTGATGGGAGGGCTAGGACTGGAAATGGGCTGATGGAGGGGCTAAGATAGGGTTGATGTGGGGCTAGGATTGGAAATTAGCTGCTGGGAGGCTAGGATTGGAAATGGACTGATGGAGGGGCTAAGATAGGACTGGAAATGGATGGGGGAGCTAGGACTGGACATTGGCTCATGGGGGGGCTTGGATTGGAAATTGGCTGAGTGTGGGGGGAGCTAGGACTGGAAATGGGCTGATGGAGGGGCTAGGATTGGAAATGAGCTGGTGGGAGGCTAGGATTGGAAATGGGCTGGTGGGGGGCTTGGACTGGAAATGGGCTGAGTGGGGTGGGGGGAGCTAGGACTGGAAATGGGCTTATGATCGGGCTAGGCAAGGACTGGAAATGGGCTGATGGGGGCTAGGATTGGAAATGGGTTGATGGAGGGGCTATGATAGGACTGATGGGAGGGCTAGGACTGGAAATGGGCTGATGGAGGGGCTAAGATAGGGCTGATGTGGGGCTAGGATTGGAAATTAGCTGCTGGGAGGCTAGGATTGGAAATGGACTGATGGAGGGGCTAAGATAGGACTGGAAATGGATGGGGGAGCTAGGACTGGACATGGGCTCATGGGGGGGGGCTTGGATTGGAAACTGGCTGAGTGTGGGGGGAGCTAGGACTGGAAATGGGCTGATGGAGGGGCTAGGATTGGAAATGGGCTGGTGGGAGGCTAAGATTGGAAATGGGCTGATGGGGGGCTTGGACTGGAACTGGGCTGAGTGGGGGGGAGCTAGGACTGGAAATGGGCTGAGTGGAGGGGGCCTTGAACTGGAAATAGCTGGGTGGGGGAGCTTGGACTGGAAATGGGCTGAGTGGAGGGGGAGCTAGGACTGGAAATGGGCTGAGTAGGGGGGGCTTGGACTGGATATGAGCTGATGGAGGGGTAGGATAGGACTGGAAATGGGCTGATGGGGGAGTAGGATTGGAAATGGGCTGATGGGGGGGCTTGTAATGGAAATGGACTGATGGAGGGGCTAGGATAGGACTGGAAATCGGCTGATGGGGGAGCTAGGACTGGAAATTGGCTGATGGGGGACTAGGACTGGAAATGGGCTGATGCGGGGACTAGAAGGGAGCAGATGCTGGGCGGGGCTGGAACTAGAAGGAAGCTGATGTTGGGGAGGACTAGAATGGGATGTGGCTTGGAGAGTGAAATGGAGAGGGGAAAAATATTTTGTGTGGGAGGGAAGAAAAATCTACAATTGGCCAGGTATTGGGAGAGTAAATTGGGATTGAGGATGGAGGGGTAAAATTTGAGTGGATGAAAAGAGATGGAGGAAAGAGCAAAAGGGGAAAGATCTGTATGTTAAAGCAGATGTAGACAGAATGGAAAAAAACTAGAAGAAAGGAGAAATGGTCATCAGACAATGGAGAGTTAGCAGAAGACAAGAAGAACCCTGTAGAAAGTGACTGGAGTCACTGCAACTGAAAAATAAAATGCACAAACAACAAAAGGTAGAAAAATACTTTTTTATTTTGAATTTATTAACTGGAATATATCAGCTTTGGGAAATGTGAGTCTTTAACATCTGCATTTTGTTTAGTACGAGGGGCGGCCCAAGGGGGGTGCGGGGCCATGTGCGGAGACTCGGTGCGGGGCCTCATTTCCATAAGGGGCCTCATTTGCATAAATATTTGCATAATGTTACCATATACTAACTTTTAGTAAACATGCCTCTTAATGAGTGTATGGATAAAGAAAGACTAAAAGATTTCTACATTACTATAATCCAGTGCCAACCACCAGGTACATTAGGAACTACTACAAACACTGCCCATTTAGAACCCATAGCAAACCCGCTGTATCATAACAGCACTACCAGGACTCACAAAGCACCATAACCTAGCTATCAAAAGGCGACACTGCAAATATTAAACCAATACATTTCAGAGAATAACAATATATGACCTACTGGAGAAAGAGAACAAGTGACAATGTCAAATAGGAATTACATAAACAGAATACCTCAGCTCAGTTACACATGCAGAACATAGACCATCACCAAACAAGTAATCACAATTTAGAAACAGGAAGACAATAATTAAACTGGGAACCCCAAAAGCCAAACTTGGAATGTACAACAACAATGTAGAAATAAAACTATAAATTCATTTCTAGGAGTGGAGGAGTGGCCTAGTGGTTGGGACAAGGTACTTCAGGCCAGAAGGTTGGGGGTTCAAAACCCACTAGAGAACAGCAACCTTGGGCCAGAAGGACTGGGGTTTCTAGTCCCACAGGTGCTCCTTGTGGTCTTGGGCAAGCCACTTAACCCTCCATAGCCCATGTTCCCTGTAAAATAGTTATCTCCAATTTATAATGCCCTGTTCAATGTAATTTCAGTTTGTTCAATGTAAACCACACTGATGCAGAATAGAACAGTATATAAGAAAATGTAAATAAATAAAAAAATAAAAATAAATTTCCTCTTGTACTAAAAGCGTGGACGTTAATGATGCACATTTCCCAGAGCTGACATATTCCAGTTAATAAATTCAAAATAAAGAGATATCTTTCTACCTTTTTTGTGCATTTTTTTTCGGTTGCAATTGCTCCAGCCACTTTCTTCTGGTTTCTTTGTGTCTTCTGCTAACTCCATCGTCTGCTGTCCATTTGTCCTTTCTTTTCTCTTCTAGTTTTTTTTTCCATTCTCTCTCTACATCTGCTTTAACATACTAATCTTTCTCCTTTTGCTCTTTCCTCATTCCTATTTCATCCACTCAAATTTTACCCCTCCATCCTCAATCACCACTTACTCTCCCAATACCTGGCCAATTGTAGATTTTTCTTCCCTCCCACACAAAATATTTTTCCTCTCTCCATTTCACTCTCCCAGGCCAGCCCCACCCAGCATCCACTTCCTTATAGTCCCCGCATCAGCCCATTTCTAGTCCTAGCTCCCCCATCCATTTCCAGTCCTATCCGAGTCCCTCCATCAGCTCATTTCCAATACCAGCCTCCCATCAGCCCATTTCTAGTCTTTCCTAGCCCCACCATCAGCCCATGTCAAATCCTAGCTCCCCTCCACTCAGCCCATTTCCAATCCAAGCCCCCCATGAGCCTACTTCCAGTTCTAGCCCCTCCATTAGTCCATTTCAATCCAAGCCCCCACCACAGCCCATTTCCATTCCAAGCCCCCTCCCCATCAGCTATTTGCAGTTCAAGCCCCCTTCCCCTCAGCCCATTTCCATTCCAAGCTCCTGCCCCCATCAGCTATTTACAGTTCAAGCCCCCCTTCCACTTAGCCCATTTCCAGTCCTAGCCCCCCCATAGACTATTACCAGTCCTAAGCCCCCATCAGCCCACTCCTAGTCCTAATCCCATCAGCCCATTTCCAGTCCTAACCCCCCATCACCCAATTTTTCAGTTTAAGCCCCCCATAGCCCATTACCAGTCCTAACCCCCCATCAGCCCACTTCCAGTCCTAACCCCATCGGCCCATTTCCAGTCTTAGCCCCCCCCCCATAGCCCATTCCCAGTCCTAACCCCCATCAGCCCACTTTCAGTCCTAACCCCCATCAGCCCATTCCCAGTCCTAACACCCCTCCCCAACAGCCCATGGAAATTTTAAAATAAAACAAAAAGGCTGGCTGCTGCCATTGCCGCAGAATCGAGTGTCCCACAGGACCCTCCCTGCCCGGCAGAGCCTGCCCTCCCTGCATCAGCTCCCTCTCCACAGTCGCACCGGCTTTCAGAGCGTGAAGAGAGAGTTTCTCCCTCGTGGCTCTGTTAAGCCCGCAGGCGCTGATGGGAAAGTTTTTAATTTTAAAATGTACTTTTAAAGCAGAATTTTCTTTACGCGGGGCCCCCTGAAACGCGGGACCCTGTGCCAAAAACATTCTCGCTCAATGGACGGGCCGGCCCTGTTTAGTACAAGAGGAAATTAATTTAATAGTTTTATTTCTGCAGTGCTGTTGTAAATTCCAAGTTTGGCTTTTGGGGTTCCCAGTTATTGTCTTCCTATTTCTAAATTGTGATCCCTTGTTCTTTGGTGATGGTCTATGTTCCGATGGTGTAACCGAGCTGAGGCATTCTATTTATGTAGTTTCTATTTGACATTGCCACTTGTTCTCTTTCCCCAGTAGGTCATATATTGTTGTTCTCTGAAATGTATTGGTTTAATATTTGCAGTGTTGCCTTTTGATAGCTAGGGTATGGTGCTTTGTGAGTCCTGGTAGTGCTGTTATGATACGGCGGGTTTGCTATGGGTTCTAAATGAGTTAGCAGAAGACACAAAGAAACCAGAAAAAAGTGGCTGGAGCAATTGCAACAGAAAAAAAATGCACAAAAGGTAGAAAGATATCTCTTTATTTTGAATTTATTAACTGGAATATGTCAGCTCTGGGAAATGTGTTATTATAGAGCCTGTATATGTTATATATAATATAATGTGTGTTTTTATGATGGATTCAAGGTTTTAAGGCATAAGGGCTATGTGCAATATATTTAATGGTTTGAGGCACAAGGGTTGCATGTAATATATGTAATATGTATTATATTTTTGTTATTCCTTTTAGTTTATGATGAGTTTAAGGGCATTCTGATTGTACTGAATAGATATGTATCACATCTGAAGGGAGTTTTTTGGACCCTTGATATCATAGAGCTAGCCCATGGCCTAATTTTCCTGAGCCAGGACATTGAGCATGTAGGTGCTGAGTTCCCTTTTCTCCCTATTGATGTGAGTTAGGAATTATCTCCATTTGTTAAGAATAGGTAGAATGATGTTATTTGGAATTTAGATATTATAGGCATCATTCTGGTGGAATGGACTAAGACATAATATAAATGTGGCTTCATGTGACTTTAGGGTTTTTTTTAGATATCTTGTCTTTTCAAATCCACAAGCGAGGTGAGTTACAATCAGGAACAATCAGTGGCTCCCTGGCCTAGAGGGTTTACAAAGGGTCAATATTCAAATGTTAAAGGGTCAATATTCAAAAGCACTTATCACTTAACACCTTATCTCTTGCACCAGATCCTGTGTTCCATTAAGAACTAGGTCCAGAAGAGCTTCCCCTCTTGTTGGTTCATGAACCAACTTCTCCAAGAAGCAGTCATTTATTTCATCTAGAAACTTTATCGCCCTAGCATATCCTGCAGTGACACTGACCCAGTCGATACTGGATAATTGAAATCACCCATTATTACTGTGTTGTAATTTTTGTTAGCTTCGTTGATTTTCTCTTAGCATTTCATCATTCATTTGTTCATTCTGGCTAGGCAGTCGATAGTACACCCCTACTGCCATTGCCTTCCCCTTTTTACATGGGATTTCTATCCATAGAGATTCTACAGTGTATTTTGTTTCATGCAAAACTTTAATCCCTTGTGGCTCAATGCCTTCCCTAACATAGAGCACAACTCCTCCACCAATTTGATCTACGGAGCTCTGTCTGCCTTTTGGGTCCTGCGTGTGGAATGGGAAGAATTTTGGAGATACTACTCTGGAAGTTCTGGATTTCAACTTCCTATCTATAAGCCTAAATTTGACCTCCAGAACCTCCCTCCCATACTTTCCTATGTCAATAGTACCAACATGTACCAAGACAGCAGACTCCTCCCCAGCGTAAAGAAATACTTGAAGAAGGGGGAAATTCCAAAAGTACTGAGAAGGAGGAGGAAATGGTTGAATTTCTGAGAAAGGTATGAGTTAAATCCATTTCCCCCTAATTCCCTAACTACGGATTTGTTAGTCTAACTTTCGGTAGTGGGCAAATTCTGGAAATAATACTAAAAGAAAAATAGTACAACACCTTGAAACAAGTAGATTACAGTACACTAAACAGTGTGGATACACAAAAGCGAAATCCTGTCAGATAAACTTTACTGGGTTCTTGAATGTGGTGGGTCAGAGAACGGCAGTGGATTCTGCCTATGTTGACTGTAGTAAAGCTTTTTGACATTATTCTACATAGAAGACTGGTAAACAAGCTGGAAAATATAGGAGTAGGGCAGAAAATTGTTAATATGGGTGAAGAACTGGTTGTGAAAGAACACAGAGGACTGTGGCTTGTGGAGTTAGCTCTGGAGAAGGTACAATGTCAGTGAAGTATCCCTAAACTTGATGCTAGGACCAGTTCCTTTCAATATTTTAATGGCAACATTGCAGAGTGACTTGAAGGAAAATATCCTTGTTTGCAGATGATTCAAAAATCTGTAAGAGAGTGGACGTGCCAAAAAATGGAAAAATGAAAATGAAACTGGACGTGGATAAAGTCTTAGAAAATGAGCTTCAAAGAAAAAAGCTTAAAATCTGAGGGGCATGCTTACTAAGCTGCGAAAGGCTTTCGCAGCTAATGCAGCGAGTTAGCGCAAATAGTGCTACGTTAGCTGCAAATGTCGTGGGTCATCTGTTGGGGGCATGACAACATTTCCCCAGTGCATACTGTAACACTGCTGCCACGCCGTCATGCAGAGATCATGGTAGAGGAGCACAGTGGATGTAGCTAATGCCACCCATTGAGGTGGCATTAGTTGCACCCGCGATGTCTGCAAAACCAGCAGTTACCCCATGGTGCTGACACTCGTGGTAACCACTCATTGCAGACCCACCTGCTCTCCACCGACACAATGCCCACATGTGCTGGTAACCCGTGGTATGCAGATAGCGCAGAAACTTCCCTGCGCTATCTGCATCTGGCCTGCATTAGCTGTTACCGTTGTGTACTTTTCCCATATTTTTGCCATGCTAACAGCTAATGTAGCTTAGTAGGCATGTCACAAATTTCATCAGCTAATTATCATCAGGAAGGAGAAGAACCGGAGACAGTTAAACAATAAATCGATCTAGGAGCAGCCACTTCAGGTGACCTAAGTGTAGTCAATCCATAAAGCAAAAGGAAAAGCTTTCGGTGTGCTGCTTCGTTGCATAAGCAGAGCTATCATCAACAGGACAAGGAGATAATATTGCCTTGTACAGCTTACTAGGGAGACCCCCATCTTAAATCTGTCACAGTTTATAAGGAAATTGAGAAGATGGACGTGTTTAGAAAAGGAAGGGTGCTTAGCGGAGTGCCCCAGGGTTCGGTCCTGGGCCCGGCACTGTTCAATGTATTTGTGAGTGATATTGCTGAAGGACTGAATGGAAAGGTCTGTCTTTTTGCAGATGACATGAAAATTTTCAACTGAGTGAACTCCCCTGAGGGAGTGGATAACATGAGGAAAGATCTACAAAAGCTGGAAGAATGGTCCAATGCTTGGCAGTTAAGATTTAATGTGAAGAAGTGCAGTGTTATGCACTTGGGAAGCAGAAATCCAGGGGAATTGTATGCAATAGGGGGCGAGAGGTTGGTGAGCATGGACCAGGAGAAGGACCTCAGAGTGACTGTTTCTGAAGATCTCAAAGTGGCGAAACATTGTGTCAAGGCGGTGGCAAAAGCCAGAAGGATGCTGGGTTGCATACAAAGAGGAATTACTAGCAGAAAGGAAGAGGTACTAATGCCACTGTATAAGTTACTGGTGAGGCCTCACTTGGAATACTGTGTTCAGTTTTGGAGACCATATCTGGCAAAGGATGTAAAAAGACTGGAAACTGTTCAGAGGAAGGCGACCAAAATGATTTGGAGCCTGCGTTAGAAGCCTTATGAGAAGAGACTTGAAGACCTAAATATGTTCACTCTGGAGGAGAGGAGGGATAGGGGAGATATGATTCAGACCTTTAAATACTTAAAGAGAAATATTGAACAAACAAACCTCTTCCAAAGACGGAGAAGCTGTAAAACTAGAGGGCATAACATGAAGCTACAAGAAGATAAATTGAAAGGCAATGTCAGGAAATACTTTCTCACCGAAAGGGTGGTGGATGCTTGGAATGCCCTCCCGATGGAAATGGTGGGGGCAAATACAGTAACAGAATTCAAAATGGCATGGGACAGGCAGAGTGGATCCCTTTACAGCAACAGGATAAAATCAAAATAAACTTAACTATCTAAATTCTCAACAAACAGGGGTGTCCTACACGGAGCGGTGGGTTCACCCCTAAACAAAGACATGGGGAGGGAGGGGCCTGCACGGAGCAGCAGGTGCATCCACTCTTGCCATCGTACTGGGCAGACTAGATGGACCATACTGGTCTTTATCTGCTGTCATTTGCTGTTACTATGTTACTATGTTAAAACAGCAGGTACATGGGCAAGTCAAGTGGTCAAGGCTCTTTATTCACAAAGGAAAAACCCAACTTTTCCAATAGCGTTGCCTTGTAAGACTGAATCAAACCTTTTTCATATTGCACTTAGCATGACCTATGACCTGTCTTTTTGGTGCAAAATTCCCCTTTTAAAGATAGTTTGCTGGGTGAGCCTTTCTCAATGCTGCTAGCATTTTGATTTCACAGGCTTTGTCACTAAGCTTTTATACTGTGAATACCAGTGGTTGTTTTAATTTTAGACATCTACAGTTTCACACATTTTACCCTTATACCATACATTGACAAGGTTCTATATATATTATTATATTCGCCATCTGGTTCGGGATCCTTTATTGAATAAGGTTTGATTCAGTCATACAAGGTGACGCTATTGGAAAAGCTTTTATAAAATGACTACAGCCTTGGTTTGGTTTGGCGTTTTACATTCATGATTTCACTGGTTCAAAGACATGTATATATGGATCCTATAGCTCCGCGATGAGATCTACGCTGTATTAGACTATGACATGCTGGTATTCTGGGCTTGTGCATCGATTTTATTGTGAGCATTCACGACAGGATCTCATCATGAATATACTGGCTCAATTATATATCCACATGGATTGTCTATCCCTATGCAATATTATGGTAGTATAGAGCCTTTATATTGACCTTAAATGGTCAAGAAATTTATGGTATTCCCGAAACTTTGGACCAAAGAATGTGAGATTTCACCTCAGTCTTCGAATGTCTATTTTGCTTATGTTCTATTTTATAATATTCCTATCAAATTTGAGTATAGGTGACATCATTAATTTTGATGCTCTGATTCTCTGTTACCTGTTCATAGGTGCACTTTGTGATTCTCATCCAATCAATTCATCATTTGGAATAGTCACATCTGATCAGGTATTGCATGTCCTCACATATTCATTTATCCCAGGTCCATTTCCCTCCTTAAGGTTTATATGATTCCCTGAATATAATTACACTGGTCCCAATGTAGGATTTTCATTGGTCCTCCTCTCCCTTGCTATATAGTACTTTCAATGTCAGTCTACTCCCCTTTGTATAGTAGTCTTTCAGCCTCGCATTCTCCCTTGTTTATATCATAGATTATTTGCATGTATGGTTGATAGATGTTTTATCATTGATCAATGTCAGTATTTTTCTTTGAACTTACAGGAAATTTTTTTTATTTTGCTTTTAGTTTGGCTTATATACTAATGTATTTATTTATGATTTTTATTAAAAATAAATATTTATATTTTTAATATTATTTATGTATTTATTGTGTTCATGTCTGATTGCTATTATTTTCGAGGTCTTGCGCCCCCTGAAGAAGGCCTCCTGGCCGAAACACGTTGGGTTTTTCCTTTGTGAATAAAGAGCCTTGATCACTTGTACACGTACCTGCTGTTTTGTTTCCTGCTCTTGGTGTGGGTTTTCTGCTCTCCGTTGGATCTCATGTTTAGAAAAGGGCTAAAATCATAAAAGACTTGAAACATACACTCTACAGAGAAAGATTACAGACACCCAAGCAGGACAGGATTAACCCTTTGATGGGCTCTAAGCAAAAAAGCATATTTGGCCCCCTACTCTATATATTATCTTTAAAAACCAACAAATGTATGAACACCAGCATATTAACCTCTATATCTATATGGTTTAGAAACAGCCCCAGACCCGTGCAAGCACTCTCCATCCTGTTCGCCCTGGGCCCAGACCCAGCAAACTCTCCCGTCTCTAAAACTACCAGGCACCTGTTTGATTGCTCAGTACTTTCTGTACTTTTTGGCCTATGAGGACCAAAACCCCAAACACCTCTCCCTCCTCAAGTTCTCTGGATACTGTGAACATACAGCACTTCAGGGGACAAAGATTCTTGTAGGCCTGGAGACATGATGGGGAAGGGGCAATGTGCAACACTGTATGATGATGTCACCTCTTCTTGGATGCCAGCCTAATGGCTTTGGTGGAATTGCAGAACAATGTGTGGCAGTAGCTGATAATACCACATCTGGTTCTAGGAAGCCCAATGCAGAAGCTGCAGCTGACGACATCATCTGTTTCCTACATATGGCCCAAACAGAGCTAGATTAAAGCATATCTGACAGGTCTTCCTTACAGATATGGGATCTAGAAACATGTCTGCATGCAACCCTTCCCACTTCCTCCTTTCTTTATCTTTACAGATAACGCTCTACTCCGTTTCCTTGGCTTGCAACCTTGGGGTCATCTTTGACTCCTCCATCTCCTTCTCCACAAACATCCAACTGATAACTAAAACCTACTGTTTTTTCTCTATTACATCAGCACAATTTGCCTCTTCCTTTCTGAACACACTACTAAGACACTTGTCCACTCTTTAGTCACCTCCCATCTAGACTTTTGCAACCTCCTCCTTGCTAGCCTCTCTCTGAATCATCTCTTTCCCCTTCAATCTGTTCAAAATTCAGTTGTGCCAGTCTCGCTATGCTCATATATCCCCTCTTCTCAGTTGCTTCACTGACTCCCTCTCTGTTTCCATATCCAGTTCAAACTTCTCCAACCGACTTTTAAGTGCATTCATTCTGCTGCTCCTCAAAAGCTTTCCTCTCTTATCTCTCCCTAAATCCCTCCTTGGGAACTCTGCTCTACTGCTAGATCATGACTATCTGTGCCCTTCTGCAATGAGGAGGCATAGGAAGAAGATGAAAGGGGATAGAATCAGGAGTAATATGTGGAAATATTTCTTTATGGAAAGAGAGGTAGATGCATGGAATGGTATTCTAGTGGAGGTAGTAGAGACGAGGACAGTATCTGAATTCAAGAAAGCATGGGGCAAATACAGAAAATCTCTAAAAGAAAAAATGGACTATATAAAGAGTAGAGGAGTAGCCTAGTAGTTAGAACAATTGCCTAATACCCAACGGATCAAGGGTTTGATTCCCACTGACATGCCTCGTGACCTTGGGTAAGTCACTTTACTCTCCATTGCCTCAGAAGAAAAGGCCTGGAAATCTACTTCAGGTATATACATTGCCAAGAAAACACAGCGGCAACTGGGTTGCCAGGAGCCAGCACTGAAAATAAAATGTGGTGGATAGGCCAGGTGGTCTTTTTCTGCCATCATGTTTCATTGTTTCTAACTGAAGACTTTGATCTTTCCATCTTGCTGCTCCATATGCTGGAACAAACTACCTGAGCTGGTACGTCAGGCTTCGTCTCTGGACCTTTTCAAATCCAGGCTAAAAACTCACCTCTTCAATGCTGTTTTTGGATCCTAATCCGTGTATTCTCCTGCTTGCTAACTATGTGTTTGTTTCCTTACCATTCTCCTAGATATATCCTAGTCCCCAGCTATTGTGTTGTCTGTCTTGACTAGATTGTAAGCTCTGTTGAGCAAGGACTGTCTCTTACATTTCTCTGTACAATGCTGCGTACACCTTGTAGTGCTACACAAGTGACTAGTAGTAATAGTAGTAATTTATTTGACCCAACAGTTTCCTCCTCCTGCTTTGGGCTTCCAGCAACCTACAGTATGCTTTCTCATGAGCAGAGGTAGGGGATGTGATAAGGATAAAAGAAAGTGTGGATAAAGGAATTGCAACATAGCAATATGGCAGCCACAGAGCAGCCATGTTGGAACTGACTGTCTACAACTTCCTAAAAACCAACCAGGTCAGTGCAGGCAGGTGACTGGAGACCAAATATCATCTAGCAAGATAAGGAGAAAATGAGGAACAGATAAAGAAAGCAAGGCCTAGCGATACTGTAGGACCTAGGGTAACCAGCAGGCTGCAACTACTACCCCTCTTACTGCTCATCATTCTTATAGTGTAACTAGATGTTGTAACAGTCCACCAAGACCAACTGGGTCAATGCCAGCTATGGGTGTGCATTCATGAGTATGCATTTGATTAATCTGGGCACCTGAAAATTAGAAGTGTACTGAAATCACTTGTACACATATACACCCATGAGTTAATGCACATACAATCAATCTGTGTTTACAAAAACTTCATTGCACATTTCAAACAAATGTTTGAAATAAACAAGAAAGAAACCATGAAGGAGATTCATAAACAAACCAAATTTTAATTTTTGGTTGTACACATCCTTAATGCCAACAGATCGATGGTGGCTATCTTGAAAGCCAGGTGTTAATGTTTGCTTATTTAAATTTGATATACCTACAGCTGTGTCATACAGGAATCAGAGCAGCTTACATACAATAAACAAAAAAACACAGTACATAAAAGCCAATCAATACCCCCATTGAAATTATCTCACTCTACTAACTCTCCACTTCCATGATAATACATTTTAGATCCCACAAAACCCAATATGTTTGAAACTGACCCTGAAATTCCCATTTCCTTATTAAAAGCACTCTAAAGTAACCCTCCACAGAAAATATGATCAAAGTATCAAGCTTGAAGCTTTTTTCCTAAAAACTAGGCAGGATGTCTGCAAATGAATTACATGTACAATATAAAATTCCATAATGTAGGAGTAAAAGAACTAAAAGTGGTTTGGTGCACAGTTGTTACTCTAACTTTAGAGAGGAGCAGGCCAGAAAACAGTGCCTACTGAGATGAACAATAGGGTGTGGATGATGAGTAGCACCTCAATAGGTCAGCAAGACACCTGCGTACCATTTGATTCAAACACTTAAAAATGACCATACAGTCTCCAAAGGACCAGGAGGGGCCAATGCTGCTCCTCCAGAATCATTATAATGTACTGTAGTTGCTAGACCCCCCCCTGCCCCTAACCCCCTGAACTCCCTAATTGATGAGGCTGTGCGGGCAAAAATTTGGTCAAACCTTGACTTTGGTGATCCATCCCATTCTGCTGCCTATTACTCTGTTCCTAGAACCACTGGAGCAAAATAGAAGTCTGTCATTTCTGCTCATCCAGATTAGGTCCGATTTTGCTGGATTTAATTTCAAGATATGGAATTGCAGCCAGCTAGCAGCGTCTAAAAGGCAGCAGGTAACATCTGATCATCATCCATACAGCAATATTACTAGATGTCAACCATAAAGAAGAGGCAGTCTACATCCTATCCCTGAACAATTAGGAGTCAAAAATACATATTAAAAAGTACTTAGGACAATATAGATCCCTGAGGGAGGCCCCATCTTGATTTCCTAAATGCTGAGCTAGGATTACCCAGTTGGCCCAATGAGTTCTTTTTGTGAGCAATGACTTGAACTATTTAAACCCTACATTCTCATTATGAATGGTCTTGAGTTGGTGGAACAGCTTTCAAAGATCCAATGAACTAAATCCAGTAAACAGATCCAAGAGCACTAAAGATGGCTCTCCTCCTGGGTCTCAACAATCAGTTCCATACTGTCCACCAGCACCAGTAAGACTGTCTCCATCCCAGAACTTGTTTGAAAACCTGAATAGTGTGAATGAGATATTTGATCTCATCCAAATAGTCTGGTGATTTTAGGGTAATCACTTTTGCAATCATTCCCCCTCCCCAGCCTTACTATTTTTGGCTGTTGTTTAGTTGGTGATAATACACTGCGGAGGGAGAAAGGGGAGGTCTGGGTATTAGATTAAGTATGGATCTTGTCTATTCATTCCACCAGGATGTTAGAAGATCAACGAGAGAAGACAATAAAACTGACTTGGATGAGAAGTAATATCCTACAGGTGCTGGAGCTTCATCTGCTAGAAGCTGGGAAATGTCCTTAGCAATATTTAAAAGCAGAAGTTTGCAAAGCACTCCTTGGGACACACCTAGCCAGTCAGGTTTTCAGGAGAATCACAATGAATATGCATGAGAGAGATTTGGATGCACTGCCTCCTTGTATGCAAATCACTCATGCATATTCATTTGGTTATCCTGAAAATCTGACTGGCTAGGTGTGTCCCAAGGACTGTGTTGGGAACCCATGATTTAAAGGAATACTTGAGCAGACTGGATTGGCCAATTGATCTATTTCTGTTGTCATCTACTGTGTGACTGTATGTGATTCAAGGCCACCCTCTCTCCCTGCTGCTTCAGTTGTTAGTTCTTGGCTTAATTCTGCATTATACTCCGTATGAGCAGGGCCAGTGCACGAGTTTTAGGCGTTCTGGGCATTATCTTCAGCCTTGCCCCCACCCTCAGCATACACGCGCACACACATAGTTTTTGAAAATGAATCAAGCGTCTAGTACCCTTTGCAAGGCCCTGCTTCAGATCCCCGCGGTTAGGCGGGTGCCAGCTGAACGGAATAAATTACCATATCATTTGCGACTGGCGACTGACACTGGAAATTTTAGGAAATATTTGAAGGCATTATTTTTTAAGCAAACCTTTGATTAAGAAAATTGGTATCGGTAAATCGGTAGCCTTCTCTGCATATGGTATGTTTATTGTTTTAGATGAGTTTTTATTGTTGTATTTTTTATAAAAATGTATGTATGTTTTTTGAAACTTGCTCAGAAAAGTGGATGAAGATATATATAAATTAAATAAATGTATTTCATATTTGAAAACATAACAGACTCCTTTATTAAGTAAGCTTTAATCTCGGGGCTACTTTTCTTATTCATGGAGAAGCGCTAACGCCCGTTTGCCCTGAGCCTGACTTTCAGTTTTGCCATTAAGGTAGACAGTGAGCATATAATAAGGATATGCAAATAACTTAGAAGGGGCAGAAGTAAAGCAATCAAAAGGTGTATAATGAGATATCTTAAGCGGCTGAACCTGTTTTAGATATGAAATGTACCATTTCTCCAAAGCCATCGGGAGCTGAACGTACTGTGCTTAGAGTCTTCCCTCCCCCTCCTACGTTACTATGGTATAATTCAATTTGCTTCAATTTATTTTCAGTAAGCTACAGCTTAACAACAACATTTAATTTACAATTATTTACAAATATATTCCTTATTACTCTTATATGTAGCAAACAGTTTTACATACTATACATGCATATATATATATATATATATATTTCCAAATAAATGCTCTGTATCATAGATCATACAACGGAGTATGAAGTTATACGGCCCCTCAATACAGGAACCCTAAAATCATCCCACCCCAAAATGAGTTTTCACCTAATGAAAATACTTAGCACCATCAAATATGTGACAAAGCCAGGCTATATGTATACCACCAAGGCTATCAAAGTCTTCAGTGACGCCATAAGTCAAGATTTCATCATCGGTCCAATCTATTAGCTCATTATACCCCGCGAATATAAACTTGCAATTAAAAAAATGATAGAATGAACTCAGCGCAGGAAAGCATAGCAAGAAGCCGAGGGAAGGCTTTTCCTCCAGGAAGTCCCATACTTTATTTCTAGAGGGTTTGCTGTAAATAAAGCTCATTCTTCCCTTGCTGTCACCTCTAGGGCTGCCAGCTCTCCGGGATCGTGCTGGGAGAATATTCCTAGACACTTCATCCTCAGCAGCGACTCTGAGCCCTGCGATTATCAGCATCTCGCCAGCTTTAGAGCTCAGGACAGAGCACAAACACGCTCAACTACTGGAGACCGAACGGACGTGAAAGAAAAAGTAGAATATAATTTATTCACTTTTAAGGAAAGATGTATATGTAAGAAACTTCTAAACCTGTCTCTCCCGTCCTCTAAAAAAAATCTAATGTATATCATAGTTGCTGAAATAATAGGTAGACAGTGAATTTTAGTTTTATTACCCGAAGAATGCATTGTGCAGACGAGATAATTCTGTCTCGGTCAGTCCTTGCAAACGTTAAGATTTGAAAAGCTTAAGGTTAAACTGAAGAAACGAGTTAAGTATGTTTCAATATAATTTTTTCAATGTTAAGTAAAGTTCGTTTAAAAGTAGACAAAATCAACGCATTAGAAAACGTCAAACATGTACAAAACGTCAGTCCAAAGACACAACGGACGGGGATGCAAAGGGATTTATGAGTAGCAAAGTCCAATGAGGACTGTAAGTATAGCATAGAAATCTGGAAAATCATTCAGATGTTAATTTGCAGAAGCTCACACTTCGTTGATCTGATCAACACTCAGATTTCTATAAATCAGAAACGAAAGGTGCAGATTACAGTCACAGAGCTAACCTCTAGGCTTCCAATAATTCTACTTTCCACAGATTTACAGTAACTAAAGGATTCACTATGAAGGATGAAACATTCACAAAGAAGGATTACTTGAGAATTTGTATTCATTTTAGTTCACTGGGAAGCCAATATTAAGCAACCGAGGGAGGGAAATGTTGGTAAACCCAGCCCAAACTTTCCCAGCCTAGGTTGAGTTACCCACCGGAAGGCAGAGCCCCACCTCGCCAAACGTTGCGCTGCTATTAATCTGCAAGCGAGTGGTGAAAAATTAACCCGTGGCTATTAAGATATGTTATGATTGTATTTGCTTAAAATTGGTAAGCAGTTTGTTAAATCTGTAGCCTGTGAGAGTGGAATAAACGTTCTTAACCCTTCACAGTCCGCCCTATCTGGTTAGCGTCTGGATCTCACTAATGCTGTTTGGGAACCGATGCAGCTCTAAGGACTAACTAATATAGGAAAACTGTTTAGTATCTCTGGCCCTAAATGTTTAATATATTCTAATAGGAAATGAGTAGTATAAAATGAGTAGTATACATCTCTGCCCCCCCCCCCCACCACACACACAATTTTTGTATATTTTGGAGATAGAGTTATAAAGCATTTTCTTCATAAAATTGTTATTATAGAAGCGACTTGTTTGTATGGCTGTACAAGTGTGTGTGTTTCAACAAGAGAATGCAATTTGTGGGCATTCCTGCGTCCTGCAGGGTCAGAGTTTCAAAAACATGCTATCCACAGAGTGCACATACTGTAGATAGCTACATCTGTCTTAAAGCATGCTTAACTTTGGTGTCACAGTATGGAGCCTCTTTTAATAAATACACACCTGATTTTTAAATTGTTATATACACAGTGCTATAAAAACACCCTCATTACTCTGTCTTCCTATACAATATAATGAAATTTCAGGGCACTGGATGGCCCTAGAATCTATTGTTTGCACCTGTTCTAACATTGCACTGACACTGTAACTCCATGGCTGCACGATGTAAAGCCTTTAATGCTGGTGCTAAATTTTGATACATCGGCCCCAGATGGTGCATAGGTGCACATTAAAAAGTATTCCTGTTTATTTTTTAAATGCTGATTATAAACCATGCCTGCCTGGTCAGGTAGCGTGAAGGAGTAGCCATGTGGCTGCATTATAAACTAACCAGCAGCACACAACGTAACTAGTCATCTTTCAGGTACTTCCATATACAATGCATTATTTATCACTGATTCAAATTCACTTAAAGGTCTAATTCATTCATATTTACATATACTATTATGTTTTTTTAAGTATCAATTGCAAAATCACTTAAATTATTTCTCCATTCCTGTTTACTATTTTGCTATGTCAATTCATCAGATTAAGTTAGCCAAGCGGTCAGTAAAATCAGCCGGGTGGCGTGCCCATTCAGAAGGTCCTGGAGAGAACACTGACGCGGCCTACTGAAAGAGCAGCACATCCGTTCATGAAAGCAGGCTTTTGAACTTCATTGGAAAACGTCGCACAGAAATATGACTTGAAAGAATGCTCAGAGTGTCAGGAAATTTACTAAAGTGAGCTATAGAGGAATCCTCAAGCATGCCTCAGATGCCATACCTCAATAGGAGACATGCAGAAGTGTAGTCCCTACAAACAGCTCCGCAGTGCTGCTGTCAACAACTGTGAAACATCCAGATTTTTTTGTTGTTGTTGTTTACATTTGAATTTATCTTTCGGGTATGCTTACTAAAGTGTAGGGTTTACTGCTCATTAAGCGTGCACATGCATCCTTAGTAAAAATCCCATGCTAACCGCTTAGCATGGGTTGGGGGAGAGACTGAGTGGTTCAGGAGCAGAAAGTCCACATTGCAGTTACCGCAGGCATTCTTTGTGTGTGCTAACCAACAATGTTTCAGTTAGCATGGGTACACTTACCGCCACCTCACTGAGTAGCGGAAGGTGCACCAGAATTAATTAAAAAATAATATTCAAGCTACAGAATTGCAAAGCTTAAGAGAGAAGGAGGAGGCACTGTGTGTCAAACTGGAAAGAGGGAATGGAGCATCCATTTGCATTGGTGTTGTATACAGACCTCCTTCACAGGCAGGAGAAGTAGGCAGAGATTTAATTGATGGCTTTCACAGTATTCCTATGAAAGGAGAAGTGCTGCTGATAGGTGATTTTAGCATGGCAGATATTGGTTGGGACACCTCAGTAGCTTCGGAGGGGGGAAGCATCAAAGGCAAGGGTATTCAAAGCTAAACAACAGATGCTGACAGCCAGGGGGGCATAAGGTATGCCTAGGGCTCCAGCACTTTAAACCACTTCTGGGACCATCCCTGCATCTAGAAGTAAGGAGATCCTCGATTCTCTACAGGGAGAATTATTCCGGCAATTGGTAACAGAACTTAGATGTGAGAGGTCATAATGGACCTGATGCTTATGAATGGTGAGTGTTTCTGATGTTATAGTGGGAGATCATTTCATACCCAGTGATCATCGGATGCTGTGGTTCAGTATTAGGACAATGGCTGATATAGTCCATTCAAAACTGAGAGTCCTAGACTTTACAAAAGCTAACTTTGCCAAGATGGGACAATATCTCAAACAGTCATTAGTGGGATGGGAACAGCTGGGGGATGGGTAAAACTGAAAGGGAATATTTTAAGAGCCACAAACCTTTTTATTCAGAAAGTAAGGAAATCTAAAAAGGAAAATGAAGTCTCTTTGATTCTCAAAAAAAGTAGCTGAAAAGTTGAGAAAAGTAGGTGGTTTTCATAAAATACAAGAGATCACAGAAAGAGGAAGACAAGCATCAACATTTCAAAAAGCTAAGAGAAGATAGGAAAGTAGTCAGGAAAGCAGAGATACAAAAGGAAGAAAAATGAATCAATGCAGTAAAATGGGGGCACAAAATATCTTTCAAATATGTTAGTGATAGGAGGAAATGCAAAACTGGTATTGTCAGACTGAAAGGTGAAGGGGAAGAATATGTAGAAGCTGATGAGGATAAAGCAGAATTGCTTAACAATATTTCTGTTCTGTGTTCACAGAAGAAGGGCCAGGAGTAGGGCTGGTGCAAGGAGATAAGGTGCCCTAGGTGAACCTCATCTCTTGCACCTCCTCCCCCCTGCAGCACTCATTGCCAATGCTGCTGCACCTTCCGGGACATAAAGTGCTATCAATGGCCGCAAACAGTCCTGTGGTGCTTACCTTTAAAATTCAGAACCCAGAAAATACAAACAGGATGTCAGCATCAGGCATTCCAAAGAGGTGGAAGCAAACAGTCCCGTGGCACTGAAATGTAAAGGTAAGTGCCATGGGGCTGTTTGCAGCTACCTATTGCTATAGGTCCCAAGTGGGGTAACAGCAGTGGTGATAGCCACCCCAGAGGGCCAATGCTACAGGCAGCCACCTAGTTCACCTAATGATAGCGCCGGCCCTGGCCAGAAGCAAGACCTCATAAAATACCAACAAATAGGAAAAGAAGTGAGGCAGATCTTGAATGTTTTTCAGAAGACTGTGTTTGTGAGGAACTATCTAACTAAAAGTAGACAACGCGATGGGGCTAGAGGGAATACATCTGACAGTATTGAATGAACTTAGGGAAATTCTAGCAGCATCACTGTCTGACCTTGTCAGTGCTTCTTTAGAGTTGGGAGTGGTTCCAGAGAACTGGAGAAAGGTACAAAAGCAGGAATGAGGATGAGATTGGCAACTACAGGCCAGTTAGTCTGACCTCTTGGTGAGTAAGTTAATGGAAACACTGCTAAAAAAGAGGATAGTGAGGTTTCTGGAATCCAGTCGACTACAGGATCCAAGGCAGCATGGTTTCACTAAAGGCAGGTCTTAGACAAAGCTAATTTATTTATTTATTTATTTAGCTGTATTTGTATCCCGCTTTTCACCGGGTCAAAGCGGCGTTACATAAAGAGGGGGGGGGGGGGAATTTATGTATAAGGGCGGGGCCATCACCGGGGAGGCTACATTGATGATTTCAACATAAGACATAGGACAGACTTTGGACTTGGACAGATTAACTTCTTTGGCTGTATGACTAGAGATTTGGACTGAGGAACAGCTCTAGATGTGGTATACTTAAATGACAGTAAAGCCGTTGACATTGTTCTGCACAGGCAAAATAAATAAATTGAATGGCCTAGAATGGACCCTACAGTAACTGACTGAGTTAGAAACTGGTTGAGTGGGAGGCAACAAAGGGTACAGATAAATGGAGCTCACTCTGAGGAGAAGGATGTTACCAGTGGTGTGCTGCAGAGATCTGTCCTTGGTCCGATTCTTTTTAACATTTTTGTAAGTGATATTGCAAAAGGACTGTCAGGTAAGGTTTGCCCCCTTGTGGATGATGTCAAAATTTGCAATAGAGTAGACACCAAGGAAGGTTTAGATAATATGATGAATGATCTAGGAAAGCTTGAAGAATGGTTGAGACTTAGGCAGTTGAGATTTAACACTAAAAAGTGCAGGGTCATGCATTTGGATTGCAAAAATCCAAGGAAGTGGTACAGTAGAGGGCAGTAGTTGTCAACCATTGTATGCAGATCTATCTCATGCATATTCATTGTGGATATCCTGAAAATCTGACTGGCCTGGGAGTACTAGGGGACTGGGTTGAGAACCACCGGTATAGGGCGTAAAGTACTTCTGTTCACGAAAGAACAGTGGGAGCTGAAGGTGATTGTGTCTGATGATCTTAAGGTGGCATGCACAGGAGGAGAGCCTCTTTCAATTGAAAGAAGGCTTGCAACAAGGGGGCAGAGGATGAAGGTGAAAAGACTTTACTCAGAAGTAATTTGCGGAAGTATTTCTCTATGGAAAGAGTGGTAGATGCATGGAATAGTCTCCCAGTGGAGGTAGTAGAGACAAAAACTGTATTTGAGTTCAAGAAAGCATGAAACAAACGCAGAGGATCTCTAAAGGGAAAAGAGGAACTGCAAAGCTTGGTAGTTGGCATGGAAGGGCAGACTGGATAGGCCGTATGGTCTTTATCTGCCGTTATTTTTCTGAGATATCTAGATCAATACTTCTCAGCCCTCCCCTTGAGGCACACCTTGCCAGTTGAGTTTTCATATAGTGGGTCTTTGCTGTATGCAGATTTCTCATGCATATTTGTTGTGGTAATCCTGACTAGGTGTGTCTCCTGGAGGAGGATGGGAAGCACTGACCTAGAACCCAAACCGATAACCAACCTCCCAATAGCAAGAGCATGATGCATTGATTTATCTAAATAGATTTCATCCAGACGAAAGCCGAGTTTGCCATTTATAATAAAATAGCGAGGTTTCTCTGCAGTCAGTTTAAAGGAGAGAGGGGAGTCTGGAGGAATGAGGTATTATTATATAACACTATTCTGAATATTATGGGGATCTTTTACTAAAGTGCGCTAGATTTTTTGCACTTAATGTATATTTAGCGCTACAATTAACATGTATTGAGTGCATGTTTGGCATGTTCCCGGAGGTTAACATGCAGATGCTTACCCTAATGTACTGTGCACTTACCACAGGTGCACCTAACTCCATCTATTGAGGTGGCGTTAGGTACACTTGCACTAATTGCAACATAGACAGCATGTGATATGTCTCCCCCCCCCCCCCAGGCTAATGGCAATGTGCTCACCATGTCCACTCTCAGCTTCTAACCCATCCATTCAACACCCAAAGCTAGGATTGGCAGTGTGAGGTAATTATCATGTCTCCGCAGTAACAGTTACCAACTGCTTAGCACAATTTAATAAAAAAGCCCCTTATATATTAAGTTTCATTTCATTGCATTGCATTTATAAAATGTATAATCTGCTATGCTACCTTAGAAAATAATCCTTTATTACTGGAGGGAAAAGGGCGCTCTTTTTTAAACCTCTCTGTTGTCTTTTTAGAATTTGAAAAAATTGGGCATGTAGCTTACATGGTGTGTGTTTCAAGAAACCTCTCATAGTCTCTGTAGCCAACAGATTGTGAAACCGAGCACCCTATGGAATAGGAAAAGGAGTGACTGAATCAACTAGTCCGACCACACCAAATTCATTTTGCTACCCAGGATGAAAGATAATTCTATTTTTTAAAATCTCTATAGGATCTCAAATACTGGCTTGGGTGTAGAAAACAAGCTGAAAATATATAGCAAGGGAAAAAGTTTCTTGTTCCACAGTCCTGAATTTTCTTATCTGATTTGAGGAAATATAGCTGGAAATACTATCGCATTTTATGTGATGTGTTTGATTCAATGGTTTCCTAACCCCAGTTATTTTAGCATTTTACCTAAATCTCTTATGTATTTACCTTGCTTGTCTTTGTATGCCTGGCAGTCTGTGTACATGCAGAAGAAACATTCCCACCCACAAAAAAATTGACCAATGGTGAAAACAATGAGGCAAATTATAAAATACTAAAAAAAAAAGAAATTAAATAGTGATTTTTAAAAAAAAAATACAAAATTAACAGTATTACAAATTAAAAACCAACTTGGTCCTATTTCTAGCATAAGCTTTCCTCAGGGATTTGAGCAGTAAACTCTCAGTATGGTTCACGGGATTCTCAGTCCAAGTCCTAGAAAAGATCTTTAAAGGTCAAACTTTCAAATTGAAACGAGGAGAACACCAATAATCTGAATGCATCATTTTGTTCACTGCTGTAGTGTGTTTATTCAAACAGATATTTTATTTCTTTTTTTTTAATTTTATGATTTGCCCCACTGTTTTTGCCATTGGCAGTCTTTGCAGACATAATCTTCAATGCTCATTAACCAAATGTTCTAGATAGCTATGTTAAAGCTAGATACCAAAATAATATTTTCTCAGATAATTCTGCCTCTAGAACAATACCAAAAAACCAGGGGATCTGCAATTCTTCTTTCATCTTGTTCTGCATTGAAGTGTTTAGCAAAAGTATTCCAATGTCACCGTTTCTCTGGAATTTGATTGGATAATGTTTTTCACCCTTTAAAATACTTCTATTTGATATTTATTTTAAAGTCTATATTGATTAACTGGTGAGTTGCATGAAAGGCTGTAAATTGCAAATGAAAAGTACTTTCTAAACCTAAACTTATCACAGAAACATTTAAAACTAACACTTTGGTAGCTACTAGATATTTTCCTTTAAACCATATTCTCTGCTGTGGAGAAAAACGTGCAAACGAATCACGCAGTGCAGTGGGCCTTTGTATTTCCCCTTCCTAAAGTAGAAACTCTCTGATTTGTCAACATTTCAGCAAATGATTAATTATGAGTGTATTTGGTTGCACGTTTTCTGTAGTTTTAAATCCATTGGTACTCATTTGTGAGTATTTATAGTCATTCAACAGAAGTCTAAACACAAATAAATCTGCTTGATATAGATTGATTTATAGGATTTGCAGTTATCTTATATTCAGGCTATGCTGATCCATATCTTATATTGTTGTGTATGTATTTATTATAATTTTATAAATTAGGTAATTCTAAATTTCCTTACATTGGAAGCCACTGAGCTATTGCCATGGGTGGACTAGAAAAACTTGGATCAAGTTAAATTAAATAAGTTATCACACTCAGTCAGAGCTGGTGCAAGGGTAATGGGCATCCTAGGTGAACCTTCAGTCTTATCCGCCATCCTAAGATTTTGATAACAACTCAGTAATCATAGTCAACCCAAAACAACCCCCCTCCCACCCCACCAACAATCCTATAAAAATGCATAACTGCATATTATATCCTAGCTTATGCTCTCAAAGTGGATTAACATAAATAAAAATGTGACAACGGTATCTTCCCCTGTATTTCTTCCAAATTTTGGGATCATTTCTTTCAAGAAACGCTATTGTAGGCGACTTGACTGCAGCACGATTCCAGATGAAATGTCGTTAATAGAAAGAGTATCTGCCTTTGAACTAATTCAGCTGTAATTTTTTCCCCCAGAGTTGGTCAACATTATCTCCCAAAGATCTGCAAAAACACAGTTTTGCTCGCCTAACTCAGGCTGATTTTAATTCTTCCATTTGTTCCAAGAAACAAAAATAATGTCCTAGACATATCCTTAGCTGTCACTTATTTGAAATGTTCAATTTAAACAAAAGCGAGTTAGTATTAAACGGGAAGGGGTTCTGTAGGATCAAAAAATATAATTTCTGTAGTTTTAAGAAACGGTTTTCAAGAATATAAATGTGTAACGCACCCAATAATTCTTGTAAGGGGAGATGGGGGGGGGGGGGTTGCATTTAATTAACACACTATGCTAAGAAAAAGGAAATCGCCCGTTTACTCCCTCCTCCCTCTGCTCCCACTCACGACTGAGCCGTTTGTATTACTGGCATTTAAGCAAAATGTCAACACGCAAGTCAAAAATGTCTTTTCCCCTATTAAATGTATTATTGCTTTTTATAAGAAAACAATTAACAATATTAAGCTTTGATAAGTGTTTTCCGATGCATAGTATCCTCCCACCCCGTAATTTACTCACGGTGTAACCTGGGAGTTAGAAGGGATTCGGTGCTCCAGTCCCGAACACGATCCGTACATAAGGGGGCTCCTTACTCCTTACCTGAGGCAGTTTGGGGTCATTAATATCCCAGGTTAACTTCATTCCATGCGAGCACACACAATCCGAGTCCTCAAACGGATCTGCTGAAGATCTGGACATGATCACCATGGGCTCTTGGGACTGGACGACAAGCACCCTTGAAACGGTGTGTGCAGGTGAGGAAAGCTGGCCTACAAACCTACCAGAGAAAGAGAAGATGTCAAAAACCATGCAGCTCCGACAAAACAGATGGGTAAGCTAAACAAAGGGAAACTTGAAAACTGAAGTCAAAAGTCCAGAAGAAAAACGTATAAGAACATTGCTGTGGAGATACGGATTTTCTATCAAGATCTCTTGCTGTGCCTCGGGTACATACCGAGTTGGGCAGAGGATGCCACAGGAGGACTCAGCCGGCTGCTCCCTCCTCCCTGGAGGTTTTATGGGACCGAATAGGGGGAGGGGGAGGGAAGAGCTGCGGCTCTGCCGCCCTCCTCTCAAGCGCTGTCTCTCTGCAGCACTATCTCCCTAGCGCTTGTACTGAACCGTGCAGCTTGTCTCCTCCTCCTTCCTTAATAGCTGGAAAAAAGATCAGAAGAGGAGTTCCTTGCTCCCTTGCAAACACGAAAGATCTTCCAACTCAACCTAGGAAGAAGGACTTGTAAGTCAGAAAACTGTAGAAACAGAAGTCAAGCCCTGGTCTGTTTCTGAAGGGAAATGAGTTCATAATTTTAACGACAGAGAGAAAGAGGAGGAAAATAACATACCTCAAGGCATTTCTAATCTACCCTTTGCTGTTTTAAACGTACAGAGCTTCCCTCTTCCACACACGGATATCTAAGGACCTCTGTGCTTATCCCATGTTTTCTTGAATGCAGTTACTGTTTCCATCATGCGCTCAGCATCATTTCTCTGAAGAAATATTTCTCTCTAATTCTCATGCATCTGAGGCCCTTACCATTACCTATTGTTCTAGAATTTTTGCTGGAAAACGTTTGCTTTTTGTCCTCTGTACCTTTGCAAAATTTCTATTATATCATCTGTTCTAGATGCTATATATTTAAATCCTTAAATCTCATTTCCAAAGGCTTATGGTGCAGACCCTTCTCTGGACTGTCCCTATCCTATCTATATTTTTTTAGAGCTGGGATTGAGAAAGGAAGTCTAGGAAGAATCTGGAACAGTAGAGCACCACATCCAAAAATCCCGGCGAGTGGCAGCAGTGAAGGGAGGCACATATAAGTACCTTTTGAAATAGCTCTGCCTCCTCCCTGAAAGATGAATGTCCCAGTAGCTGGTTTTGGAACAGGCCCATGGAGGTAGCAAGCCTGGGTATGTGTATGGATGTGGGCCATTTCACAAATTGCACAGCCTTAGAAATGGCTACTTGGACATGTCAGCTGGGGTAATTCAGAAGGGGAGACTGTGCTATGGAGCTTACATGTTAAGACTGAGCATTTCAGATCATCAGACTTGCATTGGCGGGCCTGCCGTATGTTTGGAGTATGTATTTACAATGGTGGTCAACATTATTGGCACCCTTGCATTTTAGATATGTTGTGTACGATATCTTGAAAAATAATTGGAAATATTCAAATTGTATGTCATCATAATATTTTAATAGTATGCTCAAAGGTATACATAGAAAAAAAGAGATGTTTGTGCAGCTTAGATGTAGTAATTTCTGAGAAAAAAAAATAAAATATGGCCTGGACAGGATTAATGGCACCCTTCACTAATATTTGGTTGCACAACCCTTGGCAGGGATGACAGCCTTCAAACGTTTCTTGTAGCCATCTATAAGTTTCGTACATCTGTCTGCTGGTAGTTTCTCCAACTCATCAACTGAGATTTGTTCCAGCTCATGAATGTTTTCAGGATTCCTTTTACCAATGGCAGATTTCAGCTCTTTCCAAAGGCTCTCGATTGGATTGAGATCAGGAATCATTACTGGTCAGTTTAAAATAGTCCATTTTTTCGGTTTTAGACACATTTGGATGTGTTTTGGGTCATTCTCCTGCTGGAGGGCCCATGACCTTCGAACCAGACTTAGCTTTCTGACACTGGGTAGCAAATTTCACTTCAAAATGCCTTGGTAGTCCTCTGACTTCTTGATGCTTTTAATATGTTCCAGGCCTCCATTTCCTAAGGCAGCAAAACAGCCCCACAACATTATGGAACCTCCACCATATTTAAATGTAGGAAAGGTGTTTTTTATCTTTATAAGCTTCATTTCTTCACCTGTAAATGTATCACTGGTCTGCATTGCTAAAGAGCTCAAGTTTGGTTTCATCTGTCCACAGAACATTTTCCCAGAAGGATTGTGGTTTCTCAAGATGGGTATGGGCAAAGATCAGGTGTGCTTTTTTATATCTGTCTTTGAGCAATAGGGTTCTCTTGGCCTTCTCCCATGAAGTCCTTCTTTGTTTAGTGTGCGGTACATAGTGTGGGTTTAAACCACTATTCCAGATTGCTCCAGGTCAGCCTTAAGCTCTTTGGATGTTGCACATGGTGTTTTTCCCACAGTTTGCACTAACCTTTGAAGACTTCTTGAATTAATTTTCCTCTTCCCATCTCATACTGGGAGGTTCTCGACAGTTCCATGAGCAGAAAATTTCTTAATAACATTGTGAACTGTAGACACAGGAATTCCAATGTCTTTGGAGATGGCTTTCTACCTCGTTAAAGTTTGATGATAATGGCTTTTCTGATAATCTCAGGCAGCTCTCTTGTCTTTGTCATTGTGAAAATGGAGCAGGGAGTGAATGCGGCCATTTTAAACATTAGAGCCATCATTCATTGGTTGATTCAAGTCATGTGAGTACTGACAATGGATCATAGATGCATCTAATTTTACTGTAATGGCAATGTAATTCTTCTGTTCAAACTGATCTGAATTATTTCTAAGGGTGCCAATAATCATGATCTAAACACAAAAAAGCCTATACTATGTCACCACATTAAATTCACAAAACAAAGGTTAACATCTATTGATCTCAAACATTACATTAATGCTTTCCTCGTTCCCCTGAATAGTGAAAAATCAACTATTTTTTGTCGTATCACCTATCATGGGAGTGGATAAACCCTCCCTCGAGATAGGTCCTCCATTTTAATCATTTATAAAGTAGCCAAATGTGGCTGTAAAAATAAGGGATAAATGTCCAAAAGATCAAATCCCCTTAAAGTGAATCATGATACTGGTAAGTATGAGAACAAAACATGATTTTAGCGTCCATTACAGCGTAATATGAATCGCTGAAAAATCTAAAACCTGCTCAGAATGAGCTAAGTGTAAGGCCTGTATATCATCCAAACGGTGTTATAATCTGACGGACACTGACGCCATGCTTGTCCACTATATGAATGTATAAAGGCAGCAATCAAAACTGTCTGTTCTGTTCTCTTATGCCAACATTGCAGTCTGAAAAAATGGAAATGCTCCCATAATACTCATCTAAAGTCCAGATGTAGCTAGGCAGCAACAATCTGTTTGGGATTTTTCACTGTTCAGGGGAACAAGGAAAGCATTAATGTAATGTTTGCGATCAATAGATGTTAACCTTCGTTTTGTGAATAATCATGATCTTTCAATGTCCCAGTTTTTATACTATTTCCTTTTTTAATTGGTCTTGTTTTATTTGCTTCTTTTATGTGTGAACTATGTGTGTATATATAGTCCAAAGCCATTTCACTGGCCATTCTTTTTTAGGAGATATTGGACATTAAGAGGTTGAACTGAAAGGGTACCAATAATGTTGACCACAACTATACATGCAGGTTTCTTTGGCCATGAAATATTGAGAATGACGATGATAGCACATTGTGCTCTTCCCCCTGTAAGTGTTGCAGCCAGGGAACAAGTGCTTTTTTGCACCATATTCATGTTCTCGGGCAGATATAGCATGGATGCCTCATCAGTCAGGTCCAGATGTGCTTATGCTATTCTGAAATTGCACCGAAACATGCATCTCCATTGCTCTGCCCAGGCCACACCTCCACCATGCCCCCATGATACATGAACATACTCGCACAAGGGATGTCTAGCTACTTGATGTTCTGGAATGGGTAATTTGCACATCTGAATGCCCATTTTAAGACATCGAAATCATGAAGAGAGCTTTCAAATAACTAGCCTCTAGAACTGGATACAATATGCCACAGGTGAGGCCTCACCAGTGACTTGTACAAAGGCATTATCCCTTCTTTGTTTCTACTGATAATACCCCCTTCTACACACATGAGGACTGCCCTGTCACACTAGTTTGCAACCTTGAGGTAAGTCAAGATCTCTCTTTACATGATGTATATCAGGAACTCAGACTCCACCAAGTACCACTTTCTTGGATTTCTGTGCCCCCAAGGCATAGCCCTACACCTTTTAGCGTTATATTGTAATGACCAAACACTTAAGGACTCCTTGAATTTTCCTACATCACGTCTCATTTTTAGGCGAGTTTTGCCTGCATGCATCTGTTTGTTTGCACATGTGCAGACATATATGCACGACTGGCTTAGCCATTAGGCAAGACTGGGTGATCAGCTAGGCCAGCAATTTCTGAGGGGCAGCAAAGAGCAGCAGCAGCAGTCACAGCAAAGCAATAGATCCTTACAGCCCAACAAAATGAGAGAGCCATCAATCAGCGCATTCTGAACAGGTAGAAAAGACGACAGGAGAGAAATGGCCAGCAGAAAAAAGGAGGTGATAGTGCCTCTCTAAGGTGGGACCTCATTTCAGTTCTGGAGACCACACCTTCAAAAGTATATAAACAGGATGGAGTTGGTGCAGAGAGTGTCTACCGAAATGGTCAATGGTCTTTGTTAAAAAACATATGGGGACAGACTTAAAGATCTCAATATGTATACAGTTTAAAGGAAAGGTGGGATAGAGGAGATATGATTTTTTTTTTTAGTGCCATCAAGTCAGTGTTGACTCATAGTGAGCCAGCTACCTCTGGGTTTTCTTGGCAATGATGTATCACTGGAAGTAGATTGCCAGCCTTTTCTTCCAAGGCAATGGAGGGTAAAGTGACTTGCCCAAGGTCACAAGGAATGCCAGTGGCAATTGAACCCTTGATCTTCTGGATACTAGGCAGTTGCTCTAACCACTAGGCTACTCCTCCACTCCATATGACAGAGATATGATAAAGACATTTAAATACCTCCATGGCTTATATGCACAGAGCCCCTTTCAATTGAAAATAAGCTCTGCAATGAGGGTACAGAGGATGAGGGTGAAAGGGGGTAGACTCTGGAATAATATGCAGAAATATTTTTTTTATGGAAAGAGTGATATATGCATGGAATAGTCTCCCAGTGGAGATAGTAGAGATGAGGACAGTATCTGAATTCAAAAAAGCTTGGGACAAACATGGAAGATCTCTAAAGGAAAAAAAGGGCCTATGGTAGTAGTTGATATCTAGATAGCCATACGGTCTTTTTCTGCTGTCATGTTACTATGTTTCTAGGATGCATTTCTAGCTTGCTAGGGTCTTGCATAGACACACCAACTGCAGTCCACCCACCCACAACACACAACTATAACCCAGTATACACTTCCACCCCATCCCCTCACATACATATCCTCCCCCCTCCCCCGACACCCATCTGCACTCTGAAAAATAAGAATGCTAGGTATCATAAGGAAAGGATTGGAAAATAAAATAAAGGATATTATAATGCTTCTATATCATTCCATGGTACGACCATACCTTGAATATTGTGTGCAGTTCTGGTCACCGTATATTAAAAAGGATATAGTGTTATTAGAAAAGGTACAGAGAAGAGTCACCAAAATGGTAAAAGGGATGGAAGGATACCCCTCTGAAGAGAGACTAAAAAGGTTAGGGCTCTTCAGCCTGGAAAAGAGACGGCTGAGGGGAGATATGATAGAAGTCTATAAATTAATGAATAGTGTGGAACGGGTAAACGTAGATCAATTGTTTACGCCATCAAAATATAGAAAGACTAGAGGGCATGCAATGAAGCTACAGGGTAACCTATTTAAGATTAATAAGAGAAAATATTTTTTCACTCAACGTGTAATCAAACTCTGGAATTTGTTACCAGAGGATGTAGTAGAAGCTGTTAGTGTAGCCGGTTTAAAAATGGTTTGGACAAGTTCCTGGAGGAAAGATTCATAAACCATTAAGGGACCCAGGATATCAATGCTTGACCCAATACAAGCACTGTAGAAGCTGTGTCTTTTGGGGAAACTGCTAGGTACGTATGACCTAGATTGGCCACTGTTGGAAACAGGATACCGGGCTTGATGGACCTTGGTCTGACCCAGTATGGCATATCTTATGTTCTTATGTTCTTAAATACAGATATACACACAATATCAATCACAGACATGCTTCATACGACGCCTGTCCCCTTAACAAGACACACTTTATCATGTTAGTTCCCACTGAGAAACTAATCCACAAATTGTGCTAGCCTTTGCACACAGGTTAGCTCAGTTTTAGTGCGCAATTTTGTGCACTACCATCAGAAGAACAAGTTTTGCCAATGATCTAACCATGCACAAAGCCTCAAGCAGATAGCAGCACACAGCACAGTTAAACCTATTTAAATGGATGAGAACGAAGCAATTAGCTAAGCAGCCCAGATGCAGAAGACTGAGCTCAAGACAGGGATTTTACCCTGAAGTCTGAGGAGGGAAAAGGGTTGGCTCATAAGTCTGCAGTCAGTACTAGTGAGGGATTTATGCCTGTTGCTTGAAGGTACAGCACCTGCAGCTTGTTTCTGACTTTGCTGAAGACAATGGTGAAAGAAACAGCAGAGGTGGTGTGCCAGAAGAATGTTATGTGCATGTAACAGAATGCTATCTGGAGTATAAACACGGATATGTTTATGGCAGGAGTAGCTGCTTGTCTCCCAAGGGATCAAGTAAAAAAAATCTTTATGATTAGGACTTGTAAGCTCCTCTCCTGCATCTATATGTACAGATCTGCATATTCTTTGTTTTTCTCAGTGCTGTCAAGTCCATGCTGATGCCTGGCTGCCTGCAAGATCAGAGGCAGATTACCAAGACTTTTCTTCTGAGGCAATTGAGTACAAAGCGACTTGCTGTGCCAGCGGGAACTGGACCCCTGAATCTGCTGGGTACTAGGCAGTTGCTCTAACCACTAGGCTACTCCTCCACTTCATGCCATGGAGCGCTATACAAATGGTAAGCTGTAGTAGTAGTCCTAACCGTAAATGTCCAGCCTTGATTCCCTAACCTATGCACATACATTCTCACTCCATCCCTGTACACACTCACAGTAAAGTATACACTATTGGTCCAGATAAGTGGCCATTTACACATGGAACCACTAAAATACCGTGCTCTCTACACATAAATGTATACACAAATCTAAACAACTCTTATCACTTGTTTCTATTCCATCTAGAGTGTCGACCCTGCTAGAGATCTTTGCGCCATTTATGAGAATATGAATCTTCCCTATCAGCCTTCTTGCAATGTGACGTATGAATTTGTTGATCAGAGCTGGACCCAGGATTAGTCCCTGGTACACTCCACTGGTAATTCCACTTTCTTTGGAGTAAGTTCCATTTACCAGCACCCTCTGCATCCTACCAGTTTCTAGCCTGGTTTTAAACAGCTTAGGACCCATCATGAGATTGCTCAATCTGCTTATGATGGAAGGGACTATAGAATTAAAGTAGTTTAAGAATCACTGTCTTGTTTTTTTTGTTTTTTAATTGAAATAATGAAAAAAGTCATAAGGGGAAAAATAGTCCTTAGACAACAATTTCATGCTTCCTCTTGTTTATGAAGGTTTTGGAAGTAAAAGAACAATCTCCAACAAAAGATAAGATGGTCCTCTATTACTGACTTCCAATTGCAAAAATGCTCAAAGCTGCCCAATAACATCAGAGATATAAAATCACACAACAATGATAAAATAGACTAGACTATTGAAATCCTAAACACTGCTAAATGACCATTCGTAAGAAAGATAGAGCTAAAACCAGTCACCTTAAAACTGCCAGGTATATCTGCATGAAAATCCAGCTTTCAGCTAAAAACTTACAGTAATGAAAAAAAAAGAACATATTTTAATCAGTGCACGACAAACTTCTTTGAGCAATATATTCCATAAATAAGTTTGCAACCTTACTGGGCAGACTAGATGGGCTATGCTGGTGTTTATTTACTGTCATTTACTCTGTTACTTACAGGGTGGCCCAAAAAAGTGAGAACATCTGGTAGCATATAAGTTATTTAAAAATTCAAAAAGACAGATGTAAACGATTGACAAATTAAAAAAAAACAAAGATTGCGACCGGAAATTGTCAAAATAAAGACATTATATAGCTAAAAAAAGGTAAATAAGTAAACTATTTAAGCTTTTAATTTACGAGATGTTCTCACTTTTTTTGGGCCACCCTGTATATGTTACTGAAAAAAAATGCTCTACTGTCTTGACACTACTAGCAAATAAATTACAAGAAAAGATTCATTTGCAGAGAGCAATGCAGCTCGGCAGGACTGCAGTAATCCCGTCCAGCCGTCTGCTTCTTGTTGACAACGGAGCTGGTGCATGACTGTAAGTAATGTCTTTATCGAAAATTCGGTGTCTATAATAAAATATAAACTTTATTTTTACTGCCAGGGCTTCTATAGACGGCAGGCTTGAGAAGTAAACAACCAGAATGCAAATGTCTGATGAAGCATCTTTACAGACATGGGCTTGTTGAACGTGCAGGTAGGGATTATGAACTTCAGTTGATTCGTTTTATTGTGATATGTACTGGAACACCTACAAGGAAAAGTAAGTGGTTTGTTTTTAGAGAGCAGTTGGGGCGTAGTTTAAACGGTGTGATTTTCAGGGCTTGGGCAATGTTTGGGGAATAGCATTGTGGCCGTCATTTTCTGCGAAGAGGGCGAAGAACCAGAGACAAAGCTGGTGATGACTACAGTAGTTCAGTTTCTTTCCAGACCGCTGTGGAGAGGAGTGATTGTAGGACATATCGAATAGGTTGCATTCATTGATGAAAGATGTGTTAAATTTGTTTTTGAATTATGTGTTCTTTACTTTAAAGAGGCAATTAACTATTTGCGCCTCACACAACGGGAAGTGGATGAACACAAAGTTCACAGGAACAAAATGGAAAAGAGATTAATACATAGACGAGGGCAAACCCATCGAATTCTGGGGAGTTGCTGCGATGACTGGACTTAATGGTGCGGAGGGGAAGAGAGCAGGGAGAGTTGTACAATTGGGAAGAAGTCTGGGTAACTGTGAATGAAGACTGCTGGCATTGCGGCTTGCTTGAGGTCGGTTCCCAAAATGAGCAGGAAGCCCAAAGGCAAAAGAGGCAGCCGTAGGGCCCAAACGAGAAGAGACGAGGACACATGTAGCACAGAAGCGCTACCGCAAGGACAGCGAATAGCCCTGAATGTTCATCACCTTCTGTGAAAGCAAATGTTGACCTCTCTTAAGGATACTTCATCTTTCCCTTGGTCTCAGGACTGTATATTGAAGTATTTATAAACTGATCGCCAGAGTGCCTTCTGAAAGCTATTCTTCTCAAACGTATAAGAAACGATAAGTAACTTACTTGTATTTGAAATTGTGAAAAGTCATTTGTAAATTAGCTGTCATTGTTTTAACCTTCGAAAGTTAGTTTACAAATGTATTACGTGAGTTCAATAAAAAGGGTATCGCCTTATTTTCCTTTTCTTTTAATTAGCTACCATTGATAGTGAACTATCACTGCCACCATACTACTTTGGCCATACAATTTAGCAAATTAGACGGCATCCCTCGGCTTTATAACCGAAAAAAAGGAGGCGGTAAAACGAACAATGACTTAATGCCAAATGTGACCGTAGAAATACCGATATGTGTACTCCTGAATTACAGAAAAATAAAGAAAAAGGAATTTAAGAAAATGTCGCCAACATTAAGATGCAAAAGCTTAAAAGTTTTCTGGACTCGGAGTCTTAGTTGGGATGTCAGGATGCAGCCGAACTGTACCAGCAACATAGAAGTTCGTTCCAAGTGTTAGGAAGAGTCGCTTGTAAAAATCCAATAACTAATTCCATTGTACGTATATCTATATATCGAAGATCTGTACAAATAAACCGCTGGAATTAATTGTTTTTCTATCTCGAATTCCATCGTGGACAGGGCAACCGAGTGTTCGAACATATCTCAGTTTCAGAAGGTCAGAATGTTAATATTCCTAATATAACAACAAACAGAATCCATCCCCTTACTTCCGAAACTTTTCACAAGTTGGAACTGAAAGAATAAAATTCGCCACATTAGAAGCTGACAACCGGTCAGTCTAAACAACAACAAAAAAATCTCGATGCACGCCCAAATTATTATTTAAAAACAACCCCCAAATCTTCCTTTATTATTTCTACGGGTTTGTGGGTTTACCTTCTATGAAAGATAAATCGTATCCTGCCCTTAGTGGACTTCAGCCCGGTTCCTTCCATTTGTGCTTCTCCCTGTACAACACGTAACCTTGAAGCAGTCCAGTCGCAGGGGTCTGTCTTTCTTCCTAGGTCATGTCATTCAGAAATAGGTTTGACTTACTGAGATTTAGCGTTTACAAAATGTTTTTCACAATTCCGAAAGAGCTTCTGAGACGAACAATTCGTTCCTGCCCCCTTTCTATCCTGTTGCGGATTTTCTCGGTAAGATAAGCGGCTGGCTTGGCTCCCGTATATGCCGTGCGCCTTTCTTTCCGGCTCAGCAGATCCCCCTCGACGAGCGGACTCCTTTGGCTTTTGAGTTCTGCTCCGTATTCTTAATCTCATTGCGAACGGCTCAGGAAATTCAGGGCAATTCTGGCCTGGAGAGATAAACTTAAATAGAAAGCGACCCCGCAATTTCTGAAATACGGCGCGATTGCTACTATTCTTGGTCTTATTACTCGCAAAATGAAAAATGAATGCCTCATTCATCTGCAAATAATTTCTGCAGTTCGAACTGGATCTCACGGTTCCCTCCTCTCTTCCCTTTTCTAGCACCGTGCGCTCCGATTTTAGGATCACTCCTGATTTTCCTAAGGAGGGATTCGGGGCAAACCCTGAAGAATCAGTAGCATGACTTGGAGAAGGCTAAACCATTTAAATAAAACAGGGCTTAAAATTTTCCGATCGTACTACCGCTACAGTTATTCTTGTTTCTAGTGTGTGTCCTATCTCGAGTTTTATTGCCAGTTTATTACCCAGGGGACTTCATTTTTCGAAAATTTAGATTATCAAGATGTATGAACATTTAAAATAAGTGAAAGTCAGTATCGCATCGGTATATTAAGGTGCACATTCTTTACACCGTAAAATAATGTTATGTTAGTAAAATGGAACTGACATTGGAAACGGCCACAAGTCCATGAAGGGTGATTTGGATAAAGGCAGTCGGCAGATTTGTTTCTGAGCCCTGCAAACCGCCAAATATCCGCGGATCGTTGCCGTAATTTTTCCCGGTTGTAACAGAAGATTCTACAGTCCAGCCTGAGGGATCCTCAGCTCTTTCCCAAAGATATATTTTTTAATCCTCCTCCACAGTTTTTGCATTCTGCTGAATGGGGCAGAGTCTAACAGCACAGGCCGACAGTAAATAAAGGTTTTCCACATTTCTTGTAGAAAACCATCTTATAATAACCTAACAAAAAGTCCCCTTCACTTGAATTCTAAAAAAAGGAAAAAAAAATCCTTCCTGTGTCTGCCCCCTGATATGACAAGTATTTAATATGTGAAAATCACCCTGAGGTAGGATTTCTTTGGTCTTCCCTTGCCAGTTCTTTCCTGGAAACACACCCACCGAGTTGCGTTTTCAGGATTAACCACAACGAAAATGGAAGAGAAAAATTTGCATATACTGGAGACTCATTGAATGCAAATTTATCTCATGTATATTCACGTTAACGTGCCTGAAAACCTGACTGGCTAGGTGTGCCTCCAGGAGAGGGTTGAAAAGTATTGTTCTATGTCAGTGGTTCCCAAACCTGTTCTGGGAACCCCCCCAACCAGTCAGGTTTTCAGGATATATACAATGAATATGCATGAGAGATTTGCATACATTTGGTTTAGTTTAGTTTAATAATATTCTTGATAACGAACATTGCTTGCATTGCATGAAACTCTAGTACAATTCATTGTACATACTGTGAAAACCCAACTGGCAACTATTACTACTTACCATTTCTATAATACTACAAGGCACATGCAGTGCTGTACAGATGCATGTAAGAGATGATCCCTGCTCATCAGAGAGTAATGCAAGTGTCCCTGAACAGGTTTGGGAACCACTGCTCTGAGTGGTTATGGAAAAACTGCAACAAAAATTCCTCTCGGTCTACTGGTGATTTGCTAATACAGCAGCATTTGCTACATCTGCACGTTTTTCTTTAATATTTTTTTCAGTTAAGGGTATTATGAGCTTTCTTTTTACATGTTTCATTTCTAGCACACCAGTGTGAAAATGTTAGTCATGGAGAGACAAGAATTAGCATCACAGGATTTGCCCTCTGCACCACATTTCTTGAACCTTCATTTTCTCTGGCTGTCTATCTTTTGATTTCACTTTTGGTCTCCAAAAGATAAGGGTGTTAGGGCCATTTGGCAATACTGATCATAGCATGATCACGTTTGATTTAATTAATGGAGGAGGGATGGTAAGGAAATCCACAGTACTACCTTTTAACTTTCAAAAAGGAGACTATGATAAAATGAGGAAAATAGTTAAGAAGAAACTAAAAGGAGCAGTTGCAAAGGTTAGACTTACATCAAGCTTGGGTGTTGTTTATAAATACTATCTTGGAAGCTCAGACCAGCTGTATTCCATGCTTTAAGAAAAGTGGAAGGAAGTTCAAAACACTACCAGCATGGTTTAAAGGTGAGGTCAGAGAGGCTGTTGTTGCCAAAAAAGCATCTTTCAGGAAATGGAAAAAAGAGCCAAATGATGAAAACTGGAAACAGCACAAGCACTGACAAGTTAAATGCAAGGCACTGATAAGGCAGGCAAAGAGAGAATTTGGGAAGAAACTTGCTGTGGAAGAAAAAACATGTAATGAAGGCTTTTTCGTAGCAAAAAACCCGTGAGAGAGTCAGTTGGACCATTAGATGATAGAGGGGTAAAAGGGGCACTAAGAGGAGACAAGGCTATAGCAGAGAGACTGAATGAATTTTTTGCTTCAGTCTTTACTGAGGAAGATGTAGGGATGTTACCCAAGACTGAAGTGGTATTTAAAGGTGATACTGCAGAAGAATTGAAAGAAATATCGATACACCGGGAAGATGCATTACAACTATTAGATAAACTGAAGAGTACCAAATCACCTGGACGAGATGGTATACATCCAAGGGTGTTGAAAGAACTGAAATATGAGATTGCAGACCTGCTATTAGTGATCTGTTAACTATCATTAAAATCATCTGTAATACCTGAAGATTGGAGGATCACCAATATAATGCCAGTTTTTAAAAAAGGGTTCCAGGGGTGATTTGGGAAACTACAGACCAGTTTGCCTGACATCAGTACCGGGAAAAATAGTAGAACTATCATAAAGAACATAATTACTCAACATGTAGATAGTCATGGCTTAATGGGAGACAGCCAACATGGCTTTAGACAAGGAAGATCTTGTCTTACTAATCTCTTATGTTTTTTTGAAGGTGTGAATAAAGAGGTAGACAAAGGTGAGTTGGTTCATATAGTGTATCTGGACTTTTAGAAAGCCTTTGACAAGGTCCCTCATCAGAGACCTTTGTCAAAACTAAAAAGTCATGGGATAGAAGGGAGTGTACTATTGTGGATCAGGAACTGGTTAAAAGATAGAAAGCAGAGGGTAGGGCTAAATGGCCAATTTTCCCAATGGAAAAAGGTGAATAGTGGAGTACCCCAGGGATCTGTGCTGGATCCGCTGCTTTTTAACATATTCATAAATGACCTGGAAAAGGGAATAACGAATGAGGTTATCAAATTTGCAGAGGACACAAAACTATTTAAAGTTGTTAAAACCCAAGAGGATTGTGGAAAATTGCAAGAGGATCTTGATAAATTGGAAGACTGGGCAACCAAATGGCAGATGAAATTTTATGTGGACAAGTGCAAAGTTATGCACCTAGGAAAGAACAACCCAAACTATGGTTACACGATGCAAGGTTCCGCATTGGGAACCACCACCCAGGAAAAAGATTTAGGCGTCATCGTGGATAACATGTTAAAACCCTCCACCCAGTGAGCAGCAGCAGCCAAGAGAGCAAATAGAATGCTAGGTATCATAAGGAAAGGAATGGAAAATAAAACAAAGGATATTATAATGCCTCTATATCGTTCCATGTTGAGACCACACCTTGAATATTGTGTGCAATTCTGGTTGCCGTAACTTAAAAAGGATATAGTGTTATTAGAAAAGGTACAGAGAAGAGCCACCAAAATGGTGAAGGGGATGGAAGGATATCCCTATGAAGAGAGGATAAAAAGGTTAGGGACAGCTGAGGGGAGATATGATAGAAGTCTATAAATTAATGGAGTGGAACGGGTAAACGTAGCTCGATTGTTTACGTTATCAGAATATAGAAAGACTAGGGGACATGCAATGAAGCTACAGGGTAACCTATTTAAGACTAATAAGAGAAAATATTTTTTCACTCAATGTGTAATCAAAGTCTGGAATTTGTTACCGGAGGATGTAGTAAAGGCTGTTAGTGTAGCTGGGTTTAAAAAAGGTTTGGACAAGTTCCTGGAGGAAAGGTCCATAAACCTTATTAAAAGGGACCCAGGATATCAATGCTTGACCCAATACAAGCATTAAGGAACCTGTGTCTCTTTGGGATACTGCTAGGTATTTGTGACATAGATTGGCCACTGTTGGAAACAAGATACTGGGCTTGATGGACCTTGGTCTGACCCAGCATGGCAAATCTTATGTTCTTCTGTTTGTAAAATTCTATCGCTCTCTCCCTTCCTCCATTCTTGTCTAGATCTCCTGCATATGCAGAAATACTGCCCCAGCTCCAAGAAGTTTAATTGTTGCCTATGAATATCCCTCTTAGTTGTGTGCAAGATATTATTAATACTACTCAATTGTATAATGCTATAAGGCATATGCGGCGCTGTATAGACATATGTAAAAGACGGTCCCTGTTCATCAGAGCTTACAATCTAGTCCAGAAAGACAACACAACAGCTGAGGACATGGATATACAGTTGTAGTCAACATTACTGGCACCCTTGCAGTTCAACCCCTTAATGTCTATATCTCCTAAAAAAAGTGGCCAGTGAAATGGCTTTGGAGTATATATGCACACATATTTGACACATAAAAGAATGAAATAAAACAAGACCAATTAAAAAGGAAATAGTAGGAAATAGTATAAAAACTGGGATATTGCCAGTACGTGATTACTATCAAAAAACTAAAACACACTCTATCAAAACAAAAAATGTTCTTATGAAAAAAAGTGGATAATGTTCAATTCACCATAAATTTCTTTGCATAATCATCATACCAGGGAGGTCTCAGAACTACCGGGCTATTAAATTGACATATATGACTTATATAAAGTCACTGTATCATTTGCCCCTTTGCATCAATGACCTCCCAAGTTAAAGAACACCCGTAATATCAAGAAGACCGCAGCATAATAACAAAATAACTTAGCTTCAAAACTTCAGCTTAATGCGGTCAATATGAAACCCCAACTCTTCAATCTAGCGATCTTCAAGCGTTTCGCAGCCAACACAGCTTCATCAGGGGAATATTGCCCTAAGGTAGAGATAGGAGTTTGGCTGTGGTAGAGGTATGATTGTAAAGAAAAAAAACAAAACATACCAGCTTTGCTAGCAGCACTGTTGCTGCTGTCACAGGGCTATGTCTGGGGCAAAGAAGGACCTTAAAGCTGAGAAAACACAAGGAACTTCAAGCTTGACCTATGCCTTGCTATATCAAAGCATAGAAAGAAGAGATTCAAGCTTGTTTTTTAATTTTTTCAGCAAGGCATTTTTGCCTTCATTTTGCTAAGCGGAGTCTACCATACCAGGGGCTTCATCGTTTACAATGCCAGGGGCTTCAAAGGGCAGTGACTGCAGTTTGAGATAATGCTAAATGAGTGGCAGAAGTTACTGTATCAAAAGCATAAGATACCGTTCAACAAAATTTTCATGTCCATTTATTGTATCTGTTCCATCCCATAGTTCATAGAACTGTAAACTTTGAAGCTAAAAGATAATGATTTAAAAGTTGAAAAGTTGCAGTAGAGCAGGGGTGGCCAACTCTGGTCCTAGTGCACCATGATCCAGCCTGGTTTTCAAGATGTATCTAATGAATATTCATGTGGTATATTTGCAGCCACTGCCTCCCATTGTATGCAAATATATTCCTGAATATTCATTAGGGACAACCTGAAAACCATGCTGGATTGTGGTGTACTAGGACCGGAGTGGGCCACCCCTGCAGTAGAGGATCATTCCCTGGGAATCCATCAGTGTCACTGAAGTCTTATTGCTGCACGTGCAGCACAGCCTGGTAGACGGTGGGCTAACACATCCTCCCTCCTCCCAGTCCATTCAAGAGTGTTAGCAGAGGCATGCAACCTTAGTGGGCAAGCACTGTAGGGCAGAGATGAGGCATATCATAATGCCTGGGAAGGGGATATTTGGAAAACGAAATGGTCGTAGAAAGAAAGAAGGGAAGGAAGGTGAGAACAGTACTGTCATGAGTGCACAGAGAGACAAGGTGCTCCCAGGATGTGGTTATGCCTTCTCTAGCCACCACTAAAACTAAAGACAGAGGTCTTTACAAGGAGAGTAGAAAGAGCTGCAGTTTACGGTTAACGGTGGAAGAGCAGGTGTCTATGTCCATAGAGGGTCAAAGGGAGATTGACGCAGTCCAGGGTAGGGGGCACGAAAGAAGCAGAAGGTGGAGGCAAACTAGGCTTTCAGCAGGCACACTGTATTCCCTGCTGAAAAGTATGTGGAGATGGTCTTGGCAGAATCTTAGGGAGCCACATGGGTGGGATTTACATCTGAAAGAGATGTATTGGATGGCATACTAACTGATGTACTGACTGAAGGGGCTGTTGAAGAAATTGTTATCATGCCAACTAGTGAGGAAGTAAAACGTGATCTTGGCAGTGCCAAGGATATAAACATCTCACCAGTAGATGGGACAGTAGAAGGTGGGAAGGATGCTGCTGGCCGTTAATCCTCTTCTCCACCCCCAGTCTGGGTCCAGCAGCAGCACCAAGAGCACCCCCACCCTTCCTCCCCCCAGTAAATATAATGGGAGTCTTGTAAAACTTCACATGTGTAGAAGCATTTTAAAGTTCTTGACCACCTGCGGTATGCTGAATGCAATCACTGTAGGCAGCACATTAGTAGAGACAGGCTGATGGATCATTATACAAATAGTGGCATGCTTCTTCATTTGGGAAAACAGCATCCTTTCCATCTTGGTACAAAGAAGGGAGCTGATCCTAGACAAGGGGGCTGACATACATCGAAGCAAGCTATCATGGAAGACATGGAGTGGTGTTCATTAACATTTTTATGTGGCAGATGGAAAGCAGCACTGAGGGTGGTGACCCGGTGGATTGAGGAAATCATACCCTAGATAACCATTGTCTGAACATGATTGAGAAGGTGGGGTTTAAAAGGCTGCTGCATCTCTTAGCCCCACTTACTGAGTGCCCTGCCGGACAACTTTTAGTAGGCAGGTGATCCCCAGTCTGTATATTCAGTTGCGTCACCAGCTGCAGGCAGAGCTTTTGGTACTAGTGTGCATTTTATCATTGACATTTTGAGTAGTCCAATCACTACGTATGCCTACCACTGCTTGACAGTACACTGGTGACAGTTGGCTGAGGCAGGAAACTGGCTGAAGATCTAATGAGGGACAACAGCAGGAGGATACTGATGGGTTATGCTACGCAGCAACTTAACTGATGACAGCCATATGTGGATCCATATCTTAACAGAATCAAGGGCACTGCTGCACCCAGAGCACAAACAGAGCACTGTGCATCCAGGTTCTTTTTAACAGATGGTGGGATGAAAATAGTCAAGGCAGTGAAGAAGGGGGCCTTTCATGGGATCAGATGCTCTGCACATTTGTGATCAGGGTCGACCCAAGGGTTTCTGCCACTCTAGGCAGAAACCCCAGCCATGCTGCCCCCGCCAAGTCACATCGCTGCCCCCCCCCTCCTCAGCTGCTCCTGATCCCAGAAGCAGCAGGCCATGTGTGCTGAAAGACATGGTCTACCATGGGCAAGAAAGCAGCAGCAAAAAGCTGCTCCTTTTTGAAATGCTGCTGCCTCCCCCCATGATGGAATTGGCAGCAGATGGGGGGAGGACATGGCCGGTCATGTGTGCCTCCACCGCCTACTCGGGTTTGCTGCCCTAGGCAGCCGCCTAGCTTGCTAGTGGATGGGCTGGCCCTGTTTGCGACACCTGGTTGTCAAAACGTCCATAGGCTTTGGCATCAAGAGAAGCAGCAACCCTATCCTGAGGGAACTGATAAAGCAGTGCTGAAAAATAGCTTGGTATTTTCACCAGAGTATGAAGGGTAAGCATGATTTACTTGAGAAGCAGGAAGCAACAGAGGCACCTGCACACAAGCTCAAGCAGGATGTTAGCACCAGATGGAATTCCACTTATGACATGCTGGAGAGATTAGTGGAACAATGGGCAGCCCTGCATCAGTTGTCCCACTGGCAGAGGGGAGAGAGATACTAAAGGTACATGGGGAAATAGATCAGAGGCAGGGGAAGGTGGACAAAGCAGAAGATGATAAAGTGAATTAGGGATATTCTGGCTTGGCTTAGGGGGGCAATGGAAGAATAAGGACACAAAGCAGATGATGTTGAACATGAGGGGGAGGGGTGCTAGGCAGAGGGTAAATAGGGTGGCAGGGTAGATGTTGGGCATGGAGAAACAGGGTGAAAGGGAGATGCTGCTGAGTATGGGGGGAATGAAGAGGTAGGGACACAGAAGGGTGATGCTGGGCATATGGGGGGGGGGATAAGATGACAAAGGAGATGCAGGACACAAGGGGGAGTACAAAGACAGAGGGCATATGCTGGGCATAATGGGGAGATAGGGATATAGAGAGGAGATGCCGAACATGGGAGGGTGAGTAGGAAGTCAGAAGAGTAATGCTGGACATTGGGGGAAGTAGGAAGACAAATGGGAGAAGCTAGATGGAGGGGGGAATCGAGAAAAGAGATGCTGGATTAAGAGAAAGAGAGACAGAAGATGCTGAACAAAGGGGGGAGAGAGTGAGATGAGATGCTGGATGCTGGGGAGAGACTGGAGAGTAATGGGATGGAGAATGAGATGGCCAGGGTGACGGAAAGAGATGGAAAGTAGTAAAAAGAGGGATATTGAAGACTGGATAGTAATAAAGAGCGAAATATAAGTGGATACAGAAACAAAAGGCTGAAAGGAAAAGATCAATGTCAGTGATGGATATAGGCGCAGAAAGGAAGAATACAGGAGAAAAAAGAATTGTGCAAATGGTCTGGAGATCCTGGAGAGAGAGAGTGAGGAAACAGAGGAAAGCAGAAACCAGAGGCTGGGACCAACATGATCAGAAAATTAAAGTGGCCAGACAACAAAGGTAGAAAAGCAAATTTTATTTTTCATTTAGTTGTTGGATTATGTCAGCTTTTGGAATTTATATTTGCTATCTTAATATTTGATACAGCATGTGTGGAAATGCATCACTGTTTCTATTTCTCTGGTGTTTCACTGCATGCACAGTCTGGCTTCTTGGAGTTTCAATTCAATTTTTGTCTACATATATCTATTTTCAGTTTATGGTAATTTGCACTATATTTGTTGAAGGTCATTGTTTAGTAAGTATGACTGAGGCTAGGTATTCTGTTGACTTTGAATGTCTATGTAGGGATCTGAAATAATCTGGCTTGTTCAATTTTCCCAATAGGTTGTATTGATTTTATCAGGCTCACTGCAATATTTACAGTGCTGCCTTTTCCTAGGTAGGTCCTCACTCGTGCTGTTATGGAATGGTAGGATTGTTCTGCCCTGAGAGACTTGTAGAATTTTATGTCACAATATGCCTGGTACTGAAGAGGGTTTATGTTACTGAGATGAAACCAGAATCACATTTTTTATTTGATATGGTGAGTTCTACAGGGAAATGTCGTAGTTTTGCTTGAACTTTTTACATCAAACCAAAGAAAGATAAATATCATTTTCAAGTGCTCCTTTTATTTGCAAAGCAAACAACACAAATACACCGTGAGAAAACCTCACTCATTAGCCTTCAATCGCACTCATTGGAATGGTAAATCTCATTCTTTGTGATGGGCCACCCTTGGCATCTCTGCAGTAGTGCATGCACCCACAGGAGCAAAAGCAAGTTGTGAGCCCCTTCAGCATTGCTGTATGTCTATGGGACAGGCTGCTCCCGTGTGCTGAAGATCATGGCTGGGAGTAGTGCATGTGTCTGCAGGAGCAGCCTGCAGCTAGGGCTGGTTCGTCTATTGTGCAGGAATGTTGCCTGCACATGGCCTTGAACCTTGGGGAGCCCCACTCCTGACTGACTACACAGAGAGCCAGTGAGGCCCGAAGCCCCAGCTCACCTCTGAACAGCTGCAGGAGTAAAGAGCAGTGTTTGCCTTCTCTCCTGCAGCTGTGATAAAAAGGAACCCATCGGCACACTGAGTGCCGGGAGGTTAAACAGACTGGGACTGGAAGGGAGTGGTTGCTGGTAGGGACTGGAAGGGAACTGATACTGGGGGCTTAGGACTAGAAATGGGCTGATGCTGGGGGACTGGAAGGGAGCTGATGCAGGGAGGGACTGGAGGAGAACTGATACTGGGGGGGTTAAGGCCGGAAATGGGTTGATGCAGGGGATGGGCGAATGGGACTGGAAGGGAGTGGATGCTGGGAGGGGCTGGAGCTAGAAGGGAGCTGATGCTGTGGGATGACCAGAAGGGGGTAGTATTGGGACTGGTGGGAGAAAAAATGAAGCCAGGGGACTGAGGATGGAGAGGGGGGAACAGATATTTTGTGTGGGAGGAAAGTATTAGGAGAGTAAGTGGGGACTGAGGATGGAGAGCTGACATTTGAGTGGATGAAAAAGGAATAAAGAGCAAAAAGGATGGAGGAAAGAGCAAAAGAGGAAAGATCAGTATGCTGGAGGCAGATGTAGAGAGAATGGAAAAATCTAGAAGAGAGAAAAAAAGGCAAATGGATAGCAGACAATGGAGAGTTAGCAGAAGATACAAAGAAAGCAGAAGAAAGTGACTGGGGCAATTGCAACTGAAAAATAAAATGCACAAACAACAAAAGGTAGACAAAAAAGACTTATTTTGAATTTACTAACTCAAATATGTCAGTTCTGGGAAATGTGCATCGCTAACGTTTTGCGTTCTGTATAGTACAAGAAGAAATTAATTTATAGTTATATTTCCTCAATGTTGTACATACCAAGTTTGACTTTTGGGGTTCCCAGTTTAATTATTGTCTTCATATTTCTAAATTGTGATCCCTTGTTCTTTGTTTGGTGATGGACTATGTTTTGCATGTGTAACTGAGCTGCGGTATTCTGTTCATGTAGTTTCATCCACTCAAATTTCACCCCTCCATCTCAATCCCCAGAATCAGCTCCCTTCCAGTTCCCCTGTTCTATGTATTTATGAGAGATATTGCAGAAGGACTGAATGGAAAAGTCTGTCTTTTTGCAGATGACACGAAAATTTGCAACAGAATGGACTCCCCTGAGGGAATGGATAACAGGAGGAAAGATCTGCAAAAGCAGAAAGAATTGTCTAATGCTTGGCAGTTAAGATTTAATGTAAAGTGCAGTGTCATGCACTTGGGGAGCAGAAATCCAAAGGAATTGTATGCAATAGGGGGCGAGATGTGGCTGGGACCAGGAGAAGGACCTCGGAGTGATTGTTTCTGAGAATCTCAAGATGACGAAACAATGTGACAAGGCAATGGCCAAAGCCAGAAGGATGCTGTGTTGCATACGGAGAGGAATTACCAATAGAAAGGAAGAGGTACTAATGCCACTGTACGTCACTGGTGAGGCCTCACTTGGAGTACTGTGTTCAGTTTTGGAGACCGTATCTCGTAAAGGATATAAAAAGACTGGAAACAGTTCAGAGGAATGTGACCAAAATGATTTGGTGCCTGTACCAGAAGACATGTGAAAAGAGACTTGAAGACCTAAATATGTACACTCTGGAGGAGAGGAGGGACAGGGGAGATATGATACAGACTTTTAAATACTTAAAGGGTATTAATGAACAAACAAACCTCTTCCAAAGACGGGGAAGCTGCAGAACTAGAGGGCATAACATAAAGCGTCAAGGGGTAAACTGAAAGGCAAAATCAGGAAATCCTTTTTCACTGAAAGAGTGTTGGATGCTTGGAATGCCCTCCCGATGGAAGTGGCAGGGGCAAATGCAGTGGCAGAATTCAAAATGGCATGGGACAGACAAAGTGGATCTCTTTATAGCAACAGGATAAAATCAAAATAACCTTAACTGTCTCTGCTATCTGAAAAAATAGGGGTGATCTGCAGGGAGGGGTGGGTAGACCCCAAAACAAAGGCATGGGGAGTGACGACCTGCACAGAATGGCAGGTGCACCCACTCTTGCCACCTTGCTGGGCAGACTAGATGGACCATGATGGTCTTAATTTGCTGTCATTTACTATGTTACTGTGTGACAGTTCCACTTGTTTTCTTTCCCCAGTAGGAGATGTATTGGTATTCTCTGAGATGTATTGGTTTAATATTTGCAGTGTTGCCTTTTGATAGGTAGGGTTTGGTGCTTTGTGAGTAAAGTTATGCAAATGAGGCCCCACAATGAGTCTCTGCACCTGGCCCCGCATCACCCTTGGGCCGCCCCTGCCTGCAGTGCTGCTCTATGCCTGCAGGATAGGCTGCTCCCACAGACCAATGAGGAGAGAGACTCAAGGCGAGTGCTGCAGGGATCAAAGACACAGGACTTGTTTTTATTCCAGCTAGGCATTTGTCCCGTCACTACAAGTTTCTTGTTAAATATTTGTTTGAAAGATGAATACTAGCATTATGTGAACAGAGCTCAGGAATGAGTTTTGGGAAAGGGGGAGGCACAGTCTACCATTAATAGTAATGGGGGAGGGGCACCAATCTGTAGGTTGCAGGGGGGCACCAGAGACCCTAGCACCGGCCCTGACAGTGTATTATTTATTTATTTATTTATTACAATTGCTTATATACCGCACTATTCGGTATCAGCGCGGTTTACAATATAACAAAAACAACCTAAAACATGAACTGTTTGGTTTTACATAGAACAGGAATACCAACTTGGATAACAGGGTTGAACTATATACATGAGGACCCATCTAGGGTGTCTCCATTCTTTGCTCCGGCTCCAATCCCAGTAGTGAATATTTTTCAGGCCAAGTTATAGGGTTTTCTGCAGCGATAGTGATTCACAACAGAGGTTTTAGTGCTGATGGACATCTTGCATGGTCAAGTAGAAAAAGGTTAGAAACCCTTATGAAGGAGGATGTTTATATACTAGCAGGCCTTTCTGATCTATGGCTGAAGGGAAATTTCACTCTGCATTGACTTATTGGAAGGAAACGTTGGTGACTGAGATTGATGAAAAGGGACAAAAGTCTGGAGGCACACAACAGAACTGTGTGTGTAAGAGCTGTTTTGGGACTCCTGGGCTTGAGATGAGACCTGATGTTTCCTCATGGTCTGCTCTTGCAATTTGACAATCCTCTTTCTCAGCTTCTCAGACCTCACACTCTGCAGCGGGAGAGAAGGAGGAGCTCTGAGGCCGGATGAGTGCTAGTAACAGACCGGACCCCTAGGCCCCTCAGTGAGCATAGTTAGATGGGACTGTTTGAAAGGTGGCTGGAAGTATAATGTACACCTCCACCCTGTATCTCTGCTTGTTGTTCAGGTTTTAGTACAAAGCTTGGGAATCCCTGCTGCTGCCACTGCTGCTGCAATTCAACCAGATCAAGTCCATAGTCTTGGATTCAGCTGGCCATGTGTGATTCACTTACACCTAATCAGCCTCAGGAAGACATTTTATGATATGTATTTCTAGCTTAATGTATATACCGCAAATCTAAAAGTCTAAGCGGTAGAATAGAAATATTTTTAAATAACTCAATCAATCTCTGGGACTCAATCATTTTGACAAGGCCTGACAGAGGAGGCTGCCACCGCTTGAAACAAGAGATACTTTCACCCCAAACCTTTTAACGCTGAATATATGAATAACACCTTCCCACAGGGCGCCACCTGTTGTTTCTGTTGAATGCCTGTCCAGACAGCAGCTCTGACACTGGTCCAGTCTTCTCTTCTCTTAGTATCGGGGTAGAGATTTTCCTCAGAGTGGTGGCAGCCATCTTCCTCCTTGATCTGCCCTTATTTCTTTGTTGGATGTGCAGGGACAGATGCTAAGTGCAGATGGAACAGTTGGGGGTCTAACAAATGATTCCCAGGTTGAACTGTACAGGCTCTCCTTGGGTCCGGGACACAGTGGCTCTCTGCCTCGGTGCCCTCCATTGTTTTGTCCACTATTCTTCATCCTCTTATTTTGCATCTCTGTGGGTGCCTTAGCCTTGTCATTATATGACCTTCACCCTCCTTAAATGCCATGCTGGTTTGTCATTAGCCTTCTAGTTGCATGGCTCTGTGACCAGTGTGCTTTGACCTTTCTCCTGAGAGAGGAGCTGCTACTGCTGGAAAGATAGAAAACAGAGAGTAGGGTTAAATGGCCAATTTTCACAATGGAGAAAGGTGAATAGTGGTGTACCCCAGAGGTCTTTGCTGGTTCCGCTGCTTTTTAACATATTGTAAATAGTGTAAAAAACAATACAGATTGCTTGGGGTCCGCAGGCAGAAGGCAGGGTTGAGTCTGGAGAAGTGATACAGTCGGGCCTGAGAAAGGGGGCCATGGTTCCCAGGCTTGGGCAGTACTGTGCCAGAAAGGAGAAAATAAATAAAGAACTACAGTCAGTGGAGGTGAAGCCCATGGCTGATGGAGGCCAGGCCATATCTGGGCCAATAAGAGTGTTCCAACTGTGGCTTTGGCCAAGTAGTGTTGGGGCAGCTGGAGCTGTGGATAGAGATCACAGCCACAGCTGTGTCAGTATTTGGGCTGTGTTGGAGGCCTCTCAGACCACAATCACAGTGGCAGGAGAGAGCCAGGGTCTGGGGCTGCATACGCTGCCAAGCCACGATCAGGACTGAAACAGCCAGAGCTGTGCACGGCTGAGCCCTGTCTGGTTTAAGGCACCATAGCACCAAAATTAAAAAGTAAAAAATACAGAAGAAAGTTGGGATTGAAGGACAGGGTAGGGGCTCTGAGGCACTACTGCTCTGTAGTTGATTTTAAATTTAAAGGGACAATGTTTCCAAAATTTAGTGAAGTTGGGCCAAGGGTGATCTGTGGCTAGGCCTCCAAAAAGCCTGGCTGCCTCTGACTGTCCCCATTGACTTTTAAGAACTCACTCAGTCCCCTTATATAACATTGCCCAAGTTTAGACCTACCACTAGGGAAATTAGGCAGTTTCCTGGGGTGCCATAATTTTTTTTTATCATGCATTGTTTTATTATATTCATAGATTTTTTTTATAGTGGGCTATACACCATTTTGAAATTTTTTTTTGTAAAGTTGGAATATAAAAACTACATAAATAGAAAAAAACCTACTAAATAAATTCATTAGTGGCTTAAACTATAGTTGCCAGAGTTGTCAAACTACCCCGTTCCAGGAGTGAGATTTGTTTTGCCAGTTATGGTTTTAAATTTGCATTGCAGTGCAGTATAGTATTTCCAGTCCCTGATTTTACCCATTAGAATCAATGCTGCAGAGCCCATAATGAAACAGAATGAGCTAGTCAAAAATTCAGGATTGGCTTAAAACTCTCACTGGTGGAACTGGGTAACCTGGCAACTCTGAGTTGCTAGTTCATCTACCTCTTCCAGACCTGAGTACAATGGCTTAGTGGGAAGGTAAATTAGGAAGAAACACTCCAGGCGTTCGTATCTGAAAGTATTCTTTTAGGACAGAAAACACGTTACATTTTCAATAGTAAAAAGGCTAGATTGTGGTGATTTCCAAATCTGCATTCTTTTCAGTTTGCAGATCATTTCTTTTTGGAAGTAGGTAATATAAAACGTGTTTAATTTGAGGCTCTGGGTTCCGCCTGGTCTCCGCAGCTACCGAGCGGTCGGGACGCTGCGCCTCCTCCACCCTGCTGTCAATCGTCTGCAGGTGAGCGCGGGGCTCGCTTTCGGGTTTCGCCTGGCCCTTGCAGCTGCTAGCCGGCAGAGGGCGCTGCGCTTCCTCCGCCCCACTGCTGTTGCTGTTTATGGGCTGCAGGTGAGCGCAGACTCGCTCTCGGGTTCCTCCTGATTCCTGCAGCTGTCAGCCGCCAGGGGGCGCTGCCCTTCCCCGTCCCGCTGTTAAAGGGCTGCAGGTGAGCGCGCGCGGCTCCTTCCTTGGTGCTGCAGAGGCCTGAGCTCTTTCAGCGCAATGAGCGTGAGTAGGGTTCGCTTTTGTTCCGGGTAGGGAAGCAGTAGTGGGACGGATTTCTCCGGGAGTCACTCTTGGGGCTTGTCATGTCTGAGATGCGGTGAGAGCGCCTTTTCCTCTGAGGTTTCACTGCGCGGTTCCCCAGGATCCGCGAAGATGGGCGGCTGCTGCTTTCCTCCTATCCCCGGCAGGTGGGAGAGAGCATGAATGGAGGAGACTGGGGATATGGGGCAAGATCAAAGCAGATTAGTTATGGGGGCAGCACTTCTCGATTTTCCTATACGGAGCAAACGCTGAACAGGTGGGCTCACCCATCGCTTTACGCTTAAGTAAAACAACGTGATCTATTTCGTTCCCCAAATTCATTTACATATTTTTTTGGTGTTTTAATCCGCTTTTACAAATAATGCTTCATGCAGTTCAGAGCACTACCTTTAAAAAAAATGATTGTACTGTTAGTCTCTTCCTAAAATGGGCTTATGGTCCATATGAGTATTTTAGGCATTTAGAGAGAAAGTGACTTCAAGGGAACTGGAATTGAGCCCTGGCTCTTAGTCCATTGTTCCAGGTACTAGACTGCTCTGTTTAAAATGATTTATATGTAACATGGATGTGTAATTTTAGTGTTTGATGCAAAATAGTAATGCTTGCCAAATGCCATGCCGCCCCTCCCCATCTTGAGAAACATGGGCACCTCTCTTACACATGCAAATGACTCCATTATTCCTAAAGCCAATTTTGTTCTCCTACCAACGTTCCTGTTTTTGTGAGTGAGTGTGTATGTGTATATACAGTTGTTGGCTTTGAGAGGCTGAAAATCTTCTCTTTTAGCCATTTTATTTGTTTTAAATTCGTTTGTGGTTCATGGTACCTATATAAATAGGTTCATCATTGTCTGTAACCACAGCAGGGGTATTCCTTTCATCTGAGGGTGCTGCTTAGTCCTTGGCCTAATATAGGGCACCTTTTTTATCCTTGGAAATGTGCAACCAGAGTTCATTTTTTTTCTTCCTTTTATGATTCAGTAGTAGTGGTTGCTTTGTTGAGATTTAATCTTGATCAGGACTTGGATTCCAGTATAGGCAGACTTATCTCATGCATATTCATTATGGATATCCTGAAACCTATCTGAGAGCCCCAGGCTATGTTTGTGCAGCCCTGATGTAGATGCTCATACAATGAGGTTTTTGGTAAGACTTGGTGAAAGACATTTTTAATTGAGAAGGCTATTATATTTTCAATTTACCAACTTTCATCAATAAAGCTAAGGTTCATCTCCCCAGATGGTCAGATTTTAGGGAGTGCTACAGCACAGAAACCACACTTGCTACCCTGCTAAGCCATACCTGGAAACTCCTTGATTTATCTTTAGCCAGCCATCAAATCCTAATTACCCTTGTGAGATTGGTATCACCTGAACAGTTCTTGGGTGGATTACCACTTTTTCTCAATGATAGAACCTTCCAGGTTATCTCAAACGCCAAACCTCCTCCTAAGTGTTCACTTAATTCTAATGTGCTAAACAGTTGTGGTCAACGTTATTGGCACCCTTGCAGTTCAACCCCTTAACGTCCAATATCTCAAAAAAAAGTGGCCAGTGAAATGGCTTTGGACTATATATGCGCACACATTTGACACACAAAAGAATCAAATAAAACAAAACAAAACCAATTGAAAAAAGGAAATGGTAAAAAAACTGTGACATTGCCAGGACATGATTATTGGCACCTTTATAACCAATTCAAATCAGTTTGAGTACCATATGCCACACATTAAACAAAGAAGGATTTCGTAGGCAAATGTCTCAGACGGATATGAGAAGGCACACCTGATCTTTGCCCAAACCCACCTTGAGAAAACGCAGTCCTCCTGGGAAAATGTTCTGTGGACAGATGCAGCGCTATACCTAGCACTGTGTGAGTGGTGTGGCTGCACAGGGTGCAAAGAAATAGGGGTGCATTTGCTGGCCTTGAGCTCCCCCTGCTCCCCCTCCCCCGTCCATGCTGCTGCCCTTGTCAGGGGCGGCTCTATAATGAGGCCAAGTGAGGCGGTAGCCTCGGGCGGCAACAATTGCCCCCAAAAAGACCACCTCACTCGGCCTTCAAAATAAAAAAAACAAAACCAACAACCCCCCCCCCTCCGGCTGCAGAAGCCGCAGCGGCAGAATGAAGTGCCCCGTGGCAGTGGGCCCCCCCCCCACCTCCCGGAAGAGCCCAGCATTTCCCCAACGCTTTGCAGAGCCACACGAAGGGATAGTGTTTCCCTTCCCGGCAGCTCTATTAAAGCTGAGCAGGACTTCCGGTGATGCGGTGAGCCCGAGCGGACGCACGCCGCTCGAGCTCTGGGCCCCCTTGCTCCTCCGGCGCCGCCAAATGACCGTACGGGGCTAATCTCGGGGTTCCCACACACCCCCCGAGCTCCCCTACACAAGCCGCAGCCGAAAGTGATGATCCGGCGCTCCCCTTTCACCTGCATCTGAAGACTTTTGGAGGCGGCCTGGACCCGCGCGGCTTGTGCTGCAGGCGCCGCGCTGGAGTGAGTGCCACGTGGTGGGGTGAGTAGGCAGGCGGCGACCCTAGACAGCCTACACGGGATTGCAGGGGGATCCCCGCGGCGGCCGCGGCCTCGCGGCTGGTGTTCCTGCCCCCCCCCCTCCTGCTTTTGCCTCCAGCTTGACTCCAGCCTGTGCCCCATGTGGCTGCCTGACGCGGGAGGGACTGGGGGAGGATAGGATCCCTTATTGGGCCCGGCTGTGGAATGCCTCCTGTTCTGCCTGTTCCCACCCCCACCCTAGGGGACCCGCAAAGGGCCGAGTGGATATGACCGGAGCCCTCCTCCCCCCTCCATCGGAGCCAGTGACCCATGTTTTTTTTTGCCAGCTGGAATCCTAGGCTTTATCATCTTGCAGTGGGACATACTGGACTGAATTCTGCCCCCCCTGCCTCTGGCATTCTGGAGTCTCCGACCGGAGCCCTGCTTTCACCATTGAAGAGCCTGTAACCGGCGCCCTGCACCTGGCCTCCGGTGTATAGGAGCCCGAGACCGAAGCTTATCCCCCCTCTGGGTGTAGGAGTCCGGGACTGGTGTTCTTTCTTCAGCGTTTTGCCACACCTTTGACACCTAGGGGCCTCCGAACTGTACCTAACTACGGGGCATCAGGACCCGTGACCCAGGCCTTCCCTCCAGAGCTCGGCTGACCGGGATCCCGGCCTCCCATTTAGTGCCTCAGAGCCATGAACCCATACTTTATTGCCTGTGTACAGAGGCCTGAATAGCCCCGGCGACGCCTGCGGCTCGGATCTGGGACTGTGTTGCGAACCAAGGAGGTCGACGAAGGAGGCCCTCATCGCCCGGCGAGTGGAGCGGGGACGGGAGAGGGACTCCCCCTCCCCCTAAGTGGATTACAACAGAGGCATTGGTGATGGCGGCAAGGGGCGGCCGCCGGGTGGAGAAGGAGAAGACTCCCCTGCCGCCCAGAGGGGGGGAGCAATCTTCACCGCTGAAGGGGGAGGCTAAGACCACAGCAGAGATGGTGGATGAAATTTCCATAGCCGTGGCGGGAGCGCTGTCTGCTCAGTTCGAGGACCTACAGGGCCGTATGGACCTTGTCCAGACCTCAGTGGAGGCCTTGGGCGGCCGTCTACATGAGGCGGAGCACCGGATAGAGAAGTCTGAGGAGCACGTGCTGGAGCTGCAGCGGGAGATGGCTCGGGTGAAAAAACTGCTTCAAGGGCAGGAAGCCAAACTAGATGACCTAGAAAATAGATCCCGCCGTAATAACCTGAGATTTCTTGGGATCCCAGATACCGTCGAGGATCGGGACTTGCGCTCCTACTTAGAAGATCTGGTGAAACAACTACTGGCGAATGAACCTGAAGGTGCCTCAGTGCAAATAGAGAGAGCGCACCGGGTCGGACCCAGGAGGACTAACGATACCCGACCCAGGGTGACAATAGCACGGTTCCTGAGATTTCAACAGAAAGAAGCGGTCTTGCGTGCAGCGCGTAAGACAGGGACCATTCAGAAGGACAGTGCCCGGCTACGTATTGTTCAGGATTACTCAGCAGCCCTAGGACAGCGGAGACGAGATTATGGACCGCTGTGCCAGACCCTGATAGACAATAATATTAAGTTCATGGTGCAATATCCCGCCCGATTGGTCTTCACCCATGACGGGATCCGTCGGGCGTTTGACTCCGCGACAGCAGCAACGCCCTACGTGGAGGAGATACGGCGGAGGGCTGCAGTGGCAGCCGAGTCCTGAGGATCGGAGAAGAAGATTACTGCCCTGATGTACAAGCTTAGAGATATTTGCTTTGGACTGTAAAGTGAAGGTGATGGTAATTGTTGTGGGGGTGGAGGGCTGCTGGGATTGTCTTGACTGCTTTAAGTAGAAATGTTGGTTTTCCTTTGGGTGTGGGGGATGGGTGGGGAGAAGTCCGGGTGGTGGCTGTGTCTTGGGGGGGGCCAGGGGGGGGGGAGAAGTGGCTTGTAGCGGGATGGGGGCGTTGGAGGAGTGGGGGGGTACCATACGCATCTAGGAATTCACTGAAGAGGAGAGGAGGATGGTAGTAGAACTAAGGAATCGAAGGGGGGTGGAGGGAGGGAGGGGTCGAGGGGGAGAGGTAGAAGTTCAAGGGGGGGAAGGGGGGTAGGGGGAGGGCGGGGAGTCGGAACACTGTATTATTGGGGACCAGTTGCGGTAGTGACGGGCCGAGGACGGTCTTTGAAGGGCTATGGGGGAGGACCCCGGGCTGGGGGGGTGTCTCCCCTATATTTTGTATGGTACTTAATAGACACTTTTGTGCCCAGGTTAATAATGTATGCCACTTAAGATAATCTCTTGGAATGTTTGTGGCCTGGGTAGTCCGATTAAACGGGCAAAAATTTTGCAGGCCCTGGCTAGGCAGGGAGCAGACATCGCTATGCTTCAGGAAACCCACCAGACTGCCGACGAACACCGTAAACTTTGCCGGGAGTGGGTGGGACAGGGCTGGGGGGCCCCAGCGATTGGTAAGAAGGGTGGGGTAGTGCTTTTGATCCATAAACGGGTAAGAATGGAGGTGGTGAAGGAACTCGTTGATCCAACGGGCAGATATGTACTGGTGCAGGGAGTCCTTGAGGGGAGGCCAGTAGTTCTTGGTAGCGTGTATTGTCCCAATGTACTCGATTTGTCCCTGTATGCGCGCATTGCCTCCACACTTGAGACGCTGCGGAAGCTCCCCGTTATTCTAGGGGGAGACTTCAACGGGGTCATGGATATCGATCTCGATACCTCTAAAGTGGGGGAGCAAAGAGAAAGACGGGCGACGGCTCAGGCAATGCGACGTTTTTGTTCCAGACTGGGGCTAGTGGACTCATGGCGATTACTACATCCGGTCGAGCGGGATTATACACACCAATCCCGGGCCCACGGCACAAGTGCACGTATAGACTACTTGCTGTTATCCGCTGAGCTGTTTGCCAAGGTGGGGGACGCCCAGATAGGGCCTGTAGAGATATCTGACCATGCATTTGTCTGGATGGAAGTCTTTTGGAGTGGGAATACGTCACGGGCCTTTCAATGGCGTTTTCCACTGGAACTATACAGAGACACCCAATTTCGCGCATTTATACAGCGGCGGTGGCAGGAATTCGAGGCCGACCATAGGGGTCATCAAGATGACCCCGAATTGCTCTGGGAAACGGCAAAAGTCGTACTGAGGGGAGACATAATTGGGTTTCTTGCCAGAAAACGTCGATTAAGGGCCGAACGTATTATGGTTTTAGAGCGATCGGTGACGAACTTGCGACGCCGCTGGGCTCATACTCCCACTGCGGGCCTAAAAAAGCAGTTATGGGATTCTCAAATGGAATTAAACGAACTCTTACACCAGAGAGCAAAGAAGTCAGTCTTGTATTATCGCTATCAATTGTACCGTTATGGGGATAAGCCGGGAAAGTTATTGGCTCGGTGCCTGCGTGGACCCAGGGGCTCTAAATTGGTGCCCGCCTTGCGAGACGATCGTGGGACTTTGCAAAGGGAAAGCCCGGCGATAGCGCGTGTCTTTTGCTCTTTCTTTCAGAAACTTTACGCTGCGGAGGCGACTTCTCCCACGAAGATGGTGGAATATGTGAGGGGACTAGACTTGCCCCGCCTCTCCATTGAGCAAAGAGCACAGTTAGATCAGCCAATTACGGTGGCCGAGCTGCAAGGGGCCATCTCCAAGGCCAGCTGCTACAAATCCCCCGGATCCGATGGTCTAGGTGCTGAATTCTATAAAATCCTCAAGGAACAGATTTCCCCAACGCTGGCGGCTGTACATAATCGGAGAGCGCAGCAGGGCTCTTTTCGGTGGGGGGCTAATCATGCTCATATTGTTCTTATCCCCAAACCGGCCAAAGACCCTCTTTCTGCAGCCTCGTATCGTCCGGTTTCCTTGCTCAACTTCGACCTTAAATTAATGGCTAAGATCTTGGCGGACCGCCTGGCGGAGTTCTTGGGGCAGTTGGTCCATGAGTCCCAGGTCGGTTTTGTTAAGGGGCGATACGCGGTCCGTAACTTACGCAAGATCATCGTGTCTTTAGAATGGGTTCAGTATAGACACCTGTCCTCTCTTGATTAGCTTTGACGCAGAAAAAGCCTTTGACAGGGTGGACTGGCAATATTTGAGATTCCTCCTCCCTCAGTATGGGTTGGGGCCGTCGTTTTGTAGCATGGTCGACAGTTTGTATGCCAATCCTACCGCAGCGATACTCTGTAATGGAGTCATATCAGAGCCTTTTTCATTGCAGAGGGGGACTCGTCAGGGCTGCCCCCTTTCCCCTCTTCTTTTTGTTCTTTCTTTGGACCCTCTTATACGCCGTGTGGCGGGTATGCGGACAATCCGGGGCGTAAGTATTGGCCCCCAGGTATTTAAGATTTCGGCCTTTGCCAATGACTTGTTGGTGCACTTGCTTTCTCCCGGAGATTCCTTACCCCTTCTTTTGCAGGAGTTCCACGTTTTCGGGCAGATTGCGGGGTTTAGTATCAATAGGGATAAGTCTGAAGCCCTTGATGTTTCTGGCCGACTTCGGGGTAGCTGGGGGGGCGAATTTCCCCTCCGATGGGCTGAGCGCCAGTTCATATACTTGGGAATTGTACTGTCCTGTCAACCTGGTCACCTATATAGGACTAACCTGCGACGGATGCTGGCCAAGGTGCGGACTCAGCTGCAGGCGTGGCAGTCCCTCCCCCTATCCCTTATGGGGAGGATTGCGGCGATCAAATTGGTCCTCCTGCCGCGGATCTTATACTGGCTGCAGACCCTCCCTGTGTGGATCCTTCGTCGGGATATCAGGTGTTTTGAGGCGGAATTTCGGGGCTTCCTATGGCGGGGGTCGAGAGCTCGGGTCTCGTACCGGAGACTCATGGGGAGGATCCGTGGGGGGGGATGGGGGCTTCCAGATCTTGGTGCTTATGTACTGGCTTGTCAAGCTCACCATTTGGGGGACTGGCTCGGGGATAATGATCTTTATACCCCTAGAGCGTTTGAGGAGGCGTACGTGGCACCCCATTCTCTACGGGCCCTTTTGCATTTGGAGGTGAGTAGGTGGCCTACGCATTTAGCGGATAGCGTGTTATTGGCCCCGGTATATAAAACCTGGCGGAAGTTGAATGTCTACTGGGGCCGACGGTGGCAGGTATCGAGCTGGCTACCTATTCTGGGCAATGCCAATTTTACCCCGGGTACTGAAACTGCGGCATTTCGTCTGTGGGGGGAGAGAGGAGTGCGTGCTCTGGGCCATGTGGTGGACCTGGCGGGTAAACCCAAGCCCTTTCCCATGCTATCCCACGAATATAAATTAGGGCCCCTACATTTCTTTGCATACATGCAAGTGGCCCACTACGTGGCTTCCCTTCCACGGTCGGAACTCTGTGGCAACCGCTCGGCTCAGATAATAGCGTTTTTTGGGTTTGGTGAAGATGAGCGGCCGTCTATTCGGACCTTTCATCTGCGGTTGGAGCAGCTTCGACCACAGCCAGATTACAGTGGTGTGGAAAGAGCCTGGGGGGTGGAATTGGGTCGAGAGATTCCCCATGGTACTATTTTGGTGGCCCTCCGGAGGGTGGCGAGCCTGGCAGAGGGTGCTCGCTGGCGAGAAATTCAAATTAAGTGTTTAACTAGGGTTTACTTCTCCCCGCGGCGAGCCCTTCGTTGCCATTTGATGGCAGATGGTAGCTGTCCACGCTGTGCGGAGCCGCTGGCGACCCTGTACCATATGTGGTGGGGCTGCCGGCGCATACGTCCCTATTGGCACAGAATTGCCCTCTATATGGCCGACCTCCTTGGACAACCTGTATACTGGGATGCGGCCTTGATCGTCCTGGATCTCCTAGGTCTCACCTCCCCAAAGGGGAAATGGAGTCGTTGGCTGGTGCGGAAGGCATGTCTGGTGGGTAAGGGCCCCATTCTACGTGGGTGGAGGGACAGCCACCCTCCCTCTTTTTGGGAGTGGCGGAACTCCTTCCATCAACTCATGCTCCTGGAGTGTCGGGCTGCGCAAGGTCATGTGAAGCGATGGTCTGCTTTCTGGTTACTATGGGAGCCCTATATTCAAAAGTTGAGTCCTCGGACACGTAATGTAACCCTGCAATTAGGCTGTTGATAGCCCTGGGTGTATGTGGAGACCTACAGAAGTTCGGCACTGTTGTATATGCTGGTCCGGGTGGGTATTGCGTTTGGGTGGAGGGGGGGGAAAGGGTTTATGGGGGGGGGGGGAGGTTGGGGGGGGGAGGGGGAAATAGGGGTGTTACTTTAAAAACTATGTAACCATCTGTGTATCTTGCACCTTGGGGATCAGAGCCCACCCCAGGGAGCAATTGTCTTATGCTCTGTATTTGATGTTTGGTTTGATGGTTCAAAATAAAATATTGAAAAAAAAAAAGCTGAGCCCTCCAGCGCTGATGGGAAACAGGCATTTCCTATGGGGGGGGGGGGGTTAGGACTGGTAATGGGCTATGGTGGGGTGCTAGACCTGGAAATGGGCTGATGGGGGGCAGGGTAAGAATGGAAATGGGCTGATTGGTGGGGTTAGGCCTGGAAATGGGCTGATTGGAGGGCTAGGACTGGAGTGGGCTGATTTTAGGGGGATAGGACTGGAAATGGACTGGGACTGGAAATGGGCTAATGGGGGAAGGGGAGGAGAGTGCTGCTGGCCCTGAAAGAAAACTAGGGACTAGGGCTACAAATGGGCTGATGCAGGGGGATGGTAGAATAGGACTGGAAGGGAGTGGATACTGAGAGGGTCTGCCCAGGGGAAGGAGCTGACACCTGGGATGTACTGAAGGGGGACTAGAAGGGAGCTGATACTTGGGGATGGGGAGGAGGCTGGAAGGGAGCTGACATGTGAATGGCGCTGGACGGGAGAAGGACAGAGAGTGGGGCAGCTGGAAGGGAGCTGACTGGGGGGGTGGTGGCACTGAGAGTGGACCTGAGCTGATACCTGGGATGGTATTTGGACTAGAAGGGATTGGACAGTGGGGAAGGAGGGGGACTGGAAGGGAATAGACACCAGTGGCAGTCATGGGAATGCAAGGCGGTTGACATTGGAAGGTACTGGAAGGGGAGGACTGGAAAGGGGGCTGATACTGGGGAGGGTTACTGGAATGGAAATAGGCTGATGGAAGGAAGTGAAGAAAACCAAAAGAAGAGATCAGAAATGGCAGATGGACCATAGGCCACAGAAAGAGAGCTAAGAGAAGACAGGAAAGCAGAAGCCTCAGATCGGGACCAGCATGATCAGAGAATAAAATGGTCAGACAACAAAGGTAGAAAAAATGTTATTTAATTTTAGTGATTGGACTTTGTGCTATTTTTATATTTTACACAGTATTGGGAACTGCATCTCTTATTTATCTGATGCTGAACTGCATGTGGACTCTGACTTCTTGGGGTTTCAGTTTAAATTTTGTCTACATATTTTTATTTTTACTTTAGGTTGTGGTTACTTATTCTGTACTTGGTGAGGGTCGATGTTGTGAGTGTGTGACTGAGGTCAGGTGTTTGATGTTTGTACATAAAGATCTATACTATACTGTAGTAACTTGACTTGTTCAGCTTTTCAAATAGGTGTATGGATGTTCCATGGCCCACTTACAGTGACGCTTCTTTTGGATGGGCTCCTTATGTGAGTTTTGGAAGTTTGTGCTGATGGTATGGTAGGTTTGCTCTTTGTTGTAGGGTTTTGTATTAGTTCACAATATGTCTGGTACTGGAGAATAGTGGTTGTTGTGTGTGTTTTTTTTTTAAATATTGAGTTCTGAGGGTGAATGTCCTGGTTCTGCTCTGAACCTACTGTGGATGCAAAATATATGTTGAAAAAGAAAAAGCACGAACCATAACACAGTTTATAACAAAATAAAAATGAGTTATAATTTAGCTTTATAAACTGTGCTGTTGATTCTTGCTCTCTTTTAGTTCCTTCTGTGCAAACAGGACCGTACCTAGCCCTGTGCAAGCAGTGCAGCCGCACAGGGCACAAAGGCTTGGGGGGCGCATTTTGGCTGTCTGCTCTTGTCCTGCCGCCGCTGACAAAACAATAGCAGGCAGCCGACATGCGCCCCCAAGCCTTTTCACAGCACTTTAAGCAGGTCTGGTCCCTCCCTCTTCCGACACGATGTCAGAGCAGGGAGAGACAGATCTGCTTAAAGTGCTGGCACCTTTCAGATCGGGAACATGCCCCCCTCCTCCTCCCCATACCTCTGTCCAGCGCTGCCTGCTCATTCTCTGCTGCCGGCACCGCCGTGAAAAAAAACAGAGGGTGGCAGCAGCAGGGAAAGGGTAGGCAGTGCTGGATGGGAGGTCTGGGGGGAGAGGGGGGCGTGTGCCCAAGCTGCAAGTCGCACAGGGCGCAATTGCAGCTCGATATGGCCCTGTGTGTAAACATCTTGCATTTCCTCCATATAATCTAATTGGCTTTTTGGTTTGGTTCAGTCTCTGATTGGATTTCTGATAAAGCCCCGCCCCCTCTAAGGTGGGGGTGGGGGCCATTTCATTCTTTGCCTCAGGCAGCAGATTGCCTTGAGCCACCTCCGGCCCTTGTGCTGCTGCTGCTTTTCATGTTTTCTTGTTGGCGGCGGTGGCGGCGGCGGTGGCGGCAGCAGCAGCAGCAGGGGAGCAGACACAAAATTGAAACACCTCCTCCCCTCCCCCCACCAAAACATGGGTCTTTATGATTTCCTGCTAGAATGCATGTCTGATCCCTCCCTCCTCTGATGTATTCCTGTGCCAGAGAAGGGAGAGACCAGACCAGCCATTCAAACGCGGGTCTTTGCTGCGTCCATGCATACATCAGAGGAGGGAAGGATCTGACCTGCCATTTGAGCAGGAAATTGGAAAGACTCGTAGCTTTTTTTTTTTTTTTTTCAATATTATGTCCGTACCGCTGCCAAGGAAACATGAAAACCAGCGGTGGGGCAAGGGCAGGCAGTGCCAGGAGCTAGCTGGACATGGATGTGTGGGGTGAGGCAACATGGAAAGATGCTGTGCATAGGGCAAATGGCAAATCTGTGATGGGGGGAGGGGGGTAGCGTGACAGATGTGCAAGTTAAATGGGGCGCATTTATGGCTTGTTATGGCCATGGAAAGATGAAACCAAACTTGAGCTCTTTGGCAATGTAGCCCAGCAATATATTTACAGGCAAAGAAATGAAGCTTATAAGGGAAAAAAAACACCCTTTCTACAGTTAAATATGGTGGAGGTTCCATAATGTGGGGCTGTTTTGCTGCCTCAGATACTGGAGGCCTGGAATGTATTAAAGGAATTATGAAGTCGGAGGTCTACCAAGGTATTTTGGAGCAAAATGTGCTACCTAGTTTCAGAAAGCTAGGTCTGGGTTGAAGGCCATGGGCCTTCCAGCAGGACAATGACCCCAAAAAATACATCTAAAAGTACAAAAGAATGATTGTTTTTAAACTGGCCAGCGATGGATTGCGATCAGAATTCAATCAAATCTTTGGAAAGAGCTGAAATTTGCCATTGGTAAAATGAATCCCGGAAACATTTATGAGCTGGAACAAATTGCAGTTGAAGAGTGGGAGAAACTACCAGCAGACAGATGTACAAAATTTATAGATGGCTACAAGAAATGTTTGGAGGCTGTCATCACTGCCAAGGGTTGTGCAACCAAATATTAGTGAAGGGTGCCATTAATCCTGTTCAGGTCATATTTTGTTTTCTCAGAAATTACTACATCTAAGTTGCACAGACATCCTTTTTTTGCACCCATATGATACTGAAAATACCATGGCTTGGACAAGTCAAATCTTCGCACATAGAGATATGTTTCTGCATTTGAGAATATCATCTAGGTCCTTAATAGCCATTTTGCCTTGATCCAGTCCTTAGGCAACAGCAGCTACTTAGTTGCTGAGGATGTGCAGCTTGTAGCCTATGGTGACCCTTTCACATTGAACGCCATCCCTCAATACATGCTTGGATGCTGTGGAGCACTGAATAAAAGAAAACCAACTGATGTTAAATTCCTCCAAATCTTGTGCTATATGGCTTACTGGAATCCCTTTCTTTCCCAACCTATTACTTCCAGCCTTTAAGACAACCAATCCATCTGGTCAACCCTCATACATAAGAACATAAGATATGCCATACTGGGTCAGACCAAGGTCCATCAAGCTCAGTATCCTGTTTCCAAAAGTGGCCAATCTAGGTCATACGTACCTAGCAGTTTCCCCAAAAGACACAGGATCCACAATGCTTGTACTGCTGGGTTGCTGTTTTGATTCCCAACTGTCTTCATCTGTGGTGAAGTGCTGCTCAAATAGACGTATTTGCTCCATCGGATCCTAATCAGATGACTCTGCATCCCAACACTCACCCACACTCTTGTACTAAGTTGTATTGACCACTCTACTGTCATCTACAGTTGTTTGAAACTATTATCTCTTAAGAGACTACAGTCTTTGAACTACTGCTGTCATATTATTATTATTATTATTATTATTATTAAAAGCCCATACGTTTGGCTATATTTCCTCACTATTGGTTCAAATATACTGGGTACCTGTCACATACAGAATCAGTTTAAGATTCTGGCTCTCAAATTGCAGAGCGCTTTACTTTAATTTACCATCCTATAATTTTAATGTATTGATCACTTATAGTCCTAGCAGATCCTTTAGCTCACAATATGGTAATTTTCTGTCTTCTCCACTCTCCATCTTGTGTCCACCTGTTAAGTACGCATTCAGTCTTCTATATTGTAGCACCCTCCCTCTGGAATTCCATGCCTGCCTACCTTCGGAATGAAATCTCATTTACTACATTTAAAGCGGACTTGAAAACCATCTTCATTGGAAACCTTTGGTGACTATTAGGTGTCTGCCCACCTTAGTTTCAGTGACCAGGCTTGGCAATCATACAGTATATTCTTCTTTTTATACTACTTCTTCTTTATCTTTGCTTAGGTACTTAATGTAACCCAGAGTTTAAAAGCAGATCAAAAAGGGAGCAACAACATATACTTTTTTTTTTATTACTTGGCTGCACTTTAGGTCTCGGTGGCAGGAGGGGGGGGGGGTCTGTGGTGGCTCATAAGATGATTGGGGGGGGGGGATGGGGGGAAGTGCTGTGCCGCATGTTGTGCAGTCCATGGTGTTTGCGGTCTGTGTTAAGTCTGGGTGCTGAGAGAGCAGTTCTGCTGCACATGAAGGCCACAGTTTTGCAGCTTGTTTTAGTTTTGGGCTGCCAGAAGAAAAGGAGTCTGGCACACATTGCTGCTGTTTGTGCTGGGGGAAGTGTCCTTTCCTGTGGGGGTTATCTTGGTGGCAAGCTCTGGGCTGTGCCAGGTTTGGGGTTCCGTGCTTTGGAGGTAGGGGCCACTTTAAGAGGGCAGGGCTAATGCCTAGAATGGAGAGAGGTGCAGTAAGTGGGCTGCTGAATGGGATGGCGGGATAAGGGCTGGTTGGTGCTTTTCTGGAGCTGGTATAGCGGTGGTTAGTTTGGCTGGTTGATATTAAGCACATGGCCTTGCTGAGGATTGTTAAAAGAAAAATAAATAACGGGATAGTGTTGCATGTTGTGGTCATAGTGGCTGTTGGAGCACTGCATTTTGGAGGGACTGCAGGTCTAGTTTGGGGGTTTGGAGAGCAGCACCATAATTGGAAAGGTCCCTGGATCTAAAACAACTTTAAAAATATTCAAACTTATTTCTAGGCCTGAACCTGAAATATTGCGGGCTCTAACATGTGCAGAAAAGCACTCTGCAGAAGCAGCTTGTGGGGGAGGGAGAACACAAATGAAGCTAGGAAACAAGATTAAGGCAGTAATGCTGATGTGGTGTGTGTGTGTGTATATGTATGTACTTATATATATATATATATATATATATATATATATATATATATATATGTGTGTGTATATAAATAAATAAAAAACGCTTCCTCCAGAATTATTTAAATTTATTAACAGTGGCTGTACAGGGCTGACATCAGTGGGAGAACTCATGAGGTGTATTAATAATAATATTATAATCTGAAGTACACTAGGGACTACTTTTTCAGGGCGGAGGAGCACTACTGCAGATGCTTGAAGGAACACTTGAGGGGGAATCCTGAAATACTGATGTACAGTTGGGGGTCTGAACTTGAGGAGCTTGGGGGTCTGTGATGTGAGCAAGATGTGAGAAGTTCCCCTTTTTTAAAATTGTATATTAAATGAATTTTATCATATATTGAAGTCGATACTTATACAGAAAGTCTTACATCTGGTAGAAAAGAGTCAATATCAACATAGTAATAAGTCTACTAAGAAAAAAATCTCCAGACAAAGACCCAAGCCCACAGTAAATTGGAAGGCATCTCATACAAAAAGAGCACAGCAATCCAACAGAAAGGTGAACCGAACCAAAAGCAGCAAACAGTACCATTACAGAATAGATCAAAAGTTGGCATCCTTTAAAGAGAACTATATGCTAACAGAGCCCACTGAGTTGCAACAAAAGTAGTTAACTGAAGAGAATCAGTGAAAACATATCTCACAGATTTATACCTAATAATACATTTACAAGTTATATGTTCCATAGGAGGGCGGAAAGCGCGGGACCTTATGGAATTCCCTGTTCTTGAGGGAAGGTGGAGGAGAGACCCTGATCTATTTTCACATATAGCGATCAGTTAGACAGGAAGGATTTAAACCATTTGAAGGTTGTTACAGATATGCCTAAATGTGCAAGTCTTGTTAGGACGATGTTGTGATCTACATTATCTAAAGCAGAGGTGATGTCCAGGAACACCAGGAGGTATGTTTGCTTCATATTATCTAAGTCACAAAGGAGGTTATCAGATAGTACCAGGAGTTATGTTTCTACTCCGTGATAAGGGTGGAACCCATATTGGTGTTCGACAAGAGGGGCATGGCTATCGATAAAGTCCTGAAGTTGGATTTGGACAACTTTTTCTATGATTTTTGCTAGGAATGGGATGCTAGCAATCGGTCTATATGAAGTAGGGTCATCCTTGTTAAGGGATCTGTTTTTGAATATGGGACAAATAATAGTGTTTTATTGCAATTGGCATTACACCAGATTTTAGAGTGATTGACAATTTCCATAATGAAATGCGCTAGTTCAATTTTCGTTACTTTGATCCATAAAACTGGATATGGATCAAGTTATGACGTGGTGGTGGTCATTTTGGTTATTGTTTCTAGGGTTTGTTGCACATTAATAGAAACATAGAAACATGATGACAGAAAAAGACCACATGGCCTATCTAGTCTGTCCTTCCATATCAACAACTACAACAGTCCACTTTTTACCTTTAGAGATCCTCTGTGTTGGTCCCATGCTTTTTTGAATTCAGTTACTGTCCTCATCTCTACCACCTCCACTGGGAGACTATTCCATGGATCCACTACTCTTTCTGTAAAGAAATATTTCCACTTATCACTCCTGAATCTATCTCCCTTCACCCTCATCCCATGTCCCCTTGTAGCAGAACTTGCTTTCAATTGAAAGAGGCTCTGTCCCTGAACACTTATGCCACGGAGGTATTTAAACATCTCAATCGTATCACCTCTATCCCGCCTTTCCTCTAAGGTGTACATATTAAGATCCTTAAGTCTGTCCTCATATGCTTTATAATGAAGCCCACTAATCATTTTAGTAGCCACCCTCTGCACCGACTCCATCCTGTTCACATCCTTTTGAAGGTGCGGTCTCCAGAATTGCACACTATACTCCAAATGAGGTCGCACCAAAGACTTATACAGAGGCATTATCACCTCCTTTTTTTCTGCTAGCCATTCCTCTCCGTATGCACCCAAGCATACTTCTAGCTTTTGCCATCGCCTTTTCTACCTGTTTAGCTACTTTAAGATCATCAGACACAACCACGCCTAGGTCCCGCTCTTCTTTAGTGGACAAAAGTACTTCACCTCCTATACTGTATTGCTCCCTTGGATTGCTGCAGCCCAAATGCATGACCTTACATTTTTTAACATTAAATCCCAGCTGCCAAATTCTAGACCATTCTTCAAGCTTAGCTAGATCCCTCCTCATGTTATCTACCCCTTCCTGGGTGTCTACTCTATTGAAGACTTTGGTATCATCTGCAAAGAGGCAAACCTTACCCGACAGCCCTTCCGCTATATCACTAACAAAGATGTTAAAAAGAATCGGACCAAGGACAGATCCCTGGGGCACACCACTGGTAACATCCTTCTCCTCAGAGTGAGCTCCATTTACTTGTACTCTTTGTTGCCTCCCACCCAACCAATTTCTGACCCAAGCAGTAACTTTAGGGTCCATCCCTAGGGTGCTCAGTTTGTTTATAAGTCGCCTGTGAGGAACAGTGTCAAAGGCTTTACTGAAATCTAAATACACCACATCAAGAGCTCTCCCTCGGTCCAATTCCCTGGTTACCCAGTCAAAGAAATCAATCAGATTTGTCTGACAAGACCTGCCTCTGGTGAATCCATGCTGCCTCGGTCCTGTAATCCGCTGGACTCCAGAAACCTCACTATTTTCTCTTTCAGCAGCGTTTACAATAATTTACTCACCACCGAAGTTAAACTAACCGGCCTGTAGTTTTCAACCACATCCTTACTTCCGCTTTTGTGTAAGGTTTGTGAGGTGAAAGGTTTGCCATTTAGCAGGGGTGAGGTGACATTCTCTGAAGGGGGGATGGTTAGAGGATCTTTGTTCTTTAATTCTGTTGCAAGGTGGTTTGCCATTGTCTGGGGGTTGATCTGTAAGGTGAGTAGTTCTGATGCGTTTTGGTTAAGGTTTTTACTAGTTCAAATAGTTCCCTGGGGCAATTTAAGGCTTTATTAAGTATGTTTGTGTGGTGGACCTTTTTAGCTCTAAGAATGGTTTCCCTGTAGATATTCAATGCTATAGTGTAATGGCCTTTGTTTTTAGGGGGGGGGGGGGCTTGCTCTCCATCGCTTCTCAATCTTACGAAGTTCCTTTTTAAGGGTTCGTATGTCATGTGTGTATCATTTTTCAGAGAGCCTGTGGTTGGCTTTCCTGATAGGTGCGCTGGATTTTGCTGCATTGTTGATTGTGGAAAATCAGTTTTCAACGGTTTCTTCAAGGTTCATAGTTTGAGGTGTAAGTTGATGGGTGACTTCTTCTAGAAAGGTTTCTTTGTCAAATTGTCTAAATCATACTGTATGGGATGATTTGCTGGAGGTGCTTGGTGATGTGGTTGATTGGTAGGTTTATTCGTATGAGGAAGTGGTCTGACCATGGGACTTGAGTTGATGTGGGGGGGGGAGAACTTTGGGTGTGTAGTAAGGGATATTGGGATGAAAATCATGTCAAGGACGTCATGAGCCATTCCTGGTCTGAAGAGAGAGCCAAAGTTACCAGAAGAGTTGCAGAACAGTGCTACGTGAGTCTGAAGACTCCAATATAGCAGAAATATCTAAAATATCCATAGAGACACTTTGCCATCTGCATTTGTTCCTGTCGAGCCCTACCAGTGGACAAAGACATTTTTGAGATAGCAGGAATGGCCTCCGAGGACACCTTTTTAAAACGTCAGTCAAGTAACGCTTGAACATCTCACGAGGAGATATCACAGATGACTTTGGAAAGTTAATAATTCTTATTTTAGTTTGCCTAACAGCATTTTCTAATATTTCAACTTTACTACATAAGAGAGAGTTATCTTTCATCACAGAATGTACATTATTAGAAACCTGTCCTGGTGGTTCTCTTCTTAGAAGAAAGTTCCTCGAAGTCCCTTGTTTCCTCGTGACAAGGCTTGTTTTTTATTTATTTATTTATTTTATGTTTATCAGTTTAACAAATAAATCAAGCATTCAAGAACACTCAAAGAAATAAGAGGTCAAACAGGATAATAAAAAACATCATCAAGAAAACAATTCACAAGTAATGCCAAAACTGGCAACAGTTTGACCCCTACCTCAGCCCACAAAAAAGGGAGAGCATAACCAGAAAAAAACAAACACCAATAATGCAGAAGAAAGGCAGGAATCTACCAGAAGACAACACAAAAATCATACAATGGGGGTCACTACTTACAGCAGCTCTACATGAATCCAAGAGCACCACCAGCTGGGATGGATCATAAAAAATATAAGAGTTAGACTGAAATTTTAACCAAGCATTTGTAAGGAAACTTTAGGAAAATATTTTCTCCCACCAGGACTCCTTTCTTCATCTTTCTGTAGCCCTGGAAATTCCAGATAAATCCAGGTATTAAACCCTTTAAAGGCTATACTTCTCTTACGAAAATAAACCCTAAGAAACCAGCCCTGGTCCAATGGGAGTGAAAAAGTAACTAACAAAGTAGCAGAACTAAATGTCTCAACATCTGAATACTCTAAAAGCACAGACATCCAATGAATCGACCGGTTGAACACCAGAAATCTCTCCACCACAGAGATCTTCTACCAACCACTATCTCAGTTATGCTATGTAAGGTATTAAGCTGTAAACCAATTTTTCTTTCTAATATACTATTGTAAGGGAGTGTTGATATAGCCTCTGTTACTGCCATACAAAGTAGTCTCTACTGTCCCATATTTGCCACTGTTTAAAAAGGAGCTATTGTCAGAGGTGGGTTTCAGCACTGACCAGTCTAACATGGCCATTTCCATCCTAACCCTCACCAGTATTTACATACTTGTCAATACCATCCATGATACCCTGGCTCTCACTTCCAACCACAACCACATTCCCATTCTCCACAGCCTGGGAAAGAGATGCTATGGAAGCGCCCGGCGCCCATCAACCAACACCTACCATGACCGGCACCCACACTTACTCTACATATCACTCCAACACCCTGAGAACCCCAAGGTGGTGCAGTCCCACTAGCCTCGCAACCTGAAATGTGCTCTCATAAACGCACGGTCGGTCCGCAAAAAATGGCCAGCCATCACTGACCTCTTAACATACCTTGATCTGGACATCCTATTGGTCACAGAATCCTGGCTGTCCGACTCAGACACAGTCCTCCTCAACCAACTTATCCCCCCAACTTCTCAATCCACACCTGCTACAGAACTGGCTGGAGAGGAGGAGGGGCCTTCATCCTTGAAAAAACGGAGCTCCAATTTCAGCTGCTCACTTCCAACACCACTACGCACCTGGACACAATCACCGCAACCATCAATCTCATATACAGGGACCCAGCGTCTACCCCAGAAGACCTTTCATCCATAATCAACCTTGCGTGCAACCCAAAAAATGCACGCAAACCAAACTGGGTGATGGGTGAATTTAACCTGCCAGCTCTCCAAACCACCCATGCCGACGCCTTCCTTGAAGCACTAACGGAGTTGGGCTATGAACAGATTGTCAAGGTTCCTACCCACCAAAGAGGAAACACATTGGACCTTGTCTTCGTCCCACGACCAGACATAAGCCAAGTATACAACTTCAACCTATCCATTACCCCAGTCCCATGGTCCGACCACAGTCTAATCACATTCCAGATTCCCACACAGCGAGATCACACTTTGCCCAGTGGGACAAGCGAGGCACCACTGACACACGCAGGTCGATTCAGGCTCTTTGACAAAGAAGAGTTCATCAAGAATGTACTTCCAAATCTTAATCTGCCGGCACCTAACCTGGATGAAATGCTAGCCAGGTGGGATAATAGCCTGAGCTCCTTCGCACAGCTACCCTCCTTGGACAAACCACTTGATATGGACAGGTCAGCAAGAAGGAGGAAATCAGCTTGCTGGTTCTCCACAGAGCTGCGGACTTCACTACTTCTCCTCAGGAAGCTAGAGAGAAAATGGCATCACTCCCGATCCCTAGCTGACCAAACAGCCTACACATCCCACTTAAAACTACACCGGGAAGCAATCTCAGATAAAATGAAAACGCACCACTCTGAACTCCTGCAACGATCCCTAAACAAGCCATGGGATCTCTTCAACATAGTGAAGTCCTTAACGAAAGAACCAGCGCCCCCCCCCAACCAAACCTACTACAACCCCAAGAATACACGGACTACCTACTGACAAAGTCCAAGAAAGTCGACACAGCCACAAAACCCACACCTAGCCAAAACGCATACCATCTAACACTGCTCACCGCACTCACACCACCTTCCGAGAGATGCATCCAGGACATCATTGCAGCCATCAACACTACAACTGCCCCAAACGACCTCTGTCCAGCATTCTGGATAAGATCGATGTGCACAGAACTCAGCCCAATCCTAGCCAGGATCATGGGCCTATACTTCTCAACAGGAACCTTCCCATCAACCCTCAAACAGACATCCATCGGGCCCCTACTAAAAAAACAAGCTAAACCCCCAGAAGGCCAAATCATACCGCCCGATCTCAAGTATTCCCCTGCTGGCTAAGATAATTGAGAAGGTTGTCCAAAGGCAGATTCAGCAGCACATCGATACCACTGCCCCCCCTGGATCCATGTCAGCATGGTATCAGAGAATCGCATGGAGTTGAGACGCTGCTCACCAACGCTAATCAATACCATAAGCAGAGGAATAGATAACATCAGAAACGGATATGCCCTTATCTTCCTGGACATCGCTGCTGCATTTGACTCAGTCAATCATGAGCAGCTCCTGACACACCTCCATGAGAAAGGAATCCAGGGCCTAGCCTGGAGCTGGTGCAAGTCCTACCTAGCAGATAGATGGCAGTACGTAAGGATGGGACCTAAGATCTCGGAGCCTTTTCAACAAAGACAAGGGGTTCCCCAGGGCTCCTCACTTTCTGCTCTCCTGTTCAACATATATATGCAGCCAATTTGTGAAATCATCCGCTCCTTCAACATCTCCAGCCTGATTTATGCGGATGATGTCCTGCTACTCGCCCCATTCTCCATTAACCAACCTGACTTCTCAACATTAGTGAAATGCTTCGATGCAATCTCTGACTGGCTCCACGCACAGAACTTCCGAATCAACTTCAACAAAACAGAGGTTCTTTTCATCACAAGAAACAAAAACTTCTCCCCTCCCGCTACAATAAAAGTTTGAGACGCAGAGCTCCCAAGTAAATCCACAGTACGCTACCTGGGTGTCACGCTAGACCAGCACCTCGACATGAAAGCACACATAAACAACACTGTCAGAGCCATCTATCATATGATCCAAACACTTCGACATCTCCGACCCATGTTGCCGCCTGACGACTTCTGAACAATCTTCCAAGCTCTGGTAACTCTCCACTTTGACTATGCCAACGCCATTCTACACTAAACCTGCTGCAACTCGCAATGAATGCTGCTTCCCACGTCCTCACCGGGATCTCCAGAAGAGACCACATAACCCCCATCTTGAAGGATCTACACTGGCTACCGATCGACTGCCGGCTCACATACAGAGTAATACTGCTGACCTTCAAAGCCATCCACAAGTTATCCTCCTCCTCCCTCACAGACCTCCTCAACCCCACTCCCCCATAACAGGCCAAGAAGGTCCTATGCTACTAACATACTTGTAATCCCCAAGGAATCAACAAAATGTTCTCAGGCAACAAGGAACAGAGCTTTCGCGTTCTATGCCCCAACATGCTGGAATAACCTCCCCCCGCCAACTTCAGAGCGATCACGGACCTCACCCAATTCAGAAAGGCCTTAAAGCACCATCTGTTTCTTTGACATTACTCACAGCCAGCCCAATGATACAACCCCATCTGCCACACCCCAGCCCACCCCGACAGCATCCCCAACACACCCTATTCAGTCCGAGACAACTGGGAGCTCTAAGCCAACCACCTGATAGGCCAACGAACTGATAACAAACGTAAATAAACTAAGTCTGTAAATAACTGTAAACATATGACAAGCTTTGTACATAGTTATGAGTCCCAGCCTTACCGTTGAACGCTGTAGTGACAAAGGGCTCATCCTGTATATAGTTGCCCCAGTTACAGCTCCAAGTTATGTCTCCCGTTCAATGTAAGTACAATGCAGGTCCTCCCTCATTGTACAAGGATAAGTTATTTGTAAACCATACTGATTTTAAAGAGCGTGGTATTGAAAATCTTTTAAATAAATAAAGATAATACAATTTTGCTATAGGAGGATGGGATTCAACCAGTATACCAAGCGTGTCTAATAAATACTGCCTAAAGAGCTCTTTAGCACTTATAAGAGTAGAATGTGGAAATTAATAATATACAAATTAGAATATCTAGCATAATTCTCCAATGTGTCTCAATCCTAGCTTGTAAAGTAAGAGCATCTTTTACAAAGAGCATTAACAGAATCTGCCACAACAGCCGTCTGGTTTGAGTCTCAGTTGTTAAAAGTTGTAAGGAAGAAAGCACTTCAGTATGTTGCTGCAATTTGTTGCTTATGCTCTTGCACTTGCCTAGACAAAGCCTGTATCTGTGGAAACAGCTTTTCCCCAAGGCTGGCAATGGCTGTCCAAATTGCCTCCAAAGTAAAAACTGCTGGGCGAGCAAGGACAAAAGTACCTGGAGTCTCAACCATTCCTGCTCTGTCTCTGGAGCTTGAAGAGCTGTGGGTAAGTCTCCTGTAACAGCCATAGATCCTGCCATTATTCCAGCAGTTGATTGTAAAGACCGAGCAACTGGGAGCTGGTCTGGAGGAGCAAACACGTTCTCATGCTGTTCTCCTACACATGCCGCGGCCAACCCTCCAGCAACCAGAAACAAACCACCTCAAGCTTTTGATGCCGTTGCTGAGCCCGCTGACGAATCCCCAACTACTGCAGCCTTAGGCGGATGCCACTGCACTGGAGACATGATGTCTGGCCCCGAACTGCTGGACAAGCACTCCTGCTGTGCTCCATTCCATTCCGCTGCCAATAGGCTTGCTGTCATCTGCAATCCTTCTGGCCTCCACTCACCACACACCGCAAAAGGATCCAAACTCCCAAAAGATAATGGGGTAGATGCTCCTGGAGGGCTTAGGCACCAGTTTTGCCTTCCTTTTTCCCATCAGCGATAGCACGGCTCACAGCTCAAACCCGCCAGCAGCCATCTTGCTCTCTCCTGACAAGGCTTTTGGTGATATCAAGCGTGGTAGGCTGGTTGCTGCTTGAAGTGCTGAGGCTGCCATCAGTTGTAGGAGTTGTAGCGACGGGAGGAATGGTAGGATTTCCGAGGATGTGTTGCAGGTTTTCTGTGGCTGGAACTGAGATCCAGGCCACATCCGCTGTGAGGGTTTGTTTTGAGGATTGTGCAGTGATCTTTTAGGTCATTGACTGTGTCCTGTGATAAGGAAGCTTTATCATAGTTCAGGAAGGAGCTATAATAGAGGTGAATTGGCTCTGAACAAGCAACCTGTCTTTTCTGGTAGAAATAATAAAGCAGAATGTTTCCATAAAAGACTACCAGTCCCAGAATGCACCAGGTTTCCAACAGCCACTAGAAGAGCTGAAGTGGGGAAACGTGTGTTCAATCAGGAGAGCTATGAGGTAATCCCCAAGCACTCATCTCCAAGGGCAGGGCTTGATTCAGCACAGCTGCGCTGTGCTAGGGTGGAGCAGCCCTCTAAACAGGTTAAAAGTAAAGCCTATTCTAATCATCGGAATCTTCATGATCATCATCACCATCAGCAGGAGCAGAGGCAGCAGAAGCCAGAGCCCACGGACAGAGAGAGCAAGAAACACTTTGGAAGAAAGAAGAGAGAAGCATCTTGGAGGTCTAAAGGAGTCCATAGCAGTACGTGTGCTGGGAGGCATTCCAGAGGCAAGCATACTCCATTGGACTGGAGGAAACCAGAGGAGTGGGGTTGCAGAGCCAGGAATCCCCGGACGGGACCTGTGAGGGAGACGGCTGCATTTGGAAGGGGCCCTAAGACCAGTGCAAGAAGGTATGTGAAGAGAGACCCAGTGTCCAGGGGTCTTGATTGGAAGGCTGGACATAAAAACTGGACTACATACTGGCCAGGATATTTAGAGAGGAACCCTAACAGCAATGGAAGCTCAGGTATGAACACTGATCTATGCCCTAGCTATTCACTTGGAAGACAGCAGGGAAACAAGTATTGTTCTGAGAATGCTCCATTAAGAAATTCCTCTGTGCCAATCCATGATATTGATTCTATGATAGTTGAAGAAGAAGGGGATATTGTAAATGAACAGTGTGAATACATGGATTGCTCTCTGTCTAAACTTCTGTGGTAATATACTTTTACAAAATACAACAACCATCACAAAGAAATATAAACTTGTTCTTTGATCTACTCAGAAAAGCTTTTGAGCAGGATTTGAGCCACGTTTAGAAGGTAAACCAACCAAGAGGTTTGCAGCTGGTTAATTGTTAGCAATTGAGCCTTGCCTAATTGCCTGTGAGCTCTGAAGAGACACTTCTGGGTGTGTGTGAAAATACCAGAAGTTAGCCTTGAAAAAGAACAGTTTTTCATTACTTTGTGGGTTTTGTTTGTTTTTGAAGCACTGCTAAAAAGATATTAGCAGGAGCCCACAGAAAAGACCTTTCTGTTCCCATCAAGGTCTTTATGATTTTGATTTGATGGCTTAAGAAGTTCAGTTGTTGTTTTTCCTGATTTTGTTTTTCTAAGTATAATACTGAAAGCAAGTATCCTTTTCTGTGCTACCAAGCAAATCTGTGTTGGGAGAAATAACCCCATAAATAAAATATCTTTTCTTTGCTTTACACTCGAGCAAGCACAACTAATTTATTGTGAACGGCTGATTCTGGTATGAATGGACTACATTTCCCACAATCCTTTGCAAGTCATATTAATATTTGCCTTTGCCAAGACTGTGGACATTCTCACCCAGCGCCCCCGTTTACAGTCCTTGACCTTATCATTGAACAGGTTTGTCACTCCCACATGGGGCATCGGCTATATGATTGTGGGTGTCTTCCCTCAGTCTGGATGCTCAAAGCCATGTCATGCGCTGGGCCACAATGGCAGTCCTTGTCATGCAGGCTGCAGTGTTGAAGGCATCAAAGGATGAGCAAATCACTTTTCTGCACTTGGTGAGGTCAGCGATGATCAGTGACGTGGCAGCTGATGATTCCGGGCTGGGAGGGGGAAGAGTGTTCAGGACCTCTTTCAGCTTATTGAGTAGGGTGTCCTGGAATAGGATGTGTCCAAACTGCTAGGCTGTGATCTTTGCATTCAGCATCGTGCCCTGGAAGGTTTTCCTTCCCACTTCATCCAGGAGCTTATGATTTCTGCCAGGTGGTGCATTGGAGTGAGTGCGTGACTTCTTGGAGCACTTCATTGCTGATTCTACTACAATGGACTGGTGTGTGAGTTGCGGTTTTTCAAATCTGGGCGCAGCCTGCACCTGGTACTTTGCCTCTAGTCTCCTCCTTAAGGTGTAGGACCCAAAGGACGGGGTGTGCCAGACTTTGAGGAGATTGTCCTGAAGAAGCTTGTGAACTGGTAGAGTGACCAATGTTCTGGGGGTGTCCAGGTACTCGAGGACACAGAGGACCTTGCTCCTGGGATCTGCCATGTCCACTAGGGTGATGGACAGCTAGGAGTCCAGCCTCTGAAGGAATTTGTGGTACATTAGGTCCTCTGGTGGCAAAGGTGGTTGGGGCAGTATTTGGTGAGGGCTCAGACCCGGTGTTCGGAAAGATCAATGGTCCCCTGTCGTGGAGCCCTGGATGATGGTCTCTTCCCCTTCACTGTCTTCATCCTGGGTTCTGGGGAGAAGCATGAGGGGGAGGGAGATGGTGTGGATGGCAGTGTCCACTATTTCCCAGGAGACAGGGTGATGGGCATTTGTGCCTTGTCTGACCTCACAGGTTCTGTGGGCTGTAGTCACTGGGGGCATGGTATTCCAGGAAGTGTGCAAGTAGGTCCAACATGGTGGCCAGTGACTGTAGTCCACTCCTTGTCATGTCGGTAGGGTCCCCTGGTGTTGCAGGTGGTATGAGGCGGTGTGCCTGGGTTTCGGGAGCCCTGTTGGGGTATGTGGGTTCTGTGTACCTTTTTGGTTGTGTTCTGTGGTGAGGACTGGAAGCACTAGCACCACTGCCATGGTGTTTCCTGTGGCTCCTGTGCTGCTTCTGGTATTTGTAGGCTGTGCTGGTGCTGAGGATGGCCGGTGGAGGCTCTTGATGAGCTGTGTGGAGGGTGCCATCGGCACAATGCAGACCCGGTTCCAGCTCTGGCTCAAGCCATTCTCTTCTTTTCTCTGTGTGGGGGGGTTTCCAGGGGGCTTTCCTTGTGCTGAAGGGGTGAGTGCCTCATCGGCACGATGGCATGCATTTCTGGGATTTCCAGTTCCTGATTCTTGGCTAATGGCTGTCGTGTGGGGAATGGGCTAACTCGGTGCAATAGTAAATGCGATAGCTTAATAAAATATTTTGGATGTTTTTACTACCTGATAATTTCAGATTTGTCAAATGAAATCTGGAATGTCCAAAGTGTAATAGCATAACAAAATCTTTTTTTATGTTTTCCTATATGATAATTATGAGCTATGGCACGTAAGTATTCTATAGGGCATCTGATGCCATAATCTGACACATCTTTGAAATATGTTGATCAGCTTTGTGGTATTTCCTCAACTTGACTGGAGGACTGTGGCCTGAAATGAGCTCTTTATAATAGGCATATCTGCTCTTCTGCACCTTTCTGAGGCCATCAATGAACTTCCAGATCATGGGATGGCACCATTACAAGTTTGGCTCGGAGGCGACGATGAGCAGCTTCAGAATGGTTGTTAGTGCAATCCTTGCGCTCAGTGTTCTATCGAACAGACTCCACATAGATGGAGGAAACAGAGGAGATCGTCTACCGTTTCCTCTCCTATTTGGGTGACTGATGTAGCTGTCCTTGAACCAGTTGAACAGAGGATGAAGCTCTTTGGGAAGATGTCCTTCCAGAGCAGCAACATAATCTCCCAAGTCCGGAACAGGCACAAATGCTAAGGCCACAACCATTTTGGCTTTAAGGGCAAACTCCATGTTCGTGTCACATTCTGATACAGCATCTATTGACTCCTAATGCTTCATCACGTTCTGAAGCAGCCTTTTAAAGTTTGCCCTTAAAGCCCAAATGGATGTTTCAGATTTCATTTGACAAATCCAAAATTATAAAATAGCTTAATAAAATGTTTTTGGATGTTTTACTAATGTATTTACTATTGCACTTTTGAAACATTTCCAAATTTCACCTCATATGTGTGACCAGTAATGGATCTAGGACAACTCAGTGCGGCATGCTGAGTTGGCCCGCTCCGAGTTGGCCTAGACCTGTTGTGTGAGTGTCATCTTGGAGAGCAGAGCTGTTGGCACAGAGGGGGAGCCATCCTCATCCGGGGAAGTTGGGGCAGCAGGAGGCGGCTGGAATAGATCCTGGATTACTCTTCCCATGGGTGAGGGCAGAACTGAGCCCTGAGTTGCTCCGCTTGATGGGCCGGGGATGGAGGCTTTCTCTGGACTATTCCATGCCACGGTAGTGTGCTGCCTTTTGCAGCTAACGTGCTGCTTTTGCAGTTATTGTCCTGCATTAGCTGGAAAAGGCTAACACAGATCAGTAGATGGACCCCTTATTCTTTGTGGGACAAGAATGGAGACGGGTCAGACTATATAGTATGTGGGGGGTGTGAAAGATTGTGGCTTGTTTTTTTTGTTTGTTTAGTTCAGGACTCATAATTATGTGTGTGTATTTTTTTTAAATTAGTTAGTCCTAAGATTTCTTTAGAATCCTGCTACTTGAATAAATATTCCAGCCCCCAATGTAGAAAGGTAGTTTTCTTTTACTGCTTTGTTTGTTAGTAAGTATACCACCTTCCTGAGGGAGCAGTGATGTAGGAGCGACCAGCCTGACCTGAGAGGATTAGAGAGACTGGAGGACTTGGAGGACAGGCCCCAGCCCAGGAGCTTCAGGAAGAAACCTGGATAAATAGCACACTATTAGAGACACGTTTTGTGTACCTCGATTAATGAGCTCAAATTATGGGAGAAAATGTTTTTTAGAGCCTGAAGTTAAGAAAGAGAATATTTTATTGATTACTCCTTTTAAGGAGAAAGAGATTTTTTTTAAACTGATGAAAGTGTTTTAAGAAAAGTAACTTCTGTGAGTGGTATACTTACCTGAAAATGTTGCCACCTCTAGACATTCTGAAACCTGTAAAAGAGAAAAAGTGAAGGAGGTTTTCTGTGACTAAAACTTTTAAGTAGCATTTAGTAAAATTTTGGAAAGCTTAAGGTTATCTGTTTAACTGACCAAAATCCTGTGATCATGCTAGGCGATTTTAACCTTCCGTCACTACCATCACCAGACTCTAAACTATTCCTAGACACCATAGCAGACATAGAGTACCATCAAATAATTAAAACTGCAACACATATCAAAGGAGGAACACTAGATTTGGTTCTTCTCCCTGAGATACTCTTCAAGCTAGTTAACTCAAATTCCACTGAATGCACAGAGACACCTTGGTTTGATCATTTTATCATCAAAATAAATCTCTCATATCCCATCCCCAGCAGCAATAATTACATAAGAAGCACCCCCACTTCAAAATTCAAAAAATTTAATGAAACAGACTTCCTTGACTCAACAATCCCCTACTTCTTATCAACAACTAATTTGGATGATGCTGTTAACAACTGGAATGATACTATCAATAATGCAGCTAAAAATAAACAGCCAAATAAAATGACCATATACACCAAAACAAATAGTTCACCATGGTTTAATAGCACTCTAAGACAAATGAAAAAAGAACTAAGAAAACTTGAAACGAAATGGAGAAAAACCAAGCTGTCTGTACACAAGGAAATATACAGTAACTATCTAACAAATTACAAGGAAACAATTGACAGCACAAAGAAAAACTATTACGCAGCAATCTTAACAAAATCATACAATAGACCTAGAGAGTTATTTTCCATAGTCAGAAAATTAACTAATAACGAGCAAACTTCTAGCAACGAAATCACAGACATCTCAGTTCAAACCCTAGCTAACCATTATCAAAACAAATCTAAGAAACCTGCCATGCCCTCAGAAAATATCAACATCACTTATCAACCTGTTGATGAATGGTCAGAATTTTACCCCATTTCAAAAGCGTCATTAAAAACAATCATCTCCAGCCTAAATACCACAACTTCATACTTAGATCCATGCCCAATATCATGGATAAAAAACACACTACCAACTCTACTATCCTATATTCTCCCAATAGTAAACCTCTCACTCACCCAAGGATACCTTCCATCCCCGCTCAAACATGCACAAATACGTCCAATTTTAAAGAACTGCAAACTAGATAAAACATTGCCAACATCATATAGGCCCATTTCTAGCATACCATTCTTGGCCAAAGTAATTGAAAAGGTAGTGCAACTACAGACACAGGAATTCATAGACTTATCTTACCCACTCGATGAACAACAATATGGTTTCCGGCCCCGCCATGGAGTAGAAACGCTTCTAGCAGTATTAATAGATACACTCCTAAAAGGAATTGACAATCACAAACAGGCGTTCATTCTCCTTTTCATCGACATATCAGCAGCGTTTGATTAGCGTGCATCACTCAATATTGCTCAACAACCTAAGACAGTTAGGCATAAACTCCACCGTACATAAATGGTTCACTTCATATTTACATAACAGAACACAAAATGTAAGAGCAGGTAATCAAACATCCAACACATACAAACAAGAAATAGGTTTACCACAAGGTTCAGCACTGTCAGCCCTACTTTTCAATATCTATATAAAACCGGTCTGCAATATCTTTAAAAAATTTGGAGTACAATATCACCTTTATGCGGATGATATCATGATGTACATTTCTTTTACGATTCCTAACCTACCGATTCAACTTCTATCAGACTGCTACAATGAAATTATATACTGGCTAAAAACCCAAAACCTCCATATAAACCATGCTAAAACTGAAGTCCTAATCGTAACAAAAAACCAAACATTCACTCCTCCAACCCACATAACACTACAAAACCAAGAAATTAAAATAAAAAATGAAATAAGATATCTAGGTGTCATTTTAGATACACACCTTACTATGGAAACGCACATTAGAAATACCTTAAAGAAAATCTACTTCAAACTTAAAATCCTCAAGCAATTATGCCCCCTTGTATTTATGCAAGATTTTATCAATATAATACAGGCTACCATAACTCCACACTTCGACTTCGCCAACTTAATACTTATAGGCATTTCAAAACAAAACATCAAAAGGATCCAACTTGCGCAAAATGCTACAGCTAGAATTATATTAAAGATAAATTCACTCCAACACATTACACCGATACTAGCATCCCTTCACTGGTTACCAATACAAAGCAGGATAACATACAAAACAATAATAACTACATTCAAAGCCCTAAATGACATGGCCCCGAAGACACTCTGTAACCTAATAAGCAAAGAACCACCTAAGCCCACTCATAGAAAAGGACAATCAAATAAACTTAAGATGCCAAAAGAATATATACAAACTCACAAATTAACAAATAATAGAGCCTTTTCCCACATAGCCCCAACAGTCTGGAACTCTTTACCAGAGGACTTACGATCACTAACAGAGATAATAGAATTCAGAAAAAAATTGAAAACCTATCTATTCACTAAACACTATAATACCATAGAAAACCCTCCACTCAACTTAGATAAAGGCTAAACATGAACCTGCCCAAAATCAAGATTATACTCCCTACTACAATCAATACGTACAAACTTAAATGAATAATCATTCCATTCCTATGCATTGATACCCCACTTGTATATAGTTACAACTGTTTTAGGGACAGTACTTCTGTTTAAATTGTAACACAAACTGTGTTAGTTGATTTATTGAATTATTCTGCTTAGTCTTTTAAACCCTTTGTTGTACAAGTTAAGATGTTCTATGTAAAAAGTTATAATTGTTCTATGTAAAACAAGCTCTGCATTGTTAATTGTTAATTGTACACCGCAACTGATCGCTGGAAGATGCGGTATATAAATAAGTGTTAAATAAATAAATAAATAAGAGCTTGAAATTGGAGAAGCCGTAACAGAGGAGAGAGAATTTAAAACATTGATCTCTAGTTCTGTTTTAAACATAGATATTTTCCTCGAGAGAGACAAAAAAATTATACTTATCTGAGACTTGTAAAATTCCTTTAAAGAAAAAAAGCTATTATGCAAATTGTAAAAGGAAAATTCAGAGGTTAAGGGGAAAGTGTAATAATATTTTTTTCTAAAGGTTTTAGCTAGTGTAGTATTTGTGCTAAACATTTGTCTAACTGGCTTTTTAAAATTAACTATAACCAATTTAAACTTTATTTTTACAAGATTGTTAGACTAGTTCTAATATCATCGACCTATTAGTGAAACTGTAATATCTGGTTGCTCATCGGGTATTTTTCTAAAGTTAGTTTTCATTTGTCCAGTATGTTTCAAGTGATTCTAATTGGGTGAGCTTAGTGTTGTGATTGTGGTGATGATTGTTGCTATTCCCCCTCCTCCCCCCCTGGGCAGTGCGGCAGCCCAAGGTAACAACATTCACTGCAGACACAACTGCAAATAACATCCTCATAGGGTGACAATAGGGCTGGGCCCTCTCCAGAACGGGGTCATATTAATCTCCGCTGATTGCAGACCACTCTGATCTTGAAAGGTGGTATAGAAAGCATTGCAGTAAACTCAGCTGCCCTTTCTACTTAATTTCTCCCCCTTATTGCTCTGGTGTGAGGGATATATCTATTTTACGGGCATTGTTTCTTAGGGTCCCTCTCTCTTCCCTTCCACTCATCTGCTCTGTTCTGTTTTTATATATATTTCTTTTAGGGCAAACGTTTTCCTGCTGGCTTACCTGACTGGGTAGGACAGTCTTTCTTTCTCTCCAGTCAGACTCCATCCACTAGTCTAGCATGGAGACTCTCAAAAGCCCTCGCGCCTCAAGCTACCCTTGCTGCTGTAATTTGGAGACCCTACCTTCCACACATTCGGACTGTGTTTCTTGCCTGTTTTACATTGTGTACTTCTAGAGGCAGGCACTATCTGCAGTAATCTGCATGCCTCTGGTAGCCCTATGCAAATAATATGCTGCTTTTTCTATGGGGATGCATATTGGCGTCTTTGCTGGCAGGATAATCTCGTTAAAGACCCCATGAGATTAAGGGCGGAGCAAGGCAGCTCCCCTTCTAAGAAACATTTTGCGTAATATCTTATAACTTGAACTCCCTGGTCACATTGTGATGTATTGAATTCTGAGGATGCAAATCTATTTCTGAAATGTTAAATTTATTTGGAAAACAAGACAAAAGGAGTTTTAATAGCTTTTATTTAGTATCTGTTACTCCATTTTCTTTCCAGCTGATGCCATCTTCACAAAGTTGGTGTGAGTGGGGGTGGAGGCAATGACATTTTGACTCTTAAACATTCTGGCATGAGACTAGGGACATGTTAACCTCAGCAGTACTTAGAAGTGTGTGTCATAATACACTGTTTACTTCCAGCATAGATATAAAATATTTGCAAACTATATGAATCAGATTTCCCTGTACTTTTAAGTGCTAAGTGTAGTTGAGTAAAAATCAAACCTTGCAATACCAAAATCGACATACCAAGAAAAGCGGTTTCCTATACTTCCCCCCCCCCCCCCATTCTAGAAGGGCAACGTGCTTTTCCTTCGAGATGGCAAAGTAATATCTTATCAGTTGTTATATTGTAAGTAGCTGTAATGTCTAAAATCAATAGTGAACATAAGAACATACAGATGCCATATTGGGTCAGACCAAGGTCCATCAAGCCCAGTATCCTGTTTCCAACAGTGGCCAATCTAGGTCATAAGTTACCTAGCAGCTTCCTCAAAAGACACAGGTTCCACAATGCTTGTATTGGATCAAGCAGTGGATTTCCCGGATTCCCTTTAATAATGGTGTATGGACCTTAGCTCCAGGAACTTTATAACTGTACATCTCCAGGAACAAGTAGGAATGAGTCTTCACATATGGGTACGTCGGTACCGACAGAGTCTGCGTGGGAACGCTTCCCAGCGTCCAATCAAAGAGCTTTTGGAAGCATCCCACCACGCCTGCGTGCTGCCTTCCCACCTTTCCCAACTGCCTCTCCTCAGTTTTCGTTTTTCCGCGGAGCCGGCAGGACGTCGTCCTGTCACCGCAGAAAATTCTTGTTTTATTTCTTTCGTTTTCTTGTGGTTGCGGCTGTCTTCCCGACAGTACCGCCGGTGTTTTCTTTTCTTTTCTTGTAAAATCTTCCTTTTTCAAGGTATATTTTTTCTTCACGGTGTCTTTTTCCTTCATGGAACCGCCAGCCATTTTCTCCAAGAAATGTTCAAACTGTGGCGGTACAACTTTATTTTTAGACCCTTGAAGTCTGTGTCTAACCTGCTTGGGTCCTGACAACAGTTTGGTGAGAAGAGGTTTTCAATATCAAGGTTCACTCGATACACGGTTTCCCTCCAGCTTCGGGGCACCGTCCCCTTCTTCTACACAGGATCAGGTAACCCACAAACACTCTGTTAAGACTAGCCAGCCCTCGAGTGGTAGGTCTCATGCACAGCATGTAGACGGCTTCGGCCTTGCCCTCGAGGGCCTATTGGCTTCAAAACCCCGGTGGGAGTCTTCGGTCTCAAAAGCCTTTCAGGGGTTTCAGGTTGTTCCTGGGGTTCACCCCTCAGAGAACATACCTGAGCCGTGTCCGGTGGTGGCATCCGCTTCGAGCGGTACCGATACCCCGGCATCGGCACTGGTGTTGGATGAAACACTCCTCACCAGGGATGGTCATCTGGCGTCCTCGGTGCCTTCGGGTCCGGTGGATACACTCCAGACTGACCTTTCATTATCGGTACCAGCACCGATACTTCCACCGACGTCGGTACCCTCCAGACGTGTATCGATAGCCTCGCTTCCTTCGATGCCGAGTCTGGAATCGATCTCCAGTCTGGAGGACTGGGTACCGACTCGCCTTGGTACCGGCTCTCGGCGGTACCGAAGGCTCGGTTCCGATGATTCGGATCCGCAACTCTCGGTTCCCCCGAGGCTGATTGAGTTGCCACTAGCTGACCTTCATTCACCGGTATCAGACTCGGTACCGATGTCCTCATTACCCTTACAGTCAATGCCTTCCATGCTTTGCTTATCGATGCTGAGTTTAGAATTGCTGTCTAGTCTGGAAGACTCGGTACCAATACACTTTGGTACCGACACCGATCGATACCGGTAGCTTGGTACAGAGGATAGCACCCGGAGGTTTTCGGTTACCTCAGTACCGATTGAACTGTCACAGATGACTGCTCCGAAGTCTTTGTCGGGCTCGACTCCGACATCGGTACCGGTATTGGCATCGGCATCGGTACCGGTATCCACAGTAGCATCGTGGCCAACTCCTACCATGCTTTTGTCAACAGGATTGCTCCCTTCTATGCCAAGCTTGGAGTCGATACCTGGCATGGACAATGTGGTAATGATGGTCGCTGCTCCTGACAGCCAGTACCGGCGACCATCCTTTAAGCATTCCACACTGCACTGTGCAGGATCTTCTATTCCTATATATCTGGATAGCTTTGTCGATGCTCAGGCTAGTTCATCAGATCTAACCTGTCCAAAGGAAATTCCTGTTGGGGAACCCTCTTTTCAGAGTTTCCTTCTGGATATAGCAAGATCTCTTGCCATTCCTATCCCAGGACATGATCCTGCACAGGGCTCTCTTTCTACCAAAGCAAAGGAGAACATAATGCTTCCTTTGCATCATTCCTTGCAGGATCTCCTTCTAGGAATGTGGGAAACACCTTTAAGGGTACCCCCACCTTCCAGAGCAACTGATCTCTTATATCGGGTGCCCCCTCTCCAGGGTTTCAAAAGACTGAACTTCCTCATCATTCCATAGTTGTGGAATCAGCAATGAGGCGGGTAAAGAGCAAGAAAAAGCACTCTTCTTATCCGCCAGGTCATGAGTCTAAGACACTTGATGCCTTTGGACGTCAAACCTTCCAGACATCTATGCTTTCTGCAAGAATTCTCTCATATATTTTCTGTATGAGTCTATCTGTTGAGGAGGTCACAAAGCAATTGCATCTTTTGACTCTTTCCCTTCCAGAGTCCAAGAGTGCAGACTATTCTTCACTGCTCAAGCATCTCCAGAATATCTCTTGGTTTCTTACTCGTGCTTTCCTAGACTCTTTTGAGTCTGTTAGCAGGACTTCTGCTATAACTATAGGGGCACGACGTAGAGCCTGGCTCCAAGCTTCAGACTTGGATAAATGGGCACAGCACAGACTGGGACACACTCCTTGCACTGGAGACAATCTTTTCAACAAGGAGTCTTTACATCAGGTTACTCAGTTCTCCACTGACTTACCTGTCCCTAGGGGGCTGTTCTGTACCTTCTTCTGTCCCAGTAGGTAGGAAATGTCCTGCCAAACTTTCTTCCCATAGGAGAAGAAGGTTTTATGCATCATCTGCCCATCATACAGATGTTCCCAAGCATCGTCCTGGTCTGCAGAGTTCAACCTCTCACCAGGCTCAGTAAACCCAGCAACCACAGGATTTCTGATCAATCCATCAGATGCTTGTGACTCTTGGGATTAGAATCTGCAGTTGCTTCTTCTCAATAAAAGCAATCCACTGCTGTCATTCTAAATCCTAAACATGGATCTCTTCCCAAAAGACATCCATTCTTTCTATGTTCTATGAGCTGTCAGGATGCTCATGCTTCTAGGTCACAGGGTTCTCCTCTTTTTCCTGCTAGGGAAAGAGGTCTATCCACTATCAAACGATAGTTTCCTGTGCCAGCATATCTTTTTTTCCCTTCTATAAACTTACTACTTTGTAAGTTTTCTTCAGCTCCATTCTCTTTACCCTCTTACCAGGTTTTCCTCTGTAAGAGTGGTATTGCTTCACTGGAGGGCTTTTTCTTCATCCTCTCTAGTTTTCTTACTTTTCCAGTGCGGAGTTCTCTTCTCTGAGTTGACGCCTCTTTTTTCAATCTTGCTTTGAAGCAGTTCATCAGACACATCCAGAGTTTTCTAATCTTGTTTGTCTGTTCTTTCTGTTTTTAAACAGTACCATTCTTCTGCTGTCTGGCAAGCAGCTGCCAATGCAGGAGCCTTAATGTTTGGACCATTGGTTCTTGTTCACCAGTAACCAGATTTGTCCTCCACTAACATTCTGTCTGATCTTAGTAGTGGCTCCAAGTCAGTGCTGTCATCTGTCTTGGAAATTTTCACTTCAAGCTTGTTGGATTGTCTTCTCTTTCTGCCATCTCCATTCCCCTGGGTTTGGCAGCATAGTTGACATAGAACTGGCTGCAGGAGAGCCAGTACCTATCTCCTCATTCTCCTGCATCATGCTCTCTGCAATTCTACAGAGAAGCTCTCCACTATGGACCCTTGCTAGAGAGCATGGTGGGCTTTTTCTCCAACAGCTATACTAGATGGTTGAAAAAGGCTTTTCAGTCATGTCTCCCATGACTAGAAAAGTTCTCCTTTTTAATATAAAGGACATAGGCCTCCTCTTACGTGAAAGCTTAAGGAGTTGCTAATTCCCTGCTTTGGTCTATAGTATTTCCAATAGGGAATATGTTTTCTCCTTCCAGCTCGTCCTCATGGTAAGAACGCATGATACCTTTTTGCCCTTAAGCAGGTCAGCATGGAATCTCATTTCTGTGTGTCTTCTGTTCCCTTACCATGCTAGAGTTCTAGAATACTCAGGACTTGCTGGCTGCAGACTGATATCATCCTCTGCTTTTCACGTAACCATCCTGGTTATTCTACTACCTAGCATCCCTGTAGCCATAACCAGTGGGAATTGATTCTCTATATATCTTCTCAAGTAGGTTCAACCTTCTTGTTATTAGATGAGTCTTTCCTCTCCACATTTCCCTATGTGAATACCTTTTTGTAGGCATATCTCTGTCTGCTTCTTTGCAGACTTCCATATAGAGGCCTATATATTCATACCTATAGCACACATCTTACAGATGTCTATGTCTATCATTTGTGTGTATTTTATGCCCTTCATATCTCACTATAGATATAGATATATAACATATAGATATATGAGAATATATGTCGAGATATTTTAGTATTGGTAGATATGTTTCTGCTTTATCTACCTGACTGTCGAGGCTCATATAGCTATATGATTCTGACAGATGGGCTTTACCCATACTTATGCTATCCAGCAATCTCCAGGAACAAGCAGGAATGAGTCCTCACATATGGGTACATCGGAACCGACGGAGCCTGCACGGGAAAGCTCCCCAGCTTCCCAGAAGGAAAGCTTTTGGGGCCTCCCACAGCGCATGCGCGCTGCCTTCCCGCCTTCCTGACCAACTCTTCTCAGTTCTTCTTTTTCCGCGGAGCCAGCAGGTTGTGTTCCTGTCACCGCTGAAGAAGTTCTTATTTTAATTTATTTCTTTGGCCGCGTGTCTGCCTTCCTCGATTCCGGACTGGTACCGCCAGTCTTTTTTCTTACTATTCTAAAAAAAACAAAAAAAAAAAACAACTTTACCTTTTTTCCCCACTTGGTGTATTTTTTGTTTAGGCCTTAGGCCTTCACGAAACTCTCCCTCATGGAGAAACCAGCTTCTGGTTTCAAAAAATGCACCAAGTGCAGCGGTACTATCTCGGTTACAGACGCCCACGAATGGTGTCTTAAATGTTTGGGGCCTGACCACTCCATTCCAGATTGTCCGTCCTGCTCTCTGATGTCCAAACGTGGCTTACAGAACCGAGCAGCCAAGTTTCATATGCTGTTTTCCACAGGTACTCCAGCATCAACATCATCCAGGTCTTCCTCTCCTGATGGATCTCAGGTAACCAAACATTCTTCCGGCAGGTCCTCAAAGGGCAAATCTCCCTCTAAGTATCGAGAGACCCTTGGGCTTGACCCTGAGGACCCTGCCCCAGCCAAACAACCCCGGCGGGAAGCTCCGGCTTCCAAAGCTCCTCCTATGGGGTTACAGGTTGACATCGATGGCATGGCCTCGACCGATCACCTGTTAGACTGCTCTGGGGTACCGGCTCAACTCGGTACCGATATCCAGGCAGTCGTGGCGTCTATGGATAATACCATTCAATCCATGCAGCAGGCCATAATGGCTTTTATTAAAGCTGCAACGCCCTCAGTACCGCAACAAGCGGTTCCGACTCCGGTTCCGGTACCACAACCGATGCCGGTACCCAGAGCATCCACTTCCACCAGGATACCGGTTCCGGTTCCCAGTTCCGGGGTTTTCCCCGATACCGATCCGGTTCCGGGTACACCCGATGTGGATACCAGTCGATACGCGTATCGATCTCTGGAAGCTAATAGCTGATACTTCGAGTCTTCTGATGATTCCGATTCCTCAGATGACTCTGCTGAAGTATCTCTTACTCTTCCTGAGGAGCCCTCTTCTCCAAAGAGGAGAATGTCTCCTCCAGAGGATTTGTCCTTTCAAGACTTCATTATTGAAGTAACCAAAGGACTCTCCATTTCAGTAACCTCTGAAAAAGAACCTAGGGCAAAAAAATTAGATATTTTAGGATACGCTAAGGTTCCCAAGGAGGCAGTCACCTTCCCCATTCATGAAATTCTTCAAGAACACATGATGGACTTAGGGTGAGAGGAGTCTCCCATATCTCCACATTCTCGTCGTTTGGACACCATGTATCGTGTCCCTCCTCCTCCTGGTTTTCAAAAAACTTAGCTCCCTCACCACTCTATTGTGGTACAGTCAGCTATGAAAAGGATAAAGAGTACCAAAAGACACTCTTCCACTCCTCCAGGAAGAGAATGTAAGACTTTGGATGCCTTTGGTAGGAAAATCTTCCAAGCAAGTATGCTTATTGCCAGAATCAATTCATGCAGCCTCTATATAGGCATGTTTCTGAAGGAGATTGCACTAAAGATGCGCCATTTCCTCCCCTTTATCCCAGAGGATAGGAAGGAGGAGTTCCTTCTTTTGTTAAAGCATACCCAAGATGTTTCAAAGTTCTCCAACAGAGCAGCCTTTGACTCCTTTGAGGGTGCTAGCAGAGCCTCAGGCATTGCCATAGCTGCTCACAGAATTGCTTGGCTCCAGGCCTCTGACCTAGAACCCTGGGTCCAGGATGGGTTGGGGAATCTACCCTGTACAGGTGAAAATCTGTTTGGCAAGGAGTGGCAAATCAAAGCCACTGAAATGGATTCAGAGAGTGCTGCTTTAGATAGACTTTCTAAGTCTACCTCTACCCCTGCCAAAAAAAAATATTTTAAGAAGCCTTTCTACAAAAAGGCCAGATTTTCCACAAATACTGGCCAACAATCTTCCCAAGTTCGCTTTGCTCCTAAGCGTCAGCAATCTAAACAGGCCAGGGCTAAACCGGCAGGGACTGCTACAGTCCAGCAGTCCCAACCCCCTCAGGGATTTTGACTTAATACTAGAGAACTTAACCTTTCTGGCTCTACAACCACCAGAGCCTCTCACCATTCCAGGAAGGTTAACACATTTTGCTCCCAGATGGGAGCAAATCACATCAGAACAGTGGACCCTCTCTATCATCAGAGAGGGCTACAAACTACATTTCTCCAGCCTTTCTCCCCATACCATGGTGAGACGTTTCAATTCTCCCCCATCTCTCCTGGAACTCTTGGGTCAGGAGGTGACCACCCTTCTTGCCCAAAGGGCAATAGAAGAGGTTCCTCTTCTTCAACAGGGGTCAGGGTTTTACTCCCCTTATTTTCTCATTCCCAAGAAAACAGGGGGGTACAGACCCATCCTAGATCTGAGAGAATTGAACAAATTCCTATGCAAGGAGAAATTCAAGATGCTTTCTCTAGGTACTCTCCTTCCATACCTACAGAGTCAGGATTGGCTTTGTTCTCTAGATCTAAAGGATGCATACACACATATACTCATCCATCCATCCCACAGAAAATTCCTACGGTTTCTGTTCCAGGGAAAACATTTCCAATACAGAGTACTTCCCTTCGGTCTAGCCTCTGCTCCAAGAGTGTTCACCAAATGCATGTCAATAGTGGCTGCATTTCTACGTGCCCTGGGAATTTTTGTTTTTTCCATACCTGAACGACTGGCTCATCCGAGCTCCATCTCAGTCCGAAGCTCAGACTTCCCTGGACCGCATCAGACGCATTCTGCAGTATCTGGGACTGGTGATCAATCTGCCAAAGTCTCAACTCACCCCTGCTCAGTCCCTAGAATTCATAGGGGCCTGGCTAGATACCACCACTGCAAGGGCCTACCTTCCTCAGGCCCGTTGCCACCGTCTAGTGCACTTGGCCTCTCAGACTCGGTTCAGAAGCCACTTGACTGCCAGGGAGATGCTACAACTGCTAGGCCACATGGCATCCACAGTTCATGTGGTGCCTTATGCTCGCCTACATATGAGAGCAGCTCAATGGGCTTTGTCCACCCAGTGGACTCAAGCATCAGGAGCTCTCTCAGACCAAATAGCAACCTCGAAACGTCTCTTTTGGTCTCTCCAATGGTGGATATCCACTCAAAATCTGTTGTTGGGGGCCCCCTTCAAACCATTGTTGCCCCAAGCAACCCTCACAACAGATGCCTCCCAAACAGGTTGGGGAGCTCATCTTCAAGACCTCTCCACTCAGGGCACTTGGTCTCCACAGGAGACCACCCTTCATATCAACCTTTTGGAACTACGAGCAATTTTCCTTGCTCTCAAGGTCTTTCATACCCTCCTCAACAACATGACAGTCCTTGTTCATACCGACAATCAAGTAGCCATGTTCTACATAAACAAACAAGGAGGGACTGGCTCTCTGTCGCTTTGCAATGAAGCTCTAAGATTATGGGCCTTCGCCAGAGAGCATCAAATCCATCTCCTGGCAGTATATCTCCCAGGAATTCAAAACTCTTGGGCAGACAGACTCAGTCGAGTTCTGCTTCCACACGAATGGTCCCTGCACAAAGATCAGGTACTCAGAATCTTCTAGAAATGGGGAACCCTGGACATAGACCTCTTTGCAAGTCCGTGGAATGCCAAACTTCCCCGGTTCTGTTCCAGAATTCCGTGTCAGGGAGTTCAGGCCAAGGATGCCTTCCTCCTTCATTGGGGTCAGGGCTTCCTGTATGCCTTTCCACCCATTCCCTTGATTCCCAAGACTCTGTTCAAACTCCAGAGGGATCAAGGATCTATGATCCTCATAGCTCCACGCTGGCCACGCCAGGTGTGGTACCCTCTACTTCTGCATCTCTCCCAAGCCCCCTCCCTGGACTTGGGAGCTGCCCCAGACCTTCTGTCTCAGGAGGAGGGGACTTTGTGGCACCCAAACCCCAAGTCCCTTCACCTCAGAGCTTGGTTACTGAAGGCCTAGACCTTCAAGACTTCAATCTTTCTCAGCAAGTGAAGGATATCCTCCATGCCTCTAGGAAACCTTCCACTAGGCGTTCTTACGCTTTTAAGTGGAAAAGGTTTTCCATTTGGTGTGCTCAAAAGGGTCTTGACCCTTTAGCACTACCTTTAAATTCTTTACTGGAATATCTCCTGCATCTCTCCAATGCAGGCCTTAAAACGAATTCAGTAAGGGTCCATTTGAGCGCTATTTCAGCATCCCTTAAACCTCTCAATGGACAACCTGTTTCCTCTCATCCTCTTATTGCAAGATTCATGAGAGGCCTAACTTTAACTAAACCTCCCATTCGCCCTCCTCCGGTAGCATGGGACTTAAACTTGGTTCTTGGTCAGCTTATGAAGCCACCCTTTGAACCCTTAGCCACTACCTCCTTGAAATTTCTTTCCTGGAAGGTTATTTTCCTCATTGCAGTCACCTCAGCTCGCCGTATCAGTGAACTGCAAGCCCTAGTGGCTAATCCCCCTTATACAAGGTTTCATCATGATAAGGTGGTCCTTAGGACTAATCCCCACTTTATGCCTAAAGCGGTCTCCCCTTTTCATCTTAATCAAGAGGTATATCTACCTGTCTTTTTTCCGGCTCCTTATGCATCCAGTGCAGAGAGGAACCTTCATACTCTAGATTGTAAAAGAGCTCTCGCCTTTTACCTCCACAGGACACAGCAACATTGAAAGTCTTCTCAGCTTTTTGTTGCTTTTGATTCTTCTCATTTAGGACTTTCAGTCTCTAAAAGAACACTGTCCAATTGGATTGCTCAGTGTATCACTTTTGCTTACCAAAGTAAGAACCTTTCTCTGGAGGGCCATGTCACAGCTCACAATGTGAGAGCCATGGCCACCTCTATGGCTCATCTTCACTCTGTATCTATCGATCAGATCTGTCGAGCAGCCACCTGGGCCTCGGTTCATACCTTTACAGCCCATTACTGTTTGGACAAGGACTCCCGCCGGGATGCCTTGTTTGGTCAGGCTGTCCTCAGACACCTGTTCCATTCTTAAACGACTCCTGCCCACCTTCCCTGAATGGATGCCTGAGATCCATAGGAAGATGAGAAACCCTTCAGGGTCTCATACCCTTGGGGGGGATCTCCCCGACATCTTAGCTAGGGAGTCCCCATATGTGAGGACTCATTCCTGCTTGTTCCTGGAGATAGCACAGTTACTTTCCTGTAACAGGTGATCTCTGGGAACAGCAGGAATTAGTCCTCACAACCCACCCACATCCCCTAGGAGTTGTATCTCTCTCTCTCTTTCCTTTCCTCTCTCTATTGTCTCAGCTTTAAACTCGAACTGAGGGGAGTTGGTCAGGAAGGCGGGAAGGCAGCACGCATGCGCTGTGGGAGGCCCCAAAAGCTTTCCTTCTGGGAAGCTGGGGAGCTTTCCAGCGCAGGCTCCGTCGGTTCCGACGTACCCATATGTGAAGACTTATTCCTGCTGTTCCCAGAGATCACTTGTTACAGGTAAGTAACTGTGCTTGTTTTGGGGTCCTACACTCACAACCATTTGGGAGGTAGTTAACACCTACCATAACCTTAAGGTTGGGTACCTCTGAAGCTCTCCATGTTCCAATATCTCTCCCACCTGACTTCAGTTAGGAGAGACATTGCGGATCTTCAGCTAATCACAGGCTCTAACGCCTCCGGCGTTTGTCCTTTCTTTTGGGATACAAGGGGTTCCCATACCCTTTCTCTCCACAAGGACTGGGCCTGTTTGTCCAAATCGGTTAGCCTTTCTCTTTTTGTTCCTAAGAGTGAGCCACTCTGCTGCCAAAAGAGTTTGGCTTTTATCATAAAGCCTTCCGCTGAAGGCCCACCGTTTTTTGTCCTACCCCAGTTTTTCCTACTGGGGTTACTTGTTACCTTTCAGGATTCTGACCTCCATTGCTTTTCCTACAGGTTTACTTCCTCCACTTACAGTGAGGTCCTTCTCGAGGTTCCTCTACTGGGTTTCCCCAGTTAGATCCCATGAACCTCCATACTTCTCTGAAGTCCTGTTAGGGGAGGTTCATATTGCAATATTTTTTCTTTGCAATATCATTGATGACAATTATCATCCACACATGGACTCCTTGTCTGCAATCCTATGCTAGGTTAACTGTTCCACAGCACCTTTCTCTCCAACTCCTACCCTCCATCCTCAGGATGCCTGGTGTTGTGGGGGATAGCATGTTCCAACCTATGACATGCTGGGACTCCAGGCATCTCAGCTTGGGAGTCCCCATATGTGAAGGCTCATTCCTGCTTGTTCTTGGAGATAGCACAGTTACTTACCTGTAACAGGTGATCTCTGGGAACAGCAGGAATAAGTCTTCACAACCCACCCACCTCCCCAGGGGTTGTATCTCTATCTATATTTCCTTTCCTCTCTCTCTCTCTTTGTCTCAGCTTTAAAACTTAACTGAGGAGAGGCAGTTGGGAAAGGCGGGAAGGCAGCACGCAGGCATGGTGGGATGCTTCCAAAAGCTCTTTGATTGGACGCTGGGAAGCGTTCCCGCGCAGACTGTCGGTACCGATGTACCCATATGTGAAGACTTATTCCTGCTGTTCCCAGAGATCACCTGTTACAGGTAAGTAACTGTGCTTTATGGCTGTACTTTATAACTGTTATATTGTAAGTGCAGTACATACATTCTGCACTGAACAGTTTCGTTCGATGTAAACTGCACTGACACTGAAGAGCGCGGTATATAACAAAGTTAAATAAATAACTTGTCCAAACCTTTTTTAAACCCAGCTACACTAACAGCTTTTACTACATCCGCCAATAACACATTCTAAAGTTTGATTACACGTTGAGTGAAAAAATATTTTCTCTTATTAGTCTTAAATAGGTTACCCTGAAGCTTCATTGCATGTCACCTAGTCTTTCTATATTTTGATGGCGTAAGCAATCGATCTACATTTACCTGTTACACTCCATTCATTAATTTATAGACCTCTATCATATTTCCCCTTGGCCGTCTATTTTTCCGGGTTGAAGAGCTCTAACCTTTTCAGCCTCTCTTTATAGGGGTATCTTTCCATCCCCTTTAACATTTTGGTGATTCTTCTCTGAATCTTTTTTAATAACGCTATATCCTTTTTAAGACATGGCAACCAGAACTGCACACAGTATTCAAGGTGCAGTCGCACCATGGAACGATACAGAGGCATTATAATATCATTTGTTTTATTTTCTGTTCCTTTTCTTATGATGCCTAGAATTCTATTTGCTCTCTTGGCTGCCACTGCACACTGGGCAGAGGGGTTTTTAACATGTTCGTGATGACGCCTAAATCCTTTTCCTGGGTGTTGGTTCCCAATGTGGAACCTTGCATTGTGTAACCATAGTTTGGGTTCTTCTTTCCTAGGTGCATAACTTTGCACTTGTCCACATTAAATTTCATCTGCTATTCGGATGCCCAGTCTTTGTTTATCCAAGGTCCTTTTGCAATTTTTCACAATCCTCTTGCGTTTTAACAATTTTAATAATTTTGTGTCATCTGCAAATTTAATTACCTTACTCTTTGTTCCTATTTCCAGGTCATTTACAAATATGTTAAAAAGCAGCAGACCCAGCACAGATCCTGGGGTACTCTGCTATTCACCTTTCTCCATTGGGGAAAATTGGCCATTTAGCCCTACCCTCTGCTTTCTGTCTTTTAACCAGTTCCTGATCCACAATAGAACACTACCTCCTATCCCATGACATTTTAATTTCACCAAGAGTCTGTCATGAGAATCAGTCTTTCTGAAAGTCCAGATAAACTCGTATATCAATGGGGACTCGCCTTTGTCTAGCTGTTTATTCACACTTTCAAAAAAACTTAACTGATTAGTAAGACAAGACCTTGGCTAAAGCCATGTTGGCTTTCTCCCATTTAGCCATGACTAGCTACATGTTTAATAATTTTGTTCTTAATGGTTTTTTTTACCATTTTTCCCAGTACTGACATCGGGCTCACCGGTCTGTAGTTTCCTGGATCACCCCTGGAACCCTTTTTAAAAATTGCCATTACATTGGCCATCCGCCAGTCTTCAATCATCATTACAGATGATTTTAGGAAAAATCATGTTTATTTATTTCCAAACATAAAACCACTCTTCAAGTACAAACTAACAGAACCGCAATGCCACAACGTACAGAAACTTGTAATCTCAAAGGTTCAACAGCATATCATTACAGGGCATAGCACCCAAAGCACAAACAGAACAATAGTATCCCCCCCAACCCCCCTCGCCCCCCCCAACCCCCCCACCCCTAGCCACTCCAGAAAGCCCAAGCACCTGCCCTAGCTCACACACACGCTATCCTCGGAGAGATTCATAAGACTCCACACACTTCTCCAACGCTCCCAGGCACTCCCCCCCCACTAACTGCGCCATGCGCTGCTCCATCTCCATCAGCTCCACCATGGCACGCTTCCACTCCCCCACTGCGGGAGCCGTATCCTCCATCCAATGGCGCAAAATGCAGTGCTTTACGAGCACAAAGCCCTTTGCACAGAGCTTGCACGCACTCTCATCTAGTGGGTGCCGTCCTTCATAAGAGCCAGAGAGACACCACTCCGGAGTCATCTCCAACTGCTCACCTAACCAGTCCCCCAAACACCTCCCGATCCCGGACCACAAGCCCTGTATATGGATACAGAACCAAAACCGATGAGCCAAGCTCCCCTTGCCCACTTTGCAGAGACTACACACATCAGTCGCCACCAGGCCCACTGTGGCCGCCCAGACATTATGGACATATGCTCTCCAAAGAAACTTGTACTGAACTTCCCGCAATTGCACTGATTCACACACCAAGTTGATGGCCCCAAACGCGCCCTGTAGGCGCTCCTCGGTAGCTTGGTGCACCCCATCCTTCTGCCACCTCTCTGCCAACCCCAGTAGACTGGCGCAATCACCGTCCGGGCAAATGGCGGCCTCAAGCCCGCCAGACGATATCTTCCCGTCCAGAGTGCCGAACAATGTCAGCATTCCACCGAGTTCCAACACCCGCTCGTGGCGTTTCTTTAAAGTGAGCACATAATGTCGCACCTGAAAGTAAAAATACTGATCCCGGTGTTCGAGATGATACCGCTCTCGTAAAGAGGGAAACGAATCTAGCTCACCCCTTCCCTCCATCCTCAACTGGCCCACATAACGAAGGCCTCTATCTGCCCACCGCTTAGCAACCAGGGACCCCAAGCCTGGGAGGAAGGCCACATTACCCGCTAGGGGGAGAGAATCCGACCCCTGCCACGGTACTCCCCGACGGCGACACAGGGCTTTCCACGCCCCCCCGCAAGGCCCTCCAAAAACCGGGCCGCTGACACTCTGCGGGTAGAGCTCCCTGTGGCTCTTGCACTATCGCCATCCGGTGCTGCGGAGCCACAATGTCATCCAAAATGCGTATGGGAATCACCTCCGACGTTCCCTCCACCATATCTCGTAAGATTCTCGTCCAACATACCATGTTATAGCGCCGGACTGACAGCAATCCCGCTCCTCCCTGTAACCGAGGTTGCATTAAAACCGCCAGTGCTATCCGGGCACATTTTCCCTGCCATATAAATCGCACCAGCTGTCTCCGCAGGCGCCCTATCTCCCACCGCGCAAGCCATAGCGGAACATGCCATAGTACATATGCCCACCGGGGAAACTCCACCGTGTTAAAAAGTGCTATCCGCCCACTCAGTGAAAGCGGCAGCTCCTGCCACTTCCGCAGCCGGCCCACCGGCCCCTCCAGCAGCGGGTCAATATTAACCCGATATAACTGGTCCAGGTCAGAGGGGATCTGTATACCCAAATAGCGGATCTGTCCTTCCGCCCACCTCAGTGGGAAGGGACCTTCCCAGACTGTCCGACAGCGTCCCCCCACATCTAGGCCAAACGATTTCGCCCTATTAATTTTCAAGCCCAAAAAGGAGCCAAACTGATCGATAATATGTAGCGCCCTAGCCAAAGAGCGCTGCGGATTAGTCAGGTAAAGCAGCATGTCGTCCGCAAATGCACTCACTTTCATACCGCCCGACGGCCAGTCCATCCCAGACACCCCCGCGTCCTGCACTAACTTGACTAACAAGGGTTCTAAATGCAGTATAAAGAGAAGAGGAGATAAAGGGCAGCCCTGTCTGGTTCCCCGCTGTAAATTAAACACCTCCGAGGCCTCCCCCCCTATAGTAATATATGCTCGCGGGTCAGCATACAACGCTCTCACCCAGTCGACAAAGGGACCCTCGAAGCCAGAGCGGCGCAGAACTTCGAACATGTATGCCCAAGAGACACGGTCAAACACCTTCTCTGCGTCGAGACTAGCCAGCACCAAAGACTCCCCCCGCTGCAGACAGCACTCCATGCCTAGTAAGACGGTAGCAATGTTTCTCGCAGCCACTCGCCCCTGCACAAAACCCGCCTGGTACTGCCCTATGATCCGCATCAAAACAGCTTGCGCCCGCTCTGCCAAGATAGATGCTAAGATTTTCAGGTCAAAGTTAATAAGCGAAATCGGCCTGTACGAGGCCGGATCCAGTGGATCCTTCCCCGGCTTGTGGATCAGCGATATGGATGCTGTCCTCATGTCCCTCGGGAAGCTCCCAGACTCTAGAGTCTCAGCATATACCGCTGCCAGAGTAGGGACCACCTGCCTCTCTCAGATTTTATAGAACTCCGGGCCATACCCATCGGGGCCTGGCGCCTTATGCACCTTACCCGCTTTAATAACCGCCTGAATCTCTGCACCAGAGATTGGGTTATTGAGCAGCTCCCGCTCTTGCAGGGTCACCTGCCGAAGGGCCACACTATCAAGAAACCTGCGTTCCCGCTCTCGATCTTCAGGCTCTGGGGAATAAAGGGTCCGGTAGAAGCGCTCAAACACCCTCGCTATCTCTTTAGGCTCTGTTCGTTGGGCCCCTTTACTATCCCGAATCACTGTCACCAGATTGGTGCCGTTCGAATCCCAGACCAAACGGGCCAGCAATTTCCCGGAACGGTTCCCGAACCGGAAGAACTGATGCCGATAATACTGGATAGAAAAGACCATTCTCTCGTGCAAACAGCTATTTAATCGCCTCTGGGCCTCCAGGTAAGCCTGGATTGTGCCCGCGTTTGGCCGCCACAGCGACTCCTTTTTCTTCTCTAGGAGCTCTCGCGCTAATCGCACCACCGTATCATTTACCCTCTTCCGCTCCTTCGCCACATAGGCCATAATATGCCCCCGCACCACTGCTTTCCCCGCCTCCCATAGCGTGGCCACCGAAGGCACACTACCCTCATTTTCCTCCAAAAACACCCTCCACTTCTCCCTCACATAATCCTGAAACTCCTTCTTATTCCAAAACTGCCGGGGAAAAGACCATCTACCCCCCACTGCATGCCTACCCCTCCACTCCAGGCTGACCATCGCATGGTCAGAGATCACAATGGGGCCAATCTCTGCTTTACTGACCCGTCCAAAATCTGCCTGGGTTACCAAGATATAATCTGTCCGAGACCAGGTGTGATGCGCCCTAGACAGATGTGTGTAGTCTCGCTCTCCCCCATGCAGTGTTCGCCAGACATCTAACAATCCCCCCCATCTAACACACATAACCCACTCCCCTCCTAGCCCACCCCTTTGCTTCGGGAGCGGAAACCGATTTATCTAAGGCTGGAGCATGTGGACAATTAAAGTCCCCGGCCAGAATAACCGGAAGTTTAGGTAAGCCCACCAATTTTCGCACAAGAGCCTGAAAAAACGTATGATTATATATATTTGGAGCATACACATTTCCTAGCACCATTTCCTCCCCATTTATCCGAACATGGACCCACAGATACCTCCCCAAGGGATTGCTATCCTCACACAAAACATCCACTTTCAGACGCTTATTAAACAGAATCGCCACTCCCTTTTTCCGCCCACCCCCCTCTGCCACCGAGTACACTTGCCCTACCCAAGATCTCTTAAGTTTAGCATGCTCCCGTTCACTAAGGTGCGTCTCTTGTAAAAACGCCACCTGGGCCCCTTGCCGCCTCAACTCCTGCAGCACCTTGGTTCGCTTTACTGGCGTGCCCAAACCACCCACATTCCACAAAATAAATTTCAACTCCGTCCCCATCAGCCATAGCCTCCCCACCCTACTCCTAGCAAAGACCAAAGTGTTAAACCTCTGGCTAAGAGCTGCCCAGCCTCAACTCCCAGCCCGATAATCCTCTCCGCAATGTTAAAAAGATGCCACTGCCAGGGCCTCCTACCGTGAAAAGCATCCCCCTCAGACACTCCCCCCCCACAAGCTCCACCCCCAATAGAATCACCTCCCTTCCCTTCCCCAATCCCCCCCCTGTACCCTACCCCGCTGCCCCCCTCCCCCCCTTAAAATAAGCATTCATAACACCCCTGGCCTGCCCTGCCAGGATCGAGTCACAGCGCTGCGTGCTGCAATGCGTCCCTGCCCCACCCCCCCAATGGTCACAAACCCCCATAGTATCCAGGAAATGATAGGCCAAAAACCCTAACATAGACATAGACAAAGATAGTAGCGCAGCTGCTCCCGCCCAGCTATGGGTAAAGGGAAAACTTATCTGAGTATAACTTGACTGAGCTGTCGAGCAACAAGTAGCTGCAAGTAGCTGCATACGCCCTTGTATGGCCCTAGTGCACCCCCAAGTGCTGCCTCTATACGGGCTTCATAGCTCCCTAAAACAGCAATAGCGCTGGGCAAAGCAGCAGCTACGCACAGGCAATTGCTAACACCAGTAGAGCAACAGTGCTAGCATCAACACATGGCAACGTATAACAGCAAAATGTATGATAAGACAGAAGCACTCAATGTCCTCCCCTCTCTCCGCTCTCTGCGCCGTCATACGAGTCCCCTTGGCAGCCGTCTCCCGCTGCAGCTACAGACTGTCAGCAAGGCGCGCCATATGGTGTACCTGCTCTGCCTTATCCACCTCCTCAAGAAACGTCTGCGCCGCCGCTGCCGATGTCAGCACATGGTTCTTGCCCTCCCATTGCACATGGAGCGTTCCCGGAAAAGCCAAGGTGAAGCGCAGCTTCTTCCGAAATAGTGCGGCACACACTGGGGAGAACTCTTTGCGCTTTGCTGCAACCAAGGCCGAATAATCCTGAAACAAAAGGACTCTCTGATTGTCCAGCATCAAATCTCTTTTTTCGAAAAGCCTGTAGCAGCTGCCAATTATGCTGAAAGTTTAGGATGCGTGCAAGGACCACTCGAGGTCTCTGTCGATTCTCCATCTTAGGCCCCAGGCGGTGGACACGTTCCACTTTCAACTCACCCACCAGGCCCTCCAAGCCCAGCTCTCGCGGCAACCAAGACTCCACAAGGGACAGCAGCATAGTGTCCGTTTTACTCTCCGGGATGCCCACAATCCTTAAATTGTTGCGCCTGGAGCGGTTCTCTAAGTCATCGACTTTGTCCAGTAAACTATCCACCGTTTTCCGCAGTCGATCCATCTCCCGGGTCTGCTTGCCGCCGTCAACCTCCATGGCAGCCACTCTGTGCTCCAACGCATCCATGCGCTGGCCAAACTCCATCAGTGTTTCTCCGACTGTTTCCAACTTAGTTAAGATCAAATCAAACTTGGGCTCCAGGAGCTTCACAACTTCCCGCGCCAGCTCCTCCGACCCGGATTCCACACTCTCAGCTCCTGGCGAACGCGGCTGTAGCATGCTCACTGCAGGCCCACCTGTCGCCAGCCTGCCCGAAGCAGAGGCGCCAGCTTTTTGAGCTTTTTCGCGCTCCCGCCTTGCAGGAAAAGGCATTTTTTGGCCCTGTTCCGCAGCTTGCACCTCCACAGACTCTCCTGCAAAACCCGTAGATTTTTATCGGGGTAAACAGTCAAAAATGCTGAATAATAGCGGGGCAGCCCCGGAGCGAGCAGAGGCACCTCTCACCCGCTCATGCACACCATGTGACTCCTCTACAGATGATTTTAATGATAGTTACAAATTACTAATAATAGGTCTGCAATCTCATATTTTAGTTCTTTTAACACCCTTTGATCTATACCATCTGGTCCACGTGATTTGCTATTCTTCAGTTTATTGAATAGTTGTAATACATCTTCCCGGTGTATCGATATTTCTTTCAATTCTTTTGCGGCATCATATTAAAATACCATTTCAGTTATGGGTAACATCCCTACATCTTCCTCAGTCCTATAAGACTATCCTATTACTTTGGACAGCATTATAGGACTGAAAAGGCAAGATATGTGTAAGATTATATTTAACTTATCCTTAATACTACTGCTTTTGAAGGAGGACATCTGCTGAAGAGGAGCAGCTCTGGAGTTCTCCTTTTAAGCCCTTTCACCCCTCTGTCTGGTTGCTAACTATCTGGGATATTCTTCCTAAGATTCCTTGAGAAATATTTGTCCAGGCCATCTTTGGGGGGTGGTGCTGGAAAAAATTGCAACCCATCTGCATATTCTTCTCAGCTTCTTCCTGGGTGACTCCCAGGTCCAGGCTAACCAGTTTCGGTTTCTGTTGCTGACACCTTGCATTTCATCCAGCCACTTGACAGAAGGCATGTACCATTTTATCCCTGGGATTGTATTTTTCTCTGCTGTCCTATTATTATTCCTCCTCCTCCCCCCTCCTCCCTCCTCCCTCTTCTTACTATTTCTTCCTGATGCTAACTCTCTTCAGTCTGGTTCCCTACTTCAAACTGCTACAGACCTCAAGACCCTACTACCCATTCTCTGCTTTCTTCCCTCACCAGTCATTTTGTCTTCTGCTGTTGAGTTTTTCTTCCTCTCTGCCATCTCCATTGTTTTTGAGAGTATCTCATTCTAGTCACTATCAACATGTCTATCCTTCACGTTCCATATTCTCTTGCTCCCCCTCAGCTGGGGGTATCTGCCCCAATCCGATGCTCCAAGGCAACTCTTACCTCATTGCAGATACAATTGGAGGGTTTTTTTATATATATTCCTATTCCTCGCTTTCCTTCTCATTTTCTTATGCTTTTCTCAGAATGTCTGCTCTGTTTCCAACAAGTTTACCTACATTTGTGACCTCTTTATCCCTTTTACTCAACATCTTTTTTTCTCTAGCTAAGACTTTGGCTTTTTCCTGAAGGAGATTACCTTTTCTTCTGTACACCTTGCTCGGTGGCCGCAGAAGTGATGTCAAGCTTCTACTTACTCCTTGCTGTAGGTTTCAGTCCCTTCTTCCATACAGTTGTACTTCTTTTATTTCTTTTGAAGTCCACTCCATCTACCAATTTACCCCACTACCTCTCCAAGTAACTGTCATTTATTGACTCCCTGGCAGGTCCCCCTCTTTCTTTCTTACTGACTTTTAACTCCTGCCTTTCCTTCTATTTCCAGGAACAAGCAGGAATTCAGTCTTCATATATGGGTGACACTGGCACCGACAGAGCCTGCGCAGGAGCGCTCCCCAGCATCCAGTAGTAAAGCCTTTGGGAGCACTCCTGTGCCTGCTTTCCCATCTTGCCAACTTTTCTCCTCAGTTCTTCATTTTCCGTGGAGCCACCAGGCTGTGTCGTCCTGTCACCACCAAAAAATCTTCTCTTTGTTGTGGAACATCGTGCTTCTGCCTTCCTGTCGAAACCAGTTTGTCAAATCAGACACAGATTCCAATAATTCTCTTTTTTTTTTCTTTTTTTTTTTTTAGCGCAGTTATCACCACTAAACTAGGCCTTTAGGCAGCCATAGCTTTATCTTCAGTCTTCAAGACAACATTTTTGAGGCATGAAAAAGCCAACTAGTGGTTTAAAAAAAAAAAAAAGTACCAAGTATGCTGGAACCAAATCGGGCACTGATAAACATGACTGGTGTTTAAAATGTTTGGGGCCTGAACTTCAACCCAATTCTTGTCCTTTGTGACAGCAAATGACAGAGAGGCCTAAAGAACCGAGCCAGACAGTACAGATCATTGTTTGCCTCTGACTTAGTGTCAGTGGCTTCCACTTCGAGGGCATCGACTTCCTCTCATGGGTCTCAGGTTTCTTCAAAGTCCAAACATAAAAGTAAGTTATTCTTTGGCCACCCCAAAGTCATTGGCATTGAAGACTGATACCTAGACGAGAGAGAAGTTCCAGTATAAGCATTGTGACTCCCCTAGAGGTGCTTCCGATGCAGACCAACTAGCCAAACAGCCCCAACGGGAGGATCTGTCCTCCAAAGAACAAGAGGGGCTCCAGGATGCTCCCAAGGCATCAATCTCTGGAGAGCTACCAGTTCCATGTTCTGGGACAGTGACTTGGAGCCCAATGGGTGATTCCACCCAGACATCAGCCATATCCCTGGACTAGCACATGCCGGCTCTTGAGAGGAGTTTGGTGGCACTGCTGGCAGCCTCGGTACCAATAATATCGAAAGCTCCAGAAGTGCAGGCTTCAGCACCGAGCCTACAGCCAGGTGTATCTGCCCCGATGCCAGCCCTCAAATTGGCATAGACGGAACCCTCGAGAGTATTTATAATCATTGGAACTGATAGAGACCCCTGGAATACAACAGACTCGAACTCACATAAAACTCTGTTCCAATACTTCCAAGCATCAGTATTGGCATTGACCTTCAATGTCCATGAAGCATAAAGGTTGAACCCAATACTGCCAATACTTTGACTTCTTACCAGACTGATTCCAGTTCTTCAGAATCTGGCGAGGGATCTCTCAATCTCTGAGATCTTCCAGACATCCCTTCGGACTCTTTGCTGCCTCAGTAATGGTGTCTGTCCCCACCAGAAAATATGTCCTTTCAGGACTTCATACATTGCATGGCAGCAGGGCTTGCCATCATAGTAGCCTCAGAAAAGGAACAAAGGGCAGTGGAATTGGAGATTCTGAAATATCCTCTCTCGCCCAAGGAGGCGGATATTACCGGTGTATAGTATTCTACAGGATCTTATTCTCTACATGTGGGAAGCCTTGCTCACGGCTCTGCCTGTCAGCAAGAGGCTCGATACCATGTAGTGAGTACCAGAGTGCCCAGGCTTCCAAAAACCTCAGCTCCCCCACCACTCAATAGTGGTAGAATTGGCATTGTGCCACATAAAGAGCTCTAAGAACCATTCATCCATGCCACCTGGCAGAGACTTGAGGAAACTCTATGCCTTTGGGTGTTGATGCTACCAAGCATGCATGTTGCCTCCAGAATAACCTTTTACATGCTATAAATGGGTATGTTTCTGAAGGATGTCACTAGGGATCTGGAGACTTTCACTCCCCCCATGCTTACTGGAGGATAAGCAGAGTGCATTCCAGACACTCATCAAGCAAGGCCAAAATACTTTTAAGTTTCTTACTAGGGCCTTTTTTGATGCCTTAGAATCAACAAGCAGAGCTTCAGCAGTTTGCATTGGGGCTCGTAGAATGGCCTGGCTACAGGCATCGGATCTCGAGCAATGGTCCAGGATAAACTGGCCAATATCCCATGTACTGGAGAAAACCTTTTTGGCAAAGATTGGAGGGAGAAAGCTGGAGAGATTGAGACAGATGATCTCACCCTAAAACGCCTTTCCAGGAAAACAGCTGATCTACCCAAGAGGAAGGCTCTTCCCAAGAAATCTTTCTATTCTGAAAAGAAGAGATACTATCCTCCTTACCCACCTTCTGCTGCCTATCAGCCTCAGCATCCTCAGCAGAGACAGCAGGGCCCTCGCCAACCCAAGGCTCCTAAGCCTTAAACTGCACAGGCACAACCTGTACCTGGTTTTTGACTCCTTCCTGGACAACATTGCTAGTCCGCCCCTGGAGGGTCTCCAGCCCTTCCGCATAGCCAGCAGATGTAGATAACAACCCTGCCACAGAGCAAGGCCATGGTGAGCCTGTTCATGGACCCACTGTGGCAGGAGAGAAACCACAGGATTTAATAAAAAAAAAAAGCTAAGAGGATTAACTATGGTTAAGTGGACTTCTGCAGATAAGGAGGAGATAATGTACTACTTTTATGCTACAAGCCCTATATTTAAATCAAGAGGATATACAAGGAGAATCCACCAAAAACTGGAAGAAAGAGGGAAAACTGCAACAAGAAAAACTGCAAAAAGCCACTGATACAAATTTTAAGATCTTTAATTTTGCAGATCAAAGCAAAGTATGCGAATGATAACATCCTGAAGCAACTAAGGGTTTCAGTGGAAAAAGAAATACAGGGAGGAGGAGGCAACATGGGTGGGAGTATCGGAAGAAAGGAATACACAGGAACAGAAAGAGCAGTTGAGGGGGAGATGGAGCTTGGAGATCTGGAACTGCAGGAGAGTGAGGTAAACTACAGGACAGGTCAACCAATCAACTGAAGAGGAGTAAGAAAGGGAAAGACCTAGACAATGGAGTTCAAGATCGAACTCCTAGCCCAGATGGAAAAAAGATGAATATGCTCAGTTTCAGGCAAGGACAAGATTACCCAAGTTACTTTTAACCTTAGGTGTTAAATTTATGATTATAAAGATGAACAAGGCCATATCCAGTCTAAAGGGACTGTTTATCGACATCACTAAAATAAATCAAATACAGTATTATGCAGCTAAAATTATTACTGCAAGAAGAATACCAGCTAAAGTGCAGGGCCAGAAAAAGAAAATTATAACAGCTCCTCCTTGGAAAAAGCACATCAAGGGAAATAAGTCATTGCATGTGGAGGTTTCTCTGAAAGACGGGTATCTAAAATAATTAATATCAACAAAGATATTAAGGAACATCCAAGATATCATGCTGAAGCATGCTGCAGTAACAGAAGAAGACCTGAAATTTTTATGATCCAATAATAAATTGAAAGTAGCAGCAGAAGGGCAAAAACTGCGACGATATGAAGAAAACGGAAAAGAAAGATATCAAAATAAGCTATTTAGAGAGCACAAAACGATTCTACAGGGAGTTGGGAAAGAGCATTAAGATAATAGTATCACCAACTGAAGCCTTGAACAGAAAGCTTCTGGAGAAAACTACACAAGGACCCTATAAATCAAAATCAAGAAGCAGAATGGTTATCCTGCATATAGGAGCATTTAGAAAAAGCAAACATCAAACCTATGGCATGGCTTGCAGTAACAATGATAGAGCTGGAAGGCAGGTTAAAGTGAATCCTAAACTGGAAGAGCCCTGGCCCAAATGGAGTAACCAACATTTTGTCTCAGTTAACATCACTCCACCCAGACCTAGTGAATTGCAAAAAACAATTGTTTAAGCAGCCAGATTTAGCACCACATTAGCTTACAACAGGAAGAACACTTCTCCTTCCAAACAGAGATCCAAGTAACACTTCCAACAATTATAGACCAATAACTTGTCTACCTACAATCTATAAGCTCTTCACTGCAATAAATACAGAAAGATAATATCAAGTCCAATAACATCATGGCAATAGAGCAAAAGGGCAACAAGAGAGGGACATAAGGCACCAAAGATCTAATGTTGAATAAGGCCATCATGGCCAGCGCTAAGAAAAGCAGAAATCTCAGTATAGCATGGATTGATTATAAGAGAGCTTTTGACAGCATCCTACACTCGTAGATAATAAATTGCCTTGAAATGTATAAAATAATTCCTGGTTTGGTAGAGTATATTAAGTTCACCATGACAGTGTGGCAAACCACACTCTTTTTGAAATATGCAGATAGTCAGTATATCATTCCTACACGTATCATGGTGTAACACATGCCCTAAAAAAACAAACGTCATGTGGGTCGACTCATGTGGTGTACGGCATTTTCTGTCCCTGCCAGTTACTATATGTTGGCAAAACCATTCGCCCCTTGAGAACCATAATCGGTGAGCATCACAGCAGATTGAGGGTGCAGGAGGGTAGAGGCACCAATAGTAGCTCATTGTCTAAGGTTGGATCATCAATTCAATCAATTGCGCTGTTTTTGTATTGACCAAGTGATTGCAGGCTTCGCGGGCAAAACGAGAGATCAATGTTTGTTAAGTGCGAACAACGCTGGATTTACACTTTACGATCTACCCATCCAGGGGGTTTAAATCCACAGATTGACTGGGCAGTTTGAGTCTGAACATGGGCAGAGAGTTTTGGACGTAGGATGAAAAAAGCATTACGTGTGTCTGAAGATTACTTGAAGATATAGAAGAGAGATGAAGTTTTAGATTTTATGGGTCGATTAGTTAGCATTGAAGAGAAATTGGATTTTAAGGATGTCGGGGAAGGAGTGGTAAATCCTCTGGTTTTACAGCTGTCCCTAATGAATAACTAATAGAAGGAAGAGCCAGTATAAAGGGTGACTACGTTTACCCTATTTACGCATGCGCGGCGTTTTTTACCAACCGCAAACCTGAAGGGAGAAAGGTGAGGTAAGGTGCTCTCCCATTGATATTGCATTTGTGTCTTTGAAGAATGGAGGTTAAGATATTAGTCCATAAGTAGTTAATGATCACAAAAAATACTGAGCCTGCTGAATCTGTTTTGTTGATTATTTTTTAGAATCGATGGAGATGAATGCTAGTTGCATGTTTCTACTAAACATAGTCATCCCCCGAAGAAACCGCAGAGTCGGTGAAATGCATAAGCCCTAAGGATTTGCATTGGGATCCGAGCCCTGACTCCGACCATCTCAACAGATAAGCATTGAGCTAAGCTTTGAAATGAACTATGAGTGTTTGCATAACGGAGTTTTTGAGCTCAGACTTTTCTCATCTCTATAGACGAATATTGTTGAAATAAGTGAAAAACGACTGAAGGGTATTTGAAATAGCGAGTATTTTACAAAAAGGATTTTCAATCAAAAAAAAGTTCAGGTCCTTGATGCAATAAAGGGGAAAGGTGAAGAGAGGAACTTTGCCTCTTATATTCCTCCCCGGTTTAGTCTGAGACCTGTTCCCCGATTCAATGTGGTATTTTTTGGAAGAGTTAGTACGTGGAGCAATCAACTTTACTAGGTTTTGGGTGTTAAATTTGCTCCCACAAAACCTGACTGGAGAAACATTGAAGTATATCATTCCTAACATCAGGATCCAGAGAGGAATATTTCAGGGGGATTCTCTGTCGCCCTTTCTGTTTTGTGTGGTGCTTAATCCAATGAGTACGCTTATCAACTTTTTGGGATATGGATTTAGCATGAATCCTAAAGAAGGTAACAACCCAGAAACGACATCTCATTTATTGTTTGCAGACTATCTGAAGCTCTATAGTTCCAGCAACCAACAATTAGCAGAGCAATTTTGTGTGGTAAAAAGCTTTTCTGATGACATCAGGATGACCTTTGGCCTTGACAAATGTGCTAAGGCAACATTATTTTTATTTTTTTAAGAGGAAAATTGAGTAAAATGGAAAACATCTCTCTTGATGAAGGCTATGACATCAAGGACCTTGAACAGGAAGGCATATATAAGTATCTCGGCGTGGAAGAAGGAACAACACTACAGGAGATTAAAATCATTATTGAAAAGGGCTTTAATATCATGGAATAAGATAAGTCATCAGTCAGCTTGCAATTCCTGTACTTTCATACAACTTTGGGGTTCTGGACTGGCCTCTTAAAGATCTTGATAAACTGGATGTGTGAATAAGAAAAATCCTCTATGTTCATGAAGTGATTTACAAGAATAATTGTATGCCAAGACTGTACATCCCTAGAGCTGAAGAAGGCCTAGGATTCAGAGATTGATTACATATACAGAGTTACTATCATAGGCCTCCAGACCTACTTAACTGCATCCTCAGATCCAAATACGCAAAAAGAGTTGAAATAGGGTAAATGTCCAGGATCTGTTTCCATCATCAAACTTGGACATGCGTTCCGACAACTAGAAAGAATGCGTGAAAATCCACAAGCATGCACAGGGGAAAGCAGTAACAGAATTTGCAAAACAAGAGAGCGAATCTCTTCAAGGAATTAGATCAACAAACAAGGAAAAACAAGTGGTAGATACACAAATACAGTGTTAGTCCAGGAACTTTTGTCGATCAAGAATGGACACATGAATGGTTAAGGAGGAGTGAACTGAAACCAGAGGATAAGAGGTTGATAGTTGCAGCCCAGGACAGCAGCTTATGGACGACATGGTTTATAGCGAGCATTGAAAAAACTGGCAGCACACAATTCTGTAAGAAAGGCCTGGAAACGGTGACTCGCCTCATAGCTGGCTTGGAAGTTCTGATTGCAGAATATTTCTATACAGCAAGACAAAATAAAGTAGTGACATCATCCATTGGAAACTTCGTAAGCACTACAACATTGCTGTGCCTGAAAAGCACTGGTATTATGACCCTAAGAGAATTGCAGAGAATGAAAAGGTTATGATCACCTGGGATACTCCCATGCCAACCGATTAAAAAGCTGTATGCTAGGAAGCCAGATATAGTGGTTAAGGAGAAAAACACCAGAATGGCATTGATAATAGTAGTGTCGGTTCCAAGTGACTACTCTTTGAATTGTGTGGAATACCAGGAAATGCAGTCAGGGGCCAACAAGGCCTCGATGATTCTCATAGCCCTTTTTTGGCCCCATCAACTGTGGTTTCCTCTGCTTCTTCAGCTTGCACAGACTCAACCTCTCAGCTTAGGCTTTGTGTCTGAACTCCTCTCTCTCAGGATCATGGGATGCTCTTCCATCCCAATCTTCACTCCCTACACCTGTCGGCATGTCTGCTGAAGGGATAGTGCTTGCTGACGTCGACCTGCCACAGGTGGTCAAAGATGTCTTCCTTGCATCATGCAAAGGTTCCAGTAGGAGATCGTATGCCTTCACGTGGTGTATGTTTGCTCTCTGGTGTTCCCTAAGGACATTGACCTCTTTTCTTGCCAGGTGGAGTCCCTTCTAAAATATCTCCTCCACTTATCCTTAACAGGTCTTAAAACTAACTCTGTGAGAGTGCACCTTAGTGCCATTGTCGCATCTCACAAACCACTGGATGGACAGCCTATTTCCTCACACCCCTTGGTAGCATGCTTCATGCAGGGTCTCCTGTTGTCCAAGCTGCCCATTAAGCCACCTCTGGTGGCCTGGGATCTCAATGTGGTTCTCGCTCAACTTCTAAAGCTTCTTTTTTTGAGCCTTTAGCCACCACTTCACTGAAGTTTCTATCTTGGAAGGTAATCTTCCTTATTGCCCTCATGTCAGCTCACTGCATCAGTGAACTGCAGGCTCTGGGGGCAGATCCACCCTATACCTGTTTCCACCATGAAAAGGTGGTGTTGCATACCCATTCACATTTCCTTCCAAAGGTAGTCTCCTCCTTCCATCTAAACCAGTTGGTAATCCTCCCGATTTTCTTCCGTAGACCACATGCATCTCGGGCTGAAGCAGTGCTACACACCTTAGACTGCAAGCGAGCGCTGGCTTACTACTTGGATAGAGCTAAAGATTACAGAAGATCCTCTGTTGTTCATTTCCTTTGATCCCAGTCACCTAGTCCTACTGGTGACAAAACGTACTCCATCTATCTAGATGGATAGCAGATTGCATTCCTTTTGCTATACACAAGCAGGACTCTCTTTGGAAGGTCATGTCACCGGCACCATTCATAATGTGCAGGCTATGGCAACTTCCATAGCCAATCTCCATTCAGTATCCATTGAGGAGATCTGTTGGGCAGTTACCTGGTCCTCCATTCATACTTTTGCTGCACACTATTGTCTGGACAGAGACTCACGTTGGGACGCTGATTTTGGCCAAGCTGCACTCCAGCACCTCTTTGGGACTTAAACTTAACTCCTACCCTTTGACCTGGACTTCTACAAGAGACCAGACTATCACTGGAGGAGTATCGCCTCCTGGAATTGAGTCCAATGGCCCACAACTCTTCCAGACTCTTCAGCTACAAGCTTTTAGCCTCAGGGATCACACTGCTCTCCTCTCCATACTAGTCTGGTACCTGGGAGCGAGTCCTGTTTGTGAAGACTGCATTCCTGCTTGTTCCTAGATATAGAGTATTTACTCACCTGTAACAGATGATCCCTGGGAACAGCATGAATCAATCTTCACAACCCATCCTCCTCCCATAGAAGTTGTAGGGTTTGTTAAATTTTTTTTCTCTTCCTCTCAGCTACAAATTCAACTGAGGAGAGGAGTTAGGAAGGCAGGCATGTAGGCACAGTGGAATGCTCCCAAATGCTTTCCTATTGGATGCTGGGGAGCGTTCCCATGTGGTCTCCATTTGTGCCAACGTTGCCCATATGGGAAGGCTGATTCCTGTTGTTCCCGGAGATCACCTGTTACAGGTGAGTACGCTTTCTTGAACCATCATCCCCTTTTCATTCTTAGGGACATTTCATATCCATGCTAATAACCTCTCTGACTGTTAAGACTCAACAATTCCTTGCTCTGACTATGCTCTACCATCCCTACTCGTCAGCATTGTGACTGCCTTGATTGTGCCCTTTTCTTCAACTGCTTGCTCTGAAACCTCTCCACCTCTTTTCTTCTCCTGTCTGTCATCTGAACTTTCACAGTTAACTGCCCCCCCCCCATCACTACCAATACATTTAGGAATCTTTGGGCTATTGACCCTTGTATTCTCCCCACCACTTTATCCACTCTGTTATTAGCTGTTGGAAAGCATTCTCTTTGTATAATACGGCTCTATATTAGACAGTTTTCCCCCTCCTGTAAGGCATATCAAACTCTAGTCTTGGCTGGCCTCCATAATTCACTGTCTGTTTCTGTGCCTGATCTGAAAAGTGCTATTGGCTGAAATCCAATGTTCATGTTGTCTTCATACATGTCACATTTGTTCAGATCTCAGTTTTCTATTGCACTCACCATTTGACAAGCATTATTCTTTTGCCACACACGACTCCTTAAAGTGCCTCCAGCCCAGTGGTGTTCCCAGCACCCGGACGGGCCCAGAGAGGCAGCGCAGCAAATGTGCCATAAAGCTGGCTTGCCATGGTGCCTCAAGCTCCGTGGCCCAGCCGCTCTTCTCTCTCAGCTGAAATCTCATGAATCACGAGACTTCGGTTGGAAGAGAAGAGCGGCTGGACCACGTAGCGTGAGGCACCATGGCAAGCCAGCTTTATGGTAAGATTGCCACTCTGCCTCTGTGGGCCTGATGGGGTGCACCCTGCTCTCGGCCTACACTTGGGATGGACCGCACTCACTGCCCTGCCCTTCATATGCCACTGCTCCAGCTCCCTCTTCATTCTTTGCCTAGAGTAGACTATAACTGACTGCTTCCATGACAAAGTTCAGACGTTCTACAAGGCCACCTCCATCTCTCCTTCCCTTGCTTCGTTCTTATATCCTTCCTTCAACCCCTGTCACCCCTTCTTCTTTTTCTAAAATCACTGACAAGGAAACTGCATCTTCTCTCTTCCTCCAAACTCACTATCTGTTCTTGGGGTCTTTGTTTCACCAAGCTGCTCAGCTCTTTCTCCCTTGTCGTCCTTTCCACCTGTTATATCCTCAGTCTATCCCTTTGCACTGCAACTGTTCCTGCTGTCTTCAGACCAGGGCTGTACCGAGCATGAATCGTGCCTTGTGTGACTTGAACATCGGGCGCACGCCCCCTCTCCCCCACACCTACATCTAGCCATTTTCTGGATGGTGGTGGGAGAGAAGAGGCATGCCCGATGTTCAAGTCACCAACGCGTTATGCAGATCTGTCCCTCCCTGCTCTGACGCCATGTCAGAGGAGGGAGGGACCAGACTTGCTTAGCGTGCTGCGAGAAGGCTTAAGGGGCACATTTCAGCTGTCCGCCGCTGAGAGAAGAAAAAGTGGTGGCGGCAGGCAAAACGACAGACAGCTGAAATGCATCCCTTAAGCTTTTGCGCCCTGTACGGCCACACCGCTCGCACAGGGCTAAATACGGTCCTGCTTTAAACATTCTATGATTACACCACCATGCTCTTCATTTCCACTGACTTGGCTTTCTTTCATCTCAGGCCAGTCTTGAACCATTCCAATGTAGCTTTCCCTCTGCATTCTAAAGAAATAGCACTTGCCAAAGTTGTCTCAAGTTTATTTATTTTATTTATTTATTTGCATTCTCTTATATACCGCACTATTCTGCATCAGTGCGGTTTACATTGAACAAACTGAAATTACATTGAACAGAGCATTATAACTTGGAGATAACTATTTTACAGGGAACATGTCCTATGGAGGGTTAAGTGGCTTGCCCAAGACCACAAGGAGCACCTGTGGGACTAGAAACCCCAGTCCTTCCGGCCCAAGGTTGCTGTCCTCTAGTGTGATTTGAACCCCCGACCTTCCGGCCTGAAGTACCTTGCCCCAACCACTAGGCCACTCCTCCACTCCAAGTGACCTGTTCTGAGCAAACGTAAGAGTCTTTACTTGATCCTTATTTTTCTTAACCTGCCTGCTTCTGTTCAGACTGTTCATTACCTATTCCTTGATACTTTGTTCTCATTTGGATTTCTGGACTCTGTTATGTCTTGATTTTCTTCTCTCTCTCTCTCTCACCACATTTAGGAGGTAATTTTATAAAATCATTTCCACATGTAAATAACTTCTTATAAAATACCTACTGGTGTAAAAGATATGCATTTTGCAATGAAGGTGCGCATTTGGCTGGTGGGTATAGCTAGGGGCATGGTCTGTGTGGTGCACAAGCAGATTTTTTTACAATGCATGTAGATTATAAAATACCTCACACACACATGCACATAGATTAAGCTATGTGAAATCATTTACACCTGCTTGCGGGCAGGTATCAGTGATTGCCTTTGTATTCGGGGTGTATTCTCTGCCACATACGCTCATGTTTTATAAAGACAAGTAGGTGCCTTCTTGACTTTAACACCTAAGTAGACATCTTTATGTATGTGCTGGTGGATCCTCCTCAATCACTATCCCACTATCGATAGGTGTACCAGAGGGTTCTGTCTTGGGACCTCTTTCTCTTTTCTGATCATACTTGTTCTTTGGTGCTCTGTATCATCTTAATGACTCCCAGGAATCCACTATGGCTTTGTTGCTTTGACTGAGCCTGAACTTGACTCATCTTGAAAGTTAAGAAGGGTTGGGCTTGGCTAGTACTTGGATGGGTTGCCACCTTGGAATACAAAGTGCTGTAGACTTACTGCATGGAAGAAAGGCCTGGCAATCTACTTCCATTCACACCTTACCAAGAAAACCCAGGGGCTGGTCACCAGGAATCTGCATTGACTTGAGGACACACAGACTTTTAGGAATACAGACCCAGATCTCAACCTGATAGCCTGATATTACTCCCTGGATGTCCCACTTTTTAAAACTTAACATAGCCATGACAGGACTTCTTATCTTTTCTCCCTAAACCCATCTCCTCCCTCCATCTCCCTCATCTGTAATTGTGTATAACACTGCCATCCTTAGTCTCCTTAGCTTGTAACCTTAGAATCATCTTTGATTTTCTCATATGCTAAAGAAATACTTCCATTCAGTATTCATGGAAGAAAATACTGGAGAATGGACATGCATAACTAGCAAAAGTTATATATCATAATGGAGTAGATGGCAGATCCATTCACAGAAAAGAAATTTTGTGAATAACTTGTAGGGCTAAAAGTAGACAAAGTCATGGGACCAGATGAATACATCCCAGGATACCAAGTGAGCTGGCAGGTCTGCTGAAAGATGTGTTCAACAGTTCCTTAGAGAGGGAGAGGTTCCACATAGATGGAAGAAAGCAGATTCATAAAACCGGTAGCGAAGTGAGAAACCACAGGCCGAAAACTTAACTTCTATGGTGGGAATAGCAATGGAGGCATTACTGAAGGACAAAATAGTGAGCTTTTTATGATCCAGTGGGTTGCAGGATCCAAAGCAACATGGGTTTACCAGAGGCAGATCATGCCAAACTAATCTGATTTCTTTTACTGGGTGACTAGAAAACTAGATAGAAGGCACACGCTGGATATAGTATCCTTGGATTTCAGAAAAGTCTTCAATATGGTTCCTTGTAGGAAACTTATAAATAAACTGAATGGCCTAGAAATGGGTCTTGGGGTAGTCAACTGGACTAAAAGTTGATTTGACTGATATACAACAGAGGGTGGTAGTAAATGGCATCCATTTGGAAGAAAGAAGGTTGAATAGGGGGTTGCCTCAGAGGATGGTCTTGGCTGATTCTGTTCAGTATCTTTGAGTGATATTACTGAATATTTGGAAGGGAAAATATGCTTTTTTTTGCAGAAGACATGAAGATCTGTCTCAGAGTGGACATGCTGGAGGGAATAGGCAAAATGAGAATACTGATTGAGAACTTGGCAGTTAACCTTTTAATGTGTATTAAAAAAAAAGTGCAGTGTGATGCATTTGGGGAGCATAAATCCAAGGAAGCTGTATGTGATAGAAAGGAGACTCTGATGTACATGGGTGAGAGGAGAGACCTTGGTGTGATAACACTTGAGTGCTACTGTACAAATGATTAGTAGTAAACGCTACCAAGTCAGCACTGAGGGGCACTAAGACATCATCCCTCTACAGTATGTTTAGGCACAGCCACAAGAATACCCCGGATGTAGGGGTAAGGGACTGGTGCTATAAATTAAGGTAATTTTAATCACAGAAATTAACAACAAAACAAACAAACAAAAAGCTTTACTGTTGGAGATTTGGGAAGATAGACACACAACCATGAGTGCTGGAAAATTGTGATGAACATAAGATATGCCATACTGGGTCAGACCAAGGTCCATCAAGCCCAGTATCCTGTTTCCAACAGTGGCCAATCTAGGTCATACGTACCTAGCAGTATCCCCAAAAGACAAAGGTTCCACAATGCTTGTATTTGGTCAAGCATTGATATTCTGGGTCCCTTTTTAATAATGGTTTATGGACCTTTCCTCCAAGAACTTGTCCAAACCTTTTTTTAAACCCAGCTACACTATCAGCCCTTACTACATCCTCCGGTAACAAATTCCAGAGTTTGATTACACGTTTAGTGAAAAAATATTTTCTCTTATTTGTCTTAAATAGTTTACCCTGTATAAGAACATAAGATATGATGAATTTTATTAAAGATTGTGAAGTGAGGTAAAAAAACAAAAGTAGGTAAAAATAATATACATTAAGTCAATTGTGACAACCATTATAACACTCCAGGTTTTGCAATCACAATAACAATCCCTGTCCCAACTATACAATATTTATCATGCTAGGAGGTGCTGAAGAGCAGTGGACCTCCCTTTGCCATTTGAACTTCCAATTCAAGTTCAAATTGCAAGTTCCCCCTGAAGCAGTGTTGTGCGAGAGTCTTGGTGTGGAGACAAATCTATGTAGATAATTCCCTGCACTCACCCAGTAGTCTATACCTTAGTGTAGTGTCAGCAAGTTAACTCCCAAGGCTGCCCACCAACATCTCTGTAATGGAACTAAATTACTATTGTTATTGGCCAATGTAAAGTGTGTGTCTCACCACTGATGCTCTTGAGTCGCACAGGCAGGTGAAGTTTGGCTCCATGGGGGTCCTGAAAGTCTCCTGTTTCTCATGATCTGCGGTGCTCCCTTGCAGTGGGCCAACATTCTGCTTATTCCTAGGTGCATCTATCATAAAACAAAAAAATCCTATAGGCCCTAACCCCTAACAGAAACCTCCCTGTTACTTTTGCCCCTAACAGACATGAGACTTATACTGCAAGCAGCCACTGTCGTCCTGGGGTACAGGGGCTCTTCAGGGTCCTGGCAGCTAATCACAGCTTCAGTAGCTTCCACACTGCACCTAGGACTCTCTTCCCAGGAGCTTCTCTTGTCTACTGGCAGACTGTTACAGCTCCACCAGTAGCTTGTCTGAAGGGTTGGCTCTGAGGCCTGTTCCTTCTTGGCTCCCTTTCTCTGCAGGATTTAACTTCTAGGACAGTTCTTCACTGAGACAATGCACAACTTGCATCTCTTCGCAAGCTGGACTCCACACTTTGCTGTCCTTTGACTCTGCTCTGCTCTTTTGCTTCCCCCTTCCCCCCCCCCCTCTCTTCTCCCCCCTCCCTTACAGCTGGGCACTCCTGCTGCTGCTCTTCTACTTTTGGATCACTGTCTCTCTCAGCACTTGTCCCAGTGCTTACCTCCCTGTGAGCTATTTTATTTTACTCCTCTGCTGGCTCTTCTTGTCTGAGCTGGGTTTTCTTTCTTTCACACCCTCTGGCCTTCTCTTGTTTCTTTACTTCCCTTTACTGTTCTGAGAAAGGGAAGGGAGGGATCTCCTATCTCTTTCAGCACCGCTCCTTCTGAAAACATGGGCTTCTGCTCTGTCAGCACATAGATTCTTTGATCATCTGTTCTCTTCAGCACATGCCTGCACATGCCCTCTGTGCAGTGGCTCCCTTCTGCTTGTCACATATCCTGATCTGCTTTTTTGAAGGGGGGGGTGGTGGTGGTATCTTGCTCCCTTGATGTTGGACTACTTACTCCTCCAAGGTTCCCTTGCTCTACTAATGACACATACTGTAGTCTGAGAAGCATAGGGTGCTTCCTGTTTGTGACTGTCTGGAGTTTTGGAGCTCCAGAGGTAATTTTTTAAACTCTTTTTATGCTGTTTGCACTAGGCCGTATATAAAGGTGCATAACTAGCAGGAAGGAGGAAGGAATGATGCCGCAGTACAGGATGCTTGTAGGGCCTCACTTGGAGTACTGTGTTCAGTTTTGGAGATGAATCTCACTGAAGGTTTTCTCTGCATCAACTCCAGTCTCTAACTAAAATTGTATATGGTCTCCGACAGAAGACACATGAAAGGCTGGAAGTCCTAAATATATGTATACCCTGGAGGAGAGGAGGGATGGAGGAGTTATGATGCAGAACTAATGAGGCTTTTTCAATGCAGGGACACTCTAGAACTAAAGGATATAGTATGAGGCTGCAAAGAGAGAGACTCAAAGGTAATATCGGGATCGTTTATTCATGGAAAGAGTGGTGCTTGCTGGGAATTTCCTCCCTAAAAAGGTGGTGGAAGCAAAAATGGTGCTGGATTTCAAAGAGGTGCTAGATACAAAGTGTATCCCTAAAGGGTAATAGGATGGTAACAAAGAATGGAGAGCTGTGAAATCTACTGTGCTGCAAGTTCTGTCCCAGCAACCCTAATGGGCAGACTATATGGGCCATGTTTCTCTTTCTCTGCACATATCTAATGGATTGCTATATGTGCCATTCTCTTTCTCTATAAAATCAAACTCTGTGCCTTTCTAAACACACTATCAACTCCCTTATCCATGCTCTCTTCACCTCCTGCTTAGACTATTGTAACCTGATCCTCGCAGCTCTTCCTCTCAACCCTTCTCAATCTGTTCAAAATTTTGCTGGGTGACTTGATCTCTGGTCAGTGACTCTAAACTCACAATTCATCAGATTCTTGTCAGTTTCTACACCTAGTTCAAATTTCTCTTACTGACCTACAAGTATATTCATTCTGCACCTCCTCATCGCCTCTCTTCCCTTCACGGGAACTCCACTCATTGGGTAAGTTGCTCTTATTTGTGCCCTTCTGCTCCACTGCCGCCTCCAGACTCTTACTTCCTCCTTGCTGCAGGTAGGCCTGGGATAGACTTCCTGAGCTGGAATGCCATGATCTGTCTCTCTGGCCTTATTCAATCCAGGCTGAATACTCACCTGTTTTAATCCCTTATTGTGACGTTTTATACACACTCCATTAATTCTGGGAAATCATTAAACTCCCCTAAACTCTTATTTATTCTGTTTCTTGAATAGATAGTAATCTCTATGGAACAGGGGCTGTCTCTTATTTGTATTTGCTCAGCTCTGTGTATGTCTAGTAGTACTATAATAGCGAGTCACTTGAGGAGCTGCCAAGTCTGCTTATGAACGTTGCTATTATAAATCCATTTTAATTGAAGGTTTTTAAGAGAGCACAACTTGCTCTGGAAATTTTCCTTTTGCCTCCAATTTTGTGGATTGCTCAGGTCAGTCAGTTGGGTTTTCAGGTTATTCCCCAATGAATATTCATCACACTGATTTGCATGCAGTGTATCCATTACATGAATATTTCTTTGATATATATTCATTGTGGCTATCCCGAGAACCTGTCTTGCTGGGTGACCTCCAGGAGAGATCTGTGAACCACTAACTTTGGTGCTTCTTGATAAATCCTTGGCTGCAGCAGCAGGCTTATAAGTGGCCCAGACCTTTAGACCATTATTAAGGTATTTATAGCTGTGTTTCTTTGTGATGACATGATCTTTGTAGATGGCTCCAGTGAGTAAATATCCACTGAAATTATTTTACCCCCCCCCCCCTCCTTTTTAGCATTAATAAAGGGAATTGGCTTTATATTTTAACCACAGAGAAAGCAAAGAACACAAAATATGAAGTGCCCTCTTGTGGGCATATGAAAAAACTTTCCTCATGATGCAAATAGCAATTTCGATGAATCTTAGTTGTGGTATTTATGAAATAATTGACTCCCCTCTTTTTGAGCTTTTATTTTGTAGGTATGTACTCATTTTTCCTTCCTTTTTAATCCCTCTCCTCCCAAAAAGGTTACATATCTTTTCTCTAATAAAATATAGCTGTAATAAAATTCCATGTGTTTGGTTGATTCCTTAGTCCTTTGTTACTCCATTTTTTAGGAAGTGGGAAACAGTTGTAGTCGGGCTGAATAATGGGGACATCATCCAGTTGTACATGCTAGTCTGTTGCAGAATGAGCATCCACTGGCCATGATTTCTATTTGGGGGCTAATAACACTTGTTGACACAGAATGTAGAAGCCATCTAAGTTTGAATTGGTCCTCATCAGACATCTAGAAGCTTAATGTATTCCAGTGCCAATTCAGTTTGGAGAAGTGGGCAATGTGGAAAATATGCAAATCCTGCATAAAGATGAAAAACTCCAGCATCCTGTGCTTTTTTTTTTTTTCATGCGAAGACCATTTTTGCAAAGTGACCTGGCATTTCAATACATTGCTAATGTAACAGTCAGTCTCTGAGCATAGTCTGCTCCATGTGGAAGCTTTATTCAGATTTGAACATTTGTGAGCTGCTTCGATGCAAAATCATGAAAAGTAGCTCATTAGTGGTAAATTTTGTGAGAAGAATCACAAAAGGCTTTGCAGACTTGTTTAAAAAAAACAAAAAAAAAGCTGCTTTTTTTTTGTCTGGCTCATCAGGTATTGCTTCCAATTCAAGGGGCAATACTGCTGGTTACAAGCATCAAACATCCCCTCCCCCCCCCCCTCCTCTCCCTGGGTAACTTGTGCCTTCCTCTAGTCCTGTGTAGCCCAAAAATACTTAAAAGAAACATTCCCCTTAGAAAGCCCCATGCCTTAAAACTAATGGCACTGAATAGGTCCTCCTGGTCCTCCTACTACTCTGTTAGACTAAGGGTAAGCCAGTGCCATTTTCCAACATGGTGACAGCAGAGATTTCCTCTGCCCTATGGACCATTGCCATGTTTCGTGAGAGAAGGGTCTGGGAGAGGTGTAGGAGCTAGTAAATGCCTCTAAGAGGCTTTAATTTTAAGGGATGGTGCTCCCTAAGGCACACAAGGTTGTATGTGGGCTTTTGCTCAGCAATTTTTGGAAGCATAAGGTCCCACCAGTGAATTCACTCCCTGGGAGAAAGGCAGTGTCCTATAATCATGAATATATAGTTTCTTTAAGTAGAGGTTGTGTGTGAAGGAGGGCTTGATTTGTGAAATGGTTGTGCATTCTCGCAGGCAGGAACATGTGTAAAGGTTTATTGTGGAAGTTGGCTACAGGTGTGGGAGGTCATTTGTATCTATGGCAAATTTTCATAATAAGTGGCCATGGGCCTTCTAGTATTTTACATTTTGTTGTTTTCAGAATGCTGCATTATAAAGTGAGCAGGCTGCTTAATTCTTTTTTTCTCTTGTATATCTCAAGGAGGAAGAAAGTCAATGGCCAAGCAGTGAGTGCCGTGAGTTAAGTGAGTCTATGGCTCCCTCCAAAGAATTTTATGTAAGTAACATATTGCAGAGTCTACTCTGCAAGGCATTTTTAGGGGGCAAAGTTTTGATCATTGTGTATTAACACTTGGTTCTAGGAGTAATAGGTTGTTTACATTTGCAGATAAGTTTATTATGCACAGAATCACTATTGCAATCTCACCTACAGCCAAATGGTTTGCAGTAATGGTTTATTTTGATTCAGTGAAGTCATGTAGAAGAAGATGTAATGCATACTTGGCCTGTGAAATGTGTGAGACACTGAGGGATAAATAACATAAAATAGTAAATATTTGGTGCTAAAATCAACTTGAAAGAGCACAGTTACTTCCCATTGATACATAACTTTCTTCGGTGTCTCTGGTTCTTTCCTATTCCCTTCAGCTAGGCTTGCACCTTGTGTGCTACTCTGACTGCTCAAGTGAGCATGGATGGAGAGATTGGAGATGAGAAGGTGGCAGAGAATTTTGGGGCTAGAATTTACTAAAAGGCTCTACCATATTTACGTCAGCTTATGTGCAGGAACACGCATTATTTTCCACAGATTCCATTTTAAGCCCCGGGATTTATTGCCGTTTTATTTAGTAAATTTAGCCCTTGGAGGGTTTGGTAAGTCTTCTGATTTTGAAATAGGCTGCTTTTAAGATCAGAGCTGAGACCTGTTTGCTGTATTACTTGAGAGCATGTGCAAATAATGCAGCTATCCGAAGTGGTGGTTAAGGTGCATAGTGCTGCTGGATGGGGGGAGAGGCATTAACCCCATGAGGCCCGTTTCTGTACAAAAATGCCACCCTCAATTTGCTTTTTTTTTTGTAAGGGAATTTTAATATTCAAAGAATTGGAAAGGTTTTGTGGCTCTGATTTTGTAAGGAGCTTCATTCTGTGTTTCCTTTTAGAGAGAACATTAAATTACATTTCAGCTTTTGCTGATTTCTTACTCCATGCATCAGTAGCACAATAACATGCTATATGACGGCAGATAAAGATCAGTATGAGCCATCTAGCCTCCCCAGTAAGTTGGATAGAGTAGATGTACCTGCTGCTCCGTGCAGGTCACCCCTCTCTATGCCCTTTTTTTTAGGGTTGTACCCACCACTCTGTACAGGTCACCCCTTCTATTTGTTGAAGTATAAATGATATTTGTTTGTTATCCTCTTGCTATAAAGGGATCCACTGTGTCTGTCCCATGCCATTTTGAATTATGTCACTGTATTTGCCCCACCACTTCCATCGGGAGGGCATTCCAAGCATCCACCACCCTTTCAGTGTAAAAGTATTTCCTGACATTGCCTTTCAGTTTTACCCCCTTGCAGCTTCATGTTATGCCCTCTAGTTTTACAGCTTCCCTGTCTTTGGAAGAGGTTGGTTTGTTCATTAATACCCTGTTAAATACTTAAAGATCTGAATCATATCTCACCTGTCCTTCCTCTCCTCTAGGGTATGCATAATTAGGTCTTCAAGTTTCTTCTAATACATCTTCTGGTGCAGAGTCCAAATCATTTTGGACATCTCCCTCTGAACAGTTTGAAGTCTTTTTATATCCTTTGTGAGCTATGGTCTCCAAAACTGAACACAATACTGCAAGTGAAGCCTCACCAAGGACTTCTACAGGGACATTAATACATCTTCTTTTCTTCTGGTTATTCCTCTCTGTATGCAACTCAGCATCCTTCTGGTTTGGCCACCGCCTTGTCACACAGTTTCACCACCTTGAGATTCTCAGAAACAGTTGCTCCGAGGTCGTCGTCCTGGTCCATGCACACCAACCTCTTGTCCCCTATCACATACAATTCCTTTGGATTTCTGCATCCCAAGTGCGTGACACTACACTTCTTTACGTTAAATTTTAAATGCCAAGCATTAGACCATTCTTCCAGTGTTCATAGATCTTTCCTCATGTTGTCTACACCCTCGGAGGAGTTCACTCTGTTGCAAGTTTTCATGTCATCTGCAAAAAAGGCACTTTCCCTTCAGTCCTTCACCAATATCCCTTACATATTCATTGAACAGTACTAGTCCCAGGACTGATCCCTAAGGCACACCACTACTCACCTTCTTTTTTTCTGAGTGAGTTCTGTTTACCACCATCTTCTGTTATCTGTCAGACAACCAATTTCTGATTCAGTTCACCACCTTGGTGCCCATCCCCAGGCTGTTCAGTTTGATCAGCCTCCTATGAGGAACAGTATCAAAGGCTTTGATGAAATCTAGGTAAATCACATTCATCGCATGCCTTTGATCTAGTTCTCTGGTCATCCAGTCAAAGAACTTGATCAAATTTGTATGGCATGATTGTCCTTTGTCAAACCTTGCCTAGGATCATGCAACCCATTGGTTTCTAGAAAGTCCACTATTTCTTTCAGAAGTGCCTCTATTACCTTTCCGACCACAGAGGTAAGGCTTACTGGCCTATAGTTGGTCATCTCTTCCCTATTACCGCTTTTGTGACAAGGTACCACATCAGCTGCTCTTCAGTTCTGCAGAACCTTTCCCATCTCCAGTGCTCGCAAAGCATTTGTTTGTCACTGTTTCAGAAATTATGATGGTTGATGAGATGGTTTACAGTGAGCATTGAAAAAACTGGTAAAACAGACATGTTGATTCTGTAAGACCTGGAAGCAGCGACTCACCACATAGCTGGCTATGAAGTTCTGAGGGCAGAAAATTTCTATACAGAAAGGCACAACAAAGTAGCATACCTCATCCATTGGCAACTCTGAAAAGCACTGGGATCATGATTCTTAGAGAATTACAAAGAATGAAGAGATTATCACCTGGGACATTCCCATTCTGATGGATAAGAAACTGGATGCGAGGAAACCTGACATAGTGGTAAATGAGGAAAACACCAGAACTGCATCGATAAGAGGTTCCTGAAGTACCAAGAAATGTAGTCGGAGACCAAGAAAACGTGGCAGAAAGATACAGAAATATGTCCTATCATATTGGGAGCCACAGGCTTGATAAAGAAGAATTTCCAAGCACATCTTGACAAACTACCCATACATGTATATCTTACGAACTCCAGAAGAAGCTCTCTTTGGCATGATGCAAGTACTATGCCGAGCATTAGCAGTAAATTTAAGAGACTGAGATCATACTCCACATACCCTGGCTTAGAAGTGAGGTCTCATGTATCTCTAAGGTAATTGTCGGGGGTCAAGAAGTGTGAATGGATGAAGAAAATTAAAGAACTACCTGGGTCCTGCACATGGAGTAGAGTAGTGGCTACTGAGGCCTTTTGTTACACGGCTACAATGGCCCGGATTGAGGTGGGCCCAGCGTGCATATAGTCACATGGCCATCTGTTCTATTACAAGGACTGCATAGAGGTCGGTGGACCTAAATGGGAGTCGGTCGTTGTATCTGTGAGAGAGCACATTTTACATTGAATAAATTAGAGATACATGAGACCTCTTTAAATGGTCTTTATTGTTAATTCATTTGGATATTTAAGTATTTTTAAAGAAAATATTTGAAAATCAAGAAAAGTACTTTTTTTGAGGTATTAAATGGGTATAGTATAGGGAGTTTTTAATGACTGGTGATGTGAGCTATCTGCTTTTCCCTATGGCGATTCAGTTTGCCACATAGTGGGATATGAGCCATCCTGAGGTCTTTCTCCCTGTAGTAATAACTTATTAATAGCTATGGTCGAAGTTGGTAATAGTGGGAGTGTGCTAGTTTATGATTAGTGCTAAAATTGATTTTTGTGGGTATTTTAGGTTTAAGGAGTTTCTTTATATTTAGACATTGTCTCCCTTAGAACAGTGTGATTTCAGTTAATTCATAAAACTAACCCATGTGGAGAAACTGCCCTAAGATGTTGCAGCTGGATGTGAGGGGGCAGAATGGAAAAGAGCAGAGATGCTGGACCATGGGTAGGGGAGAGAGAAGAAAACAGGGAGATGTTGTACTATGAAGAAGGGTAGAGGGAAGAGAACAGGGAGCTGCTGAACCACAGAGTATGTAAAGAGGGGAAAAGGGGGGGGAGGGGGTATAATTGACCTGGGGTACTATGAACTGTGGTTTTTAACATTTTATTTATTTTTCATCCATATGGCCCAAATACTGCTCATATCCCAAACTGCCCTCATTGCAGGCTCCACACATTGCTGCCTGTTTGTGCCACAGGCCACTGAAACCCTCAGAGCAGCCTTATTCACAGCTCCTTTGCGTCGTCAGTTCAGGTCCTCTGCACATTATGGCATTGTGGCCGTCAGTGCTACAGCTGCATCTCTCTGCCCCAGCCATGAGCTGCTGCTTTCCTTTTATTTTAATCATATGGTTTTAAAAACGCACTCAGCATGGACCCAGTTGCAGTTTGTTTTTAAAATGATGCAGCCACCTTCTGCGGCCACACTTTCAATCGCAGCTGCCAGTGCTGCTCTGGTTCCTTCTACAGGCAGGAAATTGCAGCCCCAAACATCTCTGCCTTCAGCGCCAGCATCACCCTCAGCACAGTTTATGCAGTCCTTAACCCATGACCTCTAACGTTTGCCCTGGGCCCTCCTCAATTCGGGCCATTGCAGCCGTGGAACAGAAAGCCTCAGTAGTCACTACTCTGCTCCATGTGCAGGACCCAGGTAACTCTTTAGTTTTCTTCATCCATTCACAGTTCTTGACCCCCAACATTTACCTTAAAAATATTCCAAGAACTTTCTTACAATTTTCAAAAATAAAATGTTTCCTAATTTCACAAACTAAACTTTAAATGGTCCAGGGTACTAGACATGAGTTCACCCCCTACTGGGTAGTCAGAAACTTTACCATTCGTCTCATGTGCCAGTTTAGTTCTCCCACATATATGGGTTATGAATTACCCAAGTTCAGTTATTTACTCTTAATTCTATGTTCATTTTAATACAAATAGTAATTTTCTCTTAGGTTGGGGGATCTCCTTCCTGTTTTCCTATAAAAATCATTTTGAACAAACTCTGGCTTTGACTTTCTTGCTTTCTTCATCTTGTACATTCTCTAACTCTATCTCAGAGCTGGCTTCTCTTTCACTTCTGTCTTGTCTACTCTTATCTCCAACTAATAAATACCTACTTAACAAGCCACAAACACTAGTCTAGAGAGAAATCACAAAATACTACACCCTACATATGCAGACCACAAAACACTTCTCTCAAAAATTATATAGTAATGAAAGAAACAACCCTTACCATAGAGCAAATCCAAACCAACTTATATTCAATAGAAAGAACTCCTCGACAGGTGCTTAAGCACAAATATACCATGGATAGGAGAAAAAGCCTCAGATAACTTATCATCCCTCTATGTGGCTACTCAAAGTCGTAAGGGAAAGACAGCTCCATATCACAGCTTAAAAAACTCCTCCCAACACACCAACTAAATTCAGAAAAATTTTTATTACAAAATTCTTAAAATCCCTTACAGCATCTAAAGCAGGAGGTACCCCAAGACACCTTGATGGCAGCAGCCGCTATTAGAACACTAACTCAATAAGCAGGAGCTATTAGGCAAAACTCACAGGCCAACGTTATGGCCGCCTATAAGAGAGAAGAAAGAAGAAATAATCAAGACTTTCAAGCACAATTCAAGAACTTGCTCGTATCCCCATGCTTAGCTTCTATACAGCTGATCTTCCAATCACTCCTTCTCTCCGTTGATAGAACACACCTGCACAGGATGCCGACAGTGCAGCCACTCATTAAACACCAATGCTAGTGTGGGAGAACCGCAGCTCGAAACACCAACGTTAAGGCTACTACTTTCCAATATCACACATGCCATCCACCATCAAGCCAACTCTCAGAATAACCCAACAAAGATCTGTTTTCTTGACAATAAGCTTCTTCAGGGGTTAAGCTACATGACGAAATTCTTCGTGCAAAGAAACTGATATCAAACGCCATCATTTAAATACCAGGCTAAACCCAATCAGAGCACAGCCTACCTTCTGATTGGATAAGCCAGATGCTTCCATTCATATGCTTGGAACACAAGACAACCCTGGCTTGAATTAATAAAACTGACTGGAATGTCTGGTTTTTTTTTTTGTTTTTTTTTTAAGTCCAACAGGTTCAAGAGTATTCAATTTGAATATCCATTTCTCTTCACATTGAGCTAACATTCTCCCCCAGTCACCCCCTCGGGGGTTGGCAGAAACGGAATCCAAAACCAAACAGCGGAAATCCATAAATTGATGCTGAAACTGCCGATGATGTAGCACCAAAGGAGCTTCTTCACAAACTTTAAGAATATTATTCTTATATTGAGAGAGTGCAACAATTACGGATGAGGCTGTCTTCCCCACGTAGTACTTATTACATGGGCATCGCAGAGCATAAACAAACTGAGGTGCAGGTTGTAGATAACATGAGTATGCATTGTAAAATTATTAATGACATAAGCAGACCCTTCCTCCATAATCTCGCAAAAAATGCAACATTTGCATTTATAATGACCTACAGACTGTGTACCAGAAAAAGTTTTGTGTACTGCAGGACACAAAAGGTCTTTAAAGTTACGCCCACGGCTATAAGCTAGACAGGGAACAGCAGAAAGTACTGACCAGTGCCAATGTATAGAAGATGCCAAAACTTTGGAAGCATCTGAATATGGAAGCACACAAGTAATAGACTAGTTGACACCAGACCAAGAATGGCTTATAGCCGTGGGCATAACTTTAAAGATCTTTTGTGTCCTGCAGTACCCAGAAATGTTTTCTTTTCCAGATATTCAGATTTAGCAGAGATGTTTTCCTCTGTACTTTCTAGCTTGTCATCTTCCAAGTTTTAAATGGGGAATACTTTATTTCTATTTTGGTCACTTGTCATCGTCTAACTCTTCCTTGTTATCTCCAGGAACAAGCAGGAATGAGTCTTCACATATGGGTATCGTCGGTACCGACGGAGCCTGCGCGGGAACGCTCCCCAGCGTCCAATAAGAAAGCTTTTGGGAGCATCCCACAGCGCCTGTGTGCTGCCTTCCCGCCTTTCCCAACCGCCTCTCTCCAGTTCTTCTTTTCCGCGGAGCCAGCAGGTCGTGTTCCTGTCACCACAGAAGTTCTTTATTTTTTCTTAATTCTTTTGTCGCGTCTGCCGCCTTCGACGTCGGACGGGTACCGCTGGTCTTTTCTTTTCTTTCTTTCAAAAAAAACCAAACAATTTATCTTTTCTTCACTGTGCATTTTCAGTTTTTGGGCCTTAGGCCTAAAAATTGTTTTCTCATGGAGAAGCCCGCCTCCGGGTTTAAATAGTGCACAAAATGTGGCGGTACTATTTCTGTCACCGACACCCATGACTGGTGTCTAAAATGTTTGGGGCCTGACCATTCAATTACGGATTGTATGTCCTGTACCATGATGTCTAAAAGAGGTCGGCAGAACCGAGCAGCCAAGCTCAGTACCCTGTTTCCCTCTGATGCAGCTTCGGTGGCATCGACGTCTTCCAGGGCTGCTTCTTCCTCCCATGGATCTCAGGTAACCAAGCATAAATCTAGCCGGTCCTCGAAGAGTAGATCTCCCTCCAAGCATAGAGATGCCTCCGGGCTTGCCCTCGAGGATTCCGCACCAGCAAAATTACCCCGGCGGGAAGCTCCAGCTTCCAAAGCATTGTCTATGGGGTCACAGGTTGACATCGATGGCTCGGACTCGACAAATCACCTGTTGCCGTGTTCTGGGGTACCGGTGGCTCCCACTGGTACCGACATCCAGACATTGGTGGCGTCGATGGATCAGAAGATTCTGACCATGCAGCGCACCCTAACAGCATTCATACAGGCTGTGGTGCCTCCGGTACCGCAACAATCCCCGTTGTTGGTACCAGCTCCGGCACCGGCATCACTCCCGGTGCTGGTACCGATTGCATTGGCTTCGGTGTCGACTGCAACGGTACCCTGTCCTATGATGCCCATCGGTACCGAACCAGTACTGGTTACTCCCGGTACGGCTATCGGGCTATACAGGAGCATCCAGACAGGCAATACTTCGATTCCTCTGAAGACTCTGATGAGTCTGAGGGTTCTGTCGAGGCATCGATACTTCCTCCTCAGGAGTCGTCTTCTCCTAAACGAAGAATGTCTCCTCCAGAAGACTTGTCTTTTCAAGACTTCATTAGGGAGGTGGCTAGGGGCCTCTCCATCACAGTGGCCCCTGAGTCAGAACCCAGAGCCAAGGAGTTAGATATTTTACAATATCCTAAAACTCCAAAAGAGGCAGCTACTCTACCTATCCATGAGATTCTGTATGATCTCAAGTTGAGGATGTGGGAGACACCTCTTACCACCTCTCCTCATTCTCGCAGGCTAGACACCATGTATCGTGTCCCTCCTTGTCCTGGCTTCCACAAGACTCAGCTTCCTCACCACTCTATTGTGGTAGAGTCTGCCAAGAGAAAGATAAAGAGTGCAAAGAGACACTCATCTAATCCTCCAGGACGTGAATGCAGGACCCTAGATGCTTTTGGCCGAAGGGTTTTTCAAACTTCTATGCTAGCTGCCAGGATCAACTCCTATAGTCTCTATATAGGAATGTTTCTAAAAGAAGTCACAGATCATCTGCAGACTTTAACCCCTTTCATTTCGGACGATAAAAGGCAGGAGTTTCTCACTTGGCTCAAACATGCCCAAGATGCCTCCAAATTTTCCAACCGTGCAGCCTTTGACTCTTTTGAGTGTGTAAGCAGAGCCTCGGTTATTGCCATAGGGGCACGCAGAATTGCTTGGCTACAAGCTTCTGATTTGGAGCTCTGGGTCCAAGATGAATTAGGGAATATCCCTTGTACAGGTGAAAACCTTTTTGGTAAGGATTGGCAAGCAAAGGCCAATCAGATGGATGCTGAAAACTCTGCTTTGGATCTACTTTCAAAGTCTACCTCTGCTCCTGTTAAGAAAAGATTGTTCAAAAAGACATCTTTTTCCAAAAAGGGAAGATACTATCCTGCTTATGGTCAGCAGGCATCTTCTGCAGGTCGTTTTGCTGCAAAGCGTCAGCAACCACCTAAACAGGCCAAATCAAAGGCTGCTAGGCCTTCCATGACCCAGCAGCCTCAGCCTCCTCAGGGCCTTTGACTTGCAACTAGAGAACTTAGCCTTTCTGGCTCTGGAGGAACCAGAGCCCCTTACCATTCCAGGAAGGTTGACTTACTTTGCTCCCAGATGGGAACAAATTACAGCAGAGCAATGGACACTCTCCATTGTAAGGGAAGGGTACAAGCTTCATTTCTTAAGCCTTCCCCCTCACACCATAGTGAAACAGTTCAATTCTCCAACATCTCTCCTCAACCTTCTGGGTCAGGAGATTGCCACCCTTCTTGCCCAGGGGGTAATAGAAGAAGTACCTCTTCTTCAACAGGGCACAGGGTTCTACTCCCCTTATTTTCTTATCCCAAAGAAAACAGGGGGCTACAGACTCATCTTAGATCTGAGAGAATTGAACAAATTTCTATTCAAAAAGAAATTTAAGATGTTTTCTCTCGGTGCTCTGCTTCCATACCTTCAGAGTCAGGACTGGCTTTGTTCTCTAGATCTCAAGGATGCGTACACCCATGTCCTCATCCATCCAACACACAGAAGGTTCCTTCGGTTCCTTTTTGGAGAAAAGCACTACCAATACAGGGTGCTTCCTTTCGGTCTGGCCTCCGCACCAAGGGTGTTGACGAAATGCATGGCAGTAGTAGCTGCATTTCTACGCACTCTAGGAATATTCGTTTTCCCATATCTGGACGACTGGCTCATTCGAGCTCCCTCTCAGTCAGAGGCCAAGACTTTTCTAACCTGCACAATGCATGTCCTTCAGTATTTGGGACTGGTAATAAACATCCCAAAATCCAATCTCACCCCTACTCAATCTCTGGAGTTTATAGGGGCTTTGCTGGATACCACAACTGCAAGGGCCTATCTTCCTCAGGCTCGTTGCCTATGCTTGGTGCAGTTAGCCTCCCAAATACAGTTAAAGTCCCATTTAACTGCTCGGGAAATGTTACAACTCTTAGGCCACATGGCATCCACCGTGCATGTGGTTCCATATGCTCGCCTTCACATGAGGGCAGCTCAATGGACTTTGTCCACCCAATGGACTCAGGCATCAGGTTGCCTGTCAGACAAAATAGCAAACTCCAGTCGCCTTTTTTGGTCTTTCCAGTGGTGGAAGTCCTCTCAAAACCTCCTGCTGGGGTCCCCTTTTCAGCAGTCACTACCCCAAACAACCCTTACAACAGATGCCTCTCCAATGGGTTGGGGAGCTCATCTGCAAGATCTCTCCACCCAGGGCATCTGGTCTCCACAGGAGACTTCTCTACACATCAATCTCTTGGAACTCAGAGCAGTATTCTTAGCTCTGAGTGTTCCACTCCCTGCTCAGCTACAGGACAGTCCTCATCCACACGGACAACCAAGTAGCCATGTTCTATGTGAACAAGCAGGGAGGGACTGGCTCTCTGTTGCTTTGCAATGAAGCTTTGCGACTGGGCCTTCGCCAGAGAGCATCAGATTCATCTTATGGCAGTATATCTTCCAGGCGTTCAAAACTCTTGGGAGACAGACTCAGTCGAGTTCTGCTTCCACACGAGTGGTCCCTCCACATGGACCAGGTAGCCAGGATTTTTCGAATTTGGGGAACCCCAGACATAGACCTCTTTGCAAGTCCGTGGAATGCCAAACTTCCCCGGTTCTGTTCCAGAATTCCGTGTCAGGGAGTTCAGGCCAAGGATGCCTTCCTTCTTCACTGGGGTCAAGACTTCCTTTATGCCTTTCCACCCATTCCCCTTATTCCTAAAACACTTTTCAAGCTTCAGAGAGACCGATGTTCCATGATTCTCATAGCACCACATTGGCCACGCCAAGTGTGGTACCCTCTACTTCTGCATCTCTCTCAAGCTCCCTCCCTGGAGTTGGGCTCTGCACCAGATCTTCTATCCCAGGAAGACGGAACGTTGTGGCACCCAAACCCCCAGTCTCTCCATCTCAGGGCTTGGTTGCTGAAGGCCTAGACCTTCAAGTTTTTCATCTCTCTCAGCAAGTCAGAGATATTCTTCATGCTTCTAGAAAGCCTTCCACTAGACGTTCTTATGCTTTCAAATGGAAAAGATTTACCATTTGGTGTTCAGAGAAGGGTCTTAACCCTCTTGGAATACCTTTGAATTCTTTACTAGATTATCTTCTGCATCTATCCCATGCAGGCCTTAAAACGAATTCAGTAAGAGTCCATTTGAGTGCTATTGCAGCATCCCTCAAGCCTCTCAATGGACAGCCTATTTCCTCTCATCCTCTTAAAGCAAGATTCATGAGAGGCCTTCTTTTAACTAAACCTCCCATTAGACCACCTCCAGTGGCATGGGACTTAAATCTAGTTCTTGGCCAGCTTATGAAGCCACCCTTTGAACCTTTAGCCACCACCTCCTTGAAATTTCTTTCTTGGAAGGTTATCTTTCTCATTGCAGTCACCTCAGCACGCTGCATCAGTGAATTGCAAGCCTTGGTGGCTAATCCTCCTTATACAAGGTTCCATCATGATAAGGTAGTCCTCAGGACCAATCCACACTTTATGCCCAAAGTGGTCTCGCCTTTTCATCTGAACCAAGAGGTATACTTACCTGTCTTTTTTCCAGGACCTCATGCATCAAGTGCAGAGAGGAATCTTCATACTTTGGATTGTAAAAGAGCTCTCGCCTTTTACTTACAAAGAACACAGCAACATAAAAAGTCTTCTCAACTCTGTTGCTTTTGATCCTTCCCATTTAGGGCTTCCAGTTTCTAAGAGAACACTGTCCAACTGGATTGCTCAGTGTATTTCTTTTGCCTACCAGAGTAGGAACCTTTCTCTGGAGGGCCATGTCACATCTCACAATGTGAGGGCCATGGCAGCCTCAATGGCTCATCTAAACTCTGTGTCCATCGACCAAATCTGTCGAGCGGCCACTTGGGCATCGGTTCATACTTTCACAGCCCATTACTGTTTGGACAAGGACTCCCGCCGGGATGCCTCGTTTGGTCAGGCTGTTCTCAAACACCTGTTCCATTCCTAATCAACTCCTACCCTCCTACCCTGGTTGGATGCCAGAGATCCATGGGGGGAGGTAGAGCCCTTTTCAAGGACACACAACTCTGGGGTCTCTCCCTGGCATCTGCAGCTAGGGAGTCCCCATATGTGAAGACTCACTCCTGCTTGTTCCTGGAGATAGCACAGTTACTTACCTGTAACAGGTGATCTCTGGGAACAGCAGGAATAAGTCTTCACAACCCACCCACCTCCCCTAGGAGTTGTATCTCTCTATCTATTTTTCCTTCCCTCTCTCTCTCTCTCTCTCTTTGTCTCAGCTTTAAAACTCGAGCTAGAGAGAGGCGGTTTGGAAAGGCGGGAAGGCAGCGTGCAGGCACTGTGGGATGCTCCCAAAAGCTTTCTTATTGGACGCTGGGGAGCGTTCCCACGCAGGCTCCTTCGGTGCCGGCGATACCCATATGTGAAGACTTATTCCTGCTGTTCCCAGAGATCACCTGTTACAGGTAAGTAATTGTGCTTTCTGTCCTGGTGAGAAATTCTATACCTTCCATATATTTATGCTCATTTTTTTCTATTTTGTCTTCCACACTGATCTCCTCCTTTTTAAGTTATAGAAACTTGTAAAAGCTTCTCCCTCCTAATCTCCCTTTTGAATACTTTCTTTGGTTGACGCTTCAACAAGGGTGTTCTGCTTCTGGTAAATTTGGATCAATTTCCATTTCTGGCAAATTTTCCACAAGGACTTTTATCTTGCAAGAATTCTCATGTTGTCCTATAGGAGGGTTCCTTGGTTTGCATAGACCCCAATATTGAGGACAGATTTCCTCCTTTTCTGTGGATATTTGTTCAGAGTACCAGGGATACGATTCTTCTTTTGAACATACATTGTCAGGTGGCAACATTTCTATCTGGATTTTCTTTAGTGTTTGGTTCTTTTTCTATCTTTCCTCATTCTCTCTCTCTCTCATTTGTGCTCCTCTGACATCTGCTAAATGCTGTTTCTCCTTTTGAATTAGATTTTGGACTCTTCCATTTTCTCCCTCAAGCTGAACATCTGTTCTCTCTCTGTGAGGTCCTGCATCTCTCATCCTATGGAAAGTAGATCTATATGCCGTTCAGTCATTTCTTTACCAAATTGCTTTCCTGCAACTTCAATGAGTCTCTGCAATTTTGTATCAAGAAGAAAGGATAATTTCTTTGTGTGTGGAAATTCTTGCTTCTTCCAGCTTATCAAGTTGTACCTTTCATTTATTTCTGTCCATATTGGACGATTTCCATCTTCTCTGCTTCTTTGCTTGCCATTTATCAGGAGAGACGTCCATCTCCCAGAACTTTGGTGCTCTCAGGCCTTTGGAAATGCATGTTGTCTTGGAGTTTTATTTTGGTTTGGCCATATCGACTGATGTCCTGGTTGTCAGCATTTGCAACATATTTGTGTGTGTGTGTTTTTTTCTTTTCACCATTGTCGCCTCTAGTTGCAACACTTCTTCCATGAATATCTTGCCTTCTGCTAGGATTTCTTCCTGCTCTACTCTTGCACCAAATTCCTCCTGCCCTTTGCTCTCAGACTCCACACCAGGGTCTGGCAACATGTCTCTGTTTTCAGTTCTGTCTTCCCTTTTACAATTGCACCTTACTAACTTTGGAAGGAGGCTACAATATGAGTATGGAGATGAATATCAGCAGTACTTCTGAGAGAATCTTCAGTGTATTTTGACTTTTACTCTTTGAGGTAAGAAACTACCTACTGCCACTGTTGATCATCTTGCCTCGCCCTAAATACAGTTTCTAGATGTAGAAATGCTGTATTTGTAAGATCACTACAGAAAAAATCCCCAAGGGCCAAAGAACACTGCCAGCCCCTAAACAATAAATCAAACCAAAAAGGCAGGTTCTAAAACAATAGGAACCCCTTAAAACTAATTTTTATTGGACAAAATGCCTTCAGGCAAGAGCATCTCAACTGGAGGTCAGTGTCCTTTTAATCAAATGCAGTATAACACTTTGAGACTGGTTATATCACAAAATCTTAACGCAAGACGTACTTAGCTTGATCCCCAACACTGCGCAACAGCAAGTTTGCGCAACAGCTGTTGCGCAGTGTTGGGGATCAAGCTAAGTACTTCTTGCATTAAGATTTTGTGATACCCTAGCCGCCTTCAAATCCAGGTTGAAGATCCACCTCTTCACTGTCTCTTTCAGATCCTGACTTCTGACCTTCGTCTTGCACCGACTTCCATCTTTTGTCTTGACTAAATTGTAAATGCCATATTTTGTTTTTGCCCTGAATAGCCCATTGCTATATGTTTTGTCTTGACCAGATTGTAAGCTCTGACGAGCAGGGACCGTCTCTTGCATGTATATCTGTACAGCACTGCGTGCAACTGGTAGCGCTATATAAATGCTCAATAGTAGAAGTAGTAGTGATATCAGCAGTCTGTCTTATACTGCATTTGATTAAAAGGACACTGACCTCCAGTTGAGATGTTGTTGCCTGGAGGCATTTTGTCTGACAAAAATTAGTTTTAGTGGGTTCCTATTGTTTTAGAACCCACCTTTTTGGTTTGATTTAGTATTTGTAAGATCAGCATTGGCATGGTAGTGGGAAGAGGGAGAATATCAGAGTTGTGGGGGAAGCGGCACATACTATGGAGAGAGAAGAAAGGCGAGAGAGCTGGGCTTTGGAGAGTGAGAAGGGGAAGAGAAGACTATGTGGGAAAGTGAGCCCTCCCTGCTAATTCAAATGAATCTGAGTGGGGGAGGGGGAGAAGTCAGACCTCCCCCATAGCAAATCGGATGTCCCTGAAATGCCTATGGAGATTGACTTGTGGGATAATCAGCACTGTAGTATGATATTTCAATATATGCATACATTTTTGCACCTCCATTTTGAATTTGGCTGAATAGAACCCACAATATACTTACATATTTTCCACAGTGATAGTTTTTAATAGTTTTCCAGGTGCTGTGGCTGGCTGTCTGTAATGGCCTGTCGCTAAAAGATTTGTTTTGCATGCATGTGTCAGTCATATTTGCCTTTTGCTTTTGTCTATTTCACCAATTGTGTTAACTTTGGAGGTTCTTAATTTAATTAAAAAATATATTCCACTTATACCTCTTAAGAAGTTTAAAGCAGATTGCAGGGCAGGTTAAAAAAATAAAACAAATTATAGAAAAATAATAAATCTCCACCATAACCCAAATTTACAATCAAATACAAAACAACAAAGAATTGCAAATAATTAAAATATATCATCCATATATAGAATGTTTGTTTTGGCTCTGGAATGGGGGTGGGAATGTGGCAGGCTGCACATACACATCTAACTGTGGACACACTAGATAGGAGGGCAGTGTTGGGCTATGGGGCCAAAGGGTCTAGCATGAGGTAAGAGTTGGGTAGGAGGAAAATAAAGGAAGGCTGACTTGATGGGGTTGGGAGGGGATCTTAAGAAAGAGGGTGGGAATGCTTGTGACTGATTCTGTATGTATTTTTCTTGGGGGGGAAGGGGGCAGGGAGCCACCAGGAAAGCTTAGAGATGTCAACTGGTAGAGAATATATAGTAACTCATCTAGTATGAGTTATACTATGGTGTATTATGTATTTGACTGTGTATTGCTTGGTAAATTTAGTATGAAATATTTTGGATTGTCCTTTGGTATCCTATGCTTTTCTAATACAATGGTCTGCCACAAGGTGTGTTGTATTTTAATATTAAATCATTGTCTATGGTGTCTGGATAATTCTAAAGCTACTGTTGCTCTGTTGAAGCCCAGTCCCTTACAAGATTAGAATTGGGTCATCGGACAGGTTTTTGGCCAAATATCTGTATAACAGTCACATAGATACATGGATAGGCAAGTTTTATAAGCTCACCAGAGGCTAGTGAATGCATAACATTGCTTTGGATATTGGCCCATAAGTACTTAGTGTGGTAATCTCACCTAAACCATCATGACTTTAGAGCTGCTTCTGTATTCTTAGGTGTTCATGAATTGTAAATTTAGGTGTTTCCTTTCCAGCCAGTTAATGGTTTTCGAGGGCACAAAAAAAATCTTTGCGTGTTGAAGTTTTCGCACCACAGCTACAATTGCTGGGTACTTTTCTCCAGTGGAATCAAAATATGTATGAGCTCCAGGAACAAGCAGGTATGTAGTCTTCACATATGGATATCGAGGGAGCCTGCGCGGGAACGCTCCCCAGGGTCCAATAGGAACGTTTTAGGGAGCATCCCTCAGCACATGCGCGCTGCCTTTCCAACTTTCCCTCTTCAGTTCTTCATTTTCCATGGAGCCGACAGGACCTTTTCCCTGTCACCGCAGAAAATTCTGTCTTTAAATTTGTTTTCATGTGGTCGCGTTTGCCTACCGCATGATGCTTACCGGTACCGCCGGTTCTTTTCTTTTCTTTAAAAAAAACAAACAACAAACCAACAGTTTGGAGCTTTAAACTGTTTCTCTTCAGAAACCTTTCTCTTTTGGTGCTAGGCGCAATTTTGGGCACTAGGCCCCATATACCTAAAACATGCTCAAAGGTGAGTACCGAGAAATAAAATTCACACACTCCTCCTGATATACCGGCTTCGCCTTAGGGGCTAACAACCAACTTCTATCATTATTCCTATAAACAGTAGTGCCCCAACTATCTTCTTGTCGCCATACACGAACATCCAAAAAAACCACCGAATGCGCATCAAAGGTCATTGTGAACTGTATGGACGGATCAACTCCATTTAACCAATCACAAAACTGTTGAGTCTTTGACTAAGTTTTGTGATTGGTTAAAAGGAGTTGATCCGTCCATACAGTTCACGATGACCTTTGATGCGCATTCGGTGGTTTTTTTGGATGTTCGTGTATGGCGACAAGAAGATAGTTGGGGCACTACTGTTTATAGGAAAACAACTGACAGGAATACTTTTCTACACTTTACTAGTGCTCATCCAAAGGGATTGATTAGGAGTTTGCCGTTTTCACAGTTCTTGCGCTATCGGCGCAATTGCTCCTCTAGAGAGGATTTTAAGGTACAGGCATGCTTTTTGAAAAATGCTTTTGTTCAGAGGGGGTATCCTGTGCAGGTGGTAGAACGGGCCTATAAGCGGGCGCTTTATAATGATAGAAGTTGGTTGTTAGCCCCTAAGGTGAAGCCGGTATATCAGGAGGAGTGTGTGAATTTTATTTCTCGGTACTCACCTTTGAGCATGAAAATTCAGCAAATTCTCCGGCGACATAGTAATGTTTTGCAGCCCTTGCCAGGCCTAGAAAATAAGAGTGTTAGGTGTGTATGGCAGCTGAGTCGGAATTTTAAAGAGCTTCTGAGTCCTTCTAGGTTACCGAGTGTGGAACGGATTGAGTATCGGGGGCGGCATGTTCGATGTGGTGAATGTACATGTTGTGGGGTTTGCTGGGAGACTGATCGTTTTGTATATGCTGGGAAAGTGTATTATTTGAAATCATGTACTACTTGTAAATCAGACTTTATTGTGTATGGGATTTTTTGTCCGTGTCATCTCCTGCACGTTGGTAAAACCATTCGTCCTCTCTATGTACGTCTGGGAGAACATCGTAGTAGGTTGCGCTGTAAGAGACGGGAAGCTCCATTAGTTAGCCATTGTTTAGAGTTTGGACATGTCTTTACTGATCTGTTGTGTTTTGGTATTGAGCGAGTACTTCAGGGTTCTGGGGGGCTTTCTCGGGAGCAATTTTTGATACGTCGGGAGCAGCGGTGGATATTTTTACTCCATACGGTGGCCCCAGGGGGATTGAATTTCACCATTGATTGGCAAGCTTGTTTGTGAGGGTTTGTGTATGTGGGAGTGTTTGGTTGGACAGCAGGTATGGGGACATGGTTTGGGGTGGCCCTATTGGGTGATTTAGGCGGTTTCCTGACGCTGATGGTGTGATGACGTCAGACGCCATTTGTTAGGTATTTAATTCGGTTCCTGGTTGTGAGAAGGTACGTTAGCTGAGTTTTCTGATGAATATGTGTTTTCGATGCGGGCATGGTAAGATCTCCCGGTTTTTGATCTGTTCTGAAGTGAAAATGGAGTATGTGATATGTAGTTGATATAGTTAGCACTTTTTTTATTGTTTTATTTGTTTTTATAGTTCACCCCCCTGAAGCAGCGTCTGCGAAACGCTAAGAGGGACGTCTGATTGTGGCGTCGGGGTTGATATCCAATGCCTTCTTATGTCATCTTGAAGCTGAGGATTGCTACTTTTACTGATGGGTTTCAGCAGTTTTTTGAGCTTTTTTAAAGTTCTGTAAGGGTTTATTTTGAGCAAATGCCATTAAGGGATATGATATATGTTATCTGTTTGTTATAGATTGCTTAAAGTACTAGTTACATGTTGAAGAGTACTAGCTACCTATTGATATATTTTGCTACTTATTGATATATATCATATATTGTATCTCTTTTATATAATGTGTTGTTTTCCCATCAGTTTTGTTTAAAATTAAGCTTTCCAATACTGTTTGTTGGAAGGTGGGGGTAGGTCACAGACCGTTGATGCTATTCTTCCCCATGGTTTACTGAAATCCGGTTTTTCCAGTTTTAAAGTATTTAATACCTCTTTGGGGTTTTGTCTGAGGTCTGTGCTCCCCTGTCATAGCAGTATTGTTAGCTGATATGGTGCAAAAAAATTTTTCAATAGCTACAATTGGTTAAATTAGTGGAGGAGTTTGTGCTTTGTATGTTGGACAAAATAAACTGTCAACGACTAATTTTTGTCCCTGCAATGGTGGCAATCACTAGAAAACCTGACAGTGGGGTCTCCCTTTCATCAACCCCTTTTTCAGGCCACCTTAACAGATTCATCACAGGTGGGTTGGGGAGCACACCTGAATCATCTCTCTACCCAGGAACCTGGACTCCACAGGAGCCTGGTTTACACACAAACCTCCTGGAATTAAAAGCAATCTATTTAGCTCTTCGGGTATTCCACGCCCAGCTCAGCTACAAGACAGTCCTATTCCAGATGGACAATCAAGTAGCCATGTTCTATGTGAACAAGCATGGGGGAGCAGGCTCTCTGTCATTATGCAACGAAGCTTTACGACTGTGGGCCCTCTCCAGAGAGCATCAAATTCACCTTCTAGTGGTATATCTTCCAGGCATTCAAAACATTTGGGCAGACACTCAGTCGAGTACTGCTGCCTCACGAGTGTTCCCTCCACCTAGACCAGGTGGCAAAGATATTTCATCTCTGGGGCCCTCCAGACATAGACCTCTTTGCAAGTCCACTGAATGCCAAACTTCCCCGGTTCTGTTCCAGGATTCCGGCTCACAATTGTCAGGCAAGGGATGCCTTCCTCCTTCACTGGTGTCAGGACTTCCTTTATGCCTTCCCACCCATTCCCCTCATCCCCAAAACACTCTTCAAGCTTCAGAGAGACGGGGGTCGCATGATTCTCATAGCACCACGATGGCCACGCCAAACGTGGTATCCCCTGCTTCTAAATCTCTCTCAAGCAGCACCTCTGGAGTTAGGGCATGCTCCAGATCTCCTTTCTCAAGCGAACGGGATGCTATGGCACCCAAATCCCCAGTCCCTGCACCTCACGGCCTGGTTGAAGGCTTAAACCTCCAGGATCTCAACCTGTCCCAACAGGTAAAGGATATCCTTCAGGCTTCTAGGAAACTTTCCACAAGAAGATCTTATGCCTTCAAGTGGAAACATTTTACTATATGGTGCTCCAAGAAGGGATTAAACCCCCTTGTCATACCCTTAGAATTGATACTAGAGTATCTCCTTCACTTATCAAATTCTGATCTAAAGACCAATTCAGTAAGAGTCCATCTTAGTGCAATTGCAGTTTATTATAAGCCTCTGAATGGACAACCAATTTCCTCTCATCCACTCATATCAAAATTTATGAGAGACCTTCTATTAACTAAACCTCCCATCAAGCTACCACCGGTGGCATGGGATCTAAATCTAGTTCTCGGGCAGCTTATGAAGCAGCCTTTTGAGCCTTTAGCCACTAAAGCCGTTAGGTTTTTGACCTGGAAGGTCATCTTCCTAATTGCAATCACCTCTGCATGTCGCATTAGTGAATTGCAAGCTTTAGTGGCTGATCCTTCTTATGCTAGGTTTCATCATGATAAGGTTGTTCTTAGAACTCATCCACACTTTATGCCAAAGGTGGTTTCGCCTTTTCATTTGAATCAATCAATTTGTCTTCCTGTATTTTTTCCGAGGCCTCATGCCTCTAATGCAGAAAGAAACCTTCATACTTTGGATTGTGAAAGGGCCTTAGCCTTTTACATACAAAGAACACAGCAACATAGAAAGTCCTCGCAACTTTTTATAACTTTTGACCCTAGTCATTTGGGACTTCCAGTCTCCAAAAGAACTTTATCTAAATGGATTGCCCAATGCATATCCTTTGCTTATGAGAGTAAGAGTCTTCCTCTTCAGGACCATGTCACAGCTCATAATGTGAGAGCCATGACTACTTCCACGGCTAATCTCCACTCGGTGTCTATCGATGACATTTGTCGAGCAGCCACATGGGCTTCGGTACAGACCTTCACAGCCCACTACTGCCTGGATAAAGCCTCCTGTTGGGATGCTGCCTTTGGCCAAGCTGTTCTTCGAAATCTTTTTCAGACCTAGTTCAACTCCTACCCACCAACCCTGGTGGAATGCCAGAGATCCATGGAAGGAAGGATGCTTATCTTTCTGGGTTGGCACCTTCCTGAGGCTATCTCCCTGGCATCGTCAGCTAGGGAGTCCCCATATGTGAAGACTACATTCCTGCTTGTTCCTGGAGATAGGGTAGTTACTCACCTGTAACAGGTGATCTCCGTGAACAGCAGGAATTTAGTCTTCACAACCCACCCACCTCCCCTAGGAGTTGTCTCTCTCTCTCTATCTCTTTATCTCTTTCCCCTCTCCCTCTATCCTTTCACTCAGCTACAAACTTAACTGAAGACGGACAGTTGGAAAGGCGGGAAGACAGCGTGCATGTGCTGAGGGATGCTCCCAAAAGCGTTCCCACGCAGGTTCCGTCGGTACCGACGATACCCATATGTGAAGACTAAATTCCTGCTGTTCCCGGAGATCACCTGTTACAAGTGAGTAACTACGCTTTTGTGTCATGTTGGAGGAGTCAATATAGAAAAGGCACAAAAACAGTGTGGGGTACAGGACAAACAAAGGAGGGTGAGAGAGTACTAGGAGTTGTATCTTTGTGGTGTCTACATTTGAGACAGTTTTTGAAATGTTTCTTGCTCAGCAGTGTTTTATCAGTTAAAAACTACAGTCACAGTAACATAATAAATGATGGCAAAGGTCAGCATGGCCCATCTAGTCTGCCAAGCAAAGTGTTTAGGATTGTAATTGCTGTTTGGTGTTACTCTTGCTCGGTTTTTTATTTTGGGTTGTAACTGCTGCTCTGATAAGTCCCCCTGCTATGCTTTTAGAAGTGAGACAGTCATAAAGTTTTGCTTTGTTCAGGGATGATCCTCTTCATACTGTATATAGGAATCCTTATCCTATGCCTTTTTCAATTCTGTCACCATTTTTGTCCCCACTACCTGCATCAAAAGGACATTCTGGGTATCTGTTACCCTTTTCATGAAAAAGTAATTCTTGATATTGTTAAATTTTCCTCCTTTAAACATCATTTTATACTCTCTAGTTTCATAGCTTCCACATCTCTGGAAAAATCTTGCTTGTTCATTCATATCTTTCAAGTACTAAAATGTTTGCATCATATCTCCCCTTTCCCTCCTCTCTCATCTAAGGTGTATGTGTTCAGGTCTTCAAGTCTCTTCTCATTAGTTTCTGGTGTAAACACCATACCGCTTAGTTGTTTGAACCACTTCGTCTTTTCTATATCCTTGGTGAGAATATGACCTTCAAATCTGAGCACAGTATGCCAAGTGAGGCTGTCTATGACCTGTACAATAGCATTATCTCTTCCTTTTGACAACAATGTCCCTGTGCAGACTCTGTACTTGCAATTTAGCTCATAGTTGAGAAACTTTACATACATCTGTTACTTACATCGAGAGGTGTCGTCATGTGTGGGCTGTGGCCCTAACACTTGAGTCGGGTCCACCTAGCCAATAGCAGGTGCCCTTCCATATTAAACTTGGACCCCACCAAAAAATTAATCCTGCCTTTATCACTGCCTGCATCAGGGACATATTTAAACTTTTGGGGGTGACTTGGTTCCTTTCAACTCGGATCCTGCTGCTGCATCTATGGTGTCTTTCCACACTGACTGCAATTACCGGCTCAGCATGGTGCCTTTGAAAGCAAGTACATGGTCACAGGCAGGGCTCGACAAATTGCAGGTGCCAGGTCGCCATGGTGACCAGAAATTTGCACCTGGCACTTGGAATTTACATGCCCCCCCCCCTTAAAAAAAAAAATCATGATCACGGGACAAGAACCCTTCTTTCTGTCCGAGGGAGATCGATTCCCCTCCTCCTCCAGGCAGAAGAGAAGGGGGATGGCCATGATAGCTTGCATCGGGGCTACAATCCGCCTGTGGGGATCCGATCTTCCATGGGCAGACAGCTTGCATCTGGGCCACAATCACAGCCTTCCCCTTCTTTTGCCCATGAGAGATCAGATGCCCATGGGCAGAACAGGAGAGGAAGGCTGGGATTGTGGCCTGGAAAAGACAAGAAGAGAGCTGATTGGGGCAGCAAGTGTGTAAAAAAAAGTTACATAGAGAGTGAGCTGTGATACTGCAAAAACTTAAAGGGCCGGTAACCAGGGACGGATTTACCTATACGCCATGTACGCCATGGCGTAGGGCCCACAGCTGGCAAGGGCCCACAAAAATGGAACAAGTTAGCTTTTTTTTTTTTTAAATAAAATTTAAAAAAAAACCTGCTGGCTGCTGTCGCGGGGGCCCCCTCTGCAAGCTCGATCCGTCCCTCCCTCCCTCCGTGCAGGCTGTGAGAGACGCGAAGGGAGCGTGTCTCCCTCGCATCTCTGTTAAGCCCGCAGGGGCTGATGGTATTTCCCTTCGCGCCTCTCACAGCCTGCATGGAGGGAGGGAGGGACGGACGGATCGACGGATCGAGCTTGCAGAGGGGGCCCCCGCGGGTCAGTCCATGCTGCCGTGGCAGCAGAGCGGGCCCCGCGGCGGCAGCCAGCAGGTTTTTTTTTTTAAATTAAATTTTGCTTTAGGCCGACGGGGGAGGGGGTTAGGACTGGTAATGGGCTATTGGGGGGGGCTGGGACTGGAAATGGGCTGGGGGGGTTAAGGCTGGAGGTGGGCTGATGAGGTTAGGACTGGTAATGGGCTGTGGGCTGTTGGGGGGGGGGTTAGAACTGGTTTGGGGGGGTTAAGACCGGTAATGGGCTGTGGGCTGATGGGGGCTGTCTGGTAATGGGCTATGGGGGGCTAGGACTGGAAAGGGGCTGGGGGGTTAAGCCGGGAGGTGGGCTGATGGGGCTAGGACTGGTAATGGGCTGTGGGCTGATGGGGGGTTAGGACTGGCAATGGGCTATGGGGGGCTGACTGGAAATGGGTTGATGGGGTTAGGACTGGAAGTGGGCTGATGGGGGGGTTAGGACTGGTAATGGGTTATAGGGAGGGCTTAAACTGAAAAAGGGGTGATGGGGGGTTAGGACTGTAAGTGGGTTGATGGGGGGCTAGGACTGGTATTGGGTTGGGGGGTTGCTAGGACTGGAAATGGGCTGATGGGTGGCTAGGACTGGAAATGGGCTGATGCAGGGACTAGAAGGGAATGGATGCTGGGTGAGGCTGGAACTAGAAGGGAGCTGATGTTGGGGGAGGATTAGAATGGGATGGGGCTGGAAGAGTAAAATGGAGAAGGGAAAAATATTTTGTGTGGGAGGGATAAAAAATCTACAATTGGCCGGGTATTGGGAGAGTAAGTGGGGATTGAGGATGGAGGGGTAAAATTTGAGTGGATGAAATAGGAATGAGGAAAGAGCAAAAGGAGAAAGATTAGTATGTTAAAGCAGATGTAGAGAGAGAATGGAAAAAAAACTAGAAGAGAGAAGAAAGGACAAATGGACAGCAGACGATGGAGAGTTAGCAGAAGACACAAAGAAACCAGAAGAAAGTGGTTGGAGCAATTGCAGCTGAAAAAAATGCACAAAAGGTAGAAAAATATCTCTTTATTTTGAATTTATTAATTGGAATATGTCAGCTCTGGTAAATGTGCATCATTAACGTCTGCGCTGTGTTTAGTACAAGAGCAAATTAATGTATAGTTTTATTTCTACAGTGTTGTACATTCCAAGTTTGGCTTTTGGGATTCCCAGTTTAATTATTGTCTTCCTGTTTCTAAATTGTGATTACTTGTTTGGTGATGGTCTATGTTCTGCATGTGTAACTGAGCTGAGGTGTTCTGTTTTATGTAATTCCTATTTGACATTGCCACTTGTTCTCTTTCCCCAGTAGGTCATGTATTGTTCTCTGAAATGTATTGGTTTAATATTTGCAGTGTTGCCGTTTGATTGGTAGAGTATGGTGCTTTGTGAGTCCTGGTAGTGCTGTTAGGATACGGCGGGTTTGCTATGGGTTCTAAATGGGCAGTGTTTGTAGTAGTTCCTAATGTGTCTGGCAGTTGGCACTGGATTATAGTAATGTAGAAATCTTTTAGTCTTTCTTTATCCATACACTCATTAAGAGGCACGTTTACTAAAAGTATATGGTAACATTATGCAAATATCTATGCAAATGAGGTCCCTTATGCAAATGAGGCCCCGCACCCCCCTTGGGCCGCCCCTGCTGGGGACCCACAATTTTTGTTGGCGTAGGGCCTCACTCAAGGTAAATCCGGCCCTGCCGGTAACAGAAATGAAATGAAACAAAAACAAAGGAAAGAGGATGGTGGCCTGCCTGTGTGTGTTTGGGGGGGGGGGGGGGGGTGAAGACGGTGTGCGAGGGAGAAGGGGAGAGAGTCTGTGAGGGGAACAGAGTAGGGAGGGTTGTTTGGAGGGGGAAGGAAGAGTGCAAGATGTTGAATGTTAAAGGGATGAAATCGTGGGGGACAAAAAGAGACAATGGTACTTGCTGAAAGGTGCATTCCCCTCCTCCCCCCTCCCCCCAGAAAACACACAGGCACCACACCTCTGTAGCACAGACATGCATCCCAGCTCCACACTATGTACACATGCACACATTTAGGTACCTCATCTCCGCACCCCACACACAAACAGTGGCATGTACTTTGCTGGAGGGCTTGCTCCTTGGGGAATTTGGATGGAGTATGGGTGGTTCGAACCTGTGGAAAGTGAAATAGCTGCACTCTTTACTAATAATTAGATGACTGCCTGAGCATTCATCATCTGATTACAACAGTCTCAAGTTCTGCCACTAGGCTTCTTTTCTTACCTTTCGTAAAAGTACAAATGCTAACGGTAGCAAACGTTTTGTGGCTATTAACCCAGGTCACCGTTCTGTATTCTAGTTACTGTTTCACACTGGATGCTATTGATAAGTGCTAGCTTTTATAAGCCATTCTGTTGATACTTGCTACTTTTATAAGCCATTTGTTACTACCCAAGATTGCTAAGATTGCTACTATTAACCCAAGGATATGTAGTGTACTCTAGTTTACACCTGACACTGTTAATCATTGCTGCTACAAACTAACACTTATAAGCTATATTGTTAAGTTTGATGCTAATTACCCAGATCTCTGTCATGTAGTCTAGGCACTGCTCACACTAGATGCTGTTGATACTTGCTGCTACTATCTAACACTTATAAGTAATATTATTGATACTTGCTGTTACAAACTGCCGCTTATAAGGAATATTGCTACTACCCACGATTGTTAAGAATACAAATCCGAGATTACAAAACCAATCATAAGATACGAAACCTAAGCTGTTCAGACCAAGGGGCACTTGCAGAACTACTAGACCAACTAAAAATGAAGTTCCCAATCTGGTACGTGCCGATATACCTGCTCACACTAATACCTGCTTATGCATTACACCACAACCTATACCAACCCCTCCCACATCTCTACACCCCATTCTACAACCCCTACACCATCCAAACACCACAACCACTACGTCTCACACCATACTACTTCACAGGAAAAATTGTGTCACACGCACACGTCCATAAGCTCCACGAAAGAAACTCAACTAAAAATCGGAAAAAACACAAGCCAAATATAACACAAACACGCTCACACAACCAGGCGACGTCCGAAACCACCACCAACCAGGCAACAACACCCCCATACGAAACCTGCAAAATCATACTCATCAATGCCCGCTCAATCAGGAATAAAACCCACATAATCTACGACATCATCACAGATGAGAAACCAGACATCCTATGTATAACCGAAACATGGGTCACGGAAACAGACTCAGCCATATTGAATCAACTTAGCAAACCTGGATATAACGTCTATAACTGTCCACGATCCCAGAAAAAGGGTGGAGGTGTACTCATAATAGCAAAAGACAACCTGAAACTCTCCAGCACGTATCAGAGCTCGAACTCAGACATAGACATACTCAAGATCGAAAACTCCGCTTTATCCATCTGCTTGATATACAGACCCCCCACACCGCAATATGAGATACTAGCATCAGCATTGGAAACGATTACATCAACGCAACCTAGAAAATTCCAGATTGTACTAGGGGACCTAAACTTAGCGTCAACATCTGCCACGAATACAAACACCTTCCTGGAAGCCATGACCCAACTAGGCTACCAGCAACAAATCACAGAACCCACCCATGATAAAGGTCATACACTAGACATGGTTTTCACACCCAAAAATGTTCAGGACAAGGACGAAAAGCCCAGGATAGAGATCAACCCACTACCCTGGTCAGACCACCACCAAATCAATATACAGTTGAAATTGCCGAACCTGTCTAAAGACACCAAAGCAAAAAGAACATCACACCAACAAAGACGATTCAACAAACCAAACATGGAAGGTCTGATTGAATCCATCAAATCACATATAGACCTCAGCAAAACAAACCTCGATGACTTAGCAAATGAATGGGACACCGGAATCCGGACCATAGCAACTCCCAAAAGGACTCAGACGCCAAACACATCAAAACAACAAAACGAACCTTGGTACACCACAACATTGACCAAAATGAAGAGAGAGCTCAGGAAGCATGAAAGAAAGTGGAGACACACCAAATCCACCGAACTCAGGACAGTGTACCTCAATCTCCTCACAAACTACAAAGAGGAAATAAACACAGCAAAAAGGTTACACCATACCAACATTCTGAACAAAGCCATTAACAAACCACGGGAGCTTTTTGCACTAGTAAAATCACTTACAAAGACAGCCCTCCCTGGACCTCAGGATAGCCCAATACACCCACAAACACTAGCAAACCACTACGCAAGCAAACTGAATACTACCACCCCCACGTTTGCCGTAGAAACTCCACACCAACGAATGAAGATGAAGCAGGAACCTACATGGAGCAAATTCCACAACATTGATGAACAACAAATCACCAACATCTTAACCTCCATAAACACCACCACCTCACCCCTGCCCAACTGCCTGGATCAAAGCGGCAAAAAAAGAGATAAACCAACAAATAGCCCACATTGTTAATCAATCACTAAGCCAAGGAGAAATGCCTGAGAAACTAAAACAATCTATAATAAGGCCGATCCTAAAGAACAATTCCCTCAACAAAGAGGACCCATCATCATACCGCCCTATATCAAGCATCGCATTCCTGGCAAAAATCATAGAAAAGGCAGTACTAATGCAACTTCAAGACCACCTCGACGATCATGATACCCTAGACAAACAACAATACGGATTCAGAAGAAACCATGGAGTAGAAACACTTCTAATAGCACTAATGAACAACCTACTTAAAGGCCTAGAAGACGCAAAATGTTTATACTCATTTTCATTGACATCTCAGCCGCCTTTGACACGGTACATCATGAGATACTCCTTAGTAAACTAGAATCCATAGGAGTTGAGGGAACCCCCCTCAAATGGTTCTCCTCCTATATATCTAACAGAAGGCCTCAAGTACAATTTAATGGGGAAGAAGCAAAACCATTCACTCAAACGCAGGGCATACCCCAGGGCTCAGCGCTCTCGGCGCTACTGTTCAATATCTACATGCAACCCCTCTGTGACATTTTTAGAAAGCATAGCATCAACTACCACATCTATGCAGATGATATTATGCTCTACACGCAACTAGACGTCGCCGACCCCAAATATACACAGCTCGAAAACTGCCTGGACGAGATGTTGATATGGCTACAGAAAAATAACATGGCGATAAACCACAAAAAAACGGAGGTAATGTACATGTCCAGCAAACCCAACTTCAAGTCACCTGACTCAATCACCCTGTGCAACAACACATACAAAGCAAAAGAAGAAATCAAATATTTAGGAGTCACACTCGACTGCAACCTAAGAATGGAGACACACCTGCGGAAAACAAACAAAGCCATCTTCTATAAACTTAGGGTGATACAACCTCTAAGGAAAATAATAGCACCATGCGACTTCAGGTCAGTGGCTCAAGCACTAGTTATGCCGCACCTCGACTACTGTAATGCCATCCTCCAAGGTCTACCCAAAAAATCACTAGGTATCCTTCAAATGGCCCAAAATGTCGCAGCTAGGATCATAATGGGAACAAGAGTATCTGACCACATCACCCCAATATTGATCGACCTTCATTGGCTTCCTGTTGCAGCTAGGGTACAGTACAAGATGCTAGTAACAACGTTCAAGCTGATCAACAACATAGCCCCCTCATACCTGTCCTCTCTTATCAGCACACAACCAGCAAATAGGAACAGAAGAACTAACAACTTGGGCACCCTGCAGGTCCCCAAAGCAATCCGAACGGTGAAAACGAGTACATGTCGTAGAGCCTTCTCTTTCGCCGTGCCCACTATATGGAATCAGCTCCCTGTGGACCTACGTCTAACCCAGGACATTACAAGATTCAGGAAAGAGTTAAAAACACACCTATTTAAATACTACTACAACCAGCCATAAATATATATGCATTTTAAATCCGCCTGTGTAACCATGTATAGCCATGGAAAATGTGATTTCCTAAATCTGTAAATATGTATTGTATAATGTAAATAAGTTTAACCCAAAAACTTTAACCATGTGTGCCGTGCCCCCCCCCCCTCAGTCCTTTATGTATATACTCCCCACCCTGTCCTGATTGACACCTCCCAAAAGAAGAATCAAACCGCTGCTGATCGCTGGAAGCAGCGGTATATAAATGTGTTATAAATAAAAATAAATAAATAAAATAAATAAGTATGCACATAGATTATTATTAGAGTGACACCAGTCTAGTGCTGAGCTCTGAATGCCTTTAAGTTGAAGATGGATGAGCAAGAGGATGTGAGAGACTGTATTGAAAGCTGAGACAATGTCTAAGAAAATAAGGATGAAGCCATGTTTTGGTTTATTCATACCTTTAATCAGGTTATCAAATAGGGAGGCGGGCAAGGTCTTGACACCATGATGCTGACTGAAGCCATGCTTTTGAGCAGGGGTCTCAAACTCAAATTGCTTTGAGGGCCAAATGAGGACTTGTAAAATAACCCGGGGGCCGCATGAGACGTGGGACCTCATTTGCATAAGGGACCTCATTTGCATAAATATTTGCATAATGTTACCATACCCTAACTTTTAGTAAACATGCCTCTTAATGAGTGCATGAATAAAGAAAGACTAAAAGATTTCTACATTACTATAATCCAGTGGCAACCGCCAGGCACATTAGGAACTACTACAAACAAACACTGCCCATTTAGAACCCATAGCAAACCCACCATATCCTAACAGCACTACCACAAAGCACCATACCCTACCTATCAAAAGGCAACACTGCAAATATTAAATCAATACATTTCAGAGAATAACAATACATGACCTACTGGGGACAGAGAACAAGTAGCAATGTCAAATAGGAATTACATAAACAGAATACCTCAGCTCAGTTACACATGCAGAATACACCATCACCAAACAAGGAATCAAAATTTAGAAACAAGACAATTAAACTGGGACCCCCAAAAGCCAAACTTGGAATGTACAACAACACTGTATAAATAAAACTATAAAATAATTTACTCTTGTACTAAACAAAGCGCAGACGTTATTGATGCACATTTCCCAGAACTGACATATTCCAGTTAATAAATTCAAAATATATTTTTCTACCTTTTGTGCATTTTTTTTCAGTTCCAGCCACTTTCTTCTGGTTTCTTCGTGCCTTCTGCTAACTCTGCATCGTCTGCTGTCCATTTGTCCTTCTCTCTTCTAGCTTTTTCCATTCTCCCTCTACATCTGCTTTAACATATTAATCTTTCTCCTTTTGCTCTTTCCTCATTCCTATTTTCATCCACTCAAATTTTACCCCTCCATCCTCAATCCCCACTTACCTGGCCAATTGTAGATTTGTCTTCCCTCCACACAAAATATTTTCCCCTCTCCATTTCACTCTCCCAGCTCCATCCCATTCTAATCCTCCCCCAACATCAGCTCCCTTCTAGTTCCAGTCCCACACAGCACCCCCTCCCTTCTAGTCACTGCATCAGCCCATTTTCAGTCCTAGCCCCCCATCAGCCCATTTCCAATCGTAGCTCCCCCCCATCAGCCCATTTCCAGTGCTAGCTCCCTCCCCTCACAGCCCATTTCCATTCCAAGCCCCCCTCCCCATCAGCCATTTGCAGTTCAAGCCCCCCTTCCACTCAGCCCATTTCCAGTCCTAGCAGACACCCCAGCCTATTATCAGTCCTAGCCCCCCCCATAGCCGATTACCAGTCCTAACCCCCCATAGCCCACTTCCAGTCTTACCCCTCATAGCCCATTACCAGTCCTAACCCCCCCATCACCTCATTTTCAGTGTTACCCCCATCACCCCATTTTCAGTTACCCCCTCATAGGCCATTACCGGTACTACCCCCCCATCACCCCATTTTCAGTGATACCCCCATCACCCCATTTTCAGTTACCCCCTCATAGGCCATTACCAGTACTAACCCCCCCCCATCACCACAATTTCAGTGTTACCCCCAACACCCCAGTGTCAGTTACCCCCTCATAGGCCATTACCAGTACTAACCCCCCATCACCCCATTTTCAGTGTTACCCCCTCATAGGCCATTACCAGTCCTAAACCCCCCCCCATCACCCCATTTTCAGTGTTACCCCCATCACCCCATTTTCAGTTACCCCCTCATAGGCCATTACCAGTCCTAGCCCCCCCCATAGCCCATTACCAGTCCTAACCCCCCTCCCACCATTAGCCAAATTAGATATTAAAAAAATGTATATTTGCTGCTGCTGCAGTATTAAGCGTCCCGCGGGCCCCTCTGCCTGGTCCTCTCCTCCCTGCAGCATTCAGCTCCAAAAGCGGCGGCTTTCAGAGCCGCGAAGAGAGAGAGAGTTTCTCTCGCGCGGTTCTGAAGTCTTCAGAACCGCGCGAGAGAGAAACTCTCTCTCTTCGCGGCTCTGAAAGCCGCCGCTTTTCGAGCTGAATGCTGCAGGGAGGAGAGGACCAGGCAGAGGGGCCCGCGGGACGCTTAATGCTGCGGCGGCAAGTTTGGAATTTTTTTTTTTTTTTACTCGCCGGTACTTCGCGGGCCGCACAAGATGCTCTCGCGGGCCGCGTGTTTGAGACCCCTGCTTTTGAGGATCCAGAGGAGCATAAGTATCAATGTGGTCTTGGATTTGTTGTTGTGCTATTTTCTCGTTTATTTTGGCCAGGAATGGGAGACCAGATATGGGGCGGTAGGCGTTCAGGTCACTAGGATCTAACCTGGGATTTTTTTAGAAGTGGTTTGATGGTGGCAGTTTTCAGAGATGTTGGTATAATACCCTTGTTGAAGAAAAGGTGAACGATTTTGGAAATTTGAGGACTTAATTCAGCACAAGCAGACTTGATCCAGTGGGATGGGCATGGGTCAGTAGGTGAGGTGGTGGAGTTAAGTCCTTTTATTATATATTCAATTTGTTCAGTGGAGTAAGGTTAGAAAGATGTTGGTGCAGGGAAATTGGTGATCTCCAGGAACAAGCAGGAATAAGTCTTCACATATGGGTACGTCGGTAACGACGGAGTCTGCGTGGGAACGCTTCCCAGCGTCCAATCAAAGAGCTTTTGGAAGCATCCAACCATGCCTGCCTGCTGCCTTCCCGCCTTTCCCAACTGCCTCTCCTCAGTTTTCGTTTTCCGCAGAGCCGGCAGGACGTCCTCCTGTCATTGAAGATGGTCCCTACGCGTTTCGGCTTGCGCCTTCTTCGGGGGGACATACAGCTACCATGGGGTTAAACAAACAATGTTAAAATCAAATATATCAATAGATATACAGTATTCAAAAATAAATAAATAAGATGAAGTATAAAAAATGATGTACAAAAAATATATATTAATAACAATAAATATATTAAAAACAATAAAATAAATTAAACACATGTGTCTAAACAGATAATATATGTATAAATTTACATATAAACCAAAAGACACAATCCAGAGGACAATAATATCAATAAAATTAATAAAAAACAATAAAAATCAATTAAATTAATCAAACGAGGGCCGAGACAGAGAACTAAAGTATTAGTTAGTGGTAAGCGAATTCATTCCAAAAGAATGACACAACCAACTAAAATTCTATACAAGTGTGAATATACACATAATAAATAATAAATAATGAATAATAAATAAATGTTAAAATAAACAAGTAAATAAGTAAGTAATCCAAAGGTGTGAATTAATAAATTGGTAAAGATAGTGGAATAGTAACATACCAATGTTGTATAAGATGGAGTGTCTCATAAAGACAGTTTGGTGAAAGCACTATGTGTTGATAGCGCCAAATCTGTTGAACTTGTCTCTTAAAGACAATTAGGTCGTAGCACTATATAATAGCTATAAAAAGAAAAACTGTGTAATCGCATGTTGGGACGCACAATTATTTAACACACAAAGCATCAAATATTTCAAAGTAATAAATAAATAAATATGGATAAAAGTAGAAGAAAAAAATGAATCTGCAACATTGATAATGTAAAAATAGTGTCAATATATAAAAAACTATATAAATGATATAAATGCTCCCATATAATTATAAAATATAAATGGTAAAATATAAAATATGAAATATTAACCAATCATTAAACAAATAAGCAAGGGGAAGTAGTAATAAAATGGTGATACATTAGAAAGAAACTCTTGATAAAGAGATCTATAAACAGAACATTCATATATTAATTGTACCACAAAGGAGACCACGGGACATAAATTAATGAGCCACTGGTGTGCAGTCAGTATAAATCTAATGCTCCAATATGAGGGAGAAGGGAAAGTATAGGAGGATACACGTATGAACGTAGACAGTAGAAAACTCAAGAGGGAGAATTTGAAGGATTCCTATTTGGTGAATGTTAGGACGTGCTAATGGGATTTGAGAAACAACGTGTTGGATATAATTTTAGATCGATAGTCTGACATAACGACATGTATTACTACGGTTCATTTATTTATAAAACGAAATTGTGTGAAAAAAGAAAGTTTTATAAACTCTAATTATATAAATATATATAAAAAAAGTCCAAATATATATTTTAATGAAGAAAAATTGCCACATTAAAAAGTATTGGGGAGCTTAAAATTTTTTGACGTCATTCCTAAAAAGGCGCGAAAATCGGCGTCTATAAAATGACTCACTCGATGCTCCCCTCTTAATGCTATGGTTTGATTGCAAGATCCGGCATGCTGTGTTTTTTCGTATTTGCACATCATTTACATTTGCCTGCTCAATCAGCAAGTACGTTCTTATATTTACACATCTTTCTTTGGCTTTGGGTTTTGTCGTTCTTTAGAAAACAATTGTTACGGTTATGTTCCTCCCACCTTTCAGTTTAACATTGCTCATTTTGTTAAATACATTCCTATTTACCAAGTTTCTTTTAATATCTAAGTATTAGGTTTGCTAGTTTGCGACCATCTTTTACGCTCATTCATGATTTGTGAGACTCGGCTATTCCATTTTTAGATAATGTATCTCTTTTGGTTCGTTTATTTTAAGCTCCCCAATACTTTTTAATGTGGCAATTTTTCTTCATTAAAATATATATTTGGACTCTTATCATACCATTATTTTGATTATTTGTATCATATTACGAAGTATATCATTCAATCGCTTTTGAATACTCGCGCCATTTTTTCTACATAAACATGCGAGAATTACTTTAGCGATCGCTCATTTTTTATATATATTTATATAATTAGAGTTTATAAAACTTTCTTTTTTCACACAATTTCGTTTTTATAAATAAATGAACCGTTTTAATACATGTCGTTATGTCAGACTATCGATCTAAAATTATATCCAACACGTTGTTTCTCAAATCCCATTAGCACGTCCTAACATTCACCAAATAGGAATCCTTCAAATTCTCCCTCTTGAGTTTTCTACTCTCTACGTTCATACGTGTATCCTCCTATACTTTCCCTTCTCCCTCATATTGGAGCATTAGATTTATACTGACTGCACACCAGTGGCTCATTAATTTATGTCCCGTGGTCTCTTTGGTGGTACAATTAATATATGAATGTTCTGTTTATAGATCTCTTTATCAAGAGTTTCTTTCTATTGTATCACCATTTTATTACTACTTCCCCTTGCTTATTTGTTTAATGATTGGTTAATATTTCATATTTCATATTTTATATTTTACCATTTATATTTTATAATTATATGGGAGCATTTATATCATTTATATAGTTTTTTATATATTGACACTATTTTTACATTATCAATGTTGCAGATTCATTTTTTTCTTCTACTTTTATCCATATTTATTTATTTATTACTTTGAAATATTTGATGCTTTGTGTGTTAAATAATTGTGCGTCCCAACATGCGATTACACAGTTTTTCTTTTTATAGCTATTATATAGTGCTACGACCTAATTGTCTTTAAGAGACAAGTTCAACAGATTTGGCGCTATCAACACATAGTGCTTTCACCAAACTGTCTTTATGAGACACTCCATCTTATACAACATTGGTATGTTACTATTCCACTATCTTTACCAATTTATTAATTCACACCTTTGGATTACTTACTTATTTACTTGTTTATTTTAACATTTATTTATTATTCATTATTTATTATTTATTATGTGTATATTCACACTTGTATAGAATTTTAGTTGGTTGTGTCATTCTTTTGGAATGAATTCGCTTACCACTAATACTTTAGTTCTCTGTCTCGGCCCTCGTTTGCTTAATTTAATAGATTTTTATTGTTTTTTATTAATTTTATTGATATTATTGTCCTCTGGATTGTGTCTTTTGGTTTATATGTAAATTTATACATATATTATCTGTTTAGACACATGTGTTTAATTTATTTTATTGTTTTTAATATATTTATTGTTTTTAATATATATTTTTTGTACATCATTTTTTATACTTCATCTTATTTATTTATTTTTGAATGCTGTATATCTATTGATATATTTGATTTTAACATTGTTTGTTTAACCCCATGGTAGCTGTATGTCCCCCGAAGAAGGCGCAAGCCGAAACGCGTAGGGACCATCTTCAATAAAGCAGTCTGTTCCAAACCTGTTCTATTCTCTTGCTCCGTTTGTTCCCCCATTCCTTCCTTACTTGCCATAATAGCAGTGCGATGGTCCTGTAGAGCCTTCATGTAAATATCTTTGTCATGAGGAAGTCTGGAATTGCGCCATTTTTGCTTTAGTTTCCTGAGACTGAGTAGGGAATTGCATAAGTCAGCTGTATACCATATAGCAGAATGTGGTCTCTTCGAAGGACGCCTGTATAGGGGTAAAAGAGCTGCCTGGCTTAGGGTCAAGTTCTAAGATTGTATAATATCTAAATCAGATGAGCAGGATTCAAGTTTAGGCAGAGTTTCTTCAAGGAATGCATCTTTGATTAAAGTTTAAAGTGATGAGCTGGTGGTAATGCAGTATTGATAGGTGAATCAGCGATGGTGGCTGGAATGTGGAATATAATGGCCTTGTGTTCTGACCAAGGGACTGGAAGAATTTGAGTCAGGAATGAGAAATTTGAGCCATATATGTGTGAACGAGCAAAGATAAGGTCCAAAGTATTTCCTCTAGAGTGGGTAGGGACATGTATTAGTTGATCATATTTAAGAGTAGACATTGCATCAAGAAAAGCTGCAGATTTCTTCCTTGATAAAGCTGGGAGATTGACGTCTCCCGTGATCCAGAGAGGTATTGACTTTGGTGAATGATTGCAAACTACATCCAGGGGCATGGAGAGGTCATCTGCACAATTGGATGGAGCCCGATAAATGAGTGCTATTGCTAATTGCTTGTTTACAATAATGGAGTCAAGATTGCTAGAGTTGTGGGATTTAAGTAATTGGAATTGTAGGTCAGATCTAGCCAATATCAGGATGCCACCTGCTCTTCTGTTAGTTCTTGGACAACTGTACAAATCATAGTTGTGGATCTTAAATTGATTAAGAATTGCATCGGCATCTGTGAGCCATGATGATCAGGTCTAGTTTATGCTTATCAACATAGTCACCAATAATTGGCCATTTATTCCAGATAGATCTTGCATTTATAAGCATGCATTTCAGGGCTTTATCTCCTGAGGGCTTCTGAGTATTGGATTTTCCAGAGGGCTGGCATATGATATGAATGAGGTATTGGTGCCTTGATAGCTGTGGCGGTCTCATTGAGTTGAAAACATCATCTTGTCTGTTATGGCCGTTGGCTCTGTCCAGATACTGCCATTGAATATTCTGCCGATATTTAAGTGCTGCAACTGCCTGCCGTGGTGGTGTTTAAATAGGGGCAGATCTTATCAGTTATAAATGCCTAAGACTGGCAGCCACATTTGGTCTTTATTTTGTCTGCCATATCAGTAGTCAGCCTTTCTGAGATTAACATATTACATTTATCCCCCCTCCCCTTTTTTTTCTCATGCAAAATATGAGCATAACACTAGAATAAAACCCTTTTAGTATTGTCTATCATTTTCATCTGTTTAATGCATAATGTAATGTAGAGCCACCCCTGGTTTAATCAATTGATATGTCAATGTTAGGTAAATAAATTACTACTACTTACTTATTTGTATAGTGCTACAAGGCTCCCACCAATAATATGTTACATATACATAGATGTAAGAGTCCCTGATCAGCAGAGCTTCCAGTCTAATCAAGACAAACTTCATTATAAAATTAGGGACTCTAGAATATAAGAGAGACTAGTGGTGAACAAGAGAGTGAGGAACATCTGCATCCAAAAGCAGCCTCCAAGTGCAGTTAAATTCTCAAGTTCATCTGGCCTTAGCTCCCCTACCACTGAGAATCCTCTGCTTCTCCTGTGCTTTCCTGAGAAGCGTTGGCAATTTTTATCATTTATCAGAATTCTAGCACCCTTTCTGTGCTTTAGTCTTCCTCCTCCTCTTTATCTATTGCCACAACTCATTGTAAACGTGGTTTAGGTTTTTACTGCTAAAAGAAATCCTTCCTCTTGCAAATACTTTTTTTTTTTCTTTAAACTTTTAGCTGGAATCTCTCATAATCGATGCTTTCAAAGGCAAAGGATTTCAGAAAATAAATGAGCTACTTCAAGAAACAGATGCATGGCCTTTGCAAAAATGCAGTAAACTACAGATGAATCAATTGGACAAGTTGGTTAACAAGGCAAGTGTAGCAGCTTTGCTTGGGAAGTGTGCTTAAAATGTTTGCTTGTGCATTTGTGTTAATAACACATACCATATCGCTTTATTAGGAGATGGACAAGAATGAATTTGGAAACGTTACTTTGTTGTTGAAATGTATTCAGCACGTCTGTAAAAATGATTTGGAAGAAGATTCTGCCTTGATTCAGCAAGGATTGGTTCCAAAGATAAGTACTGTGCGAGTGCTGTGTTAATCGCCTTTTATTTCTGAACATTTACATGATTACCTTTATATTCATTTTTTTTTTGTTTTTATTTATTGACCTTTATTTTATAAAGATGAGTACAGCAGAATTTGTTAAATTCTTTCTGTTGGGCGAGGATCTAAATGAAAGGTAGGTTGCACTGCAGCACTTTTAATTGGATTCTGTTGTAGAGCCTTTTGAATCTTAACCTAAAGCTTGCTGCTTTTTAAGTCGTTTAAAAATATCTGCCCTGACTTGTCTTCTCATCCCACCTGCCTTTGGTATCTATTTAAGCAAGACCACCTTTTAGCGTGCCTGATTGCAGAGTTGTCAAGTTACCCAGATCTCCAGGAACAAGCAGGAATGAGTCTTCACATATGGTATCGTCGGTAACGACGGAGCCTGCGCGGGAACGCTCCCCAGCGTCCAGTAAGAAAAAGCTTTTGGGAGCATCCCACAGCGCCTGCGCGCTGCCTTCCCGCCTTTTCCAACCGCCTCTCTCCAGTTCTTCTTTTCCGCGGAGCCAGCAGGTCGTGTTCCTGTCACTGCAGAAGAATTCTTTATTTTTCTCTTTATTTTTCTCTTTTTTTCTGTGTCGCGTCTGCCTTCTTCAAGGTCAGACCGGTACCGCCGGTCTTTTTTTTTTCTTTCTTAAAAAACAAAACAAAAAACTTCAACTGTGCATTTTCGGTTTGGGCCTTAGGCCTGAACATATTTTCTCCTCATGGAGAAGCCAGCTTCCGGGTTGAAAAAGTGCACGAAGTGTGGCGGTACTATTTCTGTCACCGACACCCATGACTGGTGTCTAAAATGTTTGGGTCCTGACCATTCCATCACGGATTGTGTGTCCTGTACCATGATGTCTAAAAGGTCGGCAGAACCGAGCAGCCAAGCTCAGTACCCTATTTCCCTCTGATGCAGCCTCGGTGGCATCGACATCTTCCAGGGCTGCTTCTTCCTCCCATGGATCTCAGGAAACCAAACATAAATCTAGCCGGTCCTCGAAGGGCAAATCTCCCTCTAAGCATCGAGGTGCCTCCGGGCTTGTCCTCAAGAATTCCGCACCAGCAAAATTACCCCGGCGGGAAGTTCCGGCTTCCAAAGCATTGTCTATGGGGTCACAGGTTGACATCAATGGCTCGGCCTCGACCGATCACCTGTTGCCGTGTTCTGGGGTACCGGTGGCCTCCACTGGTACCGACATCCAGACTCTGGTGGCGTCGATGGATCAGAAGATTCTGTCCATGCAGTGCACCCTAACGGCATTTATGCAGGCTTTGATGCCTCTGGTACCGCAACAGTTTCCGTTGCCGGTTCCGGCACCGGCATCGTTCCCAGTGCCGGTACCGATTGCATCGACATCGACATCGGCTTCGGTGTCGACTGCAACGGTACCCTGTCTTATGATGCCCATCGGTACCAAACCGGTACTGCTTACTCCCAATGTCGATCCCACTCGGTACGCGTATCGGGCTTTACAGGAGCATCCAGACAGGCGATACTTCGATTCCTCCGAAGACTCTGAGTCGGAGGTTTCTGTCGATGCACCGGTACTTCTTCCTCAGGAGTCTGATTCTCCAAAATGCAGAATGTCTCCTCCAGAAGACCTGTCTTTTCAAGACTTCATTAGGGAAGTGGCTAGGGGCCTCTCCATTACAGTGGCCCCTGAGTCAGAGCCTAGAGCCAAGCAACTAGATATTTTGCAATATCCTAAGGCTCCTAAAGAAGCAGCTACTTTACCTATTCATGAGCTTCTCTGTGATCTCATGTTGAGCATGTGGGAGACTCCTCTTCCACCTCTCCTCATTCTCGTAGATTAGACACCATGTACCATGTCCCTCCTTGTCCTGGCTTTCATAAGTCTCAGCTTCCTCACCACTCTATTGTGGTAGAGTCTGCCATGAGGAAAATAAAGAGTGCAAAGAGACACTCATCTAATCCTCCAGGACGTGAATGCAGGACCCTTGATGCTTTTGGCCGAAGGGTTTTCCAAGCTAATATGCTTGCTGCCAGAATCAACTCCTATAGTCTCTATATGGGGATGTTTCTAAAAGAAGTCACAGATCATCTGCAGACCTTAGCCCCTTTTATTTCAGAAGATAAAAGGCAGGAATTTCTCACTTGGCTTAAACATGCCCAAAATGTTTCCAAATTTTCCAACTGTGCAGCCTTTGACTCTTTTGAGTGTGTAAGCAGAGCGTCGGCTATTGCCATAGGTGCATGCAGAATTGCTTGGTAACAAGCCTCTGATTTTGAACTTTGGGTCGAAGATGAACTGGGAAATCTTCCTTGTAAAGGTGAAAAACCTTTTGGCAGGGATTGGAAAGCAAAGGCCACTCAGATGGATGCTGAGAACTCTGCTTTGCAACGACTTTCAAAGTCTACCTCTGCTCCTGCTAAGAAAAGGTTGTTCAAAAAGACAACTTTTGCTAAAAAGGGATGATACTATCCTGCTTATGGTCAGCAGGCATCATCTGCAGGTCGTTTTGCTGCAAAGCGTCAGCAACCACCTAAACAGGCCAAGTCAAAGGCTGCCAGGCCTCCCACGACTCAGCAGCCTCAGCCTCCCCAGGGCCTTTGACTTGCAAGTAGAGAACTTAGCCTTTCTGGCTCTGGAAGAACCAGAGCCCCTCACCATTCCAGGAAGGTTGGCTTACTTTGCTCCCAGATGGGAGCAAATTACAGCAGAGCAATGGACCCTCTCCATTGTAAGGGAAGGGTACAAGCTTCATTTCTTGAACCTTCCTCCCCACACCATGGTGAGACAGTTCAATTCTCCAACATCTCTCCTAAACCTTCTCGGTCAGGAGATTGCTACCCTTCTTGCCCAAGGGGCAATAGAAGAAGTACCCCTTCTTCAACAGGGCTCAGGGTTCTACTCCCCTTATTTTCTTATTCCAAAGAAAACGGGGGGCTACAGATCCATATTAGATCTCAGAAAATTGAACAAGTTTCTATTCAAAGAGAAATTCAAGATGATTTCTCTCGGTACTCTGCTGCCATACCTTCAGAGTCAGGACTGGTTTTGTTCTCTAGATCTCAAGGATGCGTACACCCATGTCCTCATCCATACAACACACAGAAGGTTCCTTCGGTTCCTTTTTCAAGGAAAGTACTACCAATACAGGGTGCTTCCTTTCAGTCCTCTACACCAAGGGTGTTCACGAAATGCATGGCAGTAGTAGCTGCATTTCTACGCACTCTAGGAATATTCATTTTCCCATATCTGGACAACTGGCTCATTCGAGCTTCATCCCAGTCAGAGGCCCAGATTTCTCTAACCTGCACAATGCATGTCCTTCAGTATTTGGGACTGGTAATAAACATCCCAAAATCCCATCTCATCCCTACTCAGTCTCTGGAGTTTATAGGGGCCTTGCTGGATACCACAACTGCAAGGGCCTATCTTCCTCAGGCCCGTTGCCTACGCTTGGTGCAGTTAGCCTCCCAGTTACAGTTAAAGTCCCATTGAACTGCTCGAGAGATGTTACAACTATTAGGCCACATGGCATCCACCGTGCATGTGGTTCCATATGCTCGCTTTCACATGAGGGCAGCTCAATGGACTTTGTCCACCCAATGGACTCAGGCATCAGGTTGCCTGTCAGACAAAATAGCAAACTCCAGTCGCCTATTTTGGTCTCTCCAGTGGTGGAAGTCCCCTCCAAATCTGTTGCTGGGGTCCCTTTTTCAGCAGTCGCTACCCCAAGCAACTCTGACAACAGATGCTTCTCCATTGGGTTGGGGAGCTCATCTGCAGGATCTCTCCACCCAGGGCATCTGGTTTCCACAGGAGACGTCTCTGGATATCAATCTCTTGGAACTCAGAGCAATATTCTTATCTCTGTGTTCTCCATTCCCTGCTGAGCTACAGGACAGTCCTCATCCATACAGACAACCAAGTAGCCATGTTCTATGTAAACAAGCAGGGCGGGACTGGCTCTGTCGCTTTGCAACGAAGCTTTGCGACTGTGGGCCTTCGCCAGAGAGCATCACATCCATCTTCTGGCAATATATCTTCCAGGCGTTCAAAACTCTTGGGCGGACACACTCAGTCGAGTTCTGCTTCCACACGAGTGGTCCCTCCACATGGACCAGGTAGCCAGGGTTTTTCGAATTTGGGGAACCCCGGACATAGACCTCTTTGCAAGTCCATGGAATGCCAAACTTCCCCGGTTCTGTTCCAGAATTCTGTGTCAGGGAGTTCAGGCTAAGGATGCCTTCCTCCTCCACTGGGGTCAAGACTTCCTTTATGCCTTTCCACCAATTCCCCTAATTCCCAAGACACTATTCAAGCTTCAGAGAGATCAAGGACCATGATCCTGATAGCACCACATTGGCCACGCCAAGTGTGGTACCCTCTACTTCTGCATCTCTCTCAAGCTCCTTCCCTGGACTTGGGCTCTGCACCAGACCTTCTGTCCCAGGAAGAGGGAACTTTGTGGCACCCAAACCCACAGTCGCTTCATCTCAGGGCTTGGTTGCTGAGGGCCTAGACCTTCAAGATTTTCATCTCTCTCAGCAAGTCAGAGATGTTGTTCATGCCTCTAGAAAGCCGCCTACTAGACGTTCCTATGCTTTCAAATGGAAAAGATTTACCATTTGGTGTTCAGGGAAAGGTCTAAACCCTCTTGCAATACCTCTGAATTCTCTACTAGAGAATCTCCTGCATCTATCCCATGCAGGTCTGAAAACAAATTCAGTAAGAGTCCATTTGAGTGCTATTTCAGCGTCCCTCAAGCCTCTCAATGGACAACCTGTTTCCTCTCATCCTCTTATAGCAAGATTCATGAGAGGCCTTCTTTTAACTAAACCTCCCATTAGACCACCTCCAGTGGCATGGGACTTAAACCTGGTTCTTGGCCAGCTTATGAAGCCACCCTTTGAACCTGTAGCCACCACCTCCTTGAAATTCCTTTCTTGGAAAGTTTTTTCTCATTGCAGTCACCTCAGCATGCTGCATCAGTGAGTTGCAAGCTTTGGTGGCTAATCCTCCTTATACAATGTTCCATCATGATAAGGTAGTCCTCAGGACCAATCCACACTTTATGCCCAAAGTGGTCTCGCCTTTTCATCTGAACCAAGAGGTATACTTACCTGTCTTTTTTCCAGGACCTCATGCATCAAATGCAGAGAGGAATCTTCATACCTTGGATTGTAAGAGAGCTCTTGCTTTTTACTTAAAAAGAACACAGCAACATAGAAAGTCTTCTCAAGTCTTTGTTGCTTTTGATCCTTCTCATTTAGTACTTCCAGTCTCTAAGAGAACACTGTCCAACTGGATTGCTCAGTGTATTTCTTTCGTCTACCAGAGTAGGAACATTTCTCTGGAGGGCCATGTCACAGTTTACAATGTGAGAGCCATGGCAGCCTCAATGGCTCATCTAAACTCTGTGTCCATCGACCAAATCTGTCGAGCGGCCACCTGGGCCTCGGTTCATACCTTCACAGCCCATTACTGTTTGGACAAGGACTCCCGCTGGGATGCCTTGTTTGGTCAGGCTGTTCTCAAACACCTGTTCCATTCTTAATCAACTCCTACCCACCTACCCTGGTCGGATGCCAGAGATCCATGGGAGGAGGTAGAGTACTTTTCAAGGAAACACAACCTGGGTTTTCTCCCTGGCATCTACAGCTAGGGAGTCCCCATATGTGAAGACTCATTCCTGCTTGTTCCTTGAGATAGCACAGTTACTTACCTGTAACAGGTGATCTCTGGGAACAGCAGGAATAAGTCTTCACATATGGTATTGTCGGTACCAACAGAGCCTGCACGGGAACACTCCCACAGCGCCTACCTTCCCGCCTTTTCCAACCGCCTCTCTCCAGTTCGAGTTTTAAAGCTGAGACAAAGAGAGAGAGAGGAAAGGAAAGATAGATCATCTTTCCTTTCCTCTCTCTCTCTTTGTCTCAGCTTTAAAACTCGAACTGGAGAGAGGCGGTTGGAAAAGGCGGGAAGGTAGGCGCTGTGGGAGTGTTCCCGTGCAGGCTCTGTTGGTACCGACAATACCATATGTGAAGACTTATTCCTGCTGTTCCCAGAGATCACCTGTTACAGGTAAGTAACTGTGCTTTCCAGGAATGAGATTTAAAGCCGGTCAGACTCCTGTCATCTCATCCTGATGCATTATGGGATCTGCAGCACTAATTTCAATGGTCAAAATCAGGGACTACAAATACCATGCTGCATCGCAATACAAATATAAATCCAGAACTGGCCAAAGTCTCACTCCTGGAACTGAGTAACTTGGCAACTCTGTGATTATCATCCATAAGGGCCCTTGTATAGCATGTAACAGATGCCACTGAGGGGTGGTTGCAAGGATTACGTGTGCTGCTGTTTAAATATCGTTGACTCCCAAAAATAACCCAGCAGGGGCTGTGGTGGGTGATCTGTATAAAGAACTGTATACTGCTTTTTAGCTTTGAAATTTTGTATTACAGTATTTTATAACAGCTACCGTAGCAACAAAGTTACAAACAAACATAACATTATAACACATACAACAAAATGTTGCTACGATGGTGCTAGAGCCTTAATGGAAAAAACGGTCCTGAAAGCAGAAAGCTCCCACCAATGATATGTTACAACCATGATCAAGAATAGTCACAAAGCTGAAATAATCTCAAATAAAGTGCACTCTAAACGCAATAAAGTCACTTAGCTGTGGGTTGAGACAGTTGTTCAGGTTCCACAATGCTTGTATTGGGTCAAGCATTGACATTTTGGGTCCCCCCTTAATAATGGTTTATGGACCTTTCCTCCAGGAACTTGTCCAAAACTTTTTTTTTTAAACCCAGCTACACTAACAGCCTTTACTACATCCTCCGGTAACAAATTCCAGAGTTTGATTACACGTTGAGTGAAAAAATATTTTCTTTTAGTCTTAAATAGTTTACCCTGTAGCTTCATTGCATGTTCCCATGTCTTTCTATATTCTGATAATGTAAACAATCAAGCTACGTTTACCCGTTCCACTCCGTTCATTAATTTATAGACTTCTATCATATCTCCCCTTAAATTTCATATGCCATTTTGATGCCCAGTCTTCCAATTTATCAAGATCCTCTTGCAATTTTCCACAATCCTCTTGCGTTTTAACAACTTTAAATAGTTTCGTCTCACCTGCAAATTTGATAACCTCACTTGTTGTTCCCTTTTCCAGGTCATTTATGAATATGTCAAAAAGCAGCGGACCCAGCACAGATCCCTGGGGTACACCACTATTCACCTTTCTCCATTGGGAAAATTGGCCATTTAGCCCTACCCTCTGCTTTCTATCTTTTAACCAGTTCCTGATCCACAATAGTACCATTGCCTCCTATCCCATGACTTTAGTTTTTCCAAAAGTCTCTGATGAGGGACCTTGTCAAAGGCTTTCTGAAAGTCCAAATACACAATATCAGCCAACTCACCTTTTGTCTACCTGTTTGTTCACACCTTCAAAAAAACCACAACAGATTAGTAAGAAAAGATCTTCCTTGTCTAAAGCCATGTTGGCTGTCTCCCATTAAGCCATGACTATATACATGTTCAGCAATTTTGTTCTTTATGATGGTTTCTATCATTTTTCCCGGTACTGACATCAGGCTCACTGGTCTGTAGTTTCCCGGATCACCCCTGGAACCTTTTTTAAAAATTGGCGTTATGTTCACCATCCTCCAATCTTCAGGTATTACAGATGATTTTTATGATAGTTCACAGATTACTAATAGCAGGTCTGCAGTCTCATATTTTAGTTCTTTCAACACCCTTGGATTTATACCATCCGGCCCAGGTGATTTGCTACTCTTCAGTTTATCTAATAGTTGTAATACATCTTCCTGATGTATCAATATTTCCTTCAATTCTTCTGCACCTTTAAATACCACTTCAGTCATGGGTAACATCCCTACATCTTCCTCAGTAAAGACCAAAGCAAAGAATTAATTCATTCTCTCCGCTATCGCCTTGTCGCCTCTTAGTGCCCCTTTAACCCCTCTATCATCTAATGGACCAACTGACACTCTCACAGGTTTTTTTTTACTATGAATGTACTTGGAAAAAGTCTTATTACACATTTTTTGTTTCTGCAGCAAGCTTCTTCTCAAATTCTCCCTTTGCCTGCCTTTATCAATGCCTTGCATGTAACTTGTGCTGTTTCCAGGTTTCGTCGTTTGGCTCTTTTTTTCCTTTTCTTGAAAGATGCTTTTTTGGCAACAGCCTCTCTGACCTTACCTTTAAACCATGCTGGCAGTTTTTTGGACTTCCATCCACTTTTCTTAAAGCGTGGAATGCAGCTGGTCTGGGCTTCCAAGATAGTATTTTTCAACAACATCCAAGCTTGATGTAAGTCTTTAACATTTGCAACGGCTCCTTTTAGTTTTTTCTTAACTATTTATTTTCCTCATTTTATCGTAGTCTCCCTTTCGAAAGTTAAAAGGTAGTACTGTGGATTTCCTTACTATCCCTCCTCCACTAATTACATCAAACTTGATCATGCTATGATCACTATTGCCAAGTGGCCCCAACACCCTTATCTTTTGCACCAGATCTGGTGTTCCACTAAGGACTAGGTCCAATATGGCTTCCCCTCTGGTCGGTTCATGAACCTGCTGCTCCAAGAAGCAGTCATTTATTTCATCTAGGAACTTTATCTCCCTAGCATGTCCTGCCATGACACTGACCCAGTCGATACCGGAGTAATTGAAATCACCCATTATTAGTACTGTGCTGTAATGTTAGCTTCCTTGATTTCTTTGAGCATTCCATCATCCATTTGTTCATTCTGGCCAGGCGGTCGATAGTACACCCCCACTGCTATCACCGTCCCCTTTTTACATGGAATTTCAGTCCATAGAGATTCTACAGCAAATTTTGTTTCCTGCAAAACTTTAATCCTTTCTGTGCCTTTGTTTAAGGTTCTACCTGCTGCTCTGTGCAGGTTACTCCTCCTCTGTGCCTTTGCTTATGGCTCTACCTGCTGTTCCAAACTTACACGTTTTGCTTTGATTCCATCCTGAGTGTCTGTTCCATATCTTTTTGAATTCTGTCAGTGTTTTTCGCTCCCACCACCTCCTTGGGGATGGGGGGGGGGGGCGGGGGGGGGTCATTCCAGGGTTCCACCACTCTTTCTGTGGAAAAGTATTTCCTGATGTTGCTTTTAAGTTTACCTCCTTGCAACTTCTTTCACGTCCTCTCATTCTACAGCTTACCCATCTTTGACAAAGGTTTTTGTTCATCAGCACCCTTTAAGTATTTAAATGTCTTTATTATATCCTCCCTCTTGTCCCTCCTCTCTCCTCTGCAGTACACATACTTAGATCTTTTCTCATATGTTCGATGTAAACCAAACAGCTTGTTGTTATGGTCTTTATGTTATAATGTAAACCGCGCTGATGCCGAATAGTGCGGTATATAAGAACTTGTAATAAATAATAAATAAATAAATATGCCACCTTGTGCAGGTTGCATATTGTTTTGGTCACCTTCCTTTGAACTGTTTCAAGTCTTTTTATATCCTTTGCAAGATACAGTCTCCAAAACTGAACACAATTTTCCAAGTAAGGCCTCGCCAAAGACCTGCAAGGGGGCATTAATACTTGCGCCTTCCTGCTGGTAATTCCTCTGTATGCAGCCTGACAAGCCCCTGCCTTGTCACACTACTTTGCCATCTTGAGACCCTCTGATACTATCACTCCGTACACACAAGCGTCTCTCACCTTATCGTGTACAGCTCCTTTGGGTTTCTACATCCCAAGTGCCTGCACTTCTTTGTATTAAAATTCAATTGCCAAGCATTAGACCAGTCTTATAATTTTTGTAGATCTTTTCTCATGGTGTTTGCTCCCTCCAAAGTGTCCACTCTTGCAAATAGTCATGTCTGCAATAAGGCAACCTTTTTATTTTAACCCTTCGGCAATATCGCCTACAAAGACATTGAACAGTAGTGGTTCCAGGACTGATCCCTGAGACACTCCACTATTCAACCTCCTTTCTTCAGAGTGAGTTCCCAACAGCTGTCATCGAACCCCTAAGGGACATCCTCCATAAATGCCTCACAATAGAAACACATGTGGATAACACCCATACACACAATCACCACCCATACACCAAGACCAAGGGGATTACTCATAATTTCATAACTGTTGTGTACTGTATTTTAAATTTTTCAAATACGTATTTAATTTTCTACTGTGAAAGTTACTGGCTGATTTGTACCGCTTTCTTACTAGTTACTATCTGTTGGCATGGGCAAGGTTAGATGAAGGAATGGACTATCTAGGAACATTAGAGTCTAAAATTTAGGAGGTGTGCTGTCAGATGTTCTCAGCACTGTGGAGGTTAGGACTTGTAATTTGTCTTGCTTTTTTTTCATGATTTTTACACACAGTAAAATCAATAGAAGGTATGGAAGCTAGAAGGAAGGCTAACATGTCTGGACATCTTTTCAGACTTTAAAACCTCTATCTGCAGTTCTGTAATCTCCCCTCCACCTCATGAAATTGAGCCTGCCATGCCTGCTTCTAATGTAAATAGCAGAGACTATGGGTAGGGCCCAGCCAATGGGAAGGTGGGGAAATTTACTGTGCTTTACCAGTTTTGGTTTGTGTGTAGTGGGTGATAGAAGAGAAAGGAAGCCTTCCACTCCCACAAAAAAAAAGCCTCAATGCATTTCTCTAGGAAAAGCTATTACAACAGTTACAGCATATTAACACTGATTAACTGTAACATACCAATTATGCAATTGTACCTGTCAAACAGCCCTCCCCTCTTACCACCTCTCCCGATCATACGGAGAACAAACCAACCCACAAAGATACATGTAAGCACACAAAACTGCTAGATAATAAATAAGCAAAACAGAGGGACACGCTCTTAAGGACACTACATTCATAAGAGAGACACTCGCTGGAAAGAATTTCATGAATCATGCTTTCCCCAGATGTTTGCTTCTAAATTTGTGGTTCCCCATTCTTTATTAGATGAGCCTCGGTCCCTGTTCTGTGCATCTGTGAGGTGAAGGGTTCTGCTAGCATATGTTCCTGGGTAGGGATATGTAGCAGTCCCATTTGTGATTCCTCCAATAGGAGAAGTATGAGTGTTCTAGGACCCAAAGTACTATTTGCAATGTTCCCTTTTCAAAAGGTTGTTGCACATTGAGTCCTAGGAAATGGCATTGTTTTGGTATGATGTTTGAGATATACGAGTGTGATCAAAAAGTATTGAGACTTGTATGATAACACAAGAAGTATAACACTGACGGTTATTGCACTCTTGTCTCCTTCAAAGTAATCACCTTACGATAAAACACACTTCTCCCAGTATTCCTGCCACTGCTGGAATCAATTTTGAAATGCCTCTTTCGTTATGCTGTGAAGCTGCTGTGTTGAATTTTGCTTAATGGTCTCCAAGTTGTCAAATTTCCTTCTTTTCAGTGGTAATTTCAGTTTTGGAAACAAGAAAAAGGCACAGGGTGCGTGGTCAGATGAGTATGGAGGCTGATGGACTTGTTCAATTTGGTGTTTGCCATTATCGTGATGAAGCCAACCATTCACCATTCCTGTGCAACTCGGGCCTCTTACGTTGAACTGCATCTCTCAAATGACTCTGACCTTGGATGTAGTACTCCTTATTGATGGGTTGGCCTTTTGGAGCATGCTCATGTTGAACAATACCTCGGTAATCAAAGAAAACTGAGCATGACCTTGACATTGCTCCTCACCTGATGGGCCGCCTTGGGTCTAGGAGAGTTTGGAGTCTTCCACTGTGAGGACTGAACCTTAGTTTCTGAGTCATAACCATAAACACACAATTCATCATCTGTAATCTTTTGTGTGAAATCTGAGACATTATCAACACATTCTAACAACTCCCTAGCTGCATACAGTGTATTTTCTTTTTGGTCAGGGGTCAGGAGTTTCGGCATGATTGTTGCAGACACACATCTCATCCCCAAATAGACAGTAAGAATGGATTCTACCAACCCAAAACTGATGTCCATGTCCTCTGCAAGCTCCCTGTTAGTCACTTGATGATTTGAGCGTATTGCAGCACGCACTGCTTCAACTTTGTTTTCATTCCTGCTTGTGGATGGCCTTCCAGAATGTTTGTCACTGTCAGCACTTTGGCGGCCCTCTTGGAAACGTTTGTGCCAGTCATAAACTCGAGCATAACTCATGCATTCGTTGCCACACACTTGCTGTAACTTGTCATAAGTCTCTGCATGAATCTCCAAGTTTCTGGCAGAATTTAATGCAAATTCACTGTTCAATTTTTTTTTTCAGTCATCGTAAATCTGGTGGACTGCTTTTACACAATACCAAACATCATGTGATTAAAAAAAAAAAAGTACAAGTGTGTTGCAGCCATGCTACACTGCACATGCAGAGCACATAACTAGAGCACTGCGTGCTTAATAGCATCATGTTGTGATGTATTGTTGGTATAGCTACACAAGAAGTCTCGATGCATTTTGATCACACCTCGTAGATTCTGAATATCATTTTTTGTAAGGTTGCATTTTACTTCACAAAGTATCTGGCAGTGGAATGTAAGTGGTGGTCCTGATTATGATAGGTTTTAATATGTATGTATTTTCTAGTTTTGAGTTGTAAGGCAAATGTGTTAGCTCTATTGTTAAAGAATGTGAAGTGTGTTATCTCTAGGAACAAGCAGGAATGAGTCTTCACATATGGGTACGTTGGTACCGATGGAGCCTGCGCGGGAACTCTCCCCAGCGTCCAAAAAGAAAGCCTTTGGGAGCATCCCACACGCATGTGCACTGCCTTCCCGCCCATTCACTTCTCTCTCATCAGTTTTCTGTTTTCCGCGGAGCCGGCAGGACGTATTCCTGTCACCACAGAAATGTTTATTTTTTTTTTATTCTTGTTTTTTGTGGTCACGTCTGCCTTCCCTCGATGCCACCGGTACTGCCGGTGCTTTTCTTTCTTTTTTACTAAAAATTTCTTCTTTTTTCTAAGGAATTTTTCCTGTTTAGTGCCTGATGGTTTCTAGGCCACTAGGCCTCTATCCTTTCCATTATGGGAAAGCCAGCCACTATCCTTAAGAAATGCTCAAAGTGTGGTGGTACAAATATATTTTTAGACTCTCATACTTGGTGTCTAAAATGTTTAGGTCCTGACCATTGCCCACTGGAGTGTCTCTCCTGCAGGAGCTCAAATAGAAGAAGTCTTCAGGATCGAGCACAACTCGATACCCGGTTCACATCAGAATATCTTCTATCTCCAGGAACAAGCAGGAATGAGTCTTCACATATGGGTATCATCGGTACCGACAGAGCCTGCGGGGGAACGCTCCCCAGCGTCCAATAAGAAAGCTTTTGGGAGCATCTCACAGCGCCTGCGTACTGCCTTCCCGCCTTTCCCAACCGCCTCTCTCCAGTTCTTCTTTTCTGCGGAGCCAGCAGGTCGTGTTTCTGTCACCGCAGAAGAAGTTCTTTATTTTTTCTTAATTCTTTTGGTCCGCGTCTGCCACCTTCAACGTCGGACCGGTACCGCCGGTCTTTTCTTTTCTTTCTTTCAAAAAAAAAAATTATTTTCTTCACTGTGCATTTTCAGTTTTTGGTCCTTAGGCCTAAAAATATTTTCCTCATGGAGAAGCCCACCTCCAGGTTTAAAAAGTGCACAAAATGTGGCGGTACTATTTCTGTCACCGACACCTATGACTGGTGTCTAAAATGTTTGGGGCCTGACCATTCCATTATGGATTGTATGTCCTGTACCATGATGTCTAAAAGAGGTCGGCAGAACCGAGCAGCCAAGCTCAGTACCCTGTTTCCCTCTGATGCAGCTTCGGTGGCATCGATGTCTTCCAGGGCTGCTTCTTCCTCCCATGGATCTCAGGTAACCAAGCATAAATCTAGCCGGTCCTCGAAGGGTAGATCTCCCTCCAAGCATCGAGATGCCTCCGGGCTTGCCCTCGAGGATTCCGCACCGGCAAAACTACCCCGGCGGGAAGCTCCGGCTTCCAAAGCATTGTCTATGGGGTCACAGGTTGACATTGATGGCTCGGCCTCGACAGATCACCTGTTGCCGTGTTCTGGGGTACCGGTGGCTCCCACTGGTACCGACATCCAGACATAGGTGGTGTCGATGGATCAGAAGATTCTGACCATGCAGCGCATCCTAACGGCATTCATACAGGCTGCGACGCCTCCGGTACCGCAACAATCCCCGTTGTCGGTACTGGCTCTGGCACTGGCATCACTCACGGTGCCGGTACCGATTGCATCGGCATCGCCTTCAGTGTCGACTGCAACGGTACCCTGTCCTATGATGCCCATCGGTACCGAACTGGTACCGGTTATTCCCGATACCGATCCTACTCGGTACGGCTATAGGGCTTTACAGGAGCATCCAGACAGGCGATACTTCGATTCCTCTGAAGACTGAGTCTGAGGGTTCTGTCAAGGCATCGATACTTCTTCCTCAGGAGTCGTCTTCTCCTAAACGAAGAATGTCTCCTCCAGAAGACTTGTCTTTTCAAGACTTCATTAGGCAAGTGGCTAGGGGCCTCTCCATCACAGTTGCCCCTGAGTCAGAACCCAGAGCCAAGGAGTTAGATATTTTACAATATCCTAAAACTCCAAAAGAGGCAGCTACTTTACCTATCCATGAGATTCTGTATAATCTCATGTTGAGGATGTGGGAGACACCGCTTACCACCTCTCCTCATTCTCACAGGCTAGACACCATGTATCGTGTCCCTTCTTGTCCTGGATTCCACAAGACTCAGCTTCCTCACCGCTCTATTGTGGTAGAGTCTGCCATGAGAAAGATAAAGAGTGCAAAGAGACACTCATCTAATCCTCCAGGACGTGAATGCAGGACCCTAGATGCTTTTGGCCGAAGGGTTTTTCAAGCTTCTATGCTAGCTGCCAGGATCAACTCCTATAGTCTCTATATATGAATGTTTCTAAAAGAAGTCACAGTTCATCTGCAGACTTTAACCCCTTTCATTTCGGAGGATAAAAGGCAAGAGTTTCTCACTTGGCTCTAACATGCCCAAGATGCCTCCAAATTTTCCAACCGTGCAGCCTTTGACTCTTTTGAGTGTGTAAGCAGAGCCTCGGCTATTGCCATAGGGGTACGCAGAATTGCTTGGCTACGAGCTTCTGATTTGGAGCTCTGGGTCCAAGATGAATTAGGGAACATCCCTTGTACAGGTGAAAACTTTTTTGGTAAGGATTGGCAAGCAAAGGCCAATCAGATGGATGCTGGAAACTCTGCTTTGGATCTACTTTCAAAGTCTACCTCTGCTCCTGTTAAGAAAAGACTGTTTAAAAAGACATCTTTTTCCAAAAAGGGAAGATACTATCCTGCTTATGGTCAGCAGGCATCTTTTGCAGGTCGTTTTGCTGCAAAGCGTCAGCAACCACCTAAACAGGCCAAATCGAAGGCTGCTAGGCCTTCCATCACCCAGCAGCCTCAGCCTCCTCAGGGCCTTTGACTTGCAACTAGAGAGCTTAGCCTTTCTGGCTCTGGAGGGCCCAGAGCCCCTTACCATTCCAGGAAGGTTGACTTACTTTGCTCCCAGATGGGAACAAATTGCAGCAGAGCAATGGACACTCTCTATCATAAAGGAAGGGTACAAGCTTCATTTCTTAAGCCTTCCCCCTCACACCATAGTGAAACAGTTCAATTCTCCAACATCTCTCCTCAACCTGGGTCAGGAGATTGCCACCCTTCTTGCCCAAGGGGCAATAGAAGACGTACCTCTTCTTCAACAAGGCACAGGGTTCTACTCCCCTTATTTTCTTATCCCAAAAAAAACAGGGTGCAACAGACTCATCTTAGATCTCAGAGAATTGAACAAATTTCTATTCAAGGAGAAATTCAAGATTTCTCTCAGTGCTCTGCTTCCATACCTTCAGAGTCAGGACTGCCTTTGTTCTCTAGATCTCAAGGATGCGTACACCCATGTCCTCATCCATCCAACACACAGAAGGTTCCTTCGGTTCCTTTTTGGAGAAAAGCACTACCAATACAGGGTGCTTCCTTTCGGTCTGGCCTCCGCACCAAGGGTGTTGACGAAATGCATGGCAGTAGTAGCTGCATTTCTACGCACTCTAGGAATATTCGTTTTCCCATATCTGGACGACAGGCTCATTCGAGCTCCCTCTCAGTCAGAGGCCAAGACTTTTCTAACCTGCACAATGCGTGTCCTTCAGTATTTGGGACTGGTAATAAACATCCCAAAATCCAATCTCACCCCTACTCAATCTCTGGAGTTTATAGGGGCTTTGCTGGATACCACAACTGCAAGGGCCTATCTTCCTCAGGCTCGTTGCCAACGCTTGGTGCAGTTAGCCTCCCAAATACAGTTAAAGTCCCATTTAACTGCTTTGGAAATGTTACAACTCTTAGGCCACATGGCAATCCACCATGCATGTGGTTCCATGCTCTCCTTCACATGAGGGCAGCTCAATGGACTTTGTCCACCCAATGGACTCAGGCATCAGGTTGCCTGTCAGACAAAATAGCAAACTCCAGTCGCCTTTTTTGGTCTCTCCAGTGGTGGAAGTCCTCTCAAAACCTCCTGCTGGGGTCCCCTTTTCAGCAGTCACTACCCCAAGCAACCCTTACAACAGCTGCCTCTCCAATGGGTTGGGGAGCTCATCTGCAAGATCTCTCCACCCAGGGCATCTGGTCTCCACAGGAGACTTCTCTATGCATCAATCTCTTGGAGCTCAGAGCAATATTCTTAGCTCTGAGTGTTCCACTCCCTGCTCAGCTACAGGACAGTCCTCATACACACGAACAACCAAGTAGCCATGTTCTTTGTGAACAAGCAGGGAGGGACTGGCTCTGTCACTTTGCAACGAAGCTTTGTGACTGTGGGCCTTCGCCAGAGAGCATCAGATTCATCTTATGGCAGTATATCTTCCAAGCGTTCAAACCTCTTGGGCAGACAGACTCAATCTAGTTCTGCTTCCACACGAGTGGTCCCTCCACATGAACCAGGTAGCCAGGATTTTTCGAATTTGGGGAACCCCAGACATAGACCTCTTTGCAAGTCCGTGGAATGCCAAACTTCCCCAGTTATGTTCCAGAATTCCGTGTCAGGGAGTTCAGGCCAAGGATGCCTTCCTTCTTCACTGGGGTCAAGACTTCCTTTATGCCTTTCCACCCATTCCCCTAATTCCCAAAACACTTCTCAAGCTTCAGAGAGACCAAGGTTCTATTATTCTCATAGCACCACATTGGCCACGCCAAGTGTGGTACCCTCTACTTCTGCATCTCTCTCAAGCTCTCTCCCTGGAGTTGGGCTCTGTACCAGATCTTCTATCCCAGGAAGACGGAACGTTGTGGCACACAAACCCCCAGTCTCTCCATCTCAGGGCCTGGTTGCTGAAGGCCTAGACCTTCATGTTTTTCATCTCTCTCAGCAAGTCAGAGATATTCTTCTTGCTTCTAGAAAGCCTTCCACTACACTTTCTTATGCTTTCAAATGGAAAAGATTTACCATTTGGTGTTCAGAGAAGGGTCTTAACCCTTTTGCAGTACCTTTGAATTCTTTACTAGAGTATCTTCTGCATCTATCCCATGCAGGCCTTAAAACGATTTCAGTAAGAGTCCATTTGAGTGCTATTGCAGCGTCCCTCAAGCCTCTCAATGGACAGCCTATTTCCTTTCATCCTCTTATAGCAAGATTCAAGAGAGGCCTTCTTTTAACTAAACCTCCTATTAGACCACCTCCAGTGGCATGGGACTTAAATCTGGTTCTTGGCCAGCTTATGAAGCCACCCTTTGAACCTTTAGCCACCACCTCCTTGAAATTTCTTTCTTGGAAGGTTATCTTTCTCATTGCAGTCACCTCAGCACGCCACATCAGTGAATTGCAAGCCTTGGTGGCTAATCCTCCTTATTCAAGGTTCCATCATGATAAGGTAGTCCTCAGGACCAATCCACACTTTATGCCCAAAGTGGCCTTGCCTTTTCATCTGAACCAAGAGGTATACTTACCTGTCTTTTTTCCAGGACCTCATACATCAAGTGCAGAGAGGAATCTTCATACTTTGGATTGTAAAAAAGCTCTCGTCTTTTACTTACACAGCAACATAGAAAGTCTTCTCAACTCTGTTGCTTTTGATCCCTCCCATTTAGTACTTCCAGTTTCTAAGAGAACACTGTCCAACTGGATTGCTCAGTGTATTTCTTTCGCCTACCAGAGTAGGAACCTTTCTCTGGAGGGCCATGTCACATCTCACAATGTGAGGGCCATGGCAGTCTCAATGGCTCATCTAAACTCTGTGTCCATAGACCAAATCTGTCAACCGGCCACCTGGGCCTCGGTTCATTCCTTCACAGCCCATTACTGTTTGGACAAGGACTCCCGCCGGGATGCCTCGTTTGGTCAGGCTGTTCTCAAACACCTGTTCCATTCCTAATCAACTCCTACCCACCTACCCTGGTTGGATGCCAGAGATCCATGGGGGGAGGTGGAGCCCTTTTCAAGGACACACAACTCTGGGGTCTCTCCCTGGCATCTGCAGCTAGGGAGTCCCCATATGTGAAGACTCATTCCTGCTTGTTCCTGGAGATAGCACAGTTACTTACCTGTTGTAACAGGTGATCTCTGGGAACAGCAGGAATAAGTCTTCACAACCCACCCACCTCCCCTAGGAGTTGTATCTCTCTATCTTTCCTTCCCTCTCTCTCTCTCTCTCTCTCTCAGCTTTAAAACTCGAACTGGAGAGAGGCAGTTGGGAAAGGCGGGAAGGCAGCACGCAGGCGCTGTGGGATGCTCCCAAAAGCTTTCTTATTGGACGCTGGGGAGCATTCCCACGCAGGCTCCGTTGGTACCGACGATACCCATATGTGAAGACTTATTCCTGCTGTTCCCAGAGATCACCTGTTACAGGTAAGTAACTGTGCTTTCTCACAGGATCAGGTAACCAAACAAAAGTCTGTTAAGACTAGCCAGTCTTCGAGTGGTAGATCTCCTTCTAAGCATTGAGATGCCTCTGGTGTTGCCCTCGGACATTTTGGCAATAAAGCCCCGACGGGAGTCTTCGGGCTCCAAAGCATTAATGGGGCTTCAGTTTGTTCCCGAGGTTCTTACCTCCATGGACATGCCTGGGCCAAGCATGGCTGCTTCGAGCGGTACCGACACCCCGGCATCGGCTATGGTGATGGATGAGATATTCCTCACCGATGAACGTAAGTCTGGCGAATCTCTCAGATACTTTGGTACCGCTGGAGTCACTGCAGACTGTTCCCCGACTATCGGTATCGGCTTCTGTACCGGTACCGGTATCGGTACTGTCGATGCTTGCTTAGACAGACTCGCTTCCTTCGATGCCGATCCTGGAATCGCTCTCTAGCATGGAGGATTCGGTACTGACTCATCTCGGTACCGACCTCAGACGGTACCGAAGATATCTCTTTAAAGAAAATCCGATGCTTCATCCTTTCAAATCTTCCGATCCCGATGACTGGGATGAATCTATTGGTACCAAGGCTGAATTTTCAACAATTCCAGCTTTTACCCTCATTTCAGAGGGTCCTCCTCAAGGGAGATTTCTTTTCAAGCTTTTCTGCTTGATATGGCAAAGTTGCTTGCTATTTCTATACTAGTTGAAGAATCTATACCAGGGGATTCAGAAACTCTGCAATTCCCCTGGATTCCAAAGGAGGTGATCATGCTTCCTTTGCATCAGATCTTACCGGATCTTCTATTAAGAATGTGGGAAACTCCTTTAACGTTATCCCCAACTTCTAAAACACTTGACACTATGTACAAGGTGCCATCTTCTCCAGGTTTTCAAAAGACTCAACTTCCTCATCATTCTATTGTTGTAGAATCAGCAATGAGAGGTGTATTAAGAGTGCAAAGAAGCACTCCTCTTATCCGCCAGGTCGTGAGTCTAGGATTTTAGATGCCTTTGGATGTCGATGCTTCCAGGCATCCATGCTTTCAGCAAGAATTATCTCATATATTTTCTATATGGGATTATCTCTTGAAGAGGTCACAAAGAATTTAAAGCTTTCGAACCCTTTTTTTCAAGAAGATAATAGAGCAGATTATTTCTTATTAGTCAGTCATGCTCAAAATGTCTCTAAGTTCCTTAATCGTGCTTCCCTGGACTGTTTTGAGACTATTAGCAGAACTTCTGCTATAGCCATAAGGGCACTACGCATGGCCTGGCTCCAAGCTTCAGACTTGGACAAATGGGTAGAAGAAAGGCTGGCTAATACTCCTTGTACTGGTGAAAATCTCTTTAGCTTGGAATAAAGCATCCTTGTTAATCAGTTGAACACTGATATTGTTGCTTTCAGAGGATTGTCAAAACTTTCCTCTATCCCAGCTACTAAAAAAAACTCCTAAAAAACTTTATCCCCCTAGGGGAAAAAAGTTTTATCCATCTTGTTCCCATCATGCAGATGTTTCCAAAGAAGGGCAACATCAAACCAGGCTAAGAAAATCAAAACCTCAACAGGCTCAGCAAACTCAGCAGTCGCAGGGTTTCTGATATTTTATTCATTAAATCTTTTTCCTGTTTGAGGTTTAGAACCGCTAACCTACTTCTTATCAACAGAAGCATCTACAGTTCATCTCATCCTTACTGAGATATCAATGATACACTGACTCGATCCTCGACTGTAGGCATGAATCTCTTGCCACAAGAGAAATCCATTATTTTAGCTCCTAGAGCTGTTGAAGATAATCATGCCTTACAGGTAACAGGTTTCTCCTCTCCTTTTTGAAGGAAAAAGAGGAGTAACAACTAATAACAAGGTAGGCTATGCCCTTCACCTTGACAGTTTTCCTGTATGAGGATATCTCATAGTTTTGACTGCAGGGGGGCTTTACCTTTTTTAGAGACTTACCAAATTGTAAGTCTTCATAACTCTATTACTTTCTATCCCTCTTAGTCGAGACATTCAGTCTGAGTGATACTATTCAACTGGAGGGCTTACTTTTTAAACCCATAGGATTTTCTTCAATACCTACTCCGGTAAGTGGTTTCCATACAGAGCTTTCTTCCCCTTTGCAATCTTCTCAAAATTTTCTTTTAAGACAGCTTATCAGACCATAATTGAGTTTTACCACTCCTAATTATGTCTGTTGGTCCTTTTCCAATCTATAGGACCTAACTTTTTCTGCTGCCTTAATAACAAATAATTCCAAGAGAGGTTCCAAAACCTACTTGGACAATTTATCATTGCAGGCAACCGGCCTGTCTACTATTCTTAGCCAGCTTCAATTCTTTTTGGCTCCAACAGAATAGATTAGGTTGCACACTGGCAATTAAACAGCCAGATCTCACCTAAGCAACCTACAACATGCTCTCTGCAATTATACAAAAAAGCTCTGCAACTATGGGCCTTTGCCAGAGAGCATCAGAGCCATTCCTAGTAGGCAACTTCCAGATGGTTAAAAAGGCTTTGTCCAGTCATGCTCCTTCATGACTGGTTTTTCCTACTCTTACCATCTTCCATAAAATTTCCTTTTAAGGAAAAGGAACCAGGGCTTAGACCACGTGAAAGCATAAAGAATTGCTCAATTCCCTGGGTTGTTCCACATCTCCAGTGGAGCTCTTACAACAGGGATGCATTCCTTTTCACTGCAGTCGGTCCTTGTCTAGTGCATTCCTTCTACTTCCCAATACTTCATTGAAGCTTATGCTGAACAAAGAACGCATAATACTCATATTGCCCTCATAGAGGGGCAAACATGGTATCCCATTATATTGCGTCGTCTTCTCCACACTGAAGTTATAGAAGGATCCAGACTTGTTGTTTTAAGACTAAGGATCTCCTCTGCACCCCTTCGCGTAGGTCTCAATTTCTGGTTATTCAGAGGCTAGAATTTTTAAAGAAATCTAGACCTCTCCTTCTAAGTAAGAACATTCCACTGGTTTCCATGTAACCTTCTCCATGGTTTCTTCCACGTGTAACGAGAAAGAGATTCTCTATCTATATTCTCAAGTAGATCATACCCCTTCTTGTTGTTAAGTGAATATCTCTATCTCTCTATCTATCTATCTATCTATATCTATATATATGACTTTGAAAGATTTGTTGCTGGTCCATATTAATGCTGTTCAGCATACCATAGCGTTTTACATGGACAGCCAATTTCTATGGTAATTAGAAACTACCTTCTTTTACCGTAACCTCTCCGGTTACGTTGCATCTGAAGCTCTCCATGTAAAGTCATTATCCTAAGTGACATCACTTAGGGAAGACATTACTGATCTTCAAGAAATTGGAGGCTACACCGCCTACTACAAATGTTCTGTTTCTTTCTTTTGGATAGAGGGGTCTTAAAGACCTATCCTTTTTCTGCAAACCAGTCAGATTTATCTCCTCTCTTTCCTAGAGCCCTATTCTGTTCCAAGGACAAAGAGCTTCAAACTTTGGCCTACAGAAGCTTTAGCTTCTCCTCCAAAGTCCAACCTCATTAAACTCCCCCAGTTTTTTCTTCTGGGATTAGTTCTAGCCATTAAGGCTTTTGATCTCTGCCTGTATTGCAAAATTTATTTTCCTCTACTTCACAGTGAGGTAATTTCTGTGAGGATAATGTACTGGCTCTTAGCACCAGACCCATATTAGCCTCAACAAATACTTTCGCAATACTTTTGAGTAAGGTCCACATTAGAAAATTGGAATTCAATATTTACTAACATTTATGATCTACACAAGGACTCCCCTCTAGATGCCTTGTTTAGTCAAGCTGTTCCACAGCACACCCTTTTTAATTCCACTCCTACTCTCCATCCCTTGGATGCCTGAGTTTCTGGGAAACAGCATGGCCCATCTATTAGATTTGCAACATGCTGGGTCCTCCTCTAGGCATCTCTAGCTTGGGAGTCCCTATATATGAAGACTCATTCCTGCTTGTTCCTGGAGATAGCACAGTTACTTACCTGTAACAGGTGATCTCTGGGAACAACAGGAATAAGTCTTCACAACCCACCCACCTCCCCTAGGAGGAGTTCTCTCTCTCTCTCTCTCTCTCTCTAATTTGTCTACTTCCCTCCTTCGGTCTCAGCTACAAACCCAACTGATGAGAGGGAAGTGAATGGGTGGGAAGGCAGCGCGCATGCGTGTGGGATGCTTTCAAAGGCTTGCTTTTTGGATGCTGGGGAGCGTTCCCGCGCAGGCTCCGTCGGTACTGACGTACCCATATGTGAAGACTTATTCCTGCTGTTCCCAGAGATCACCTGTTACAGGTAAGTAACTGTGCTTTACAGGACCATGATTCTTTTCCGTTCTGTGTAGACTCCAGGCTTTATGTCCCATGTAGAAGAATTAATTAAATAATATCAAATAGTAGTTTTACTGGCTGGCTGAAACTGACTGGGATTTGGATTTAGTTCATATAGTAGTAGTAGTAGTTTCAAGGCAAATTTATATTCGGAGTATAATGGAGATTTCCCTGCTCACAGAGGACTAGAATTTGTACCTGACCTTTATGCATAAAACACTAAGTTGTGGGGGTTTTTTGGGTGTTTTTTTAATGTGGAAGAGGGGGAGAGCTGTGATGTTGGTGTGCTGTGCAGAAATGTTTCTTTGTCCCTTGCATAGCTGCTTTGCCCTCTCTATTGCCTCCCCCAAATACTTCTGTCTAGAGATGTTACTGATAGCCTCACTCTTCTCTCTTCTCTACATCATTTTACTTCTCCTAGCCTATTATCTCTCTCCTTCCGTAAATCATCCCCTCCCCACCTAGCACTTGCCAGTCCACTGCTCCTCCTTCCAGGACTCTCCCCTGACCCTCATGCAGCCAGGCACCCACTCGGTCTTCTCCTGAGGCCAGCTCTCCTCATTACCTTTTTAATTTTCATTTTGGCCTGCTGTTGCTGCTACCAGGGCTGGCAGCATTGCAATGTCACTGCAGCACGCCTGAAAGCACTCGTGCATGTGTGCAGTCTCGCAGCCTGGTGAGAATAGAAAATCCCAACAGGAAACACAGGGATGCCCACTGAGCAGGTTTAGCGGCAATCATTCTTGTAGTACTGAGGCAGCGGTGAAGCTGATTAATCAGATGAGACAGCTGGAGCTGCCTTTAGATGGCTGACATGTACCCAAGTGTCAGTATCATTCAGTCCAGCAGCGAAAGGGGAAGCAGCGGTGACAATGTGGGGTCCTGAAAAGGTAGGGCAGTCCCAGGATGCACGAACACAATTTCTTTTGTAAACAGTGGTCCCTCAGGAAAACAAGGTAACAAGGAGGAACTGGATTCAGACTACTACACGATCAGCAATTTCTTGGAGCGCAATCCAGAGACCTGCAAGGTAAGAACAGAGACTAGCATGAACCGGAACCAGAGACTGCGGTAAGTTAGTTGTGCGCATGCGCTGGCCAGTGGCCATTTCATGTGGTGTCGGATGCAGTCTTTTGATCGGGCTGTTGCGCAACTGAAACAAACACATCGGTAATCCCTGTAGCCAGGTCATGTGACCAGAAGCACAAATCTTTCTAAGTTGAGTTTTCAAAATGCCGTTACATCGCTCAACAAGACCATTAGAAGTAGGCTTATACACAAACATATTTCCACTGAACAGGAAGATGTTGAATGATTGCAGATACAAGAGCATTGCGAAAATGAGAACCATTATCAGAATATATGATTTTAGGAATGCCAAATCGGGGTGGTATTTGTGTCTGCAGAACCTCTACTACTTCTTCGGCAGTCTCTTTGCTGCAGGGGAAAGCCTCAATCCACCGAGACCAAGGGCAAACCCACACCAAAAGGTACCGTTTCTGGGCACATCTATGAATCATGTCAGTGAAATCTACATACCAGGACTCAAAAGGACCATTCAGAACTGGAAGGTGACCTTTACCCATAACTTTTCCCCCTGGTTGAGAGTTCAGGATATACACAGGACATTTAGCTACAACATCCTGAATACGATTTTTCATGTGCGGGCACCAAAAGGTATCCTCTAGCATCCCGTGAATTTGTACAGCACTGGAATGGTAGACGACATGTATGAGATCTGTTAGGCGTTTCAGCGCTACAAAACAAAGTTTCCCAGATGGGTGAACCCATACATTCTTAATTTGGGAACAACCTAATCTCTCCCAGTTGCCTATCTCATAAGCAGTGGCATCCTTCTGATAATCAATTAGATCAGGTAAGTTTTTGACCGGGTGACCGATAAGGTCATGGGAACATTACTGGTTACTACTTTTGCCAACTGATCCGCCAACGCATTGCCCATCTGGCAGAAGGAGTCTCCTTGTGTGTGCACAGGAACCCATTCACAGTACAGAAACAAATTGTTCAGTTTTCGATTTTCCAAGCACTCATAAATTTGCTGTATTTCATCAAGATGTGCTACTGCACTAGCTGAAGAAGTGATGAAACCTCTCTGTAACCATTTCAGATGGAGTTATGTCAGTACTCGAGCTGTGTAGTGGGAGTCTGTGAAAATAACAATGTGCTGTTTTTCCTGATGTAATAAGACTGCCAAGACAGCACAGAGTTCAGCTCCTTGGGCACTGTAAGTACTTGGTAGGTGATATTGTAATACATCCAGGATATCACCAGAAGGGGATATCTGCACTGCACTGAAACCAGAGCACAACGGTGTCTCTGAACCATCAGTAAACCAGATAGCTGAGTCAGGGGGCATTTCATAGAATGCCAAAACATTATCTGCAAAGGCAAATGTGGGGACCTTGTCCCCTTCCTCACCAACAGTAACAGAGACTAAATTCTGTAAGTAGCCAAAAGGATGACCTGCAAGAAATGGCTTGATAAGGATGTGACTTCGCAGCAGAGCAGCACATACCTGGTGCACTCTGTGTGAGATAAAGTGAAGAGTATTACTGCATAACAATGCTTCCACATCACCAAAGCAATACACAGTGAGTCGTAAGGGCTGGAAAGTATTATAGGTCTTCCGGACTGCCTCACTGGTGGCTTCTAAACCTTTCTCAATGTCAGGCAGAACCATTTCTGAAACAGAGAAAGATCCCGACAAGTAAAACACAATTTTACCACCATCCTGGTAAACCACAGCTGCCCATGTGTGATGCCTGTGGAAACTTATCAGGAACATTTCTTTTGAGTAGTCAAGGAGGCATAAACTTGGTGTACTGGACACATCAGACAGGAGTGACTGAAGTAGTGCCTGATCAGGGCCTGACAAATTAATAGCTGTGGACCCCTTGACACCTCCTTTCAAATATTTGCAAAAGGGATGTGTGCGCTGACTATGACCCGGGATCCAATTTCGGCAGAAGTTTATCATGCCGAGCAGAGATTGCAGTTTCTTAACAGTTGTAGGCATCTGTAATTGCAAGCAGTGTTTTTTTTTTTTTCTGTCAGGGACAGCACTCCCTCTCCTACTACAAAACCCAGGAAAGTGACTTCGGTTTGGCAGATCTGTGCCTTGTCCATGTTAATCTGGTAACCATTTTCCAAAAGATAACAAACAAACAAACAAGTTTATCTGTGAGGGCCAAGTTTGTTGCAGCCTCACCTGTAGAAAGCAGTAAGTCATCTACATACTGTAACAGAGACGCATGGCTGGGCAGTTCTGCCCTGAATGATTGTAAATCAGCAACTAGTGCTTGAGAGAATATGGAGGGACTTTCCACATACCCCTGGGGTAACCGGGTCCACTGGTAATGCTGACCCTCATAGGAAAGCCAGGAACAGCCTGGATGTCGGTTCCACAACACTCCCAAAGAAAGCATGGGAAAGGTCCAAAACAGTGTGATACTTGTACAGGGTGGTAGTTGTTAGTAGTGTGGCAGGGTTTGAAACAACTGGAAACTGTGGTTCAACGACACTGAGTGCTCGTAAATCATGAACTATTTGCCACTTTCCATTAGGCTTTTTTACAGGGAACAGTGGGGTGTTGTACGGGGAGTTACTGAGTTCAATGATACCGTGCTGTAACAGTTCCTGAACCTCCTGGCGAGATCCCTGTAGGGCCTCTGGTTGGAGAGGATACTGTGGAATCTTTGGTGGTTTACAGCCAGGTTTAATGTGAATGGTAACAGGCGGATGTGATTTAACCCGGCCATAGGTGCTAAGGGGCAATGACCATTCGGGGCCTTTCTCTCCCAGTGGACCATAGGTGAATTCAACCTGTAATTTCACCAATAAGTCCCTTCCCATAAAATTTACTGGACAATGTGGGGCAAACAGAAAAGAATGAGAAATTTGCTGACCTCCTATTCTTAAACAGGTGAAGTCATGCAAGAAGTAAGGGGTCTGCCATCAAAACCAGTGGTAGTCATTTTCTTTTTACTAAGCTGGCATCCCTGTGGTAAAATGGTTAATACGGAGGAAGTGGCCCCCGTATCAAGTAACATCTCTGTGGGCTCATTGTTAAGAAACACTGTTCCTAGTAGGTGAGCCGTGCACGCAAAAGATAAATGCGCAGTCATTGTCTTGGGGGACCAGAATTATAGGGTGGTGCCCACACCGGGAAGTGCCTCCGGTCCTGAACAACGCCCCCTCGGTGAGGAGTCCTGCATGAGCGTTGGAAATGACCATACTCTCCACAATTCCAGCATTTAGGTGACTCATTGTAATTGGGATAATGATTATTGGCATAAGGACCCGCAGGGTTCCACCTGGTCTGAAAGTTCCGAGGACGTGGCGGTCATCCATATCCCCCATTATTGTAACAAGTTAAATAGGGGTCCCGATCCCGTGGGTCAGGGACATCATCTTCATAGGGATCAATGTATTCCATGTCATCAATTTTATCTTGTTGCTCCCTAATTTTTCTTTTAAGTTGCTTAATAAGTTCCTCATTAGTAAATTTATCGATATCAACGACATCACTAGGTCGTTTAGTTGAAACTTGCATTCTTTGGTTTCTTGCAAGCCTTTGAGTTGGAAGCTAAGCAGTCGGGCCTGAGCTTGTTTTAAATCTCTTTTTCTGGTTTCAAAGTATCTTCTTCAAGAGACTGTATATAATGAAAAATATGGGCTTGTTGTTTTGGCCATGGCTCAGCTTCTAAACCTACCACAGACTTTAATTTTGATACCACTGATGTGGGCAAGGTGTTGCACAAGGTCTGGAAAAACATCGGAGCCATGCATAGGTTATCATAGGGTGTGCCCAGCTGGGTTTCCCATAGATCCTGAAACCGTGCAAGATATGCACTTATGTCTTCTCCTAGCTGAAACCTCATAGTGGTCAGAGGTGTCATGCTACGCTGGGTCGGATACATTTCCCGTATGGCTCCCCATATGCTGGGCCGGTAATCATTAAAGGATGCCCCATCAAAAGTATTCACTGTTACAGTAACGCTAGTTAATCCTGCCGCAGCAAAGATTTGGTTGGTGGCATTTCCAAGAATCTTCACCAATGGAGCTTTTACATCTCCTAACGCTAAATTATAACCTGCAGTTGCTTGCTCAAATTTCTGACTCCAAGCCCCACCACCTTGACTTAGTGAGGGTAGGCTAGAGGCAATATTTGCCATGTCGGTGAAGTTCCATGGAACATACCTCGCAGACCCAGCATGAGTATGTAGAATAGGAAACATCAGATTTTGTTGGGGTTCCTGACCCTCGTATTTTTCCCATACCTTTAACCCAGCTTCCATGTAGGAAGAGTCCCAGCTAGGGTCTCCGGCCCCTCCGCGAATGCAGAGTCGTGCCGTATTAAGATGTACAGTGTCAAGAGAACCATAAGGGGGCCACTGCAACATCTGGGGTTGGTTTGCTCTTGTCCAGCCATACATATTAGAGGACCATTGGTAAACATAGTAGCTATTTCCATTCTCCTGCTCTGTAATAAAAGTAAGGATACATGGTTGTGGAGCTCGAGGAGTTTTACCACTTTGCACAGCTCCACAAAGATCTGCAGGTTTACTTTTTCCCTCTTCATCTTCTGAGTCCTCATCTACCTCCCCCTCTTCTTTCTCTTCTATAATCGTCTTAAGACGTTTTTCCTTCTCTTCCAGTTCTAACTCCCATTTTCTAAGATTCTTGGTAATTTCTTCCTCAGATTGTTTTAAAGTTTGAGCCTGATTTACTAAATCTTCATGTTCTGCTGTCAGTTGTTTTAAATCTTCTAATGTTGCCTGTGCCTCAGCATATGCATTGGAATCTGGGGCAGGGGGTAGCTTTTAAGTTGACATGACCCTCAGGCTCCTTCAGTGTCCAAGAGCATATGCAGGACCTGTTCCAGGAGTGGGGAAGCTGAGTGAGGGGTCGGTTCTGATTTGGGAGGCTGTAAGACAGGGTCAGAATACCCTATGGCTGCCAGGGTCTTACTTTCAGTCGCCCAGTAGGGAGGTGGAGGGGCAGGTGCAGACAGCAAAGGTTCCAGACCTGCCTGCATCCACAGAGAAGTATGTCTCAAATGTTCCAATTGGGTTTTTCCACATTTGTTGAATAAAATATGATCCCTAATTTTAGTCAAAATGAGCGGATCAAACGACCCCATTGCTGGCCAGGCAAGTGAGGGTGTCTTTTTCCCACTGTCTAGAACAATTTTTTATTGAGGCTTCCAATAGGGGGTTCTATTTAACAAGGCAATCTATTGGGTTAGGGCTGGGCTCAGCTCCTTTGTCATTATCTGCCCCCTGTTTGGATTTCTTTTTAAACATCTTCTAAGCTGTCCCTGTTTCTATAGTCTATGTAGACCTGGTGTTTTCACTGTTCAGGGACAGGGGCAATTTACTTCGCCTTTTACCGATAACAAATCGAACCTCTTTATCTACAGAGGTGCTGGTAACTCCGCTTTTACAGATGGGAAAATCAAACCTCTTTATCTACAGAGGTACGAAGTAACAAATCCAGGACCTATCAAACACACAATCCTTGCGCTTCATCCAGACCCGGCCGTCCCTCTCACGAGAGTACGGCGCCGTGGATAAGGACTCTATAGTCACTTCGCACCAATGGTACGTACAGTCTCACGCATACACCAATCAATCCTGGAGTTATGAAGACCTAATGTCTGGGCAAAACTTTGTTTGTTCTTTTCCTGAATTAACAACCTAACATATAAAACAACCTAATTTCCTACATATCAAAACATTATTTACATTAAATACATGTGCACAGGTATAAGGTCATTACTCACCCACCAGACGCATCAGGTAAGTCTTCTGTCCGAGTTGGGTAGACAGGAAACAAAATACTCACCACCAGAGTCTTCCTAGGGAATCCAAATCTCTCGTTAGTACTGGAACGGTATCCTTTTTCTCTCGTCCCCACTGGGACGGTATCCTTTTTCTCTTGTCGGCAGTATCCTGTCCTCGGAGTCTTATAACCCCAAGGGAATCCTCATCCACTGTGTATCATTTTGAGGACAGTGGGAATTCTCATCCCTGGCTGATCGATCACGTCAGCCAGAGGTATCTTTGGACAATTTGGATAAAAAGAATTTAGGAGCCTATTGCTCGGGCCCTCAAGTCCCTGTTTGGGTGCCAATTTGTAGGCCGGGTCCACCTACAAAAGTTCCCCAGATATTACCAATTACCAATGAATAGCTTAGACAACTATTGCTTGGCTAGAAGAATTCTTTATTTGAGACAGCAAAATAATTGCAAATGCAGTTAGCAAATGTCAGTCTAAAAAATTGGCGAGCAGTGTTCGCCCTCCCAAGTGAGAGTGAAAACTGCCCATGACCCTCTACAGTAGCACTCTTATATACCTCTCTATAGCAAAGTTCCAGTGAATTCTGCCTGAATTACTGATGTCATTTGCAGAACTTGCAAAAACCTGCAAGGCCAGAAGAACGTCTGCAAGTGCTCTTCCCTCAGGACTCTCCCATGTTTATCACCAAACAGTTGGTATTTCAAGGTCTGCTCAAGGTCCGCTTATCAGCTTGCTTATCAGCTGGTGGTAGCCCCCCTGTCTCTGCCTGTGCTGTGTGCATGCCTTTCGATTTCCTGGAACTCCATCTCCTGGCACTGTCTGTTATCTTCAGGGCTCAGAGTATTCTTCCTGGTTGGCCAGTATTTCTCCTGTATTTCTCTGGGGCCTATATACTTTGCACGTTCCCATCCAAAGTGTCTAGTTCCCCAGGCTCTCCCATACAAGGCCGCAAAATACTCTGCTTCGCTAGCCCACATGCGTGTCTTCTTGTGCCAATCATATGTTACTGTGTATATTTTCAGGCAGATAAGGGTGCAATCATACAAAGCAAACCTATAAAGCAGGCCTGAAATCCACACTTAGACTAATTATCCCTTCAACCCCTAGCACTATATCCCTGAAGTTTCTTTCTTGGAAAGTCATCTTCCTAATTGCCCTCACTTCTGCAAGACGCATCAGTGAGCTCCAAGCTTTAGTGGCTGATCCTCCTTATACATGGTTCCACCAAGATAAGGTAGACCTTAGGACTCATCCTTACTTTATGCCAAAGGTGGTTTCACCTTTTCATTTGAACCAGTCAGTTTACCTGCCTGTTTTCTTCCCTAGGCCTCATGTCTCTAGTGCAGAAAGGAATCTACATACTCTGGATTTCAATCGTGCTTTGGCCTTTTATCTTCAGAGAACTAGGTAGCACAGAAAGGCTTCATAGCTTTTTGTTGGATTAGATTCCAGTCACCTGGGTCTACCAGTTTCCAAAACAACACTCTCCAAGTGGATTGCAAACCGTATCTTTTACCTTTGAGAGTAAAGGACTTTCTCTTGAAGGGTCATGTCACAGCACAAAATGTACGAGCAATGGCTGTTTCTATGGAAAATCTATGCTCGGTGGCGATTGATGAAATATGCAAAGCAGCAACCTGGTCCTCTGTCCACACCTTTGCAGTCCACTATTGCTTGGACAAGGACTCCCGCCGGGATGTCTCTTTTGGCCAGGCTGTTCTACAGCATCTCTTTCAAACTTAGAACAACTCGTACCCCCTGTCCCGGGTTTTGATACCAGAGATCCTTGGGAGGAAACATGACCCACTTCAGCCTGTATTTTGCTGATCTCTCTGGGGTCATCTCCAAGCTAGGGAGTCCCAAATGGGAAGATTACATTCCTGCTTGTTCCTGGAGATAGCGTAGTTACTCACTTGTAATGGGTGATCTCCGGGAACAGCAGGCATTGAGTCTTCACAACCCACTCTCCTCCTCTAGGAGTTGTATATCTCTCTCTCTCTTTCCCTCTCCCTCAGCTACAAACCCAACTGAGGAGGGAGAGTTGGAACGCTGGGAAGGCAGCAGCGCAAGTGCAGTGGGATGCTCCCAAAAGCTTTTTTATAGGACACTGGGGAGCATTCCCATGTGGGCTCCATCGGTGCCGACGTCACCCATATGTGAAGACTCAATTCTGCTGTTCCTGAAGATCACCTGTTACAGGTGAGTAACTATGCTTTATCTGGCTTGTTATTGGTAGCCAATGGAGCTGTTTAAGAATGGGTGTGATGTGTTCATACTTTGGTGCTGCTTGCAGGATGTATACTGTGTGTAGAGTGTTAATTGCCATGTGGATCTGGTTAAAATAATAGAAACAGATTAGGGCTAAATGGACACTTTTCTAATTGGAGAAAGGTGAATGGAGTACCCCAGGGATCTCTGCTGGTCCCACTGTATTTTAGCCTATTCATATATGACTTGGAAATATGAATAACAGTGTGATGATCAAATTTGCAAATTACACCAAATTATTCAAAGTTATTGAAACACAGAAGTATTGTAAAAAATTACAAGAGGATCTTGGAAAAATTGGGCGACTGGGCATCCAAATGGCAGATGAAATTTAATGTGGACAAGGGAAGAACAACCCAAACGCTGGTTATACAATGCGAGGTTCCACATTAGGAATCACCCCCCAGGAACAGGATTTAGGCAGCAACATGGATAATATGTTGAAACTCTGCCCAGTGTGCAGCCATAGCCCAAAAAACAAATAATGTGCTAGGAATCATAAGGAAAAGCATGGAGAATAAAACAAAGGATGATATAATGCCTCCCTATTGCTCCATGGTGCAATTGCACCTTGAATATTGTGTGCAATTCTGGTCGCCATAATCTTGAAAATGATGTAGCAGAATTAGAAAGGGTATAGAGAAGAGCGACCAAAATGGTAAAGGGGATGGAAGGATACCACTATGAGGAAAGACTTAAAAAGTTAGGGCTCTTCAACTTGGAAAAGACACAGCTGAGGGGGAGATATGATGGAGGTCTATAAAATAATGAATGGAGTGAAACAGGTAAATGTAGATTGGTTGGTTGTTTACTCCTTGAAAAAGTAGAAAGGCTAGGGGACATGCAATAAAGCTACAATGTAGCCTATTTAATACTAATCAGAGAAGATGTTTTTTCACTCAACATGTAATCAAACTCTGGAATTCATTATCAGAGAATGTAGTAAAAACTGTTAGTGTAGCTTTGTTTAACAGAGTTTTGAACAAGTTCCTGGAGGAAAAGTCCATAAACCATTATTAAAGAGAACTGGGGGAATCTTCTGCTTACCCCTGGTACAAGCAGTATGGAATCTGTATACTTTTGGAAACCTGACTTGTGACCTGGATTGCTCACTGTTGGAAACAGGATACTAGGTTTGATGGACCCTTGGTCTGACCCAGTAAGGCATATCTTATGTTCTTATTTTTAAAATAAGAGAGAATTTGCTTGCATCTTAAAAGCTGTTTAGACAAGGTTCCTCTGTCCTGTCATACTGCTATAATAACTAGTTATCTGCATATCACTGGTGTACAAACTAAATGTAATCTAAAGTCTATTGAAAAAAAAATGTTGTTTACAGCTTATGCATTTAGATATTAGCTCAGCATGGAGTCAATTCCTTTTACTATAGTAAAACACGTCACAATTGTTAATCATGTGGAGTTTTTGAAGAACATGGGATGAGTGGCTTGTGAAGGGTCTACTACAAAGTTTTCGGTGAAATTATCCCATTTTCAGCTGAAGGACATGCCAGTGCAAATTTTGTTCTGAATTAAAATGATAGCACCATCCTTCTTGGTATCCCCCAACATTGTGGGCTAGGATGAGCGGGGAATGTTTATATTAATTTACCTGTATTCTAATGAAAGGGACTTAATTGACTCTTGATGTATTTCTTTTTTTCCCCGCTCTAGTTCTTTTTCAAGATGTATTCCTTGATAAATTTTACATAATGTTATAAATAAAATTTTTAAAAGAAAATGATAGCACCATTTTAATTTTTATGCTCTCATAGGTCAGATTTATTTATTTATTATTTATTTATTTATTACAATCTCTTATATACCGCGCTATTTGGCATCAGCGCGGTTTACATTATAACACAACGACCATAACAACATGCTGTTTGGTTTTACATCGAACAGGTGATCAAACTTGGATAACAGGGGTAACTATATACATGAGATATTTACATGGTGAGGAGTAACTTGTATAACAGAGGTTTTCATGAAATGTCCTCCAAAATCTGCCTGGTGGGTCCATATTGATTTGTATTAAAGATGATGTGAAAATATTACCAGAAACTTTTAGAGACATGGAAACTTTACACATTTGGTCTAGTAAATTTCTCTGCAAAGCTAAGGTTTACAAAATGTCATGTGACATGCATGGCACAACCATAATTTATTCCTTTGCGTGGTCTTATTTTTCACTCGTATTTTTAAGGAAAGTTTGCAAACATCTAAAGCTGTAATTAGCATTTTGTTTAAAAATTAGCTATAAATGTACAGTTGGAAAGATTGTAATTGCATCATCTTGTTACCATTTTTTTTCCTTTCTTTACATGGTTTTGTGGTTTGAAAGATCAACAGAATTTCTAAGCGTGAAAGGATTGGCATCAAATGCATCCCTCATGTCTCTTATTGAAGACTTTTTTGATACTGCTTTGGTAAGTTTCTCACTAACTGAGTGAAACAAAGTGAAGCACTACTAGCTTTTAAGTAACTGTTCAGACAGACTCAGATATTTTGAAGGTACTACGGCTTCCCACCATAGTAAAGGTTGACATTTGTTAGAAAACATTTTTAGATATCAAATTTTTATTTTCTATAACAGGAGCCAGAATCTAGGGAGAGTATCCAGATTTGCTCTTATTTTAGTTTATTGAAGAATTTGCTCTTGTTCTTAATGAAAATCCATTGCAGAAATAGGCTACTCTGACTTGCTGATGAATGCTTTTCTGGTTTGCTTTGTCCTTATGAATACTGAATGTTGTCCAAGAAACCTGAAATTTCCTTTTATTGGTAGGATAGTTGCACATCTAGCATGTATGTGTCCTTTACCCCACAATGCTCTGTTAATGACTTGCAGGCTGATGCAGAAAAGCGTGCTGCTTTTAGTGCAGGCATCTGTGTGGCGTCTATGCACAATTTTCTGCAGTAATGTGGGCATAGAATGTAGCAAGAGATACTGTGAGCGTAATATCTGAACAGATGACTATGCTAATTGCAACACATGGTGCATTTCAATCTATGCAAAATAGATGGCAATTAAGCAATTGGCTGTGCGGCACAGATGTAGAGAAGTACACAAGAACAGAAGGCTGAGCTCAATGGTGGGACTTTAATGCCAGGTTGGAGGTAACTCAAGAGTTTGTTCAAGAGCTCTGTGATCGGTGCTGAGGAGACGTTTTATGCTTGTTTGCATGGACAACCCCTGCAGCTTTTTTTTGTTTTTGGGGCGGGCGGGGGGGGGGGGGGGGGCTTGTCTGAAATGAGTCCTAGAAACATGATAGGCCATGTAGTCTTTTTCTGCTATCTAGTCTGCCTTCCATATCAACCACTACAAGAATCCCTTTTTTTTCCTTTAGAGATCCTTTGTGTTTGTCCCATGTTTTTAAATTCAGACATTGTCCTCATCTCTACCACTTCACTGGGAAATTATTCCATGCATCTACCATTCTTTCCGTAAAGAAATATTTCTGCATGCCCCCTCGTAGAAGAGCTTGCTTTCAATCGAAAGAGGCTCTTCTCCAGTGCATTTATGCCACAGAGGTATTTAAAACGTCTCTATCATTTCTCCTCTATCCCACCTTTCCTCTAAAGTATACATATTAAGGTCCTTAAGTCTGTCCTCATATCCTTTATGATGAAGATCACTAACCATTTTAGTAGCAACCTTCTCCACTGATTCCAACCTGTTTATATTCTTTTGAAGGTGCGGTATCCAGAATTGCACTCAATACTCCAAATGAAAAATAAAAACCTCTGCAGGGGATGTGTGCTGGAACAAAATATGCATATATGCTGGAATGCTGTGTAACACATAAGAGCAATCATTCTTCTGAGAAGTTCTGCTCAAAATATCAATGTTCAGACACCAATTATTCTGAGCCGGCCACCTAGATTGTCCTATTAAACCACTACAGACAAGTGGGTTGTGTTTCCCTAACAGCAGATGTGGGGGGAGAGAGAGAGCTAGAAACTTTCAGCAACATTACTGCTAATAATGCTGATGGGATGCAGAGAGTACAGTGGTTAGAACAATGTTGGATTTTTCTTTTAAACACAGTGAGCCCGCGTGGGCTGAACATGGAGAATGACTAGGCGAGCCTGTTTTAGCTTTCAACCAATGGAGGGAGGGCATCCCTGAAGTTATGGGGCATTCCCTTTTTCCTGATTGGTGGTTCTAATGAATGATGCAATTGGATGGTCAACCAATAGCAAGTTCAGCAGACACTCAAAATTAGAGTTGTGGCAGTTTGGTGGACCCTTCGGCATCTGATGCAGTCATTTATGGGGAACTACTGACAATATCCCACTACACCTGAAGCAGAGCCATGGGGAGGCTCGAAAGATGCATGTCACATGTGGGAGGTTCCCAAAGGACTTCAAGGTTTTGACACCGTGTGTTAACTTCTTGGGGCTTCTGTCAGATAAGTTTGTTTTTAGAACCCTTTAAATGAATAAAATTGGCATAGTAGTCATTTGAGAGTGAATGGTTCCTTTCCTGAATATTGGTCTGACAAAAATATTTGGGTGTGTTTCCGCACTAAGGGGCAATCTTTTTGATATATAAACTAATGCTGATACAGCTAGGGGCATGCTTCAGTATTTGTATTCAGCAGATGGTGTATACTGTTTCTGAAGCAACTCTGTTTCAAATTCTTAGGTCCAGTAGAACTTGATTTCAGAAGTTTCCAAGGGGTACCTTGGTACCACGTTGGTGTTTTTTCACTCCCTTCTGCATGGAAAAGGATCATCTCCCAGTCAGGATTTGGTCAGTTCAAGGCACTTGTCTTCACACAGTGCTTCAGCTCCCCCCACCACCTCCCCCGGCCCCCCAGGACAACTTGATTGAAGAGAGAAGTTTGATCACAAGGGGCAGCCTGGAACCCAAGTTACTGTGTATCCTGTGATCCCTGGGGCTAAGTATTTCAATTGCTTCCCATGCACCATGGGGTGTGGCCCAACATCATCCAAGGCATGGACTGACCATCTGTTCCAGTGGGTGCTCTGGTTTATGTTAATTTTTTCCCGCCATTACATGCGTGCTCTATCTGTGGGTGGGCTGTGCCTTTGGGCCACGTGATTGATTTGTGTATTTGGCTGCATGCATACCCTGCATACCTAGTGTGCACTTTAGCTGTGTGGTGGCAGTTTGGTGTGTGTTAGTGGTGTATGCATGCTGTGTGTACCCAGTGTGCCTAAAGCTGCATAGTGTGTGGGCTGCACAGTTGAACATTCCCTGCCCAGTGTTTGAGCTACATGGTTGGACAAGTCAGTCCCTATGAAATGCTGCTTGGCTTGTGGCAAGTGTTGCCTCTGTTATATTGAATTCTTGTATGGGCACTGTGCAAAGGATACAGGGAGGTCATGATGGGTACAACCCTCAGGGTGTGCTGGCAAAAGATCTCCAATTACTGCAGAGTTGGATGCATAGAAGGGGATCTCCATGATATCAGCTGTCTCTGCTCAGTCTAGGATTCCTCCCCCCCCCCCCCCACTACTGCAGGCCCTTTGGTTGAAAGGATACATTCTATGGGTGGAGGAGCAAGAAGTGACAAGGGGTCCTCAGATTCCAATCCGTGATGGCAGAGTTCTTCTTTCTCTAGCAAGCATTCTTTCTGGAGGTTCTGCTCAGACTGAGATATCTCTTAGGCCTTTGGGGTTCCCTGGCAAAGAGGTCGGAGCACAGCCATAGTGTCACCTCAAGAGCAAGCAGGTTGGCGAGAAGGATCTGGAGAATGTGACCGTCCCTTCTGCTTGCAGGACCCTGGTTCAGATTATTTGGCTTTGAAGAGGGCTCTGTGCTGGAAGAGGACAAAACCTCCCCATGTGAAGAACAGCAGAAGTCCTATCTCATCGCTTGTTTCAGAAAGACAAGATGGTGACCTTGATCGCTTTTGGGTGTTCTCATCCCTAGAGCTGTTGGATGGCCCTGTTGAAGAGAAGCCAAGTGACACTCCATTTTACAAGGGGTTTGCAAGACTACTAGAACTTTTTCCTTTCCACCAGTCCTGAAGGACATGGTGCTTGCTGAGTGGGATTTGACAAATTCTCCCTTTTGAAGGATGTCAGGTTTGAGCAAGCTTTATGCTCTGCCATCAGCAAATCTAGATCGGTGACTACACTTTCCAAAGTGGACGTGCATGTGGCCACCCTCAAGGATCAGTTGGATCGCAAGGTGGAAATGCTGCTTAAATCTGTTTGTTCCAGCACCTCTGAGCATTCAGATTACCATTTGCAGAGGTCTGATGGCCAGACCGTACCCTACTTCAGTGGATATAGTCACCCCTGGAAGACAACTCTCCGTATTTTTAGGAATCTGCAGCAGCTTTCTTAAGATATGATGTGTAATCTGACCCAGTTTGTGGCCAAGGATAGTGCAATGGTGACAGTGGCATGATACTGGCTTTAACTGTGACATTGGGAAGCAGATAACTTCTGAATCGAAGTTATCCAAGTTTGCCTTTAGAGGGAAGCTCTTGTTTGCAGGAGGACCAAGGGAAACTAATAAAGGGCTTTGGACAGTCCAAACCTTATTGCCTTCTGGAGGATAAACCTAAGGAGTCCTGGCAATGGGCAGCATTGTCTTCTGCTGCTGTCCATCCTCTGCACCCTCTACCAGGACTCTTGGTACTTAAGGAATTCCTAATGGTATTGCCCGGAGAAGTCATACTCTTCCTATTTTAACTCTCGAAGTAAGCATGCGGGCACACTCCTCCAGGTCAGAGGCAGCATCCTGAGCAGATCGCATTTATGAGGCACTCATTGATATCTGTAGAGCTGCCGTGTGGTCATTCTTCTCTAACTTGGTCAAGAATTACCACTTGGATATGTACACTATGTTGGATGTGGTCTTCTGTGCAGAACCTTTGAAAACAGCTGTGTTGTCTTCCTACCCAGTGGAGTAATAGCTTGGGTACATCTCACTTGTCTGAACTTGTCTAGCAGGATGATCTGGAAGATGAGAATTGCCTGATAATCTCCTTTCCTGGAGTCCTACTAGACAAGTCCAAGACCCACCCTTGTAATTGGTTGTTTCTGTAATTGATCTTGCATGGCTTATGATCATCTTGAAAGATGATTCTGTCTGCTTTTGAGCCTTGCATGACTTACTACCTTCCATGTCTTGGAAAACGTTCAGTCTCGCAACCATTCCCTCTGGCCTTGTATGGCTTCTTGGAAGAGGTTCTGTCTGGTGACTATTCTGTACATGTGCATAGTTCTCTGCTCCTTTACTCATTGTCCTTAAGCTTGGTTTGTTTAAGACTTGTGTGCAGTCAGGGATTCTTTACCATACGATTGGGTATGAATACTGAAGTGTGCCTCTAGCTGCATCAGCATTAGTAGTAGTGATGATGTCACTGAAAGTTGTTTGTTCATTCTTTCTTGGTCTCCATATCTGCAGGTATTCGAACACAAACCACTTGTCTGGACTGCTCTAGCAGGACTCCAAGAAAAGAGATTATCAGGTAAGTAAATTCTCACCTTCTGAGCAGAATATTACTCTTTTATATACCACATAGCATTTCAGCACATGCACCCAAGTGTTTTTGAGCACAGGATTGAGGTGTTGCTAAGGCCTGACTTGCTTTCCTGGCTTAAAACCAAAATTTTGTGCACAGTTCATTTACATGCTGTATGCTTACTGCATCATTGCACAGACGTTCTACATTAAACCTGTATTTGTAAAACCTGTGCTAGAGCTTTAGCACCAGGCTCTAGCACAGGGATTCTGTATAAAGGCCTTAATCAATTAAACTGAAAGGGTTCACCTGCTCTTGTGGGGTTGGTAGCTTAAGGGCATGATTAATCTAGGTAATAGATTCCCATCCTTTCTGGTTGTGTGGATCCTCCTCATTAACCTCCAAAACGTTCAGAGGTTCCTATTTTTCATCCCCACCTTTCTTCATCAGCACAAGGCCTATCCCAATTAGTCCACCTTGTCATACTTCACCTTTTATCTCCCGCTCTCTCTCTCTCTCCCTCCATCTAGTAAGTCCCACCAGTTTGTCTTTCTGTCCTTTTCTCCTTCCTCTAGCCAATCCCCACCAGCCTTTCTCTTCCCCTTCTGTGTCCTGCAGACTCCTGTAATAGTCTCTCAGATTCCCGGGGTCCATGTAACACAGGTTGGGAACCACTGATCTAGGTCTTTACAGTGGGCAGAAAATTCTAAGTAGCTGGGGAGATCAAGGGACTGATGGACTAATTTTAGTAGATTATTGCAGGTGATGTATAAGACTAATTTATGAAATGAAATAGGCAATATCACACTGTGCTAAACTAATGAGATGCAAAAATTACCATGTGTCATATTACCGGGGATGAATGGTAAATTGTGATGAATGGGAGATGTTTTGGGTTAGTTTCCCTGATGGTGAATGGGTGAGACTGATTCTTGTTAAAGGCATGCCCGTGGGCACAGATAAAATGGAGCCACTCTGCGATGGAGAGTAGGGCAGGTGTTAGACATGCAGGGGGCGGGGCAAAAACTTGGGAGGGACCCCTAAAGCCCATCTTCAAGCTATTCCTCCTTCATATTGAGACAGTTTAGGGGCCCAGGGCAATTGCCCTGGTTTCCAGTACATAACACCAATTGGAGGGGGTTGAGGACAAGCCAGAAGCGCGAAGCATTTCAGCCAATCATGTTCAAATCTTTGACAAGTAAGCAAATAAGCCTACCCCTGCCTTTAAATATCATGAGTACTGTCAGCAGCTGAGCTGGAAAAGACGTGCACAATCAAGGCAGGGTACCATTTTCTCTGACTTTCAGAGAAAGAAGAGATCCTGTACTTTAGTGAATCTGCAAAAAATTGTCTGCTGAAATGAAGGTGTCACAAAAAAATTAAGAATCGCCAGAGAGCATACAGCCCTGTGACTGACACTGATCTGTGTTAGATAACAACAAACGTGCATGCTACAACTTTTGCAAGGCTTCTGGCTGGTGACTGTAGGGCAGCAACTCCGTGTTTTGCCTGATTAGGCTCAATAGTAGTAAGAGTAACACATGCAGGAAAGAGGACTGAGTGACATGGCCATCCATCCAGTGTCTGTCTCGCAAACAGATGTGATTTGTAAAGTTTTTACCCTCTGGCACCACAGAAGAGGAGTCATCTACTACTGCCATTATTTCCAAAGCACTGTGAGGTTACTCAGTACTGTAAACACACATAACTCTGCAACTATTCAAAAACACTCCATGTAACTTTCATACCAAATATCAGTAGAAAAACAGGCGCTAGGGTATAACACAATATTAAACCTAAGGATTTGCAGCTCATTAACATAGTAAAAAATGCTAAGGACTGTTGCTGTATAAAGAAACAATCTAAGCAAATTCTTAAATGAAGATTAATGGGGTATACAGAGGCCTGGGTAATAGGGTTTTGCGGCTTGCTAGTGGCTCTGCATGCCACCTTGCTTCAGCACACTTTGATTTCACCCTAATTTTCATTCATAGGCCTTAATAAACTGTTTTATAATTTTTTTAAATGCATTCAAAGGAAACTGAAAACACTTAGCTTTAACCCCCGCCAGTTTTTAATCTTCAGAGGAGTTTGCACTGGAGGACACAGTCAACTTCGTTTTCGTTCCCCTATTCTTAGGGCTGCAGCAGTACATGTCGAGCAGCTTACGTGAATACATCTCAGGAATGAAAACGCAGCCTCACTAATGATTATTTAAAGGGGTGGCTAAAAACACACACAAGCAAACCTTGCCCAGCCAAATCAAATTGCTGCAGTCCATTCCAGAGACTCATTCAAACCCATTGGTTGCACTGTATTTAAAGTAAAAATCCTTTTCTGTTCAAGTTGTGTTAATTGTTGTACAATGTTCCCTCCACAAGGTTCTCTAATATGATCAATCACTAGCCATTGCCACGTTGCCATTCATGACTGAAATCCAGGCAATGTTGTACAACAGGCAGTGTTATAATGTAACTGGACAAACGTGACTTGTCTTCAGCAAGGCGTACTTTCACTTTGTGGCATGTTCTGCCTATGTAAACCTTCAAGCAAGGGCATATTTATTTATTTTATTTATTTAGCTGTGTCTCTATACTGCTTTTCACCGGGTCAAAGCAGTTTACAATAAACAAGGGGGATACACAGAACAGGCTTATTTGTATTTACAGCAGGAAAGGAGTATACCATCACCGGGGGGAGGGGGGGGACAACATATTTACATATCACATAAATTACCCATGTCGAATGGCAATTCGTAATATGTTTGAATATAACATTTATTTGTCTGTGGATTAGTCCATTCCCTCACTTTCAAAGATGTTGGGCACATTGTACAATGTCCACATGGGCTATGTTGGCCAGTTTGATGACATCACCTCTGATGCGAATAATCGGAATGCAGTTTTACAGAGATATTGACAGCTGGAGCTTCCTGTGCGGCTGTGAAAGAGCAGGTGTCGGCTCCTGTCTCCATAGAAGGCTGAGGAAGACAGAGGAGGTGCAGGGTAGGGAAACAGGAGTCTAGCAGCAAGTAAAACCAAAAGCGAGCAGAATAGTTGGCACTTCTGCTGAGAAGTGTATGTACAGTAGCTGTTTTTGGCAGATACAGAATCTGATGAATCCTCAACTGGGGTATTTCCATTACAATAATCAGATATTGAAAGCTCTGTAGCTGAAGAAGATCTGAAAGCTGGGTAGTATAGTGAGTGGTGTGGAGGTAGGACATAGTACTGCAAGAGCATCTGACAGGAGAGTGGGAAGGATGCTCCTGGCCTTCCAATTTCTCCTCAATTCTCAGTCCCAGGTCCAGCAACAGCCAACATCCAAGGAAGTAAATGCTGCATTGCATATTCCCCTTAATACATTGTCGGGAGGGGGGAATAGTTAAATGTCTTATTCTTCATTAACATGATGCATAGGCAGGTGTAATTGTGTCATTTATCATATTTGGAACAATCCAAGGAAAAAAGCAAGCTAATTGCTGAGACAGAATCTGATGCAGTAAAGTGCAGTAAAGCAGACTCTAAAGGCTAGAGTTAGCATGTGTTACGTTGTTAGTGTGTGGTGTTCCACATTAATGTGATTTATCAGGTGTCTCATTGGTAATTGGACCTATTTATTAATAACGTGCCCAGATTGTATCAATGTGTAAATGTGGAGTAATTGCATCAACATGCTGATATACATTGGTAAATCTACCCCTAAAGTTTCTATATGTCTTGTGACCTTGGACAAGTAATTTCAGCTTCAATAGCTTCATGTACAGGCTTAGGACTACGTTTATTAATGTGTGTTAAATAACATAAGCCCCATTATTCTCAATGGGACTGTTTATTATCTGCAGGTTATTTGATTATAGTGTGTTAAATTCATTAAATACCTCTGTGGCATAGATGCACAGGAGGAGAGCCTCTTTGGATTGAAATCAAGCTCTGCTATGAGGATAAGGATGAAAGGGAATAGACTCGGGAGTAATATGTGGAAAACTTTATAGAAAGACTGGTAGATATGTGCAATAGTCTCCCAGTGGAGGTAGTAGAGACGAGGATAGTATCTGAATTCAAAAAAGCATGAGACAAACACACAAGATCTCTAAAGGGAAAAAAGGGGAATATTGTAGTTCATATGGGAGGGGCAGACTAGATGGGCCATGTGGTCTATCTCCAGGAACAAGCAGGAATGAGTCTTCACATATGGGTACGTCGGTACCGACGGAGTCTGTGCAGGAATGCTTCCCAGCATCCAATCAGAGAGCTTTTGGAAGCATCCCACCACGCCTGCATGCTGCCTTCCCGCCTTTCCCAATTGCCTCTCCTCAGTTTTCATTTTCCGCAGAGCCAGCAGGACGTCCTCCTGTCACCGCAGAAAATTCTTGTTTCATTTCTTTAGTTTTCTTGTGGTCGCGACTGTCTTCCTGTTGCCACAGGTACCGCCGGTGTTTTGTTTTCTTTTCTTGTAAAATCTCCTTTTTCACGGGATATTTTTTCTTCATAGTGTCCCGCGGTTTCTTAGGCCTTCAGGCCTCTTCTTTCCTTCATGGAACCGCCAGCCACTTTCTTCAAGAAATGTTCAGACTGTGGCGGTACAACTTTATTTTTAGACCCTCGAAGTCGGTGTCTAACCTGCTTGGGTCCTGACAACAGTTTGGTGAGAAGAGGTTTTCAACGTCGAGGTTCCCTCGATACACGGTTTCCCTCCAACCTCGGTCACTGTCCCCTTCTTCCACACAGGATCAGGTAACCCACAAACAGTCTGTTAAGACTAGCCAGCCCTCGAGTGGTAGGTCTCATGCACAACATGTAGACGGCTCCAGCCTTGCCCTCGAGGGCCCACTGGCTTCAAAACCCCGGCGGGAGTCCTCGGTCTCCAAAGCCTTTCAGGGGTTTCAGGTTGTTCCTGGGGTTCACCCCTCACAGAACATACCTGAGCCGTATCCGGTGGTGGCAGCCGCTTTGAGCGGTACCGATACCCCGGCATCGGCACTGGTGTTGGATGAGACACTCCTCACCATGGATGGTCATCTGGCGTCCTCGGTGCCTTCGGGACCGGTAGATACAATCCAGACTGACTTTCCATTATCGGTACCAGCACCGATACTACCACTGACGTCGGTACCCTCCAGACGTGCATCGATAGCCTCGCTTCTTTCGATGCCGAGTCTCGAATCGATCTCCAGTCTGGAGGACTGCATACCGACTCGCCTTGGTACCGGCTCTCGGCGGTACCGAAAGCTCGGTTCTGATGATTCGGATCCGCAACTCTCGGTTCCCTCGAGGCCGATTGAGCTGCCCTCGATGCCGAGTTTGGAATCGATCTCTAGTCTTGGCGACTCGGTACCAATACGCTTTGGTACCGACACTGATCGATACCAGTGGCTCGGTACCGAGGATAGCGCTCGGAGGTTTTCGGTTACCTCGGTACCGACTGAACGGTCACTGATGACTGCTCCAATGTCTCTGTCGGGTTCGACTCCGATATCGGTACTGGTATCGGCATCGGTACCGGTATCCACAGTAGCATCGTGGCCAACTCCTGCCATGCTTTTTTCAACAGGATTGCTCCCTTTTATACCAAACTTGGAGTCAATACCTGGCATGGACAATGTGGTAATGACGGTCGCTGCTCCTGACAGCCAGTACCGGCGACCATCCTTTAAGCATTCCACACTGCACTCTGCAGGATCTTCTATTCCTGTATATCTGGATAGCTCTGTCAGTGCTCAGGCTAGTTCTTCAAATCTAACCTGTCCAAGGGGGAGTCCTGTTGGGGATCCCTCTTTTCAGAGTTTCCTCCTGGATATAGCAAGATCTCTTGACATTCCTATCCCAGGATATGATCCTGCACAAGGCTCTGTTTCTCTCAAAGCAAAGGAGAACATAAGCCTTCCTTTGCATCATTCCTTGCAGGATCTCCTTCTAGGAATGTGGGAAACACCTTTAAGGGTACCCCCACCTTCCAGAGCAACTTATCTCTTATATCAGGTGCCCCCCTCTCCAGGGTTTCAAAAGACTCAACTACATCATTCCATAGTAGTGGAATCAGCAATGCGGCGGGTAAAGAGTAAGAAAAAGCACTCTTCTTATCCGCCAGGTCGTGAGTCTAAGACACTAGATGCCTTTGGACGCCAAACCTTTCAGACATCTATGCTTTCTTCAAGAATTCTCTCATATTTTCTATATGAGTCTATCTCTTGAGGAGGTCACAAAGCAATTAAATCTTTTGACTCCTTCCCTTCTAGAGTCCAAGAGTGCAGACTATTTTGCACTCAAGCATCTCCAGAATATCTCTTGGTTTCTTACTCATGCTTCCCTAGACTCTTTTGAGTCTGTTAGCAGGACTTCTGCTATAACTATAGGGGCACGACGTAGAGCCTGGCTCCAAGCTTCAGACTTGGACAAATGGGCACAGCACAGACTGTGACATACTCCTTGCACTGGAGACAATCTTTTCAACAAGGAGTCTTTACGTCAGGTTACTCAGTTGTCCACTGACTTACCTATTCCTAGGGGCTGTTCTGCACCTTCTTCTGTCCCAGTAGGTAGGAAATGTCCTGCCAAACTTTCTTCCCATAGGAGAAGAAGGTTTTATGCATCATCTGCCCATCATACAGATGTTCCCAAACAGGGGAAGCATCGTCCTGGTCTGCAGAGTTCAACCTCTCACCAGGCTCAGCAAACCCAGCATCCATAGGCTTTCTGATCAATCCATCAGATGCTTGTGACTCTGGAGATTAGAATCCTGCAGTTGCTTCTTCTCAATAGAGGCAATCCAATGCTGTCATTCTAAATCCTACACATGGATCTCTTCCCGAAAGACATCCATTCTTTCTAGGTTCTATGAACTGTCAGGATGTTCATGCTTCTAGGTCACAGGGTTCTCCTCCTCCTTCCTGCTAGGGAAAGAGGTCTATCCACTATTAAATGATAGTTTCCTGTGCCAGCATGTCTTTTTTTTCCTTTCTATAACCTTACTACTTTGTAAGTTTTCTTCAGCTCCATTCTCTTTACCCTCTTACCAGGTTTTTCCTTTGTAAGAGCGGTATTGCTTTACTGGAAGGCTTTTCTTCAGCCTCTCTAGTTTTCTTACTTTTCCAATGCGGAGTTCTCTTTGAGTTGACTCCTCTTTTTCAATCTTGCTTTGAAGCTGTTCATCAGACACGTCCAGAGTTTTCTACTCTTGCTTTGTCTGTCCTTTCTGTTTTTAAACAGTACCATTCTTTCTGCTGTCTGGCAAGCAGCTGCCAATGCAGGAGCCTTAATGTTTGGACCACTGGTTCTTGTCCACCAGCAACCAGATTTGTCCTCCACTAACAATCTGTCTGGCCTTAGTAGTGGCTCCAAGTCAGTGCTGTCATCTGTCTTGGAAATTTTTTCACTACAAGCTTGTTGGATTGTCTTCTCTTTCTGCCATCTCCATTCCCCTGGGTTTGGCAGCATAGTTGACATAGGAACTGGCTCTCCTGCAGCCAGTTCTATCTCCTCATTCTCCTGCATCATGCTCTCTGCAATTCTACAGAGAAGCTCTCCACTATGGGCCCTTCCTAGAGAGCGTGGTTTTTTTTTTCTCCAACAGCTATACTAGATGGTTGAAAAAGGTTTTTTCAGTCATGTCTCCCATGACTAGAAAAGTTCCCTTTTTAATATAAAGGACATAGGCCTTCTCTTACGTGAAAGCTTAAGGAGTTGCTAATTCCCTGCTTTGGTCCATAGTATTTCCAATCGGGAATATGTGTTTTCCTTCAGCTCGTCCTCATGGTAAGAACACATGATACCCTTTTGCCCTTAAGCAGGTCAGCATGGTATCTCATTCCTATGTGTCTTCTGTTCACTTACCATGCTAGAGTTCTAGAATACTCGGGACTTGCTGGCTGCAGACTGATGATATCCTCTGCTTGTTACGTAACCATCCTGGTTATTCTACTACCTAGCATCCCTGTAGCCATAACCAGTGGGAATTGATTCTCTATATATCTTCTCAAGTAGGTTCCACCTTCTTGTTAGATGAATCTTTCCTCTCCACTTTTTCAGATGTGAATACCTTTTTGTAGGCATATCTCTGTCTGCTTTTTTGCAGACTTCCATATAGAGGCCTATATATTCATACCTATAGCACACATCTTACAGATGTCTATGTCTATCATTTGTGTGTATTTTATGCCCTTCATATCTCACTATAGATATATTCTCATATCTATATGTTATATATCTATATATCTATATCTATATGTATCTGTAGAGATATCTTACTATCGGTAGATATGTATTCTGCTTTATCTACCTGACTGTCGAGGCTCATATAGCTATATGATTTTGATAGATGGGCTCTACCCATACTTATGCTAGCCAGTCTGTTTTGGGGTCCTACACTCACAACCGCTTTGGTGGTAGTTAACACCTACCATAACCTTAAGGTTAAGTACCTCTGAAGCTCTCCACGTTCCAATATCTCTCCCAGCTGACTTCAGTTAGGAGAGACATTGCGGATCTTCAGCTCATCACAGGCTCTAATGCCTCCGGCGTTTGTCCTTTCTTTTGGGATACAAGGGGTTCCCATACCCTTTCTCCTCACAAGGACTGGGCCTGTTTATCCAAATCGGTTAGCCTCTCTCTCTTTGTTCCTAAGAGTGAGCTACTCTGCCACCAAAAGAGTCTGGCTTTTATCATAAAGCCTTCCGCTGAAGGCCCACCGTTTTTGTACCACCCCAGTTTTTCCTACTGGGGTTACCTGTTACCTTTCAGGATTCCGACCTCCATTACTTTTCCTACAGGTTTACTACCTCCACTTACAGTGAGGTCCTTCTCGAGGTTCCTCTACTGGGTTCCCCAGTAGATCCCATGAACCTCCATACTTCTCTGAAGTCCTCTTAGGGGAGTTCCATATTGCAATATTTTTCCTTTGAAATATCATTGATGACAATTATCATCCACACATGGACTCCTTGTCTGCAGTCTTATGCTAGGTTAGCTGTTCCACAGCACCTTTCTTTCTTCAACTCCTACCCTCCATCCTCAGGATGCCTGGTGTTGTGGGGGATAGCATGTTCCAACCTATGACATGCTGGGACTCCAGGCATCTCAGCTTGGGAGTCCCCATATGTGAAGACTCATTCCTGCTTGTTCCTGGAGATAGCACAGTTACTTACCTGTAACAGGTGATCTCTGGGAACAGCAGGAATAAGTCTTCACAACCCACCCACCTCCCCAGGAGTTGTATCTCTATCTTTCCTTTCCTCTCTCTCTCTTTGTCTCAGCTTTAAAACTTAACTGAGGAGAGGCAGTTGGGAAAGGCGGGAAGGCAGCACGCAGGCGTGGTGGGATGCTTCCAAAAGCTCTTTGATTGGACACTGGGAAGCGTTCCCGCGCAGACTCCGTCGGTACAGACGTACCCATATGTGAAGACTTATTCCTGCTGTTCCCAGAGATCACCTGTTACAGGTAAGTAACCGTGCTTTTTCTGCCATCATGTTTCTATGTTAATGTGCATTTACCATCTGGCTAACACATGTTATAAATGAAGCCCTCCTCTGAGGCAGGGAAATACCTAGGGGGTTATTTTAGAAGCCCTAATCATGAGTTGCATGTTTGAAAATAAGTATTCAGATGTGCAAATCACATGTCCCCAGACAGATTTTAGAAGGCCGGGTATATAGACATCCCTGGCGCGAGCACGTTCATGTAGCATGGGGGTGTGGTGGAGGTATGGCCTGGGTGGAGCAACGAAGATGCACATTGCAGTGTGATTACCTGCTTCTGACCATGAATAAGATGCAAAAATGTGATTGATTCATGGCCACAGTGTTTCTAGGGGAAGAACAAATGCGTTTTCATTGCCACAGTTAATATTTCCTGGCTAAAGGAACCTGCATATAAATACCTACTCTAAATATATATAACTGGCCACCACTGTATGTCTGATTATCTGAGATGCGCAGCTAGGACATGCAAGTCTAATAACTTTGTCTCCCCCCTCCCCCCTCCCCCTTCTGAAATACCCTGGCTGGCACATTTAAGTACCCATTTTTGAGGCTGTGCAATTTGGGGACATCCACTTTTGTAAAATGGCCTATACCCGTGCACATATCCTTTCCCCACTTAACCCCCTCCTCTCTCTTTTCTTTCTCCCCCCCCCCCCCTTTCGTTTCTTGGTCATCTTTCAGATCATAATTAACATATCAAGTTTTCAAACGCTGTTAGTTTATATTTCCTTTTTGTTTCCTTTAGTAGTCAGGATACAGATTCTTTTCTTTAAACTTAAATAGCTGTCCACTTATTCAGTTACTTAAGTACCACAATTTTATTAAATATTTTATTGCCCTTTTACTATTGCGTGTTAGATTTTGTTTTCTTTTTAACTTATTAGCTCTAATTGTTTTTAGTTGTTTTTAACCGCTAGCAGCAACATTTATATGTTTTATTCCTTTGGTTTTAAGGTATAATATATATGTATAGATTTTTATGTTTTGACTGACTTGTTTCTGTTTTGTTGTAATTCTGGATGTATACACCCCCTGATGAAGGCTCACAGGCTGAAACACTGTCAGTGTAGGGTTATTTTAATAGACTAATTCCACATATAGGGGAGTTTGGCTCCTTTTTCCTTGCTCCTTAATTCCTTTGGTTCCTCTTTTGCAAGGACTTGTACCTCTTTTGGACTCCTTATGGCTGTTGGCACTATGCTACCCTCATGACAAAATGTTTTCCACTATGGAGAAGATGTCCTCCATTAAATGCTGCCTTTGGATCCCTTTTCCCTATAGAAGAATCTGCACCAAAGAACTGGAATGGGGAGAAACATACGCATTACACAGAAAGAAATCAGGGAAGATGTGCATGCAGCCTGCCTCCTTGAATACTGCAGGAATTAAATCAACCTTAGAGGATTACATGTAAACAAAGCACTAGGGGATGTTTACAGATGACGCAGCATTTCTTAAAGATTGGATGGCTATTTTAAACAAGTGTTTCTTGGACTTGATGATTCTTCTTATCAAGACATCAAAAAGGAAAGCAATGGATTATGTGCTCGTATTTGGCCGTGCCTGTGATTATGCGTGCAGCAGTGTTTTGCACTAGTTGTAGTGGGTGGACAGACTGTTTGGGCATACCTTGATATAGTGAGTTACCATAGTCCAGTATGGGGGTGATGACTGCCTGGCAAACAGTGTGGAAATGCTCTTGCTGAGGATTGGCTTGAGTTGCCTGATGACTTTTAATCGATGATATGCTTTTGCTGCTGTTTTGGTTATGTGTGATTAGAGATTTAGGTTTTTGTCTGTGGTGACCCCGAGATATTTTACTTCGTCCTTTGTCATAATAGTCCTGTGTAGTATGTTGAGTTTTTGGGGTGGGTTGAATGTGGTTCTCCTGGAGACTAACATTGCTTCCGTCTTATTGAAGTTTACCTTGAGGTTATTGTCGGCAAGCCAGGTGTTCATGTGTTCAAGGCATTCGGTCATTGAGGTTATGTCAGGGGTGTTCAGGTCGATTGGTGTGTACACCATGATATCGTCTGTGTACAGGTGATACTGTATGTTGTGCTGCTTGATGATCCTGCATATGGGCTGGATGTAGATGTTAACAGTATTGAAAAGAGGGCTGAGCCCTGTGGTATTCCTTGGGTGGTGGGAAATTGGGTTGACTTTTTTCCACCACATTTTACTTGTGTGCGGTTGCTTAGATATGAGGTGAACCATTTCAGGGTGGTGGTGCGTAGACCAACTTCCTGGAGGTGGTGTAGGAGTACGGAGTGTGACACCATGTCAAAGGCAGCTGAGATGTTGATGAGGATGGGGAGGGGGCAGAGGAAGAGGGATCTCCAGAAAGGATGACTTTCGCATTTTAGATTTGGTATCATTAACCTTTCAGACTATGTACTTAATGACTTAGAGAAGAGAGTCCTCAATAGAGGTTTATCCTTTGTTCCTTTGTAATCCTTTGACCCCTTTTCTGTTCATGTAGATTTATATAAATTCTTTAGGAAATTTAAAAATCATGGACTATTTTGTTGATCAAGGGGTTATTCCAACTGATATCTGTTTATTAAAAACCCTTCAACATGGCTCCCTTCATCAAATTCTATCCCAGTCCTTGAACACCTCTGAAATTGTGGTAAAAAGGATAGATGAATTACAAGATAGACAGTAACTTATGTACTCTAATATTTCAAAAGAAGAAAAGGTAACTTTGAAGTCTCATAAGGAAAACCAGCAGACAAAGGGGTGTTTTTTTAATAAATACAACAGAGGTGAATAGACAGCTTCAGGACCGTACAGTCAATGAACGACTTGACCCCACAAAAGCAATTTAAAAGAGGTTTGGACAGCTTTTATCAAACAGAACTGGAAATGGGGTATTTACTAAAAAAAAAAAAGAATAAGTTTCTTAAAGCTGAACATCCAGTTATGCCCAGTATTTACGTGCTTCTGAAAGTGCACAAGTCTCTTGAAAAAACACCAGGGAGGCCCATTATTTCAGCCATTGGCTCAATTTTTGAGCCAGTATCCAAGTTTTTGGATGTGTCCTTGTGACCCTTTGTTAGTTGGCACCTCCTATGTGAGGGATACATCACATGTAATACAAATAGATGATTTTTCGGGTTACCATACGAGTCTAACATTGGCTACATTAGATGTGGCTTCACTTTATACCAATGCCCACCAGTGGGCAGTGTTAGACATTATTGGAAATGTTTTGTTAGAGAGAATGGTACCATGGCGCATTTCCACTTGTGTTTTTTAAAACAAATAGCCCATCTTGCTTCAACAGAAAATTATTTTTGTTTCAGAAGATTACATTATAAACAAGTGAAAGAGGTTGACATGGGCTCCTCCATGGCCCCTGATGTAGCAAATCTGTGTAGCCTATTTTGAGAGAACTTTACGTTGGAACTAAAGGGATGGTGCATTAAAGTTCTGGAAAAGATACATTGATGACATTTTATTGGTATGGGAAAGGAATGACTGCTGCCTACAAGAATTCTTAGTATCTTTAAATCAGTTGGATAACAATGCACAGTTTGAGGTCACCATTAGTAGATAGGAGGTAGCTTATCCGGACATTCTGATTTTTTAAGAAAGGATGAAGGGTTTGTTACAGACCTCTACTGAAAACCAACAGATAGAAACCAACTTTTACACTTTAGAGATCGCTTGTGGAAACTATTAAAGTACAATTTGCCAATATTGCAGTTTCTAAGGGTCAAGAGGATTTGCTCATGGACGGCAGATTTTGAAAAACACTCAGATATGAAGAGATATTTGTGAGAGGGGCTATCCTGATCCCTGTATCAACCATGTATATCATAGGGCATGAACAGTGAATAGATCAGTTTATTACAGGGATCCACATGTCTCCATAAAGATAGATTAGTATGCCCCTTGACATTTTCCAATTTTTCTCATGATATTACTAAAATACTCAAGGAGCAATTGGCACATTCTTTCTACCATTCCAACTTTTACTAACACTATGGTGACTGTTGCTTATAAGCATAATACCAATCTTGCTAATATGCTGGTACCTTTTACCCTTTCTGTTCCAAAGGCAAAACCGAAGATTATTGGACATTGGATTTCTGTGCAACATGCTGTCTCAAATGAAATTTTTGGTGGTGAAGGTGGTATGTCCACACTGTAGGGGTGGCAACATAGACAGTGCCCTATTGAGACTTGAATAGAGTTGTTTTTGAATTTGGGTCCTTAACATCAAATGGCTTAAATATGGGCATCTTTCTGTTTTTTTTTCTTTAAGGCACCCCATCCAGATTTTCTATTTTTCATTTTTTTCTTCATTTTATTTTTATTGCCTTTTCAGCATATCCCTTCCCCCTCCCATCTTTCCACTTCCTCCTTCCTCCCTCTCACTTTCCCCTCTCTCACTTTCCCCTCTCTCTTTCCTCTCTCTCTCTCTCTCTCTTTCCTCTCTCTCTCTTTCCTCTCTCTCTCTCTCTCTCTCTCTCTCTTTCCCCTCTCTCTCTCTCTTTCCCCTCTCCTCCTCCTTTTAACTTGCTAGTGTTTTTTTGTTTTAAATTCTTAATCGTCATTTTAAAATATGCTGCTTTAAATCTTTATCACACCGTGTTTTATTTCATATATTAGATTACACTATTTATCAAGTTTTTTAGGGCTGTTAGTTATTTAGTAGTATTAGTTTTACATATAAAAGGTACTACTCTGCCTGAAAGCTTTCAAAGGGGTTTTGGTCTTCATTTTTAAAAGCTAATTCTTAAAGGGGTTTTGATGTTCCTTTTTACAAGCTAAATCTTTTTTTTTTATTCTATACTGCAAATTAGTAATTTTTGTTTGTTTGTTTTCTGGTGTGGGACAAAGCTCTGTCAGAGTTCATTGTTTTTGTTCCAGCTACCCATTCACAGCTAACTCTTTGAAGCCACTGACCTCATCGGGTGTTAGATCCCTCCCACCCCATGTGAGCATTCTTGCTTTATAGGGCAACTCCCCAATTAGCTACACACAGGGACATAGAACAGTGCTGTTAAAAACTCTTAAGAGGTTAACTGCTTTTTCTCTTAAAGGGCAAATGAGGAATAGGTAGGGACTTTGGTAAGTTTCTCTTTTTTACTTCAACAGGTACCAAAGCTACATCAACTAAACAATGGCTGAGAAAAATTTTATTGCTAAAGCTGTTGCCCCCGTTAACAGCTTCTGCCTCTGTCCAGACAGAGATCCCAATGCCAGTTGAAGGACAGGCTGCATGTGCAGGATGCCTGCATACTGAGGCTCTCAGGAAACAAGTGGAGGAGCTCATGGTAGAGGTGGTGAGGCTGAGAAACATTTGAGACAGCAAAACATACATTGAGATGCTTCTGGAAACATTCAAGCTCTCTGACAGAGGTGTGAAGATGGGAGGCTACAGAAAGAAGGTGGTTGGACTTGAGTCACCAGAGCCTGCAGTATCAACAATCCAATTCCTCCAGCCCTTGAAATGAACAACCAGTATGCGGCCCTGGATGTGGACGAGATGGCAGCATCTGAGGAAAGGGAAGAACCACAGCTTGAGCACCCCAAAGTTTTGAGTCAGTCACCACAAGGAAGAGAAGGGTAGTGGTGGTTGGTGATCCTCTTCTGAGGGGTACTGAAGTGTCCATATCCCAACCAGATTTATTATCCAGAGAGGTGTGCTGTCTGCCAAAATTCGAGATGCTATGGAGAGTGTGCTGAGGCTCATTAAGCCTATTGACTATTATCCAATGTTGCTTATCCATGTCAGCACAAATGATAGTGCTAGGTATCCCTCCAAGCATATCAATAGTGACTTCATGGCTCTGGGACAGAGGGTGAAGCAGATAGATGCGCAGATGGTGGTCTCTTCAATCCTCCTGATTGAGGGTAAAGGCCGAGGCAGAAGAGCTCGCATCCTGGAGCTGAATGCATGGATGGTGTCATCAAGAGCGTTTTGGTTTCCTGGACCATGGAATGATGATCCAAGGGCTGCAAATTTTCCAAGAAGGGTCAAAGTGTCTTCAGCAGCAGACTGGCTGAACTAATGAAGAGGGCTTTAACATAGGTTTTTTGGGGATGGGTGAAGAAAGCCCCCAGGAAAATGAAACATTAAATACCTCTGAGAAATGGGTAAAAGGGACATCTGGAAAGTGGCGGGTACAAATGCCTGTAGCATGGGAAACAAGATCCCAGGCTTTAATGGAAGACATTGGCTTGAATTTAGTGGCAGTTACAGAGACATGGTTCACGGACAACCATGACCAGGATGTAATTGGACCAGGCTATACATATTCAGGAAGGACAGGGTAGGAAGAAGGGGAGGTGGAGTGGCACTAGATGTAAAAAAAAAAAAAAAAAAAAAAATATATATATATATATATATATTTTAAAGCTATAAAATGGCAGGGCTTAAAAGGAAGCACTGTGGATTAAACTAGAAAGAGGGAAATGGAAATCTATTTGCATTGGAGTTATATACAGATCCCCCACACAGGGAGTAGAAGTGGATGAAGATTAATAGAAGACACATGCAGTATTGTCATGAAAGGGGAAATACAACTGATAGGTGACTTCAATATGTCGGATGTGGATTGGCACATCCCTGCTGCCGTGTCATCTAGAAGCAAGGAGATCCTTGATTCTCTACAGGGCGAACTATTCAGGCAACTGGTAATAGAACCCACATGTGATGGGGCCATACTGGACTTGGTGCTTACCAATGAGGAAAGTGTTTCTGATGATCTCCAGGAACAAGCAGGAATGTAGTCCTCAAATATGGGTATCGGTACCAATGGAGCCTGTGCGGGAACGCTCCCCAGCGTCCAATAGAAAGCTTTTGGGAGCATCCCACAGCACCTGCGTGCTGCCTTACCGCCTTTCCCAACTGCCTCTCTCCAGTTCTTCGTTTTCCGCGGAGCCAGCAGGCCGTGTTCCTGTCACCGCAGAAAATTGTTTTCCTTATTCTTCTTTTTGTGGTCACGTCTGCCTTCCTCGACGCTACACCGGTACCGCCGGTGGTTCTTTCTTTAAAAAAAAAAAAATTCTTTCTTTTCCTAACTTTTCCAGGTGCACGCGCCATTTTGGGGGCCCAAAATTTCCTCCATCATGGAGAAACCCGCCTCGGGGTTTAAAACATGCACCAAGTGTGGCAGTACCATCTCCGTCACCGACACCCATGAGTGGTGTCTTAAATGTTTAGGTCCTGACCACTCCATCTCAGAGTGTATGGCTTGTGCCATGATGTCCAAGAGGGGTTGACAAAACCGAGCTGCCAAGCTCAGCGCCCTTTTTCCCTCCGATGCAGCCTCGGTGGCATCAACGTCTTCCAGGACTTCGTCTTCCTCCCATGGATATCAGGTAACTAAACATAAGTCCAGCCAGTCCTCAAAGGGTAGATCTCCTTCTAAGCATCGAGATGCCTCTGGCGTTGCCCTTGAGGGTTCTGTACCGGCAAAATTGCCCCGGCGGGAGGCTTCGGCTTCCACAGCATTATCGGGGCTCCAGGACGTTCTCGAGGCCTCGACCTTGGCAGAACTACTGGTGCCATGCTCTGGGGTACCAGCTGCTTCTGATGCTGATACCCAGGCATCGGCAGCGTCGATAGACCAGAGGTTCCTGGCTATTGAACGCAGTCTGGCGGCTCTCCTTGTGGCATTGATACCCTTGGAACCGTGTCAGACAGTTCAACCGGTAGCGGTACTGACAGCATCGACATTGGTGTCTGCTTCGCTGGCACCCAGTCATGCGATGTCGTCCGGTACCGATACACTGGTACTGATCCCCCCCCCGGGTACCGACTCGGTCAGTATGGGTATCGGGCTGTTCAGGAGCATCCGGACAGAAGGAGTCCGAGGATTCTGACAGCTCTGTCGGTACTGGAATACTAATCCCGGAGGAGCCTTACTCTCCTAAACGTAGGATGTCTCCTCCAGAAGATATCTCCTTTCAGGATTTTATCAGGGAGGTGGCTCGAGGTCTGTCCATTACTGTGACTCCTGAAACAGAGCCCAGGGCAAAGGAGTTGGAGATTTTGCAATATCCCAAAGCTCCTAAGGAAGCAGCTACTTTGCCTATCCATGAGATCTTACATGATCTCATGTTGAGAATGTGGGAGGCACATCTTACCACCTCTCCTCATTCTCACAGACTGGATACCATGTATCGAGTCCCTCCTTGTCCTGGCTTCCAGAAAACTCAGCTTCCTCACCACTCTATTGTAGTGGAGTCAGCTATGAGAAGGATCAAGAGTGCAAAGAGGCATGCCTCTAATCCTCCAGGATGTGAGTGTAGAACTTTGGATGTCTTTGGACGTCGTACTTTCCAGGCTTCCATGCTTTCTGCCAGGATCAGTTCCTATATTTTATATATGGGTATGTTCCTTAAAGAAGTCACAGGAGATCTAGAGGTTTTGAGCCCTCTTCTTCCTGAGGACAAAAGGCAGGATTTTCTCACACTGGTCAAACATGCCCAGGATGTTTCTAAGTTTGTCAACCGTGCAGCTTTTGACTGTTTTGAGTGCATAAGCAGAACCTCTGCCATTGCCATAGGTGCACGTAGAATTGCCTGGCTCCAGGCCTCCAATTTATAGCTCTGGGTGCAGGACAAACTGGGCAATATCCCTTGTACAGGTGAGAATCTGTTTGGCAAAAATTGGCAAGAAAAGCCAATGAATTAGATGCTGACAACTCCATTTTGGATAGGTTATCCAAAGCCACAGCTGATCCTGCGAGAGAGGCTTCTTGAAAGATTTCTTTCTTCTCAAAAAAGAAGAGGTTTTATCCCTCTTATTCCCAGCAGGGACGTTCTGCAGGTCAGCCTGCCCGGAAAGGTCAGCAACCACCTAAACAAAGGAAAGTAAAGACTGCTGAGCCTCAACCATCTCAGCAGTCTCAGCCTCCATAAGGCCTTCGGCTTTCATCTAGAGAACTTAGCCTTCCTGGCCCTCAATGGACCAGAGACTTCCACCATTCCAGGAAGGTTATGTCAGTTTGCCCCCAGATGGGAGCAGATAACAGCAGAGCGTTGGACACTCCATTATAAGAGAGGGGTACAAGCTGCACTTTCTGTGCATGCCCCCTCCCACAATGGTAAGACAGTTCAATTTTCAGACCTCTCTCATCAACCTGTTAGATCAAGAGGTCACTATCCTTCTTGCCCAAGGGGCAATAGAAGTACCCATTCATCAACAGGGTACAGGGTTTTACTCCCCCTATTTCCTTATCCCAAAGAAAACAGCGGGATACAGACCTATCTTGGACCTCAGAGAATTGAAGAAATTCCTGTTCAAAGAGAAATTCAAGATGATTTCTCTAGGAACTCTGCTGCCATACCTTCGGAGTCAGGATTGGCTTTGTTCTCTATATCTCAAGGATGCCTACACCCATGTTCTCATCCATCCAACTCACAGAAGGTTCCTTCGGTTCCTTTTTCAAGGAAAGCACTACCAATACAGGGTGCTTCCTTTTGGCCTGGCCTCAGCACCAAGAGTGTTCACGAAATGCATGGCTGTGGTAGCAGCATTTCTCTGCACTCTAGGGATATTTGTCTTCCCCTACTTAGACTGGCTCATTCAAGCTCCATCAGAGTCAGAGGCCAGGACTTCTCTATCTTGCACAATGCGTATCCTTCAGTATTTAGGTTGCAATGCTCCTGCCTGCGCCCTAGAGCTTACAGGCAGGAGAGTGGCCTTATATTGTCCCTTGTAGAATTAGCTGGCACGGTTCCCAATGAATCTTGGGAACTGTAGTGCTCTTGTATATTCCTTAGGGAAGAATTGTAGTCGTGACCAGATGTGCTTAGGCAAGCAAGAAAATTTATTTGTCTTGGGGGATAGTTTCCAGCGCATCAAAAGCTCAAAGCAACAAACACAAAAAGTGGAACTTTTTGGATAAACAGAGGAAAACAGGAACTCAGGAAGCAGTGAAATCAAATTTGCTTTAACTAAGCTATTCATAAACTTCAGCAGCTTAACTCAGCATTGCCTCATGTGGTTATTAGAAAATATTGCAGCTTTATATCAATAGCTGTTCTCTTCATAGCGTGACTTGGAAACAGGTGAACACAATCAGGAACTCTTACGATTAAACAACAAGAAAAGCCAACGTTTTATATTCTCTTCATATAAAACTTATGTGCTTCTTTAAACTGTTATTCAATACAGCAGAAAGAGCAATCCATGGCACAAGGCTCAGGGCTCAGGATTCAGGGTAGGTAAAGAACTTTCTACCTGCATGTATTCTTCTGAACTAACAGAATTACTGTCCGTATCAGGTTCTTTATTTTGCCCTGACTTCAGCTTCAGGAACTTCTGAAATTCCTTCAGTAGCAATTCAGCCTGTGTTTGCTTTTCATCTGGTGGATAGTTATTGGCAAAGGTTACGCCCTTCCCCCACTCACTATCTATGTCGGTAGCAAAGTTAGGTTTGCACAGTTCAGCACTATATGAAGGTTTCTTCAGCCAAGCATACAAATTAGGAAATTGTGCTTTACCTTGTTTAAAGGCATTTATAAAAGAACTTCTCTTAGGAAAACTTTCTCCTGGCTGTAGTTCTCTGTCTTTATAGCACTGCTTGTTGGCATTAGAAGTACCTTTTCTCCACGTGCTGCTTTCTCGTGGCTGGCTAGGTCTAGGCTTTTCCCGGCAGTAAGAGTTTCTTGCAGGGTACGTTGGACTCCCAGGCTGACTCTTCCGGGGTTCTGTCTTCTCACAAGGTCCTAGTGCTCTTCTCCTAGCTTCTAGGGTTTCAGCACTCTGCACTCCCCTCACAACGTTCTTTTGGACTTGGATATCCTTCTCCACGCTATCCTCTGGGATATTCTCCGTGGTCCTCTCTGCAACAACAACCTGTTCACCCTTCTCCTGCTTCCTCCTCACCTCTTTCAGCTCTCTCTGAGGTTTTAAAAAGGGCTTCAATTCCCGGCACTCCCTGCCGTTCCCTTGGGTGTGCCCAATCAGAGCTGAGGCCTAACTCCTCCCCTGTACTGGAGTGTGTCTTCGGCTCAGCAGAGCAGTGTGTTTTTTTCAGGTCAGTTTTGGAAATCCTGTGTGAGTTAGCTCTGCTCTCAGGATTTTCCTCAACATTCATTTCTTCTGAAGGGCCATCTTCACCACAATGTCTGGTCATAAACATCCCAAAATCCAGTCTAACTCCCACTCAGTCTCTAGAGTTCATAGGAGCTTTGCTGGATACCAGAAAGGCAAGGGCCTATCTTCCCCAGGCCCATTGCCTTCACATGGTGCAGTTAGCTTCTCAAGCAGTGCTAAAGCCTCATCTCACTGCCAGAGAAATGCTACAACTACTAGGCGACATGGCATCTACCGTGCATGTGGTTTCTTATGCTCGCCTCCATATGAGAGCAGCCCAGTGGACTTTATCCACTCAATGGATCCAGGCATCAGGGTGTCTGTCAGACAAAATAGCAAACACAAATCACCTTATTTTGTCCCTCCAATGGTGGCAGTCCACTCAGAACCTGTTGCTGGGGTTCCCATTTCAACAACCCTTACCCCAGACAACTCTCGCAACAGATGCTTCACCAATGGGTTGGGGAGCTCATCTGCAAGACCTCTCCACCCAAGGCACCTGGACTCCACAGGAGACTCATCTACATATCAATCTCTTAGAGCTCAGAGCAATCTTCCTTGCTCTTCGAGTGTTCCACACCCTGCTCAGCTTCAAGACAGTCCTCATTCAGACGGACAATCAAGTAGCCATGTTCTACGTGAACAAGCAGGGGGGAACAGGCTCTGTCGCTTTGCAACGAAGCTTTGCGACTATGGGCCCTCGCCAGAGAGCATCAGTTTCATCTCCTGGCAGTGTATCTTCCAGGCATACAAAACGCTTGGGCAGACAGACTCAGTCGAGTTCTGCTTCCACACGAATGATCTCTACATGCAGACCAGGTGGCCAAGATTTTTCAAATTTGGGGAACCCCGGACATAGATCTATTTGCAAGTCCATTGAATGCCAAACTTCCCCAGTTCTGTTCCAGAATTCTGGCTCAGAACTCTCAGGCCAGGGATGCTTTCCTCCTTTACTGGGGTCAAGACTTCCTGTATGCCTTTCCACCCATTCCCCTAATTCCCAAAACCATGTTCAAGCTTCAGAGAGACAGAGGCCGTATGATTCTTATAGCTCCATTTTGGCCACGGCAAGTGTGGTACCCTCTGCTTCTACATCTCTCTCAAGCTCCCTCTCTGGAGTTAGCATCTGCTCCAGATCTCCTGTCTCAGGAGAACGGAATGTTATGGCATCCCAATTCCCAGTCTCTGCATCTCAGGTCTTGGTTGCTGAAGGCCTAGATTTTCATGATCTTAACCTCCCTCAGCAAGTAAAGGATATCCTTTATGCTTTCAGGAAGCTTTCCACAAGACGCTCATATGCTCTCATGTGGAAAAGGTTTACCATATGGTGTTCGCAGAAGGGTCTTAACCCCCTTGCAATACCTCTGGAATCATTACTGGAGTATCTCCTTCATTTATCCAATGCAGGACTTAAAACTAACTCAGTAAGAGTCCATTTGAGTGCTATTGCAGCTTCTTTCAAGCCTCTAAATGGACAACCTATCTCCTCCCATCATCTTATAGCAAGATTTATGAGAGGCCGCCTTCTAGCTAAGCCTCCCATTAGGCCACCACCGGTGGCATGGGACTTAAATCTGGTTCTTGGTCAGCTCATGAAGCCACCTTTCGAACCCTTAGCTACTACCTCATTGAAATCCCTTTCTTGGAAAGTTATCTTTCTCATTGCAATCACATCAGCACACCGCATCAGTGAGTTGCAGGCACTAGTAGCTGATTCACCTTATACAAGGTTCCATCATGACAAGGTAGTCCTTAGAACTCATCCACACTTTATGCCAAAGGTGGTCTCGCCTTTTCATCTAAACCAGGCGGTCTACCTGCCTGTGTTTTGTTTTTCCAAGGCCTCATGCATCAAATGCAGAAAGGAATCTTCATACTTTGGACTGTAAAAGAGCCTTAGCTTTTTACTTACAAAGAACACAGCAACATAGAAAGTCCTCTCAACTTTTTGTTGCTTTTGATCCTTCTCATTTAGGACTTCCAGTCTCCAAGAGAACACTATCCAACTGGATTGCTCAGTGTATTTCCTTTGCCTATGAGAGTAAGAATCTTCCTCTGGAGGGCCATGTCACAGCTCACAATGTGAGAGCCATGGTAGCTTCAATGGCTCATCTGCACTCTGTGTTTGTCGACATCTGTCGAGCAGCCACTTGGGCCTCAGTTCATACCTTTGCAGCCCATTACTGCTTGGACAAGGACTCCCGCTGGGATGCCTTGTTTGGTCAGGCTGTATTCAACACCTGTTCCATACCTAATCAACTCCTACCCACCATCCCTGGTTGGATGCCAGAGATCCATGGGGGAAGTGGAGCCCTTTCACAGGGGCACACAACTTCTGGGGGTCTCTCCCTGGCATCTAAAGCTAGGGAGTCCCCATATGTGAGGACTACTTTCCTACTTGTTCCTGGAGATAGCATAGTTCCTCACCTGTAACAGGTGATGTCCGGGAGCAGCAGGAATTTAGTCCTCACAACCCACCCACCTCCCCTAGGAGTTGTATCTCTCTTTCTCTCTCTCTCTCTCTCTCTCTCTTTGTCTCGGCTTTAAACTCAACTGGAGAGAGGCAGTTGGGGAAAGTCGGGAAGGCAGCATGCAGGTGCTGTGGGATGCTCCCAAAAGCTTTCTATTGTATGCTGGGGGGCATTCCTGCGCAGGCTTTGTCGGTACCGACGATACCCATATGTGAGGACTAAATTCCTGCTGTTCCCGGAGATCACCTGTTACAGGTGAGTAACTATGCTTTACAGTAGGATATCGGCTCACATCCAGTGATCACCAAATGATATGGTTCATTATTAGGACTAGGGCTGATAAAGTCCATTCAGAAGCAATGGTCTTAGACTTCAGGAAAACTAACTGCCAAGATGTGACAATACCTCAGAATCATTAGCGGGATGGGAACAGCTGGGGATGTAGAAAAACAGTGGGCTAAACTGAAAGGGGAGATTTTAAGGGCAACAAACCTTTTTGTTAGAAAGGTAAATAAATGTAAAAGGAAAAGGAGGGCTTCTATGGTTCTCAAAAGTAGTAGCTGAAAAGGTGATGAAAAAGAGGGATTCCTTCATGAAATACAAGAGATCACAGAGAGAGGAAGACAAGCATTTATATTTGGAAAACAGAGAAGCTAGCAAAGTAGTCAGAAAAGCAAAGGTACAAAAAGAAGAAATAGTGCAATAAAATGCTGGGATAAGAGATTTTTCAGATATGTTAGTGAGAGGAGGCAGGGCAAAAGTAGTATTGTCAGATTCTAGAGTGAAGGGGTAGGGGGAATATGCAGAAGCTGAGGATGAAGCAGAATTGCTTAACATTTCTGTTCTGTTTTCACAGATGAAGGGCCAGGAGCGGGGACCTCAGAAAAAATCCACACCCACCGATGCAACTAATAACAGAATGTTTTAATGAACTGACAATATGGCTCAATTCACATAACCTACAAATCAATTTTGCAAAAACTGATATTCTATATGTTACTGGAAATCAAACCTACACACCCCCAAGCTCCATTGTCCTAAATAACCATGATATTAAAACAAAGAATGAAGTAAAGTACCTAGGTGTGATACTTGACAAAAACTCAATATGGACTCACACACAAAAACTAACAAAAAATATACACTTTAAACTCAAGACACTGAAACAAATACGTCCGTTGATTCACTTGCAAGACTTCATAGCCATAGTCCAAGCAATCATAACGCCCCACTTTGACTTCGCAAACATAATCCTTCAAGGCATCACGAAACAAAACCTTAAAAAGATTCAATTATCTCAAAATGTAGCAGCAAGGATTATACTGAAAGTAAGAGATATAGAACATATTACACCTATCTTAGCTAAGCTACATTGGCTACCAATTTACTGCAGAATAAAATACAAAATACTAGTGACTACCTTCAAATTAGTAAATATTTGCACCATCTGCCCTTAATACATTAATCAACATGGAAATTCCTAAACGCACACAAAGGAGTAGAAACACAGATAAAATAGCAATACCAAGAGAATATACAAAAGCTAAAAAAACTTACCAATAATAGAGCTTTCTCTCACTCAGCCCCTATCCTCTGGAATGAACTACCAGATGACATATGCCAGCTGACTGACATTAAGGAATTTCGAAAAAAAACTAAAAACACACCTATTCACCTTACACTATACTATACAAACTAACCAAGATATGCAAAGAGACACAGGATAACATTTTATACTACATAGGCTTATACTACAAATCTAGTTTAATACTGTCGCAAACAAATAATACACCCTGCACATTGTTGCCTCTCCATACTCTACTAATATAATCATGTAAAAGTTTGTTTACAGCCCAAGCATACTCTTTGGAATGCAATCTGTATTGTAAGTATTTAGTTGTGTTATCTGTAAAAGTTGCTTTTGTTTTATGTAAAATGACTAGGTATGTACCTCTCCATACCTTGTAAACTTTTGTTCCTTTTAAACCTCACTTGAACCATGGGAAAGAGCGGTATAGAAATGCTTATTAAACAAATAAATATAGGAACAGAAGCGATGGGGATCTCAAATGATTTTCAGAAGACTGTTCTTGAGGAACTAGCTAAACTAAAAGTAGACCAAGTGATGGGTCTGGATGGGATACATCAAAGAATACTGAAGGAACTTGGGGGCGTTCTAGTGATTCCACTGTCTGACCTTTTCAATGCCACTTAGGAGTCAGGAGTGGTGCCAGAGTATTGGAGAAAGTCACATGGTCCCTTTACACAAAAGTGGACATAAGGATGACATTGAGAATTACAGGCTGGTTAGTCTAACCTCTGTGGTTAGTAATTATTGGAAAGGCTTCTAAAAGAGAATAGTGAGGTTTCTGGCAGCATGGATTCACCAGAGGCAGGTCTTGTCAGACAAATCTGATTTCTTTGACTGGGTGACCAGGGAGTTGGACCAAGAGGGGAGATCCCTAGATGTGGTGTACTTAGATTTCAGTAAAGCTTTTGACACTGTTCCGCACAGGTGACTTATAAACAAACTGAGCACCCCAGGGATAGAGCCTGAAGTTACTGATTGGGTTAGAAATTGGTTGAGGTAAATGCGATAAAGGGTGCAGGTAAATGAAGCTCACTCTGAGGAGAAGGTTACCAGTGGTGTACCACAGGGATCTGTCCTTGGTCTGATTCTTTTTAACATTTTTGTTAGTGATATTTCGGAAGGGCTGTCTGGTAAGGTTTGCTTATTTGCAGGTGATACCAAAATTTGCAATAGAGTAGACACCCAGGAAAGGAGTAGATAACATGAGGAGGGATCTAGCTAAGCTTGAAGAATGGTCTAGAATTTGGCAGCTGAAATTTAATGCTACAAAATTCAGGGTCATGCACTTGAGCTACAAAAATCCAAAGGTGTAGTACAGTATAGGGGGTGAGGTACTTCTGTCCATGAAAGAAGAGTGGGACCTGGGTGTGATTGTATCTGACTATCTTAAAGTTGCTAAACCAGAAGAAAAGGCGACTGAAAGCCAGAAGGATGCTCTGGTGTATAAGGAGATGAATGGCCATCAGAAAAAAGGAGGTGATAATGCCTCTGTGCAAGGCTCTGGTGTGACCTCATTTGAAGTATTGTGTTCAATTCTGGACCTTTTCAATGCCACTTCAACAGGATATACGCGGGTTGGAGTCTGTGCAGTGAGTGGCTATTAAAATGGTTAGTGGCTTTCGTTAAGAAGCATATGAGAACAGACTTAAAAATCTTAATCTTTAGAGCAGTGGTTCTCAACCTGTGGGTCGCAACCCCGATGGGGTTGCCACAGGATTAGTGGGGGTCGCCTCACTCTGTTAAAAAAAAAAAAAATGCACAAGTTGCTGCCGCTGCCGAGTCCGCTTCTCGGCAGCGGCAAATTCACCGCCTCCCAGTCCCTTCTAATGCAGCCACGGCTCCCTGCCTCTTGGGGAACCACAGCTATACCAGTAAAAACGTTGCGGAGCCTTCCTGTCTCTTGACAGGCTCCGTGCAGCATTGTCCCGCCTCCAAAGGAAGTTGTTTACCCTAAGAGTCAGGGAGCTGCGGCTGTAGAAGAACAGCAGGGCAGCAGCAGGCAGACAGGAGAGAGGGGAGGAGGGGTCAGGGAACCTGCAATGGGGCTGACATGGGGAGGGGGGCGGGGAGGGAGGAAGGGAGGGGGCTGACATGGGGAGGGGGGCTGACAGGGAGAGAGGCAGAGCTGACGATGGAGGGAGGGGAGGGCTGACATGGACAGAGGGGGGACTGACATGGAGGGATGGATGGATGGAGGGAGGGGGACTGACATGGACAGGGGGGCTGACATGGAGGGAGGGAGGGCTGACTGACATGGACAGAGGGGGGACTGACATGGAGGGATGGATGGATGGAGGGGGCTGACATGGAGGGAGAGAGGGAGGGCTGACATGGACGGGGGGCTGACATAGGGAGGGAGGGGAGGGAGGGGAGGGCTAACATGGAGGGAGGGAGGAGTGGCTGACATGGATGGATGGAGGGAGGGAGGGGGCTGACATGGACAGATGGGGGATAAACGCTGGACAGAGGAGAGACAGTGTGGGTTAGGATTATAATGGGCAGATGGGGGGTGGGCTAGGACTGGTAATGGATTGATCAAGGGGGGGTTGGGACTGGTAATGTGCTGATAGGGGGCATAAGGCTGTTAATGGACTGATAGGGGGCTAGCATTGGGAATGAGCTGATCAGGGAGGTTAGGACTGGAAATGGGCTGATGGGGGGGGGGTAGGACTGGTATTGGGCTGATTAGGGGAGGCTAGCACTAGTAATGGGGTTGAGGGGGGACTAGGACTGGAAGCAAGCTGATTGGGGGGCTTCGACTGGGAATGGGCTGATTGTGGGGAGGGGAGGATAGAGCTGCTGACCCTGGAAGAAAACTGGGGGCTAAGGCTACAAATGGGCTGATGCGAGGGGATGGGAGAATGGAACTGGAAGGGAGTGAGAGGGGCTGCCATGGTATCTGTACTAAAAGGGACTGGTCAGTGTGGAAGGAGGGGGACTGGAAGGGAATGGACACCAGTGGCAGTCATGGGAATGCAAGTTGACATAGGAAGGTACTGAGAGTGAGGACTGGAAAGGGGCTGATACTGGGGAGGGTTATTGGGACTGGAAATAGGCTGATGGAAAGAAGTGAAGAAAACAAAAGAAGAGATAAGAAATGGCAGGTGGACCATAGACCACAGAAAGAGAGCTAAGAGAAGACAGGAAAGCAGAAGCCTCAGATCGGGACCAGCATGATCAGAGAATAAATTGGTCAGACAACAAAGGTAGAAAAAATAATTTTATTTCATATTAGTGATTTGACTACAAAATCATCATAATTTTGAAATCAAACATTGTTACTTGTTGTTGTGATTAATTATTGTGGTTTAAATAAGTAAATTTTATAAATAAAACATATTGCAAAGACCTATAATATATTAATAATTCAACAAATGATTACAGCGACAATGCGTTAACGGTACAGGAAGAGGTGCATTTGATTTTATCATTGGGGGTCACCACAAGTTGACCAATGGTAAAAGGGGTCACAGTACAGAAAAGGTTGAGAACCACTGCTTTAGAGGAAAGGCAGGATAGGGGAGATATGATAGACGTTTAAATACTTGGCATAAATGCACAGGAAAGTCTTTCAGTTGAAGGCAAGCTCTGCTACAAGGGGACATAGAATGAGGGTTAAAGGTATAGTCTCAGGAGTAATATGCAGAAATATTTCCTTACAGAAAGAGTGGTAGATGTGTCAAATAGTCTCCCAGTGGAGGTGGTAGAAATGAGGACAGTATCTGAATTCAAAAAAGCATGGGACAAACAGAGGATCTTTAAAGGAAAAAAAGATGACTATTGTAGTTGATATAGAAGGGCAGACTAGATAGGCCATGTGGTCTTTTTCTGCCGTCATGTTTCTATCATATTCTGCTTTTTCCAAAAGGGTCTTTTTGTTTCCGCTTGTTTTAACATACATTTTAGGGTATCTTTTTATGAGTTTTATTTTTATGCACCTGTTCTATTAGCAATTATTTGAGTCTCTCATAATCTTTTATTACGTTTTATTAATTTTCTTAATACTGATGGGTAATTATTTAATGTTTTTATCCTGCCCTCATGGTTAGTTGTCATAACCTTTTACAGGATTACAGTTTTTCATGGCCACATACAGATTCTACATCCTTATTTTACCACAAGCTCCATCACATTCCCATTGGTTTTAATCATTTTTAGTCTTAGTGCCTCTTTTAGATTTCATTGTTTTTAATCGTTTTTAGCTTTCATGTTTCCTTATCATACCTTTTTCTCACAGGCTATGGTTTTATGGGATTGCTACATAGTTTTTATTTTCGTGGTTTGACCAATTAATAGTTATTAATGTCTTTGAGTTTTTATTTAGATGATCATTTGTCTGGCCATACATAATCTCCATATGGTATATTAGTTTTTAATGTACAGTACATGTATATTTATCACATCCAGTTTCATGGAGCTTGTTATATTTTAAAAAAATCATGTTTTTAGTAAATATGGTTTCATTTTTAATATGTCATCTGTTTATATGATTGTACTTTAACCATGTGGTTTTACAATCTTTCGACCTTGAGTCTAAGTTATGTTATGTTATCTGGAGTAATATCATTCATATTAAGTCCTTTTGACATATATAATCGCTAATCAGTTCATTTTAAAAGTATCGCTTTTGGTTTTAGTTCCATTGTTTCTGTCACACTCTTCTCTTTTACTACTTTAGGTTTTTTTTATTCTTTTAGACTCTCTCCATGTCCCAAAATAGAACGCATAAATATCTTAGTGTTGTCATACCCATTGCACCATTATTTTTAAACACTCTTGGATCACGCGTCAGGAAATTATTTCCTGATATAATTTATTTGTGTTTCTAAAAGTTTTTTAACATCAAGAATTGATGTTTGGGGAGAGGGAGGGTAAGGGGGGAGATATCCACCCCCCCCCCATGCTGCATTGCCACCCATACTCTCCTGCCTCTGGCCGGTTGCAGCCATGATCAAACTAGGACCACCTAGCAAGTACCCGATCGGCATTGGGGGTGGAAGCAGGAGAAGCAAGCACCTCCCGCTCCTTCCACCAAGGCCAATCGTGCCCAGGCACAGCACCAGCAGTGAGACACTTTTAAACAAAGCGCCATCCAGCGTGCCCATGCCCAAGGGCAAAGGTGTAAAACTGACTAGCACAGCATGTTCACCTGTGCAATTAATAAAGAAATAATAAAGAATTGAATAAAGACACTGCCTAAGGAACCACAATGCCAACATATACCCAGAATGCCCCTCCTCCCAGGATAACCCAAGGGCTCCATAAGTACACCGACAGCACATCCTCCCAGGTAAACTACCATCATATTCTCAGTTCAGCATGTTGCCCCACAATCTCCTGCCATATGCTGTAATGTTACATGTGCTAGCCACTTAGAACAATAATGTCTCAATCCACTATAGACCAAGGCTCCCCATTCCAAACCCTTGCCTCAAAGAACAGCACTCAAAATCACCATGAAGATTGATAGAAATTAACGCCACACTGCAACAGAAACAAAACTTCAAACAGAAGCTCCCAAGCTACCCAATCTAATGTTCCCTCATCAATGCACAATCGATATGCAACAAGATCCACACAATCTCAGAATTCATGCAACACAACACCAACATTGTGTATCACAGAAAGCTGGATCTCAACCACAGACAATGTACTGCTGAATCAGTTACTACCTCACCACTACAAGCTCTTCAATTGCCCCAGACATGAGAGAAGAGGAGGAGGAGTCCCTAATACTGGAAAAAGAACACCTAAATTTCACCATGATCATTTCCAAATCCCTGCAAATGCTAGACTTCCTCACAATCACCAATAATGAGCACACTATCTGCTTAACAAACCATACACCCTTATCTAACACTGAAGACTTATCAGACCTGTTGGAAGAAGCATGTACTCACTCATCATCCAACAAACTCTTCTTCCTCCTCTGTGATCTAAACCTCCCTTCTACCTCTGCAATGCAAGCAAGTGCATTAATAAACACAATGGAAGCCCTCCAACATCAACAAATAATTAATGTGCCCACTCATTCTAGAGGAGCAGCTCTAGACTGTTTGCACCTAAACATCTCCCCACAGCAGACTTTAACACCCAGATAGGTCCAGTGCCATGGTCGGACCATGCAATGATATCCCTTGTCCTTCCGAACTTCACACAGATTCCACTCCTCTCCCAACATCAGCCACAAACACGCTGCTTCAAAGCATTCAACATACAATCCTTCCAAGATGACATCTCCCTGCTCCTAGAATCCGACCTGCAGGACTTGGACAACATCAACCACTCCTGGAACACAGTGATTAACAGAGCCACCTCCTTTCCAACAAGATTCACCAAGAACAACCCTAGCATGGTTCAACAGCCCTGGTTCTCTCACAAACCTAAGATCTACTAGAAGAGAGCTCAGACAGATTGAGAGAAGATGGCAACAAACTCAAGATGCATCCATAAAACATCAATATCTCCAGGAACAAGCAGGAATGAGTCTTCATATATGGGTACGTCGGTACCGATGGAGCCTGCGCGGGAACGCTCCCCAGCTTCCCAAAAAGGAAAGCTTTTGGGAGCATCCCACAGCGCCTGCGCGCTGCCTTCCCGCCTTTCCTAACCACCTCTCTTCAGTTATTACTTGCCGCGGAGCCAGCAGGTCGAGCCCTGTCACCGCTGAAGAAGTTCTTTATTTTATTTCTTTGGTCGCGTGTCTGCCTTCCCCGACTCCGGACCGGTACCGCCGGTCTTTTTCTTTCTTTCTTTAAAAAAAAAAAAATAAAATCTATACTTTTCCTCACTTAGTGTATTTTTCCTCTTGGGCCTCAGGGCCCACAAGAAAATTTCCCTCATGGAAAAACCAGCCTCCGGGTTCAAGAAATGCACTAAGTGTAGCGGTACTATTTCTGTTACAGATACCCATGAATGGTGCCTTATATGTTTGGGTCCTGAACACTCCATTCCGGATTGTTCGTCCTGCTCTCTAATGTCTAAACGGGGTTTACAGAACCGAGCAGCTAAGCTCCATGTCCTGTTTCCCGCTGATGCAGCGTCGGTAGCATCGACATCTTCCAGGTCGTCTTCTCCTGATGGATCTCAGGTAACCAAACATAAATCTAGCAGGTCCTCGAAGGGTAGATCTCCCTCTAAGCATCGAGATGCCTCCGGGCTTGCCCTCGAGGATCCTGCACCAGCAAAACAACCCCGGCGGGAAGCTCCGGCTTCCAAAGCTCCTCCTATGGGGTTACAGGTTGACATCGATGGCACGGCCTCGACCGATCACCTGTTAGAATGCTCTGGGGTACTGGCACAATCTCCCAGTACCGAATTCCAGGCATTCATGGCGTCGATGGATCAGAATGTTCTGTCCATGCAGCGGGCTATCACGACCTTCATTCAAGCTGCGACGCCACTGGTACCGCAACAAACTCCGTTGTCGGTATCGGCTCCAGTACGGCACCAGCGCCAATACTGGTACCGACTGCATCGACATCGACCAGGATACCGGCTGCAGCAGTTCCTTGTCCAGGGCTGCTTATCGGTACCGATCCGGTACCGAGGACGCCCGATGTCGATACTGCTCGATACGCGTATCGAGCGTTAGGAGAGCACCCTGACAGGCGATACTTTGATTCCTCTGATGATTCTGATACATCAGACGAGTCTCCTGAAGTATCCATAGCCCTTCCTGAAGAGCTGCTTTCTCCAAAAAAGAATGTCTCCTCCAGAGGACTTGTCCTTTCAAGACTTCATAAGAGAAGTAGCTAAAGGACTTTCTATTTCAGTAACCTCTGAATCAGAGCCTAGAGCAAAAAAATTAGATATTTTAGGATATTCTAAGGCTCCTAGAGAGGCAGTCACCTTACCAATTCATGAGATTCTTTATGAACACATGATTGATGTATGGGAGACTCCTCTCACCCTCTCTCCTCATTCTCGCAGATTGGACACTATGTACCGTGTCCCTCCCTGTCCTGGATTTCAAAAAACTCAGCTTCCTCACCATTCCATTGTGGTGCAGTCAGCTATGAAGAGGATAAAGAGTACAAAGAGACACTCTTCTGCTCCTCCAGGAAGAGAATGCAGGACCTTGGATGCTTTTGGTAGGAAAATCTTCCAAGCCAGTATGTTTATTGCCAGAATCAACTCATATAGTCTTTACATGGGTATGTTTCTAAAAGAAGTTGCAGAAAAGCTGCACACTTTCCTCCCTTTTCTTCCAGAAGATAAAAGGGAAGAATTCCTCATTTGGCTTAAGCATACTCCAAGACATTTCAAAGTTTTCCAACAGGGCAACCTTTGACTCCTTTGAAAGTGCCAGCAGAGCCTCAGGCATTGCCATAGCTGCTCGCAGAATTGCTTGGCTCCAGGCTTCTGATTTAGAACCCTGGGTTCAAGATGGCTTAGGAAATCTTCCCTGTACAGGTGAAAATCTATTTGGCAAAGAGTGGCAAATAAAAGCCACTCAAATGGATGCAGAGAACTCTGCTCTGGATAGACTTTCAAAGTCAACCTCCATTCCGGCCAAGAAAAAGACTTTTTTTTCAAAAAGGGCAGATTTCCTTCTACTTCTGGCCAACAATCTTCTACAGGTCGCTTTGCCACTAAGCGTCAGCAACCTAAGCAGGTCAGGCCTAAGTCTACAGGGGCTGCTGCAACTCAGCAGTCCCAACCTCCTCAGGGTTTTTGACTTGATGCTAGAGAACTTAGCCTTTCTGGCTCTAAAACAGCCAGAACCTCTCACCATTCCAGGAAGGTTAGCTCATTTTGCTCCCAGATGGGAGCAAATCACATCAGAGCAGTGGACCCTCTCCATCATAAGAGAGGGCTACAAGCTTCATTTCTCAGAACTTCCTCCCCACACCATGGTGAGACACTTCAATTCTCCCACATCTCTTCTCGACCTTCTAGGTCAGGAGGTGACTACCCTTCTTGCCCAAGGGGCAATAGAAGAAGTTCCTCCTCTTCAACAAGGGTCAGGGTTCTACTCCCCCTATTTTCTCATTCCAAAGAAGACAGGGGGATACAGACCCATCTTAGATCTCAGAGAATTGAACAAATTTCTATGCAAGGAGACGTTCAAGATGCTTTCTCTAGGCACTCTCCTTCCATACCTTCAAAGTCAGGATTGGCTTTGTTCTCTAGATCTCAAGGATGCGTACACACATGTCCTCATCCATCCATCTCACAGAAGATTGCTACGTTTTCTTTTCCAAGGAAAACATTACCAATACAGAGTGCTTCCTTTCGGTCTGGCCTCTGCTCCAAGAGTGTTCACCAAATGCATGGCAATAGTTGCTGCATTTCTACGCACTCTGGGAATATTTGTCTTCCCATACCTGGATGACTGGCTCATCCGAGCTCCATCTCAGTCAGAGGCCCAGGTTTCCCTGGACCACACAAGGCGCATTCTGCAGTATCAGTCCTTAGAATTCATAGGGGCCTGGTTGGATACCACTACTGCAAGGGCCTACATTCCTCAAGCCCGTTGCCAACGTCTAGTGCAGTTAGCCTCTCAGATTCAGTCAAAGAGCCACTTAACTGCCCGGGAGATGCTACAACTGCTAGGCCACATGACTTCCACAGTGCATGTGGTACCCTATGCTCGCCTACACATGAGAGCAGCTCAATGGACTTTGTCCACCCAGTGGACTCGAGCTTCAGGAGCTCTCTCAGACCAAATAGCAACCTCCAAACGTCTCTTTTGGTCTCTCCAATGGTGGATGTCCACTCAAAATTTGTTGCTGGGGTCCCCCTTCCAACAGTTGTTGCCCCAAGCAACCCTCACAACAGATGCCTCCCAAACAGGTTGAGAAGCCCATCTACAGGACCTCTCCACTCAAGACACTTGGTCCCCACAGGAGACCTCTCTTCATATCAACCCCTTGGAGCTTCGAGCAGTTTTTCTAGCTCTCAAGGTCTTTCATACCCTCCTCAGCTGCAAGACAGTCCTCATTCATACGGACAATCAAGTAGCCATGTTTTACATAAACAAACAAGGAGGAACTGGCTCTCTGTCGCTTTGCAATGAAGCTTTAAGATTGTGGGCCTTCGCCAGAGAGCATCAAATCCATCTCCTGGCAGTATACCTCCCAGGAGTCCAAAACTCTTGGGCAGACAGACTCAGTCGAGTTCTGTTTCCACACGAATGGTCCCTGCACATGATCAGGTACTCAGAATCTTCCAAGAATGGGGAACCCTGGACACAGACCTCTTTGCAAGTCCGTGGAATGCCAAACTTCCCCGGTTCTGTTCCAGAATTCCGTGTCAGGGAGTTCAGGCCAAGGATGCCTTCCTCCTTCATTGGGGTCAGGGCTTCCTGTATGCATTTCCACCCCTTCCCTTGATTCCCAAGACTCTGTTCAAACTCCAGAGGGATCAAGGATCTATGATCCTCATAGCTCCACGCTGGCCACGCCAAGTGTGGTACCCTCTACTTATACATCTCTACCAAGCCCCCTCCCTGGACTTGGGAGTTGCTCCAGACCTTCTGTCCCAGGAGGAAGGGACTTTGTGGCACCCAAACCCCAAGTCCCTTCACCTCAGAGCTTGGTTACTGAAGGCCTAGACCTTCAAGGCTTGAATTTTTTTCAGCAAGTGAAGGATATCCTCCATGCTTCCAGAAAACCTTCCATCAGGCGTTCCTATGCTTTTAAATGGAAAAGATTTTCCATTTGGTATGCTGAAAAGGGTCTTGACCCTCTAGCACTACCTTTAAATTCTCTGTTAGACTATCTCCTGCATCTTTCCAATGCAGGAATTAAGACGAATTCAGTAAGAGTCCATTTGAGTGCTATTGCAGCATCCCTTAAACCCATCAATGGACAACCTATTTCCTCTCATCCTCTCATTGCAAGATTCATGAGAGGCCTAACTTTAACTAAACCTCCCATTAGGCCGCCTCCGGTGGTATGGGACTTAAATTTGGTTCTTGGTCAGCTTATGAAGCCACCTTTTGAACCCTTAGCCACTACCTCCTTGAAATTTCTTTCCTGGAAGGTTATTTTCCTCATTGCAGTCACTTCAGCTCGCCGCATCAGTGAACTGCAGGCCTTAGTGGCTAATTCACCTTATACAAGGTTCCATCATGATAAGCTAGTCCTTAGGACAAATCCACACTTTATGCCTAAAGTGGTCTCACCTTTTCATCTTAATCAAGAGGTATATTTACCTGTCTTTTTTCCAGCTCCTCAGGCATCCAGTGCAGAGAAGAATCTTCATACTCTGGATTGTAAAAGAGCTCTTGCTTTTTATTTACAAAGGACACAGCAACATAGAAAGTCTTCCCAGCTTTTTGTTGCTTTTGATCCTTCTCATTTGGGACTTCCAGTCTCTAAGAGAACACTGTCTAATTGGATTGCTCAGTGTATTTCTTTCGCCTACCAGAGTAAGAACCTTTCTCTGGAGAGCCATGTCACAGCTCATAATGTGAGGGCCATGGCCACCTCTAGGGCTCATCTAAATTCTGTGTCAATCGACCAGATCTGTCGAGCAGCCACCTGGGCCTCGGTTCATACCTTCACAGCCCATTACTGCTTGGACAAGGACTCCCGCCGGGATGCCTTGTTTGGTCAGGCTGTCCTCAAACACCTGTTCCATTCTTAATCAACTCCTACCCTCCTTCCCTGGATGGATGCCTGAGATCCATAGGAGGACGTAGAACCCTTCCCAGGGTCTCATATCCTTGGGGATCTCCCAGGCATCTTAGCTAGGGAGTCCCCATATGTGAAGACTCATTCCTGCTTGTTCCTGGAGATAGCACAGTTACTTACCTGTAACAGGTGATCTCTGGGAACAGCAGGAATAAGTCTTCACAACCCTCCCACCTCCCCTAGGAGTTGTATCTCTTTTTTCTATCTTTCCTTTCCCCTCTCTCTCTATTGTCTCAGCTTTAAACTCGAACTGAGGAGAGGTGGTTAGGAAAGGTGGGAATTTATTTATTTATTTAGCTGTATTTATATCCCGCTTTTCACCGGGTCAAAGCGGTCAATTGGGGGATATATTTAACACGAGGGGATATGAGACACACACACTAATACATACAGGGAACATGGGCATTGGAGGGTTAAGTGGCTTGCCCAAGACCACAAGGAGTGCCTATAGGACTAGAAATCCCAATCCCTCCGGCCTGAGATTGCTGTCCCCAGGTGGGACTTGAACCCCTGACCCTCCGGCCTGAAGTACCTTGTCCTAACCACTAGACCACGCCTCCCACGCAGGCGCTGTGGGATGCTCCAAAAAGCTTTCCTTTTTGGGAAGCTGGGGAGCGTTCCCGCGCAAGCTCCGTCGGTACCGACATACCCATATGTGAAGACTTATTCCTGCTGTTCCCAGAGATCACCTGTTACAGGTAAGTAACTGTGCTTTACCACCAAACAGCTTGAGTACAGCAAACTCATCAACGTCAGCAGAAAATACTACACAAACATAATCGTGAAATCTCTCAACCACCCAAGGGAACTTTTCTACATCGCATCCACCCTTACCAGAAACCCGACATCCACACATCCCACGATCTCAAAAGAACAGCTGGAACTGCAGACAATGGCCAACTACCTAGCCAACAAGCAATCTTCAACACCTCCTATAGTCAATGAACCTCTTCAAAAACAGGATAAACCTTAAGTTCACATCTGGGACTCCTTTAGACTAATTACACAGAGAACTCGCGGACATTAGTTGAAGCATCAATACCACCACCTCTCCTCTGTATCCATGCCCAGTCACCTGGATAAAATCCCTCTTGAATAAATTCTACTCAATTATTCAAAAGATAGTCCACACCTCTCTCTCTTTCTCAAGGATACTTTCCTTCTGCCCTGAAGCAGGCCTCAATAAGACCCATCCTAAAGAAACCCTCAATGGATCTGACTGATCACAGCTCATATCGACCAATCACCAGTATACCATTTCTGTCCAAAATAATTGAAAAGTCTGTACAGCACCAACTACGAGAACATGTCAACACCCATGCTCCCCTCAAACCCCCCCCCCCCCCCCCAGCAACATGGTTTCTGCCCTCAACATGGTGTAGACACCACCTTCACAGCACTATTTGGAGTGGCCTAGTGGTTAGGACACGGTACCTCAGGCTGGAGGGCCGGGGGTTCAAGTCCCACCTGGGTACAGCAATCTCAGGTCAGAGGGACTGGGGTTTCTAGTCCTATAGGCACTGCTTGTGGCCTTGGGCAAGCCACTTAACCCTCCGTTGCCTCAGGTACACATAGATTGTGAGCCCTGTTTGTAGTAATTACATTATGTAAACCGCTTTGTTTGAAGGAAAAGGCAGTATAGAAACTGGTTAAATAAAATAAATATTTGTTACATTAATCAGAGGTCTTGATAAGTCACATCAAGGATTCATTATGATATTTCTAGACATCAATACTGCCTTTGACTCACTTGCATAATATCCTATTAGAAGGCTCAGAGACATAGGCCTCTACAAAACCACAATAGACTGGTTCACGTCATATCTCACAGACAGAAGTAAAAGTCAGGCCTCTCAAATCCAACCACTTCACCCTAAAACAAGGAAATACCACAAGGCTTGGCCTTATCAGCACTGCTATTTAACATTCAGCGTATTTGTAAATTATGGAGAAAATTTAACATGAATTTCCATCTATACACAGACGACGTTATTCTACATTCCCTTCTATACCATTACCCCAGATTTCTCAGTCATGTTGGATTGCTTTTCAGCCATTACAGACCTTTTTGCAGAAGTTGGCCTAGTAGTGAACAACAAAAAGACCAAAGCACTGCTAGTCACAAGGGGCTCTTCTTTCAATCCATCTGAGAAACTCATTCTCAAACATGCAGAAATCACGATAAAAAGTGAAGTCAAATATCTTGGCATTACCCTAGATGACATGCTCATGCTCGTTCATATCAAGAAATCAGACAAAACTGCTTACCTGAAACTCAAATCACTCCAACACTTACGACCCATACTCCAGTGCAACAACTATAGAACCGTTTTTCAATTCATCATAACTGCCCATCTTGACTACTGCAACATATGTAAACCGCTTTGATTCTATGATAAGACGGCATATAAAAATTGTTAAATAAATTAAATATTATACCAGGGACTACCAAAACAAGTATTATACCCACTTCAATTAGTGCAAATCACCGCTGCTAGACTCCTACAGGAACATCAAGACAACACATCACACCGACTCCCAAGATCCTACATTGGTTAGCAGTTACATAAAGGGCGAAATACAAAGTTGCAACCATCTATAAAATTCTCCATAACTCTTCAGCTCCTTACCTCAAAGACCTAATCAGAACACCACCTCAACAAAGCCTAGAAGATCAGTGAACAGAACCTTCTAGTCATACACCTCCACCCCCCCCCCCCCCACCCCCAAGACCAGAAGTACTCAGCAAACAAACAATAGAACCTTCACTCTTTTTGCCCAACTATCTGGAGCACTCTACTGGAAGCAATTGGCACAGTCCATACAAGACCTGAAGAAATTCTAAAAAAACACATCTTTTCATTGAAAGCTTTGTCCCAAATGATATCACATAACTAAACATACACATATCATGTCGTCTTTCATGCACTGCTGAAATTAGTAAACCCACATTTTGTTAACTCCAAGTTAATATTCCATGAGTTCTATGTAAACACAACTTGTTTGAGTATGTTCTATGTAAACCACCTTGGCATAAAGGTGGTATAAAAAAAACCCAGATGTGCAAGTCGCACAGGGCACATTTATGCCTTGGTACAGCCCCGGAAATGGGAAACACTTACACTGTCTCTTTGAATTCCTGATGATAGCTTTGTCTCTGCGTGGAACAGCTCCAGTCCTTTGTTGAAAAAGCCTCTAGCTGAGCTGGTTTTGTTCTATAGAGACTCCCATATGAACCTCCTTTTGTTTTAGTACTCAGACTTAAATCTAAAGCCACTTCATCTGTGCTCTGCTTCAAAGTTACTCGCCCAGCAGTTTGAAACCTGGCTTCTTTGGATAAAATAATTTGTGGAGTTTGTCCATGTTTAGGACAGGCATTTCCATGGCCGAGGGTTGGCTAGTAAAATTCTGGCTGCTTAGAGCTGAGTAAGTTCAGGATTTCTCTGCACATTTCTAGTAATAATTTGTGGTCACTTGTGTTTTATCTGGTGGTCAGGGCTGGCCCATCCACTAGGCAGTCGCGTAAGGCAGCATCGCTAACCTAAACCACTGGGAAGTTGCCACTGAACTGCTGCTTCAGCACAGTGGTGGGATTTAAAATGCCTGTGGACATGTGCACAGTTCCGGCCTGCTCTCCTGCCCGCCCTCCAAGAAAATTGCATTGGAGGTAGGCTGTAAGCATGCATGCATTGCGCTGAAGTGGCAATTTAGCCCTCACCGTTTCAGTGCAAGATGGGGGCAGCATGGTGGGCTGGGCATAAGTGCAGTCTTTTGGTGGGGGAGGGAGCAGCATTGAGGGTCTGCATCGAGTGGCAGAAACCCTTGTGCTGTCACCTCTGGTGATAGGCTCTTTCTCTGTGCTGCTTGCATATATGTGACTGAGATGAGCTGTATAGTTTTGTGTAGAGAATCTTATTTGTTCTGTATTCCCAAAAAGAAGTGAACTGGCGTTCTAGGCATTGGTGTAATATTTGCAGACTTGCCATTTTCACATGATCTACGATATAATTGGCGCTATATGTGAATACCTACATCTTTTTTTTTTTTTTTTCTTTTCTAGAATAAAAGTACTGGTTTAAATAACTTTAGATTTTTCTTTCTAACATTCTAAAACAATAAAAGTCCCCCCCTTAGAGCTGGCCCAAGGGTTTCTGTAGCCCTGGCTGTGCTGCCATCCACTGTGCTGAGCCTCGCCACTGCCCCCTCTGCTGCTGCTGCTGCCGCCAATTCAGTCATCTGGGGGGTCACCAGTGGTGGTGGCAGTTTAAAAGCGGCAGATTTGTGCTGCTGCTTTGCCTGCAGCAGGCCATGTGTTTTGGCACAAATGGCCTGCTTCTTCTGACCCCCTTCCAACAGGAGTTTGCATTGGAGGGGGTCAGAAGCTTGGTATTTTGCCTAGAACACCAGTTTGCTTCTTTTGGGGAATACAGAACAAGTAAGATTCTCTACACAAAACTATACAGCTCATGGCATTCTGTGGGCACCAAAGCAGTGGCAGAAAACTGCCACGTCATCCTAGGTAGTCATCTAGCCTGCCTACTGGACAGGCCGGCCATGCCCTGACTTCTTAATGAAGATCTGGCTATTTAGATATCTTATATAATAGTTTAATATAAGACTTCCTTAACTTGACTTGGGAGTCCCACAGTCCATTAGGTTTTCAGAATATAGTAACATAGTAAATGATGGCAGATAAAGACCAGTATGGTCCATCTAGTCTGCCCAGTAAGATGGCAAGAGTAGGTGCACCTGCCGCTCCATGTAGGCCACCTCTCCCCATGTCTTTGTTTAGGGGTGAACCCACTGCTCCATGTAGGACACCCCTGTTTGTTGAGAATTGAGATAGATAAGTTTATTTCGATTTTATCCTGTTGCTGTAAAGGGATCCACTGTGTGCCCCATGCCATTTTGAATTCTCACTGTATTTGCCCCCATCACTTCCATCGGGAGGGCATTCTAAGCATCAACCACCCTTTCAGTGAAAAGGTATATCTCCAGGAACAAGCAGGAATGTAGTCATCACATATGGGTATCGTCGGTACCGACAGAGCTCGCGCGGGAATGCTCCCCAGCGTCCAATAAGAAAGCTTTTGGAAGCATCCCGCAGCGCCTGCGTGCTGCCTTCCCGCCTTTCCCAACTGCCTCTCTCCAGTTCTTCTTTTTCCGCGGAGCCAGCAGGTCATGTTCCTGTCACCGCAGAAGAATGTCTTTTTTCTTTCTTTCTTTTTGTGGTTGCGTCTGCCGCCTTCGACGCTCTACCAGTACTGCCGGTCTTTCTTTTCTTATTTCTGTAAAAAAAAAAAAAAAAAAAAATTTTTTTCCTTTTGTTCAGGTGCACGTGCCTTTTTTGGGCCTTAGGCCCAAAACCTTTTCCTTAACATGGAAAAACCTGCCTCAGGTTTTAAAAAGTGCACCAAGTGTGGCGGTACCATTTCCGTCACAGACACCCATGAATGGTGTTTAAAATGTTTAGGTCCTGACCACTCCATCACGGATTGTGTGTCCTGTGCCATGATGTCTAAAAGAGGTCGGCAGAACCGAGCTGCCAAGCTCAGTACCCTGTTTCCCTCTAATGCGGCTTCGGTGGCATCGACGTCTTCCAGGCCTGCTTCTTCCTCCTGTGGATCTCAGGTAACTAAACATAAATCCAGCCGGTCCTCGAAGGGTAGATCTCCTTCTAAACATCGAGATGCTTCTGGTGTTGCCCTCGAGGATTCTGCACCGGCAAAATTACCCCGGCGGGAGGCTTCGGCTTCCAAAGCATTTTCGGGGTTCCAGGATGTTCTCGATGGCTCGGCCTCGATAGATCTCCTGGTGCCATGCTCTGGGGTACCGGTGGTCTCCACCGGTACCGACATCCAGGCATTGGCGGCATCCAATGACCAGAGAATTCTGGCTATGGAACGCAGCTTTTCTTGTGGCATCGACGCCCTTGGTACCGCGACATACAACTCCTCCGGTACCGGCACTGGCACCAGCATCGTCATCGGTACCGGTACCGATAGCATTGGCATCGGTGTCTGCTCTGCCAGTACTCTGTCCTCCGATGCCCTCTGGTACCGATTCTTCGGTACCGGTTATTCCCGGTACCGACCTTGGTCGGTATGGGTATCTGGCTCTGCAGGAGCATCTGGACAGATGATACTTTGAGTCCTCAGAAGAATCTGAGGATTCTGAAAGTTCTGTCGATGCAGCGATGCTTCTTCCAGAGGAGTCCTCCTCCCCTAAACGCAGGATGCCTCCTCCAGAGGACATGTCCTTCCAAGACTTCATCAGGGAGGTGGCTTGGGGCCTGTCCATTACTGTGGCCCCTGAAACAGAGCCAAGGGCCAAGGAGTTGGAAATTTTACAATATCCCAAAACTCCTAAGAGGCAGCTACCTTACCCATTCATGAGATTCTATATGATCTCATGTTGAGGATGTGGGAAACACCTCTTACCACCTCTCCTCATTCTTGTAGATTGGATGCTATGTATCGAGTCCCTCCTTGTCCTGTGTTCCATAAGACTCAGCTTCCTCACCACTGTATTGTGGTGGAGTCAGCTATGAGAAGGATCAGAAGTGCAAAAAGACATGCCTCTAATCCTCCAGGATGTGAGTGCAGAATCCTGGATGCTTTTGGACATAGTCTTCCAAGCATCCATGCTTGCTGCAAGAATCCGTTCCTATAGTCTCTACATGGGAATGTTGCTAAAGGAGGTCACAGATAATTTACAGACTTTAAGTCGCGGTACCTTGGGCCATTTTTGAGGATAAAAGACAGGATTTTCTCACTTGGGTCAAACATGCCCAAGATGTTTCTAAATTCTCCAACCGTGCAGCCTTTGACTGCTTTGAGTGTATAAGCAGAACCTCGGCTATCGCCATAGGTGCACGTAGAATTGCTTGGCTCCAGGCATCTGATTTAGAGCTCTGGGTACAAGATAAATTGGGAAATATCCCTTCTACTGGTGAGAACCTGTTTGGTAAAGATTGGCAGAGGAAAGCCAATGAAATGGATGCTGAAAATTCCACCTTGGATAGACTATCCAAGTCCACTGCTGATCCTGTTAGAAAGAAATTGTTCAAGAAAACATCTTTTTCTAAAAAGAAAAGATTTTATCCTGCTTATGGTCAGCAGGCATGTTCTGTAGGTCAATTTTCAAGCAAGCGTCAGCAACCACCCAAACAGAAGAAGGCAAAGGCTGCTTGGCCTCCACCGGCCCAGCAGCCTCAGCCTCCTCAGGGCCTTTGACTTTCAGCTAGAGAACTTAGCCTTTCTGGTTCTGGAGGGACCAGAACTGTCCACCATTCCAGGAAGGTTATGTCATTTTGCCCCCAGATGGGGGCAAATAACAGCAGAGCATTGGACACACTCCATCATAAAGGAGGGGTACAAACTTCATTTTTTAAGCATGCCCCCTCACACAATGGTGGAGCAGTTCAATTCTCCGACCTCTCTCATCAACCTGTTAGGTCAAGAGGTTGCTATCCTTCTTGCCCAAGGGGCAATAGAAGAAGTACCTCTTCATCAACAGGGCACAGGGTTCTATTCCCCTTATTTTCTTATTCCAAAGAAAACAGGGGGATACAGACCTATCTTAGATCTCAGAGAATTGAACAAATTCCTTGTCAAGGAGAAATTCAAGATGATTTCTCTCGGAGCTCTGCTACCATACCTTCAGAGTCAGGATTGGCTTTGTTCTCTAGATCTCAAGGATGCGTACACCCATGTCCTCATCCATCCAACCCACAGAAGGTTCCTTCAGTTCCTTTTTCAAGGAAAGCACTACCAATACAGGGTACTTCCTTTTGGTCTGGCCTCAGCACCAAGGGTGTTCACGAAATGCATGGCTGTGGTAGCAGCATTTCTCCGCACTCTAGGAATATTCGTCTTCCCTTATTTGGACGACTGGCTCATTCGAGCTCCAACACAGTCAGAGGCCAAGACTTCTCTATCCTGCACAATGTGTATCCTTCAGTATTTAGGGCTGGTAATAAACATCCCAAAATCCAGTCTAACTCCCACTCAGTCTTTAGAGTTCATAGGAGCTTTCCTGGATACCACAAGGGCAAGGGCCTATCTTCCCCAGGCCCATTGCCTTCGCTTGGTGCAGTTATCTTCTCAAGCAGTGCTAAAGCCTCATCTAACTGCTCGAGAAATGTTGCAATTACTAGGCCACATGGCATCCACCGTGCATGTGGTTCCATATGCTCGCCTCCACATGAGGGCAGCTCAGTGGATTTTATCCACCCAATGGACCCAGGCATCAGGGTGCCTGTCAGACAAAATAGCAAACACAAGTTGCCTCATTTTGTCCCTCCAATGGTGGAGGTCCACTCAAAACCTGTTGCTGGGGTGCCCCTTTCAACAACCCTTACCCCAAGCAACTCTCACAACAGATGCTTCTCCAAAGGGTTGGGGAGCTCATCTGCAAGACTTCTCCACCCAGGGCACCTGATCTCTGCAAGAGAGTTGTCTACATATCAATCTCTTGGAACTCAGAGCAATTTTCCTGGCTGTGCGAGTGTTCCACTCCCTGCTCAGCTACAAGACAGTCCTCATTCATACGGACAATCAAGTAGCCATGTTCTATGTGAACAAGCAGGGGGGAACGGGCTCTCTGTCGCTTTGCAACGAAGCTTTGCGACTATGGGCCCTCGCCAGAGAGCATCAGGTTCATCTGCTGGCAGTATATCTTCCAGGCATTCGAAACTTTTGGTCGGACAGACTCAGTCGAGTTCTGCTTCCACACGAGTGGTCTCTGCATGCTGACCAGCTGACCAGGATATTTCAACTTTGGGGAACCCCGGACATAGACCTCTTTGCAAGTCCGTGGAATGCCAAACTTCCCTGGTTCTGTTCCAGAATTCCGGCTCAGGGGGCTCAGTCCAGGTATGTCTTCCTCCTTTACTGGGGTCAAGACTTCCTGTATGCCTTTCCACCCATTCCCCTAATTCCCAAAACCCTCTTCAAGCTTCAGAGAGACAGAGGCCACATGGTTCTCATAGCACCACATTGGCCACGGCAGGTGTGGTACCCTCTGCTTCTACATCTCTCTCAAGATCCCTCCCTGGAGTTAGGGTCTGCTCCAGATCTCCTATCTCAGGAGAACAGAATGTTATGGCATCCCAATCCTCAGTCTCTGCATCTCAGGGCTTGGTTGCTGAAGGCCTAGATCTCCAAGATCTTCATCTTTCTCAGCAAGTGAAAGATGTTCTTTATGCTTCCAGAAAACCTTCCACTAGACGCTCTTATGCTTTCAAGTGGAAAAGGTTTACTATTTGGTGTTCGGAAAAGGGTCTTAACCCCCTTGCGATACCTCTGGAATCTTTGCTGGAGTACCTCCTCCATTTATCTAATGCAGGCCTTAAGACAAATTCAGTAAGAGTCCATTTGAGTGCTATTGCAGCTTCTCTTAAACCTCTAAATGGACAGCCTATTTCCTCTCATCCTCTTATAGCAAGATTTGAGAGGCCTCCTTCTAACTAAGCCTCCCATTAGACTACCTCCGGTGGCATGGGACTTAAACCTGGTTCTTGGGCAGCTCATGAAGCCACCTTTCGAACCTTTAGCTACCACCTCCTTAAAATTCTTTCATGGAAGGTTATCTTTCTCATTGCAATCACATCAGCACGCCGCATTAGTGAGTTGCAGGCACTAGTAGCTAATCCACCTTATACAAGATTCCATCATGACAAGGTAGTCCTTAGGACTCATCCACACTTGGCCTAAGGTGGTCTCGCCTTTTCATCTGAACCAAGAGGTCTACCTACCTGTCTTTTTTTCCAGGACCTCATTCATCAAATGCAGAAAGGAATCTTCATACCTTGGACTGTAAAAGAGCTCTAGCTTTTTACTTACAAAGAACACAGCAACATAGAAAGTCCTCTCAACTCTTTGTTGCTTTTGATCCTTCTCATTTGGGACTTCCAGTCTCCAAGAGAACGCTATCTAACTGGATTGCTCAGTGTATTTCCTTTGCTTATCAGAGTAAAACATTTCTCTGGAGGGCCATATCACAGCTCACAATGTGAGAGCCATGGCAGCCTCAATGGCTCATCTGCACTCTGTGTATATCAACGACATCTGTCGAGCAGCCACTTAGGCCTCGGTTCATACCTTCACAGCCCATTACTGCTTGGACAAGGACTCCCGCCGGGATGCCTTGTTTGGTCAGGCTGTTCTCAAACACCTGTTCCATACCTAATCAACTCTTGCCCACCATCCCTGGTTGGATGCCAGAGATCCATGGGGGGGAAGTGGAGCCCTTTTCAGGGACACACAACTTCTGAGGTCTTTCCCTAGCACCTAAAGCTAGGGATTTCCCATATGTGATGACTACATTCCTGCTTGTTCCTGGAGATAGCATAGTTACTCACCTGTAACAGGTGATCTCCGGGAACAGCAGGAATTTCGTCCTCACAACCCACCCACCTCCCCTAGGAGTTGTATCTCTCTATCTCTTTCCTTTCCCTCTCTCTCTTTGTCTCAGCTTTAAAACTCAACTGGAGAGAGGCAGTTGGGAAAGGCGGGAAGGCAGCACGCAGGTGCTGTGGGATGCTCCCAAAAGCTTTCTGATTGGACGCTGGGGAGCGTTCCCACGCGGGCTCTGTCGGTACCGACGATACCCATATGTGAGGACTAAATTCCTGCTGTTCCCGGAGATCACCTGTTAGAGGTGAGTAACTATGCTTTCCTGACATTGCCTTTCAATTTACCCCCTTGCAGCTTGATGTTATGCCCTCTAGTTTTATCTATAATGAATATGCATTAGAGAGATTTGTATACTTATATATGTTAATGTCTGTCATGCTTATTCATTGTGTAAATGTCCTGAAAACTTGATTGGCTGTGGGGTCTTTAGGTTGGGAACGGGAAACCCAAATGTATTATACATTTCAAGAAACCTCAACAGATTTTCTACAGCATCATAAAGAAACTGTTAAATGTGGTATTTTGTATACAAAAATGGTTAAAGTTTATTCTTTGCCTGGCTTTTACTAATGGATCTTCCTGATCCTTTTTCCTTTTTGTTTTGTCTGCTCAGGTTATTTGCAAGTGCAATGCTAATGAAGGTCAGTATATACATGACATTATATATCTTGTCAGTTGTTCAGGTGCATTACTGACATGCTGATTGTGTTAAGGTTTTCTTCTTATCCAAAACAAATGTGATAAACACCTAAGAAAAGTAAAGGGAGGGGTGGAATAGGCATTTGGCAAGGTGATGGTTTCTTAGGATAAAAGCATGGTAGGACACATGCATCCTAATTTTCTGCCTGTGATTTCAAACCAATGGCTCAGTAAGCAGCTAATGTGCTTTAATATAGTGGGTAGTAGCAGATGAGGGACCAGCGCATGGGTGGGGGAGGGGTTCTCTTTTTATGAGAGTAGAGGCATATGAGGTGCTATCAGAAAGTTCCCAAACTTGTGCCACTGCATGAGAACGGAAAACAGTATAGAGGTGTGCTGCTGTGTGGGATTACCCAGCAGCCTTGAGTCAGTGTGCTAAGCGGCACAGTGCTGAGTGGACGTGGGACTGCACTGCACTTTGTTTACCACATGTTTCACGACTTTCTCGCCCCCAAAAATGATTGATAAACTTTAGCAATGTGTGTGCATGAAATTCTGTGTTAAAATTGGTAAAAACACATCTGAAACACAGCAGTTGCTTCAGCAGGCATTCGGTGACTATTCTTTAGGCAATACACAAATCTGAGAGTGGCATGGACCTTTTGAACGTGGCCAAGAAATGCTTGATGACAATGAACATTCAGGATGGTCTTCAACAAGCAGAACCCACGAAAATGTTGAGAGTTCACAAATTAATTCATGCAGATTGTCAGAGAACCATTCCAGACATTGCTGAAACACTTGGAATCAGTTATGGCTTGGTTTAGGTGATTCTGAAGACCTGAACATGCATCAAATTGCCACCAAATTCTTGCCATGCCTCCTGACAGCTGATCAAAGGAAATGACAAATGCAGATCTGCACTTTGATGGCAGCAGTTTTTGGCCTGAATCATGGTTGCTGTTCCTCGCCCTCTATTCTTCTGACTTGGCCACCTGTGACTTTTTCCTCTTCCCTGGAATGAAAATGAAGCCCAAAGGGCACAGGTTTGATCCTTGTGAAGATTCAGGAAGAGATGAGGACTGTGCTGAAGAGTCTGTAGACAGAAGACTTTCAGAAGGTGTTCCAAGAATGGCAAGATTGCTGGGGGGGGGGGGGGGGGGACCATTACATCAACTCCCAAGACAAGCTACTTTGAGGGGGATGGTGGCCACTAAAATCTCAAGTTAGTGTAACATTTTTTATGGGGTCAGTTCAGGAGCTCTTTGACAGCACCTTATAACGTAATGTTTATACATATAATAGGCTGAGAACCACTGAAGCCAAGCTTCAAATTCCAATGACTGCTTATGACCCTAAGAAATCACTATGGCCTGTGTTGCCTTAGGTAAAAAAAAAATTGGGGCTAAATTTGATAATGTGAATTATTGCATATTAACACACACTAAGGTGATTTTTTGACGCATTGGCAAATAGACCCCATTGACAGTAATGGACTGGTGTGAAATAATGCAAGTTAAATCACTGTGTGCATTAATGTACAGTAACATGGGTTAACACAATAACACATGTTAGTAAATTTAGTTCTTGTATTGTAAGTCATCTGGAGGTAGGTAAATCCATTCAGGTACAGTAGGAAATTTACCATGGGATACCAACGAAAAGGTATGAGTTAAAATTAAAGAGATGTATATAAATATATAGATGTGTGTATATATAAGAGTGAAGCCTGTATCTGTGCTCCTTGTGGAAACATTTTGCAGAAATGGAATATGAAGTTGGCTGCTTATACAGTTGTGGTCAACATTATTGGCACCCTTGCCTTAGGTATGTTATGTACAATATCTTGAGAAAAATTGGAAATATTCCAACTGTATGTCATGATATTTTAATAGTGTGTTCAAAGGTACACAACAAAAAAGCTGCCTGTTCAACGTAGATGTAGTAATTTCTGAACCTCCCCCCCTCCCCCCCCACACACAGAATATGACCTGAACAAGATTAATGGCACCCTTCACTAATATTTGGTTGCATAATCCTTGGCAGCGATGACAGCCTCCAAAGGTTTCTTGTAGTTATCTGTAAGTTTTGTACTTCTGTCTGCTGGTAGTTTCTCCCACTCTTCAACTGCGATTTGTTCCAGTTTATGAATGTTTTCAGGATTCCTTTTACCAAATGGCAGATTTCAGCTCTTTCCAAAAGTTCTCAATTGGACTGAGATCAGGTCTCATTGCTAGTCTGTTTAAAGCAGTCCATTTTTTCCTTTTTAACCATTCTTTTGTACTTTTGGATGAATGTTTTGGGTCATTGTCCTGCTGGAAGGCCCAATCTCCAGGAACAAGCAGGAATGAGTCTTCACATATGGGTATCGTCGGTACCGACGGAGCCTGCGCGGGAACGCTCCCCAGCATCCAGAATGAAAGTTTTTGGGAGCATCCCACAGCGCCTGCGTGCTGCTTTCCCGCCTTTCCCAACTGCCTCTCTCCAGTTCTTCTTTTCCGCGGAGCCAGCAAGTCGTGTTTCCTGTCACCGCTGAAGAATTTCTTATTTTCTTTTATTTTTCTTTAGTCGTGTGTCTGCCTTCTCGATTCCGCAAAAAAAACCTTCTACTCTTTTCAGTGCATTTTTCTTCTGGGGCCTTAGGCCTACAGATATATTTTTCCCTCATGGAAAAACCCACCTCCGGGTTTTAAAAATGCATAAAGTGCAGTAGCACTATTTCTGTCACTGACACCCATGACTGGTGTCTAAAATGTTTAGGTCCTGACCACTCCATTGTGGATTGTGAGTCCTGTTCCATGATGTCCAAAAGAGGGTTACAGAATCGGGCAGCTAAGCTCAGTACTCTGTTTCCCTTCGATGCAGCTTCCGTGGCATCGACGTCTTCCAAGGCTGCTTCTTCATCCCATGGATCTCAGGTAACCAAACTTAAATCTGGCCGGTCCTCAAAGAGTTCATCTCCCTCTAAGTAACGAGATGCCCCGGGCTTACTCTTGAGGATACCACACCGGCAAAATTACCCCGGCGGGAGGCTCCGGCTTCCAAAGCACTACCTATGGGGGGTCACAGGTTGACATCGATGGCTCGGCCTCGACCGATCACCTGTTACAATGTTCTGGGGTACCGGTATCCAGACATTGGTGGCGTCAGTGGATCAGAATATTCTGACCATGCAGCGTGCCATCACGGCATTCATTCAAGCTGCAACGCCTACTGTACCGCAACAAACTCCGTTTTGGGTACCTGTACCGATTACAGTACAGGATCCGATTCCGGTTCCGATACCAGTACCGCTTGCATCGACATCAGCGGTATGCTATCCAGTGATGCCTATCAGTACTGGCCCGGTACCAATTACTCCTGATGTCGATACCTCCCGGTATGTGTATCGGCCTCTCAGAGCATCCAGACAGTCGATACTTCGATTCTTCTGAAGACTGATTTTTCAGAGGCCTCAATTGAAGCATCAGGGATCCTTCCTCAGGAACCCTCTTCTCCAAAAAGGATAATGTCTCCTCCTGAAGACTTGTCTTTTCAGGACTTTATTAGGGAGGTGGCCAAAGGCCTGTCCATCTCAGTGACCTCTGAGACTGAACCTAGAGCCAAAAAATTAGATATCCTACAATATCCTAAGGCTCCTAAAGAGGCAGCCACCTTACCAATACATGAGATTCTTTATGAACACATGTTGGGCATATGGGAGACTCCTCTTTCCACCTCCCCTCATTCCAGAAGGTTGGACACCATGTATCGTGTTCCTCCTTGTCCTGGGTTTCATAAGACTCAGCTTCCTCACCACTCCATTGTGGTAGAGTCTGCTATGAAAAAGATCAAGAGTACAAAAAGGCACTCCTCTGCTCCTCCAGGAAGAGAATGCAGAACCCTATATGCCTTTGGCAGGAAAATCTTCCAGGCCAGTATGCTTGTAGCCAGAATCAACTCCTATAGTCTCTATATGGGGATGCTTCTAAAAGAAGTCAAAGATCATCTGCAGACCTTATCTCCTTTTATGTCAGAAGATAAGAGAGAAGAATATATCACCTGGCTTAAACAGGCGCAGGATGTATCCAAGTTTTCCAACCGTGCAGCCTTTGACTCTTTTGAGGGGGCCAGTAGAGCCTCGGCTATTGCCATAGGTGCACGCAGAGTTGCTTGGTTGCAAGCCTCTGATTTGGAATCCTGGGTACAGGATGGTCTAGGTAACCTTCCCTGTACAGGCGAAAACCTCTTTGGCAAAGATTGGCAAGCAAAGGCCAACCAGATGGATGCTGAAAATTCTGCTTTAGATAGACTTTCAAAGTCTACTGCTGCTCCTTTCAAAAAGAGGTTGTTCAAAAAGGGATCTTTCCCAAAGAAAGGGAAATTTTCTTCTTATGGTCAGGCCTCTTCTCAAGGTCGTTTTGCTACAAAGAGACAGCAACAACCAAAACAGGCCAAAACCCAGGCTGCGAGGACTACTACGGCCCAACAGCCTCAGCCTCCTCAGGGCCTTTGACTTTTCACTAGAGAACTTAACCTTTCTGGCTCTAGAACATCCAGAGCCCCTCACCATCCCAGGAAGGTTAGCTCACTTTGCTCCCAGATGGGAACAAATCACAGCAGAGCAGTGGACCCTCTCCATCATAAGGGAAGGGTACAAACTTCATTTCTTAAACCTTCCTCCTCACACCATGGTGAAACAGTTCAATTCTCCAACATCTCTCCTCAAACTTCTAGGTCAAGAGATTGCTACCCTTCTTGCCCAAGGGGCAATAGAAGAAGTACCCCTTCAACAGGGCTCAGGGTTCTACTCCCCCCTATTTTCTCATTCCAAAGAAACAGGGGGCTACAGACCCATATTAGATCTCAGAGAATTGAACAAGTTTCTATGCAAGGAGAAATTCAAGATGACTTCTCTAGGAACTCTCCTTCCATACCTCCAGAGTCAGGACTGGCTTTGTTCTCTAGATCTCAAGGATGCGTACACCCATGTTCTCATCCATCCAACACACAGAACATTCCTTCGCTTCCTGTACCAAGGAAAGCACTACCAATACAAAGTGCTTCCTTTCGGTCTGACCTCTGCTCCAAGAGTGTTCACAAAATGCATGGCAGTAGTAGCTACATTCCTATGCACTCTAGGAGTATTCGTATTCCCATATCTGGACGACTGGCTCATCAGAGCTCCATCCCAGTCAGAGGCCCAGACTTCTCTAGCCTGCACAAGGCGTGTTCTTCAGTATCTGGGACTGGTAATCAACATTCAAAAATCCCATCTTACCCCTACTCAGTGTCTAGAGTTCATAGGGGCCTTACTGGATACCACAACTGCAAGGGCCTATCTTCCCCAGGCCCGTTGCCTACGCTTGGTGCAGTTAGCCTCCCAGATTCAGTTAAAATCCCATTTAACTGCTCGAGAGATGTTGCAACTTTTAGGCCACATGACATCCACGGTGGATGTGGTTCCCTATGCTCGCCTTCACATGAGAGCAGCTCAGTGGACCCTATCCACCCAATGGACCCAGGCATCAGGTTGCCTGTCAGACAAAATAGCAACCTCCAGTCGCCTATTTTCGTCCCTCCACTGGTGGAGGTCCACTCAGAATCTCTTGCTGGGGTCCCCCTTTCAACAGGTGTTACCCCAAGCAACCCTTACAACAGATGCCTCTCCAAAGGGTTGGGGGGCTCATCTACAAGATCTCTTGACCCAAGGCATCTGGTCTCCACAGGAGACATCTCTTCATATCAACCTCTTAGAGCTCAGAGCGATTTTTCTGGCTCTCAAAGTCTTCCACACCCTGCTCAGCTACAAGACAGTCCTCATCCACATGGACAACCAGGTAGCCATGTTCTACGTAAACAAGCAGGGAGGAACTGGCTCTCTGTCGCTTTGCAACGAAGCTCTGAGATTGTGGGCCTTCGCCAGAGAGCATCAAATCCATCTCATGGCTGTATATCTTCCAGGAGTTCAAAACTCTTGGGCAGACAGACTCAGTCGAGTTCTGCTTCCGCACGAATGGTCCCTCCATGGGGACCAGATAGCCAAGATTTTTCGGATTTGGGGTACCCCAAACATAGACCTGTTTGCAAGTCCGTGGAATGCCAAACTTCCCCGGTTCTGTTCCAGGATTCCATGTCAGGGAGTTCAGGCCAGGGATGCCTTCCTCCTTCATTGGGGGCAAGACTTCCTCTATGCCTTTCCACCTATTCCCCTCATCCCCAAAACTCTGTTCAAGCTTCAGAGAGACAAGGGGTCTATGATCCCCATAGCACCACTTTGGCCACGCCAAGTGTGGTACCCTCTACTTCTGCATCTCTCTCAAGCTCCCTCCCCAGACCTGGGGTCTGCTCCAGATCTCTCCCAGGAGGAGGGAACCTTGTGGCACCCAAATCCTCAGTCTCTTCATCTCAGGGCCTGGTTGCTGAAGGCCTAGACCTTCAAGATTTACACCTTTCTCAGCAAGTGCAGGATATCCTTCATGCTTCCAGAAAGCCTTCCACCAGACGTTCATATGCTTTTAAATGGAAAAGGTTTTCCATTTGGTGTGCAGAGAAGGGTCTCAACCCTCTTGCAATACCTTTGAATTCTTTACTAGACTATTTTCTGCATTTATCCCATGCAGGCCTTAAAACAAATTCAATCAGAGTCCATTTGAGTGCTATTGTAGCATCCCTTAAGCCTCTCAATGGACAACCTATTTCCTCTCATCCTCTTATAGCAAGATTCATGAGAGGCCTTCTTTTGACTAAACCTCCCATTAAACCACCTCCAGTGGCATGGGACTTGAATCTGGTTCTTGGCCAGCTTATGAAGCCACCCTTTGAACCCTTAGCCACTACCTCCTTGAAATTCCTTTCCTGGAAGGTTATTTTTCTCGTTGCAGTCATCTCAGCTCGCCGCATCAGTGAGTTGCAAGCTTTAGTGGCTAATCCTCCTTATACAAGGTTCCATCATGACAAGGTAGTCCTCAGAACTAATCCACACTGTATGCCTAAAGTGATCTCACCTTTTCATCTGAACCAGGAGGTGTATTTACCTGTATTTTTTCCAGGACCTCATGCATCAAGTGCAGAGAGGAATCTTCATACCCTGGATTGTAAAAGAGCACTTGCTTTCTACTTACAAAGGACACAGCAACATAGAAAGTACTCTCAACTTTTTGTTGCTTTTGATCCTTCTCATTTAGGACTTCCAGTCTCCAAGAGAACTCTGTCTAATTGGAGTGCTCAGTGTATTTCCTTCGCCTACCAGAGCAAGAACCTTTCTCTGGAGGGCCATGTCACAGCTCACAATGTGAGGGCCATGGCAGCCTCTATGGCTCATCTTAACTCTGTGTCCATCGACCAAATCTGTCGAACAGCCACCTGGGCATCGATTCATACCTTCACAGCCCATTACTGCTTGGAAAAGGACTCCCGCCGGGATGCCTTGTTTGGTCAGGCTGTTCTCAAACACCTGTTCCATACCTAATCAACTCCTACCCTCCATCCCTGATCTGGATGCCTGAGATTCATGAGTAGAGGTAGAGCCCTTCCCAGGGACTCTCAATCTGGGTGATCTCCCAGGCATCTCTAGCTGGGGAATCCCCATATGTGAAGACTCATTCCTGCTTGTTCCTGGAGATAGCACAGTTACTTACCTGTAACAGGTGATCTCTGGGAACAGCAGGAATAAGTCTTCACAACCCACCCAACTCCCCTAGGAGTTGTATCTCTCTATCCATCTTTCCTTTCCTCTCTCTCTCTCTTAGTCTCAGCTTTAAAACTCAAACTGGAGAGAGGCAGTTGGGAAAGGCGGAAAGGCAGCACGCAGGCGCTGTGGGATGCTCCCAAAAGCTTTCATTCTGGACGCTGGGGAGCGTTCCCACGCAGGCTCCGTCGGTACCGACAATACCCATATGTGAAGACTTATTCCTGCTGTTCCCAGAGATCACCTGATCTCCAGGAACAAGCAGGAATAAGTCCTCACATATGGGTACTTCGGTACCGACGGAGCCTGCGCGGGAATGCTCCCCAGCTTCCCAGAATGAAAGCTTTTGGGGCATCCCACAGCGCATGCGCGCTGCCTTCCCGCCTTTCCTACCAACTCTCCTCAGTTCTTCTTTTTCCGCGGAGCCAGCAGGTCGTGTTCCTGTCACCGCTGAAGAAGTTCTTATTTTAATTTGTTTCTTTGGTCGCGTGTCTGCCTTCCCCGACTCCGGACCGGTACCGCCGGTCTTTTTTTCTTTACTTTTCTTTAAAAAAAAAAAAAAAATCTTTTCTTTTCCCCACTTGGTGTATTTTCCTCTTTTAGGCCTCTAGGCCTGAAGAAAATTCTCCCTCATGGAGAAACCAGCCTCTGGTTTTAAAAAATGCACCAAGTGCAGCGGTACCATCTCAGTTACCGACACCCATGAATGGTGTCTTAAATGTTTGGGGCCTGACCACTCCATCCCGGATTGCCAGTCCTGCTCTCTGATGTCTAAACGAGGCTTACAGAACCGAGCAGCCAAGTTTCATATGCTGTTTTCCACAGATACTCCAGCATCGACATCATCCAGGTCTTCCTCTCCTGATGGATCTCAGGTAACCAAACATTCTTCCGGCAGGTCCTCAAAGGGCAAATCTCCCTCTAAGTATCGAGATGCCCCCGGGCTTGACCCTGAGGACCCTGCCCCAGCCAAACAACCCCGGCGGGAAGCTCCGGCTTCCAAAGCTCCTCCTATGGGGTTACAGGTTGACATCGATGGCACAGCCTCGACCGATCACCTGTTGGACTGCTCTGGGGTACCGGCACACTCTTCCGGTACCGACATCCAGGCAGTCGTGGCGTCTATGGATCATACTGTTCAATCCATGCAGCAGTCCATAATGGCTTTTATTAAGGCTGCAACGCCCACGCTACCGCATCAAGCGGTACCGACTCCGGTTCCGGTACCACAACCGATACCGGTACCCAGGGCATCCACATCGACCAGGATACCGGTTCCGCTTCCCGGTTCCGGGGCTTTTCCCGATACCGATCCGGTTCCAGGTACGCCCGATGTGGATACCGGTCGATACGCTTATCGATCCCTGGAAGCCAACAGATGATACTTCGAGTCTTCTGATGATCCCGGTTCATCAGATGACTCTCCTGAAGTATCTCTTACTCTTCCTGAGGAGCCCTCTTCTCCAAAGAGGAGAATGTCTCCTCCAGAGGATTTGTCCTTTCAAGACTTCATCATTGAAGTAGCCAAAGGACTCTCTATTTCAGTAACCTCTGAAAAAAAAAGAGGCAGTCACCTTGCCTATTCATGAAATTCTTCAAGAACATTTGATTGACTTGTGGGAGACTCCTCTCACCCTTTCTCCTCATTCTCGTAGATTGGACACTATGTATCGTGTCCCCCCTTCTCCTGGATTTCAAAAAACTCAGCTTCCTCACCACTCTATTGTGGTGCAGTCAGCTATGAAGAGAATAAAGAGTACCAAAAGACACTCTTCTACTCCTCCAGGAAGAGAATGCAGGACCTTGGATGCTTTTGGTAGGAAGATCTTCCAAGCTAGCATGCTTATTGCCAGAATCAATTCATACAGCCTTTATATGGGTATGTTTCTGAAGGAGGTTGCAGAAAAGCTGCACAACTTTCTCCCTTTTATTCCAGAAGATAAAAGGGATGAATTCCTTCTTTGCCGTAAGCATACTCAAGACATTTCAAAGTTTTCCAACAGGGCAGCCTTTGATTCTTTTGAGGGTGCCAGCAGAGCCTCAGACATTGCTATAGCTGCTCGTAGAATTGCTTGGCTCCAGGCTTCTGATCTAGAACCCTGGGTTCAAGATGGTTTAGGAAATCTGCCCTGTACAGGTGAAAACCTATTTGGCAAGGAGTGGCAAATTAAAGCCACTCAAATGGATGCAGAAAATGCTGCTCTTGATAGACTTTCTAAGTCTACCTCCACTCCAGCCAAGAAAAAATCTTTTAAAAAGTCTTTTTACAAGAAGGGAAGATTTCCTTCCACTTCTGGTCAACAGTCTTCTGCAGGTCGCTTTGCTACTAAGCGTCAGCAACCTAAAAAGGCCAGGCCTAAACCTGCAGGGGCTGCTGCAACCCAGCAGTCCCAAGCCCCTCAGGGGTGTTTTGACTTGATACTAGAGAACTTAACCTTTCTGGCTCTACAACAGCCAGAACCTCTCACCATTGCAGGAAGGTTGGCTCATTTTGCTCACAGATGGGAGCAAATCACATCAGAGCAGTGGACCCTCTCCATCATCACAGAGGGCTACAAACTTCATTTCTCAGACCTTCCTCCCTACACCATGGTGAGACATTTCAATTCTCCCACATCTCTCCTCGACCTTCTGGATTAGGAGGTAACCTCCCTTCTGGCCCAGAGGGCCATAGAAGAAGTTCCTCTTCTTCAACAGGGGTCAGGTTTTTACTCCCCCTACTTTCTCATTCCAAAGAAAACAGGGGGGTACAGACCTATTCTAGATCTCCGAGAATTGAACAAATTTCTATACAAGGAGAAGTTCAAGATGCTCTCTTTAGGCACTCTCCTTCCATACCTACAGAGTCAGGATTGGCTTTGTTCTCTAGATCTCAAGGATGCGTACACTCATATACTCATCCATCCATCCCACAGAAACTTTCTACGTTTTCTGTTCCAGGGAAACCATTACCAATACAGAGTCCTTCCTTTCGGTCTGGCCTCTGCTCTAAGAGTGTTCACCAAATGCATGGCAATAGTTGCTGCATTTCTGCGCATTCTGGGAATCTGACTTCCCATACCTGGATGACTGGCTCATCTGAGCTCCATCCCAGTCAGAAGCCCAAATTTCCCTGAACACCACCAGGTGCATTCTGCAGTACCTGGGACTTGTGGTAAACCTCCCAAAGTCTCAGCTCACCCCTACTCAGTCCCTAGAATTCATAGGGGCCTGGTTGGACACCACTACTGCAAGAGCCTATCTTCCCCAGGCTCGTTGCCAACGTCTATTGCAATTAGCCTCCCAGATTCAGTCGAAGGACCACTTCACTGCCCGGGAGATGCTACAACTACTAGGCCACATGGCTTCCACAGTACATGTGGTGCCCTATGCGCGTCTACACATGAGAGCAGCTCAATGGACTTTGTCCACCCAGTGGACTCAAGCTTCAGGAGCTCTCTCAGACCAAATAGCAAACTCCAAACATCTCTTTTGGTCTCTCCAATGGTGGATATCCACTCAAAATCTGTTGCTGGGGTCCCCCTTCCAGCCTTTGTTGCCCTAAGCAATCCTCACAACAGATGCCTCCCAAACAGGTTGGGGAGCTCATCTTCAAAACCTATCCACCCAAGGCACTTGGTCCCCACAGGAGACCTCCCTTCATATCAACCTCTTGGAACTTCGAGCAGTGTACCTAGCTCTCAAGGTCTTTCATACTCTCCTCAGCTACCAGACAGTCCTCATTCAAACAGACAATCAGGTAGCCATGTTTTACATAAACAAGCAAGGAGGAACTGGCTCTGTCGCTTTGCAACGAAGCTCTAAGATTATGGGCCTTCGCCAGAGAGCATCAAATCCATCTCCTGGCAGTATACCTCCCAGGAATTCAAAACTCTTGGGCAGACAGACTCAGTCGAGTTCTGCTTCCACACGAATGGTCCCTGCACATGGATCAGGTACTCAGAATCTTTCAGGAATGGGGTACCCCGGACATAGACCTATTTGCAAGTCCGTGGAATGCCAAACTTCCCCGGTTCTGTTCCAGAATTCCGTGTTAGGGAGTTCAGGCCAAGGATGCCTTCCTCCTTCATTGGGGTCAGGACTTCCTGTATGCTTTTCCACCCATTCCTTTGATCCCAAAGACTCTGTTCAAACTTCAGAGGGATCAAGGATCTATGAGCCTCATAGCTCCACGCTGGCCACGCCAAGTGTGGTACCCTCTACTTCTGCATCTCTCCCAAGCCCCCTCCCTGGCCTTGGGAGCTGCTCCAGACCTTCTGTCTCAGGAGGAGGGGACTTTGTGGCATCCAAACCCCAAGTCCCTTTACCTCAGAGCTTGGTTACTGAAGGCCTAGACCTTCAAGGCTTCAATCTTTCGCAACAAGTGAAGGATATCCTTCATGCTTCCAGGAAACCTTCCACTAGGCGTTCCTATGCTTTTAAATGGAAGAGATTTTCCATTTGGTGTGCTCAAAAGGGTCTTGACCCCCTAGCACTTCCTCTGAATTCTCTATTAGAATATCTCCTGCATCTTTCCAATGCAGGCCTTAAGACGAATTCAGTAAGGGTCCATTTAAGTGCTATTGCAGCATCCCTTAAGCCTATCAATGGACAACCTGTTTCCTCTCATTCTCTTATTGCAAGATTCATGAGAGGCCTAACCTTAACTAAACCTCCCATTCGACCTCATCCGGTGGCATGGGATTTAAATTTGGTTCTTGGTCAGCTTATGAAGCCACCTTTTGAACCCTTAGCCACTACCTCCTTGAAATTTCTTTCCTAGAAGGTTATTTTCCTTATTGCAATCACTTCTGCTCGCCGCATCAGTGAACTGCAGGCCTTAGTGGCTAATCCACCTTATACAAGGTTCCATCATGATAAGGTAGTCCTTAGGACAAATCTTCACTTTATGCCTAAAGTGGTCTCACTTTTTCATCTTAATCAAGAGGTATATTTACCTGTCTTTTTTCCAGCTCCTCATGCATCCACTGCAGAGAGGAACCTTCATACTCTAGATTGTAAAAGAGCTCTTGCTTTTTACTTACACAGGACACAGCAACATAGAAAGTCTTCCCAGCTTTTTGTTGCTTTTGATCCTTCTCATCTAGGACTTCCAGTCTCTAGAAGAACACTGTCCAATTGGATTGCTCAGTGTATTTCTTTTGCTTACCAGAGTAAGAACCTTTCTCTGGAGGGCCATGTCACAGCTCACAATGTGAGGGACATGGCCACCTCTATGGCTCATCTTCATTCTGTGTCCATCGATCAGATCTGTCGAGCAGCCACCTGGGCCTCGGTGCATACCTTCACAGCCCATTACTGTTTGGACAAGGACTCCCGCCGGGATGCCTTGTTTGGTCAGGCTGTCCTCAGACACCTGTTCCATTCTTGAACAACTCCTGCCCTCCTTCCCTGAATGGATGCCTGAGATCCATAGGAAGACGAGGAACCTTTCAGGGTCTCATACCCTTGGGGATCTCCCAGGCATCTTAGCTAGGGAGTCCCCATATGTGAGGACTTATTCCTGCTTGTTCCTGGAGATAGCACAGTTACTTACCTGTAACAGGTGATCTCTGCGAACAGCAGGAATTAGTCCTCACAACCCACCCACCTCCCCTAGGAGTTGTATCTCTCTCTCTTTTTGTCTTTCCTTTTCTCTCTCTATTGTCTCAGCTTTAAACTTGAACTGAGGAGAGTTGGTAGGAAAGGTGGGAAGGCAGCGCGCATGCCCCAAAAGCTTTCATTCTGGGAAGCTGGGGAGCATTCCCGCGCAGGCTCCGTCGGTACCGACGTACCCATATGTGAGGACTAATTCCTGCTGTTCCCAGAGATCACCTGTTACAGGTAAGTAACTGTGCTTTACATTCAATCCAGACCTAGTTTTTTGACACTAGGTAGAACATTTGACTCCAAAATACGTTGGTAGTCCTCCGACTTCATGATTCCTTTAGTACGTTCCAGGCCTCCAGTTCCTAAGGCAGCAAATCAGCCCCCCCCCCAACATTATGGAACTTCCACCATATTTAAATGTAGGTAGGGTGTTTGTTTTTTAACATAAGCTTCATTTCTTTGCCTATAAATGTATCACTGGTCTGCATTGCCAAAGAACTCAAGTTTGGTTTCATCTGTCCACAGAACATTTGCCCAGAAAGATTGTGGTTTCTCAAGGTGGGTTCGGGCAAAGATCAGGTGTACATTTTTATGTCTGTCTTTGAGTAGTCTGGTCCTCATTGCCCTTGGCCCATGAAGTCCTCCTTTGTTTAGCGCATGGCATATGGTCTGGGTTGAAATCATCACTCCAGATTGCTCCTGGCTAGCCTTAAGCTCTTTGGATGTTCTACATGGTGGTTTTCCAACAGTTCGCAATAACTTTCAAAGACTTCCTGGATTAATTTTCCCCTTTCCACCACATTCTGGGAGGTTCTTGACAGTTTCATGAGCAGAACGCTGCTTAATAATATTGCAAACTGTAGACACAGGAATCCCAAGGTCTTTGGAAATGTCCTTGTACCTATTTATTTAGTTTAGTTATTTATTTAGCTGTATTTATATCCCGCTTTTCACCGTGTCAAAGCGGTCAATTGGGGGATACATTTAACATGAGGGGATATGAGAGACATACGCTAATAATTACAGGGAACATGGGCAATGGAGGGTTAAGTGGCTTGCCCAAGACCACAAGGAGTGCCTATAGGACTAGAAATCCCAGTCCCTCCAGCCTGAGATTGCTGCCCCCAGGTGGGACTTGAACACCCGACCCTCCGGCCTGAAGTACCTTGTCCTAACCACTAGACCACTCCTCCCCTTCCATGTTCGGTAATAATGACTTTTCTGATGGTCTAGGGCAGCTCTCTTGTCTTCACCATTGTGAAAATGGAAGTGAATGAAAGTGCTCATTTTATTTATTTAACTTTCAAATTGGTTTACATTAAAACTACTGGAAGTTTACATCAAACAGGGAAGAGAACTTGGAATGCTAACAGAGGTACATGAAAATTATAGGTATTATAAACTAGTAGTAATAAAATAAGAGCTGCAATAGAACTACATTTAAGCAGGGTGCGTAAGTGCTGATGAGTGAAGTGTGGTATGGCAAGATGAAGGACACATAAGAGGGTGGTATACAATAACAGTTAAGCTATGACAGGGTATTGGGTGGATGAAACAATTTGTTATATGCTGGAGAAGTGATTCATAGGTTTGGGCCATATTGATTTAAAAAGAAAAGATTTTATTACTTTCCTGAAGTCACGCAAATCATCAATTGCTCTTATGTTCTTGGGGCGTGAGTTCAAAAGTGTCAGAGCATAGAATGAAAATGTCGTGTTACATGTTGCTTGTTTGGCTTTTGTTTTGGCTTTGGGAATGAGAAATACGTTTTTGTTGGGGGTTCGTCGAGCTCTGCTTTTTAGGTCTCTACTAATCGGTGGTTGGAGAGTGATAGGGGCTAGATGATGGATGATTTTAAAAATTGTGAGTAATGATTTGAATTTGAATCTCATAAGTACCGGCAACTAGTGTAGATGTTTTAGTGTTGGGATTACCTGAAATTATTCTTGCAGCTGTATTTTGTATAATTGTAGTGTATAGATGGTGTGTTTTGGGAGGCCATGGTAGATTGCATTACAGTAGTCCAGTATTGACATTATCATGGCTTGACAGATTACACAAAAGTTATCATTATAGAATAGAGGTTTGATCTTTTGAATTCTCAGTTTGTGATAAACTGAACTTGTTTTATTTATGTGGATGGAAGTTTAGTGGGTTTTTTTTTTCAAATTTATTTACATTTTTTCAATAAAGAACAATACAATACAATCTTCTAAAATTATCAAATTAAGTACTTATACCCCTCAATTTTAAAAATAAATAAATAAACCCAGAGGATTAAACACCATGAAATCATGAGCTATTTAAATGAATATCTAAAGATCTCTGTATTTCTATTTTCTCTATGCAATTTGAAACAGAGGCTGCCCCTTTGAGCTTATGGGTCTGGCATACAGTATGGCACCAGAAGGTAACATTTAATGATGAGGTATCTTTCCAACACCTCATGACATGTTGGATTGCAATGGAAAGCAGAATGTCAAGAAGCTTTTTGTCAAATTGGCTAAGTTCCTTATTCAGACACAATGTTCTGAATAGCACAATTTGTATTGTCAAGGGGGTATCAAAGTGAAAAATTTCACTAATATATTTCAAAACTCCAGTTCAAAAAGTTTTAATAATAGAGCAGTCATAAAGCATGTTAGTCAAAGTTCAATTTTTTGCTGCACAATGCCAGTAAAGATTGGAACCCAACAAACTCACCCTGAACATACCAACTGGTGTCCAGATTGCCCAATGTGCAATAAAAAAATAAAGTTTGAGACTGCAACACGTCGTAGGCCATACTATGTGACTCTAAAATGTATTCCATTTGAAACCATCTTGTGGCAAATCAATGCCATGTCCTACAGAAACCTAACAAAGAAGCCCCCTTGCCGCTTATTAGTAATTTTGTAAAAGGAGGATGTCAACCTTCCCCCCCCCCCCCAGCGACTTTCTGACAAATCTGCAATATATATGGTTATCGTCGGTACTGATGGGAGCCTGCGCGGAAACGCTCCCCAGCATCCAATAGGAAAGCTTTTGGGAGCATCCCACAGTGCCTGCGTGCTGCCTTCCTGCCTTTCCCAACTGTCCCTCTCCAGTTCTTCATTTTCCGCGGAGCCGACAGGTCGCACACGCATCCTGTCACCACAGAAAATTCTCTTCTGCTTCTTTTTTGTGGTCGCGTCTGCCTTCCTTCGACGCTATACTGGTACCGCTGGTGGTTCTTTTCTTTTTTCTAAACCCCCCCCCCCCAAAAAAAAGCTTTGTTTCTGGAGTCTTTCTCCAGTAATTTTCTTCTCGGGTGCCACGCACCATTTTGGGCACTAGGTCCAATTTTTCCCTCAAAATGGAAAAACCTGTTTCGGGTTTTAAAAAGTATTCTACGTGTAGCGGTACCATCTCCGTCACCAACACCCATGAGTGGTGCCTCAAATGTTTAGGTCCTGACCACTCTTTCAGAGTGTGTTGCCCGTGGGATGATGTCAAAAAGGGGCTGGCAAAACCCGAGCTGCTAAGCTTAGCACCCTTTTTCCCTACGATGCAGCCTCTGTGGCATCGACGTCTTCCAGGGCTTCATCTTCCTCCCATGGATCTCAGGTAACTAAACATAAATGTAGCCGGTCCTCAAAGGGTAGATCTCCTCCTAAACATCGAGATGCCTCTGGCGTTGCCCTTGAGGGACTTTCACCGGCAAAATTGCCCCGGTGGGAGACTTCGGCTTCCAAAGCACTAACGGGGCTCCAGGATGTTCTCGAGGCTTCAACCTTGGCAGAACTACTGGTGCCATGCTCTGGGGTTACAGCCGCTTTATCCGGCACGATACCCAAGCATTGGCAGCATCGCTAGACAAGAGATTCTTGGCTTTTGAACGCAGTCTGGCAGCTCTTCTCACAGCCTTGATGCCCCTGAAACCGCTTCAGACTATTCAACCGGTACCGGCACTGACACCAGCACCGACTCCGGTACCGGCACCGACTGCATCGACATCAGCAGGTATTCTACCGGGACCGAGTCATGCATCTCTATCCGGCATCAACAAGTCGGTACCGGACCACTCTGATGCTGACTTGATCGGTACCAGTACCGTGCCTTGCACGATCACCCGGATCGGAGATACTTCGAATCCTCAGATGAGTCTGAAGACTCTGAAAGCTCTGCCGATACCAGAGTACTTCTTCCTGAAGATTTCTCTTCTCCTCAGCGTAGGATGTCTCCACCAAAGAATATGTCCTTTCAGGATTTTATCTGAGATGTGGCCCGAGGTCTTTCCATCACAGTGGCTCCTGAAAAAGACCCTAGGGCCAAGGAATTAGAAACCCTACAATACCCTAAAGCTCCCAAGGAGGCAGCTACCTCACCGATTCATGAGATCTTGCATGATCTTATGTTAAGGATGTGGGAAACACCTCTGACCACATCTCCTCATTCTCAAAGACGCAGCACCATGTATTGAGTTGCTGCTTGTCCTGGGTTTCAGAAGACTCAATTACCACACCATTCCATGGTGGTGGAATCAGCCATGAGACGGATAAAGAGTGCAAAAAGGCATGCATCTAATCCTCCAGGACGTGATTGTAGGACTCTTGATGCCTTTGGACGTCTGCTTCCAGACTTCCATGCTTTCTGCTAGGATCAGTTCCTATAGCTTGTATATGGGAATGTTCCTTAAGGAAGTCACAGGAGACTTAGAGCTTATGAGCCCTCTCCTTCCTTATGATAAAAGGCAAGATTATCTTGCTCTTGTTAAGCATGCTTAGGATGTTTCCAAGTTTGTGAATCGTGCAGCCTTTGACTGCTTTGAATGCATAAGCAGAACCTCTGCTATTGTCATAGGTGCACGAAGAATTGCCTGGCTCCAGGCATCTGACTTGGAAATCTGGGTACAGGACAAACTAGGGAATATACTTTGCACAGGAGAGAATATCTTTGGCAAGAATTGGCAGGAAAAAGTTAATGAGAGAGATGTTGACAATATCACTTTGGCTAGATTGTCCAAATCTACAGCTAATCCTGCGAGGAAAAGATCCTCTAAGAAACCATTCTTCAGCAAGAAGAAAACGTTTTATCCCTCCTATACCCAGCAGGGACATCGTTTTAAGTCAGTCTGTCCAAAAGGGATAGCAGCAACAACTTAGGCAACAAAGAAAACCAAAAGCAGCTAAGCCTCAACCGGCTCAGCAGACTCAGCCTCCACAGGGGCTTTGACTCCTGTCTAGAGAACTTTGCCTTCCTGGCCCTGAACGGCCCAGAACCCTCCACCATCCCAGGAAGGTTATGTCATTTTGCCTCCAGATGGTGTCAGATAACAGCAGAAAATTGGACTCTGTCTATTGTACGAGAGGGGTACAAGCTTCATTTCTTCAGCATGCCCCCTCCTACAATGGTAAGACAGTTCAGTTCTCAGACCTCTCTCAATGACCAGTTATGTCAAGAAGTCACTATGCTCCTTGCTCAAGGAGCAATAGAAGAGGTACCCATTCCCCAAAGGGGTACAGGGTTTTACTCCCCCTATTTCCTTATTCCAAAGAAAACAGGAGGACACAGACCCATTCTAGACCTCAGAGAATTGAACAAATGATTTCTCTATGAACTCTGCTGCCATACCTTTGGAGTCAGGTTTGGCTTTGTTCTCTAGATCTCAAGGATGCGTACACTCATGTTCTCATCCATCCAACTCATTGAAAGTTCCTTCCATTCCTGTTTCAAGGGAAGCCATACCAATACAGGGTTCTTCCTTTTGGCCTGGCCTCTGCACCAAGGGTGTTCACAAAATGCATGGCTGTGGTAGCAGCATTTCTCCGCACCCTGGGAATATTCGTCTTCCCCTACTTAGACGACTGGCTCATTCAAGCCCCTTCAGAGCCAGAGGCCAGGGTTGCTCTGTCTCGCACAATGCGCATCCTTAAGTATTTGGGACTTGGTCATAAACTTCCCAAAGTCCAACCTTGCTCCCACTCAATCCCTAGAGTTTATAGGAGCTCTTCTGGATACCAGACAGACAAGGGCCTTCCTTCCACAGCCCCGCTGCCTTTGCATTGTACAGTTAGCTTCCCAAGCAGTGCTAAAACCTCACCTCACTGCTCGGGAAATGTTACAGTTGCTAGGCCACATGGCATCCACTGTGCATGTGGTTCCTTATGCTCGCCTCCATATGAGGGCGCTCCAGTGGACCTTATCCACTCAGTGGACTCAGGCGTCAGGTTCCCTGTCAGACAAAATAGCAAACTCAGATTGCCTTATTTTGCCCCTCCAATGGTGGCAGTCACCCCAAAACCTTTTGGTGGGGTCTCCTTTTCAGCAACCCCCACCCCAAGCCACTCTAACAGATGCTTCACAGGTGGGTTGGGGAGCCCACCTGCACGGCCTCTATACCCAGGGTACCTGGACTCCACAGGAGACCTATCTCCATATCAACCTCCTGGAGCTCAGAGTAATCTTCCTTGCTCTTTGAGTATTTCACACCCAGCTCATCTACAAGACGGTCCTAGTTCAAATGGACAATCAAGTAGCTATGTTCTATATGAACAAGTAGCTATGTTCTATATGAACAAGCAGGGTGGAACAGGCTCTCTGTTGCTGTGCAACGAAGCTTTGCAACTATGGGCCCTCACCAGAGAGCGTCAGATTCATCTCCTTGCGGTGTATCTTCCAGGCATACAAAACTCTTGGGCAGACAGACTCAGTCGAGTTCTGCTTCCACACGAATGGTCTGTCCATGCAGACCAGGTGGCCAAAATGTTTCAAATTTGGGGAACCCCGGACATAGACCTCTTTGCAAGTCCGCTGAATGTCAAACTTCCCAGGTTCTGTTCCAGAATTACGGCTCGAGGTTGTCAGGCCAGGGATGCTTTCCTCCATTGGGGTCAGGACTTCCTCTGTCTTTCCACCCATTCCCCTAATTCCCAAAATCCTATTCAAGCTTCAGAGAGACAAAGGTCATATGATCCTCATAGCTCCACGTTGGCCACGACAAATGTGGTAGCCTCTGCTCCTCTTGAAGGACTAGAAAAGGGGACTGTTACTTCTGGAAAGAGATCTGCGATTGTGAGTATATAATTCTGGGAATTTTCTGAAAGGAATTCTTTGTATTAAAGCTAATTAATCTGTGAACCCACTATTTTTTGTTAAATCAGACAGGGCCTAGTAGCAGCAGATTAAATTTAAAACACAGAAGAGAACTTTCTGGTTAAATTTGGAACCCAGCAGAGAGCTTGTAGTTTAAATTTCATAATAAGTTAGAGCCTAGCAGCAGCAAAGCTATAATTTAAATCAAATCAGAATTTAGCTTACCTCAGCAGCACAAGACAGGGTACTGTGTAGCAGCCCTCTTTTAATAAGCGTCATTTCCCTCCCTCTCTCCCCAACACCCACCCACCCACCCCTGGGATAATCGTAGCTTTATAGGTACGTACACATCTTAAAAGACAGGAGGTGCTCTCAGGTGAAGCTCGTTACCCAAATCGGTCATACACTAAGGACCTGAGATTAATTAAGCCATATTAGGTACAGTTTTATTAGTATAAATATCCATAGCAACCCTTAGTAAGTAAAGAAATTAAAGATCTAAACACAAACTTAAAACTAAGATGCAGACATCAGTCCAGCAGTGAGATGGGGGCTTTCCAGTCTTTTGCATTGAGTGTCACATGTATGATTTTCTCCCAGTTGGTGAGAGGTCTTACATGTGCACTAGGTACAAGGAGCTCTTTGCTCTCAGGGAACGAGTCCATTCTCTGGAGGCTAGAGTGACAGATTTGGAAAACATAAGAAAGACAGAGGTACATAGACGAGACCTACAGGGATATAGTCCTGAAGTCCCACCTCCAGTCTGGCAGCATCCCTGTTGCCATGGAGGAGAGAGGTCACATGACAGGAGAGCATCACCCTGGTGTGGCAGGAAGTGATCCTGTAACTAGGACTTGTCGTCCAGGTGATGTAAAACCCTCTTGCACCGAGGAAGTTTCTCCAGGGCCATGTGCTCATGAGGGAAGGGTTAGGACAGCCTTTATAGTTGGTGATTTGATCATTAGGCATGTAGATAGCTGGGTGGCTGGTGGACGTGAGGATCGCCTGGTAACATGCCTGCCTGGTGTGAAGATAGCGGACCTCACGCACCACTTAGATAATGTCTTAGTGCTGGGGAGGAGTCTGCTGTCTTGGTACATGTCGGTACCAATGACATAGGAAAATGTGGTAGGGAGGTTCTGGAGGCTAAATTTAGGCTTTTAGGTAGGAAGTTGAAATCCAGAACTTCCAGGGTAGTGTTCTCCGAAATGCTTCCCATTCCATGCGCAGGACCCAAAAGGCAGGCAGAGCTCCGGAGTCTCAATGCGTGGATGAGACAATGGTGCAGAGATGAGAGTTTTGGATTTGTTAGGAACTGGGGAACATTCTGGGGAAAGGAGGGGCTCTTCAGAAGGGATGGGCTTCACCTTAACCGGGATGGAACCAGGCTGCTGGCATTAACCTTCAAAAAGGAGATAGAGCAGCTTTTAAACTAGATAATAGGGGAAAGCCGACAGTCGCACAGGAGCAGATGCTTCGGAAGAATGTATCCTTCAAGGATACTACCAAAGCAGAGAGGTTCCAAAAAAGAGTAAAGTAGCCCAAATGCCCTCGAGTATGGAGCAGACAGAGCTTAAAGATCCCAAATTACCCATATCTACCAATAGCCAAATTAATATGAATAAAATAGTCTCTAAAATGCTTGTATGCAAATGCTGGAAGTCTAAAAAATAAGATGGGAGAGTTAGAATATATAGCACTAAATGAGAGGTTAGATATGATTGGAATATCAGAGACATGGTGGAAGGAGGACAATCAGTGGGACACTGATACCTGGGTACAAACTATATCGTAATGATAGAGCTGATCAAATTGATGGGGGGTTTGTGCTCTATGTTAGAGAGGGCATTGAGTCAGAAAGGATTAAAGTTTTGCAGGAAACAGAATTTGCTGTACAATCTCTATGGATTGAAATTCCATGTAAAAAGGGGAAGGCGATGGCAGTGGGGTGTGCTATTGACCGCCTGGCCAGAATGAACAAATGGATGGTGAAATGCTCAGAGAAATCAAGGAAGCTAACGAAGGTTACAGAGCAGTAATAATAATGGGTGATTTCAATTACCCCGGTATCGACTGGGTCAGTGTCACAGCAGGACATGCTAGGGAGATAAAGCTCCTAGATGAAATAAATGACTGCTTCTTGGAGCAGCTGGTTCATGAACCAACCAGAGGGGAAGCCATATTAGACCTAGCCCTTAGTGGAACACCACATCTGGTGCAAGAGATAAGGTTGTTGGGGCCCCTTGGCAATAGTGATCATAGCATGATCGCCTTTGATTTAGTTAGTGGAGGAGGGATAGTAAGGAAATCCACAGTACTACCTTTTAACTTTTGAAAGGGAGACTATGAGGAAAATAGTTAAGAAAAAACTAAAAGGAGCAGTTGCAAAGGTTAAAGACTTACATCAAGTTTGGGTGTTGTTGAAAAATACTATCTTGGAAGCCCAGACCAGCTGTATTCCACGCTTTAAGAAAAGTGGAAGGAAGTCCAAAAAACTGCCAGCATGGTTTAAAGGTGAGGTCAGAGAGGCTGTTGCCAAAAAAGCATCTTTCAGGAAATGGAAAAAAGAGCCAAACGACGAAACCTGGAAAGAGCACAAGCACTGGAAAGTCAAATGCAAGGCATTGATGAGGCGGGCAAAGGGAGAATTTGAGAAGAAGCTTGCTGCGGAAGCAAAAACGTGAAATAAAGACTTTAAGTACATTCGTAGCAAAAAACCTGTGAGAGTCACTTGGTCCATTTGATGATAGAGGGGTTAAAGGGGCACTAAGAGGCGACAAGGCAATAGCGGAGAGACTGAATGAATTCTTTGCTTCGGTCTTTACTGAGGAAGATGTAGGGATGTTACCCATGACTGAAGTGGTATTTAAAGGTGTGGAAGAATTGAAGGAAATATCGATACATCGGAAAGATGTATTACAACTATTAGATAAACTGAAGAGTAGCAAATCACCTGGGCCGGATGGTATACATCCAAGGGTGTTGAAAGAACTGAAATATGAGATTGCAGACCAGCTATTAGCAATCTGTGAACTATCATTAAAATCATCTCTAATACCTGAAGATTGGAAGATCGCCAATGTAACACCAATTTTTAAAAAGGGTTCCAGGGGTGATCTGGGAAACTACAGACCGGTGAGCCTTATGTCAGTACCAAAAAAAATGGTAGAAACCATCATAAAGAATAAAATTACTCAGCATGTAGATAGTCATGGCCTAATGGGAGACAGCCAACATGGCTTTAGATAAGGAAGATCTTGTCTTACTAATCTCAAATTTTTTTTGAAGGTGTGAATAAACAGATGGACAAAGATGAGTCAGTTGATATAGTGTATCTGGACTTTCAGAAAACCTTTGACAAGGTCCCTCATCAGAGACTTTTGGCAAAACTAAAGAGCCATGGGGTAGGAGGCAGTGTACTACTGTGGATCAGGAACTGGTTAAAAGATAGAAAGCAGAGGGTAGGGCTAAATGGCCAATTTTCCCAATGGAGAAAGGTGAATAGTGGTGTACCCCAGGGATCTGTGCTGGGTCTGCTGCTTTTTGACATTCATAAATGACCTGGAAAGTGGGATAACAAGTGAGGTTATCAAATTTGCAGATGACACACAACTATTTAAAGTTGTTAAAACCCAAGAGGATTGTGGAAAATTGCAAGAGGATCTTGATAAATTGGAAGACTGGGCATCAAAATGGCAGATGAAATTTAATGTGGACAAGTGCAAAGTTATGCACCTAGGGAAGAACAACCCAAACTATGGTTACACGATGCAAGGTTCCACATTAGGGACCACCACCCAGGAAAAAGATTTAGGCGTCATTCTGGATAACATGTTAGAACCCTCGGCCCAGTGTGCAGCAGCAGCCAAGAGAGCAAATAGAATGCTAGGTATCATAAGGAAAGGAATGGAAAATAAAACAAAAGATATTATAATGCCTCTATATCGTTCCATGGTGAGACCGCACCTTGAATATTGTGTGCAATTCTGGTCGCCGTATCTTAAAAAGGATATAGCGATATTAGAAAAGGTTCAGAGAAGAGCCACCAAAATGGTAAAGGGGATGGAAGGATACTCCTATGAAGAAAAGCTAAAAAGGTTAGGGCTCTTTAACCTGGAAAAGAGACGGCCCAGGGGAGATATGATAGTCTATAAATTAGTGAACGGAGTGGAACGGGTAGACGTAAATCGATTGTTTACGTTATCAGAATATAGAAAGACTAGGGGACATGAAATAAAGTTACAGGGTAAACTATTTAAGACTAATTAAATAAAATATTTTTTCACTCAACGTGTAATCAAACTCTGGAATTTGTTACCGGAGGATGTAGTAAAGGCTGTTAGAGTAGCTGGGTTTAAAAAAGGTTTGGACAAGTTCCTGGAGGAAAGGTCCATAAATCATTATTAAGAAGGGTCCCAGGATATCAGTGCTTGACCCAGTACAAGCATTGTGGAACCTGTATCTTTTGGGGAAACTGCTAGGTACGTATGACCTAGATTGGCCACTGTTGGAAACAGGATACTGGGCTTGATGGACCTTGGTCTGACCCAGTATGGCATATCTTATGTTCTTATGTACATCTCTCTCAAGCTCCGCCTCTGGAGTTAGGATCTTCTCAAGATCTTCTTTCTCAAGAGGACGGGATGCTGTGCCATCCCAATCCCCAGTCTCTGCAGCTCAGGGCCTGGTTGCTGAAAGCCTAGAACTTCACAGTCTTAACCTTTCCCAGCAGGTAAAGGATATCCTTCATGCTTGCAGGAAACCTTCTTCAAGACGCTCTTATGCATTTAAGTGGAAAAGGTTTACCATATGGTGCTCGCAGAAGAGTCTTAACCCTCTTGCAATACCTCTGCAATCATTACTGGAATACCTCCTTCATTTATCAAATGCAGGGCTTAAGACCAATTCAGTTTGAGTCCATTTGAGTGCTATTGCAGCTTCTTTCAAACCTCACAATGGACAACCTATTTCCTCTCATAGCGAGATTTATGAGAGGCCTTCTTTTAACGAAGCCTCCCACTAAGCCACCACCGGTGGCATGGATCTTGAATCTGGTACTTGGGCAGCTCATGAAACCGCCCTTTGAACCATTAGCTACTACCTCTTTGAAATTCCTTTCCTGGAAAGTTATCTTTCTCATTGCAATCATATCAGCATTTCACATCAGTGAATTGCAAGCGTTGGTGGCTGATCCTCCTTATACAAGGTTCCATCATGATAAGGTAGTCCTTAGGACTTATCCACACTTTATGCCAAAGGTGGTGTCACCCTTTCATTTGAACCAAGCGGTTTACCTTCCTGTATTCTTTCCAAGGCCTCACACCTCAAATGCAGAAAGGAACCTTCATACTTTGGACTGTAAAAGAGCTTTGGGCTTTTACTTGCAAAGGACACAGTAACATAGAAAATCCTCTCAACTCTGTTGCTTTTGATCCTAGTCATTTGGGACTTCCAGTCTCCAAAAGGACAATGTCCAACTGGATTGCACACTGTATATCTTTTGCCTATGAAAGTAAGATCCTTGCTCTTGAAGGCCGTGTCACAGCTCACAATGTGAGAGCCATGGCAGCCTCAATGGCTCATCTTCACTCTGTGTCTATTGATGATATTTGTCGAGCAGCTACTTGGGCTTCGGTTCATACCTTCACAGCCCATTACTGCTTAGACAAGGACTCCCTCCGGGATGCCGTGTTTGATCAGGCTGTTCTTCAACACCTGTTCCAGACTTAATCAACTCCTACCCACCATCCCTGGTAGGATGCCAGAGATCCATGGGGGGAAGTGGAGCCCTTTCACAAGGGCACACAACTTTCTGGCATCTGCAGCTAGGGAGTCCCCATATGTGAAGACTACATTCCTGCTTGTTCCTGGAGAAAGCATAGTTACTCACCTGTAACAGGTGATCTCCGGGAACAGCAGGAATGTAGTCTTCACAACCCACCTACCTCCCCTAGGAGTTGTATCTTTCTGTCTCTCTCTCTTTCCCTCTCTTTTTTGTCTCAGCTATAAACTTAACTGGAGAGGGACAGTTGGTTAAGGTGGGAAGGCAGAACGCAGGTACTGTGGGATGCTCCTAAAAGCTTTCCTATTGGACACTAGGGAGTGTTCCCACGCAGGCTCCATCAGTACTGACGATACCCATATGTGAAGACTAAATTCCTGCTGTTCTTGGAGATCACCTATTACAGGTGAGTAACTATGCTTTCTTGTGTGAATGGGATAGTCATGCTAGAGATTGTCATGTCATCAAAAGGGACTGGCCACTCCGTCAGTCACTGGATCCTGGAAGCAAAAATGTTTTGTTTCCAGCACTTGTAGACAGCAACAAGATTTTGATGTCTTCCTTGCTTATCAAGTTGGGACTAATAAAAAACTTTGTCAAGGCGATGGATAAAACTAAACCTGCTTTCAGGTATCTTAGTGGTAAATTTCCTAGACTGAGTGATGCCAAAGTTAAGGAAGGAGTTTTTGTTGGCCCTCAAATTCGTGCACTTCAAGATGACAAATTTCTTTGTTTATTGCATGGAAAGGAAAAGGCTGCATGGATAGCATTTGAATCAGTGACACAAAACTTTCTTGGAAATAACAAAGCAAATAATTACCAAGAGATTGTTCAAGATCTTCTCAAGGTATACAAAAACCTTGGTTGCAATATGTCCTTAAAGATTCATTTTCTACACACTCATTTAGATTTTTTCCCACAAAATTGCGGAGCAGTAAGTGATGAACATGGAGAACGATTTCACCAAGACATTGCAGCCATGGAAAAGAGGTATCAGGGTAAATGGAGCCCATCAATGCTTGCAGACTACTGCTGGACAGTGACAAGTGATATTCCATTGCTTCAGTACAAGAAACAGATCAGGAAGAGTCGTGAAGCCACTGAATGAGAACAAAAATTGCTAGAATGTACTTACAAATGTTCTTAATGAAAGTTAAATTGCAGACATAATTATTCCTCTGTTTCTTCTAAGTACGTTTATGAACTATATTTTATAAAAACATGCTTATTGTGCAAAGTTTCATTTGTAATAAGATTTTGATTTAATCTAAGGATTTAGGCTCTATTTTCACTGTACATAGTGGTAAAAAGTACATTCTTCAGCATATCATAGAAACAGGAGCTAATTGACCAATTTCACTATCATATTTGAATTCAGCATATCAAATTGTTTAAGAAATAGCACATTTAATTTCTGAAGCAAACAATTTTTGAAAATTTGTAGAACATTGAGTGAATCCTGGCAGCCATCTTGATTCTCCAGCATACATCAGAATTCCAGTGTGAAAAATCTGTCTAGACAATATACTGAAACCAACTGAAGCAAAAATAAAGTACAAAAAGATCACTCCAGGTTCAACCAAGTCCCTCTGTGTGCCATTTTGTATAGCTGGCCTGTCACTAAAGGAGTTAAGTAGCCCTGAAGGCTCTATACAGAAGAGATTTAAATGGGTATCTGTTACTTTAATAGGGAGAAAATAGTAAAGAAAGCTGAGAGCCTAAATTTGAGAAAATTAAGGGGCATATAGGAAAAAAAGCATGGGTAAGCTCTAGAACTAGAGGACATGAAATAAAGTGGCAAGGAGGTAAACTTAAAAGCAACATCAGTAAAGGGTGGTGGATGCCTAGAATGCTCTCCCAAAGGAGGTGGTGGAGCAAAGCAGTGACTGAATTCAGAAATGGGTGGGACAGACACAGAGGATCACTATATAGCAAGAGGATGGAATCAAAGCAAATACATATAACTTCATAAAACAGAGGAGTAACCTGCTGGGAGCAGCCGGTACAGCCTTAAAGAAAGAGGTGGGTGCTACTGTACAACTCCAGCCACCTTATTGGGCAGACTAGATGAATTTAGGAATAGAGATGTTTACAGTCCTTTTTAAAACAAAAGCAACACCAAAGTCTAAGTATAAGCTGTGTTAAGAGTCCTTGGACTTGCAGGTTTTCTCAACATTCTCCCTCTGAATTCTCCTCTAGTGATTATCCTCAAGTGGGTATCTTCCTCCTTACTCTCCAATGAGCAGTGGCTCTTCTTAAAGAGTCTATAGCGTCACCTTCAGATATTTGTGTATTAAGGTTAGATGCCTTTAGTGTATTTGTTCTGAACAGCCAAGCACCCCAACTCTCTCTCAATTCCTAATATTAGTGAAGAGCATATCTCTGCTTGGATCAATAATTAATGAAACAACAAGCAGTCAAGAAATCCAATGATGCATTGCTTTTTGACAGAAGAGCTGTGAAGGACATAGACATTCTCAAGTGCAGAGAGGTATTCATGCATACAAAGATTTGGTTTGTCCAAGCCATGCTATTTTCAGTAAAATGGATAGAAAAGTTGGACAGTGAAGAAGAAAGACAGGAAAAAAATGGGTTCTTTCAGATTATGGTGCTGGTGAAGAATATTGTGTATACCATTGCCTGCCCAAAGAACAAATCAGTCTGTACTAAAGGAGATCAGACCTAAGCTTTTTTTAGACACTCAAATGACAAGACTTTGACTTTTGTACTTTGGACACATCATGCAAAAAAGAGATAATTAGAGAGAGACATGCTTGGCAAGGTTAAAGGTCAGGTCAAAAGAGGAAGGCCAACAATGTGATGGATCGATACAATCACAGCAGCTATGGATACCTCTCTATCAACAATTAATTGGCCATCTTATTGAAGACTGAACAGTTTAGGACAACTATCCAGAGGGTCGCCATAATTTGGCATCGACTCGATGGCACTTAACAATTTGTTATTCTCCTCAAGAGGCAAGTAAGAAACATATAAAGCAAAGCTATTAAAAGTAGCCCCTTGAATGGGAGAGAAGTGCGTTTCCATCACAATGCTGTCTCCTCTCAAGTGTAAAGTAGGAATGTGCATGGTTAACAGGATCTCTGTCGTCCTCTTCAGGCTTTTGTTATGTTATTTTCTCTTTTCCCAAATGATGGTTACTTCTTCTCTTGCTACCATTAGCTTCTCTTTTCAGACTTTTCTTGCTCTGTATTCTACTCCCTTTGTTCAGATGGTTATGGGATCAAGCCTAGCCAGCTCATGGGTGAACTATAAGATGCAGCAACCAGTCTGTGCTTGGGACCCGGTAATGGGCTCAGACCACCTCTCCTCAACTTTCTTGCTAGAAAGAAGACATGGGCTCCTGCATGCAAGACCCTTCTATAGTTGCCTTCAGTTTCAAGAGTGGATACATCCTTTCCAACCTCTACAGTATCATATTAAAGGTTGGGTTCACCTTGGGAGCAGGGACCTCCAGAATGTTCCTGTTGTAGGACATAGAGGGCATTCTTCTGAGGCTTCTGCTACACTTTCTTTCCTCCCTTTGTTGTGGCTGCAAATACCACAAGTATATTTTGTTCACCTTCTAAGACTTAGGAGCTTTAGGGATGTATTTAATGCTTTACAAAACTTGAACTCTTTATAGTAAGCTAGTAGTATGCTCATTTTAGATTTTTATGCAATACAAGCTGCTGTAGTAGAGGAAATTCTTTTGTAAATATCCACGTAATGTTTTTATCCACTATGACTTAAGTGCTTTATGTATGACACTTTTTTCCTGCCTACAGGAAGGAAACAGCTACTAGATTCATTTTTAGTCAGACTTGGACTGCTGGTGATACAGAAAGATGCTGCATTTTCTCTTCGATTAGAGGTGAGAATCACTTTTAACCTGGAAATTTCTTATGCATCAGTTTTAGTATTGAAGTGTGTCTCCTAACTTTCTTTTCCCTTTTTGTCCCCCTTCATTTTCTGGGCTGGAAAGGCCTTGAGGACATTAAACTCCATGTTAGACTGTGTGCCACGGGAAGACAGAAAATGGTTACATTTGTCCGAAGAGCTATGTAGTCTCACGTAAGTGTATTCTACTATGGGGATGGAAACCTTTTATGTCTTCATCCAATTTAAAATGGTGCAAGTGTGTATGTGTGTAGAAGGTTTTGTTATTTATTTCCATACCATCTTGCTAGACTAGTCCAGACAACAGGGGAGATAGAAGCGGCAGGACACGTGTGCTGGAGTACGTGGCTTGCCGCTGAGCGATGCCACCCCTTGACCCTGCCGCTGGAATCGGCGGTAGCATGGCTCAGCATGGGAGGGGCACAATGGCATGGCCAGGTGGGGGGGGGGGGCGGCATGGCTCAGGGAGGGGGAAGCACAACCGTGGCTTCTGCCTAGGGCAGCTGAAACCCTTGCATTCACCCCTTCCTTTATAAACATGCTACTAAGATACTAAAAAGTCATGAGATAGGAGGCAGTGTACTAACAAGAACTGGTTAAAAGATAGATAGCAAAGGGTAGGCCTAAATGGCCAATTTTCTCAGTGGAGAAAGGGGAATAGTGGATTACCCTAGGGATCTGTGCTGGGCCGACTGCTTTTTTACATTCATAAATGACCTGGAAATGGGAATGAGTGAGTGAGGTAATCAAATTTGCCAATGACACAAAATTATTCAAAGTTGTTAAAATGCAAGAGGATTGTGAAAAATTGCAAGAGGACCTTGATAAATTGGGAAACTGGACGTTCAAATGGCAGATGAAATTTAATGTAGACAAGCGCAAAGTTATGCACCTAGCAAAGAACAACTCAAATTATGGTTATACAATGCAAGGTTCCACTTTAGGAACCCCACCACCCAGGAAAAAGATTTAGGTGTTATGGATAACACAATGAAACCCTCCACCTAGTGTGTAGTGGCGGCCAAGAAAGCAAATAGAATGCCAGGTATCATAAGGAAATGAATTGAGAATAAAACCCAAGGATATTATGCCTCTGTATTGCTCCATGTTCGGACCGCACCTTGAATATTATGTGCAATTCTGGTCACAACTACCTTAAAAAGAATACAGCAGAATTAGAAAAGGTACAGAGAAGAGCCACCAAAATGGTAAAAGGGATGGAAAGAGACCCCTATTAGGAAAGGTTTAAAATGTTAGGGCTCTTCAACTTGGAAGAGAGATGACTGAGGGGGAGATATGATAGAGGTCTATAAATTAATGAATGGAGCGGAATGGGTAAACGTAGATATCTCCAGGAACAAGCAGGAATGAGTCTTCAAATATGGGTACGTCGGTACCGACGGAGTCTGCGTGGGAACGCTTCCCAGCGTCCAATCAAAGAGCTTTTGGAAGCATCCCACCATGCCTGCGTGCTGCCTTCCCGCCTTTCCCAACTGCCTCTCCTCAGTTTTCGTTTTCCGCGGAGCCGGCAGGACGTCCTCCTGTCACCGCAGAAAATTCTTGTTTTATTTCTTTAGTTTTCTTGTGGTCGGGGCTGTCTTCCCCGACGCCACGGTACCGCCGGTGTTTTCTTCTAAAATCTTCCTTTTTCAAGGGATATTTTTTCTTCATAGTGTCTCACGGTTTCTTAGGCCTTTTAGGCCTCTTCTTTTTCCTTCATGGAACAGCCAGCCACTTTCTCCAAGAAATGTTCAAACTGTGGCGGTACAACTTTATTTTTAGATCCTCGAAGTCGGTGTCTAACCTGCTTGGGTCCTGACAACAGTTCAGTGAGAAGAGGTTTTCGACATTGAGGTTCCCTCGATACACGGTTTCCCTCCAACTTCGGGGCACCATCCCTTTCTTCTTCTGCACAGGATCAGGTAACCCACGAACAGTCTGTTAAGACTAGCCAGCCTTCGAGTGGTAGGTCTCATGCACAGCATGTAAACGGCTCCAACCTTGCCCTCGAGGGCCCACTGGCTTCAAAACCCTGGCGGGAGTCTTCGGTCTCCAAAGCGTTTGAGGGGTTTCAGGTTGTTCCTGGGGTTCACCCCTCACAGAACATACCTGAGCTGTGTCCGGTGGTGGCATACGCTTCGAGCGGTACCGATACCCCGGCATCGGCACTGGTGTTGGATGAAACACTCCTCACCAGGGATGGTCATCTGGCATTCTCGGTGCCTTTGGGACCGGTGGATACTCTCCAGACTGACTTTCCATTATCGGTACCAGCACTGATACTACCACCGACGTCGGTACCCTCCAGACGTGCATCGATAGCCTCGCTTCCTTCGATGCTGAGTCTGGAATCGATCTCCAGTCTGGAGGAGTGGGTACCGACTCGCCTTGGTACCGGCTCTCGGCGGTACCGAAGGCTCAGTTCCGATAATTCGGATCCGCAACTCTCGGTTCCCCCGAGGCCGTTTGAGTTGCCACTGGTTGACCTTCATCCACCGGTATCAGACACGGTACCGAAGTCGTCATTACCCTTGCGGTCTGTGCCTTCCATGCTTCGCTAATCAGGCTCTCTGCCCTCGATGCCGAGTTTGGAATCAATCTCTAGTCTGGAAGACTGGGTACCAATACGCTTTGGTACCGACACCGATCAATACCAGAGGCTCGGTACTGAGGATAGCAGCCGGAGGTTTTCGGTTACCTCGGTACCGATAGAACTGTCACCGATGCCTGCTCCGATGTCTCTGTCGGGCTCGGCTCCGTCATCGGTACTGGTATCCACAGTAGCATCGTGGCCGACTCCTGCCATGCTTTTTTTCAACAGCATTGCTCCCTTCTATACCAAGCTTGGAGTCGATACCTGGCATGGACAATGTGGTAATGACGGTCGCTGCTCCTGACAGCCAGTACCGGCGACCATCCCTTAAGCATTCCACACTGCACCGTGCAGGATCTTCTATTCCTATATATTTGGATAGCTCTTTCGGTGCTCAGGCTAGTTCTTCAGATCTAACCTGTCCAAGGGAGATTCCTATTGGGGATCCCTCTTTTCAGAGTTTCCTCCTGGATATAGCAAGATCTCTTGCCATTCCTATCCCGGGACATGATCCTGCACAAGGCTCCGTTTCTACCAAAGCAAAGGAGAACATAATGCTTCCTTTGCATCATTCCTTGCAGGATCTCCTTCTAGGAATGTGGGAAACACCTTTAAGGGTACCCCCACCTTCCAGAGCAACTAATCTCTTATATCAGGTGCCCCCCTCTCCAGGGTTTCAAAAGACTCAACTTTCTCATCATTCCATAGTAGTGGAATCAGCAGTGAGGCGGGTAAAGAGTAAGAAAAAGCACTCTTCTTATCCGCCAGGTCGTGAGTCTAAGACACTAGATGCCTTTGGACCATCTATGCTTTCTGCAAGAATTCTCTCATATATTTTTTATATGAGTCTATCTCTTGAGGAGGCCACAAAGCAATTACATCTTTTGACTCCTTCGCTTCCAGAGTCCAAGAGTGCAGGCTATTCTTCACTGCTTAAGCATCTTCAGAATATCTCTTGGTTTCTTACTCGTGCTTCCCTAGACTCTTTTGAGTCTGTTAGCAGGACTTCTGCTATAACTATAGGGGCACGACGTAGAGCCTGGCTCCAAGCTTCAGACTTGGACAAATGGGCACAGCAAAGACTGGGATATACTCCTTGCACTGGAGACAATATTTTCAACAAGGAGTCTTTACGTCAGGTTACTTAGTTGTCCACTGACTTACCTGTTCCTAGGGGCTGTTCTGCACCTTCTTCTGTCCCAGTAGGTAGGAAATGTCCTGCCAAACTTTCTTCCCATAGGAGAAGAAGGTTTTATGCGTCATCTGCCCATCATACAGATGTTTCCAAACAAGGGAAGCATCGTCCTGGTCTGCAGAATTCAACCTCTCACCAGGCTCAGCAAACCCAGCAACCACAGGGTTTCTGATCAATCTCCATCAGATGCTTGTGACTCTTGGGGTTAGAATCTGCAGTTGTTTCTTCTCAATAGAGGCAATCCACTGCTGTCATTCTAAATCCTAGACATGGATCTCTTCCCAAAATACATCCATTTTTTCTATGTTCTATGAGCTGTCAGGATGCTCATGCTTATAGGTCACAGGGTTCTCCTCTTTTTCCTGCTAGGGAAAGAGGTCTAACCACTATCAAACGATAGTTTCCTGTGCCAGCATGTCTTTTTTTCCTTTCTATAGACTTATTACTTTGTAAGTCTTCTTCAGCTCCATTCTCTTTACCCTCTTACCAAACTTTTCCTCTGTAAAAGCGGCATTGCTTCACTGGAGGGCTTTTCTTCAGCCTCTCTAGTTTTGTTACTTTTCCAGTGTGGAGTTCTCCTCTCTGAATTGACTCCTCTTTTTCAATCTTGCTTTGATGCAGTTCACCAGACATGTCCAGAGTTTTCTACTCCTGTTCTGTCTGTTCTTTCTGTTTTTAAACAGTAAGATTCTTTCTGCTGTCTGGCAAGCAGCTGCCAATGCAGGAGCCTTAATGTTTGGATCACTGGTTCTTGTCCACCAGCAACCAGATTTGTCCTCCACTAACAATCTGTCTGGTCTTAGTAGTGGCTCCAAGTCAGTGCTGTCATCTGTCTTGAAAATTTTTTCACTACAAGCTTGTTGGATTGTCTTCTCTTTCTGCCATCTCCATTCCCCTGGGTTTGGCAGCATAGTTGACATAGGTACTGGCTCTCCAGCAGCCAGTTCTATCTCCTCATTCTCCTGCATCATGCTCTCTGCAATTCTACAGAGAAGCTCTCCACTATGGGCCCTTGCTAGAGAGCATGAGGCGTTTTTCTCCAACAGCTATCCTAGATGGTTGGAAAAGGCTTTTTCAGTCATGTCTCCCATGACTAGAAAGGTTCTTCCTTTTTTCACTTTCTCCTTTTTAATATAAAGGACATAGGCCTTCTCTTACGTGAAAGCTTAAGGAGTTGCCAATTCCCTGCTTTGGTCCATATTATTTCCAATCGGGAATATGCTTTTCTCCTTCCAGCTCGTCCTCATGGTAAGAATGCATGTTACCTCTTTGCCCTTAAGCAGGTCAGCATGGTATCTCATTTTTATGTGTCTTCTGTTCACTTACCATGCTAGAGTTCTGGAATACTCGGGACTTGCTGGCTGCAGACTGATTTCATCCTCTGCTTTTCACGTAACCGTCCTGGTTATTTCACTAGCTAGCATCCCTGTAGCCATAACCAGTGGGAATAAATTCTCTATATATCTTCTCAAGTAGGTTCCACCTTGTTGTTAGATGAATCTTTCCTCTCCACATTTCCTATGTGAATACCGTTCTGTAGGCATATCTGTCTGCTTCTTGCAGACACCCATATAGAGCATATATATATATTCATATCTATAGTATGCATCTTACAGATGTCTGTCTTTCATTTGTGTGTATTTCATGCCCTTTCATATCTCACTATAGATGTATTCTTATACGTATATCTATATCTATCTATATCTATCTATATATAATATATATGTATCTGTCGAGATATTTTATTATCGGTAGATATGTATTCTGCATTTATCTACCTGACTGTCGAGGCTCATATAGCTATATGATTCTGACAGATGGGCTTTACCCATACCTATGCTATCCAGCATGTTTGGGGTTCTACACTCACAGCCACTTCTGTGGTAGTTAACAACTTCCACCATACCTTAATGTTTAGGTACCTCTGAAGCTCTCCATGTTCCAGTATCTCTCCTAGCTGACTCCAGTTAGGAGAGACATTGCGGATCTTCATTTAATCACAAGCTCTAACGCCTCAGGCATTTGTCCTTTCTTTTGGGATACAAGGGGTCTCCATACCTTTTCCTCCCTCAAGCTGTCCAATTCGGTCGGTTTGTCCAATTCGGTCGGCCTTCTCTTTTTGCTTCCAAGGGTGAGCCACTCATTCGCCAAAAGAGTTTGGCTTTTATCATAAAGCCTTCTGCCGAAGGCCCACCGTTTTTGGTACTACCCCAGTTATTATCGGGGTCCCCTCTTACCTTTCAGGAGTCTGACCTCCACTGTTTTTCCTACAGGTTTATTACCTCCACTTCACAGTGAGGTCCTCCTTGAGGTTCCTCTACTGGGTTCCCCAGTAGATACCATGAACCTCCTTACTGCTGTGTAATCCTGTTAGGGGAGGTCCATATTGCAATATTTCTTTCAATATCATTGATGATGATTATCATCCACACATGGACACCTTGTCTGCAGTCCTATGCTAGGTTAGCTGTTCCACAGCACCTTTCTTTCTTCAACTCCTACCCTCCATCCTCATGATGCCTGGTGTTGTGGGGGATAGCATGTTCCAACCGATCCGGTTCCGGGTACCCCCGATGTCGATACCGGTCGATACGCTTATCGATCCCTGGAAGCAAACAGACGATACTTCGAGTCTTCTGATGATTCTGATTCATCAGATGACTCTGCTGAAGGTATCCCTTACTCTACCTGAGGAGCCTTCTTCTCCTAAGAGGAGGATGTCTCCTCCAGAGGATTTGTCCTTTCAAGACTTCATCATTGAAGTAGCTAAAGGTCTCTCTATTTCAGTAACCTCTGGAAAAAGAACCTAGAGCAAAAAAATTAGACATTTTAGGATACTCTAAGGTTCCCAAAGAGGCAGTCAACTTGCCCATTCATGAAATTCTTCAAGAACACATGATGGACTTATGGGAGACTCCTCTCACCCTATCTCCACATTCTCGTCGTTTGAACACCATGTATCGTGTCCCTCCTTCTCCTGGTTTTCAAAAACCTCAGCTCCTTCACCACTCTATTGTGGTGCAGTCAGCTATGAAAGGAATAAAGAGTACCAAAAGACACTCTTCTACTCCAGGTAGAGAATGTAGGACTTTGGATGCTTTTGGTAGAAAAATCTTCCAAGCAAGTATGCTTATTGCCAGGATTAATTCCTACAGCCTCTATATGGGCATGTTTCTGAAGGAGATTGCATTAAAAATACGCCATTTTCTCCCCTTTATCCCAGAGGATAGAAAGGAGGAGTTCCTTCTTTTGCTAAAGCATACCCAAGATATTTCAAAGTTCTCCAATAGAGCAGCCTTTGACTCCTTTGAGGGTGCTAGCAGAGCCTCTGGTATTGCCATAGCGGCTCGCAGAATTGCTTGGCTCCAGGCCTCTGACCTAGAACCCTGGGTCCAGGATGGGTTGGGAAATCTGCCCTGTACAGGTGAGAATCTGTTTGGTAAAGAGTGGCAAATCAAAGCCACTCAAATGGATGCAGAAAATGCTGCTTTAGATAGACTTTCTAAGTCTACCTCTACCCCTGTCAAGAAAAAATCTTTCAAGAAGCCTTTCTACAAGAAGGCCAGATTTGCTGCAAATACTGGCCAACAATCTTCTGCAGCTCGCTTTGCTCCTAAGCGTCAGCAGCCTAAACAGGCCAGGGCAAAACCTGCAGGGGCTGCTACAGCCCAGCAGTCCCAACCCCCTCAGGGTTTTTGACTTCAAACTAGAGAACTTAACCTTTCTGGCTCTAAAACATCCAGAGCCTCTCACCATTCCAGGAAGGTTAACTCACTTTGCTCCCAGATGGGAGCAAATCACATCAGAACAGTGGACCCTCTCTATCATCAGAGAGGGCTACAAACTCCATTTCTCCAGCCTTCCTCCCCATACCATGGTGAGATGTTTTCAATTCTCCCCCATCTCTCCTAGACCTGTTGGGTCAGGAGGTGACCACTCTTCTCGCCCAAAGGGCAATAAAAGAGGTTCCTCTTCTTCAACAGGGGTCAGGTTTTTACTCCCCTTATTTTCTCATTCCCAAGAAAACAGGGGGGTACAGACCCATTCTAGATCTGAGAGAATTGAACAAATTCCTATGCAAGGAGAAATTCAAGATGCTTTCTCTAGGTACTGTCCTTCCATACCTACAGAGTCAGGATTGGCTTTGTTCTCTAGATCTCAAGGATGCGTACACACATATACTCATCCATCCATCCCACAGAGAATTCCTACGGTTTCTGTTCCAGGGAAAACATTTCCAATACAGAGTACTTCCCTTCGGTCTTGCCTCTGCTCCAAGAGTATTTACCAAATGCATGGCAATACTGGCTGCATTTCTACGCGCCCTGGGAATTTTTGTCTTCCCATACCTGGACGACTGGCTCATCCGAGCTCCATCTCAGTCCGAGGCTCAGACTTCCCTGGATCGCACCAGACGCATCCTGCAGTATCTGGGACTTGTCATCAATCTGCCAAAGTCTCAACTCACCCCTACTCAGTCCCTGGAATTCATAGGGGCCTGGTTGGATACCACCACTGCAAGGGCCTATCTTCCTCAGGCCCGTTGCCAACGTCTAGTGCACTTGGCCTCCCAGACTCAGTCCAGAAACCACTTGACTGCCAGGGAGATGCTACAACTATTAGGCCACATGGCCTCCACAGTACATGTGGTGCCTTATGCTCGCCTACATATGAGAGCAGCTCAATGGACTTTGTCCACCCAATGGACTCAAGCATCAGGAGCTCTCTCAGACCAAATAGCAAACTCCAAACGTCTCTTTTGGTCTCTCCAGTGGTGGATGTCCACCCAATATCTGTTGTTGGGGGCCCCCTTTCAACCATTGTTGCCCCAAGCAACCCTCACAACAGATGCCTCCCAAACAGGTTGGGGAGCTCATCTTCAAGATCTCTCCACTCAGTGCACTTGGTCTCCACAGGAGACCACCCTTCATATCAACCACTTGGAACTCCGAGCAATCTTCCTAGCTCTCAGAGTTTTTCATACCCTCCTCAGCAACATGACAGTCCTTATCCATACGGACAATCAAGTAGCCATGTTTTACATAAACAAACAAGGAGGGACTAGCTCTCTGTCGCTTTGCAACGAAGCTCTAAGATTATGGGCCTTCGCCAGAGAGCATCAAATCCATCTCCTGGCAGTATATCTTCCAGGAATCCAAAACTCTTGGGCAGACAGACTCAGTCGAGTTCTGCTTCCACACGAATGGTCCCTGCACATGGATCAGGTACTCAGAATCTTCCAGAAATGGGGAACCCCGGACATAGACCTCTTTGCAAGTCTGTGGAATGTCAAACTTCCCCGGTTCTGTTCCAGAATTCCGTGTCAGGGAGTGCAGGCCAAGGATGCCTTCCTCCTTCATTGGGGTCGGGGCTTCCTATATGCCTTTCCATCCATTCCTTTGATTCCCAAGACTCTGTTCAAACTTCAAAGGGATCAAGGGTCCATGATCCTCATAGCTCCACGCTGGCCACGCCAAGTGTGGTACCCTCTACTTCTGCATCTCTCCCAAGCCCCCTCCCTGGACTTGGGAGCAGCTCCAGACCTTCTGTCTCAGGAGGAGGGGACTTTGTGGCACCCAAACCCCAAGTCCCTTCATCTCAGAGCTTGGTTACTGAAGGCCTAGACCTTCAACACTTCAATCTTTCGCAGCAAGTGAAGGATATCCTCCATGCGTCTAGGAAACCTTCCACTAGGCGTTCTTACGCTTTTAAATGGAAAAGATTTTCCATTTGGTGTGCTCAAAAGGGTCTTAACCCTCTAGCACTCCCTTTGAATTCTCTTTTGGAATATCTCCTGCATCTCTCCAATGCAGGACTCAAAACGAATTCAGTAAGAGTCCATTTGAGTGCTATTGCAGCATCCCTTAAGCCCATCAATGGACAACCTGTTTCCTCTCATTCTCTTATTGAAAGATTCATGAGAGGCCTAACCTTAACTAAACCTCCCATTCGACCTCCTCCGGTAGCATGGGACTTAAACTTGGTTCTTGGTCAGCTTATGAAGCCACCCTTTGAACCCTTAGCCACTACCTCCTTGAAATTTCTTTCCTGGAAGGTTATTTTTCTTATTGCAGTCACCTCAGCTCGCCGTATCAGTGAACTGCAAGCTCTAGTGGCTAATCCACCTTATACAAGGTTCCATCATGATAAGGTGGTCCTTAGGACCAATCCCCACTTTATGCCTAAAGTGGTCTCCCCTTTTCATCTTAATCAAGAGGTATATTTACCTGTCTTTTTTCCAGCTCCTCATGCATCCAGTGCAGAGAGGAACCTTCCTACTCTAGATTGTAAAAGATCTCTTGACTTTTACGTCCACAGGACACAGCAACATCGAAAGTCTTCTCAGCTTTTTGTTGCTTTTGATCCTTCTCATTTGGGACTTCCAGTCTCTAAAAGAACACTCTCCAATTGGATTGCTCAGTGTATCTCTTTTGCTTACCAGAGTAAAAACCTTTATTGAACAACTCCAGCCCACCTTCCCTGAATGGATGCCTGAGATCCATAGGAAGATGAGGTACCTTTCAGGGTCTCATACCCTTGAGGGGATCTCCCGGGCATCTTAGCTAGGGAGTCCCCATATGTGAGGACTTATTCCTGCTTGTTCCTGGAGATAGCACAGTTACTTACCTGTAACAGGTGATCTCTGGGAACAGCAGGAATTAGTCCTCACAACCCGCCCACCTCCCCTAGGAGTTGTTTCTCTCTCTCTCTTCCTTTCCTCTCTCTATTGTCTCAGCTATAAACTCGAACTGAGGAGAGTTGGTCAGGAAGGTGGGAAGGCAGCGCGCATGCGCAGTGGGAGGCCCCAAAAGCTTTCCTTTTTGGGAAGCTGGGGAGCTTTCCCGCGCAGGCTCCGTCGGTACCGACGTACCCATATGTGAGGACTAATTCCTGCTGTTCCCAGAGATCACCTGTTACAGGTAAGTAACTGTGCTACTCCAGGCATCTCAGTTTGGGAGTCCCCATATGTGAAGACTCATTCCTGCTTGTTCCTGGAGATAGCACAGTTACTTACCTGTAACCAAGTGATCTCTGGGAACAGCAGGAATAAGTCTTCACAACCCACCCACCTCCACAGGAGTTGTGTCTCTATCTTTCCTTTCCTCTCTCTCTCTTTGTCTCAGCTTTAAAACTTAACTGAGGAGAGGCAGTTGGGAAAGGCGGGAAGGCAGCACGCAGGCGTGGTGGGATGCTTCCAAAAGCTCTTTAATTGGATGCTGGGAATCGTTCCCGCGCAGACTTCGTCGGTACCGACGTTCCCATATGTGAAGACTTATTCCTGCTGTTCTCAGAGAGCACCTGTTACAGGTAAGTAACTGTGCTTTATTGTTTACGCCATCAAAAAGTAGAAAGAGTAGGAGGCACAAAATGAGATTATAATGTATCCCATTTGAGACTAATAAGAGAGAATATTTTTTCACTCAACGCATAATCAAACTTTTGAATTCTTTACCAGAGGATGTAGTAAAAGCTGTCGGTGTAGCTGGGTTTAAAAAAAGGTTTGGACAAGTTCCTGGAGGAAAAGTCTATAAATCATTATTAAATAAGACCTGGGAAATCGACTGCTTGCCCCGGGACAAGCATTGTGGAACCAGTGTGCCTTTTTGGGAAACTGCCAGGTACTTGTGACCTGGATTGGCCACTGTTGGAAATAGGATACTGGACTTGATGGACTTTGGTCTGACCCAGTATGGCATTTCTTATGTTCTTGTTTTTATCTCTGCCCCTTTTCAAATCTATGCTAAAAGCTCACCTATTTGAGGCTGCTTTTGGATTCTGATCCCTTGTTCTCCTTTGTTCTTACCTTTCCCTAGTTGTACCCTTGTTCTCAGCTATTGTTTCGTTTTTCTTGATTAGATTGTTAGCTAACATTGGTGAGCCAGCCAGGAGTCAAATCTAGCACCAATATGTTAGTGGTTACCTTCCGCTCAGGTTTGGAGGTGACACTCCTTTGACACTCACCTAGTGACTCTGTTGGGGAATTACCTGGGATAGCCTTCCCTTGCTATACTCTCCCCTCCCCCCTCAGGCACACATACACATGATAAGCATACAAAACCAATTATAGCAGTGCTTAAACAAGAAATCTTTATTATAGAAGCTTGAGTATATTATATAAGTACACCTAGCAAGCAGATAGCATAAGCATACCTAATAAGAAAGAGATCAGTACAGTATATCTCCGTGTCCCCTGTACAGTTCTTTTCCTACTTACTTTATAGGCCTTCTAGCACGTACTCGCATGCGAACACACATATATTCTTACCTCTATTTTTCTCTTTCTGTATGTCTTTGTAGTTCATTCCAGACTTCGTCTCAGTTCTTTCTTCAACATGTTTCTTTTTAATTAACAAATATCCTGTCCTTGGAGTGTTACATTTTATCTGTACAACTGCACATTCCTTTCTCCTTTCTTCTGTTGCTCTTTGTTCTTCTGCATCTGAATCTGTCCTTCAAGGTCAAAGACAACTGTGCTGAACATATTCGCACCGTTTTACCATTAACCCTTATGCTGATGTTATAGCAAACAGATTGGTAGGCCCTTACAGGATCAAAGTCTGGAGTTGGCAGTGGAAGAAAAGGGCATAAAGAAAAGCAAGCCATTAGAAGAGTGGAGTTCATGAGGAGGGGTATAGAGGGAGGAAAAGGTAGCGAGGAGCAGTAGAATGTATTTATAGGTCAAAAGGAGAAGTTTGAACTGGATATGGAAACAGAAGGGGAGCCAATGAAGTGACTTGAAAGAGGTGGCTATATGAGTATATCGGTGCTGGCAGACGATTAGGTGCACAGCTGAGTTCTGAACAGATTGAAGGGAGAGAGATGACTCGGAGGGAGACGAGCAAGCAGGAGATTGCAGTAGTCTAGACAGGAGGTGACTAAAGAGTGGATGTGTCTTAGTCGTGTGTTCAGAAAGGAAAGGGGCGAATCGTGCTAATGTTACAGAGAAAGAAATGACAGGTTTTAGCATTCAATTGGATGTGTGTGGCGGAGGAGTAGTCAAAGATGACCCCAAGGTTGTGGGCTGAGGAAACAGTGTTATCCCCAGAGACTGAGAAAAGAGGATCCTGATCCCTTGTTCTCGATGTGTCTCCTTGCCCTTCCCTATTTGTACCCCTAGTCTCAGCTATTATATTGTCTGTCTTATTTAGATTGTAAGCTCTGATGAGCAGGACTGTCTGTCTTGCATATGTATAGTGCTGCATCAGCCTTGTAAAGCTATATAAATGATTATAGTAGTGGTAGTAGCTAAGAAATATGTCATCACTGCAGTCCTCTTTTGAAATATTTTATGCTGCTTTTAGCTGCCGCTTGCTTTTCATGAAAACACAAACCAGGGCCCAATGTTTGGATCAGAAATTTGATTCTAGTGAGCTCAGAGCAGAGATTTATATTCATTAAAAACTATTCATAATAGCCTGCTAATCTAGCCATCTGAAATAAGTACATTAAAACATAACATAAAACAGTATAAAACATTTAGCGCCTAAGATAATCTTCTTACTGTCCAGTATTTACTTATACATGGTTATATGCTTCTTTAAAACATTTATGAAAGGAGGTGAAAACACTTGAAAAGTCATTCAGCTTGTGCTGTAACTCCAGAAGGGCATTTCATATATCTCCAGGAACAAGCAGGAATGTAATCTTCACATATGGGTATCGTCGGTACCGACGGAGCCTGCGCGGGAACGCTCCCCAGCGTCCAATAGGAACGCTTTTGGGAGCATCCCTCAGCACATGCGCACTGCCTTCCCGCCTTTCCAACTGTCCCTATTCAGTTCTTCGTTTTCCGCTGAGCCGACAGGACACATACCCTGTCACTGCAGAAAATTTCTTCTTTAATCTTGTTTTCTTGTGGTCGCGTTTGCCTCCGCACAACGCCTACCGGTACCGCCGGTTCTTTTCTTTTCTTTTCTTTTTTCTTCTAAAAAAAAAAAATTCTGAATTGTTTCTCTTCAGAAACTTTTCTTTTTCGGTGCTAGGCGCCATTTTGGGCACTAGGTCCCATTTTTCCTTAAAGATGGAAAAACCAGCTAGTGGTTTAAAAAAAAAATGCACTAAGTGTGGCGATACCATTTCCGTCACCGACACCCATGACTGGTGTCTTAAATGTTTAGGCCCTGACCATTCTCCATCTGAGTGTCCCTCTTGTATGGGAATGACTAAAAGAGGAAGACAGAACTGTGCTGCAAAGCTCGGTATCCTCTTTTCTTCGGATGCCAGGTCCATTGCATTGACGTCTTCAAGAGCCTCTTCTTCCTCCCATGGATCTCAGGTAACTAAACATAAAAGCTGGTCCTCAAAGGGTAGCTCTCCTGCAAAGCATCGAGAGACCATTGGCATTACCCTTGAGGGAACCACACCGGCAAAACAGCCCCGGCGGGAGGCTTCGGCCTCCAAAGCATCAACGGAGTTCCAGGATGTTCTCGAGGCCTCGGCCTCGACAGAACTACTGGTGCCATGTTCAGGGGTCCCGGCCGCCTTCACCGGTACCGACACCCAGGCATCGGCAGCGTCGATAGACCAGAGATTCCTCGCTATTGAATGCAGTATTGCAGCTCTTCTTACAGCTGTGGTACCATGGACACCGATGGTTCAACGAGAACCGGTACCAACACCGTACCGATGCTGGTACCGGCACAGATACCGGTACCAGCGCCAACGGTACTGGCCCCGGTGGGAATTCTTCCCATACCATCTTTGCCTGGCATCAAAAGATCGGTACCTGATCAACTCGGTACAGACTTCAATCGATACCGGGACCGTGCCTTACATGAACATCGTGATCAGAGATACTTCGAATCCTCCGATTCCGATGACTCTGATAATTCTGCCGGTACCAGAGTTTTTCTCCCGGAAGACGACTCTTCTTTATTTTTTATTTATTTATTTACATTCTCTTATATACCGCGCTATTCTGCATCAGTGCGGTTTACATTGAACAAACTGAAATTACATTGAACAGGGCATTATAACTTGGAGATAACTATTTTACAGGGAACATGGGCTATGGAGGGTTAAGTGGCTTGCCCAAGACCACAAGGAGCACCTGTGGGACTAGAAACCCCAGTCCTTCCGGCCCAAGGTTGCTGTCCTCTAGTGGGATTTGAACCTCCGACCTTCCGGCTTGAAGTACCTTGCCCCAACCACTAGGCCACTCCTCCACTCCCCAAAGCAGAATGTCTCCTCCAGAGGACATGTCTTTTCAGGATTTTATTCATGATGTTGCCAAAGGCCTTTCAATCACGGTAGCTCCTGAAAAGGAGCCTAGAGCAAAGGAATTGGAAATTCTCCAATATCCTAAGGCTCCAAAGGAGGCAGCCACTCTGCCCATTCATGAAATTCTTCATGATTTGATGCTCAGAATTTGGGAGACACCTTTGACCGCATCTCCTCATTCTAGGAGGCTTGATACCATGTATCGAGTTCCACCATGTCCTGGATTTCAAAAGACTCAGCTGCCCACACCATTCAATGGTAGTGGAGTCAGCCATTCGTAAGATGAAAAGTGCAGAGAGACATGCATCCAGTCCTCCAGGTCGTGAATGCGGGACTCTTGATGCTTTTGGACATCGAACTTTTCAGGCTTCCATGCTTTCAGCTCATATATTTTATATATGGGAATGTTTCTCAGAGGTCACAGGAGATTTAGAGCTTATGAGCCCACTTCTCCCATATGACAGACAAGACTTCCTTACCGCTTGTCAGGCATGCTCAAGATGTCTCCAAGTTTGTGAATCGTGCAGCCTTTGACTGCTTTGAATGCATCAGCAGAACCTCTGCTATTGCCATTGGTGCAGGACGGATTGCCTGGCTTCAGGCATCAGACTTGGAGATTTGGGTACAGGATAAATTAGGTAACATCCCTTGCACAGGAGAAAACCTCTTTGGCAAGAATTGGCAGGAAAAGGCTAATGAGAGAGATGCTGAAAATATCACCTTAGATAGATTGTCAAAATCTACAGCCACTCCAGCCAAAAAGAACCCCTATAAAAAACCCTCTTTCAGCAAAAAGAGGAAGTTTTATCCATCCTATACCCAGCAAAGCCAAGTTCACAGTTAAGTTGCCCAAAGGGGACAATAACAGCAATTCAAACAGCAGAAGAAGCCAAAAGGCCCGAGATCTCAACCAGCTCCGCAGGTTCAGCCCACTCAAGGGCTTTGACTCCTTCCTAGAGAGCTTAGCCTTCCTGCCTCTGAGGGGTCCAGAACCCCTAAATATTCCAGGCAGGCTGTGTCATTTTGCCAACAGATGGCACCAAATAACAGCAGAAAATTGGACTCCGTCCACTGTAGGAGAGGGGTACAAGCTTTATTTTCACAGCATGCCCCCTCATACAATTCCTAAGGCAGTTCATTTCCCAGAGCTCTGCAGACAATCTGCTGGATCACGAGGTCTCAACACTTCTTGCCCAAGGGGCAATAGAGGAAGTACCCATCCTCCAGCAGGGTACAGGGTTCTACTCCCCCTATTTTCTTATTCCAAAGAAAACAGGGGGACACGGACCCATTCTAGACCTCAGAGAATTGAATAAATACCTGTTCCAAGAGAAGTTCAAAATGATTTCTCTAGGAACTCTTCTGCCATACCTTCAAAGTCAGGATTGGCTTTGCTCTCTAGACTTAAAGGATGCATATACTCACATTCTGATCCATCCAGATCACTATTCACCCTTTTCCATTGGGAAAATTGGCCATTTAGCCCTACCCTCTGCTTTCTATCTTTTAACCACATCCTGATCCACAATAGTATACTGCCTCCTATCCCATGATTTTTTAGTTTTGTCAAGTCTATGATGAGGGACCTTATCAACAGCTTTCTGAAAGTCCAGATACACTATATCAACTGACTCACCTTTGTCTACCTATTTATTCACACCTTCAAAAAAAATTTGAGATTAGTAAGAAGAGATCTTCCTTGTCTAAAGCCATGTTGACTGTCTCCCATTAAGCCATGACTATCTACATGTTGAGTAATTTTGTTCTTTGTGATGGATTCTACCATTTTTCCTGGTACTGACGTCAGGCTTACCGGTCTGTAGTTTCCCTGATCAATCCTGGAACCCTTTTTAAAAATTAGTGTTACATTGGCCATCCTCCAGTCTTCAGGTATTAGATGATTTTAATGATAGTTCACAGATTACTAATAGAAGGTCTGAAATCTCATATTTCAGTTCTTTCAACACCCTTGGATGTATACCATCTGGTCCAGGTGATTTGCTGTTCTTCAGTTTATCAAATAGTTGTTGTTTTAGGGCAGCTTATTAAGCAGCCCTTTGAACCCTTAGCCACTGCTTCTCTGAAGTTTCTTACCTGGAAGGTCACCTTCTTTATTACCGTCACTTCAGCAAGGTGCATCAGTGAGCTTCAGGTTTTGGTGGCTGATCCTCCTTATACATGTTTCCACCATGATAAGGTAGTCCTTAAGGCTCATCCTTACTTTATGCCAAAGGTGGTCTCACCGTTTCACTTAAAGCAATCGGTGTACCTCTTTTTTCTTCCCTAGACTTCATTCTTCTAGGGTGGAGGTAATCCTTCATGCTCTGGATTGAAAACACTCTTTGGCCTTTTATCTCCAGAGAACTCGGGAACACAGAAAAGCTTCCCTACTTTTCATTGCTTTTGATTCCAGTCACCTAGGACAGGGGTGGGCAAGTCCGGTCCTGGAGAGCTGAAGACCAGTCAGGTTTTCATGATGTCCCTAATGAATATTCATGGACCTATTTCCATACAATGGAAGGCAGTGGATGCAAATAGATCTCATGAATATTCATTAGGGACATCATGAAAACCTGACTGGTCTGCAGCTCTCCAGGACCGGACTTGCCCACTCCTGACCTAGGACTACCAGTATCCAAGTGAACTCTCTCCAAATGGATACCAGATTGTATCTCCTTTGCTTATGACAGTGCAGGACCCTCTCTCTTGAGGGTCATGTCAATGCACATAATAATCGGGTAATAGCTGCCTCCACGGCGAATCTGTGCTCCGTGGCGATTGATGAGATATGTAAAGCAGAAATCTGGTCCTCTGTCCATTCCTTTGCTGCTCACTATTGCCTGGATAAGGACTCCTGCTGGGATGCCTCGTTTGGCCAAGCTGTTCTCCAGCATCTCTTTCAGACTTAGGTCAACTCCTACTGCCTGTTCCGGGTTTCAATACCAGACATCCCTGGGGGATATATGACCTACTGCTTAGCCCTGGACAATTTTCAGAGTTTCTTCCGTCATCCATTTTGGCCGTTTTTGCTTTTAGAGGAGAAAGAAAGACAATCGCAGAGCTCAACGGAGATTTCCAACATATGCAGCAAGACAGGACAAGGAAAAATACTACAATGACACATGCAAGGAAATAGAAGCAGAAACTATTAGAGGAAGAACAAGATCGGCTTTCCTAAAGCTACGAGAGTTAAAGAAAAAAATCCAGTTTCGAATTGGAATGTTACAAGATGTTCAAGGTTCTATGTTGAATGATACTAAGAAGATCGATCAAGAAAAGGTGGAAAGAATAAACAGTTTTTATATGATAAAGATCAAGCAGACCAACAGCCATTTCAACTTGTATCTTATGATCTGGAACCCTTGGTGATGAAAGAAGAAGTTGAAGCAGCATTGAAAGCCTTATCAAAGAACAAACACCAGGCATTGATGGCATTCCCATTGAAGTATTACAGCAATCTGATGCAGCTGTTACCATACTTACAAGGCTCTGCCAAGAAATTTGGAAGACGATATCATGGCCAACTGACTGGAAAATATCTGTGTTTATACCAAGACTAAAGAAAGGTGATACAGTTGACTCTGGAAATTATTGCACAATTGCTCTGATCCCACATGCCAGCAAGATTCTACTGAAGATTATTCAACAGAGACTACAACCATACCTGGAATAAGAACTACCTGAAGAGCAAGCAGGGTTCAGGAAAGGGCGAGGAACGAGAGACATTGCAGAAGTGAGATGGATCTTTGAAAAGACTAAAAATACCAAAAGGAGTATCTGTTTGTACTTGACTATAAAAAGGCTTTTGACTGTGTAAACCATGAGATACTCTGGGCCACATTAAGAAGCATGGGTATACTAGAACATCTGATCGTTCTCTTGCACAATCTGTGCATTGATCAAGAAGCAACAGTTGAACGGAACAAGGAGAAACAGAATGGTTTAAAATAAGCAAAGGCTGCATACTTCCCCCCTACCCATTTAATTTATATGAAAAATAAATCATCAGAGAAGCAGGATTGTATGAAGACATCAGAGGTGTGAAGATTGGTGGAAGACTCAACAATCTTCGCTATGCTGTTGATACCACATTAATGGCTAAAAGTGAAGATAATCTAAAACATTTGCTTCTCACGATCAAAGAAGTGTCTCAAAATGGACCTGCACCTTAATGTAAAGAAGACAAAGATCATGACAACTGGCAAAATCAACAAGTTCATCATTGAAGGAGATGAAATTGAAATCATGGACAACTTTAGCCTACTTGGATCTACTATCAATAAAGAAGCAACAAGCAGTCAAGAAATCCAGTGACTCATTGCTCTTGGCAGAATGGCTATGAAAGACCTAGACAAGATTCTCAAGAGCAGAGATGTCTCTCTCCATACAAAGATTCGACTTGTTCAAGCCATGGTATTTTCAATAACATCATATGGATGTGAAAAATGGACAGTGAAGAAGATAGACAGAAAGAAAATTGATGCCTTTGAATTATGGTGCTGGCGGTGAATACTGCGTATACCATGGACTGCCTGAATAACAAACCAGTAAGTACTAAAGGATATCAAACCTAAGCTTTCTTTAGAAGCTCAGATGACAAGTCTTTGACTTTGGACTTTGGACACATCACGTGAAGAGAGATATCAGAGAAAAACGACATGCTTGGTAAGATAGGTCAACTCAAAAGAGGAAGGCCAGCAATGAGATGGACTGATACAATAACATCAGCTTACGGGTACCAGTCTGTCAACAATGAGCTGCTTGAATGAAGACCGAACACAATTTAGGACAACTATCCAGAGGGTCGCCATGAGTTGACACCGACTCGATGGCACTTAACAACAACTTAGCCCTGTGTTCCACAGCTCGCTCTGAGGTCATCTCTCTGGCAACCCCTAGCTAGGGAGTCCCATATGTGAAGACTACATTCCTGCTTGTTCCTGGAGATAGCATAGTTGCTCACCTGTAACAGGTGTCTCCGGGTCAGCAGGAATTGTGTCTTCACAACCCACCCTCCTCCCCTAGGATGTTGTACTTTCCTCTTCTCTCTCTTTCTCTCCTTTTATCTTAGCTACAAACTCAACTGAGGGAGAGCTGGAAAGGCAGGAAGGCAGCTTTGCAGGCGCAGTGGGATGCTCCCAAAAGCTTTCCTGGTGAACGCTGGGAAGTGTTCCTGTGCAGGCTCCATCGGTACTGACGTCACCCATATGTAAAGACTCAATTTCTTCTGTTCCTGGAGATCACCTGTTACAGGTGAGTAACTACACTTTCATGGTCATATGGATTTGTTCAGTTTTGTTTTTATGCAACACTTAACAGGGAAGCCAATGATTATAAACGGATTTTTTTTTCTTTTAGGCAGGATCTTGCAAAAACAATTCTAGAAGCCGGTGGTAAGGAATGTTAAACCTTTTTTCTTTTGTTGACATGCACATTTTCTTTTTTATTTCATATTTGCGAAGGGAATGTATCATTGGGCATTACACTGGCAAGAATAATAAAAGAAAAATACTATTTTCAGATCTGTTAAGTTAATGATTAATTTGTTTTTATATGGAACTTAAAATTGGTCAATTAAAATTAATACTCATTTTATAGCTATTAGACAGATTTAAGATAAAGTGGACCATACAAAGTTTTGGTGGGGGGAAAATGTATTTTCACGGGAGCATCTTCAGTAAAGGGGAAGGGGGTTGTGTTAACTCTTTTTACCTCCAGAAGAGTCAGTAGAAGAGGTGTTCTACTTCAGGCAGGCTGGAAATCCAGATTTTTGGTGACACGTTCTTCATGCCTTCTCTTTCATTTTTTTCTTTACTATTTAAATCAATTTAAAAAAAAATAAAGGGATGAAATCGATGTTAGAAAAAGATTGCTATTAGCAATTTGAAAAACTTTTATTGGGGGAGTTTAGTGTCTATTCAGCAAAGTGGGAAAAATCAAAACAGGAGCTTGTGCTGTGTGGGAAGGACATGTATGCTAAAATCATTACATCAAATTCTGAGCTATGGAAGAGCAGTTCCACCCTGGCCTTGCCAGATGACATCACCCACTTCTGTGCTTGATGCCATCCTGCTGCTCGATGGAAAAATTTAAAAAAAAAACTACTTATTTCTCTGACAGGTATCTTTCAAATATGTTTTTGACCTAGTTAAGTCTCTATCTAAGGAGTTATCCTCTGGGCATTAAGTTGAGATACACCCTCAAGATTTTGCAACCCACGTACAATCTAAGATGTGCCTGATCAACAGAACCACTACAACAACCACCACCCTTGTGCAGGACGTCCCAAGAGTCCTTTCTGCATTCTCTGTGCCCTCTAAGAAAGGAATTGAAGACATCATTACAGCCCTCAACATCACTACATCCCAGTCTGATCCATGCCCTGCCTTCTGGATCAAGGAGCTCCGCAGTCATTTCAGCCCAGTAATTTCCAACATAATGAACCTCTCCTTTTCAACAGGATCATTCCTTTCAGCCCTTAAGCATACTTCAATTAGATCCCTGTTGAAAAACTGCAAGCTCGACCCCCTAAGGGTAGATTCCTACATACCCATTTCTAGCATACCTCTACTCGCTAAGATCATCGAAAAGGAGGTTCAACGACAGTTACAGGACCATATTGACACCGCTGCACCGCTAGACCCCTGCCAACACGGCATCAGGGAATACCATGGAGTCAAAACTCTTCTCACCACCCTCTTCAGCAAGATAATCACTGGCATAGATAACATCCGCCAAGGATTTGCCCTCATCTTTCTGGATATCGCCGCAGCGTTTGATTCAGTGAATCACGAACTCCTTTTAGCGAGACTAATTGAGAAGGGCATCAGTGGAACAGCGCTCGAATGGTGCAGGTCCTACCTATCCGGAAGATGGCAGCATGTCCACTCAGGAGGCAGAACTTCAGAACCCTTCCACCTAGATCAGGGAGTCCCACAAGGTTCCTCACTTTCTGCCCTTCTGTTTAACATCTACATGCAATCAATCTGTAAGATCATCTGGTCATTTAATGTCGACTGCATGCTTTATGCCGATGATGTTCTACTTTACACCCCCTTCTCCACTGACCATTTAGATCTCTCCCCTCTAATAAACTGTTTCAATGCAGTTTCTGACTGGCTTCTCTCCCAAGACCTCCGTATACAACATAAGAAAACGGAAGTCCTCTTCATCACGAGGAACCACAACTTCATCCCACCACAATATCTCAAAACAAAGGAAGCTGAATTGCAATCCAAGCCCTCAATACGTTACCTGGGAGTCACTCTGGATCAACGCCTGGATATGAAGTCCCACATAGGAAACACAGTCAGAACAATATATTATAAGATCCGTACACTGAGACACCTACGCTCCATGTTGGAGCCAAATGATTTCAGGACAATATACCAAGCATTGATCATACCCCACTTCGATTATGCCAGTGTACATCCTTCAAGGTCTTCCTCAATCCACCTTGAACCCGTTACAGTTGGCAATGAATGCCGCAGCAAGGGTCCTTCATGGAGCTGCCAGGACCGAACACGTTACACCTCTGCTGATTCAATTACATTGGCTACCCATCCAGGCCAGAATTATCTTCAAAACTCTACTTCTCACGTTCAAAGCTCTCAATAAGCTCTCCGCCACATCCTTATCTGCCCTTATCCACACTACTACACCAAACAGAGCAAGAAGATCCACGACCATCAACTCCCTAAAGCTCCCAAAGGCCCTAACAAGCTGCTCTTTGTCCACAGCCAACAGAGCCTTTACCCTCTGTGCCCCAAGGTGCTGGAATGCACTACCCCCTGGCATCCGGGCTATCAATAGCTTAACACAATTTAGGAAAGCCCTCAAATTCCATCTCTTCCACAAGTACCTTATAGAGTCAACGACACCCATAGACCTCAGTGATTCCACCCATTAATTCAATTCCTTGGTGTCTCAATAACACGCCAAGATTGATTCTCTATAAGTATAGAATATATTCTTAGTAACCGCTCCTAATAACAGGTACCTATGCAGTAGTGTTATCCTTGTAAATAGATTGTAAATAATTACCCTTGTTATCCAAGTTCCTTCCCTTGTTATCTGTAAATTCATGCATGTTGACTGTGCTGAGATTTTTGTTCTATGTGAACCGCGCTGATGCTGAATAGTGTGGTATATAAGAGAATATAAATAAATAAATAAATAATGTTAAGCTGCAAGGTCTACAGTAACACACAGAGAAACCCAAGCAAAAAATTCAAATAAAGCCACGTACCAACCAATGGATCACCATGTATATTTTATGGAATCTTAAGTTTTTAGGGTCTTCTACAGGTGTATGTCATTGCAATTCTTACAAGAGCTCATTTGACATGCTTCATTTTAGCAATACTAATTAAGATAAAATCCTAGACTGTACCTTTTTAAACTTATAGTAAGCCATAGTGAGAAGATGAATTTAACAAATTGTTTTATGGTATTCCTTTAAATAACTTGCTGAGATACAGTCTACATGTTAGAGGTACTGTGTGCAAGAATTGGCCTGGCCAGCGGTTCTGTTTTGAATAGTAAAGTATATAAGCTTTGAAAGATACTGTTTAATATTGTAAAAAGTAAATTGTGCTATATTTTTCAAAAGACATGTACGTAAGCTCGTTGTACATAAGACCATAAGATATGCCATACTGGGTCAGACCAAGGTCCATCAAGCCCAGTATCCTGTTTCCAACAGTGGCCAATCTAGGTCATACATACCTAGCAGTTTCCCCAAAAGAGACAGGTTCTGCAATGCTTGTACTAGGTCAAGCATTGATATCCTGGGTCCCTTCTTAATAATAGTTTATGGACCTTTCCTCCAGGAACTTGTCCAAACCTTTTTTAAACCCAGCTACACTAACAGCCTTTACTACATCCTCCGGTAACAAATTCCAGAGTTTGATTACACGTTGAGTGAAAAAATATTTTCTTTTATTAGTCTTAAATAGTTTACCCTGTAGCTTCATTGCATGTCCCCTAGTCTTCCTATATTCTGATAACGTAAACAGTCGATCTACGTTTACCCGTTCCACTCCGTTCATTAATTTATAGACTTCTATCATATCTCCAGGAACAAGCAGGAATGAGTCTTCACATATGGGTACGTCGGTACCGACGGAGCCTGCGCGGGAACGCTCCCCAGCGTCCAATCAGAAAGCTTTTGGGAGCATCCCTCAGCGCCTACGTGCTGCCTTCCCGCCTTTCCAACTCTCTCTCCTCAGTTTTCGTTTTTCCGCGGAGCCGGCAGGACATCGTCCTGTCACCGCAGAAACTTTTTTCTTTAATTTTTTAATTCTTGTTTTCTTGTAGGTCGCGGCTGTTTTCCCACCGCCACCGGTACCGCCGGTGGGGGGTTTTCTTTTTCTCAAACTGAGGGAGAGTTTTCCCTCAGTTTCTGTCTTACAACGTTTTGGGCCTGTAAGGCCTCTCCATCATGGAGCCGCCTTCTCCTAAGAAGTGCCTTCACTGTGGAAATAGTTTTCTTTTTAGATTCCAATGACTGGTGTCTAACCTGTTTGGGTCCTGACCCTTTTTCCCCTGAACCGTTAGGCTACAATACTGTGAGAAGAGATTCTCTTTTTCGAGTTTCCCTCGATACCGTTTTCCCTCCCTATGGCAGGGCACCGGCCATTTCTTCTCTACAGGATTAGATAACCCACAAACAGTCTGTTAAGACTAGCCAATCCTTGAGTGGTAAGTCTCATGCTAAGCATGCTGACGGCCCCGGCCTTGCCCGCAAGACTACATTGGTATCAAAACCCCGGCGGGAGTCTTCGGGCTCCAAAGCATTTCAGGGGTTTCAGGTTGTTTCTGGGGCTCACCCCTCACAGAACATACCTGAGCCATGCTCGGGGTGGCATCCGCTTCGAGCGGTACCGATAACCCGGCATCGGCACTGGTGTTGAGCGATTCACTCCTCACCAGGGATCGTCATCTGGTGTACTCGGTACCTTCGGGACCGATCGATACCCAGATTGACTTTCCGGTATCGGCACCGTCGATACGACCCCTGACGCCAGTACCATCTCGACATGCATCGATCGATTCGCTTCCTTCGATGCCAAGTCTAGAATCGATATCTAGTCTGGAAGACTGGGTACTGACGCGTCTCGGAACCGACACGCACAGATTCCAGATGCGCGGTACCAAGGATAGTCACCGAGACTTTCGAGTTTCCTCGGTACCGTTTGAGCAGCTTCCGCTGACTGCTTCGGCGATTCTGGCACAGCTACCGGTATCGGTATCAATGTCGGTACCAGCAGTATCATCGGGACCAGCTCCTTCCATGCTTTTTTCAACTGGATCTCTCCTTTCTATACCTAGTTTGGAGTCGATACCTGGCATGGATGATGCACTACTGACTGTCTCAACTCATAACTGCCAGTTCAGTGTCCATCCATTACAAATCCTGTTCTGCACCGGACAGGTACATCTTCCGGTACCCAGGCTGCCTTTTCAGGTTTAACCTGTCCAGGGATGGTTCCCATCAGAGATCCTTCTTTTAAGAAATTTCTCCTTGACATGGCAACCTTCCTTAATATTCCTATCCCTGGCTATGAGTCTTCTCAGTATTTTTCTGCAGAAAAGGAAAATATAATGCTTCCTTTACATCACTCTTTGTAGAATCTTCTTCTGAAGGTATGGGAAAAACCTTTAAGGGTTTCTTCACCTCCCGCAGCAACTGATCTTCTGTATCAGGTGCCCCCCTCTCCAGGATTTCAAAAGCCTCAACTTCCCCATCATTCCATTGTAGTGGAATCAGCAATGAGGAAGGTAAAAAGCAAGAAAAAACATTCTTCTTTCCCGCCAGGGCGTGCATCTAGAACACTGGATGCCTTTGGACGTCAAACCTTCCAAACGTCTATGCTGGCAACAAGGATTCTCTCATATATTTTCTATATGAGTCTATCCCTTCAGGAGATCACAAAGAAATGATCTCTTTTGACTCCTTTTCTATCAGAGCCCAAGGCCGCAGACTATTCCTTACTTCTTAGTCATAGCCAAAATATCTCTTGGTTTCTTTCTCGTGCTTCCCTAGACTCTTTTGAGTCTGTTAGCAGAACTTCTGCTATAGCCATAGGAGCACGTCATAAAGCCTGGCTCCAAGCCTCAGACTTGAGTAGATGGGCACAACAAAGACTGAGTAATACTCCTTGTACTGGAGAAAATTTCTTCAATAAGGAGTCCTTACGTCAGGTTGCTCATTGCTCCACTGACTTTCCTGTTTCTGAGGGCCATCCTAAGCCCTCTCCTTCCTCAGCAGGTAGGAAATGCCCTACCAAACCTTCTTTCCCTATAAGAAAGAGGTTTTCCTCTTCTCCTGCCCATCATTCGGATGTTCCCAAGCAGGGGAAGTCTCGCCCTGGTCTGAAGAATCCAAACTCTAGCCAGGATGAATAAACACAGTAACCATAGGTTTCTGATTAGTCCTTTTATAGCTACAGTTAATTTTTTTTCAGCAGAAGTTTTTCACTGTTTTTCCATTCAAAACTCTGCTCAGGGATTCCTATTCTCAGGAAATCCATTTACTCTTCACTATGCTGAACTGTCAGGCTATTCATGTCTATAAGTTACAGAGTTTTCCACCTCTTCCTGACTAGAAGAGAGGTTTAGCAACTATCACATGATAGTTTCTCTGTACCAGCATGAATTTTTTCCTTCCTTCCTTCAGCTTCTATCTCTACCCTCTTCGCCAGGGTTTCCCCTGTAAGAGTGGTACCATACCATTGAAAGACTTTTCTTGTCTTTCTTTTCACTGTAGAGTTTCTTCTCCTGAGTAAACTCCCTTCTTTATCTAGGCAGCTCTGCAGACAGAGACAGCTTGCTCTCTTTGTTCAGTCTGTTCTCTCTGTTTGACACAGACCGACTCTCTCTGTTGTCCTATTCAGTAGCTGCCCATGCAGGAGTCCAGTGCTTGACTACTGGTACTTTTCCACAAGTCCCAGTCTTGTCTTCCACCACTCCTGTCTGGCCTTAGTAGTGATTCCAAGAAAGTTTTCTACATCTTTCTTGCATAATCTTTTCACTACAGGCTTCTTACACTATCTTCTACCCTTGCCATCTCCAATCTCTGGATTTGGCAACATAGTGGACGTGGCTGTCAGTTTTCTCTATCAGCCAGTTCTACATCCCAGTTCTCCTGCATAATGCTCTCTGCAATCCTACTGAGAAGCTTTCCACTATGGGCCCTTGCTAGAGAGCATAGAATTTCTCTAATGGCTAGCTATCATGATTGGAAAATGCTTCCTCAGTCATCCCCTATGACTGTGAGGGTTCTTCATACCCTGCTATCATCTTTTAAAAAAAAAAAAAAAGAGGGAAAAGGACATAAGCCTTCCCCACGTGAAAGTCTAAGAGTTATCCCATTCCTTAGGGAATATACTTTTTTTTTTTTTTCTTGCAGCTTGTCCTCATGGTATCCTAACACTTCAAGGACAGCACAGATTAATCTGAAAAACGCCTGATACCTCCTTTGTCCCTCACGTAGGTCAACCTGGTATCTCATTCTATGCGTTTCTGTCCTTTTTCCGTGCTGGAGTTCCACAGGACTTCGGACTAGCTGTTTACAGACTGATATTATCCTCTGTTTTTTCACGTAACCATCCTGGTAATTCACTGGATAGCATTCCTTTACCATCATCTCTGGGGGAATAGATTCTCTATATATCTTCTCAAGTAGGTTTCACCTCCTTGTTCTTAGATGAATCTTTTCCCTTCACATCTCCATGAGAATGTCCTGATATGCATAGCTCTGTCTGCTTATTGCAGGCATCTATCTTTAGACCTATATATTCAGGTATATATATCTATATACCTCTATACATCTCTGTAGATGTATCTGTCTGCCAGCTAAGTGTGCATATGCTATGCCCTTTAGATCTTATTATAGATATCTATCTATCTATATACCTGTGTGTGTGTGTGTGTATATATATATATGTATATATATATATATACATGTGTGTATATATATATATATATATATATATATATATACACATATCTCTACATATATGTGTGCATCTGTCCAGATACTTATTATAGGTAGATATGTATTTCCATACTTATCTCCTGACTGTCTATGCTCATAAAGGTTTTTACCTTCCTGCATGTTTTCTGACAGTGGGCTTGCACAGCTTCATACTGTTCCACAGTATGTTTCGGATATTTTGCACACAACCACTGCTGTGGAACTGACAGCCCTACCGTATCCTAGATTTACGTATCCCTGAAGCTCCATGCCCCAATGTCTTCCTACCTCTCACCAGTTAGGAAAGACATGGTGGATCTTCAGTGGATTTCAGATTCAATTCCTCAAACATCTGTCCTTTCTTGGGAATATGGGGTTCTTCTCATACCCTTTCCTCCCTCATGGACTAGGTCTGTTTGTCCAGATCGGTCAGTCTTCCTCTTTTGCTCCTACCTCTGAATACTTCTGTAGCCAAAAGAGTTTTCAGCTTTCCATGAAGCTTTCCACTGAAGACCTGCCGTGTTTGTGCTACCCCAATTGAATCCTGAGGTCACCTCTCACTTCCAGATGTTGACCTCCACCTTCACTCCAGTGAGGTCACCTTGAACATTATTCTACTAGATCCCCAGTAGACTCCATCAGCCTCTCTACTTCCTGCAATCCAGTAGGTGAGCATCATATGGTGATTGTTCATTCCAATATTATGGTAATTGTTCATTTCAATATATCTTTTGATAATGATCATACATACAAGGACTCCTTGTGGGTAGTCCTTTCTTAGGTTAGCTGTTTTTCAGCAGCTCCTCTCTTTTCAACTCCTGCCCTCCATCCTCAGGATGCCTGGCCATATGAGGTGTAGCATGTTTTCAATCTTCAACATGTTAGGGCTCCAGGCATCTTAGCTTGGGAGTCCCCATATGTGAAGACTCATTCCTGCTTGTTCCTGGAGATAGCACAGTTACTTACCTGTAACAGGTGATCTCTGGGAACAGCAGGAATAAGTCTTCACAACCCACCACCTCCCCTAGGAGTTGTATTTCTGTATCTATCTTTCCTTTCCTCTTTCTCTCTCTCTCTGTCTCAGCTATGAAACTCAACTGAGGAGAGACAGTTGGAAAGGCGGGAAGGGGCACGCAGGCGCTGAGGGATGCTCCCAAAAGCTTTCTGATTGGACGCTGGGGAGCATTCCCGTGCAGGCTCCGTCGGTACCGACGTACCCATATGTGAAGACTTATTCCTGCTGTTCCCAGAGATCACCTGTTACAGGTAAGTAACTGTGCTATCTCCCCTCTGCCGTCTCTTTTCCAGGTTAAAGAGCCCTAACCTTTTTAGCCTTTCTTCATAGGAGTATCCTTCCATCCCCTTTACCATTTTGGTGGCTCTTCTCTGAACCTTTTCTAATAACGCTATATCCTTTTTAAGATACGGCGACCAGAATTGCACACAATATTCAAGGTGCGGTCTCACCATGGAACAGTATAGAGGCATTATAATATCTTTTGTTTTATTTTCCATTCCTTTCTTTATGATACCTAGCATTCTACGTATTTTCTCTCTTGGCTGCCGCTGCACACTGGGCCAAGGGTTTTAACATGTTATCCACAATGACGCCTAAATCTTTTTCCTGGGTGGTGGTTCCTAATGTGGAACCTTGCATCGTGTAACCATAGTTTGGGTTGTTCTTCCCTAGGTGCATAACTTTGCACTTGTCCACATTAAATTTCATCTGCCATTTTGATGCCCAGTCTTCCAATTTATCAAGATTCTCTTGCAATTTTCCACAATCCTCTTGGGTTTTAACAACTTTAAATAGTTTTGTGTCATCTGCAAATTTGATAACCTCACTCGTTATTCCAGTTTCCAGGTCATTTATGAATATGTCAAAAAGCAGCGGACCCAGCACAGATCCCTGGGGTACACCACTATTCACTTTTCTCCATTGGGAAAATTGGCCATTTAGCCCAACCCTCTGCTTTCTATCTTTTAACCAGTTCCTGATCCACAGTAGTACACTGCCTCCTATCCCATGACTCTTTAGTTTTGCCAAAAGTCTCTCATGAGGGACCTTTTCAAAGGCTTTCTGAAAGTCCAGGTACACTATATCAACCGACTCACCTTTGTCCACCTGTTTATTCACACTTTCAAAAAAACATAACAGATTAGTAAGACAAGATCTTCCTTGTCTAAAGCCATGTTGGCTGTCTCCCATTAGACCATGACTATCTATATGCTGAGTAATTTTATTCTTTATGATGGTTTCTACCATTTTACCAGTACTGACGTGAGGCTCACCGTTCTGTAGTTTCCCGGATCACCCCTCGAACCCTTTTTAAAAATTGGTGTTACATTGGCGATCCGCCAATCTTCAGGTATTAGAGATGATTTTAATGATAGTTCACAGATTACTAATAGCAGGTCTGCAATCTCATATTTCAGTTCTTTCAACACCCTTGGATGTATACCATCTGGCCCAGGTGATTTGCTACTCTTCAGTTTATCTAATAGTTGTAATGCATCTTCCCGCTGTATCGATATTTCCTTCAATTCTTCCGCACCTTTAAATACCACTTCAGTCATGGGTAACATCCCTACATCTTCCTCAGTAAAGACCGAAGCAAAGAATTCATTCAGTCTCTCCGCTGTCGCCTCTTAGTGCCCCTTTAACTCCTCTATCATCTAATCGTCCAACCGACACTCTCACAGGTTTTTTGCTACGAATGTATTTGAAAAAATCTTTATTTCGCGTTTTTGCTTCCGCAGCAAGCTTCTTCTCAAATTCTCTTTGCCTTCTTTATCAATGCCTTGCATTTGACCTGCCAGTGCTTGTGCTGTTTCCAGGTTTCATCATTTGGCTCTTTTTTCCATTTCCTGAAAGATGCTTTCTTGGCAACAGCCTTTCTGACCTCACCTTTAAACCATGCTGGCAGTTTTTTGGACTTCCACTTTTCTTAAAGCGTGGAATACAGCTGGTCTGGGCTTCCAAGATAGTATTTTTCAACAACACCCAAGCTTGATGTAAGTCTTTAACCTTTGCAACTGCTCTTTTTAGTTTTTTCTTAACTATTTTCCGCATTTTATCATAGTCTCCCTTTCGAAAGTTAAAAGGTAGTACTGTGGATTTCCTTACTATCCCTCTTCCACTTATTAAATCAAAGGCGATCATGTTATGATCACTATTGCCAAGTGGCCCCAACACCCTTATCTCTTGCACTAGGTCTGGTGTTCCATTAAGGACTAGGTCTAATATGGCTTCCCCTCTCGTCGGTTCATGGACCAGCTGCTCCAAGAAGCAGTCATTTATGTCGTCTAGGAACTTTATCTCCCTAGCATGTACTGCCGTGACACTGACCCAGTCGATACCGGGGTAATTGAAATCGCCCATTATTATTACCGCGCTGTAACTTTTGTTAGCTTCCTTGATTTCTTTGAGCATTTCATCATCCATTTGTTCATTCTGGCCAGGTGGTCAATAGTACACCCCCACTGCCATCGCCTTCCCCTTTTTACATGGAATGACACTTATTAAAAGAGGGCTGCTACACAGTACCCTGTCCTGTGCTGCTGAGGTAAACTATATTCTTATTTGATTTAAATTATAGCTCTTTGCTGCTGCTAGGCTCTAACTTATTATGAAATTTAAACTACAAGCTCTCTGCTGGGTTCTAAATTTAACCAGAAAGCTCTCTTCTGTGTTTTAAATTTAAATTAAAAGTACTTTGCTGATGCTAGGCCCTGAGTGACTATTAAATTAAAACTATAAGCTCTCTGCTGGGTATGAAATGTAACCAGAAAAGTTCTCTTCTGTGTGTTAAATTTAAACTTAAACTGCTGCTACTAGGCCCTGACTGATTTAACAAAAAATAGTGGGTTCACAGATTAAATAGCTTTAATAGAAAGAATTCCTTTCAGAAAATTCCCAGAAGTATATACTCACAATTGCAGATCTCTCTCCAGAATAACAGTCCCTTTTTCTAGTCCTTCAAGACTCTGTTGTAGATCTTCAAATTCTCTATGGACAAGCAGGATAAAAGCCCTCAATTATGGGTGACATCATTCAAAGGAGCCTCTGCACGGGAGCATTCCCAGCTCTTTCTAGAATCTTTTGGTTGCCCACTATCCATGCATATGTCTTCCCGCCTGCAGCCACGACACCATCTTATCCTCAGTTTTATCAAAAAGCTGAGGAGCATTCAACTCCTAGGGGAGGTTGGAGCATTGTGAGAACCTTTTCCTGCTGTTCATGGAGAACATCTGCTACAGGTGAGTAACTACTATTTTTTCATGGACAAGCAAGAAAAAAGCCCTCTTATGGGACTTCATAGCTATAGACCACCTTGAACAAAAAGGGCCAATAAACTGTCTAAACGGGGCAACATATCAATTGTTTTTGGTGGCCACAGGCCTTTTACTGTATGTGTATTATATTTTCTTTCCTTTTTAAGGTAGCCTGAACTAAAAGAAATGAGCCTAGTGGGGATGGAGTTGGATCCCCTGAACAGAGTTCAAAGTACTGATTGGCTGAAACTGCTGGTGCATGAGGAATTCCCATCCAGACAGTAGTGACCAAGTGCAAGTGGGCCACTGATGCAGCCATGGCTCTGACGACATGAACTATGACATGAACTTCAAGGCTTAGGCCTGTCTGGGTTTGCAGTTTGTGAGCCTATTTGATAATGTACTTCTGGAGATGGCAACCCCTAGCTTTTTTGGGGTCAAGAAAATAACCAGCATGGATGGATTTTCTATGAGCTTTTGACCACTCCAAGAAAAAAAAACAAGGCTCTCTTGCAGTCCAATATGTATAATGCAACTTCCCCTTTGTGAATGGGGTTTTGGGAAGCATGTTGGAAGAATGGATTGACTGATAAAGATGAAATTCTGTAACCACCTTCGGAAGAAATTTGGAGTCGGCATGAAGCACAACTCTTGTGGTGTAATTTTATGTAAGATGGATGAATTACTAGGGCCTGAGCATGATCACTCGCATTGAAGCGACTGCCACCAGAAATAATACCTTCCAGGTCAAGAATTTCAGAGGACACAGCATGGCTTGAAAGGAGCTTTCATCAGCTATGTGAGAACCAGATTGAGGTCCCAAGACATGGGGGTGGCTTATAATGAGGCTTAAGAAGAAATAGGTCCCACATGAAGTGAATACTTAAGGGCTGTACGGTGATGCATTTACCCTCTGCACCACAGTGATAAGCTCAAATTGTACTGAGGGTATACCCTTAGAGATGGACTTAAGTCACATACTCTGAGAGGTTCAGAAGATAGTCAAGTATTGTTTGTATTGGACAGGTGAAAGGATCTACAGAGCATTCCTTAAAAACAGCAAACCTCTTTCACGTGAAAGAATAAGATTTTCTTGTTGAGACCAAAAGGATATTGATTTTACCAGCTGGCAGACTGAGAGTGACTAGCATTAGCCTCTCAGCATCTAAGCTGCGAAAATCAGGGACTTGATGTTTGGATGCAACTTTCTCCATTCTCCTGCAATATCAGATCTGGTGCTTGGTCTAGCCGTATTGGATTTTTAATGGAAAGTTCCATAAGTTGAGGGAACCATGGCTATCTGGTTCAGTAAGGAGTGTGATGAGAATCATCATATACTTGTCTGGTTTGAGCTTCAGGAGGGTCTTGCCAATAAGAGGTATTGGAGGATTCACATTCAGAAGACCCCCTCCCCCCGCCCCAGTAGAGGAGGAAAGCATCTGAGGCTAACTTACTGTGTGACCCCCAACCTGGGCATTCTCAGGAGTTGTAAAAAGGTCTACCGAGGGGGTGTTCCACTCCCCCCAAAAGATGCACTGCACAACATCCCTGTCTAGGGGCTATTTATGAGATGAAAGAACGCTGCTCAGTCTGTTTACTAGGGCGTTCTGTTCACCAGACAGGTAAGTGGCTCACAACTCCATCAAATGAAACACTGTGAAATTCTACATCCTGATCATTTCCCAATATGGGAGATACAACCCTGTTCCTCCCTGTTTGTTGATGTAAAACATATATGATTGTTTTGAATCAGAATAATTTGGTAGGACAACTGATCTTTGAAAGGCCTTAGAGCATTTGCTATTGCTCTTATTTCCAAGATTTTTATCTGATGGAGACTTTTTTTGTAGGGGCCTGAGTTCCCTGAGTGTGGAACCCTACTACTACTACTACTACTACTATTTAGCACTTATAGAGCACCATGCACACAGTGCTGCACAGCCAACCTACAAGAGGTAGCCAACATACAAGAGACGGTCCCTGCCCATCAGAGTCATGCTCATTGGAGCTTACAATCTAGTTAGAACAGTATGGAGCATTAGTCAGTTCTGCGGAAGGTACGGTGTGGTACAGTTTGGTCTATAATATGGTCATAAACATTGATGGGGGTTAGGGTAAGATGAGGATGGAAGTCAGGATCTGAATGCAACGGTGAAGAGGTGGGTCTTCAACCTGGATTTAAAGAGGGTCAGGGAGGATGCTTGGCGCACAGACACAGGTAGGCTATTCCAGGCGTATGGTGCAGCAAGGTGAAAGGAGCGCAGTCGGGAGTTCGCAGTGCGGGTGAAAGGCATTGATAGAAGTAATTTGTTAGCGGACCACAAATTTCGAGAGGGGACGTAGGGTGAAATAAGAGGTATTGAAGGGCCATACAGTGAATGCATTTATAGGTGAGTAGGAGGAGCTTGAATTGGATGCGGAATTGGACAGGGAGCCAGTGAAGTGACTTGAGAAGAGGGGTAATGTGGGCATGGCGAGGCTGGCAGAAGATTAGTCGAGCAGCGTGATTTTGTATAGATTGAAGGGGAAGGAGGTGGCTCATGGGGAGACCAGCGAGGAATAGGTTGCAGTAATCGAGGCGAGAGGAGATTAAGGATTGGATAAGCATTTTGGTAGTGTGTTCAGAGAGGAAGGGGCGGATTTTGCTGATGTTGTAGAGAAAGAAGCGGCAGGTCTTAGCTAAAAACTGGATATGAGCGGAGGAGAGAGAGGTGTCAAAGATAACCCCTAGATTGCGGGCCGAGGGAACAGGAAGGATAGTAGAACCATCCACATGGACTGAGAGGGGGAAGTGGAGGAAGGAGGAGTTGGGTGGAAAGGCAAGGAGTTCAGTCTTGGCCATGTTCAGTTTCAATTGGCGATGAGACATCCAGGCAGCGATGTCCGAAAGACAGGAAGAGATCTTGGCCTGGGTTGTCAGAGAAATATTAGGTGTAGAGAGGTAGATTTGGGAGTCATCGGCATAGAGATGGTACTGAAAGCCATGGGAGGAGATAAGCGTGCCAAGGCCTTGGGTATAAAGAGAGAAAAGGAAGGGACCCAAGACAGATCCCTGGGGTTACACCTACATGGAGCGGGGTAGGGGAGGAGGATAAGCCACCAGAGCATACACTGAATGAGTGATGGGAGAGGTAGGAGGAGAACCAGGATAGTACGGAGTCCCTGAAGCCAAGCGAGGAGAGGGTGGTGAGGAGAAGGTTGTGGTCAACGGTGTCAAAGGCAGCAGAAAGGTCAAGAAGGATGAGGATAGAATAGAGGCCCTTAGATTTAGCCAGGAACAGGTCATTGGTGACTTTTGTGAGTGCCGTTTCAGTGGAGTGTAGGGGATGGAAGCTGGATTGTAGTGGGTCCAGGAGGGCATGGGAGAGTGAGGAAGTCGAGGCAGTGATGGTGGACTGCTCGTTCTAATAGTTTGGATATGAAGGGAAGGAGGGAGATGGGTCGATAGAAGGGCATGTGGGATCAAGTGAGGGTTTCTTGAGGAGGGGTGTGACAACAGCATGTTTGAAGTCAACGGGGACAGTTGCAGTGGAGAGTGAAAGGTTGAGGATATGGGTGATGGAAGGGACAATGGTGAGGGAGATGGAATGTAGGAGATGGGTGGGGATAGGGTCTGATGAACAGGTGGTGGGTTTGGAGGAGGAAAGGAGGAGTGTTTCTTCTTCAGAGATCAGAGGGAAGGAGGAGAGGGTGGTAGGGGGAGTATGGCTGGGGAGGAGAATTGTGGAGGAGGTGAGGTAGATGGGGTAGGGAATTGGAGGGTAATCTTGTGGATTTTGTCGTGGAAGTAGTCGGCTAGGGTTTGGGCAGAAAGGGAGGGGGGATTGGGGGCGGGGGGGACCTTGAGGAGAGAATTGAGGGTATTAAAGAGATGGCGAGGATCAGAGGCAAGGGAGTTGGTCAGATGGATGTAGTAATCTTGTTTGGCACATGCTAAGGCTGACTGGAAGGAGCCAAGCATGAATTTGAAGTGTAGAAGGTCTTCCGGGGAGCGGGATTTGGACCAAGCTCATTTGGCAGAACGGGCACAGATGCATAGGTAATGGATTGTGGGTGAAAGCCAGGTTTGGGCAATAGATCGCTTTACAGGTCGTGGGGTGGGAGGGGCAAGAATGTCAAGGGCTGAGGATAGTGTAGCATTGTATGAAGATAATGCCTCGTCAACGGACTTGGAGGATAAAATGGAGGAAAGAGATGGAGAAATGGTGGAGGAGTCAGGGGATCAATATTATGAAGGTTTCTAAATAAGTTGGAGGAGACAAGACGAGGGTTGGGATGGTGGAAGCTGAAGAGTAAATGTTAAGAGGTGATGGTCAGATGAAGGAAGGATTGATTTGCGGAAGTTTGAGAGAGAGGAATTGGAGAAGAGTATTAGGTCAAGGCAGTGGCCATGTAGGTGTGGGGGCAGTGGAGCAAAGTTGGAGGTTGAACGAGGAGGTAAGAGCGAGGAACTTTGAGGCATGGGGGTCGGAGGGGTTGTCAATGTGAATGTTGAAATCGCCAAGAATAAGAGTAGGGGAGGAGGGATCCATAAAGGCAGAAAGCCAGGCGTCAAATCGGTGAGGAAGGTTGATTTGGATTTGTCAGCTACTCAGAGGGGAAGTGGTGTGAGGAGGCAAATGGAGTGGACTTTGAAGGAGAGGGGGGAGTGTGATTGGGGTGGCAGGAGGGGTTGGAATTGGCAGGAGGGAGAGAGTAGGAGGCTGACGCCACCACCGTGACCAGTAGATCGAGGTGTGTGGGAGAACTGGTAGCCCCCATAGCAGAGAGAGGCAATGGATGCGGTGTCATCTGGGGGGAGCCAGGTCTCGGTCAAGGCAAGAAGGTGTAGGGCATTAGAGATAAAAAGATCATGAATAAAAGGGTTTTTTTAATGACTGAGCATGTGTTCCATAGGGCACATGAAAACGGGAGAGTGAAGGGGGGGGGGAAGAGAGGGATATAGATAAGGTTGGATAAGTTACGTGTGGATTTCTTATCAGAGTAGCATGCGGGTCTATTTCTAGGGTAATACCGAGATTTAGAGGGAACAGGGTTTGGGTGGGTATGTCTGGGTGTGTGTGCTCTCCAAAAGGGACATGAGGGAAGGGGAAATGAGGGGTAAGTTGATAGTATGAGGTAGGTTATGTGAGGGATTATTTTTGGGGGTAGGGTTGGAGTTGATATCTATGGATGAGTGATTGTGGGATGAGTGGGGAGGGCAGAAGGAGGGAGGATTAGGATGTGGATGAGATTGGATAGGGTACGTGAGGAACTTTTTTTTTAGTGTGAGAAAGAAAACGGGGGGGGGGGGGGCAGGGTTGGGGTTGATATTACCTGATGAGAGAAGGAAAATGAGTATTAGAGAGCGAGGTAAAAGTGGAGATAGTACGGCGGAAGCGAGGGTGGGGTTGCCTTAAAGAGAGGGGGGTTGGTTGAATGCGGGGATGGTGTGAAGAAGCCCAGGAGCAGATGCTAGGCTAGGGGGAAGAATGGAGGGAGAAGTGAGGAAGGTAGGGGGAAGAGGAGGGTGGGTGTTGATAGGAGGGGAGGCAATTGGGGAGGATAAGGAAGAGAAGGACAATGAGATGTGGGGCCATGGTAGTGGGTAGCAAGTTCTAGGCAAACAATGGGTAGCAAGTTCTAGGCAAACAAACAAACAAACCCCTTGAGATGAGCTGCTCAGTCCAGTTTGGATGCATTTGTCAGTAACTTTGTGGAACAGGAATTTGGAATGGAAGACCCTTTGCCAAATTGTCGTGACTCATCCACTAGGACAACAACTAAATGAGTGGAATGGATCACTCATAAGTGAGGACTTTTTCTGCTGTCCACAGAGAACACCTGCTGCAAGTGAGTAATTACCTTAATTAGGCCCTCAAGCATAAGTTTCAGAACAGGTTTCCCAGAGTCGGGGAGTCTACTTCAGGAGATTTGGGAGAAATTGCAAGCAAGCCCGCTTCCTGATGGGGGAGGGGGCAGGGGCAGGGCCTGCATTGCAGGGGCTGCTTGGGGAAAATTCATCCTACTGCATAGGCCATAGGCTGAGGACCTTGCAAGGAACTTGCGGAAGGAAGTGAAAATGACTTAAAATAAACATTAGTAGCACTCTGCTCAGCCAAATGTGTGAAGCATGAAACAATGAGAAAATGTATTGCCACTCATCCATTTGTAATTGTCTGTCAATGTAAAAATGTAACCTTCATTATTGATATGAATGTAATTATCACCTTGGTTATTGAACTGAATTTATTTTTAATGATAAATATTTAGGCAAGAATGATGGTCATGCCGAAGTGTTTTAAACTTGCTTTTGAGGATATAAGATCTTAACTGGAACGCACAAGGGCTGATTTCCTTTTCTTTCAAATTTTCTTTTACATTAAGTTTTTCAATAAGAAGAAAATGTGTTCAGCATTAACTCCATGTGGGTCACAACTCTTATACATTCAGCCTTTATCAAAACATGTCTGTCAATACTGTGGTGCACACGTTCTTTCGTTGTTATACAGACAAACATACTCTAGATTTACATTCAGCTCTGACCTCAGTGAGTGTTTCCTTTTTGTTTTTTTGCCGCGTGTAGATTACGACATCCAGGTTGCCATTTCTGAAGCTTTGTGTCGGATGATAACAAGGAAGTGGAGAGAGAACCTTGTTGACAGATGGTTTGCAGATAATTACCTTGCTGAAGCCTTCAAAGAGATAAAAGACAAAGATTTTGAAACTGTAAGAATTCCCAACAGAATAATGGGCATATTCAAAGCAGTTTTAACTGGTTAGCAGCCCTGCTAACCAACGGGACATTCAGCGCCAGTGAATATCTCTTCCTACCCCGTTTGCCCTCCTCGATGCTTACCTGCTAGCATCGGCGCTTTCTGGTGGGAGATCAGGGACGGCAACCATAGTTAACTGGGTAGTGGTGATATTCAGCTACTGGCCAGTTAACCTTAAGTGGCTAAAGTTAGGCCAAAAAAAGCTGGCTTAACTTTAACGGGTTTAACTGTCTGGCCAGCGGCTGAATATTGCCGGTAACTGGATAGCTAATTGGCTATCAGGGCAAACCAGATATCTGGTGCTGGTGACTAGGTATTGCCCTAGCATTGAATATACAGATTTATATTAAAGCAGCAATGGCCAGCCACTGCACTGAAAATGCTCCCCAAATTGTACAGTATTTGAAAATAAGACCAAAAGAGAGAGTGATGCAGCTGAGAAAAATGCAGATCAATATTTTTAGGTAGCTTAGCTCTGCTCTGCTGTTTTAACTCTGATTTTAACTGTGTAATTTAGTTCACCATTCATTATACAACAAAAACAGAAAATACCCTTTTTTTCAATGTTTAAGAATTCCCTGAGAAAATGGTACAAAATAGAATAGGCATGTCTCTTGTTACATTCAGTAGGGATACGTGGACCAAACAATTAATTTTGCATTATTTCCATAATGTAGCTGTCTCCCCAATTCCGTGGATACATTTTCTGTGGTTAAATTGCCACTCACTATTTAGAAAAAATCGGGTATTCAGGTACATATTTTGAAAACCTTTGCACGGCAAGCTTCAACAAAATCAGCTGCCGATTCCAAAATTTCCTGTCAGTTCAATTTCATTTCTAAAGAAAAATAGGAAAAATTTGATAGAGTAAACATAGTATGTAAGGATACTGTAACTGCATAAAATTAAATTTTATTTCTTAAATCTCATGATTGATTTATTTCTTTTTAAGGACTGCAGGAAATTTCTGAATGATTTAAACTCACGACTTGGTGATAAAAGAAAGTAAGATTTATGCTTAACATTTAAATTTAAATCTGTAAGCTTCTAAATACTTGCCATGATTTTGTTTGGTTATCATTTTTTGAGCCTTTTAGTATCTGTATAAGGATATTCATTTGTGCCACTTGCTGCTGCTATTTATTTATTTATTTAATGTCTCTTCTATGCCGTGCTCTTAAATCAGTGTGGTTTACAGGTAACAGATTTGTGCGGTGCAGACAGGCCTACACTGGACTTACTGTACAATAAACAGGGGATTATCTACACGGTTAACAGGGTAACTATGTACAAGATAACTTGCTGTCATATGTTATGAGGACAGCTCGATACTATTTACACATCAGCTATATACATGGTGACAAGGAGAACACTGATGAAAAGCAGGTTTTCTACTCTGGCTGTTCCCGGTCTCGCAGGCATAGCAAAAAAATGGCTTTTCAAGGGCCAGTTTTTGATCTCAGCTGGCCTGGCCACGGAAAACCCGACTGGTTGGCAACCCTATTGCTGTCGCTACATTTGGTGTCTGAGGTTAAGGAACTCCTTATTGTGCTGAACTTGGCTTAGACCACACTATAAAGATGCAAGGTGTGTGTAAATGTGTGCACATAGCTTAAAGCTCTAGGTACGAAGTATGAATTAATGTATTCAGCTCAGAGAGATAACGTTGATTAATAAAACAAAATCTTTTGACTGTTCTGAAGAATTAAAAGAATCTATTACAGAAGAAACATTTGACATTAATTTTCAGTTAGTGGAAGTTCAGATCTGATATCTTTTGCTGTACAACACTCTTTTTTTTTTTTTTTTTCTTTTTAATGGAATGGCTTCAAGGTGCTATTTCTAATTGGGATGAAGAAATGTTGACTGCAGTTGTATATTCTGAAGATAAACCCGGTGACTGGATCTAATATAAAATTGGGCAGTCCTACTTTGCAACCTTATCTTTTTCTGTTTTTGTTTCAGTGCACTTTGGACAGTCATTCAGTATCTGCAAACATATACACAGACATTTAAACCCTAGGTCTTGCTGTCATTTTGTAGAACTGAGCATAGTTCTGGGAAAGCAAAATGTTTTCTTTCCTTTGAATCAGAGTAATCATTGCTTGTTAGTAGTGTAAGCGTTCAAATTTAAGAAATATAATTGGATAAAGCACTGCTGTTTTTAGATGAATGTTTTTGTATTGAATTCCAATAAAAAATAACAAACAAAATAGAATAATCAAACATGGCATTAGTATTAGAAATACAATCCCAAAATATGGGAGCAAACCAGTCCTGATCCAAGGGTTCCATTAATGCACAACAAACAAAATATTATTAAAGGGTCTCCACCTGCACCAATACAGACTCAAAATGATTGATATTTATTTATTTATTTATTTAACAGTTCTTCTATACCGCTCTATTTTAGATCAGAGCGGTTTACATTTAACATCAACTATACAACACAAGGAACTTTGAGTTGTATTTACAATAAACAGGGAGATCAACTTGGAAGTAACTGGGGGAAACTATGTACATTCTTAACTCTATACATTGTATCACACTGGTACCTGATTTCAGGCAGAACATATCTACATTTTATTGATAATTCTTGATAATAATTCTTGTCTTGGAAGATTGAAACTGATGTTTCCACATTACAAGTGGTGACGTCCTCTTTCATTAAAGGATGGTCTTTCATGCCACCATCAGTTTGAAACTTTTGAAAAACATTTTAGGGCAAAATTTGCACTGTTTAAATTTTCCTTGTACTCATTTGCCTCCCCTGATTTTATTTCAGAAGTATTTAAAGGAGGTTTGATCTTACCCTGATGTAGAGGGTTTAAAAATACAGTACATATTTACCTAGAGGCTCAAAGGTCGAAATGAAGGATGAAGGGGAGTTGGACCATATTGTCTCACTGGACAGTTTGGACCTGTCAGCCATTGTGGAATCCTCTCAAGATGTAATTCCTAGTCGAGTAACTGCTTGTTTCTTTTTATTTTCTGAGATGGATAAAAATATGGTTCTGAAGCTGTACTTTCGGAATTATTCTCTAGTCAAAAAATTACTATTTTTCCTGATGTCTCCAGACCAATTCAGTTGAGGTGGAGAACCCTTTTGGGCTTGAAGCCTTTGGTATTAGCTCTGGGGATAACCTTTTTCCTGAAATTCCCTTGTAAAATGTTTAATTACATTTCAAGGAAAATTATACTTTCTGTAATGCTCTTTAGTTACAAGATTTTCTTGGACCCCATAGTCCCGATTTCCTTCCAGACTGGATATGTAAAAGGGATAATTTAAGATCTCTGACAGCTCCTCAGTGTTTCTTAATTTTCTCAATGATGCCACACTCCATGACGTGGACTAATGATATTATTTTCTTTATATTATCTTAGTTCTTTTTTTTCCTATGTCATATTCCTGATAATTTCTTAATGGGAAAAAGAAAAAAATTCCATCAGCTCAAAAAGCTTCAATTATGTAAAACCAAATTCAGATCCTGTAGTAGGGGTGGATTTTGAAGAAGTGGTTAAAGTGAGATAGGCCTTTCATGAGTTTTGAAACTAGCAGGAGGAGTGAAACTGCAGACTCATTATGGTGTTCATGGAATTCAAGTGAACTCGCTGATCTCATCCTTAATCCATTCTCTTACACCTGCAAGATGAAAATAAAATAGCCACTAAGACTTTGTTCTTCAATGACATCTTCCATAGTACGCAAAGTAGTGCCCAGATAGGAATTTAAGAGTTGTGTAGGAAGCAGTCCAATAGAGGAAGCAAGAAGATAGTTTGGTAACGAAAGGTCTGTAATCGAAAAGACGGCGTTTTGAAGGCCGAAGGGAATGGGGGTGAGCCGGGCAAGGGCCACCACCTTGAGCCCGCTCGCCCCCTCCACCACCCGGATGAAGGCGCCCAGCTTCTGGCTGCTCTCGATCTTAGCCAACACCCAGCGGGCGAGCAGCCTCCTACAAACGATGTGGGTGACAATCCCCTATATATATGTAGTGTTCTAACAAATATCAAAATGTTTTTATTTACATTCTCTTATATACCGCGCTATTCTGCATCAGTGCGGTTTACATTGAACAAACTGAAATTACATTGAACAGGGCATTATAACTTGGAGATAACTATTTTACAGGGAACATGGGCTATGGAGGGTTAAGTGGCTTGCCCAAGACCACAAGGAGCACCTGTGGGACTAGAAACCCCAGTCCTTCTGGCCCAAGGTTGCTGTCCTCTAGTGGGATTTGAACCCCGACCTTCCGGCCTGAAGTACCTTGCCCCAACCACTAGGCCACTCCTCCACTCCAATCAAATTTCTCATGATTTTTGGCTCCTGATCTTGAGATTACAAATTCAGACAGCTGATCTAGCTCATAGAAAGCATCTCTGTTGATGAATCCGAATATATGTACAAGGATAATGCAAATAGAATGAGGCACCCATTGAAATAAATTAGGCTTCAAAGCCATAAATTTCTTCAGATTGTGTTTCCCAAGAAATACCAGGAAACATTCTGACAGTATAACCAAGGAACTTACACTCACACTTGGGAAAAAATGTCCTAAAATACCAATCCCTGTTAGAATCCAGTAAGAAGGTGACCAACATAAGGTTGGGTTTTTTTGGATCTCATCAAGTCAATGATGACTCCTGGCAACCCAGCAGTCCCTGTTTTTTTTTTTTGGCAAGTTATGACAGGAAGCTGATTGCTAGGCCTTTTCTTCCAAGGCAAGGAAAAGGTAAAGTGGCTGCCAAGAACCCTGACCTCACAGGTACTAGGCTATTGCTGTAACAACTAGGCGGCTACTCCATGCCAACCAACATAGTAAGAATATAAGAGATGCCATACTGGGTCAGACCAAGGTCCATCAAGCCCAGTATCCTGTTTCCAACAGTGGCCAATCCAGGTCACAAGTACCTAGCAGTTTCCCCAAAAGACACAGGTTCCACAATGCTTGTATTGGGTCAAGTGATAGCTCGGATCCCTTTTAATAATGGTTTATGGACCTTTCCTCCAGGAGCTTGTCCAAACCTTTTTTTAAACCCAGCTACACTAGCAGCTTTTACTACATCCTCCGGTAACAAATTCCAGAGTTTGATTACACATCGAGTAAAGAAATATTTTCTCTTATTAGTCTTAAATACTGTAGGTTACCCTGTAGCATCATTGCATATCTTCTAGTCTTTCTGTATTCGATGTACGTTTTCCTGTTCCATTCCATACATTAATTTATAGACCTCTATCATATCTCCCCTCAGACTTCTCTTTTCCAGGTTGAAGAGCTCTAACCTTTTTAGCTTCTCTTCATAGGGGTATCTTTCCATCCCCTTTACCATTTTGGTGGCTCTTCTCTGTACCTTTTCTAATAAGGCTATATCCTTTTTAAGATACGGCAACCAGAATTGCACACAACATTCAAGACACGGTTGCACCATGGAATAATATAGAGGCATTATAATATCCTTTGTTTTATTCTCCATTTCTTTCCTTATGTTACCTAGTATTCTATTTGCTCTCTTGGCCGCCACTGCACACTGGGCAGAGGGTTTTAACATGTTATCCATTATGATGCCTAAATATTTTTCCAGGGTGGTGTTTCCTAATGTGGAATTTTGCATCGTGTAACCATAGTTTGGGATGTTCTTTCCTAGGTGCATAACCTTGCACTTGTCCACATTAAATTTCATCTGCCATTTTGATGCCCAGTCTTCCAATTTATCAAGATCCTCTTGCAATTTTCCACAAATCCTCATGGATTTTTAACAACTTTAGTTTTGTCTTATCTGCAAATTTGATAACCTCACTCGTCGTTCCCATTTCCAGGTCATTTATGAATATGTCAAAAAGCAGCGGACCCAGCACAGATCCCTGGGGTACACCACTATTCACCTTTCTCCATTGGGAAAATTGGCCATTTAGCCCTACCCTCTGCTTGCTATATTTTAACCAGTTCCTGATCCACAACAGTACACTGCCTCCTATCCCATGACTTTTTCGTTTTGCCAAAAGTCATTGATGAGGGACCTTGTCAAAGGCTTTCTGAAAGTCCAGATACACTATATCAACCGACTCACCTTTGTCTACCTGTTGATTCACACCTTCAAAAAAACATAACAGATTACTAAATACTGACCAATTCTTAACTTTGAGGACATGAACTAGCAAAAATGTTTGAAATTATACTACAGTTGCCAATAGCAGAGTCCCTCATGCTGCTGTTCGTAACTTTATTTTGACCTGAAGATAGTCTTCTATTTGGCTGAGAGTATGCTCTGGATACTCTTGCTCCTCCCACTTCATATCTTATGAGGCATATACTGTACATCAGCCCCGGCTGTCCTCTAAAACCTGCTGTGTTTGTGCCCTCTTAGCTGAGTTCCTTTTGGCTCAAATTCTGCACCCTTGTGGACTTCCTATATTTCAGATTCATGCTAGTCTTTCCATTCTGCCATAGCACTCGCCAAGCAAGAATACTGAGTTTATCCGACTAACTCTCTTGCTTCCGATCCTTGTCATCTCTTTATAGTGCTCTACTCTCTCCTCAAAGTGCTGCCTCCTCCTTAGATCCCTTTCTGCCCAGATTTTGTCTACTTCCATAACAAAGTTCACAAGATTACTCTCGAGTTCCCCTCGGTGTCATCTCCATTTCCCTTTCCCCCTCTTCATTCCCTTATCCGTCCCTCAGCCTCTGTCGTCCTTTCATCCTTTTTGAAGATAACGGAGGAAGAAACCACTCATCATCTCCCCCCCTCTAAACTTTTCTACCTGCCCTTCTGATCCCATTCCTATCTACCTGCTAAACTCCATCTCCTCCACTGTTGTCCCTTCCCATCTGTCATATCCTTAACCTATTGCTTTCTGCTGCAACTGTTCCTGCAGCCTTCAAGCATGCTGTGGTTACACCGCTCCTCAAGAAACCATCCCTTGATCCTATCTGTCCTTTTAATTTTTGACTCATCTCTCCTCTCCCCTTTATTTGTAAACTACTTGAACATGCGGTTCACTGCCTCTGTCTTGTCTTTCTCTCTGTTCCTTTGGATCCACTGCAATCTGACTTTTGCCCTCTACATTCTACTGAGATGACTCTTGCCAAAGTCTCCAATGACTTGTTCCTCACCATATCCAAAGGCTTTACTCAATCCTCATCCTTCTTCTCTTTAATCTTTCTCCTGCTTTTGACACTGTTGCTCAGCATCTTCTCCTCGATACCTTGTCCTCGCTTGGATTTAGGAGTTCTGTCCTGAACTGGTTTTCTTCCTATATCTCTCGCTGCACTTTGTGTATGTTCTGGTGGATCCTCTACTGCTATTCCGCTTTCAGTCAATGTACCCCAAGGCTCTGTTTTGGGACCTCTCCTTTTTCCTCTACACTCAGTCCTTTGGTGTGCTCATATCCTCCCATGGTTTTCAGTACCATCTCTATGCTGATGACTCTAAGATCTACCTCTGTGTACCTGAAAGCTCTCCAGAAATCCAGGCCTGGATCTCTTTTTAGCTGATGTTAGTGCTTGGATGTCTCACTGCCATCTAAAATTGAACATCGCCAAGACTACGCTCCTTATCTTAACCCTTAAGCCCACCTCCCACCTTCCTTCTCTCTCTATTTCTGTAGATCACTCTACTCCTCCCTGTTTCCTTGGCTCGCGACCTTGAGATCATCTTTGACTTCTCCCTCTTCTTTACAACACATATCCATCAGATATCTAAAACCTGCTGTTTCTTCCTCTACAATATTGGCAAAGTTTTGTCCCTTTCTGAACATACTACTTAAGACCCTTATCCATTCTCTGGTCACCTCCTGTTTAGACTAGTGCACTGGTCTTCCACTAAATCATCTCGCTCCACTACAATCTGTTTAAAACTCAGCTGCACAGCTAATCTTCTGCCAGTGTTGCTATGTTCATGTTTACCCCTCTTCTCAAGTCACTTCATTGACTTCCTATCTGTTGCTGCATCCAGTTCAAACGTCTACTAGTGACCTATAAGTGCTTTCATTCGACTGCTCCTCACTACCTTTTCTCTCTCCTCTCTCCCTACACCAGTCCTTGGGAACTTCTACTGCCAACGCCAGACTCTGATCTTTCTACCTTGCTGCTACTTATGCCTGGAACAAGCTACCTGAGTCGGTATGTCAGGCTCCATCTGTGGCCTGTTCAAATCCAGGTTAAAAACTCACTATTTTGAGACTGCTTTTGGATCCTGATCCCCCAAATTTCCTTGTTGCCTCTTATGTATTTGCTTACCATTTCCCTAGATATACCTTAGTCCCCAGTTGTGTTGTCTGCCTTGATTAGACTGTAAGCTCTTAGGAGCAGGGGCTGTCTCCCCCATGTCACTGTGCAGCACTGTGTACACCTTGTAGCGCTATATAAATGATAAGTTGTAGTAATAAGGGTGGTAAAGCTGATTCGGGGATTTCTAAACTCTCCATCAAATGACTCTTAAACCTATCTGTTGGAGATGTATTAGGAACTTTAGGAAAATTAGGAATTCTGATATTGCGTTAATTTTTGTCAATATTTTCAATCTTGCAAGATAAAATAAATTACAGCAGAGTGATCTTACTAAAAATCTCTTGAATAGTCTTATTCTTAAACCACACTTGGATAGACAAGCTAATGGAAAAAAGCTTTGCTTGATCAAGTAACTCCAAAACCAGAATTTCTTTGTGTCTACTCCTACTGCACGTCAGGATTCTTTTGATTTGTTTGCAAGCTCTCTTTAGGCTGGAATGTGTAGTCTTAGCTACCACATTATGTTGTAATTCAAAGTTTGCTAATTTTGAGAACAGAAAGTTCAATATCCTGAAGAGACTTAATCTTGAATAGAACATTTTTTCATTAAAGACCCTTGTAATTTCCAGTCAGGAAGCTTGTACATCTGTCCTTAAATCAGGTGGTGGTGTTACTATTAAACAAAAAGATCCTCCTTACCAGCAGCAGAAGCCATAAAACTTGGATTCCAAGATTGAGGGGGGAAAAAAACCCTCCACCAGTGCTGGTGATCTCCAGGAACAAGCAGGAATGTAGTCTTCACATATGGGTATCGTCGGTACCGACGGAGCCTGCACGGGAACGCTCCCCAGCGTCCAATTAGAAAGCTTTTGGGAGCATCCCACAGCACCTGTGTGCTGCCTTCCCGCCTTTCCCAACTGCCTCTCTCCAGTTCTTCGTTTTCGCAGAGCCAGCAGGTCGTCGTTCCTGTCACCGCAGAAAGTTTTTACCGCTCTCCTTCTTTTTTGTGGTCGCGTCTGCCTTCATTCGACGCTATACCGGTACCGCCGGTTCTTTCTTTAAAAATAAATAAATATATAAATATAGTTCAATTTTCCAAACTTTTCTTCCTCAGGTGCACGCGCCTTTTTGGGCCTTAGGCCCCAACTTTCCTTTACCATGGAAAAACCCGCTTTGGGTTTCAAGAAGTGTACCAAGTGTGGCGGTACCATCTCCGTCACCGACACCCATGAGTGGTGCCTTAAATATTTAGGTCCTGACCACTCTATTTCGGAGTGTGTGGCTTGTGCCATGATGTCCAAGAGGGGTCGACAAAACCGAGCTGCTAAGCTCAGCACCCTTTTTCCCTCCGATGTAGCCTCTGTGGCATCGACGTTTTCCAGGGCTGCTTCTTCCGCCCATGGATCTCGGGTAACTAAACATAAGTCTGGCCAGTCCTCAAAGGGTAGATCTCCTTCCAAGCATCGAGATGCCTCTGGCGTTGCCCTTGAGGGTTCTGTACTGGCAAAATTACCCCGGCGGGAGGCTTTGGCTTCCAAAGCATTATCGGGGCTCCAAGATGTTCTCGAGGCCTCGACCTCGGCAGAACTACTGGTGCCATGCTCTGGGGTACAGTCTGCTTTCTCCGGTACCAATACCAAGGCATCGGCAGCGTCGATAGACAAGAGGTTCCTGGCTATTGAACGCAGTCTGGCAGCTCTCCTTGCAGCATCAACACCCTCGGAACCGCATCAGACAGTTCAACCGGTACCGGCACCAGCTCCGGCACCGGTATCAGTACTGGTACCGACAGCATCGACATCGGTGTCTGCATTGCCGGCACCCAGTCACGCTATGCCTTCTGGTACTGATGCATTGGTACCGATTCCACCCGGCACCGACTTCGGTCGGTACGGGTATCGTGCTCTACAACAAGAGCATCCGGACAGAAGGTACTTTGAGTCCTCGGAGGAGTCTGAGTTTTCTGACAGCTCCCTCGGTACCGGAGTACTTCTCCCGGAGGAGCCTTCCTCTCCTAAACGCAGGATGTCCCCTCCAGAAGATATCTCCTTTCAGGACTTTATCAGGGAGGTGGCTCAAGGTCTTTCCATTACTGTGGCTCCTGAAACAGAGCCCAGAGCAAAGGAGTTGGAGATTCTGCAATATCCCAAGGCTCCTAAAGAGGCAGCTACTTTGCCTATCCATGATATCTTATATGATCTCATGTTGAGGATGTGGGAAACACCTCTTACCACCTCTCCCCACTCTCGTAGACTGGATACCATGTATTGAGTACCTCCGTGTCCTGGCTTCCAGAAAACTCAGCTTCCTCACCACTCTATTGTAGTGGAATCAGCTATGAGAAGGATCAGAAATGCAGAGGCATGCTTCTAATCCTCCAGGACGTGAGTGTTGAACTTTGGATGCCTTTGGACGTCGTGCTTTCCAGGCTTCCATGCTTTCTGCCAGGATCAGTTCCTATGTTTTATATATGGGAATGTTCCTTAAGGAAGTCACAGGAGATGTAGAGGTTTGGAGCCCTCTTCTTCCTAATAAGAGGCAGGATTTTCTCACACTGGTTAAACATACCCATGATGTTTCTAAGTTTGTCAGTCGTGCAGCTTTTGACTGTTTTGAGTGCATAAGCAGAACTTCTGCCATTGCCATAGGTGCATGTAGAATTGCCTGGCTCCAGGCATCTGATTTGGAGCTCTGGGTGCAGGACAAACTGGGCAATATCCCTTGTACAGTTGGTGATCTATTCGGCAAGAATTGGCAAGAGAAAGCCAATGAATTGGATGCTGACAACTCCACTTTGGATAGATTATCCAAAGCCACAGCTGATCCTGCAAGGAAGATATCTTTCAAGAAACAATTCTTCTCCAAAAAGAAGAGGTTTTATCCCTCTTATTCCCAGTAGGGATGTTCTGCAGGTCAATCTGCCCGAAAGAGCAACCATCTAAACAAAGGAAAGACTGCTAAGCCTCAACCGTCTCAGCAGTCTCAGCCTCCACAAGGCCTTTGACTTCCATCTAGAGAACTTAGCCTTCCTGGCTCTCAATGGACCAGAGCCTTCCACCATTCCAGGAAAGTTGTCACTTTGCCCCCAGATGGGGGCAGATAACAGCAGAACATTGGACTCTCTCCATTATAAAAGAGGGGTACAAGCTTCACTTTCTGTGCATGCCCCCTCCCACAATGGTAAGACAGTTCAATTGTTTACGAAATGCATGGCTGTGGTAGCAACATTTCTCTGCACTCTAGGAATATTAGTCTTCCCCTACTTAGACGACTGGCTCATTCGAGCCCCATCAGAGTCATAGGCCAGGATTTCTCTGTCTTGCACAATGCGTATCCTTTAGTATTTGGGTCTGGTCATAAACTTCCCAAAATCCAGCCTAACTCCCACTGTCTCTAGAGTTCATAGGAGCTTTGCTGGATACCAGGAAAGCAAGGGCCTATCTCCCCCAGACCCGTTGCCTTCGCATGGTGCAGTTAGCTTCTCAAGCAGCGCAAAAGCCTCATCTCACTGCTCGAGAAATGTTTCAACTATTAGGCCACATGGCATCCACTGTGCATGTGGTTCCTTATGCTCGCCTCCACATGAGAGCAGCCCAGTGGACATTATCCACTCAATGGGCCCAGGCATCAGGGTGCCTGTCGGACAAAATAGCGAACACAAATTGCCTTATTTTGTCCCTCCAATGGTGGCAGTCCACTCAAAACCTGTTGGTGGGGGTCCCCGTTTCAACAACCTTTGCCCCAGGCAACTCTCACAACAGATGCTTCACCAATGGGTTGGCGAGCTCATCTGCAAGACCTCTCCACCCAAGGCATTTGGACTCCACAGGAGACTCATCTACACATCAATCTCTTAGAGCTCAGAGCAATCGTCCTTGCTCTTCGAGTGTTCCACACCCTGCTCAGCTACAAGACATTACTCATTCATACGGACAATCAAGTAGCCATGTTCTACGTGAACAAGCAGGGAGGAACAGGCTCTTTGTCGCTTTGCAACGAAGATTTGTGACCATGGGCCCTCGCCAGAGAGCATCAGATTCATCTCCTGACAGTGTATCTTCCAGGCATACAAAACTCTTGGGAAGACAGACTCAGTCGAGTTCTGCTTCCACATGAATGGTCTCTACATGCAGATCAGGTGGGCAAGATTTTTCAAATTTGGGGAACCCCAGACATAGACCTCTTTGCAAGTCCGTTGAATGCCAAACTTCCCCGGTTCTGTTCCAGAATTCCGACTCGGGGCTCTCAGGCCAGGGATGCTTTCCTCCTTCATTGGGGTCAAGACTTCCTTTATGCCTTTCCACCCATTCCCCAAATTCCGAAAACCTTGTTCAAGCTTCAGAGAGACAGAGGTCGTATGATTCTCATAGCTCCACATTGGCCACTGCAAGTGTGGTACCCTCTGCTTCTACATCTCTCTCAAGCTCCCTCTCTGGAGTTAGGGTCTGCTCCAGATCTCCTGTCTCAGGAGGATGGAATATTATGGCATCCCAATCCCCAGTCTCTGCATCTCAGGGCTTGGTTGCTGAAGGCCTAGATCTTCATGATCTTAACCTTTCTCAGCAAGTAAAGGATATCCTTTATGCTTCCAGAAAACCTTCCACAAGACGCTCTTATGCTTTCAAGTGGAAAAGGTTTACCATATGGTGCTCGCAGAAGGGTCTTAGCCCCCTTGCGATACCTCTGGAATCATTACTGGAGTATCTCCTTCATTTATCCAATGCAGGACTTAAGACTAACTCAGTAAGAGTCCATTTGAGTGCTATTGCAGCTTCTTTCAAGCCTCTAAATGGACAACCTATTTCCTCCCATCCTCTTATAGCGAGATTTATGAGAGATCTTCTAACTAAGCATCCCATTAGGCCACCACCGGTGGCATGGGACTTAAACCTGGTTCTTGGTCAGCTCATGAAGCCACCTTTCGAACCTTTAGCTATTACTTCATTGAAATTCCTTTCTTGGAAGGTTATCTTTCTCATTGCAATCACATCAGCACGTCGCATCAGTGAGTTGCAGGCACTAGTGGCTGATCACCTTATACAAGGTTCCATCATGGCAAGGTAGTCTTTAGGACTCATCCACACTTTATGCCAAAGGTGGTCTCGCCTTTTCATCTAAACCAAGCGGTCTACCTGCCTGTGTTTTTTTCCAAGGCCTCATGCATCAAATACAGAAAGGAATCTTCATACTTTGGACTGTAAAAGAGCTTTAGCCTTTTACTTACAAAGAACACAGCAAAATATAAAGTCCTCTCAACTCTTTGTTGCTTTCGATCCTTCTCATTTGGGACTGCCAGTCTCCAAGAGAACACTGTTCAACTGGATTGCTCAGTGTAATTCCTTTGCCTATCAGAGTAAGAATCTTCCTCTGGAGGGCCATGTCACAGCTCACAATGTGAGAGCCATGGCAGCTTCAATGGCTCATCTGCACTCTGTCTCTATCGATGACATCTGTGGAGCAGCCACTTGGGCCTCGGTTCATACCTTCACAGCCTATTACTGCTTGGACAAGGACTCCTGCCGGGATGCCTTGTTTGGTCAGGCTGTTCTCCAACACCTGTTCCATACCTAATCAACTCCTACCCATCATCCCTGGTTGGATGCCAGAGATCAATGGGGGGAAGTGGAGCCCTTTCACATGGACACACAACTTCTGGGGTCTCTCCCTGGCATCTAAATCTTGGGAGTCCCCATATGTGATGACTACATTCCTGCTTGTTCCTGGAGACAGCATAGTTGCACACCTGTAGCAGGTGATCTCCGGGAACAGCAGGAATTTAGTCTTCACAACCCACCCACGCTCTATCTTTCTCTTTCCCTCTCTCTCTCTTTGTCTCAGCTTTAAACTCAACTGGAGAGAGGCAGTTGGGAAAGGCGGGAAGGCAGCATGCAGGCGCTGTGGGATGCTCCCTAAAGCTTTCTAATTGGACACTGGGGAGCGTTCCCACGCAGGCTCCGTCGGTACCAACGATACCCATATGTGGAGACTAAATTCCTGCTGTTCCCGGAGATCACCTGTTACAGGTGAGTAACTATGCTTTCCCTTTGCCCTGGAACTACATCAGATGGTCATCTTAGAGTGGGATTCTCCTGATGTGTCTCTATGCTCCACTCATTGCTTGGGGCATGTTTACATTTGGTCTTCAGAAGATCTTGAGAAGTGGTTGCATTTCCCAAAAGTAGATGCTGTGGTCACTGCAGTCATTAAATGCACAACCATTCCTGTGTAAGGTAGCACTGCCCTCCATGATGAGATGGATCTCAGGGTGGAGGGCCTCTTAAACACTTTCTCATCATTGACCTTGGCATTGCAAGCCTCTGTTTGCGGAAGTCTCACTGCATGTGCTCTGCTCCCATGGCTTCAATCGCTTCTGGGTGATCTGGTTTTGCCTTATTTAGAGTCGAATACTGCTTTTCTTGCAGATGCCTTTTATGATCTGCTGTGCTTATTTTCTCAGTCTGTGGCTGCTGCTGCAATGGTTCAGCATTGGTTGTGGCTCCGTCATTGGAATGCGGGTGCTGCTTCCAAGTCCCGTCTCGCCAATCTTCTTTTCAGTGGCCGCTGCCTTTTTGGTGAGTATTTGGAAAAACTTGTGAAGGATTTGGGGGAAGTCAAGCCTCAGCAGTTGATGGAGGATAAGTCCAAATCCAATTTTCATCATCCTGCCATGTTGTCATCCGTATCCTCCTTTTATAGAGTCCGCTTCAGCAACGTTTGCTACCGGCCTGGCAAATCTGGTGGTTCTTTGAATAGGGCTGGTTCTAAGCCTCTGTCCTTTTGGGGTATCCGTTGCAACCGGGACTACTTCTCCTCGTCCAACAAGTTTTCTGGTTCTGCCAAATCTTCCCATTGATGGTTTCGGAGTCTATTCCAGGGTGCCTCCTGTGGGCAGATGCTTACAGTATTTTTCCCGTGAATGGACCCAGATAACATTGGACTGGTGGGTACTTGAGGTAGTAACACAGGGTTATGCTCTCAGCTTCACGAAGCCCATGCCGAATGTCTTCCTCATCTCTCCATGTGGTTTTGCGGCCAAGACAGCAGCTGTACACCTGACTCTCCACCCCTGCCTTCAGCTCAATGCAGTATGCCCAGTTCCTCCCTCAGAAAGAGGTTCTGGTCATTGTTCCATTTACTTTGTCATTCCAAGAAGGACGGGTCTTTCTATCCTATCCTGGACCTCAAGGGAGTCAGTTACTTATCTTCAGGTGCCTTGGTTCTGGATGGAAACCCTCAGGACAGTCATTCAAGTTGTTTGGCCAGGTAAATTTCTCGCATCCCCGGACCTGGCAGAAACACTTTTTCACATTCCAGAATGCCAAGAATATCATCAGTATTTACAATTCACTGTCCTCAGTCAACATTATCAGTTTCATGGCCTGTTTGATCTTGCCACAGCTCCTCGCACTTTCTCCAAGGTGATAGTAGTAGTGGCAGCTTCCCTCCAGCACCAAGATATTTGGGTTCATCCTTATCTAGATGATTGGCGGATCAGAGCAATGAGTTTCGAGGAGACTACTTCTGCAGTGTCTCAAGTCCTCTCCTTTCTGGACAGTCTCGGTTGGATGGTCAATTATGCCAAAAGCCATCTATGCCCAATTCAGTCTCTAAAAATTCCTTGGCATCAACTTTGACACAAGAGTGGGTCATGTCTTCCTCTTTTATGACCGATGTAAGAAGCTCTGTGTTCAGGTCCATGCCTTCCAGTGCCTGGCAGCTCCCACTGCCTAGGATTACCTACAACTCCTTGGCACCAATGGCTTCTACTCTCCACATAGTCCCCTGGGCCCCTGCTCACATGAATCCACTTCAGTACTCTCTCCTGTCGTGCTGGTCCCCATCCACCCAGAACTATCAGATTTGTCTACCCTTTCTTCAGTGGTTCACCGCAGTCTTCACTAGTGGCTTTGTCCTGACTTGTTGAAGGGCATTCCCTTGGAAATTCTGCGTTGGGTGATGGTCACCATGGATGCCAACCTTGCAGGTTGGGGAGTGCACTGCCAGGGACAGGCAGAGCAGGGATCTTGGTCCATTCAAGAAGCCTCTTGGGCCATCAATCACCTCTAAGCCTGGGCTGTTCGTTTTGCTCTACTCTTCTTTCAATCCCACCTTCAGGGTCAAGCAGTCGAGTACTTACAATTCCACCACTATGACTTCTCAACCAACAGGGTGGGACCAAATATCCCAGAGTGTGAAATGAGCCTTCTGTTTCCCTTGGCAGAATCCAACCTCCTGGCTCTTTTTGCACAGCACATTATGGGAATGGAGAACATTCAAGTGGGTTTCCTGAGTCGTCATATCCTGGACCCGTGGGTGTTTCGAACATTGTGTCTTGGTGGGGGTCATCTGACCCTAGACCTAATGGCCATCTCTTTTGGTGCCAAGATGTCAATCTCTTTCAGTCGTCAAAAGGAAACAAACTCTCACGACCTAGATGCTGTGGTTCAGAACTGGCTCTCAAACCAGCTTCTCTACATCTTTCCTCCTTGGTCGCCAATCGGCCACATACTTAGTCAGATAGGTACACTCTGGGCAGGTAGTGCTGGTGGCCCCAGACTGGCCTCAGCATCCATGGTATGCCGATCTTGTCCACTTCCTGCAAGAGGTGCCCCTACCCCTCAGTGTCTGGAGAGGTCTCATGTTTCAGGGGCCAGTTCTAATGGACAACCCTGCTCCTTACTCGCTATAGCTTGGCTATTGAGCAGCGTTGCTTTCATCGCAAAAGTTACTCGCTGCAAGTAGTGGCCCACTCTATTATGGGCTCGACTGTCTTCTACCTCATGTGCCTATGCTCGGATCTGGCGTCTTTTTCTTCCTGATGATCTAAGAGATCCCTCTCCCCTTGGCGAGTTGATAGTCCAGACATTCATTCCTTCCTTCAGGATGGATTTGATAAGGTTCTCACCCTTAATTCTTTAAAGGTGCATATTTCGGTCTTGACATGTTTTCGGGGGCCTCTCCATGGGCAGTCTCTTGCTTCTCATGTAGATGTTTCTGGTTTTCTATGGGGCATTCGCTCCCTGAGGCCCCCCATTCGTCCAATTGTCCCTTCTTGGGATCTGTCCTTAGTGCTTTGTATGCTCACCAGTGCCCCGTTTGAGCTTCTCCGTAGGGCATCTCTCAAAGATTTGACTCTCAAAACTGTTTTTCTTATAATAGTCACTTTGGCATGGTGCCTTTCAGAGCTCCTGGCACTTTTGTGTCAGGATCCTTTTCTGTCTTTTTCCTTGGAGGGGGATTACCATTCAAACAGTGTCCTCTTTTTTGCTTAAGGTTCTCTCAGACTTTCATATCAAACAATTGGTTGTGATTCCTTCCTTTTTTTTAAGGAGCAGTCTTTGGGTGACGACCTTCACCTGCTGGATGTTGCTGGGGCATTACGCAGTTACCTCAAACTCACTAATATGCTTTGTCTCTCCGATCACCTTTTTGTCCTGGCTTCCGGTCCATGAAAAGGAGTGTCTGCTTCCAAAGCAACCATTGCCTGCTGGATCAAGCAGACCATTGAATCAACTTATATTTTATTGAACGAACCTGCGCCTGAAGTTCTTCGGGCACATTCTGCATGTGCAGAATGCTCATGGGTAGCTCTGCAAGATATTTGCAGGGCGGCCACCTGGTCCTTCCTCTCTACTTTTACGCGTCACTATCGCTTGGATGTCCAAGCTTGAGAAGCAGCTTGCTTCAGAGCCTCTGTCTTGGCTGCAGCTGTTTCTTCTTGCCCTGGAGTGGTTTAGCTATGGTACTCCCCACTAGTCTGGACTGGTCTAGTAAATTTATTTGGAAGGAGAAATTTTACTTGCGCATAATTTCCTTTCCTGGAATCCTGCTGGACCAGTCCAGGACCCACACCTCTAAATTGTTTAATCTGTCGCCTAGCTAAGACTCTCTTTATATATCTGTAACATTGCTGTACCTCACCATGTACATACTTCCTTGGCCTGCGGGTTCTGTTTTACATTGTTCAATTTAGCTTGTTATAAGTTATTCATTTATGAATTCATTTTTGGTCTGGTTTTGTGCTGCTTTGGCTGTTCGAATGCCTACTGCTTGTTAGGGTGGTATAAAAAAAACCTGTTCAACCATATCTTCCATTCAGGGCAATTTACATTATAACGCCAACAACTTTGCAATGAACAGGGGCAATTAGCTTGGAGAAGTTATACATATAGCATATAGGAACTATTATACAGTAGTATTATAAAGTGGTACATTAGACCCTTAAGGTTACATCATAGGGTTATGTTAGAGTATTGGCGGTAAGGGTAGGGAATTGTGGTATGGTTTTACTGAAGCTTCCCTTGAGGGATGGGTTTTTATACAAAGGGTGATGTCACAAAGCTTCAGAAATTTTTCTCTGTTTCAACATCTGCTGGCAGGGGGACACAACCCACTAGTCTGGACTGATCTAGCACGATTCCAGGCAAGGAAATTATCGGTAAGTAAAATTTCTCCTTGGATCCCTCCCCCATATATCACTCCTAATGCTTTTCATATCCCTCATAAAGTAACAGTCAAAAGAAAAGTTATTTATTATATTTTGAGAACACTGTTTTTGTTTCCCTCGACAAGGAAATGAATCTTGGACATTATACAGGATGTTTAGACATTTTTAAAGTGCTAGTTAAATCTACATGTGTCTGGCAAGTACTGAAATGAATATAATTGGGTCACGTTTCATAATCAGATATGTTGTGTGTTTTGTTTCCTTCGTGGCTTTCTTTCAGTGAGTTGGGGAATGGGATTAAAAAAAACAAAAAATCCGAATAGCTTTGCTGGCTATTTTGATTGTTATGATCAGATTTATGCCAAAGAGAGAATTTTTTCTATGTTGAGAGGAGGCGGGGGGGGGGGGGGGTTGGGGGGAGATGAGGGAGTGAGATCGAGGCAATAACATAAAAGAAAACTGTCTTAAAGTTTGGATTGCTATATTTGTTACTTGACTTTTCACTTTGAAAACAGTGTTTTATCTTGCTTACACGTTTACTTAGAATAATGCCTAAGATTTTTTGTTTTTAATTTCATAGAAATTGGACAGAGAAGGCCCAAATGATATTTGGCAAATTCTTCATTAAAGGTACCCTTTACCGGGTGTTTAATATATATATGGGCCCAATGAAGCATCAACAAGGGCTTTATGGATACCTTCTCTCCACAATTAAGTCTGTATCTAGACTTTTTAAACGGGAACAATATGCAGGAATTTGTTTCTTGGGATCTACACAATATCTCCAGGAACAAGCAGGAATGTAGTCTTCACATATGGGTATCGTCGGTACCGAAGGAGCCTGCATGGGAACGCTCCCCAGTGTCCAATTAGAAAGCTTTTGGGAGCATCCCACAGCGCCTGCGTGCTGCCTTCCCGCCTTTCCCAACTGTCTCTCTCCAGTTCTTCGTTTTCCGCGGAGCCGGCAGGTCACACTTCCTGTCACCGCAGAAAATATCCCATTTCTTCTTCTTTTTTGTGGTCGCGTCTGCCTTCCTTCGACGCTACACCGATACCGCCGGTTCTTTCTTTCTTTTCCTTGTAAAAAAAAAAATCTCTTCCTGGAGTCTTCCATCTTTTTTTCTCCTCTGGTGCCATGCAACATTTTGGGCACTAGGCTCAACTTTCCTCTACAATGGAAAAAACCCGCTTCAGGTTTTAAAAAGTGTTCCAAGTGTGGTGATACCATCTCCGTCACCGACAGCCATGAGTAGTGCCTCAAATGTTTAGGTCCTGACCACTCTATCTCAGAGTGTGTTGCCTATGGGATGATGTCGAAGAGGGGTCGGCAAAACTGAGCTGCTAAACTTAGCACCCTTTTTCCTTCCAATGCAGCATCGGTGGCATCAACATCTTCCAGGGCTTCGTCTTCCTCCCATGGATCTCAGGTAACTAAACACAAGTCTAGCCAGTCTTCAAAGGGTAGATCTCCTTCTGAGTATCAAGATGCCTCTGGCGTTGCCCTTGAGGGACTCACACCGGCAAAATTGCCCCGGTGGGAGGCTTCGGCTTCCAAAGCATCATCGGGGCTCCAGGATGTTCTCGAGGCCCCAACCTCAGCAGAACTATTGGTGCCATGCTCTGGGGTACCGGCCACTTTGTCCGGTACCGATACCCAGGCATCGGCATCGTCAGCGTCGATAGACCAGAGATTCTTGGCTATTGAATGCAGTCTGGCGGCTCTTCTCTTGGCATCGATGCCCCTGAAACCGCTTCAGACAATTCAACCGGTACCAGCACCTACATCGGTACCGGGGGCAATTGCATCGACGTTGACAGGTGGACTACCAGTACCGATGCATGTGCCCTCCGGTACTGACAAGTCGGTACCGGACCCTGTCGATATCGACTTCGATCGGTACCGGTATCGTGCGCTGCACGATTACCCGGACAGGAGATGCTTTGAATCCTCCAAGTCTGAAGACTCTGACAGCTCTGTCGATACCAGAGTACTTCTTCCTGAGGATTCTTCCTTTCCTAAATGTAGGATGTCTCCTCCAGAGGATATATCCTTCCAGGGTTTTATCCGGGATGTGGCTCGAGGTCTTTCCATCACAGTGGCTCCTGAAACAGAGTCTAGGGCAAAGGAATTGGAGATTTTACAGTATCCTAAAGCTCCCAAAGAGGCAACTACTTTGCCTATTCATGAAATCTTGCATGATCTCATGCTAAGGATGTGGGAAACACCTCTCACCACTTCTCATTCTCGTAGGCTCGATACCATGTATCAAGTTCCTCCCTGTCCTGGATTTCAAAAAACTCAGCTGCCCCACCATTCCATGGTAGTGGAATCAACTATGATAAGGATCAAGAGTGCAAAAAGACATGCATCTAATCCTCCAGGACGTGAATGTAGAACTCTTGATGCCTTTGGGCGTCGAACCTTCCAGGCCTCTATGCTTTCTGCCAGGATTAGTTCCTACATTTTATATATGGGAATGTTCCTTAAGGAAGTTACCGGAGATCTAGAGCTTATGAGCCCTCTCCTTCCTGATAAGAGACAAGATTATCTTGCACTTATCAAACATGCTCAGGATGTTTCCAAATTCGTAAATCGTGCAGCTTTTGTTTGTTTTTTATTTATTTATTTAACAACTTTTATATACCGCGCTATTTGTTATCAGTGCGGTTTACATATAACAAGGGTGCACAGTCAGAAGCCTGTACTGTGCTTACATTGTAACAGGAGTTTAAATTTGGAGCAACAGGGAAACTACAAACATATGTACAAAAACAATTAGATTCGGTTTGTATATACAGAAGGGCTGAGGCAAGTTCAACATACTTGTGACAGGGTAAGGTTTGTGGACATTGAGTGGGTGAGCAGAGGTGGGGTGGATGTTTGAGCAAAATGAAGTAGGAAAATGTGGTGTTTGCTTTACGGTACTGAATAAGGTCTTTGATGGATCTAATTTCTGGTGGGAGTTCGTTCCAGCATTTTGGGGCATAGAAGGCGAATGTTCTTTTCTTGGTCGTCTGGGTGCACTTGATAGACTCTTTGGGGATGAGCAAGGTGTTGTCGGTTACTGATCATCTGATTCTGTTTTTCGGGGTGAGGGTGACAAGGTCACTGAGTGTTGTGGGGGTTAGGTTATTGATGATCTTGAAGATGATAAGGATTTTGTATGTTAGCCTGCAATGAATTGGAAGCCAGTGGAGTTCCTTGAGTATCGGGGTAATATGGTCTGATCTTGCTAAACCACAGAGAACACGTGCAGCTGCATTCATGGCGAGTTGCAGCGGATTAAGGGTGTTCTTGGGAAGTCCATACAGGGCCACACTTGTGTAATCAAAATGTGGAAGAATGAGGGCCTGGAAAATGGTCCTGAAGTCATTGAGGTAACATGGGCCTGAGGTGCCTTAGCGTTCTAATTTTATTGTAAACAGCTCTGGTGGTGTTTCATATGTGCTCCTTGAAGTCGAAATGCTGGTCCAGAGTAATCCCTAGGTAGCGAATGGAATGTTTACTAGGGAGTTCCGCATCTCTTACTTTTAGGGAGGATGGAGGGGAGAAATCTTTGTTCCTTGATATGAAGAGAACTTCCGTCGTCTTGAAGTTTATGCGGAGATTTTGAGATAGTAACCAGTCAGTGATGGCGTTGAAACAATTGATAAGGCTGGAGAAGTCTGGTTGTTTGATTTTGAATGGAGTAAACAGCAGGACATCATCTGCATAGATTAGAGTGGAAATATTGAAGGAGTGAATGATGTCACATATCGGCTGCATATAGACATTGAACAGCAGCGCGGATAGGGAGGAGCCCTGCGGAACACCTTGGTGTTGGTGGAAAGGCGCGGATGTGGTGGAACCAACTCTGACATGCTGCCAACGATCTGATAGATAAGACCTACACCATTCCCAGGCGAGGCCACAGATGCCCTTCTCATGGAGACGAGTGAGAAGTTGATTGTGATTAACGGAGTCAAAGGCAGCGGAGATATCTAGGAAGATGAGAGTGAAGCCATTTTCAACCTTGTCCAATCCTCTATTCAAAGCATTGGTTAGGGTGGTGAGGAGAGTTTCTACGCTGTGAGACTCCCTGAATCCATGTTGACAGGGGTCGAGAGGTGCCACCTCATCAATGTGGTGTTGAATCTGCCGCTGGACAACCTTCTCTATTATCTTGGACAGTAGAGGTATACTTGAGATTGGGCGGTAGGAGTCAGTTTTTAGTGGGTCAAGTCTGTTATTCTTCAGAAGTGGTCTTATTGATGTCTGTTTGAGGAATGCGGGGAAAGAGCCTGTTGAAAAGGAGAGACCAATGATGTTGATTAGGATTGGGCTAAGTTCAGCTCGCAGAGTTCTGATCCAGTATGCTGGGCAGGGATCACTTGGAGCTGTAGAAGTGTTGATGATGGCGATGAGGTCTTGGATGTTTTTCTCTGTTGGAGTTGTGAACATTGTGATAGATGGAAGTGAGGTGAGTGCGTAGTAGGGAGTGGTTACTGAAACTGTGTCAGTTATGGAAGTTTTAGATTGGAGGTAGTCAGCATATGACTGGGGGAAATAGGATCTAGTTGGGTAGGTGAAGGTTCCTTAGTTAGGGATTTTGCTAAGCTGAAAAGGTCTCTAGGTTTGTTTAGAGAGCGGAGAAGGAGTTTGGCATGGTATTCGCTCATTCTGAGGTATATGGTTTCACGGTGGAGTTTAAGGCTGGTTAGGTATGTTTCCTTGTCAATTTCGGAGCGGGATCTTCTCCATTTTCTTTCAAGTTTCCTAAGGGAGAGGAGAGATGATCGAAGATCTGCTGTAAACCATGGGGCTGGATGTCTCCTTCCTTTAGGTCTCTTGGGAGCTAATGATTTGTCTATGGCTGGTAGTTGAACAAATGTTTTCAGCATGACGTTCCAGTTGGTGATTGCTTCCTCAAGGTTAGGAGGCATTGGATTGAGCTTAGGTAAGGCGAGTTTAACAAACTCTTCTTTATCAAGTGGTCTGAAATGAGAAGTAGTTCTGGATTCTGTATTGGAGTCATTGGAGGAGAAATGAGTAAGATGGATGGGTATCTGGAACGTGATTAGCTTGTGATCCGACCAAGGAATGGGGGTTATATCCATGTTTAGGTTGGCTTTCTGGCTGGCAGCGGAGTGGGAAGCAAAAATTATGTCCAGCGGATTTCCTTTAAGATGAGTGGAGGTGTTCACTATTTGCTCAAACCCAAGTGTTTGCATAGCTTCTAGGAAGGCGTCTGCTTGGACGGACTGCAGGGAGGGTAAGTTGAAGTCTCCGAGCAGCCAGTTGGGGTTGCTAGGGTTAGTTGGGTTGCAGGCTAGGTCAATAAAGGTAGATATGACCTCAGGTGGAGAGGAGGGGGATCTATAAATGAGGTTTATGGTGATTTCTTTGTTGGCAATGGTGATTATGTCCGTGTGTATGGTGCTCTTGGCAGTGAGTAGTTGAAATCCGAGTTCAGTTTTTGCTAGGATAAAAACTCCGCCACCTTTCCGGTTGGCCCTGTAGCAGGTATGAATGGAGAAGTTGGGAGGGATTAGTTGGTTTATGAGGGCTGTATCGGTGTCCTTGAGCCACGATTCTGTCACCATGAGGAGATCCAGGCCATGGACAGTAATCAAGTCAGGGATGACTGGCCATTTCTTGCGTACTGAGCGTGAGTTTACAAGGGCACATTTCAGGAAACGTTGCGAATCTGGTTTCTGTTTTGGATTGTCAGGATGATTGAGGGCCACGTACAGTAGGTGTGAGTGTCTAGAGTGGTGTGGGGGGCTGGTATCAGGGTGGAAGGGGTTGAAGGGGTTTTGAGTGCATAAGCAGAACTTCTGCTATTGCCATAGGCGCACGTAGGATTGCTTGGCTCCAGGCATATGACTTTGAACTTTGGGTACAGGACAAACTGGGGAATATTCCTTGCACAGGAGAGAATCTCTTTGGCAAAAATTGGTAAGAGAAAGCTAATGAGCTAGATGCTGATAATCTCACCTTGGATAGATTATCAAAATCCAGAGCTGATCCTGCAAGGAAAAAGTCCTACAAAAAACCATTCTTCACTAGAAAGAAGTAGTTCTACCTCTCCTATACCCAGCAAGGGCATCGTTCAGGTCAGTCTGCCCAAAAGGGTCAGCAGAAACCTAAACAAAGAAAAACAAAGGCTGCTAAGCCTCAACCGGCTCAGCAGACTCAGCCTCCACCGGGGCTTTGACTCCCATCTAGAGAACTTTGTCTTCCTGTCCCTGAACGGGCAGAGCCTTCCACCATTCCAGGAAAGTTGTTATTTTGCCCCCAGATGGGGGCAGATAACAGCAGAAAGTTGGACTCTGTCCATTGTAAGAGAGGGATACAAGCTTCACTTCCTCAGCATGCCCCTTCCTACATTGGTAAGACAGTTCAATTCTCAGACCTCTCTCAACTCCCAGTTAGATCATGAGGTCAGTCTGCTTCTTGCCCAAAGGGCAATAGAAGAAGTACCTATTCATCAACAGGGTGCAGGGTTCTATTCCCCCATTTTCCTTATTCCAAAGAAAACAGGAGGGCACAGACCCATTTTGGACCTCAGAGAATTGAACAAATTCCTGTTCAAAGAGAAATTCAAAATGATTTCTCTAGGAACTCTACTGCCATACCTTCAGAGTCAGGACTGGCTTTGTTCTCTAGATCTCAAGGATGCGTACCCTCATGTTCTCATTCATCCAACTCACCGAAGATTTCTTCGCTTTCTATTTCAAGGGAAGCACTACCAATACAGAGTTCTTCCTTTTGGCCTGGCCTCGGCACCAAGGGTGTTCACAAAATGCATGGCTGTGGTGGCAGCATTTCTCCGCACCCTAAAAATATTCGTCTTCCCTTACTTGGACGATTGGCTCATTCGAGCCCCATCAGAGCCAGAGGCCAGGATTTCTCTATCTCGCACAATGCGTATCCTTCAATATTTGGGGCTTGTCATAAACTTCCCAAAATCCAACCTAGCTCCCACTCAATCTCTAGAGTTCATAGGAGCCCTGCTGGAAACCAGAGAGACGAGGGCCTATCTTCCACAGTCCCGCTGCCTTCGCATTGTGCAGTTAGCTTCCCAAGCAACGCTAAAGTCTCACCTCACTGCTCGGGAAATGTTACAATTGCTAGGCCACATGGCATCCACCATGCATGGTGGCCCCTTATGCCCGCCTCCATATGAGGGCAGCCCAGTGCACTCTATCCACTCAGTGGATTCAGGCATCAGGTTGCCTGTCAGACAAAATAGCAACCTCAGATCATCTTATTTTGTCTCTGCAATGGTGGCAGTCACCCCAGAATCTGTTGGTGGGGTCCCCTTTTCAGCAACCCCCACCTCAAGTAACTCTAACAGATGCCTCACAGGTGGGTTGGGGAGCTATTTTGCAAGGCCTCTCTACCCAGGGTACCTGGACTCCACAGGAGACCGATCTACATATCAATCTCCTAGAGCTCAGAGCAATCTTTCTTGCTCTTCGAATGTTTCACACCCAGCTCAGCTACAAAACTGTCCTAATTCAAACAGACAACCAGGTAGCCATGTTCTATGTGAACAAGCAGGGCGGAAGAGGCTCTCTGTCGCTCTGCAACGAAGCTTTGTGACTTTGGGCCCTCGCCAGAGAGCATCAGATTCATCTCCTTGCAGTGTATCTTCCAGGCATTCAAAATTCTTGGGCAGACAGACTCAGTCGCGTTCTACTTCCACACGAATGGTCTCTCCATGCAGACCAGGTGGCCAAAATTTTCCAATTTTGGGGAACCCCGGACATAGACCTCTTTGCAAGTACACTGAATGCCAAACTTCCCCGGTTCTGTTCCAGAATTCCGGCTCAGGGTTGTCAGGCCCGGGATGCCTTCCTCCTCCATTTCTGTATGCCTTCCCAGCCATTCCCCTAATTCCCAGAGCTCTATTCAAGCTTCAGAGAGACAGAGGCCATATTTATTTATTTATTTAGTTTACACTTATATACCGCTACTTCCAGCGATCAGTAGCGGTTTGATTACAAATTTGGGAGATGTCAAATCAGGGCAGAAAAATTGGGATAATATCTACATAGATTTGGGGTCTGGCACACCACGCAGGATTAGGCACTTCAAGGTTAGGTTTACGTATTTACATATTTACAGTTCTACAATAATTACATTTATACAGATCAGCTTCATGATTCCACTTTGGTTCACATCTGGTTATAATGATATTTGAACAGATGGGTTTTTAGTTTCTTTCTGAAGGCATTTATGTCTTTTATAGCTCGCAGTTCGTGTGGTAGATGATTCCAGATTATTGGGGCAGCGAATGAGAATGCTTTATTGCTAGTACTGGCTTTTACTGATCTGATGTTGTTAGGAACTTGTAGTGTGTCAGCGTTGGTAGTTCTCCTGTCTCTATTGGTTGGCTGCTTGCTGACCAGGGTTGAGAGGAATGATGGCGCTAGGTCATGTATGATCTTGAATGTGGTTACCAAAGTTTTATATTGTATCCTGGCAGCAACGGGTAGCCAATGTAGCTCGATCAATACAGGTGTGATGTGTTGAGCAATGCTTGTTCGTGTGATGACCCTTGCCGCCACATTTTGGGCCAATTGCAAGATATTTAGCGTTTTCTTTGACAGACCCTGTAGTATGGCATTACAGTAGTCTGTGTGGCATAATGAGTGCTTGTGCCACCGTCCGAAAATCACAGGGTTTGATTAAGTTCCTCAGTGGTTGTAGGACTCTGAGTTTGTGGAAGATGATGGCCTTGTTGGTTTTTCGCAGGTGTTTTTCCATTTTCAGTTTGCTGTCGAGAGTGACTCCCAGGTATTTGATCTCATTTTTTGTGTTGTACGTGTTGCTACAGAGGGTGACTGTCGGAGGAGGTTCAAAGTTCGGTTTACTTGATATATACATCACTTCGGTTTTCTTATGGTTGATTGCCATGTTGTTTTGCTGGAGCCATGCTAACATCTCGTACAGGCAGGTTTCCAGCTGGGTATACTTCGGGTCAGTTGTGTCCAATTGAGTGTATAGCATAATATCTGCATAGATATGGTAGTTGATATTATGTTTTTTGAAAATGTCACAGAGGGGCTGCATGTAGATGTTGAAAAGTAGCGCCGAGAGGGCCGATCCCTGGGGTATGCCTTGAGTTTGAGTGAACACTTCTGCTTTTTCTCCGTTGAATTGAACCTGTGGCCTTCTGTTCGTTATATGGGAGGAGAACCATTTAAGGGTGGTTCCAGAAATTCCTATTGATTCCAGCTTTTTTAATAGGATACCATGATGGACAGTATCAAAGGCGGCGGAGATGTCAATGAAGATGAGTAAGAATGATTTCTTCCTGTCTTCCAAGCCTTTGTGGAGGTTGTTGAGCAGTGCTATTAAAAGCGTTTCTACCCCATGGTTTCGTCTGAACCCGTATTGTTGCATGTCTAGTATGTTGTGGTCGTCTAGGTGCTCTTGAAGTTGTATGAGGACTGCTTTTTCGATGATTTTTGCTAGGAAGGATATGATTCTCATAGCCCCACATTGGCCACGACAAGTGTGGTACCCTCTGCTCTTACATCTCTCAAGCTCCATCTCTGGAGTTAGGATGTGCTCCAGATCTCCTATCCCAGGAGGACGGGATGCTGTGGCATCCCAATCCCCAGTCTCTACATCTCAGGGCCTGGTTGCTGAAAGCCTAGAACTTCATGGTCTTAACCTTTCTCAGCAAGTAAAGGATATCCTTTATGCTTCCAGGAAACCATCCACAAGACGCTCTTATGCTTTCAAGTGCAAAAGGTTTACCATATGGTGTTTGCAGAAGGGTCTCAACCCTCTTGCAATACCTCTGGAATCATTACTGGAAAATCTCCATTTGTCTAATGCAGGGCTTAAGACCAATTCAGTGAGAGTTCATTTGAGTGCTATTGCAGTTTCTCTCAAACCTTTAAATGGGCAACCTATTTCCTCTCATCCTATCATAGTGAGATTTATGAGGGGCCTTCTTCTAACTAAGCCTCCTGTTAAGCCACCACCGGTGGCATGGGATTTAAATCTGGTTCTTGGCCAGCTCATTAAGCCGCCTTTTGAACCATTAGCTATTACCTCTTTAAAATTCCTTTCCTGGAAGGTTATTTTTCTTATTTCAATCACATCAGCACGTCGCATCAGTGGGTTGCAATCATTGGTGGCTGATCCTCCTTATACAAGGTTCCATCATGATAAGTTAGTCCTTAGGACTCATCCTCACTTTATGCCAAAGGTGGTTTCACCTTTTCATTTAAACCAAGCAGTTTGCCTTCCTGTTTTTTTCCCCAAGGCCTCATGCCTCTAATGCAAAAAGGGATCTTCATACTTTGGACTGTAAAAGAGCTTTGGCCTTTTACTTGCAAAGGACGCAGCAACATAGAAAGTCCTCTCAACTCTTTGTTGCCTTTGATCCTAGTCATTTAGGGCTTCCAGTTTCCAAAAAGACACTGTCCAACTGGATTGCACAGTGTATATCTTTTGCCTATCGGAGTAAGAACCTTCCTCTTGAAGGCCATGTCACAGCGCACAATGTGAGAGCCATGGCAACCTCTATGGCTCATCTTCACTCTGTCTATCGACGGCATCTGTCGAGCAGCTACCTGGGCCTCGGTTCATACCTTCACAGCCCATTACTGCTTGGACAAGGACTCCCGCCGGGATGCCTTGTTTGGTCAGGCTGTTCTTAAACACCTGTTCCATACTTAACTCCTACCCACCATCCCTGGTAGGATGCCAGAGATCCATGGGGGGAAGTGGAGCCCTTTCAAAAGGGCACACAACGTCTGGGGTTTCTCCCTGGCATCTGTAGTTAGGGAGTCCCCATATGTGAAGACTACATTCCTGCTTGTTCCTGGAGATAGCATAGATCTCCAGGAACAAGCAGGAATGAGTCTTCACATATGGGTGCGTCGGTACCGATGGAGCCTGCGCGGGAACGCTCCCCAGCGTCCAATCAGAAAGCTTTTGGGAGCATCCCACAGCGCCTGTGTGCTGCCTTCCTGCTTTTCCAACTGTCTCTCCTCAGTTGTTCTTTTTCCGCGGAGCCAGCAGGTCGTGTTCCTGTCACCGCAGAAGAATTTACTTATTTTTTCTTTATTTCTTTTCTGTCGCGTCTGCCTTCCTCGACGCTATACCGGTACCGCCGGTTCTTATTCTTTTCTTTAAAAAAAAAAAAAAGACCTTTTTTCCATTTATTTTTCTTCAGGTGTACTTGAGTTTTGGGCCTTAGGCCCAAAACCCTTTTCCTTAAATATGGAAAAGCCTGCCTCAGGATTTAAGAAGTGCAGAAAATGTGGCGGTACTATCTCCGTCACTGACACCCACGACTGGTGTCTAAAGTGTTTAGGCCCTGACCATTCCATTAAAAATTGTGTGTCCTGTTCCATGATGTCTAAGAGAGGTCGACAGAACCGAGCTGCCAAGCTCAGTACCCTGTTTCCCTCTGATGCAGCTTCGGTGGCATCAACGTCTTCCAGGGCTGCTTCTTCCTCACATGGATCTCAGGTAACTAAACATAAATCCAGCCGGTCCTCGAAGGGCAAATCTCTTTCTAAGCATCGAGATGCCCCTGGCCTTGCCCTCGAGGATTCTGCACCGGCAAAATTACCCTGGCGGGAGGCTTTGGCTTCTAAAGCATCATCATCGGGGTTCCAGGATGATCTAAATGGCGTGGCCTCAACAGATCTCCTGGTGCCATGCTCTGGGGGTACCTGTGGCTTCCACCAGTACCGACATCCAGGCATTGGCGGTGTCGATGGATCAGAGGATTCTGTCCATCGAACGCAGTCTGGCGGCCTTCCTTGTGACATCGACGCCCGTGGTATCGCAACAGACTACTCTGCCGATACCGACTCCGGTATCGCCATCGGCACCGATTCTGGTACCAGTGGCATCGGCATCGGCATCGGTGTCAGCTATGCCGGTACTCGGTCCTCTGCAGCCCTCCGGTACCGATACCCCGGTACCGGTGATTCCCGATACCGATCCCAGTCGGTACGGGTATCGGGCTTTGCAAGAGCATCCCGACAGACGATACTTAGATTCCTCTGAGGATTCTGAAGAGTCTGTTGATGCAGCGATGCTTCTTCCACAGGAGGAGTCCTCTCCTAAACGAAGGATGTCTCCTCCAGAGGACTTGTCTTTTCAAGACTTTATCAGAGAGGTGGCTCGGGACCTCTCTATTACAGTAGCACCAGAGTCAGAGCCTAGAGCTAAGGAGTTAGATATTCTACAATATCCTAAAACTCCTAAAGAGGCAGCTACCTTGCCTATTCATGGATGCTAAAAATTCTGCTTTGGATAGACTATCCAAATCTACTGCTGCTCCTGCTAAGAAAAGGTTGTTCAAGAGAACACCTTTTTCTAAAAAAGGAAGATCCTATCCTGCTTATAGTCAGAGAGCATCTTCTGCAGCTCAGTTCCCTTCCAAACGTCAGCAATCCTCCAAACAGACCAAGACAAAGGCTGCGAGGCCTGCTCCAGCCCAGCAATCTCAGCCCCCTCAGGGCCTTTGACTCTGCTAGAGAACTTAGCCTTCCTGGCTCTAGAAGGACCAGAGCCCTCCACCATTCCAGGAAGGTTATGTCACTTTGTTCCCAGATGGGGGCAAATCACAGCAGAGCATTGGACACTCTCCATCATAAGAGAGGGGTACAAACTTCATTTTTCCAGCTTTCCCCCTCTCACAAGAGTGCACCAGTTCAATTCTCCAACCTCCCTCCTCAGCCTGTTAGATCAGGAGGTTGCCACTCTTCTAGCCCATGGGGCAATAGAGGAAGTGCCTTCTCAACGACAGGGCACAGGGTTCTACTCCCCCTATTTTCTTATTCCAAAGAAAACAGGGGGCTTCAGACCCATTTTAGATCTGTGAGTTGAACAGATTCCTAATCAAAGAAAGGTTCAAGATGGTTTCTCTAGGAACTCTGCTGCCATACCTTCAGAGTCAGGATTGGCTTTGTTCTCTAGATCTCAAGGATGCATACACTCATGTTCTCATCCATCCAACTCACAGAAGGTTCCTTCGGTTCCTTTTCCAGGAGAAGCACTATCAATACAGAGTGCTCCCCTTTGGCCTGGCCTCTGCACCAAGGGTGTTTACAAAATGCATGGCAGTGGTTTCTGCTTTTCTGCGCACCCTGGGAATATTTGTCTTCCCTTATCTGGACGACTGGCTCATTCGAGCTCCCACTCAATCAGAGGCCAAGACTGCTCTAACCAGCACAATGCGTATCCTTCAGTATTTAGGGCTGGTAATAAACATCCCAAAATCCAATTTGATCCCTACTCAGTCCCTGGAGTTTATAGGGGCGCTACTGGATTCCACAAAAGCAAGGGCCTATCTTCCCCAGGCCCGTTGCCTTCGCTTGATGAAGTTAGCTTCTCAAGCAGAGTCAAAACCCCTTAGGCCACATGGCATCCACAGTTCATGTGGTACCATATGCTCGCCTTCACATGAGAGCAGCTCAGTGGACTTTATCCACCCAATGGACCCAGGCATTAGGCGACCTGTCAGACAAAATAGCAAACACAAGTCGCCTCATTTTGTCTCTCCAATGGTGGAAGTCCCCTCAGAACCTGTTGCTGGGGTGTCCTTTTCAACAGCCTCTACCCCAGGCAACTCTTATAACAGATGCTTTTCCAATGGACTGGGAGCTCATCTTCAGGACCTCTCCACCCAGGGCATCTGGTCCCTACAGGAGACTGGTCTACATATCAATCTCTTGGAACTCAGAGAAATCTTCCTTGCTCTGCGAGTTTTCCACACCCTGCTCAGCCACAAGACAGTCCTTCTCCACACGGACAATCAGGTAGCCATGTTCTATATAAACAAGCAGGGAGGAACTGGCTCTCTGTCGCTTTGCAACGAAGTTCTGCGACTGTGGGCCCTTGCCAGAGAGCATCAAATTCATCTTCTGGCAGTCTATCTTCCAGGTGCTCAAAATTCTTGGGCAGACAGACTCAGTCGAGTTCTGCTTCCACACGAGTGGTCCCTACATATGGACCAGGTATCCAAGATTTTTCAAATTTGGGGAACCCCGTACATAGACCTCTTTGCAAGTCCGTGGAATGCCAAACTTCCCCGGTTCTGTTCCAGAACTCCGGCTCAGGGGGCTCAGGCAAGGGATGCTTTCCTCCTCCATTGGGGTCAAAACTTCCTGTATGCCTTTCCACCCATTCCCCTAATTCCCAAAACCCTGTTCAAGCTTCAGAGAGACAGAGGCCACATGATTCTCATAGCTCCACATTGGCCACTGCAAGTGTGGTACCCTCTGTTTCTGCATCTCTCTCAAGCTCCCTCCCTAGAGTTAGGGTCTGCTCCAGACCACCTCTCTCAGGAGGATGGAAAGTTGTGGCACCCCAATCCCCATTCTCTGCATCTCAGGGCTTGGTTGCTAAAGGCCTAGATCTCCAGGATCTTCCTCTTTCTCGACAAGTGAAAGATGTTCTTTATGCTTCCAGAAAACCTTCCACTAGACGTTCTTACGCCTTCAAGTGGAAAAGGTTTACCATCTGGTGTTCTGGAAAGGGTCTTAACCCCCATTCAATACCTCTGGAATCGTTGCTGGAGTATCTCCTGCATCTCTCTAATGCATGCCTTAAGACAAATTCAGTAAGAGTCCTGAGTGCTATTGCAGCTTCCCTCAAGCCTCTAAATGGACAACCTGTTTCCTCTCGTCCCCTTGTAGCAAGGTTCATGAGAGGCCTCCTTTTAACAAAGCCTGCCATTAGACCACCTCCGGTGGCATGGGACTTAAATTTGGTTCTTGGTCAGCTTATGAAGCCGCCTTTTGAACCTTTAGCTACTACCTCCTTGAAATACCTTTCTTGGAAGGTTATCTTTCTCATTGCAATCACATCAGCATGCTGCATCAGTGAATTGCAAGCACTAGTAACTAATCTACCTTATACAAGGTTCCATCATGACAAGGTGGTCCTTAGGACTAATCCACCCTTTATACCTAAGGTGGTCTCGCCCTTTCACCTCATCCAAGAGTTCTACCTACCTGTCTTTTTTCCAGGGCCTCATGCATCAAGTGCAGAGAGGAATCTTCATACCCTGGACTGTAAAAGAGCTCTAGCTTTTTACTTACAGAGGACACAACATAGAAAGTCTTCTCAACTCTTTGTTGCTTTTGATCCTTCTCATCTGGGACAACCAGTCTCCAAGAGAACACTTTCCAACTGGATTGCCCAATGTATTTCTTTCGCCTATCAGAGCAAGAATATTTCTCTGGAGGGCCATGTCACAGCTCACAATGTGAGAGCCATGGCAGCCTCAATGGCTCACCTGAACTCTGTGTCTATCGACGACATCTGTCAAGCAGCCACTTGGGCCTCAGTTCATACCTTCACAGCCCATTACTGCTTGGACAAGGACTCCCGCCAGGATGCCTTGTTTGGTCAGGCTGTTCTCAAACACTTGTTCCATACTTAATCAACTCCTACCCACCATCCCTCATGGGATGCCAGAGATCCAGGTGGGAAGTGCAGCCCTGTCCCAGGGACACACAACTTATGGGCTCTCTCCCTGGCATCAAAAGCTAGGGAGTCCCCATATGTGAAGACTCAATCTCCAGGAACAAGCAGGAATGAGTCTTCACATATGGGTACGTCGGTACCGAAGGAGTCTGCGCGGGAACGCTTCCCAGCGTCCAATCAGAAAGCTTTTGGAAGCATCCCAATACGCCTGCATGCTGCCTTCCCGCCTTCCCAACTGCCTCTCCTCAGTTTGTTTTTCTGCGGAGCCGGCAGGACGACGTCCTGTCACCGCAGAAAATTCTTTTTTTATTTTTAGTTTTCTTGTGGTCGCGGCTGCCTTTCCGACACCACCGGTACCGCCAGTGTTTCTTTTTTCTTGTAAATTTTTTTTCCTTTTTTAAGGAATATATTTTTCTTCCTTAGTGTCTCACGGTTCTCAGGCCTTCTAGGCCTCTCCATTTTCCTTCATGGAACCGCCAGCCACTTTCCCCAAGAAATGTACAAACTGTGGCGGTACAACTTTATTTATCTCCAGGAACAAGCAGGAATGAGTCTTCACATATGGGTATCGTCAGTACCGACGGAGCCTGCGCGGCAACGCTCCCCAGCGTCCAGTAAGAAAGCTTTAGGGAGCATCCCACAGCGCCTCCGCACTGCCTTCCCACCTTTCCCAAGCGCCTCTCTCCAGTTCTTCTTTTCCATGGAGCCAGCAGGTCATGTTCCAGTCACCGCAGAAGTTCTTTATTTTTTTCTTTATTTTTCTGTCGCGTCTGCCTTCGACGTCAGACCGGTACCGCCGGTCTTTTCTTTTCATTCTTAAAAAAAACAAAAAACTTTTATTTCTTCAACTGTGCATTTTCAGTTTGGGCCCTAGGCCTAAATATTTTCTCCTCATGGAGAAGCCCGCTTCCGGGTTTAAAAAGTGCACAAAATGTGGCGGTACTATTTCTGTCACCGACACCCATGATTGGTGTCGAAAATGTTTGGGTCCTGACCATTCCATCACGGATTGTGTCCTGCACCATGATGTCTAAAAGATGTTGGCAGAACCGAGCAACCTAGCTCAGTACCCTGTTTCCCTCTGATGCAGCCTCGGTGGCATCGACGTCTTCCAGGGCTGCTTCTTCCTCCCATGGATCTCAGGTAACCAAACATAAATCTAGCCGGTCCTCGAAGGGCAAATCTCCCTCTAAGCATCGAGATGCCTCCGGGCTTGTCCTCGAGGATTCCGCTCCGGCAAAATTACCACGGCGGGATGTTCCGGCTTCCAAAGCATTATCTATGGGGTCACAGGTTGACATCGATGGTTTGGCCTCGACCGATCACCTGTTGCCGTGTTCTGGGGTACTGGTACTGACATCCAGACTTTGGTGGCGTCAAAGGATCAGAAACTTTTATCCATGCAGCGCACCCTTACGGCGTTCATGCAAGCTTCGACGCCTTCGGTACCCCAACAATCCCCGTTGCTGGTACTGACTCCGGCATCGGCACCGTTCCTGGTGCCGGTACCGATTGCATCGACATCGGCTAAGGTGTTGACTGCAACGGTACCCTGTCCTATGATGCCCATCGGTACCGAACCGGTACCGCTTACTCCCGATGTCGATCCCACTCGGTACGCATATCGGGCTTTACAGGAGCATCCAGACAGGCGATACTTCGATTCCCCCGAAGACTCTGAGTCGGAGACTTCTGTCGATGCACCGGAACTACTTCCTCAAGAGTCTGCTTCTCCAAAACGAAGAATGTCTCCTCCAGAGGACTTGTCTTTTCAAGACTTCATTAGGGAAGTGGCTAGAGGCCTCTCTATTACAGTGGCCTCTGAGTCAGAGCCTAGAGCCAAGCAATTAGATATTTAAAATCCCAGTTAACTGCTCGAGAGATGTTACAACTATTAGGCCACATGGCATCCACCGTGCATGTGGTTCTATATGCTCGCCTTCACATGAGGGCAGCTCAATGGACTTTGTCCACCCAATGGACTCAGGCATCAGGTTGCCTGTCAGACAAAATAGCAAACTCCAGTTGCCTTTTTTGGTCTCTCCAGTGGTGGAAGTCCTCTCAAAACCTGTTGCTGGGGTCCCCTTTTCAGCAACTGTTACCCCAAGCAACTCTCACAACAGATGCTTCTCCAAGGGGTTGGGGAGCTCGTTTGCAGGATCTCTCCACCCAGGGCATCTGTTCTCCACAGGAGACTTCTCTGCATATCAATCTTTTGGAACTCAGAGCAATTTTCTTAGCTCTCAGAGTGTTCCATTCCCTGCTCAGCTACAGGACAGTCCTCATCCATACGGACAACCAAGTAGCCATGTTCTATGTAAACAAGCAGGGAGGGACTGGCTCTCTGTCGCTTTGCAACAAAGCTTTGCGACTGTGGGCCTTCGCCAGAGAGCATCACATCCATCTTCTGGCAGTATATCTTCCAGGCGTTCAAAGATCTTGGGCGGACAGACTCAGTCGAGTTCTGCTTCCACACGAGTGGTCCCTCCACATGGACCAGGTAGCCAGGATCTTTCGAATTTGGGGAGCCCCGGACACAGACCTCTTTGCAAGTCCGTGGAATGCCAAACTTCCCCGGTTCTGTTCCAGAATTCTGTGTCAGAGAGTTCAGGCCAAGGATGCCTTCCTCCTTCACTGGGGTCAAGACTTCCTTTATGCCTTTCCACCAATTCCCATAATTCCCAAGACACTATTCAAGCTTCAGAGAGATCAAGGGACCATGATCCTCATAGCACCACATTGGCCACGCCAGGTGTGGTACCCTCTACTTCTGCATCTCTCTCAAGCTCCCTCCCTGGACTTGGGCTCTGCTCCAGACCACCTATCTCAGGAAGAGGGAACGTTGTGGCACCCAAACCCCCAGTCTCTCCATCTCAGGGCTTGGTTGCTGAAGGCCTAGACCTTCAAGATTTTCATCTCTCCCAGCAAGTCAGAGATGTTATTCATGCCTCTAGAAAACCTTCTACTAGACGTTCCTATGCTTTCAAATGGAAAAGATTTACCATTTGGTGTTCAGGGAAGGATCTAAACCCTCTTGCAATACCTCTGAATTCTCTACTAGAGTATCGTCTGCATCTATCCCATGCAGGTCTGAAAACGAATTCAGTAAGAGTCCATTTGAGTGCTATTGCAGCGTCCCTCAAGCCTCTCAATGGACAACCTATTTCCTCTCATCCTCTTATAGCAAGATTCATGAGAGGCCTTCTTTTAACTAAACCTCCCATTAGACCACCTCCAGTGGCATGGGACTTAAACCTGGTTCTTGGCCAGCTTATGAAGCCACCCTTTAAAGCTTTAGCCACCACCTCCTTGAAATTTCTCTCTTGGAAGGTTATTTTTCTCATTGCAGTCACCTCAGCACGCTGCATCAGTGAGTTGCAAGCTTTGGTGGCCAATCTACCTTATACAAGGTTCCATCATGATAAGGTAGTCCTCAGGACCAATCCACACTTTATGCCTAAAGTGGTCTCACCTTTTCATCTGAACCAAGAGGTGTATTTACCTGTCTTTTTTCCAGGACCTCATGCATCAAGTGCAGAGAGGAATCTTCATACCTTGGATTGTAAGAGAGCTCTCGCTTTTTACTTACAAAGAACACAGCAACATAGAAAGTCTTCTCAACTCTTTGTTGCTTTTGATCCTTCTCATTTAGGACTTCCAGTCTCTAAAAGAACACTGTCCAACTGGATTGCTCAGTGTATTTCTTTCGCCTACCAGAGTAGAAACCTTTCTCTGGAGGACCATGTCACAGCTCACAATGTGAGAGCCATGGCAGCCTCAATGGCTCATCTAAACTCTGTCCATTGACCAAATCTGTCGATTGGCCACCTGGGCTTCGGTTCATACCTTCAAAGCCCATTATTGCTTGGACAAGGACTTCCGCCGGGATGCCTTGTTTGGTCAGGCTGTTCTCAAACACCTGTTCCATTCCTAATCAACTCCTACCCACCTACCCTGGTCGGATGCCAGAGATCCATGGGGGGAAGTGCAGCCCTCTGCAAGGGCACACAACCATGGGGTCTCTCCCTGGCATCTGCAGCTAGGGAGTCCCCATATGTGAAGACTCATTCCTGCTTGTTCCTGGAGATAGCACAGTTACTTACCTGTAACAGGTGATCTCTGGGAACAGCAGGAATAAGTCTTCACAACCCACCCACCTCCCCTAGGAGTTGTATCTCTCTCTTTCCTTTCCTCTCTCTTTGTCTCAGCTTTAAAACTCGAACTGGAGAGAGAGGCGGTTGGGAAAGGCGGGAAGGCAGCGCGCAGGTGCTGTGGGATGCTCCCAAAAGCTTTCTTACTGGACGCTGGTGAGCGTTCCCGCGCAGGCTCCGTCGGTACCGACGATACCCATATGTGAAGACTTATTCCTGCTGTTCCCAGAGATCACCTGTTACAGGTAAGTAACTGTGCTATACGTCCCTGGACTATGGAATATGCTAGCAAACAAGATGCGAAGCAATACAGATATATCATTCCAGAAGGATCTAAAAACATACCTGTTCATTGAATATTATAGTGACAATGAATAGATATAAATCCAAGTTCAAAATATATCAACTTCTTCAAACTCAGTCAATCTAACCTCTCATCCATCTAACCTACTTCCTAAACTTTGACCCTCTATCAAACACAGGAAACGTCTTTACTCCCTTCCTTGTACTTTAATACCTATCATTATAGATTGTATATAGTAATCTGCTTGACTCCTCAGCTTGTACATAGTTAAGAAAGTTATACTCCACGTTATATCAATCCAAGTTCTATTGTACCCTGTTCAATGTAAAACAGTTTTGTTTAATGTAAACCTCTCTGATCTGTAGAAGAGTGGTATAGAAGAATGGTTAAATAAAATAAATGTAGCATATAGATCAAGCTGCTATTTGTCCAACGTGGTCCTGATTCTGATGCCCTGCCTAATTGTTTGATCCACCACATCTGTGAAGACTGTATTTTAAACTTTTCCCTATTCACCCAGAGCAAGCATAGCATATAAATTGCATTTAAGGTCAGTCTGCCAAAGATATTTGTTGTCCAGATCTAAGGATTGCTACTAGAGATCTATTCACCCCTCACTATTTTCAAGAAGCTGCTTCTGCTTTTCACTGCATTTCCTCTGCCTTGATGTCTTCCAAGTGACCCCAGTACTAATAGATCCTTGCTCTGGAAATGGATCCCACACTACAGACTGGTGGCAAGATTCTTTCCTTGCATCTTTTTGTACTGGATAGGCATGCTGAAAATATACCGCATATCAAAATAAGTCAATGTAACTGATTCATTTTAGCAGTACCAAGGAATTCCACAGGGTTCCGCCTTATCCTTACTCTTCAACATATACTTACAACCTCTATGCAAATTAATACAAAATTATAATGTGATGAATAGCGTGTATAGCATATCATCAACATAAATGTGGTAAATCACAACAACCCAATCTACATGACAATAATAGGATGCTTCAAGGCAGTAGCGCAATGGCTTACGGATCATAACCTTCCTCTAAACTACATAAAAACAGAAGTCCTACATTGTAATCAGAGAAACTTCCTTCACTCCCCCACCAACAGTAAAGATCTCTGACTTCAAACTCAGTTAAATCTGAAGTCAAATACCTGGGGATTACTCTTGATAGACAATTGAACTTAGTCACACATCAAGATTACAGCGAGATCATCATACCACAGGATGAAGACTCTACAAAATCTATGCCCACTGCAGGACCCCAATCATTTCCAAACAGTCTGCCAGGCCATAATAACCCCTCATCTGAATTACTGTAACTCAGTTTACAAAGGAGTGCCCAAATATACACTACACCCTCTCCAAATGGCCCAAAACACAGCAGCTGGAATGATCACAGGAACCTCCAGACATGACCACATATCATCAATGCTAAAACAGCTGCACTGGCTCCCAATAGTTCCCTGAGTCAGTACAGCTAAGTCAGTACAATACTCTGTGTCTTCAAAACATTGCATAGCCTATCAACCGATCACCTACACACTCTAATCCAGAAATTTCCTGACAATAGATCCAATTAAAACTTAGCATTCCAACTCTAAACGTAAAGAGCTCTCAAATAGCATGCAACAGAATCTTCTCACCAAATGCCTCATCAATCTGGAATGCTCTCTGACAGCCTAAGATTCACCAATGACATACTTGAATTCCTCAAGAGACTCCAAACATAACTATTCCTGGAATACTGTGGAACTGACACTTAAATCAACCCCAAGCTGGTCAGACAAATTTTGGTCTGACAAATCTCCCTAGACTAATACAATGCACATCCATCTATCACCTAACACCCCGCCCCCACCTCCCCGGTCCTCACTTCACATGACAACACTAACAGCAAGTCAACATCCAAAGAAGGAACTCAAATTGCCCCATCCTCCTTTCCCAAATACTTTCTAAACAAGTCTCACTCTGCATTCTAACCAAAAGTAGAACGTTTTATACCATAGTTCACCTCTAACATAATTATAAATATAACTTATGACCTGTAACATAAATCTTTTACTATAGTTCTGTGTCATATTTATAATACCTTACAACATGTAGCACAAATTAAACCTTACTAACTCCATATTATGTGTAACCCATAAGTTAAGTTCCATGTAAACCACTTCGACTTTTAGATAAGTGGTATATAAATGATGCTACTAAATATGGCTTCAGCCACTCGTTCTTCCTCCTCACCCTGCTTCAAAACAGCTAGAGACTGCTTTAGAATCACAGAATGCTCTGGACACACTTTGAGTCCCTCTCCTAACATAAGAGGATTCTCTTCTGGTTCCCCTTTGGGAGAAGAAGTCCTACATGGTAACATAGTAACTGACGGCAGATAAAGACCAGCATGGCCCATCTAGTCTGCCCAGCAAGATGGCAAGAGTAGGTGCACCTGTCGCTCTGTGCAGGCCACCCCTCCCCATGTCTTTGTTTAGGGGTGAACCCACCACTCCATGTAGGACACCCCTATTTGTTGAGACGTTAGATGGTTCAGAAGTTAGATGGTACCGTTTATTTTGTTTTTATCCTGTTGCTGTAAAGGGATCCACTATGTTTGTCCCATGTTTTGAATTCTGTCACCGTGTTTGCCCCCACCACTTCCATCGGGAGGGCATTCCAAGCATCCACCACCCTTTCAGTGAAGAAATATTTCCTGACATTGCATTTCAATTTACCGCCTTGCAGCTTCATGTTATGCCCTCTAGTTTTACAGCTTCCCCGTCTTTGGAAGAGGTTTGTTTGTTCATCGTTCCTCTTTAAGTATTTAAAGGACTGAATCATATCTCCCCTGTCCCTCCTCTCCTCCAAAGTGTACATATTTAGGTCTTCAAGTCTCTTCTCATAAGGCTTATGACGCAGGCTCCAAATCATTTTGGTCGCCTTTCTCTGAACAGTTTCCAGTCTTTTTACATCTTTTGCAAGATATGGTCTCCAAAACTGAACACAGTATTCCAAGTGAGGCCTCACCAGTGACTTGTACAGTGGCATAAGTACTTCTTCCTTTCTGCCAGTAATCCCTCTTTGTATGCAGCCCAACATCCTCCTGGCTTTTGCCACCACCTTGTCGCACTTTTTTGCTACCTTGAGATCATCAGAGATAATCACACCAAGGTCTTTCTCCTGAACCGTGCATACCAACCTCTCGCCCCCTATCGTGTACATTTCCCTTGGATTTCTGCTACCCAAGTGCATGACACTGCACTTTTTCGCATTAAATCGTAGTTGCCAAGCATTAGACCAGTCTTCCAGCTTTTGTAGATCTTTCCTCATGTTAACCACTCCCTTGGGGGAGTCCACTCTGTTGCAAGTTTTTGTGTCGTCTGCAAAAAGACAGGCCTTTCCATTCAGTCCTTCAGCAATATCACTCACAAATATATTGAACAGTGCCGGGCCCAGGACCGAACCCTGGGGCACCCCGCTAATCACCTTCCTCTCATCTGAGTGAGCTCCATGTACCATCACCTTCTGTTGTCTGTCAGTCAACCAATTTCTAATCCAGTTTACCATCTTGGGACCCATCCCCAAGCTACTAAGTTTGACAAGCCGCCTATAAGGAACAGTATCAAAGGCTTTGCTTAAATCCAGGTAGACGACATCCATTGCATGCCCCTGATCTAGTTCCTTGGTCACCCAGTCAAAGAACTCAATCAGATTTGTTTGGCAAGACCGTCCTTCGGTAAAACCATGTTGCCTCGGATCTTGCAACCTGTTGGTTTTGAGAAAATTCACAATTCGCTCTTTCAAGAGCACCTCCATTACTTTTCCTGCCACCGAGGTAAGGCTCACGGGCCTGTAGTTTGACACTTCTTCCCTGTCACCACTTCTGTGTAGAGGTACAACATCAGCCATTCTCCAGTCCTGAGGAACCTCTCCTGTTTCCAAGGATCTGTTGAAGGCATCCTTTAACGGTCCTTCAAGAACCTCTCTGAGCTCTTTCAGTATCCTGGGATGTATCCCATCCGGTCCCATGGCTTTGTTCACTTTCAGTTTAGCAAGTTGTTCTAACACCTCATCTTCTGTGAATGGTGTGGTATCTACTTCATTCCCATTTTTATATTTGGGAGTCACAGCTGGTCCAGGATCTTCTTCAGTAAAAACAGAGCAGACGTATTTAGCAATTTCGCTTTTTCAGTGTCACTTTCCACGAGTCCTTTCCCAGCACTTCTGAGTCCTGCAATTCCACCTCTGATCTTCTTCCTTTCCCGAATATTCCTGAAGAAAGTTTTGTCACCACCCTTAACATCTTTAGCCATCTTTTCCTCTGCCTTTGATTTTGCTATCCTTATTCTCTTTTAGACTCTTTGAGCTTGATCCTGTATTCATTTCTGTGTTCTTCTGTTTGCAAGCTTTTGAATTTTGCGAAAGCTGTGGTTTTTGCCTTTATTTGAGCAGCCACCTCTTTGGAAAACCAAATAGGTTTCCTTCTCCTCTTGTTTTTATTTACTTTTCTTACATATTTATCTGTTGCCCCTTTTATTGCCACCTTTAGTTTAGCCCATTGCAATTCCACTTATCTCCTTCTAGCCCGTCATCTCCTCCTTTAAGTACTCGGCCATTTTATTGAAGTCAGTGTTTTTGAAGTTTAGGACTTTGAGCTTGCTATGACTGGCCTGTACCATGGCTTTTATCTCAAACCACACCGTGTGATGGTCGCTGTTGCTCACAGGGGCACTCACGCAGACATTCGACACGCTATCACCGTTGGTGAGCACTACATCCAGCATTGAGCTTTCCCTGGTTGGTTCCATCACCATTTGTCTAAGTAATGCATCTTGGAGAGCATCCACAATTTTTTTTTGCTTCTTTCCAGATGTGCAGAAGGAGTAATCCAATCCACATCAGGTAGATTAAAGTCACCCAATATGATCGCTTCCCCCTTTGTTGCTATCTTGGCAATATCTATAATCAATTTGTTATCTCTCTTCAATTTGAGTCGGAGGTCTGTAGACTACAGCAATATGGATGACAGTGCCAGCTCCTCTTTCCAACGCAATCCAGAGCGCTGCTTCTTTTCCCCATGTCCCCTTCATTTCAGTAGCTTTAATATTGCTTTTGACATACAAGGCTACTCCTCTTCCTTTTCCATTTTCTCTGTCTCTTCTGAATAGATTATAGCCAGCTATGGCTATTTCCCAATCATGCGATTCATTAAACCATGTTTCTGTAATGGCCACAATGTCCAAATCCATTTCTACCATTAGGGCTTCCAGGTCCGGAATTTTATTGGATAAGCTTCCAGCATTTGTGCTCATTGCTTTCCAGCATTTACCTGGCTTGTGTGTATTTTGCATTGATTTTGTTCTGCCCACTTCTTCCCACTTGTTTTTGATGTGTGGTTTAAAAGCATGGCTGTTTCTGATGATCTGCTTTTGCAGGGGGTGGCATGCAAATGTTGACCTTCCATATCCGTCACCCCCGTTTCTTGCTCTCACCTTATCCCCTGGCTACTCCAGCTAACCTTTCCTCAAGGTGTGTTTGTCTCAAGATTATTTTACTAAAGACTCACCTGAAGGGTCTCTGCTATAAGAACATAAGAACATAAGAAATGCCATACTGGGTCAGACCGAGGTCCATCAAGCCCAGTATCCTGTTTCCAACAGTGGCCAATCTAGGTCATACGTACCTAGCAGTTTCCCCAAAAGACACAGGTTCTGCAGTGCTTGTACTAGGTCAAGCATTGATATCCTGGGTCCCTTTTTAATAGTGGTTTATGGACCTTTCCTCCAGGAACTTGTCCAAACCTTTTTTAAACCCAGCTATACTAACAGCCCTTACTACATCCTCTGGTAACAGATTCCAGAGTTTGATTACACGTTGAGTGAAGAAATATTTTCTCTTATTTGTCTTAAATAGTTTACCCCGTAGCTTCATTACATGTCCCCTAGTCCTTCTATATTCTGAGAGCGTAAACAATTGATCCACGTTTATCCGTTCCACTCCATTCATTAATTTATAGACCTCTATCATATCTCCCCTCAGCCGTCTCTTTTCCAGCTTAAAGAGCCCTAACCTTTTTAGCCTCTCTTCATAGGAGTAGCCTTCCATCCCCTTCACCAATTTGGTGGCTCTTCTCTGTACTTTTTCTAATAACTCTATGTCCTTTTTAAGATACGGTGACCAGAATTGCACACAATATTCAAGGTGCGGTCGTACCATGGAGCGATACAGAGGCATTATAATATCCTTTGTTTTATTCTCCATCCCTTTCCTTATGATACCTAGCATTCTATTTGCTTTCTTGGCCGCCGCTGCACACTGGGCGGAGGGTTTTAACATGTTATCCACGATGACTCCTAAATCTTTTTCCTGGGTGGTGGTTTCTAATGTGGAGCCTTGCATCGTGTAACTATAGTGTGGGTTGTTCTTTCCTAGGTGCATAACTTTGCACTTGTCCACATTAAATTTCATCTGCCATTTGGATGCCCAGTCTTCCAATTTATCCAGATCCTCCTGCAGTTTTCCACAATCCTCTTGGGTTTTAACAACTTTAAACAGTTTTGTGTCATCTGCAAATTTGATAACCTCACTAGTTATTCCCTTTTCCAGGTCATTTATAAATATGTCAAAAAGTAGCGGACCCAGTACAGATCCCTGGGGTACTCCACTATTCACCTTTTTCCATTGGGAATATTGGCAAAAAGGTGAATAGTGGAGTACCCCAGGGATCTGTACTGGGTCCGCTACTTTTTGACATATTCATAAATGACCTGGAAAAGGGAATAACTAGTGAGGTTATCAAATTTGCAGATGACACAAAACTGTTTAAAGTTGTTAAAACCCAAGAGGATTGTGGAAAACTGCAGGAGGATCTGGATAAATTGGAAGATTGGGCATCCAAATGGCAGATGAAATGTGGACAAGTGCAAAGTTATGCACCTAGGAAAGAACAACCCACACTATAGTTACACGATGCAAGGCTCCACATTAGAAACCACCACCCAGGAAAAAGATTTAGGAGTCATCGTGGATAACATGTTAAAACCCTCCGCCCAGTGTGCAGCGGCGGCCAAGAAAGCAAATAGAATGCTAGGTATCATAAGGAAAGGGATGGAGAATAAAACAAAGGATATTATAATGCCTCTGTATCGCTCCATGGTACGACCGCACCTTGAATATTGTGTGCAATTCTGCTATGAATTTAAATGTACAATAAGCATGTCTTGTAGTATGGACAGCAATTTTAATGGGAAAATCCCTAGGGCACCTACATTTTGCTTTGATAAAATGAAAGAACAGGGACTTACCTTTGACTAACACTGCTGCAGTGTTGCCTACAAGATGTACCTATAGTCACCCTGAACATAAGATATGCCATCAAGCCCAGTATCGTGTTTCCAAAAGTGGCCAATCTAGGTCACAAGTACCTAGCAGTTTCCCTAAAAGACATAGGTTCCACAATGCTTATATTGGGGAAAACAGTGGATATCTCAGTTCCCCTTTAATAATGGTTTCTGGACCTTTCTTCCAGGAAATTATCCAAACCTTTTTTAAACTTGGCTACACTAACAGCTTTTACTACATCCTCTGGTAATGAATTCCAGAGTTTGATTACACGTTGTGTGAAAAAATATTTTCTCTTATTAGTCTTAAATAGTTTACCCTGTAGCTTCGTTGCATGTCCCCTAGTCTTCCTATATTTTGATGGCGTAAACAATCAATCTACATTTTACCTGTTCTACTCCATTCATTAATTTATAGACCGCTATCATATCTCCCCTCAGCTGTCTCTTTCCAGGTTGAAGAGCCCTAACCTTTTTAGCCTTTCATCATTGGGGTATCCTTCCATCCCCTTTACCATTTTGGTGGTTCTTCTCTGTACCTTTTCTAATAACGCTATATCCTTTTTAAGATACGCGACCAGAATTGCACACAATATTCAAGGTGCGGTTGCACCATGGAATGATACAGAAGCATTATAATATCCTTTGTAATCTCCATTCCTCTTTGATACCTAGCATTCTATTTGCTCTCTTGGCCGCCACTTCACACTGGGCGTAGGGTTTCAACATATCCATAGTGACACCGAAATCTTTTTTCTGTGTGGTGCTTCCTAATGAAACTGGTTCATTTTGTATAATTTGCAACAATGATCTTCCGGTACTAGAACTAGAGAAGATAATCTTAGTCAAAGTCTCCTTAAGAGCTAACCTAATATAACACTCAAATCCAGGTTTTTGTTTTTTTTTCCAGGCTGCTGCTTTTGAGAGAGAGCAATCTATGGGACAGCAAGATACTGACTGAGCCTTGTTGCCCTCAGTAATCATAGCTCTGCATTGGTCCAGAAACGATGATCCTCTGATATTGAGCAACTATACATTTAAGAAGCCCATTTTCCTATTGCAGGCTGAGAATCTAGTCTTGCAAGGCACTAATACTTCTAAAGTCAAATATTTTGAGTACAATAGATTTGAGGTTGAGATGGAAGGATATGGCAGTCAATTATAGCTTAGGGATGTTATGGGGTTTGGATTTTTAGATTTATTTACAGTTTTCCAGGTTTGCATTCAAGACAAGTTAAATTTAGGTATACAAATTATTTCTCTGCCCAAGTGGGCTTTTAATCTGAGGTAGCAGAGGGTATTTAAACCCTGGATTCTCTAGCTTCTACCTAAGCAGGTTATATAATAGCTGCCAAAAGTTAGTAAATTTCAAGCCGTTCTTTTTTTTAAGTAACTACTTTTATCCGAAGCAAGATATGATCGTAATAGCAGCCAAGCTATTGCCCTTTTACTCAAATCATTTAATTAAAAATGGAAGAAGATGCAACTTGTATGTCAAAAAGAGCTTTGGCTGTACCTGCAGTGAACTTGACTGTTAAGACAGATCAATTTGTTCTATGTCTCTGCCAAAAGAAGTTCTCTTATTTCACTACCTACCGTTTCAAGGTGAAGAATCATAATGTGAGAAGCTTACAAAGCAGTAAATGTTCATCCACCTTCATTCATTAAAACTCTGCTGTATAATTTTATGATGTCTTCACTGATACTCTTTGGTTTTGTAATCTGTTATATTATTTTTTTCCTATTCATTTTGTTATTGTTTATGCTGCTATTTTATATTTTGTTTACTCTTGTGAACTGCCATATTGCTCCATTACAACTCAAATGGAGACAAAGTAAATTATTGTAATAAATAGATAAATTGAAACTTATTGCATAGGATCTGGGTGTACTTCCACTAACTTAGGTTCCAAATTGCAGTCTATAAAATTTGTAAAGCTCCACACAGTTAAGTAGTCTTCAAAGGAAGCAGCTTTTTTAATGGAGAATGGTTGGATTGCTGGCTGATAAAGGTGGCAGTATAGCTATTATGAATAGGGATGATTATATTTCAGAGGTCAAGTGACTACTTGTGGATAGGGACTACTATTGTCCCTTATTTAGAGACCCTGCACAGAAAATTGAGAGATTCCATAGTTGAGATTACTTATAATGCTGGTTATCACTCTAAAAGAAAAAAAAACTATTACTGCAAGCTCCTTTATTGTCCCCATGATTTATAGTCTCCTAAAAAATTAATAAAGCCCTGGTTAGACCTCCATGGAGATTCATATAGGTTCGTATGTCTGCAATCCCAACCACATTATTAGATGATTTTCATGGAGATAGATGTTAGAATTATCTTGTTACTCTGAATGTGTTATTATACACTAACATCCCTCAGCCAGATGTGGTGTTCAAAAATATCGGAGTCAGAGATTGGCCAATTTATGCATTTCTACTGAATTCTTCATGGAATTGGTTCATCTCCAGGAACAAGCAGGAATGAGTCTTCACATATGGGTACGTTGGTACCGACGGAGCCTGCGCAGGAACGCTCCCCAGCGTCCAATCAGAAAGCTTTTGGGAGCATCCCACAGCGCCTGCGTGCTGCCTTCCCGACTTTCCCAACTGTCTCTCCTCGGTCTTTGTTCTTTTCTTCTTGTAAAACCCCCCCCTTTTTTTCAGTTCTTTTTCTTCAGGTGCACTTCAGTTTTGGGCCTTAGGCCCAAAACCTTTTTTTTCTTAAATATGGAGAAGCCTGCCTCAAGTTTTAAAAAGTGCACAAAATGTGGCGGTACTATTTCCGTCACCGACACCCATGACTGGTGTCTAAAATGTTTAGGTCCTGACCATTCCATAACAGATTGTGTGTCCTGTTCCATGATGTCTAAAAGAGGTCGGCAGAACCGAGCTGCCAAGCTCAATACCCTGTTTCCCTCTGATACGGCTTTGGTGGCATCAACGTCTTCCAGGGCTGCTGCTTCCTCACATAGATCTCAGGTAACTAAACATAAATCCAGCCGGTTCTCGAAGGGTAGATCTCCTTCTAAGCATCGAGATGCCTCTGGCCTTGCCCTTGAGGATTCTGCACCGGCAAAATTACCCCGCTGGGAGGCTTCGGCTTCTAAAGCATCATCATCGGGGTTCCAGGATGATCTCGATGGCGTGGCTTCGACAGATCTCCTGGTGCCATGCTCTGGGGTACCAGTGGCTTCCACTGGTACCGACTTCCAGGCATTGGCGGCATCGATGGATCAGAGGATTCTGTCCATCGAATACAGTCTGGCGGCTTTCCTTGTGGCATCGACGCCCGTGGTACCGCAACAGACTACTCCGCCGGTACCGGCTCTAGCATCGCCATCGGCACCGATCCCGGTACTGGTGGCATCGGCATTGGTGTCCGCTATGCCGGTACTCTGTCCTCTGAAGCCCTCCAGTACCGATACCTCGGTACCGGTGATTCCCGATACCGATCCCGGTCGGTACGGTTATCGGGCTTTGCAGGAGCTTCCAAACAGACGATACTTCGATTCCTCTGAGGACTCTGAGGATTCTGAAGAGTCGGTCGATGCAGTGATGCTTCTTCCACAGGAGTCGTCCTCTCCTAAATGAAGGATGTCTCCTCCAGAGGATTTGTCTTTTCAAGACTTTATCAGAGAGGTGGCTTGGGGTCTCTCTATTACAGTGGCACCTGAATCAGAGCCCAGAGCCAAGGAGTTAGATATTTTACAATATCCTAAAACTCCTAAAGAGGCAACTACTTTACCTATTCATGAGATTCTGTATGATCTAATGTTGAGGATGTGGGAAGCACCTCTAACCACCTCTCCTCATTCTCGCAGGTTGGATACCATGTATCATGTCCCTCCTTGTCCTGGTTTCCATAAAACGCAATTTCCTCACCACTCTATTGTGGTTGAGTCTGCAATGAGAAAGATTAGAAGTGCCAAAAGACATGCCTCTAATCCTCCAGGACGTGAATGTAGAACCCTGGATGCTTTTGGAAGAAGAGTCTTCCAAGCTTCCATGCTTGCTGTGAGAATTAATTCCTATAGTCTTTACATGGGAATGTTCTTAAAAGAAGTCACTGACCATTTTCAGACTTTAAGTCCTTTTATGTCTGAAGATAAAAGGCAGGAATTTCTCACTGGGCTCAAACATGCCCAGGATATCTCCAAATTCTCCAACCGTGCAGCTTTCGACTCCTTTGAATGCGTAAGCAGATCCTCAGCTATTGCCATAGGTGCACGTAGGATTGCTTGGCTTCAAGCATCTGATTTGGAGATCTGGGTTCAAGATTAATTGGGAAATATCCCTTGTAGAGGTGAGAACCTGTTTGGTAAGGATTGGCAAGCAAAAGCCAATCAGATGGATGCTGAAAATTCTGATTTGGATAGGCTATGCAAATCTACAGCTGCTCCTGCTAAGAAAAGGTTGTTCAAGAAAACACCTTTTTCTAAAAAGGGAAGATTCTATCCTACTTATGGTCAGTGGGCATCTTCTGCAGCTCAGTTCCCTTCCAAACGTCAGCAATCCTCCAAACAGAGCAAAGCAAAGGCTGCGAGGCCTGCTCCAGCCCAGCAACCTCAGCCCTCTCAGGGTCTTTGACTTTCTGCTAGAGAACTTAGCCTTCCTGGCTCTAGAAGGACCAGAGCCCTCCACCATTCCAGGAAGGTTATGTCACTTTGCTCCCAGGTGGGGGCAAATTACAGCAGAGCATTGGACACTCTCCATCATAAGAGAGGGGTACAAGCTTCATTTTTCAAGCTTGCCCCCTCTCACAAGAGTGTACCAGTTCAATTCTCCAACCTCCCTCAGCCTGTTGGAGCAGGAGGTTGCCACTCTTCTTGCCCAGGGGGCCATAGAGGAAGTGCCCTTTCAACAATAGGGCACAGGGTTCTACTCCCCCTATTTTCTTATTCCAAAGAAAACAGGGGACTTCAGATCCATCTTAGATCTCAGAGAGTTGAACAGATTCCTAGTCAAAGAAAAATTCAAGATGGTTTCTCTAGGAACTCTGCTGCCATACCTTCAGAGTCAGGATTGGCTTTGTTCTCTAGATCTCAAGGATGCGTACACTCATGTTCTCATCCATCCATCTCACAGAAGGTTCCTTCGGTTCCTTTTTCAGGAAAAGCACTATCAATACAAAGTGCTCCCTTTTGGTCTGGCCTCTGCACCAAGGGTGTTCACGAAATGCATGGCAGTGGTTTCTGCTTTTCTGCGCACCCTGGGAATATTCGTCTTCCCTTACCAGGACGACTGGCTCATTCGAGCTCCCACTCAATCAGAGGCCAAAACCTCTCTCACCTGCACAATGCGTATCCTTCAGTATTTAGGGCTGGTAATAAACATCCCAAAATCCAATTTAGTCCCTACTCAGTCCCTGGAGTTTATAGGGGCATTGCTGGATACCACAAGGGCAAGGGCCTATCTTCCCCAGGCCCGTTGCCTTCGCTTGGTGCAGTTAGTAGGGGTTTCAACTCTGCTTGAGAAGCTAACCGCTCGAGAGATGTTAGTTACTAGGCCACATGGCATCCACCGTACATGTGAAGGCAAGCATATGGTACCACATGAGAGCAGCTCAGTGGACTTTATCCACCCAATGGACCCAGGCAGTAGGCTGCCTATCAGACAAAATAGCAAACACAAGTCGCCTCATTTTGTCCCTCCAGTGGTGGAAGTCCCCTCAAAACTTGTTGCTGGGTCCCCCTTTCAACAACCCCTACCACAAGCAACTCTTACAACAGATGCTTCTCCAATGGGCTGGGGAGCTCATTTTCAGGACCTCTCCACCCAGGGCATCTGGTCCCCACAGGAGACTTGTCTACATATCAATCTCTTGGAGCTCAGAGCAATCTTCCTTGCTCTACGAGTTTTCCACACCCTGCTCAGCCACAAGACAGTCCTTATCCACACAGACAATCAGGTAGCCATGTTCTGTGTAAACAAGCAGGGAGGAACTGGCTCTCTGTCGCTTTGAAACGAAGCTCTGCAACTGTGGGCCCTCGCCAGAGAGCATCACATTCATCTTCTGGCAGTTTATTTTCCAGGTATTCAAAACTCTTGGGCGGACAGACTCAGTCGAGTTCTGCTTCCAGACGAGTGGTCCCTACAAATGGACCAGGTATCCAAGACTTTTCGAATTTGGGGAACCCCGGACATAGACCTCTTTGCAAGTCCGTAGAATGCCAAACTTCCCCGGTTCTGTTCCAGAACTCCGGCTCAGGGGGCTCAGGCAAGGGATGCTTTCCTCCTTCACTGGGGTCAAGACTTCCTGTATGCCTTTCCACCCATTCCCCTTATTCCCAAAACCCTGTTCAAGCTTCAGAGAGACAGAGGCCACATGATTCTCATAGCTCCACATTGGCCACGGCAAGTGTGGTGCCCTCTGCTTCTACATCTCTCTCAAGCTCCCTCCCTAGAGTTAGGGTCTGCTCCAGACCTCCTATCTCAAGAGGACGGAAGGTTATGGCATCCCAATCCCCAGTCTCTGCATCTCAGGGCTTGGTTGCTGAAGGCCTAGATCTCCAGGATTTTCATCTTTCTCAACAGGTAAAAGATGTTCTTTATGCTTCCAGAAAACCTTCCACTAGACGTTCGTATGCTTTCAAGTGGAGGAGGTTTACCATCTGGTGTTCTCAAAAGGGTCTTAACCCCCTTGCCATACCTCTGGAATCGTTGCTGGAGTATCTCCTTCATCTGTCTAATGCAGGCCTTAAGACAAATTCAGTAAGAGTCCATTTGAGTGCCATTGCAGCTTCCCTTAGGCCTCTAAATGGACGACCTATTTCCTCTCATCCTCTTGTAGCAAGATTCATGAGAGGCCTCCTTTTAACAAAGCCTCCCATTAGACCACCCCCGGTGGAATGGGACTTAAATTTGGTTCTTGGTCAACTTATGAAGCCGCCTTTCGAACCTTTAGCTACCACCTCCTTGAAATACCTTTCTTGGAAAGTTATCTTTCTCATTGCAATCACATCTGCACGTCGCATCAGTGAATTGCAAGTACTAGTAGTTAATCCACCTTATACAAGGTTCGATCATGACAAGGTGGTCCTTAGGACTAATCCACACTTTATGCCTAAGGTGGTCTCGCCTTTTCACCTCAACCAGGAGGTCTACCTACCTGTCTTTTTTCCAGGACCTCATGCATCAAGTGCAGAGAGGAATCTTCATACCCTGGACTGTAAAAGAGCTTTGGCCTTTTACTTACAAAGAACACAGCAACATAGAAATTCTTCCCAACTCTTTGTTGCCTTTGATCCTTCTCATTTGGGACAACCAGTCTCCAAGAGAACACTTTCTAACTGGATTGCCCTGTGTATTTCTTTTGCTTATCAGAGCAAGAACCTTTCTCTGGAGGGCCATGTCACAGCTCACAATGTGAGAGCCATGGCAGCCTCAATGGCTCATCTGAACTCTATCTTTCGATGACATCTGTCGAGCAGCCACTTGGGCCTCGGTTCATACCTTCACAGCCCATTACTGCTTGGACAAGGACTCCTGCCGGGATGCCTTGTTTGGTCAGGCTGTTCTTAAACACCTGTTCCATACTTAATCAACTCCTACCCCCACCATCCCTCATGGGATGCCAGAGATCCAGGTGGGGAAGTGCAGCCCTGTTCCAGGGACACACAACTTATGGGCTCTCTCCCTGGCATCTGCAGCTAGGGAGTCCCCATATGTGAAGACTCATTCCTGCTTGTTCCTGGAGATAGCACAGTTACTTACTTGTAACAGGTGATCTCTGGGAACAGCAGGAATAAGTCTTCACAACCCACCCACCTCCCCTAGGAGTTGCCTGTGTCTTTCTCTCTCTTTCCTTTCCCTCTCTCTCTCTCTCTCTTTCCTTTCCCTCTCTCTCTCTCTTTGTCTCAGCTCTAAAACTTATCTGAGGAGAGACAGTTGGGAAAGTCGGGAAGGCAGCACGCAGGCACTGTGGGATGCTCCCAAAAGCTTTCTGATTGGACGCTGGGGAGCGTTCCCGCGCAGGCTCCGTCGGTACCGAAGTACCCATATGTGAAGACTTATTCCTGCTGTTCCCAGAGATCACCTGTTACAGGTAAGTAACTGTGCTTTATTGCTCTTATGATAACTTATGTCTGCTTTCAGGCTCAGTTTTGCTAACAGATTAAAGGAATGGCTATGGAGGAAGCTCTGGCCCCTGACATAGCCAATCGCTATATAGCAGAATGTGAAGGACAATTTTTGAACAACTGTCTTGTCTCCACATAAATTAGATTCTGGCAATGGTGTATTGATGCTGTGGAGAGGTACAGAAGATTCTTTGACTTTTTATTAATGGCTCAAATGTAGAAATATTAACTTAAAATTTCAAATGCAATACAGCCTAGGTAAAATCACCTTTCTAGATATTTTGATTTTTAAAAGAGGTTATGGTTTTAAGACTACTTTTTCAGAAAACTGACAGACAAACATTTGAGATATGATTAGTTTTCATACGAGAAGTTTGAAAAGTAACTTAGCATTCCTTGTTTTTATGTCTTCAAAGATTATGCTTTACTCTTGAGGAAATTGATAAATAAGCAAAGGATATGGCATAAAGATTTGCCAAAAGGTTATCCAGAGAATTGCGTTCTAATAGGATATTCCAAGGCTAGGGCGTCTAATCATGGTGGTCTGCTTGAAGACAGATCAAAGAATCCTGACCCTGCACTTGTTTGCACTTTAAGGTTTTCAAGCACGTCTGGCCATATTTCTAAGATTCTGAAGAAGTACAGGCATATTTTAGAGAATTATGAATGCTTTAGGGAGAAAAAAGTTATTGTGGCATATGCCAGAGAAAAAAATCTTAGATTTGCTGGTTCCCTCAGCCTTGTACACCTTCTGCATGTCAGTTCACTGCCTTACCACATTTCAGATGTGGTTAATGTACCATCTATTCAGTTACATTAGAACATAGTGTTTTGGTATATACAGTTACCCACACAAATTTTATTGCGTCAAAGAACTGATTGCAACAAATAAAATGTAATTTGTTATTATTTGCCCCTGTAAACTTTAATATGTAGGAAAAATGGACTGCACTATGCGGATGAAACTTATAGAACACAGAAGCTGTAAAAAAAAAAAAAAAAAAATCATAAACCTTTCATTAACCCAAGGCTACATGCCTAAACCCCTTAAACAGGCAACTATCCGGCCCATTTTAAAATCTAATAAACTGGATAAATTACAGCCAAGCTCATATAGGCCAATATCAAGCCTACCTTGTCTAACAAAAATAATAGAAAAAACTATACAAAACTGACTACAGGACCACCTAGATTTGAACTCTCCTCTTGATACACAACAATATGGCTTCAGAACACACCATGGTATAGAAACCCTACTCATAGCCCTATTTGACACACACACCAAAAGTATTGAAAACCCCAAAAATGCAGTTGTAATGATCTTCCTAGATATTGCGGCAGCCTTCAAGTCCATTAATCACGCTATGCTATTAGCAAGACTCCAACAAATTGGAATCTCTGGAATAGCCTTGGCCTGATTCACCTCATATCTTAATGACAGAACCCAACAGGTAAAAATAGATCACACAACTTATTTATTTATTTATTTGCAGTCTCTTTTATACCGCGCTATTCGCCATCAGTGCGGTTTATAATGAACATAAGAGGTGCACATCTCAATTTCGTGATTTGTGCTTACAGTGAAACAGGTATAATAACTTGGGTATACATTAAACAGGAAAATTAAACTTGGGTATGCATTAAGCAGGTATAACAGGTAAAATAGGGTATAAATAACCAGTCCCTTAACAAGGAGACACGATGAATAAATACAGTCTACTTTATGCAACAATATAATGAGTTATGCGGCACTGCATAAGTTTCTCATGGTGGTTGGAGGGGAAGGTGTGATTGCGAGTGATCAGTCTGGGAATGTGACGTGCATGAGTTTGAGGTGCTGCATTGAGATGTGAGAGTGGGTGAGTGTGGGGAGAAGACTGCATCATCGTAGTGATGAAGAAAGAGGTGCCGTTTCAGTGCCTTCCTAAATTGGGAGAGTTCACTGATGGTTCTGATAGTTGCTGGTAGTGCGTTCCAGCAGGATGGAGCAAAGAAGGAGAAGGCTCTGGATCTAGTGAATTGAGAACACTTCGTGCTTGCCTTAGGTAATATGAGAGTATTTGCGGCATTCGATCTCCTTGCTCGATTGGGAGGTGTGATTGAAATTAGATCAGTAATGGCAGTAGCAGGGTATTTATTGATGGCTTTATGGGTCATAATTAGGATCTTGAATGAGATCCTGGCTTGTATGGGTAGCCAGTGCAATTGTTTTAGTATTGGGGTAATATGAGAACTTCTTGAGGCTCCATGAAGGATTCTTGCAGCTGAATTCATTGCAAGTTGTAAGGGGTTAGTCGTGCACTTAGGTAGACCATACAAGATCGCATTGGCATAGTCAGTGAGGCATTATTAGGGCCTGAAAGACAGTTCGGAAGTCATCAGGTTCTAACAGTTGACGCAGATTGCGGAGGGTCCGGATTTTATGGTACACCGACTTTGTTATGTTTTTGATATGAGCCTTCATATTAAGTTGCTGATCAAGCGTTACACCTAGGTAGCTTACTGTAGTCTTGCATATGATCTCTGCGTCGCGAACCTTGATAGACAGGGGTGGAGTAAAAGCCGGATTCCTGGTTACAAAGAGGGCTTCTGTCTTTTTGAAATTTAACTTAAGCATTTGTGCATTTAGCCAGTCTGTGACAGCGTCAAAGCACCTGATAAGTGGGGATAGTTCAAGATGTTCTGTCGAAATTGGCATGTACATCAAGACGTCGTCAGCATAGACCAGGCAGTTGATATTAAATGATTGGATGAGATCACAAATGGGTTGCATATAGACATTGAATAGCAAGGCAGATAGAGATGAGCCCTGTGGAACACCTTTAGTTTGGGGGAAGGAATCGGAGTTGGAGGGGCCAGAACGGACATGTTGCCAGCGATCAGTGAGGTATGAAGCGCACCATGACAAAGCTGAAGCTTGAACTCCCTCTCTCTGAGGCATAGCAGGAGAACTTCGTGGTCTACGGTGTCGAATGCGGCAGCAATGTCCATGAAGATCAGTACAAAGCCTTGTCTGATGTTATCGAGACCTAAGGTTATGGTGTTGAATAAGGTTGTGAGTAATGTTTCAACACCATGTGCTTCGCGAAATCCATGCTGGCAGGGATGCAGGGGTGCATTAGTATCTATGTGATCTTGTAATTGGCGTTGGGTAATCTTTTCAATGATTTTCGATAGGAGAGGTATGCTGGAGATAGGCCTGTAGGATTCCATCATCGAAGAGTCCAACTTACTGTTTTTTAGGAGTGGTCTGATAGCCGTCTGTTTCAGGCTTCGAGGAAATGTTCCAGTAGAGAATGATACATCAATCAATTTGGATAGGAATGGGCTGAGCTCGGCACGCAGGGCCTTTATCCAGGGAGCTGGACACGGATCGGAGGGTGCTGTTGTAGTGTTTATGTTTAGGATAGTGTCTTGAATGACTCTGTCAGATGGAGTAGAAAATGATGTGAAAGTGTTGGGACCCACTCAAGAAATGACCAAGAGGAGGTTGTGGGATGGAGAAAGGTAGGCTGGCTGGTATGGGGGGCTTAGCAGTGTGGGCAAGCTGATTACTTTTCTTACGCAAGTAATAAGCATATTTTTGTGAGTCTGGGTAGGGTAAGTTCTCTTGAGATGGCTCCTTTGCTAGAGATTTCACAATTTGGAAAAGCTCGTGGGGTTTGTTCAAGGAGCGTTGTAGTCTTTTTGCATGATATTGTTTCATACTTGATGCTACAGATAACCGATGTTTTCCTAATTGTGCTGTGAATGCCTCATGGCTCTCAGCTGTTCTTGATCGTCGTCAGCGTCTCTCAAGTCGTCTGAGTTGAAGGAGCGAATTACGTAGTTCTTGGGAGTACCATGGGCATTCTTTTTCTTATGTGGTGCTTTGTTCGTGGTAGGTGAGTGGATCACGGCATCTAGGCTTGAGTTCCAAGCGGCGACCATGTCATCGAGGCTTTGAAGAGGAGGGTCAAATAGATTCTGTGTCCTCTTTAGAATATCTTCTCTGTTAAAAGGGTGGAAGCGCTTTAAATGTTCTGATATGGGTTTATCTTCAGGTATGGATTTGGAGGAGTTGGTGCAAATTGGAATCCGGAATCTTATCAGGAAGTGATCCGACCAGGGAACCGCACTTATGTTTAGGTGAGACTGGTGCAAATGTGTGAGGGCTGTTTGTGGTGCAAAGATAAGATCAAGTGAGTTGCCTTTTATATGGGTAGGGGTATCAACAAGTTGAACATAGCCTAGATCACTGAGAGCATCAATAAAGGCATTGGTGTGGCTGTCCTGAATGACTGAGAGGTTGAGGTCACCTATTTATTTTATTTATTTATTACATTTGCTTATATACCGCACTATTCGGCATCAGCGCGGTTTACAATATAACAAAACGACCAAGACAACATTCTGTTTGGTTTACAAGGAACAGGAATAACAACTTGGCTAACAGGGTTGAACTATATACAGCGATACTAATTACAACAACAGGGTTGAACTATATACATGAGATAATACATAGCAACAACAGGTTGAGGTGAATACAAGAAATAATAATTACAAGAATCTAAATGAAGTCCAGTAATCGCTTTAAGACGGTATGCACCTGATCTGCAGGAAGGAGTCTGGGAATATAGGAACCCTAGGGAGGAGTGGTTTAAGGTGGGTTACTTAGACTCGGTTGCTGTCTGGGTAGTAATGGAGGAAGAGGTAAAATTTGATTGCCTTCCTGAATTGAGATAGGTCTACAATAGCTCGGATGTCTGGTGGTAGTGCATTCCAGCATTTGGGGGCGTAAAAACTGAAAGCCCTATTTGCTGTTGTGGTGTGGTGTTGTGGTGTCCAGTTTAGAGTATGCGAATTCGTGGTGTTGCAAGCAAGATCAATTATTGTTGCTAAGTCATCTGGAGATGAAGATGGAGTTCTATAGAGCAAGTTAATAGTGATTTGCTTATTTGTAATGGTAACAGAGTCAAGGGTAGAGGTGCTGCTTGAGGCGGCAAGCCGAAATTTGAGGTCGGCTTTCGTTAGGATAAGTACTCCTCCGCCACGACGGTCAGCTCTGTGACAAGAGTGGACTGAGAAATTAGGCGGGACACACTGGTGAAGGATCACGGCGTCAGCGGCTGAAAGCTATGTCTCGGTGACACATAGGATATCAAGGTTATGAGCTGAGAGCATATCAGCTAGTGCTGGCCATTTTTTCCTTATTGATCGTGCATTCATTAGTGCACATTTAAGGTCAGGGGGATGGTGGGACTGTAATCGTCGAGATAGATTTTGCTGCTGAAGGTCCACATAGATAACATGTGGGCCTGGTGTGCGCCGAAGTGTTTCGTATTGATGGTTGGGGGAGTCAGGAAATCTCCAACAAGATCTATGGAGGACTGGTATAGTGTTCTGAGGTGAAGTAAGGGCTAGGGTGTAAAAGGTCAGGGCTATTAAAATGTAGCACATAGCAAGGGTAAGGGGGTATGGGAATACCCAGTGAGATAACATGATGACTAATGTATATAGTAGATCCAGGAATGTTGTTAGCTAGTGAAATGTGCACAGTGTGGTGGTACTGGAAATCTGTTAAGCATTTGTGTAATGAGGCAATATGTACTCAGAATAATTCACAATAAGGTAGTGGTATCTGCACAGAGTGGAGGTAAAGGATATCTGTTAAGAACTGTGTGGTTAGGCAATATTCACATCAGAGTAATTCACAATAAGGTAATGAAATATGCACAGTGTGGTATGTACGGATATCTGCTAGGCAACTGTGTGGTAGGTAATATGAACATCAGAGTAATTCAATAACATAGGCCCAAAAGCCAGATGGCAAGTAGTTTGCAAGCAATTGGTTGAAGAAGAGCATAGATTAATATATACGTTGTATAACTAAATCGTTGGGGTGAGAGTCATGTGGAAGGGTAACAAGATGCTGTGGAGTTGTTACCAACTTGACTGATGGAGATGTGTAGACTGATGGTGGTTCATTCCTTCTCATGGTATTTAGGGAACTGGAGCTCTTCTCTTTTTGCTGAAGACAAAGTGACGGATGTGGAACCACAGTGGCCACGGACCACAGCCTAAGGGCCACGCCAACCTTTTAGCCAAAACCGGCCAATCCCCCAATGGTCTGCATTATCTTCTCTCCTATTTAATATCTACCTTCAACCAGTATGCAAAATTTTCCAAAAACAGAGTTTGCTACTATATTTATGCAAACAACATCATGATATACCTCCCAATCAATACTTTAAAACTTAATCTAGAGAAAATTGCGGCATGCTATCACGAAGTCTCTGAATATCTTGCCTCTAACAACCTGGCAATAAACATTAACAAAACAGAAGCCATATTCATAACAAGAGATAAAGAATTCACCCTACCTCCCCAGATATACCTTGGAACAGCAACAATCACAATAAAAGATCAGATAAAATACCTCGGAGTCGTCATTGATAGGGCCCTAACACTTACTGCACACATCAAATGTGGCACAAGTCATATTCACGAAAACCAAAATGCTCCAGCGACTAAGACCACTCCTTGATCCATCAGACTTTAGAACAGTCATTCAAGCAGTGATCAATCCACACTTAGACTACTGTAATAGCATCCTCCATGGTCTCCCAATGCAAACAATATCGCACCTCCAACTTGCACAGAACACAGCAGCTCGTATAATAATGCATGCTAATAATATGGATCACATCACACCAATTCTTTAGAGCCTCCACTGGCTCCCAATATTTATTTATTTATTTATTTATTTAAAGTCTCTTTTATACCGCGCTATTCAGCATCAGTGCGGTTTACAATAAACAACGAACATACACATTTCCAATAGTACTTTGTGTTTACATATGAACAGGAGAACAACTTGGCTAACAGGGTAACTATATACAATAACAATATATACAATTTACAGGCTGGTCATGTGTTCTTCAATAGCCAGTCAAACCAAATATAAAAACCTGGTGGTTATATTCAAACTACTAAATGACATAACACCATTACACATCACCACATTAATATCAAAAACCCAGAAAACAAGACTGAGTTGCACCCAAAACTCTCTATGCCACTAAGCCTCCCATTAAGCCACCACCGGTGGCATGGGACTTAAACCTGGTTCTTGGTTTGCTCATGAAGCCACCTTTCGAACCCTTAGCTACTACCTCATTGAAATTCCTTTCTTGGAAAGTTATCTTTCTCATTGCAATCACAGCACTTCGCATCAGTGAGTTGCAGGCACTAGTAGCTGGTCCACCTTATACAAGGTTTCATCATGACAAGGTAGTCCTTAGGACTCATCCACACTTTATGCCGAAGGTGGTCTCGCCTTTTCATCTTAACCAAGCGGTCTACCTGCCTGTGTTCTTTCCAAGGCCTCATGCATCAAATGCAGAAAGGAATCTTCATACTTTGGACTGTAAAAGAGCTTTAGCCTTTTACTTGCAAAGAACACAGCAACATAGAAAATCCTCTCAGCTTTTTGTTGCTTTTGATCCTTCTAATTTGGGACTTCCAGGCTCCAAGAGAACACTGTCCAGCTGGATTGCACAGTGTATTTCCTTTGCCTATCAGAGTAAGAATCTTCCTCTGGAGGGCCATGTCACAGCTCACAATATGAGAGCCATGACAGCTTCAATGGCTCATCTGTCGAACTCACCTTTTCAACAAGAAAAAGGATAGTAACACCAGCTGACATAATCTATCTCTGAACAGGAATGAAGTGCTGAAACCCTAAACCGATGTTTTTGATAACATACATATTTTGTATATAGTTCTAATTCTGTTCTTTGTATATAGTTTACAACTGTTAATTGTAAGATTGAACTTTTTGTAGTTTCACATTGTTATCTGTAAAAACAGCATTGCCTTGTTTACTGTTGTTCCATGTAAACCGCAACTGATCAATGGAAGGTGCGGTATATAAAAACTTGCTAATTAAATTAAATTAAAAATCTACACTCTGTGTCTATCGACGACATCTGTCGAGCAGCCACTTGGGCCTCGGTTCATACCTTCACAGCCCATTACTGTTTGGACAAGGACTCCCGCCGGGATGCCTTGTTTGGTCAGGCTGTTCTCCAACACCTGTTCCATACCTAATCAACTCCTACCCGCCGTCCCTGGTTGGATGCCAGAGATCCATGGGGGGAAGTGAAGCCCTTTCTCAGGGACACACAACGTCTTTGGTCTCTCCTTGGCATCTAAAGCTAGGGAGTCCCCATATGTGAAGACTACATTCCTTCTTGTTCCTGGAGATAGCATAGTTACTCACCTGTAATAGGTGATCTCCGGGGACAGCAGGAATTTAGTCTTCACAACCCACCCACCTCCCCTAGGAGTTGTATCTCTCTATCTCTTTCCCTTTCCCTCTCTCTCTCTCTCTCTTTGTCTCAGCATTAAACTCAACTGGAGAGAGGCAGTTGGGAAAGGTGGGAAGGCAGCACGCAGGCGCTGTGGGATGCTCCCAAAAGCTATCTAATTGGACGCTGGGGAGCGTTCCCGCGCAGGCTCCGTCGGTACCGACGATACCCATATGTGAAGACTAAATTCCTGCTGTTCCCAGAGATCACCTGTTACAGGTGAGTAACTATGCTTTATGCACCTAGGAAAGAACAACCTAAACTATGGTTACATGATGCAAGGTTCCACATAAGGAACCATCACCCAGGAAAAAAATTTAGGTGTCATTGTGGGTAACACATTGAAACCCTCTGCCCAGTGTGCAGGGGCAGCCAAGAAAGCAAATAGAATACTAGATATCAGAAGGAAAGGAATGGAGAATAAAACAATGAATATTTAAATGCCTCTGTATCATTCCATGGTGTGACTGCACCTTGAATATGGTGTGCAATTCTGGTCACCGTATCTTAAAAGGGATATAGTGGAATTAGAAAAGGTACGGAGAAGAGCCACCAAAATGGTAAAAGGGATGGAAGGATACCCCTATGAGGAAATGCTAAAAAGGTTAGGGCTCTTAAAACCTGAAAAATAAATGACTGAGGGGGAGGTATGATAGAGTTCTATAAATTAACGAATGGAGTGTAACGGTAAATGTACATCAATTGTTTATGCCGTCAAAATGTAGAAAGACTAGGGGGACATGCAATGAAGCTACAGTGTAACCCATATCAGGCTAATAAGAGAAAATAGTTTTTTTTACTCAACATATAATCAAACTCTGGAATTTAACAGAGGATGTAATAAAAGCTGTTAGTGTAGCTGGGTTTAAAAAAGGTTTGGACAAGTTCCTGGAGGAAAGGTCCATAAACCACTATTAAAGGGGACCCAGGAAATCCACTGCTTGCCCCAATATAAGCATTGTGGAACCTGTGTTTTCTGGGGAAACTGTTAAGTACTAGTGACCCAAATTGGTCACTGTTGGAAACGAGATACTGGGCTTGATGGACCTTAGTCTATTCCAGTATGGCATATCTTGGTTCTTATAGCCATAATGATGAATTTCTGGATATATAAACATTCTGCCTTGCCAAGAACATCTGTCTCCCTGCCTCACTGTTTCTTTAAAGATATGACCTTGGCTTCTCTCCTGCTTAGGCTGCCAGTGAACTACAGGCTTTTCCCATTCTATATACTGTTAACCCTTTCAGAGGGCCCTGGTACCCCATTTAGGTTTTCTCCAAGTACTTCCTCTGATTCTGGACAGACTCACCTGTATATTTAGGGGACTTGGACATGAATACTAAGGAGGAGCTATAAACAGTTCCTGGCACAATTTGTAACTTTAGCCTGGGAGTCAGGGATTTGACAGACTTTTTACAGTAGGCAGACAACACACAGAGAAGCAGTGTACCAAGAATAAGGACTCCAAAGTCCAAGAAGAAATGACCGACAGAATTTCTCGCAGGGTTCTAGACAGTGAATTCCAAAAGGAAGGGAGAGTCAAATAAAGTAAAGAACTCTCATAACTGCTTCTAGGGACAAAAGTGTAGTTTCTAACCTTATCCAGCAAGCCTTTCACTACCTTACCCTTGATGACAAGCAAAGTACGGAAGTGCTCCCCTGCTTTACCACAAATCCATTCCTTCATTTGCTAGGAGTTAGTCTAAGGCATATGGTTTTGAGTTGCATAGGCAGAAACATTATCCATTGCACCTTGAAGCACACTAATTGCTTCTGTAAGGTCTAAAACTGTAAGTTCAGCAACTGCCTGTAAGTGCATAATTTGGGTACCATACTCTCTGGTTGGTACTACAGCTCCAAAGGTAGAAAGCCAAGCAGTACCAGTAAATACTGCATATCAATTTGTTTAGTCAAAGGGCTTATGGAATCTATTAATTGCTGAGCAGCTTTTATTGCCTTATCCCAAAGGTACCTTTCTCTCTTTCTCCTAGAATAGTCTATTGGCGTGTCAGTAAGGTAATATTTTGGTAAGGTAAAAATCTCCATGGGGTTTCTAACTGGACTACATAATGAGTTCCTGACCAATCTTTAGGAAATTCTGATTAAGCAAGATTACCACATACAAAATAATTTCCTCCTAGGGCCACAAATCCATTTCCCCAAATTGTAACAGGATATATTCTGTGTACAATTCTACAGACCCAACTGGATGATAATAATTTCCTCAATCCCTAAAATAGGATATTATCATCCCTGGGTGCGCAACCTAATAGGGGTCAACTTCATTTAGGCATATCTTGGTCTGATCCTGAAACATTCAAAGGGATTGGGTACCCAAAACCATCATACTGCAGTAACTTTTTTTTTTAATTTTTATTTATTGGTTTTATATACTGCACTATTTCACATTCAGTGTGGTTTACAGGGAACAAAACAAGTTACATATAACAAGTTACATAACATGGTGGAATAAGCCTCCCCCCCCCCCCCCCCGATGTCAGCAGGCAGCAGCAGATCTGGAGCCCCCGAAGAGGTGAGCAAGGCAGGGGGTTCCCCACAGCCTGACCCCAGCCTCAGAAGGCCCAATCAGGGGTTGGGCAGCAGGGAACAAGTCATTTTCTGGCAGTGAAAGTGATTGGGGCTCCTGCGTGGAGCTGTGGTGCCATGGCAGTGGGGCACCGTGGCTCCATGCAGGAGCCTGGTTGGGCTAGCTGGGGAAGTGCCTGGATGTCCGGGGTGCCTGAATCGAGGCACATCCTGGACATCAGACCTTATGCCACAATTCTGCTCCTGCAAGTCCATCTACCCCCCCCCCCCCGGGAGCAGAATCGGGTTCATCTTTGGGCCATCCAGATTTCTGGACATCTGGACGGCCTGGACATGTACCTGTGGAATTGGCTTCATACTGTATATAATAACATTTTTATGATTCACATGGATTTTTTTAATGCTTATTTAGCTTAATGTATGAAGGGGATGTTTATATAAAGATCTCTCCATAATCGGTAGTAATACAGACCATTAGAATTCTTTTCATTCTATATTTAAAAGGAAAGCTTTAGAAATACTCAATCATGGGAGCTGCAGACGGCTGTGTGAGTCCCCTGTTGGAAGGACCAGAAGATTGCGGGGTGAAAGTGGTGCAACAGACAGTGGAGCAGCCATTCCCCCAGTGACGACATTGGCTGGGAGAGGTCCCCACAGAGCTTTAAGTCACCGAGGAGGCTTAGTCCATTGGAGGTGCAGATGGCTGTGTGAAGGCATGTTGAGTCCTGTGTCACAGTGACTAGAAGATCGTGGGGTGAAAATGGTGCAGCAGACAGTAAAACAGCCATCCCCCCCAGTGATGACATCAGTTGGGAGAGGTCTCCACAGAGCTTTAAGCTGCCCAAGAGGCCCTTGGGCCGTGATCCAAAGGGGCTTGTCACATCCCTTTGGAGCATGGACAGAGGATTATGAGTAGTGGATGTAAGGTGGCATAATTTTCCAGGTACTATTGCCATTTAAGTGGTATAGTTTTATAATGGGGAAAAGGAAAAGAAAGATTATGCTCAAGACCCCTGACCTCTAGTTAATGGGAAAGGAAGTGGGGCTATTGGATAAAGTATTTGCTGCCAGTACTGTGCCACAGCTCTCTATGGAGGGAGTGTCTTTTAGCCCTTCTGAAAGAATTTCTCTACCTCAACCACAATTGTCCTCTACGGTGTTGGAAATCTCTACTGAATAATTAGTATTTCCCCAGACCCCCAGCCCTCTTCCGAAGACAGTATCGATACTTGATTTGAGACAGTCACGAGTGGTTGTGCCTCAAGATATTTCTTTGAGAGACTTGTGGGTTGCTATTACAAATTTTGACTTTAAATTGTTTGGTACAGTATCCTCTCTCTGTACCTTCTCTCAGGAGACTGTTCAGAAGTTTACAGAATTAGATAATAAGTTGATGAATGTTGATTAAAATGTTTCTAGAATAGAGGGCAGTTAGCCTCGGTGCAACAGGCTAATGTTTTGTTTATACAGGATTCTGTTTCTTTACGCTTCAATTTAGAAACCCTTGAGAATGTCTCTAGGGTTAACAATTTGAGATTTTTGAATTTTCCTTTGACATACCTGTTATCCGCTGAAATTTTGTTAAGTAAATATTTTACAGAAGTACTCTTATTTAAGGAAGATGTCCCAGTTCAGAAGTGTTTTTATTTACCTATTAAGTATCGGCAGGTTGGTGCTGGAGGGGGAGGGGTAGGATATCCTGTCCAGTGTGAGTCAGGACCTGACAAAGATTTAGAAGATTCCACAGATAATATAACCCATCAGGGTACTTGGTCTCTTTCCTGTCCGTACCAGACAAGATTAAGATACTAAAATTGTTGTTCAAGTATAAAGAGGTTCTGTTTTGTGGCAAGAAGCCCCATGTGTTTCCTGATGATTCTAGGAACACAGCTTCACCACAAGCAGTTTCTTGCATTGAAATCTATGGTTTTGGGGATCGATGCAACTTTTTTTCTTGAGTTTTCCATGTGATTGCATTGTTAACTTGCATGGAAATGTACATTATTTCTATGATGTATCTCAATTAGAGAAATGTTTGGTTGATAAAAAGGGGCAAGGGAATATAGGAGTCTGGTGTGATTTTTGCCCTTACTATTGAATTAGGGGAGGGAAATATTATTTTTCTCTTCCCTCTTGTCTTGTTTTCCTTTGGTTTTATTTATTTTTCTTTTTTGTATCCATTTGTTTCTTCCATGATGAGGACTGTTGCTTATGATGTTTTATGTTTTATATGTATTTGATAGTAATTGCTGAGGAGATCTACCCATTGGTGATTTCTTTTTGATGTTGCAAACATGTCTTGTATTACTTGGTTTGTATATTGTAAAAGCTTTAATAAAAAAATGAAATACTTGATCATTAGAGTGATTAGGTGACAGTAGATTGGGTATGCATAGCTCTGGTTAGGTGAGTGGTTATGTTTCATCAGTGAAGCTTTCCAGGAAAAGGTGTCTTCAGTTTTCTTTTGAAGGTTATTAGGTTGTCTATGGCACATAGATTGTCTGGAAGTGCATCCCATAGTGTTGGGGCAAATAGGGAGAAAGCCCTTTTGGAGGTTGTGTGGTGGTTCTAGGAAAGAACAACCCAAACTATGGTTATACACGATGCAAGGTCCCACATTACAAACCACCACCCAGGAAAAAGATTTAGGCGTCATGGATAATACATTGAAACCTTCCGCCCAGTATGCAGCAGCAGCCAAGAAAGCAAATAGAATGTTAGGAATCTTAAGGAAAGGAATGGAGAATAAAACCAAGGATATTATGCCTCTGTAACATTCCAATGGGGTGACTGCACTTTGAATATTGTGTGCAATTCTGGTTGCCATATCTTAAAAAAGATATAGCAGAATTAGAAAAGGTACAGATAAGTGCCACCAAAATGGTAAAGGGAATGAAAGGATACCCCTATGAGGAAAGGCTTAAAAGGTTAGGGCTCTTCAACTTGGAAAAGAGACGGCTGAGAAGAGAGATGATAGAGGTCTATAAATTTAATGAATGGAGTAGAATGGGTAAACAGAGATACTACTACTAATCATTTGTATAGCACTACCAGGTGTACACAGTGCTCTGCATTTAGATGTAAGGAATTGACTGCTTACTCCGAGACAAGCATTGTGGAACCTATGTACATTTTTGGGAACCTGTCAGATACTTGCGACCTGGATTGGCCACTGTTGGAAACAGGATACTGGGTTTGTTGGACCTTTTGTCTGACTCAGTAAGGCATTTGTTCTTATTTTTTAGAAAGTTTATCTGGAATGCTAGAAATGTACGTATTTCTTTGAGTTCCTATAGTCCCTTGATTGGTGCTTTCTGAAAAATATTTGTGAACAATATTTGTTTGAATTCTTTCTTTTTATTGATATGTATCTTTCTTTTGATATATATATAAATAAATAGTGTGTGTGTGTTTATATTTTATGTATGGTATTTTGTATTTATGATTTTCAATAGTTTTAAATAGTGAATACTGCCTTGGACAACTTTTTAACTTTTTTGAATTCTTGTATTGGGAGTTTGGTATGTGTTGTGTTATTTCTAGATCCCGGATGAAGGCTTTTTAGCCAAAACTTAGAGTAAGTTTTTTCTTTTTTTCAATAAAGAATTTTATAATATAAGGTGCTTGGTCTGCCTCTGCTCTTTGTGCTGATTGTGCTAAGAGTAATGCCTGTGCCTTTAAAATCCAGGTTCCAGAACACACTCTGTCCCCTCCCTTGCTATTCCACCTCTCACTGTCCCTTTTAGTCCACTTCTACTCTGGCAAAAAGTAGAAGCCACCAGGTCGGAGGATCAAATCCTGATCCTGTCCTCTCCTATCCCATTTCCCTCCCAGCCTTGGCTAATCCTTAAATCAATGGGTTCTTGAGCCTTCACTCATTTGTGTCCATCCCCTCTACTTAGTGTCCGGTGCCTCTGCAGATTTCCTGAAATGCTGATTGGTTATGGCATCCCTAGGACAGGTTTAGGAAGTTCTGTCCTAGTGATTTTACCTGCTCGTTGGTGCGGTGTAGCATGCTGCTATCTTCATGGCCGTGCTGGATGGACACATTTCTCAGACCCCTGCTTAGTTAGCACTGGTTAACTCTGGATGAGTGTACTGTCCCCTCATTGGCAAGTTTCTAAGCAAGAATGATCTCTAAAACTTCCCTAAAAGACTCTTTCTTAAAATGGACAATAAGTCCTAAGTATAAAGGCTGTCGGAGTGGAGGAGTAGCCTAGTGGTTAGAACACTGGCTTGGTAACCAAGCAACCAGGGTTCAATTCCCACTAGCACTCCTTGTGGCCTTGGGCAAGTCACTTAACCCTCCATTGCCTCCGAAGAAAGGCCTGGCAATCTACTTCTGGTGACACTGCCAAGAAAACCCAGGAGCTTCTGGGTTGCCAGGAGTCAGGACTGACTCAAAGGCACACATTGCATTTGCATAAAGGCTGTCATTCAGCTTGGGAAACTTTTTTTTTTTTTTTAGTTCAGATTTCTTTATTCAAATATAGTGTACGTTTTACTAAACAAAAAAAAATCCAAAAAGTAAAGGTATAAGAATACCATTGGGAGATTACTGGATATAAAACTTTTAATATAAAGGTTGGTGTGACTGCCATACTAGGTTTGTACCACACAACAAAGCAAACATTTAACTAATGAAAACTATTGACGTTTATCTAGGCATTGCCAATCTTAATATTTGGGTTCTTTTGTCTGCTCAGGACTGCTAAATTATATTTGTCAGTAGAACAGAATTCCACCAAAAATAACTTTCTGGAGTGGAATCTTTCTAATTAGGGAGGATTAGTCTCTAATGCAACTGACCAGCATCAAGCAGGCAGGCTTCGGAAACTAACATTCTTAAACAATCCCTAAAGCCTCAGGACTTAAATTACAAATCGCCATCCATGAAGCCATGCATTCATCTTCAGGATACATGCTTCTTGGCTTTGGCCTTTGCCCTCAACAGGTAGCATAGAGAAGAATGCTGCCTGTGGCTTCTCCTAAGAGTGGTCATGGGGGGTTGGGGGGGGGGGGAAGAAGGAACAGATTCCCTGGCCCAGCTGTCCACAAACCTGTCCAGTTGGATTTTTAGGATATCCACAGTGAATATGAATAAGAGAGATTTGCATGCACAGCCTACTTTGCTCTACTGATCTATCTCATGAATATGCATTGCTGATATCATAAAAAGCTGTTTGACTGGAAGGGGGGTTCCATTGGTTACATTTTGGAACCACTGCTTTAGCCTCTTCCTTTGAGCTTATAGTGTGTCCCTCTAACAAGAATGTCAGAACCAATATAAGGCAAAACTCTCCTGCAAAACCTTTGTAAGGGAGAGGGGAAGTTAACTTATCACTCTGATGTTAAATTCTGGTTCTAGAAAACTCTTGGGATCACTGAATGGAAACCAGGAATTATATCACTGTAACACATCCCATAAGGGGACGATTGGCAAATGGTTCAGGCCCTTCCTGTCTACTCTTTCCAACCACATGTCCTCTCCGAGACACATTCTTGATAAGAATTCAGTGGCTCTTGCACCTTCATATACTATAATAGCATGTCTTTCTTAAATATACAGAAATCCATTTTATATGCAATGAAATTTGCAAAAAAATCACTAATTAGTGGCTTTGGTGTGCAGCTTTTATGTGTAAAATAAAATATGCTAATTTTTAATGTTAAAGTAATTTGAGCTATTTTGCTGATATATTTCAATTATTTCATGCATGCAGATTTCATTCAGTGCTGCAAAGATGCATAGATACTAAGGAGTTGATCTTAAGCAAAAGAAACCAAAAAGCCCAATTTTTCTGGTTAAATTTGCAAATCATTCACACAAATCTCTTCAAATTTACAGGCTTCAGACTGATTAAGGACCCCTTTTACTGTTTAGCAATGCTTATATTCTGTTTTTCACCGGGTCAAAGTGGTCTACATCTTTGTACCTGAGGCAATGAAGAGTTGAGTGGCTTGCCCAAGGCCACAGAGTGCCTGTGGGACTAGAAATCCCAGTTCCTCCAGCCCGGAGTTGCTGTCCTCCAGCGGGATTCTAACCCCCAGCCCTCTGGCCCGAGGCAACTTGCTCCACCCACTAGGCCGCTCCTCCCACAAAGTCTGCTGCATGGCTCATTCTATTCCTATGGGCTATGTGGCAGATAACTAGAGCTAAGTGTTAATAAAAGGGCCTTATATCTTCCTCTTTTTAAAAGTGTAAACTGTTTTGAAATATCCCTTTTGGGCTCAAGCACAGTATATCAAGTGCCAAATAAACTCAAAGTTTGGGAGGGAAGAGGATGCTCGAGGTGCGGTTACATGTTCACTTGATAGTAAGCTGGTTGCTGTGTATCTGGTAAAGGCAGAAGTTAACTGAATAAGTGTACTTTTGTGATCACTATAATATCTACAGTTTTCTTTTTTTGTTTTCCAGTGTTTATACCTTTCCCTGTGTTACTGTGTTTGCTGATATGGATGAGGTAAGAGACACGTGAGTGTAGCATATTTTTTATGAATTCTGCATCCAGATCCTAAGATTCCCTTTTATTTATACATATATTTTCAAAAATGTATAGCTTGGACAAGTTTCTGGAGGAAAGGTCCATAAACCAGTATTCAAGAGAGTACCCAGGAAATCCACTGCTTGCCCCAGTATGTCTTGTGGAACCTGTGTATCTTTTTGGGAAACTGCCAGGTACTTGTAACCTGGATTGGCCACTGTTGGACATGGGATACTGGGCTTGATAGACCCAGTATGGCATTTCTTATCTCCTTAAGGATTTTTGACTAGGGCACTGGCTTATTTTGTTCTGTGCATCTGAATTTTACACTGTAGAGTTGGGCAAAATTATTACAATTAGCATACACAATAAGAGGCTTCATTTACCCACAAATGTGATTTATTTAGGGCTGACTCCCAACTATTAGGCAAGACTAAGCCATTGCCTAAAAACATCAATGACCAGAAGCCAATGGCATAAGCATCCCTCCCCAGATACCCTGTCTTATTTCCTTCACTGTCACAAACACTATCACTCTCCTTTTCTCAGCCAAAAAGGATCATTTTTCCAAGCTCATTTCCTCCTCAGCTAACTCGTCTCACCAGTTGTACAGTATCCTTCGCTCTCTTTCCACTCCTCAGGTCCCCTCTACTTCTGGTCCCCCCCCCCTCCCCAATCTAACACTCCCACCTCCGATACATTGGCCTCCCATTTTGCTTCCAAAGTTCTTTCCATTCACCATCTCTTTCCTACTTGTCCCCCTTCTCTCCCCCCTACCAGCCCTCCCCCCTTTCCCCATTGCCCTTGGCCTCCCCAACCGTCCCACCCCTCTCCCATTGTTGGTCCTCCTTTCAACCCATCACCTTACCAGAGTTGACTAAAATTCTTACTGCTGCTCAGAAAACTACCTGCCCATCTGATCCCATCTCTTCACAGTGGCTCTCTGAGTCCTCGCTAGCTTTGTCCCCTCTGATTCTTTTTATCTTCAACACTAGTCTTTTATCTGGCACTTTTCCCTCACACTGGAAACACGCCCTGATTCGACCCCTTCTGAAAAAAGTCTCCCTAGACCCTTCTCTACCCTCAAATTGGCGTCCTATTTCCAATCTTCCTTTTTTTTCCAAACCTTTTGAGCAGCTAGTCTTTTCTCAACTCTCTTCCCATCTCAAAGCTTCCCTGGCTCTTCACTCCCATCAGTCAGGTTTCCGTCCCGGCCACAGCACTGAATCCATCCTTATTTTCTTCCTTAATGAGTTACACGTTGCTCACAATTGGGGTTCTATCTCTATTGCTTTCTCACTCGATCTTTCTGCCACTTTCGACGACGTTGATCACCGTACCCTTATTTCTCGCCTTCATACTATTGGTCTGTCTGGCACAGTTTTCCACTGGTTTCACTCCTTTCTCTTCAAACGGTCTTTCTCGGTTCTTTCCAGCACCGATTCATCTCCTTCCACACCCCTTATCTGTGGTGTCCCCCAGGGTTCCGTTTTAGCTCTGCTACTGTTAAACATCTTCTTGGCCCCTCTCTCCTTACTAATTCAGCAACATGGTATTTCAGTATACTATTACGCTGACGACATCAATCTCCAGGAACAAGCAGGAATGAGTCTTCACATATGGGTACGTCGGTACCGACAGAGTCTGCGTGGGAACGCTTCCCAGCGTCCAATCAAAGAGCTTTTGGAAGCATCCCACCACGCCTGCGTGCTGCCTTCCCGCCTTTCCCAACTGCCTCTCCTCAGTTATTTTCAGACCCTCAAAGTCGGTGTCTAACCTGCTTGGGTCCTGACAAAAGTTTGGTCAGAAGAGATCTTCAACATCGAGGTTCCCTTGATACACGGTTGCCCTCCAACTTCGGGACACCATCCCCTTCTTCTTCCACACAGGTTCAGGTAACCCATAAACAGTCTGTTAAGACTAGCCAGCCCTCGTGTGGTAGGTCTCATGCACAGCATGTAGACTGCTCTGGCCTTGCCCTCGAGCGCCCTCTGGCTTCAAAACCCCGGCGGGAGTCTTCGGTCTCCAAAGCATATAAGGGGTTTCAGGTTGTTCCTGAGGTTCACCCCTCACAGAACATACCTCAGCCATGTCCGGTGGTGGCATCCGCTTCGAGCGGTACCGATACCCCGGCATCGGCACTGGTGTTGGATGAAACACTCCTCACCAGGGATCGTCATCTGGCGTCCTCAGTACCTTCGGGACCGGTGGATACCCTCCAGACTGACTTTCCATTATCGGTACCAGCACCAATACTACCACCAACGTCGGTACCCTCCAGATGTGCCTCGCTTACTTCGATGCCGAGTCTGGAATCGATCTCCAGTCTGGAGGACTGCGTAACGACTCGCCTTGGTACTGGCTCTATGCGGTACCGAAGGCTCGGTTCCGATGATTCGGATACACAACTCTCGGTTCCCCCGAGGCCGATTGAGTTGCCACTGGTTGACCTTCCTTCACCGATATCAGACACGGTACCGAAATTGCTACCGATGTCCTCATTGCCTTCACGATCGGTGCCTTCCAGACTTTGCTTATCAGGCTGTCTGCCCTCAATGCCGAGTTTGGAATTGATCTCTAGTCTGGAAGATTGGGTTCCAATACGTTTTGGTACCGACACCGATCGATACCGGTGGCTCGGTACCGAGGATAGCAACAGGAGATCTTCGGTTACTTCGGTACTGATTGAACTGTCAACGATGACTGCTCCGATGTCTCTGTCGAGCTCGACTCCGACATCGGTACCGGTATTGCCATCGGTACCAGTATCCACAGTAGCATCGTGGCCAACTCCTGCCATGCTCTTTTCAACAGGATCGTTCCCTTCTATACCAAGCTTGGAGTCGATACCTGGCATGGACAATGTGGTAAGGACGGTCGCTGCCCCTGACAGCCAGTACCGGCGACCATCCCTTAAGCATTCCACACTGCACTGTGCAGGGTCTTCTATTCCTATGTATGTGGATGCCTGTCGGTGCTCAGGCTAGTTCTTCAGATCTAACCTGTCCAAGGGAGATTCCTGTTGGGGATCCCTCTTTTCAGAGTTTCCTCCTGGATACAGCAAGATCTCTTGCCATTCCTATCCCAGGACATGATCCTGCACAAGGCTCTCTTTCTACCAAAGCAAAGGAGAGCATAATGCTTCCTTTGCATCATTCCTTGCAGGATCTCCTTCTGGAAATGTGGGAAACACCTTTAAGGCCACCCCCACCTCCCAGGGCAATTGATCTCTTATATCAAGTGCCCCCCTCTGCAGGGTTTCAAAAGACTCAACTTCCTCATCATTCCATAGTAGTGGAATCAGCAATGAGGCGGGTAAAGAGTAAGAAAAAGCACTCTTCTTATCTGCCAGGTCGTGAGTCTAAGACACTAGATGCCTTTGGACGTCAAACCTTCCAGACATCTATGCTTTCTGCAAGAATTCTCTCATATATTTTTTTATATGAGTCTATCTCTGGAGGAGGTCAAAAAGCAATTACATCTTTTGACTCCTTTCTTTCCAGATTCCAAGACTACAGACTATTCCTCATTGCTTAAGCATATTCAGAATATCTCTTGGTTTCTTTCTCGTGCTTCCCTAGACTCACTTTTGAGTCTGTTAGCAGGACTTCTGCTATAGCTATAGGGGCACGGCATAGAGCTTCAGACTTGGACAAATGGGCACAACAAAGGCTGGGACATACTCCTTGCACTGGAGAAAATCTTTTCAACAAGGAGTCTTTACATCAGGTTACTCAGTTGTCCACTGATTTACCTGTTCCTAAGGGTTGTTTTACCCCTTCCTCTGTCCCAGTAGGTAGGAAATGTCCTACCAAACTTTCTTCCCACAGGAGAAGAAGGTTTTATTCATCATTTGCCCATCATATAGATGTTTCCAAACAGGGAAAGCATCATCCTGGTCTGAAGAATCCAACCTCTCACCAGGCTCAGCAAACCCAGCAACCGCAGGGTTTCTGATCAATCATCATTTGATGCTTGTGACCCTTGGGGTTAGAATCTACAGTTACTTCTTCTTAATAGAAGCACTCCACTGCTGTCATTCTAAATCCTAAACATGGATCTTCCCAAAGACATCCATTCTTTCTATGTTCTCTGAGCTGTCAGGATGTTCATGCTTCTTGATCACAGGGTTCTCCTCTTCTTCCTGCTAAGGAAAGAGGTCTAACCACTCTCAAACGATAGTTTTCTGTGACAGCATGTCTTCTTCCTTTCTATAGACTTACTTTTTTGTAAGTCTTCAGCTCTATTCTTTTTCCCTCTTACCAAGGTTTTTCCTCTGTAAGAGCGGTATTCCTTCACTGGAGGGTTTTTTCTTCAGCCTCTCTAGTTTTACTGCTTTTCCAGTGCGGAGTTCTCTTCTCTGAGTTGACTCCTCTTCTTCAATCTTGCCTTGCAGCAGTTCATCAGACATGTCCAGAGTTTTCTACTCTTGTCTGTTCTTTCCGTTTTTAAACAGTACCATTCTTTCTGCTGTCTGGCAAGCATCTGCCAATGCAGGAGCCTTAATGTTTGGACCACTGGTTCTTGTCCATCAGCAACCAGATTTGTCCTCCACTAACATTCTGTCTGGTCTTAGTAGTGGCTCCAAGTCAGTGCTGTCATTTGTCTTGGAAATTATTTCACTACAAGCTTGTTGGATTGTCTTCTCTTTCTGCCATCTCCATTCCCCTGGGTTTGGCAGCATAGTTGACATAGGTACTGGCTCTCCTCCAGCCAGTTCTCTCCTCATTCTCTTGCATCATGCTCTCTGCAATTCTACAGAGAAGCTCTCCACTATGGGCCCTTGCTAGAGAGCATGGGGGGCTTTTTCTCCAACAGCTATACTAGATGGTTGAAAAAGGCTTTTTCAGTCATGTCGCCCATGTCTAGAAAAGTTCTTTTCTTTTTAATATAAAGGACATAGGCCTCCTCTTATGTGCAAACTTAAGGAGTTGCTAATTCCCTGCTTGGTCCATAGTATTTCCAGTTGGGAATATGTTTTCTCCTTCCAGCTCGTCCTCATGGTAAGAACGCATGATACCTTTTTGCCCTTAAGCAGGTCAGCATGGTATCTCATTTTTATGCGTCTTCTGTTCACTTACCATGCTAGAGTTCTGGAATACTTGGGACTTGCTGGCTGCAGACTGGATATCATCCTCTGTTTTTCACGTAACCATCCTGGTTATTCCACTACCTAGCATCCCTGTAGCTCATAACCAGTGAGAATTGATTCTCTATATATCTTCTCAAGTAGGTTCCACCTTCTTGTTAGATGAATCTTTCCTCTCCACATTTTCCTATGTGAATACCATTTTTGTGGACATATCTGTCTGCTTCATTGCAGACTCCCATATATATATATTCATACCTGTAGCATACATCTTACAGATGTCTGTCTATCATTTGTGTGTATTTTATGCCCTTCATATCTCACTATAGATTTTTTACTATCGGTAGATATGTGTTCTGCATTTATCTACCTGACTGTCCAGGCTCATATAGCTATATGATTCTGACAGATGGGCTTTACCCATTCTTATGCTATCCAGCATGTTTTTGGGGTTCCACAACCACTTTGGGGGTAGTTAACAACTTTCACCATAACCTTACGGTTTAAATACCTCTGAAGCTCTCCATGTCCCAATATCTCTCCTAGCTGACTCCAGTTAGGAGAGACATTGCGGATCTTCAGCTAATCACAGGCTCTAACGCCTCCAGCGTTTGTCCTTTCTTTTGGGATACAAGGGGTTCCCATACCTTTTCTCCCCAGAAGGACTATGCCTGTTTTGTCCAAATCGGTTAACCTTTCTCTTTTGTTTCTAAGAGTGAGCCACTCTGCTGCCAAAAGAGTTCGGTTTTTGTCATAAAGCCTTCTGCTGAAGGCCCACCGTTTTTGTACTACCCCAGTTTTTCCTACTGGGGTTACCTGTTACCTTTCAGGATTCTGACCTCCACTGTTTTTCCCTACAGGTTTATTACCTCCACTTACAGTGAGGTCGTCTTGAGGTTCCCAGTAGATCCCATGAACCTCTATACTTCTATGAAATCCTGTCAGGGGAGGTCCATATTGCAATATTCTTTGCAATATCATTGCTGACAATTCTCATCCACACATGGACTCCCTGTCTGCAGTCCTATGCTGGGTTAGCTGTTCCACAGCATCTTTCTTTCTTCAACTCCTACCCTCCATCCTCAGGATGCCTGGTGGTCTTGGGTATAGCATGTCCAACCTATGACATGCTAGGACTCCAGGCATCTCAGCTTGGGAGTCCCTATATGTGAAGACTCATTCCTGCTTGTTCCTGGAGATAGCACAGTTACTTACCTGTAACAGGTGATCTCTGGGAACAGCAGGAATAAGTCTTCACAACCTCCCCACCTCCCCAGGAGTTGTATCTCTATCTATCTTTCCTTTCCTCTCTCTCTCTCTTTGTCTCAGCTTTAAAACTTAACTGAGGAGAGGCAGTTGGGAAAGGCGGGAAGGCAGCACGCAGGCATGGTGGGATGCTTCCAAAAGCTCTTTGATTGGACGCTGGGAAGCGTTCCCGCGCAGACTCCGTCGGTACCGACGTACCCATATGTGAAGACTTATTCCTGCTGTTCCCAGAGATCACCTGTTACAGGTAAGTAACTGTGCTTTCTCCTCCATCATACTGATTCCATCACTCCTGATCTTGGTCCACTTAACATCTGTCTCTGCTATGGCTTCCTGGTTTTCCGATAATTTCTTACACGTTAACTTGTCAAAAACCTCAACTATCTGGTTCATTGCTGGTAAACCTGCCCCCTCTCTTGCTCCACTTCTATCAATTGCACCTATCCCTATGTTCACTTCACTATGATATCTTGGTGTTACTCTTGATTCTGCCCTGACCTTCAAAGATCACATTTCTTCTGCCATTCAGCATTCTTTCTACACTCTGACAGCTTCGTGCGGTTCGTCCTTTCCTCTCCCCATCTTCCCTGATTACACTGCTTCTCTCACTTGTCGTTTCACGTTTAGATTATTGTATTGCGTCCTTGGCTGGTCTTCCCCTTACCCAACTGCATAGGCTTCAATTGATATACAACACTGCTGCCCATATTCTCACCCACGCTACACGGTTTGATCATGTCACACCCCCCCCCCCCCCCTTTTCATTCGTTTGCACTGGCTTCCTATTCCTTTTCGGATTCAATACAAGATTCTTATTTTTGTACACAAAGCACTCCACACTGGTACTCCACTTTACCTTTCTGATCTAGTTCACTTTCGCTACCCCCCCCCCCCGAATCCTCAGATCAATTCACGCCAATCGATTATTTCTTCCTTCCCCTTCCCAGGCTCATTTGGAATCTACATGCTCTTCGGCTGTTTTCTTCCTTGGTCCCCGCTTATGGAATTCTCTACCCATCTGCACTTCATCTTGAGCTTTCTTTTCCCACTTTTAAAGCTAGACTCAAAACCCATCTTTTTTGCTCGGCTTTCGATCTCATGTCCCTTCCATCTCCTCTTCCCCCCCCCCCCTCCCCGATGATGTCTAGTTGTTTTTCTTCTCGTTTCTGGGCTATCTTCCCTTCCTTCTTCCTTTCACTGTCTCTTTCCTGTCTGTAATATGGCATTCCTTTCCTCCTTTCTCAGCAGTACCTCTGGTTTTTTGTAAACTGCCATATGCCTATGCTTTTGGCGGTATATTAAGTTTTTAAATAAAGATAAATAGTCTTGACAGCCCCACTAACTCAAAGAATGAACTGCGCGTATTTTTCCTTGCACACACGCACACACACACACACATATATATATATATATATATATATATATATATATATATATATATATATATACACAAAGCAAAGTTTAATATTTAAACTGCTGCCCGGTTATTCATTTTTACAGGATTACTGTGGGAGAGGTGGTGTTGGGATGATCATGGTTGATGAGTTTAATTATTTAAATCGAGGGAGAGGGGTGCGTGTGTAAGACTGAAGGTTCGCCTAGGATACCCAATGTCCTTGTCCTGGCCCTGGATTTATTGTAATACTGTGAACTCATTATACTAGGGTGGGAGAGACAGACTTTTAAACAAATTGGGGTGTGGGCATTTTTAGTCTGATTTTAGGGAGTTTCGTAGCTTTGATTACTGGATCATAATGCAAAGATCGCTTCAGATCTCTTCCTCCTACACTACTCCCAGGCTAGTGATAAACCACAATCAGACATACCCAACCACCAGGACAGTGCCCCTTGCACACCCACATCACACTGATCCAACGCCACTAGCACAACTGTATAACCTGTAAATAGCAACATGTATATAGCTATCTATTCTCGTAAATAGTTGCTAAGCAACTCTGGTCAATACTGTAGTTATGACTTGAGTGCCCAGCCTGTATATAGTTACCCACGTTAGTCCCATGTTACACTACTTGTTCATTGTAATGTACAGTGCAGGTTTCCACAGCACTGTACAGGTTATTGTTTGCCTGTAAACTGCACTGATTTTAAAGAGTGCGGTATAGAAAAGATATTAAATACATAAAATAAAATAAAGGAGAGGGAGACAAAGCAGAAAATAGAAAGGAGATCCTAGAGAGAACTTAAGAAAAGAGATCAAGACCACTAGAAAAATTAAAAAAAAATCAAACAATCAAGATTATTAACTTGAATATTTCAGTTTAGGGAATGTGTAGTTTTTATGCCTTTATATTTTGCTCAGGAGAAATATGCATTTCCTTTTCTCTTTCTTCAGTGTTGTACTGTATAATATGCTTCTCTTTCTAATGTGCAGTCGCTTATTCTGTATTTGGTGAAGGTCTATCTGTGCTCTGCTTGTGAAGTGTTCTGCTTGCATATAGTTTCTGTGTGGGGATCTGTAGCAGCTGTCCAGCTTATGTTTTCCTGATAGGAGGTATTGGGTAGTTTAGTGTCCGATGGTGGGTATTGAGTAGTTTAGTGTCTGATGTAATTTACAGTGTTGATGTTTCCTTGCCTAGGTTTTTTGCTGTTTGGATACTGGGAGTTAGTGCTGGTATGGTATAATATAATTCTGTGTGTCCTTTTTTGCAGGGATTTGTTAGTTCACAGAGGGGTATTTTAAAAGCCCTGTCTGAGTTGGATGTCTGAAAATGGGTACTTACATATGAATATAAGAGTTGCCATACTGGGCCAGAACAAATGTCCATTGAGCCCAGTATCCTGTTTACAACAGTGGCCAATCCAGGTCACAAGTATAGTATTTTCTCAGATTAGTCTTAAATGTGTGAACATGTAGTTTCATTGCATTTCCCCTAGTCTTTCTACTCTGTGAAGGCGTAAACAACCAATCTACCTTATCCAATCTACACTCCACTCATTATTTTATAAATCACTAACATATCTCCCCTCAACTTTCTCTTTTCCAAGCTTGAGTCATAACCTTTTAAGCCTTTCCTCATAGGGGTATTCTTCCATCCCCTTCATCGTTTTGGATGCTCTTTGTGCCTTTTCTAATTCCGCTCTATCTTTTATTAGATATGAAAACCAGAACTACACTCAATATTCAAGGTGTGGTCACACCATGGAGCAATACAGAGGCATTACAATATCCTTGGCTTTATTCTCCATTCTTTTCCAAAGGATTCCTAGTATTCTATTTGCTTTCTTGGCTGCTGTTGCACACTGAGCAGAGGGTTTCAACACATCTTTTTCCTGGGTAGTGATTCCTAATGTAGAACCTTGCATTGTGTAATTATAATAGTGAGTTATTCTTCTCTAAGTAAATAACTTTACACTTGTCCACATTAAATTTCACTTGCCGTTTGGATGCCCAGTCTCCCAAATTCTCAATGCAATTTTCCACAATCCTTTTATGATTTAACAACATTGAATAATTTTGTGTCATCTGCAAATTTGATCATCTAACTCATTTTGCCCAATGCATAGAAACGTAGAAACATGTCAGCAGAAAAAGACTATCTGGTCTGCCCTTCCATATGAAATACCATAGTCCCTTTTTTCCCTTTAGAGTTCTTCTGTGTTTGTCCCATGCTTTCTTGAATTCTGATACTGATACTCTAATTCCACTGGGAGACTATTCCACACCTCTACCATTCTTTCTGTAAAGAAATATTTCAGCATATTACTCCTGAGTCTATCCCCTTTCACCCTCATCCTATGCCCCCTCATTGCAGAGCTTACTTTCAATCGAAAGAGACTCTCCTCTTCTGCATTTATGACTTGGAGGTATTTAAACGTCTCTTGTATTGCCTCTATCCTGCCTTTCCTCTAACGTATACATATTAAGATCTTTAAGTCTATCCCTATATGCTTTATAACAAAGACCAATGACCATTTTAGTAGCCATCCTTGGCACAAACTTTGTTTAAATCCTTTTGAAAGTGTGGTCTCTAGAATTGCACACAGTACTTCAAAGGAGTTTGCACCAGAGACTTATACAGAAGCACTATCGCCTCCTTTTTTCGGTTGGCCATTCCTCTCCCTACGCATCTAAGCATCCTTCCGGCTTTCACTGTCACCTTTTCTACCTATTTAGCCACTTTAAGATCATCAAAAACAATCATGCCCAGGTCCCCCTCTTCTTTTGTGGACAGAAGTACTTCACCCCCTACACCCCCTTGAATTTTTGCAACCCAAATGCATGACCCTGCATTTTTTAGCATTATATCTCAGCTGCCAAATTCTTGAGTATTCTTCAAGCTTAGCTAGATCCTTCCTAATGTTATCTACTCCTTCCTGGGTGTCTATTGCAGATTTTGGTATCGCCCGCAAAGTGTCAAACCTTATCTGACAGCCCTTCCTCAATATCACTAACAAAGATGTTAAAAAGAATCGGACCAAGAACACATCCCTGTGGCACACCATTGGAAGCATCCTTCTCAGGGTGAAATCATTTTTCTGTACACTGTTGCTTTCCACTCAACCATTTTTTAATCCAGTCACTTGTTTTAGGTGCTCAATTTATAAGTGGCCTGTGCAGAACATTGTCAAAGGCTTTACTGAAATCAAAGTACATCACATCTAGAGCTCTCTCTCGGTCCAACTCTCTGGTCACCCAGTCAAAGAAGTCAATAAGATTTGTCAGATAAGACCTACCTCTGGGTAAGCCCATGCTGCCTCGGATTCTGCAATCCATTGGACTCAGAAACCTCACTATGCTCTGTTTTTTGCATTAATTTACTCACCTTCGATGTCAGACTAACCAGCCTGTAGTTCTCAACCTCATCTTTACTTCTGCCTTTATATAAAGGGACCACATGTGCCTTTTTCCAGTCCTTGGGGGATCACTCCTGACCCTAAGAAGTATTGAAAAGGTCAGTCGTTGGATCCCCTAGAACCGTCCCTATGTATGTTCAATATTCTTGGATTTTGAAGATCATTCAAGATCACCTTCACTTCTGCTCTGAATTCAAAAAAGCAAGTAACTGAATTCAAAAAAGCATGGGACAAACACAGAGGGTCTCTAAAGGTAAAAAGGGGACTGTTGTAGTTGTTGATATGGACGGACAGACTAGAATAGGCCATGTGGTCTTTTTCTGTCATATTTCTATATTTCTATGCTCTCATTTGTGGGTGTTTTCTCAGGTCCTGCTCCTGGCCCTTCCTCTGTGAACATAGAACAAAAATATTTGTTAAGCAATTTCACTTTATCCTCCTCAGCTTCTGCGTATTTCTCCCCTTTCCCTTGAGTATGTCAGTACCACTTTTGCACTTCCTCCTCTTGCTAACACACGTGAAAAATATCTTGTCCCCCCATTTTATTGCATTGGCTATCTCTTCATTTTGTTTCATTGGTTTCCTGACATCTCCAGGAACAAGCAGGAATGTAGTCTTCACATATGGGTATCGTCAGTACCGACGGAGCCCGCGTGGGAACGCTCCCTAGCGTCCAAACGGAAAGCTTTTGGGAGGATCCCACAGCGCATGCGTGCTGCCTTCCCGCCTCTGTACCTCTCTCACTTCAGTTCTTCGTTTTCCGCGGAGCTGACAGGACACGGTAGCCTGTCACAGCAGAAAATCTACGTTTATTTCTTATTTTTTGTGATTACGTCTGCCTTCATTCGACGCCTACCAGTACCGCCGGTTCTCTTCTTTCTTTAAAAAACAAAACAAAACACATATTTTTCTTCAGGGACCTTTTCTTGTTTCTGGTGCTAGGTGCCTTTATGGGCACTAGGCCCATTTTTCTTCAAGCATGGAGAAAACCAGCCAGTGGTTTCAAAAAATGCTTAAAATTTGCGGTACCATCTCCGTCAACGACACCCATGATTGGTGTCTAAAATGTTTGGGTCCTGAACATTGTCCAACGGAGTGTGTCTCCTGCATGAGGATGACCAACAGGGGCTGGCAGAATAGAGCTGCAAAACTCGGTACCCTTTTTGCCTCCGACATGATGTCAGTTGCATCGATGCCTTCCAGGGCTTCATCTTCCTCCCATGGATCTCAGGTAACCAAAAGTAAAACTAGCCGGTCCTCGAAGGCAAAATCTCCTTCAAAGTATCGAGATGCCTCTGGCGTTTCCCTCGGACACTTCACTGGCAAAACAGCCCCGGCGGGAGTCTTCGAGCTCCAAAGCATTAACGGGGCTCCAGGATGTTCCAGAGGCCTCAAACTCTGCGGAACTACTGGTGCCATGCTCTGGGGTCGTGGCCGCATCCACTGGTATTGGCACCCAGGCATCGGCAGGAGCGATGGATCACAGAATCCTTGCTATCGAACGCAGTCTAGCGGCCCTCTTAGCAGTCTCGGTACTGCTAAGACCGCAACAGATTGTTCCACAGGCATCGGTACCGACATCGGTACCGGCACCTGCTTCGACAGGATTGCTTCCCCCCCCATGCCGATGTCCGGTATCGGGGATCAGGAACTGAGATACTTCGGTACCGACTTTGAGCGGTACCGATAGCATGCGTCACAGGAGCACCTAGTGCTTGAGTCTTCCGATTCAAATGACTCTGATTCTACCGGTACCAGAGTGAATCTATTAGAAGATTCAACTCCCTCTCCTCAATGCAGGATGTCTCCTTTAGAAGATATGTCTTTCCAGGACTTCATACGTGATTTAGCAAAAGGCCTTGCAATCACTGTGATTCCAGAAAAAGAACCTAGGGCAGAGGAATTAAGAATTCTACAATACTCTATGGCTCCCAAGGAGGCAGCTATGCTTCCCTTTCACCAGATCTTACATGATCTGATGTTGAGAATGTGGGAGATTCCTTTTAACAATATCTTCACATTCCTGATGCCTGGACACTGTACCGAGTGCCAAGTTGTCCTGCTTTTCAAAAAACTCAGTTACCACACCATTCAATGGTAGTGGAATCAGCCATGCGAAGAATCAAGAGTGCAAAAACACACTCTTCTAATCCTCCAGGCCGTGAATCCAGGACACTCGATGCCTTTGGCCGTCGATGTTTTCAATCCTGCATGCTGGGAGCCAGGATCAGTTCCTACATTCTGTATATGGGAATGTTCCTGGAAGAAGTCACAAAAGACTTGGAGCTCATTAGTCCTTCTGTCTCAGAGGAAAAAAGAGCAGACTACCTTATTCTGGTCAAACATGCCCAGAATGTGTCTAAATTTATGAACCGTGCTGCCTTTGATTGTTTTGAATGTTTTAGCAGAACCTCTGCTATATCCATAGGAGCACGACGTATTGCTTGGCTTCAAGCATCAGATTTGGAACAATGGGTGCAAGAAAAACTGGGAAACATTCCTTGCACAGGAGAAAACCTCTTTGGTAAGGACTGGCAAGACAAGGCTAATCAGCTTGAATCTGACAATACTACTTTGAACAGATTGTCAAAGGCTACAGCCAACTCAGCAAAAAATAAAACATTCAAGAAACCTTTTTTCAGTAAGAAAAAGAAGTCTTACCAATCTTACACCCATCAAACTCGCTGTCCACTTCATGTTTCCCAAAAGGGACAACAGAACAGACAGCAGAGAAAACCACAAGCTCAAAAAGCTCTACCGGCTCAACAGACCCAGCCCCCTCAGGGTCTTTGACTTCCGCCTGGAGAACTTAGTTATTCTGCCCCTAAAAGGCCCAAAACCCTTAACCATTCCAGGCAGACTATGCCATTTTGTCAAAAGATGGCAACAAATAACATCAGAAAATTGGACTCTGTCCATTGTAAGATTGGGATACAAGCTTCATTTCCTCAACTTGCCCCCACCTACAATTCTGAGATGGTTCAGTTCTCAGGGCCCTGCCACCGACCTCTTGTGGCAGGAGGTCGCGTCACTTCTGGCTCAAGGAGCAATAGAAGAAGTACCCATATCCCAACAAGGGACAGGGTTCTACTCCCCCTGTTTTCTTATTCCAAAGAAGACAGGGGACACAGGCCTATACTAGACCTCAGAGAATTAAACAAGTATTTGTTCTGAGAAATGTTCAAGATCTGCCTTGGAACACTTTTACCATACCTTCAAAGTCAAGATTGGCTATGTTCTCTAGATCTAACAGATGCGTACACGCATATTCTCATCCACTCAGATCACAGGAAGTTCCTTCGATTCTTGATCCAAGGAAGACACTTCCAGTACAGAGTTCTTCCTTTTGGACTTGCCTCTGCTTCGAGAGTCTTCACAAAATGCATGGCAGTGGTAGCAGCATTTATGAGGACTCTGGGAATATTCGTCCTCCCTTAGACGATTGGCTTATTCGAGCATCGACAGCTCCAGAGGCCAGCTTTGCTCGCTCTCGAGCAATGACAATTCTTCAATACTTGGGGTTGGTCATAAATCTCCCAAAATTTCATCTCACCCCCTCTCAATCTCTAGAATTCATAGGGGCTCGTCTAGACACATGGCAGTCAAAGGCTTTCCTGCCCCAGCCACGCTGTCTACGTATAATACAGCTGGCATCTCAAGCATCTATGAAGGTATTCCTTACTCCTTGGGAGATGCTTCAACTGCTGGGACACATGGCATCCACTGTCCATGTGGTTCCCTATGCTCGCCTGCACATGCGAGCAGCCCAGTGGACCCTTTCCTCTCAGTGGTCACAAGCCTTGGGTCGACTAACAGACAAAATCAGAACTACCACATGTCTGATTTCATCCCTGCAATGGTGGCAATCCCTGGAAAACCTCCATCTAGGCTCTCCTTTCCAGCAACCTCTATGCCAAACCACTCTGACGACAGATGCGTCCAAGATGGGTGGGGGGGCCCACTTGCACGATCTCTCCGTTCAGGGTCTTTGGATCTCACAGGAGGTTTCCCTTCACATAAACCACCTCGAGCTGAGAGCCATTTTCAATGATGTTCAAGTCTTTCAGGGCCATATCAGCAACAAAACAGTTCTGGTCCAAACTGACAATCAGGTAGCTATGTTCTATGTGAACAAGCAAGGCGGAACAGGCTCTCTGTCACTATGCAATGAAGCTTTGCGACTATGGGCCCTCCCCAGAGAGTTACAAATTCACCTACTTGCGGTATACCTTCCGGGCATTCAAACCTGGGCATACAAACTCAGTCAAATACTGCTGCCACACAAGTGGTCCCTCCACTCATACCAGCTTGCTCGAGTGTTTAGAATCTGGGGAACACCAGATATAGACCTCTTTGCAAGTCCACAGAATGCCAAACTTCCCCGATTCTGTTCCAGAATTCTGGCTCAAAACTGTCAGGCAAGAGATGTTTTCCTATTCCACTGGGGACAGGACTTTCTCTATGCCTTCCCACCCATTCCCCAGAGGTCGTATGATACTCATAGCCCCACATTGGCCATGGCAGACGCAGTATCCTCTTCTTCTGCGTCTCTCTAAAACCACTCCTCTGGAGTTGGGGAATGCTCCGGATCTCCTGTCGCAGGAGGACGGATCTTTACTGCATCACAATCCCGTCCCTACATCTCAGAGCCTGGTTACTGAAAACCTAGAATTCCAAGATGTTAACCTTTCTCAGCAAGTAAAGGATATTCTCCTGGCTTCCAGAAAACCTTCCACAAGACGTTCCTACACTTTCAAGTGGAAAAGGTTCTCTATCTGGTGTTCACAAAAGGGCCTTAACCCCCTTTTACTACCTGTAGAGTTGCTATTAGAGTATCTTCTACAATTATGGTTCAGAAGAATGTATCCTTGAAGGATACTACCAAAAGCAGAGAGGTTCCAAAAAGAGTAAAGTAGCTCAAATGCCCTTGAGTTTGGAGCAGACAGAGCTTAAAGATTCCAAATTACCCATGCCTACCAATAGCCAGATTAATATGAATAAATTAGTCTCTAAAATGCTTGTATGCAAATGCTAGAAGTCTAAAAAATAAGATGGGAGAGTTAGAATATATAGCACTAAATGAAAGGTTAGATATGATTGGAATATCAGAGACCTGGTGGAAGGAGGACAACCTGTGGGACAGATACCTGGGTACAAACTATATCGCAATGATAGAGCTGATAAAATTGGTGAGGGGTTGCTCTCTATGTTAGAGAGGGCATTGAGTCAGAAAGGATTAAAGTTTTACAGGAAACAAAATCTGCTGTAGAATCTATATGGATTGAAATTCCATGTAAAAGCGGGAAGGCAATGGCAGTGGGGGTGTACTATCGAGCGCCTGGCCAGAATGACCAAATGGATGATGAAATGCTCAAAGAAATCAAGGAAGCTAACAAAAGTTACAGTGCAATAATAATAATGGGTGATTTCAACTACCCCAGTATCGACTGGGTCAGTGTCACGTCAGGACATGCTAGGGAGATAAAGTTCCTAGATGAAATGACTGCTTCTTGGGGCAGCTGGTTCATGATCCAACCAGAGGGGAAGCCATATTAGACCTAATCCTTAGTGGAACACCAGATCTAGTGCAAGAGATAAGGGTGTTGGGGCCACTTGGCAATCGTGATCATAGCATGATCGCCTTTGATTTAATTAGTGGAGGAGGGATAGTAAGGAAATCCACAGTACTACCTTTTAACTTTCGAAAGGGAGACTATGATAAAATGAGGAAAACAGTTAAGAAAAAACTAAAAGGAGCAGTTGCAAAGGTTAAAGGCGTACATCAGGCTTGGCTGTTGTTGAAAAATACTATCTTGGAAGCCCAGACCAGCTGTATTCCACGCTTTAAGAAAAGTGGAAGGAAGTCCAAAAAACTGCCAGCATGGTTTAAAGGTGAGGTCAGAGAGCCTGTTGTTGCCAAAAAAGCATCTTTCAGGAAATGGAAAAAAGAGCCAAACGGCGAAACCTGGAAACAGCACAAGCACTGGCAAGTCAAATGCAAGGCATTGATAAGGCAGGCAAAGGGAGAATTTGAGAAGCTTGCTGCGGAAGCAAAAACGCGAAGTAAAGACCTTTTCAAGTACATTCGTAGCAAAAAACCTGTGAGTCAGTCAGTTGGTCCATTAGATGATAAAGGGGTTAAAGGAGCACTAAGAGGCGACAAGGCGATAGCGGAGAGACTGAATGAATTCTTTGCTTCAGTCTTTACTGAGGAAGATGTAGGGATGTTACCCATGACTAAAGTGGTATTTAAAGGTGCGGAAGAATTGAAGGAAATATCGATACATCGGGAAGATGTATTACAACTATTAGATATGCCGAAGAGTAGCAAATCACCTGGGCCGCATGGTATACATCCAAGGGTGTTGAAAGAACTGAAATACGAGATTGCAGACCTGCTATTAGTAATCTGTGAACTATCATTAAAATCATCTCTAATACCTGAAGATTGGAGGATCGCCAATGTAACAACACCAATTTTTAAAAAGGGTTCCAGGGGTGATCCGGGAAACTACAGACCGGTGAGCCTGACATCAGTACCAGGAAAAATGGTAGAAACCATCATAAAGAATAAAATTACTCAGCATGTAGATAGTCATGACCTAATGGGAGACAGCCAACATGGCTTTAGACAAGGAAGATCTTGTCTTACTAATCTGTTATGTTTTTTTGAAGGAGTGAATAATCAGGTGGACAAAGGTGAGTCGGTTGATATTGTGTATCTGGACTTTCAGAAAGCCTTTGACAAGGTCCCTCATGAGAGACTTTTGGCAAAACTAAAGAGTCATGGGATAGGAGGCAGTGTACTATTGTGGATCAGGAACTGGTTAAAAGATAAAAAGCAGAGGGTAGGGTTAAATGGCCAATTTTCCCAATGGAGAAAGGTGAATAGTGGTGTACCCCAGGGATCTGTGCTGGGTCCGCTGCTTTTTGACATATTCATAAATGACCTGGAAAGTGGAATAACGAGTGAGGTTATCAAATTTGCGGATGACACAAAACTATTTAAAGTTGTTAAAACCCAAGAGGATTGTGGAAAATTGCAAGAGGATCTTGATAAATTGGAAGACTGGGCATCAAAATGGCAGATGAAATTTAATGTGGACAAGTGCAAGGTTATGCACCTAGGGAAGAACAACCCAAACTATGGTTACACGATGCAAGGTTCCACATTAGGAACCACCACCCAGGAAAAAGATTTAGGCGTCATTGTGGATACCATGTTAAAACCCTCGGCCCAGTGTGCAGCAGCGGCCAAGAGAGCAAATAGAATGCTAGGTATGATAAGGAAAGGAATGGAAAATAAAACAAAAGATATTATAATGCCTCTATATCGTTCCATGGTGAGACCGCACCTTGAATATTGTGTGCAATTCTGGTCGCCGTATCTTAAAAAGGATATAGCGATTTTAGAAAAGGTTCAGAGAAGAGCCACCAAAATGGTAAAGGGGATGGAAGGATACTCCTGTGAAGAAAGGCTAAAAAGGTTAGGGCTCTTTAACCTGGAAAAGAGACGGCTGAGGGGAGATATGATAGAAGTCTATAAATTAATGAACGGAGTGGAACGGGTAAACGTAGATCGATTGTTTATCTTATCAGAATATAGAAAGACTAGGGGACATGCTATGAAGCTAGCTACAGGGTAAACTATTTAAGACTAATAAAAGAAAATATTTTGTCACTTAACGTGTAATCAAACTCTGGAATTTGTTACCGGAGGATGTAGGTAAAGGCTGTTAGTGTAGCTGGGTTTAAAAAAGGTTTGGACAAGTTCCTGGAGGAAAGGTCCATAAACCATTATTAAGAAGGGACCCAGGATATCAATGTTTGAACCAATACAAGCATTGTGGAACCTGTGTCCCTTGGGGAAACTTCTAGGTACATATGACCTAGATTGGCCACTGTTGGAAACAGAATACTGGGCTTGATGGACCTTGGTCTGACCCAGTATGGCATATCTTATGTTCTTATGTTATCAACTTCTGGTCTGAAGACCAGTTCAGTTAGAATCCATCTTAGGGCTATTGCTACTTTTCAAAAACCTTTTGATGGACAACCTATTTCCTCTCATCCACTTATATCAAGATTTATGAGAGGCCTACTTTTAACAAAACCTCCCATCAAACCACCACCAGTGGCATGGGATCTAAATCTTGTTCTTGGTCAGCTTATGAAACCGCCCTTTGAACCTTTAGCCACTTCAGACCTAAAGTTTCTTTCATGGAAAGTTATTTTCCTAATTGCCATCACTTCTGCAAGACACATTAGTGAACTACAGGCCATTAGTAGCTGACCCTCCTTATACAAGGTTTCACAATGATAAAGTAGTCCTCAGAACTCATCCTCACTTTCTGCCAAAGGTGATATCACCTTTTCATTTAAACCAGTCTGTTTATCTTCCTATATTCTTCCCTAGGCCTCATGCCTCCAGTGCAGAAAAAAATCTTCACACATTGGATTGTAAAAGAGCCTTGGCTTTTTATCTCCAAAGAACTAAACCACATAGAAAATCTTCTCAGCTTTTGTGGCTTTTGACTCTAGTCATTTGGGACTTCCAGTTTCTAAAAGAATTCTGTCAAATTGGATTGCAGATTGCATATCCTATACATATCGGAGTAAGGGACTTTCTCTCGAAGGCCATGTCACAGCTCAAAATGTGAGAGCAATGGCAACCTCAACGGCTAACCTTTGTTCTGTCTCTATTGATGACATCTGCAAAGCAGCCACTTGGACTTCGGTACATACCTTCACAGCCCACTATTGCTTAGACAAGGACTCCCGTCGGGATGCCTCATTTGGCCATTCTGTTCTCCAACATCTCTTCCATATTTAATACAACTCCTACCCACCATTCACAGTTTGGATGCCTAAGGTCCATGGGAGGAAGCATGACCCGTCTCACCTGGGTTTGCAGCTAGCTGGGGTCACCCCTTGGCATCTTTCAGCTGGCAAGTCCCCATATGTGAAGACTACATTCCTGCTTGTTCCTGGAGATAGCATAGCTACTCACCTGTAACAGGTGATCTCCGGGAACAGCAGGAATTTAGTCTTCACAACCCACCCACCTCCCCTAGGAGTTCTCTATCTCTCTCTTTCTCTCCTTCTCTCCTTTGGTCTCAGCTATAAACTCAACTGAAGTGAGAGAAGTACAAAGGCAGGAAGGCAGCATGCATGCGCTGTGGGATGCTCCCAAAAGCTTTCCTATTGGACGCTGGGGAGCATTCCCGTGCGGGCTCCGTTGGTACCAACGATACCCATATGTGAAGACTAAATTCCTGCTGTTCCCAGAGATCACCTGTTACAGGTGAGTAACTACGTTTACTCTGATCCTGGATACTTGCTGTAAGTGTTTCATACGTTGATCTAAATTCATATTTCCTTCTTTCATCTATAGTGTCTTCCAGAACATAATTGCTTCAACCCAGACTATAAAGTATTGCTTCTGTTGTCCCTTGGTCTAGTACCCTAACCACTAGTCTACTATCCCACCTCTAGAACATTTTAACTGGCCCCATCCACCTGAGGCACCAATAAAAACCTACAACTGCTGTTAGCTGGTTAACCACTATCCCACTCGCCTTGTCACTACAATCCCTGACTATATACCCGTCATCCTATGCCTATATGGTCTTGCCCTCTTCATTTTTGTTGACTCATTTTCTAACCAATATAGCCTAATCTCCACTATTCATGGATTTGGCCAAAACAAACAAGATGTCTTCACCACCAAGAGACAACCTTGTCTGATAAGACCCCAACACCTTATCCATATCACATGCCAGCCACCAGGAAAATATCTCACTCCAAAGTCCACAGATCATAAAGCTCTAAAATGCATGCTTATAAATGCAAGATCCATTCGGAAGAAATGGCCGGTTATTGGTGACTATGTGGAGAATCAGAAGCTAGACATTTTCATCACAGAATCATGGCTAACAGATACTGGTGCAGTACTTATTAATCAGCTCAGGCTTCCAAATTATGATTTCTGCAACTGTCCAAGAACCAACTAAAGAGGTGGAGGGCACTCATTATGGTGAGATCTGACCTGTAGTTCCAATGCCTCTCTTCTCATAATACTAGCAACCTCAACACCATCACGATAGCAAATAAGCAAATAGCAAAAGCACAATTCTATCGTGCCCCTTCTACCTGTACTGGTGACCTTTCCATAATACTAGATCTAATCTGTAACCACTCGCCACAGTCCAAACCTCTCTGGATTCTAGTGGACTTCAACCTCCCAGCTCTATTGAAGAACTACTCTGCAGCTTTTCTGGATGCTATGTCTGCTCTTAACCTGCTGCAAATAATACATGCCCCTACCCACACTAAAGGTAACACATTGGACGTTATCTTTGCAACCCCTATACTTATGGTACAATCAACTTTATACAACCACAAGTCTTCCCAGTACCCTGGTCAGACCACAAAGCTTTCCTATTTCATATCCCACTCAACATACCAGTATCGAAAGCTCCTATTGATACTGACACCACCTGCTCGTCGTTTTAAGCCATTCAACAGAGTTATTCCTTGCAGAAATTTTACCTGACCTTAACTCCAACTCTGAATCCACTGACGTAACTGAAATAATACACACTTGGGATGCTACCCTAAGAAAAGCTGCACTTCTAACCCAGCATAAACACACAAAGAAAAGGATGCATATAGCTATCTGGTTTACAGCCAATCTGCACAAATCACTAAAGAATCTCAGGAAGCTTGAGCATAAATGGCGCAACTCCAGGCTCCCCAATGACTGAAAGTTATACATGACGACCTTGCAAGAACACCGCAATTCCATTATGCAAAGGATGAAAGAATACCATACAAATCTCCTTATGTGCTCGCTCAACAAGCCCCGTGAGCACTTTAGATTAATTAAGTCTCTTACAAATGAGTCATCTCTGCTTCAAATGAAGAATGTAATCCACCTGCAAGACATTGCAAATCACCTTCACAATAAGACCAAAGCGATCCTCAATATAGAAAACATCTGCTTAGACACCCCATCGCCTGAAAGCATCAACTTCCCTACCCTAAGTCATTTCTTCTCATACTCACCAAAACAAATTGAAAATATAATAAAAGGTCTTAATTCTACCACCTCACCCTCTGATCCATGCCCTTCTCATTGGATCAAATCTACCTGCCATGAATTAAACTCCCACATCGCCAAGTTTATCCACCTTTCCTTCAACAAGAGTATTGTACCAGCATCACTGAAAACTGCCACAATTAAACTGCTAATAAAAAAATCCCAAGCTAGACCCACAGGACCCAAACTCCTATCATCCCATATCTAGTCTTACTTTCTTATCTAAAATAATGGAGAAGACAGTACAGCAACAAATACAAGACCATGTTGATTGCCACGCACCACTTGATCTGCAACAGCATGGTTTTTGGCAACATCATGGTGTTGAGACTTTACTTATATCCTTATTTGACAACCTGATTTTAGGCTTAAATAATCTGAAACAGGGCTTTATCTTGTTGTTGTTCATGGATATTGCTTCAGCCTTCGATACAGTCTGTCACCGCCAATTAATTAATCTGCTTAAACTTGTCCAGCTCCCGCCTAGGGCCGGTGACTCTAGAGCAAGGGTGACCTCTACTTTGTCTTCAAGTGTCCTTTTTGACTAAGGTAACAGCAAGGTACGCTGGGAGTTGTAGTCTAGGTTTACTATCAAACAAAGGTGTTGTGGCACGAGGGTCATTTGAACAGATAAATTTTTATTTGGGGTTTTCCCTTTCACACATAGATTCTTGGCTCAAAACATGACACGGATTACTTTCCAAAACAATCGGAAACAGGAGCAATTCAAAGTTAGAAAATAAAGCATATGGCAAACTGTTTCTTCACAGCAAACATTCAGGAGAAAACAACTTTGCATTACCTTCATGCAAAGGTTGTCTAACGTAGGTCCAAGTGATCAATCTCACATAAAGAACAATCCATCTCACAGATATCAGTTGTATCAGGAGTGCTTTCTACGTCAACAATCATCTTCTCGCTGCAATCATTATAACTCGGCTTAGGGGAACTTCTAGACTGCAGGTCCCTGAGAACTTCTTGCAGCTGTTCAATAAAGTTGTCCCTCTGATTGGCAGTAACTTTCTCTAGTGCAGGAAACTGATTCTTACGTAAGCTCTTAGCAACAGCCTTTACGTCTGTTTCAAAACACTTACTAAGAATGTTTCTGACTGAAACTGTTTTTGCAGCAGTGCTATCTCTGCTCTTATTAGCACTGTTCTTTAACTGCTGTACAATCTCCTCAGCAAGTCTCTGGCTAGGAATTATGGCAGACGTACCTTTTTCACTCGCAATGCCTTTTCTGTAATCAGAGCTTTCCTCCCTCGTATAGGTAAACTCTTCTACCTTTTCTTCGGGTAGTTTCCACAGAGGTTTTGGCTTTGCTTCTAGTGCTCTCGAGGTAAAGGAAATGGACCTTCCAGAATCCTCCTTTGCTAGTTCTGGGTTCCAAAGTTTTCCTCTTTGCCTTCCTTGCCTGCGTTGCTCTGTCTGCTGTCGTTGCTCGCCTCGTGGCTTCTGTGTGCTCGCTCTCTCTCCACCTCTCTTCCTGAACTCTAGCTCTGAAGCAGGTTTAAAATGGCTTCCTTCAGCAGCCACACCCCTCTGGCTACTCAGGTGCAACTCATTAGAGTTCCACTCAGCTCCTACATCACTGCTATGGCTGGGCTCAGTTCTAGTTAGAAGCTTTCGGTTTCTGTGGGAACCTGACTTGTCCTTACTCTTAAAGGTACAATGCTCATTATTTTCCCAATCCATCTGCTCAGCATTGCTGTCATTATCACAAACTTAAGGGCATTTAGAGCTCAGCTGTAGATTGGTGTCGCTCATACCTAGCAGGTTGGCAACAGCAAGTCTGTATCGGCAATCAAACATCAAATATGTTTCTCTAAACACAAGGTGTACCACAAGGCTCTTCCCTATCTGCCTTGCTATTTAACATTTATGTACAACCAATTTGTATAATCATACAGTCCTTCAGCATCCTTTATTCCATCTACACGGATGATGTGCTCCTCTACACTCCTTTCTTAACAGAAAACCCAAGTTTCACCAGAATCATTGACTGTTTCAATGCTGTCTCTGACTGGCTAGCTGTGCACAACCTAAAAGTCAATTATAAAAAGACAGAAGTCCTTTATGTCATGAAAGTAGTAACATTCATATCCCTGACAACTCTGCAGGTAAAGAATGCTGAACTGAAATCTAATCATGAGGTTAGATATCTAGGCATCACGCTTAACCAGTTCCTAAACATGGAGCCCCATATAAGCAATATCACAAAGTCCATCTATCATAAAATACGTTCCCTCTGTCATCTCAGACCCTTACTTGAGCCTACTGACTTCCGCACTGTCTTCCCAATTCGCCATGAACAGAGCCTTTTCTCTCTTCGCCTCTCCACTATGGAACTCCCTACCTGCTCCTATTCATCTCATATCAGAATTGACCACCTTTCGCAAAGCAATCAAAACACACCTATTCCACTTTGCTTTCGGCCACATAACTTGGTGTCTCCATCAATATCATACTCAAGATCCTATCAGACTGTAAATAGTTCCCAGTATTATAAGCTACTGTGAATGATCTATTGATCTACCAATGTAAATAAGTTAACTGTTTATACCCTGTTCACATTTTCAATATGTTAATTGTAATATGTTAAATGTAAACTGTTACATGTATGATGTTACTTTGTAAACCATGCTGATCTTGAATAGTGCGGTATAAAAATAAATACTTGTCTAGCTTCTCTAAATTTTCCAAATATTGATGCTTGTCTTTGTGAACGCTTATATTTTATGAAAGCCACCTATTTTTTCTTCACAATTATGTCCTTCTAGTCAAAATAAATCCCCATTTTCTTTCTGATTAAAAAAAAAAGATCTGCCCACTTCATATTGTAACCTGCAGAATATCAGAGTAGAAATGTTCATGTTGGATGTTTTAAAAAAAACACCTCATTTTATTTATACAGGCTAAAGATTGTGGAATTAAGATGGAATAGGGATCTTGCCAATGGAAGGGCATCTTCTTAAGTGCTGTGTTTTAAACTTGCTATGTTGTTGTTGTTGTTAAGTGCCGTCGAGTCGGAGTTGGCTCATGGCGACCCTCTGGATAGCTATCCTAAATTGTGTTCGGTCTTCAGTCAGGCGGCTCATTGTTGACAGACTGGTACCCATAGCTGCTGCTATTGTATCGATCCATCTCATTGCTGGCCTTCCTCTTTTGCGTTGACCTTCTATCTTGCCAAGCATGATGTCTTTCTCTAATGATCTCTCTCTTTGCATGATGTGTCCAAAGTATGAAAGTCGAAGTCTTGTCATCTGAGCTTCTAAAGAAAGCTTAGGTTTGATCTCCTCTAGTACTGACTGGTTTGTTCTTCGGGCAGTCCATGGTATACACAGTATTCGCCGCCAGCACCATAATTCAAAGGAATCAATTTTCTTCCTGTCTGTCTTTTTCACTGTCCAGCTTTCACATCCATATGATATTGAAAATACCATGGCTTGAACAAGTCGAATCTTTGTATGGAGAGAGACATCTCTGCTCTTGAGAATCTTATCTAGGTCTTTCATAGCCATTCTGCCAAGAGCAATGCATCGTTTGATTTCTTGACTGCTTGTTGCTTCTTTATTGATAGTTGATCCAAGTAGGTTAAAGTTGTTCACAATTTCAATTTCTTCTCCTTCAACGATGAACCTGTTGATTATGCCAGTTGTCATGATCTTTGTCGTCTTTACATTAACGTGCAGGCCCATTTTGAGACTATGTTCTTTGATTGTGAGAAGCAAATGTTTGATCTTCACTTTCAGCCAGTAATGTGGTATCATCAGCATAGCGAAGGTTGTTAATGAGTCTTCCACCAATCTTCATACATCTGTTGTCTTCATACAGTCCTGCTTCTCTGATGATTTGTTCTGCATATAAATTAAACAGGTAGGGGGGAAGTATGCAGCCTTGTCTTACACCTTTGCTTATTTTAAACCATTCTGTTTCTCCTTGTTCCGTTCGAACTGTTGCTTCTTGATCAATGTACAGATTGCGCAAGAGAAAGATCAGGTGTTCTGGTATACCCATGCTGCTTAATGTGGCACAGAGTTTCTCATGGTTTACACAGTCAAAAACCTTACTATAGTCGATAAAGCACAAATAGATATCCTTTTGGTATTTAGTCTTTTCAAGGATCCATCTCTCATCCGCAATGATGTCTCTCATTCTTCTCCCTTTCCTGAACCCTGCTTGCACTTCAGGTAGTTCTTGTTCCGGGTATGGTTGTAGTCTCTTTTGAATAATCTTCAGTAGAATCTTGCTGGCATGTGGGATCAGAGCGATTGTTCGATAATTTCCACAGTCAGTTGGATCATCTTTCTTTAGTATTGGTATAAACACAGATCTTTTCCAGTCAGTTGGCCATGATGTTGTCTTCCATATTTCTTGGCAGAGCCTTGTAAGTATGGTAACAGCTGCATCAGATTGCTGCAATACTTCTATAGGAATGCTATCAATGCCTGGTGCTTTGTTCTTTGATAAGGCTTTCAATGCTGCTTCAACTTCTTCTTTCATCACCAATGGTTCCCGATCATAAGGTACAGGTTGAAACGGCTGTTGGTCCACTTGATCTTTATCATATAAATACTCTGTATATTCCTTCCACCTTTTCTTGATCTTCTCAGCATCATTCAACATAGAACCTTGAGCATCTTGTAACATTCCATTTCGAGGCTGGAACTTTTTCTTTAACTCTCATAGCTTTAGGAAAGCTGATCTTGTTCTTCTTCTAATAGTTTCTGCTTCCATTTCCTTGCAAGTGTCATTGTAGTACTTTTCCTTGTCCTGTCTTGCTGCACGTTGGAAATCTCTGTTGAGTTCTGTGATTGTCTTTCTTTCTCCTCTGGCTTTAGCTTCTCTGTGTTTCTGGGCAATTTTCAGAGTTTCTTCCATCATCCATTTTGGCCGTTTTTGCTTTTTCACCTTTTGTAGAGATTTCTCACTTTCTTCCAACACAACCTTCTTGATGTCATTCCATAACTCTTCCGGAGCTCTGTCATTTGTATCTAAAGCAGCAAATCGATTTTGCAGGCAGTCTTTAAATTCCAGTGGTATATTCTCAAGGTCATATTTTGCTGCATTCATGAGTGGTTTGCTCTTTTTCAACTTTAGCTTTAGTTTGCATACTAGTAGTTGATGATCTGTACCACAGTCAGCTCCAGGTTTTGTCTTTGTTGATGTTATAGAACTTTTCCATCATTGACTTCCACAGATGTAGTCAATTTGATTTTTATACAATCCATTGGGTGAAGTCCATGTGTACAGTTGCTGCTTGTGTTGCTGGAAGAAGGTGTTTGAGATGAATAGATCATTGGTCTTGCAGAATTCTTTCAGTCTTTCTCCAGCTTCATTTCTGTTGCCAAGTCCATATTTTCCAACTACTTTGCCTTCTTTGTTGCCAACTTTTGCGTTCCAGTCACCCATGACTATCAGGATATCCTGTTTGCATGTTCTGTCAATTTCAGCTTGTACTTGTTCATAGAACTCTTCAATTTCATTCTCTTCTGCAGCTGTTGTTGGGGCATATACTTGAATTATAGTTGTGTTGATAGGCAATCCTCATAGACGAATAGAGATTAAGCGTTCGCTGACTGCATTGTATTTCATTACAGTTCTTGCAAGTTTCTTCTTTATTATAAATGCAACACCATTTCTTCTTTGTTTTTCATTTCCAGCATAGTAGACCATGTGATCATCTGATGCAAAGTGCCCGATGCCAGTCCATTTCAGTTCGCTGACACCCAACAGATCAAGTTGTACACGTTCCATTTCATTCTTGACCACCTCCAACTTCCTTTGGTTCATGCTTTGTACGTTCCATGTTCCAATGTGTAAGACATCTTTACAGCTTCTGACTCATTTCATGCACAGCTACATCAGCAGTCAGACGTCCCAAGGGCTTTGATCCAACCACATCATAAATGCTGGCTTTACTCTGAAAAGTCTTCAGCTCTTCCCCAGTAGCTAGTTGAGTGCCTTCCGACCTGGGGGTCTCATCTTCCAGCACCATAGCACAATTTGTTTTGTTGTAACTATCCATTGGGTTTTCATGGCAAGATACGGAAGTAGATTGCCGGGCCTTTCTTCCGCGCAGTTTAAGTTTGGTGGTGTTGCCGTTGTCACAAAAATGTGATCCTCCGCCGTCAACACTATCCCATTCTGCTGCTGCCCAGATGGGTGGTTTGTCTTGGTCTGGCACCTCAGCTGAGACTTGTCCATCTTGGGAGACCCTGCCAGTAGTTCAACTACCGATAGTTTAGCTCTCAGCATCACTGATGCACGCAAGCCCTCACAGCACGACAAGCTGCAAACCAAGTGAGAGAAACTTGCTATATCGACATAATATGGATAAGAGGAAGGAGAATCTCTGAACTTCCATATCATCCTGTTACACCAGTCCAGACAAGTAGGTTGTGTTTCCTTACCAGCAGATTGGTGGAGACAAAGACCAATGAAAGCCCATGCCTCTATAAGCCTCAGCCAACAAAGGTGTCTCTTCAGTTTTTCTTTTGTCTCTAGCAGATGGTGGATGGATTTTTCCCTCTTTTTGGATAATCTGATGAAAAGAGATTTGATTAAATGCTTGTGGATAACCACCTCAAGCCCTAAAGGGATGATGCTCTCACATGAGCATGATGTGGGAGGCTCTACTAAACTGCAATCTTTTTGGTACCATAGGAGGAGGGAAAATTGGTTCAGCTCCACGCCCTTATCATGATAAGGGCCTGTTGAGCAACCACAATTGGAAGGATCTGGAAGTCTGCAGCAGCCTCACACAATTTAAGTGCCCCCTTCTTCCTCCTCATTTCCCCCCTGCTCTCCATCTAAGATTGCAGAAGATTCTCAAAGGGTTCTGCCTACCAGCCACCTTTCCACAGTGCTGCTGAAATATAAACCGCGCTAGTGAAGCAGTTTCAGGGGAGTAGAGCTGAGCCTGGCATGTATCCTCTGCCCAGGGCTCTCGGGTTGGGTACCAAGGTTTGACCATGTCATTGTCGTCCTTGTTTGTGGGCTTCCAGTTCTGTCTCTGAGGAATGCAAGTTGGGGTCGACTGTTGGTGCTGTGTGGGAGTTTTCTCACAGTTTTCTGCATGCTTTAGTAATGCTTTTGCCTATTGTGCACCTGCAGATCATGCAGTCATAAGGTGAGTTCCTTTCAAGTGGCTCCAACTTGCATTCCTCCTTTAGTGCCCTTTAACACACGTTCTGTAAAAGCGCAGTTGACATGCGCTTTGTGAGCTGATGCCATCTTAATGTATGCTTTGAGATACTTACCCTAACTCTCTGTGCTTTCTTCCAGGAAATGACATTTGACCTGTGGCAAAAAACAAGGAGCATTGTCCTTGGATTCTGTACTTTGCTTTTCCTATATGGCAGCTTCTGAGTCACCCTGGAGGGCATGTCTTCCCCCTCTCAGCTGGGGGACACAGTTAGTCTTCCCTTTGCTGCCTCAGGGCAGGAGTTGCAGGATGGCATTAAGAGTAAGGATGCTCAGCTGGCTGGAGGCTCTGGCAACTGCTGTGTGCCGCTCTTCATTCTCTAGGTGTTGGTGGTTGCTGTGCCACCTGATGTTGGGGAACCTCTTCTGGGAAGAGAGCTTTCAGAGTCTGGATTGTCCTCTCCAGAATTCTTTTCCTTTTTTTGCAACAGGCCTGTTTTTTCTATTGCAGAAATTCGGACTCTGTGGCCTTTGGATGCCCCCGGATGCGGTCTCATGCCCCCGGATGCAGGCTGGGATGCAGTCTCATGCCCCCGGATGCAGGCTGGGATGCAGTCTCATGCCCCCGGATGCAGGCTGGGATGCAGTCTCATGCCCCCGGATGCAGGCTGGGATGCAGTCTCATGCCCCCGGATGCAGGCTGGGATGCAGTCTCATGCCCCCGGATGCAGGCTTGGGATGCAGTCTCATGCCCCCGGATGCAGTCTTGGGATGCCCCCGGATGCAGTCTTGGGATGCCCCCGGATGCAGTCTTGGGATGCCCCCGGATGCAGGCTGGATGCAAAATCCTGCTCGGTTGCCTTTATCTAAGCTTCCCTGGCATGAGACACTCCCAGCCCTCTTTTCTCTTACAGCATGGCTCTTGAAAAGACTGAAAGCAGCAATCTCTACTATATTAGGTGCCCAGAGAAGGTCTACCAAGCTAACATACATAGAGATATGATGCCTCTTCAAGCGCTGGCTTGGCTCTTGATGCAGCCAAGGTGTCCTCTCTGTTGGCTTTTCTGCAGGATGACCTAGAAAAGGGCCTCTCACTTAGCTCCCTGAAGGTTCAGGTGGCAGTTTTGGCCTGTTTTCATGGTCTGGTGGCGGGCAAGTCCTTGGCCTTGCTCCTGGACGTCTCACATATTCTCTCCAAGGGGTCAGTGTTTGCATCCTTCCATTCAGTCTGTGATCCCTTCCTGGGATCTGTCTCTAGTGCTCAGGGCCTGATGGTAGCCCCCTTTGAACCACTGAAGTGTGATAACTTGAAGAATTGATGCTTAAGGCTATTGTCTTAGTCACGATTTGCTCTGCAAGGTAGGACTCCATATTACAGGCTCTGTCTTACCGGGATCCTTTTCTTCCTTTAACTTTGGCCATTTCCATTCAGCCTGTACCTTCCTTCTTGCCTAAAGTGCTTTCTCCTTCTCTAAGGAGCAGTGTCGGGAGGAAGGTTGTGGATTCCAGAACATGCTTCTCCAGTACTTGGATGTTATGAATTCTTTTTGTAAGTCGGACAACTGTTTTGTGCTGTTTACTGGCCCATGCAAAGGTGAAACGGTGGCCAAGTCAAATTTTAAAGTGCTGAATTAAAAAGGCTATTGCCTCAGTTCTTCTGTTATGGAACTGGCCGGTTCCAGAGGGTTTGTGTACCCATTCTACCTGAGCACACGCATCCTCGTGGGTATAGCAGAGCTCGGTAGTCCCTGCAGACATTGTTGGGCAGCAACATGGGCAACACTTTCCACTTTTGTCAAGCATTAATGCTTCAATGTACACATGCAGGCAGACATGACCTTGGTTTACGAGTTTTGTGAGCTGCTGTGTCGTCTTCCCGCCCAGTGGTGTAGGTTTGGTACATCCCACTTGTCTGGACTGATCTAGCAGGACGATATGGAAGGTGACATTTTACTTACTAGTTAATGTCCATTTCTTGAGTCCTGCTAGATTAGTCCAGGACCTGCCTGTGAAACTGTATTGCTTTGTTCTGCTGCAGAACCTTTGGGTCAGCCATGGGTTTTATACTTGACTCTGTAGGCTCATCTTCTATGGGACCGCCTTATGTTTCTACTTTCCTGTACATAGTTTGCTGCTGTTGAGTACTCATTGTTGCCCACATTTGAGTTTGTATGAGGCTTGCTCTGTATCTCCCATATGCTTTGGGATGAATACTGAAGAGAGACCTCTGGTGGTTGAGACTGATAGAGGCATGGAGTGATGTCATTGAAACCTGGGCTTTTCATTGGTCTTTGTTTCCATTAACCTGCTGGTAGGGGAACACAACCCACTTGTCTGGACTAGTCTGGAAGGACTCAAGGAAATGACATTAACTGGTAAGTAAAATGTCATCTTACCCCTGATCTCTTAGGCTGCCCCATTGATAAGTTTGTGATTCTGATGAAAGTGAAAGTGGTGTCTCTCTCTTGTTGGTGAGAGGAACCCTCTTTGGTCTGGAGTGCAAGTCATCTTTCGAGCTTGAAGTTCTTGTCTACTGTATGTGCCTGGTATGAATGAAGGAAGTAGGACTCCTTACAGAAATAATACTGTCAATGTGCAACCCTAGTTGGCACCAAAAGGGCCATTTCAGTTGCTGTAGAAACTGGGAGAAGACTTTCTATAGAGCAGGAAGTTTCTGGGTCACATTTGAACATGAAATCTAAGCCATCTCACCAGCCAGGTGACTTGTGCTGGGAGTATGGTTATGCTTGGCTAGGTAGGGGAAACTTCAAGCAAAAAAGATGTAGGAGATCTAAGTGTGGTAGTGCAACAGCATAGAGTGATAAAACGATTACATTAAAATTTGTCTGGAGGCTATAGAACTGTAGGAGAATTAAGTGACCTGTCCAAGAGAGGTCAACGCATCTTTGGTAGTAGACTGGCTAATCTACTGAAGAGGGCTTTAAACTAGATTCGTTGGGGATGGGTGAAGAAAGCCCCCAGGTAGGTGAAAGCCCCCAGGTAGGTGATACATTAAATACCTTTATGGAAATGGGTAACAGGGGTAACATATGGAAAGCAGTGTGTATTAATGCCTGTAGCATGGGAAATAAGATCCCTGAAGTTGAAGCTTTGGTGGGAGTGGCTGACTTGGATTTAGTGGCAGTTACAGAAACATGGTTCACAGAAAACCATGACTGAGATGTAACTATACCTGGCTATACTTTATTCAGAAAGGGCAGGGTAGGAAGAAGGGGAGGAGGAGTGGCACTATATGTAAAAACTACTATTAAAGCTTTGGAATTACAGAGCTTAAAAGGGAGAGAGGAGGCATTGTGGGTTAAACTAGAAAGAGGGAAAGAGAAATCTATTTGCATTGGAGTGATATACAGACCTCCCTCACAAGAGGAAGAGGTGGACAGAGAGTTAATTGAAGACATACGCAGCATTGCTAGGAAAGGGGAAGTGCTACTGATAGGAGATTTCAATATGCCAGATGTTGATTGGCACATTCCTGCTGCAGTATCATCTAGAAGTAAGGAGATCCTGGATTCTCTACAGGGAGAACTATTCAGGCAATTGGTAACAGACCCCACACGTGAAGGGGCCATACTGGACTTGGTGCTTACCAATGGTGAAAGTGTTTCTGATGTTGTAGTGGGAGATCATTTTGCATCCAGTGATCACCAGATGGTGTGGTTCAGTATTAGGACTAGGGCTGTTAGAATCCATTCCAAGGTGAGGATCTTAGACTTTAGGAAGACTAACTTTGCGAAGATGGGTCAATACCTCAGGGAGTCGTTAGTGGGAAGGGAACAGCTGGGGGATGTAGAAAAACAGTGGGCAAAACTTAAAGAGGGTATTTTAAAGGCAACCAACCTTTTTGTTAAAATGGTAAATAAAGGCAAAAGGAACAGGAGACCGCTATGGTTTTCGAAGGAAGTAGCTGAACAAGTGAAAAAAAAGAGGGAGGCCTTCATGAAATACAAGAGATCGCAGAGAGAGGAAGACAGGCATCTGTATTTGGAAAAACTTAGAGAAGCTAGCAAAGTAGTCAAGAAGGCAAAGATTCAAAAGGAGGAGGAAATAGCCAATGCAATAAAATGGGGGGATAAGACATTTTTCAGATATATTAGTGAGAAGAGGAAGGGCAAAAGTGGTATTGTCAGACTCAAGGGTGCAGGGGGGAATATATAGAAGCTGATAAGGATAAAGCGGAATTGCTTAACAAATATTTTTGTTCTGTGTTCACAGATGAAGAACCAGAAGCAGGACCTCAGAAAACACCCACAAATAAGAACAGAAGCGAGGGACATCTTGAACTATTTTCAGAAGACTGTGTTCGTGAGAAACTAGCTCAACTTAAAGTAGACAAAGCGATGGGACCGGATGGGATACACCCTAGAATACTGAGGGAACTTGGGGACGTTCTAGCAACTCCACTGACTAACCTTTTCAATGCCTCATTGGAGTCGGGAGTGGTGCCAAAGGACTGGAGAGAGGCTCATGTGGTGCCTTTACACAAAAGCGGAAGTAAGGATGTGGTTGAAAACTACAGGCCGGTTAGTTTAACTTCGGTGGGTGAGTAAATTATTGGAAACGCTGCTGAAAGAGAAAATAGTGAGGTTTCTGGAGTCCAGCGGATTACAGGATCCGAGGCAGCATGGATTCACCAGAGGCAGGTCTTGTCAGACAAATCTGATTGATTTCTTTGACTGGGTGACCAGGGAGTTGGACCGAGGGAGAACTCTAGATGTGGTGTATTTAGATTTCCGTAAAGCCTTTGACACTGTTCCTCACAGGCGACTTATAAACAAACTGAGCACCCTAGGGATGGACCCTAAAGTTACTGCTTGGGTTAGAAATTGGTTGGGTGGGAGGCGACAAAGAGTACAAGTAAATGGAGCTCACTCTGAGGAGAAGGATGTTACCAGTGGTGTGCCCCAGGGATCTGTCCTTGGTCCGATTCTTTTTAACATCTTTGTTAGTGATATAGCGGAAGGGCTGTCGGGTAAGGTTTGCCTCTTTTTGCGGATGATACCAAAATCTGCAATAGAGTAGACACCCAGGAAGGAGTAGATAACATGAGGAGGGATCTAGCTAAGCTTGAAGAATGGTCTAGAATTTGGCAGCTGGGATTTAATGTTAAAAAATGTAAGGTCATGCATTTGGGCTGCAGCAATCCAAGGGAGCAATACAGTATAGGAGGTGAAGTACTTTTGTCCACTAAAGAAGAGCGGGACCTAGTCGTGGTTGTGTCTGATGATCTTAAAGTAGCTAAACAGGTAGAAAAGGCGACGGCAAAAGCTAGAAGGATGCTTGGGTGCATACGGAGAGGAATGGCTAGCAGAAAAAAGGAGGTGATAATGCCTCTGTATAAGTCTTTGGTGCGACCTCATTTGGAGTATGGTGTGCAATTCTGGAGACCGCACCTTCAAAAGGATGTGAACAGGATGGAGTCGGTGCAGAGGGTTGCTACTAAAATGATTAATGGGCTTCATTATAAAGCATATGAGGACAGACTTAAGGATCTTAATATGTACACCTTAGAGGAAAGGCGGCATAGAGCTGATATGATTGAGATGTTTAAATACCTCCGTGGCATAAATGTTCAGGGAGAGAGCCTCTTTCAATTGAAAGCAAGTTCTGCTACAAGGGGACATGGGATGAGGGTGAAGGGAGATAGATTCAGGAGTGATATGCGGAAAAATTTCTTTACGGAAAGAGTAGTGGATCCATGGAATAGTCTCCCAGTGGAGGTGGTAGAGATGAGGACAGTAACTGAATTCAAAAAAGCATGGGACCAACACAGAGGATCTCTAAAGGTAAAAAGTGGACTGTTGTAGTTGTTGTTATGGAAGGACAGACTAGATAGGCCATGTGGTCTTTTTCTGTCATCATGTTTCTATGTTTCTATGCATGTGGACATCATTTGTAAATCTGAGACATCCAAGCCAGGATTTATGGGGGAGGGGTGAGGAGAAAGGTATGTCCATGTTCAGACACTCTTTCAGATTTGGCCAATATGGATGTCTGTGGAGGCGTCTACATAGACATCCCCAGAAATAGTATTCCAGAACTTGGAGCAGGTATAACCTTAGATGCAATTCGAAACATCCAGGATGTTTCTGAGATAAGGCGGCAACTTCCAGGTTTTTGGGAATGCCCCAGCCATACCTCCACCATGCCCTTGTTCAGACTTGGATGTTCTCATGCTGTGGATGTCCACAGACCCAGCTTCTAAAATGTCTCCGGAGATGTCTCTAGGCTTTGGACATCTCTATGCCTAAACGTTTGACTCAGGCTCAATGTTTGATATTTTTTTTTAATAATACCTTATAAGAACTTTCTGGGATGTTAGAGATTTGTAAAAAAGGTTTTGGAGGTTCCAAAGATAATCAAATTTTGTTTCTCAGATTTAATAGTAAAAATCTTGAACTCTCATAGATGTGAATATTAAATTTTCATAGAAATAACATGCTTATGGAACATTTAAGTAGTAGTTATCGGAAACCTTGGAATATTCTGTTGAGACATTGGTTTTAGTTGCGAGAAATTATTTTGCTAGCTTAATTTAAGTCGGAAGGAGGTTCAGACAGTTGACCAAATGACGACGTATAGCATAGTCCTGGGGTGTACAAGTTCAGTGTTTGAGGGTTGCAAACAGGCCAGATTTTTTAGGCTATTCCTAATGAATATGCATATGAGAAATCTGCATACATCTTACCTGTATTGTGTGCAAATCTATCTCTTATATTCATTAGGGACATCCTGAAACCCTAGCCTATTCTGTAGGGCTGCTACCACTGTTGCCTGTTCTGTAACTAAAGCCTGAACCATGCAACATGGCTTCCTGTTACAAGATGGGGCATGTTCTGAACCAAACAAGATGGATTCCTGTTCTGCTATCTCAGCTTGAAACCTGCAGATCAAGCAATTCTGCAAGGTTATGTACTTTACAGCAGAGTTATTGTTTGACTGCATGCAAGAGAACTCACTCTCATCCAGAGATTGTACTGCTGGTACTAGAATTTGCAGCAATGTATGGAATTGCATACGAGCATCTTTTTCATATCATGGACCTTTCTTTGGAGAAGGACCACCTGTCAACTGTTATGATTCGCTAAAGATGACATACAGTATCTGAGACCACTCAATCACCCTGCTGTGATGAGGTCAGCACAAAGAATTATATGTTGGACTCAGAGGGACATAGGACACTTGGGGGCCACTTGCAGAATTTTTGAGCACTTTGTGGTAACTTTAACTTAGCTACCTGACACTGGCAGTTTTGCTTACGACAGTCTCTAGCCCTGCTGCCTGTCTTTTCTCTTTCTAAAGGCAGTGTGCAAGGACAAGGACAAACCTCAAAGGAGTGAATCTCTCCCACAGATCTGAAGCTCTGTGTTATCAGGCAGCTTGGATGGACTCCCTGCAGCCTGCGTTGGACCACTGCCATTCTTTGGACTTTGTGCTGTTCCAGAGACAGACACTTCCTCTTATTCAGCCACAATCATCCTGGCAAAGCTAAGGTGTACTGGTCTGAATTCTCCCGGGGTTGTGGGCCTAGTATAGCCAGACAGATAATTTTCTGTATGTCTGAGTGCAGAGTGAATCAATGATGTTTGTTAAAACAGTAATTGCAATCATAGTACTACATAACTTGCTACCTCAGAAAACTAATTTATTCTATATCTGCATTATTTATTTTTTATCAGCAACAAAATCTAATTTATATATAAACACAGGGTTGGTTCCTTTATATCACATGGTTCATTTGTCATGTGATAGAATCTTGGAAAAAGTGTGAAGTAGCAATTACCCCTGGACCTATCAAATATATATTCATTTGCTACTGATGTACCCCTACAGATTTGGGGCCTCGTACTATGGGATGAGAAATCCTGAATAAACACCCCTTCTTAAAATTTGCAGCCCTCAAGGACTAAACTTATGCACACCTGACCTAGATGTCTGTTATTGCCAACTTCTTTTGCATTTGTTAGCATTTTAGATACATTGTTGGTCTCTCTCTATGACCAAAGTGAAACAAACCATCTTAATAAAATGGCTTTTTTGTCATGGTAAAAGATATTGTGTGGATCTGGGCTGTCAGTTTTTCTACTTTTTAGACACTGGATAAATGGGAAATTTTTTTGACTATGCGTTCCCAAGCTCTTTCTGTTGGAGAGAGTTCTGTGTTTTTCCTGTAACTGCCCAAGTATTGGAGTCAGATGTATTTTCTGGGAACCCGATCAATTGAAAATGTTTCTTCAGATTAGGATGTCCTTTGATTTTTTGCTCTTATCTTCTAAGCTGTAGTAATAAGCCTTTTTACACTCATAACAAATACTCCCCTCTACCTGTCTGATTTTTTTTTTTTGGGCCATGTTTTAGGTGGTCCTCTACCTTTTTCTTTTCTTTTTCTTGTCTTCTCCTCTTGTGGTCTGGGAAGACCTTTTTCATGCTTTCTGGAATGTAATGGATATTATACACTTATTTCAGATGTGATTTTAGAATATCAGAACGTTTTTTTCTGAAAGGAAAAAAGTACTCTTTCTGTACCTGTGTCTAGGTGGCAAAGCCTACAGATGACAAGTTGGAAGAATTCTGGATTGATTTCAATATTGGAAGCCACAGTGTGACTTTTTACATAAATAATGAGGAGGTAAAAAACACAAAAAAGGACAATCTTAAAATCTTTTTCCATATATTTAAAATTTGCAAAAACATTTGTCCCTTTGCCTCTCAACTTTCTTTGCAGGGTCCTTTGTGGGATTCAGTCAGATTGGGAAAGGAGTTGGTCAGTAATTACAATTTACAAGGTAAGAATACGATACAAGCATTTTGTCCATTTTTGTGCACATTTTCCTCATTTAGAACTATCTCTACATTTGTTTCTTCAGCTTGTCCTAGATCAGTGCTTTTCAAACATTTTCCCCATATGACCCCATTTTAACAGCTGAAAATTCCGTGACTCCAAATGATGATGAAATTGGTAGTCTGGGTTTCGAGTCCAACAGGGAAGGTGCAAGGCCCTATGACTGATCTCCAGGAACAAACAGGAATGTAGTCTTCACATATGGGTATCGTCGGTACCGACGGAGCCTGCACGGGAACGCTCCCCAGCGTCCAATTAGAAAGCTTTTGGGAGCATCCCACTGCGCCTGCGTGCTGCCTTCCCGCCTTTCCCAACTGCCTCTCTCCAGTTGAGTTTTAAAGCTGAGACAAAGAGAGAGAGAGGGGGAAAGAGATAGAGATACAACACCTAGGGGAGGTGAGTGGGTTGTAAAGACTAAATTCCTGCTGTTCCCGGAGATCACCTGTTACAGGTGAGTAACTATGCTATCTCCAGGAACAAGCAGGAATGTAGTCTTCACATATGGGGACTCCCTAGCTTTAGATGCCATGGAGAAACCCCAGAAGTTGTGTGTCCCTGAGAAAGGGCTCCACTTCCCCCCATGGATCTCTGGCATCCAACCAGGGATGGTGGGTAGGAGTTGATTAGGTATGGAACAGGTGTTGGAGAACAGCCTGACCAAACAAGGTATCCCGGCGGGAGTCCTTGTCCAAGCAGTAATGGGCTGTGAAGGTATGAACAGAGGCCCAGGTGGCTGCTTGACAGATGTCATCGATAGACACAGAGTATAGATGAGCCATTGAAGCTGCCATGGCTCTCACATTGTGAGCTGTGACATGGCCCTCCAGATCTTCCACTACCCTTGTGTGTAGAGCACTAGTATCTTGGTGGTTCTATACTACTTCTGGTTTGTCTTGTTCCTGAAGAAGGTAGTATGCAATCTATCAACACAAAAAAAAGAGTTCAAACAGGTTGCTAGAGATGTGATCACTGCCTCTGCAGTATGTCACTTAGAGGCTGGAATCTATATTGCTACCATTTCATACTTTGGCATTCGGTTTACAGTAACCTGAAGTTCACATTTTTAAGCACCCTATTATCCCGATTTACACAATGTATTTTGACTTTACAGCATGCAAGTGTCTCTCCGTACAGGCACATTTTGGCGGACTGATTCTTTGAGGCTCAGCTAGGTGAAGTCAGCAGGAAGCATGCTGGGGACTAAGTCTGGGAGCCATCACACTCCTGCATATTACTTATGCCTTTTGTCTTCTCAAAATAATACCATTGTAATATCTTGCAGGCATGTCTTAGCCTTGTCTTAAGACAAAAATTTTGAAATGCTTTAAAATAGTGTAGTAACAGTTAAATGGTTAGATTGCTCAGATCCTACTTCTCCCTGGTGTTCCTTGTGACCTTTGTAAGTCATTTCACCCTTCTTTGCCGCAGGTAAACACTTAGATTGTAAACTCTCTGAGGAAGGGACATAAAGGGTCTCTTTCTAATAGGTGCTACCTGGCAGCGTGTTGTCTGGCGCATGCTGAAGGCATGCTGGAACCCGCATTGCCAGGTAGCACAGGGCCATGACGGCTCACAGGATGATTGCTGTACTAACTGGGAAACATGTTAGACACACGCGTGGACAAGGTAGGGGCAGAGAGAGGGCGTGGTGAGCTCGGCACAGTGCTGTGTTAATATCATGCGCCAACTGCGTTAGCGTGGGTTCACCTAACCACACCTCAATATCTGGCATTCGGTACACCGGTGCTAATTCGGTGGAGTGGAGGAGTAGCCTAGTGGTTGAGGCAAGGTACTTCAGGCCGGAAGGTCGGGGGTTCAAATCCCACTGGAGGACAGCAACCTTGGGCAGGAAGGACTGGGGTTTCTAGTCTCACAGTTGCTCCTTGTGGTCTTGGGCAAGCCACTTAACCCTCCATTGCCCATGTTCCCTGTAAGTATTAGTGTATGTGTCTCATATCCCCATGTGTTAAATGTATCCCCCAATTGTGTTGTGACGGCTTTGATTGAAGGATAAGGCGGTATACAAAACTGTCTAAATAAATAAATAATGCGGCATGTGCTATGGGACAGGATTCCAGGTTAATGCTTTCCCTGTCTCTAACGGTTAACACAGTGGTGTTGCATGTAACTGTGCATTAGGAGCAACACCTTAGCATCCATTAGTCAAAGACCCCCATATTGTACCTGAATGTAATGCACCTACAGCTTGGTTTTGGAAAGAAGTATATTTACAAGTATCTGGTTTTATTTACAGTAGTATAGATGACTAAATTTTGGGTTATTTTAGTGATGCTAGGGTGTCTCACCTTACTGCTGGAACAGTTCCTCCATTTATAACATTGTTATTCTGGGACAATTTGTTTTAAGTTTCAACTTTTTTGACTTAAGACCTAATCTGCAGTAACTAAGGCAGGTTGGACCCGGTGGTACCCTGTCCCCCCCCCCCTGCAATGTCACCAATCCCTACCCCCACCCCCCACAACCCCACCATCCCTCCTCCCCCCTCAAAACCTCCAAATAAACCAACACCAAGACAATTCTTTTGGGCTCGTATGGTCACAACTTTAACAATCATAACATTCCAAAACTTTTCCTTGAAACATAAACTCCTTAATAATAATAATAACCCCCGAGCGGAATGAGCCCTCACCCGCCATACCACTAGCAAGGTGACCTCATTCCACTCCTGCCGTGGCCGATCCAGTGGCAAACGTCAACCCCCCCCTTTTACCCGGCCTCGCCATATTACTAGCAAAGACCGGCCAGGGGTCATCCGGGTTGGGGGCAACCGCCCCCGCCCCAATTCCAGATTAAGGCTCCGGACCCCGGAAACCTCCAGGATCCCGCCACCAGGCGTAAAAGGCGTTCACGCCTCTACGCCGCGCCCCCCCCCCCAAGCTGCAACCATCGAGACTCCCACTGAACGATACATTCCAAAGCCTCCTGCCAGTCATTAAGCAGCAGATCTGTCCCCACCGGGGATAAATGCACTCCGTCCTGGCGATACAATCCTGAACAATTCACTTCAACCCAGGAGTGCAAAATTTGATATCCCCCATGATCATCAACCCACCGCCCAATCTGACGATTGATTTTTGCCAACCCATGAGACCAACGCCGCTGCTGCCGGCAGGCCGGTCTTGGAATGATGTCCGACCACAATAAAATAACTTCAGGAAACATCTGAAGAACCTCCGCCAGGTCCCTCTTTACTGCTCGAATCAACTGTTTACAAGTCCATCCGACTAAATCATTGCCGCCCACATGCAGTAGGATCACTGAGGGCTCTTTCCTCACCCGATGATGGTGCTGAAGCAAAGGTAACAGCTGCGGCCAACGAAGACCACGCTCACCCAGCCATAAGACGGACACCACAGTCGGATCGAGACCTAAATTACACCCCAACGGCCGATCAGCTGCCTGCAGTCCCGCCCAATGCACAAATGAATGTCCGATCATCCAGCATACATGCGGGCACCGCACAGCATCTGAAAGAGAAAGCAGAGGTTAGCCAGATAGACAAATATCACCAATCATAACCGCACATAACCCTTAAAGGCCTGCGATCGCCACCTGCCAATGCTCTGTATCTCCGCCCCTGAGAGCCCAGCCTCCGCAGCACTGGTTACCGCTCCAATCCGAAATGAATGTGGCGCAAAGCGCTTAGGATCCAAGCCCATATGCTGCATGACCATCCTTAGTACCGCCGCCACTTGAAAATGAGTCACCCAGCGTGAGTCCTCATGCAGGAAGAAGAGCCGACCCGCAACCAGGCGCTCCAACAAATAGTCACGCAATGCCACCACCGGGCAAGTTGGAAGGGAAACCACTTCATTCAAAACAACCATAACCCCTTACCCAGCTGGTCCATCTTTGACCTAGCCAGCCTTACCCTCAGCTGCCCCCCAATGACCTGTACATGACTACTCAACAAGCCACCACCACCCGTGGCCCTACCCGAGCTAGCCACCAACTCCCCAATCCGAAAAGCTCCGAAAAAGGCAAGACAGAACACTGCCTTATTTATTTATTTATTTAGCTGTATTTATATCCCGCTTTTCACCGGGTCAAAGCGGTCAATTGGGGGATACATTTAACACGAGGGGATATGAGACACATACGCTAATACTTACAGGGAACATAGGCAATGGAGGGTTAAGTGGCTTGCCCAAGACCACAAGGAGTGCCTATAGGACTAGAAATCCCAGTCCCTCTGGCCTGAGATTGCTGTCCCCAGGTGGGACTTGAACCCCCGGCCCTCTGGCCTGAAGTACCTTGTCCTAACCACTAGATCTCTCCTCCCTCCTGCCTTAAAATGTGTAGCCTCATAGCGAGACGACACCACACTTGGCAATGCTGTACACAGCCTGACCAGCAACACGTGCGTAATTGGCAACCTTGCGTCCCCCGGAGACGGACAAGCTCGCTCCCAGCCCCGTAACAACCTCCGTGCCAAAAACCCAGGAACCGAGCATTCCCAACCAGCAGCTCTAGCAAAGAAGGTAAAGCCAGCTAACAAACTCCGCACCAATTCCGTGGACACCCCATCACTTTTCGCAAGCACTATATACTGTCCCAGCAAACTGTCAGCAGCCACGCCCAGCCGCCATCCTCGAGACTCAAGGTACTCCACCACTGTGTTCAAACCTCTCTGATACGCCGACCATGTCGCTGCCGACACAGAATTCCTCAACAACAGCACCATCTCCGCTGGCCAATCCACCATAAGTGCTCTGGAACCGCCAACCCCTCATAAGTGCTCTGGAACCGCCAACCCCTCGTCGTTCGCTTCTGGCGCCAAGGTCTGGAACAGCTCCCACTTGGAACGAGAAAGAGCATCAGCGATTTTATTAGTACATTCCGGAATATGCCTGGCTTTCACAAACACATTCAAACGCAAACATGCCAAAACTATATCCCTCATCAGCCCCGCCACCTGCGCACAGCGCGGCGTATACCGGTTAATCACAGCTACCACGGCCTCATTGTCGCACCACCAAACCACTCTACGATTCCGAAGCCGTGCAGGCCACAACTGCAAAACTACCAACAATGGAAACAGCTCCAAGAACGTAATGTTACTAGTCAAACCAGCTGCATGCCACGCCGAAGGCCAACTGGCCGCACACCATCCCCCCCCCCCCGAAATACATACCCAGCCCAGCGCTACCAGCCGCATCCGTGTACAATAGTAAATCAGCTCTTGACATCTCCCGCCTCCATCAAGACCAATACCCCATTAAAACTTTCCAGAAACACGTCCCAAACTCTTAAATCCGCCTTCATGACCCTGGACATTCTGATGCGATGATGCGTCTTCCGTATCTCTGCCGTGGCCATCGCTAATTGTTGCAGAAAAACACGGCCCATCGGTATGACCCTGCAAGCAAAATTTAAGGAACCAATCAATACTTGCAACTCCCACAAAGATAGCTTAGTGGACACCAAACCATTAGCCACCAGGACCCGCAACCTCACCACCTTATCCATCGGGAGATGTGCTACCATTGCCACCGAATCAAGCTCAACCCCCAAAAAAGTAATACACGTGGCCGGGCCTTCTGTTTTACCAGCAGCCAAAGGGAGACCGCAAGCGCTAGCCATCTCCACAAAACCTTCCAACAACTGCTGGCACTCCTCCGACTGCGGCGCCCCAACAAACAGAAAATCGTCAAGATAATGGACCACATTCCGACAGCCACCCTCCGGACTAAATTCCAGTGCAAAAAGGAACTAAACATCTCAAAATAGGCACAAGATACCGAACACCCCATAGGCATGCATTTGTCCACGTAAAACTCATTATCAAAACAAAAACCTAACAAAGGAAAAGAAGACGGATGAACTGGCAGCAGCCGAAACGCCGATTCAATGTCACCCTTCGCCAACCAAGCTCCCGGGCCGCACCGTTTCACCAAACAAACTGCCTCATCAAATGAAGCATAACGAACCGCGCACAACTCCTTTGGTATATGATCATTCACTGAGTCCCCTACCAGAAAGGAAAGATTATGGATCAAGCGAAACTTCCCAACTTCCTTCTTTGGCACTACCCCCAGCGGGGAAACCACCAAATTCACGAAGGGCCGCTCCTCAAAAGGACCTGCAATTCTGCCCAAGCTCAGCTCAACCGCCTACTTATCTCAGACAACAGCTGCCAAACGCCGCACAGAAGGTGCATTGTGCGCTGACCTACCCAATACAGTCCCCTGCACCGGAATGCTGAAACCAACTCGAAACCCCCGCTCCAACACCTCTCTCTCTCCCGCCCCCGCAGATAACATTTCAACCACTCCGCTACAATCTCCCCAGAGATCGGAGTAGGGGCCATCCCTGATACATCCGTATTACTTGGGAACCAGGGGTGGTTTGCCCGCACCGCCTTTTTTGAAACATTTAATTGCTGAATGCCCCCCCGCAGGACGAGCAAGCATGCCGGAACTTACAATCGGGGAATGGGCACGAGGACTTATTGAAACTCCAACAGATGTCCCCCACTCCCCCTCCCCCTGCCTTCTGTGGGTGGTTTGCCCCCACCGCACGAAAGGACCGGCCCAATCCCGCCGCGTTACCCATTAGGACTCTCGCCCCATCCCCCCACCAGTACCCGCCCTGACCGACATTTGGGTAAGCCACAAATTGATATCCTGCGTACCCCAAGTCAACCACTTGCTCTCCTCCATCTTGTCCCTAAACCTTTCATCGTAATTCAACCAGGCAAACCCTTCATGCATCTGTGCTGCTAACAAAATGGAATCCGCGTAAGCCAACAGCATTCCATAATCCCCCAGAGACTGATGCCCCCAAATGCTTGCCAACCGTAAAAAGGCTCTGACCCAATTTACCACATTACGCGAGACTTTCCATATCCGTCCAGCCTTCTCATCCTCCTTTCTCTTCTTTTGACTCTCACCCGACCGCTTCCTGCCCTCCAGTAATCTAAATATATCTATGTACTGCCTCTTCCAAATCTTACGACGTAAACTTCTGGGCACCCCCTCCCATAGCTCCGCAAGTGATACCAGCGTAGGCATGCCCTTCCCACCGAGGGACCAACCTTGTGCGTGGCCGACCCCATGCCTTGGACGTGCCACTCCAGACGAAGAGGACAAAGTGGAAGATGAGGATGAAGACTCCGAACTATGGTGACGCCTACAGGAATACCTACTCTTCCTTTTCGCCTTGAACCCAACCCGCCTTGTACGCCCGCCTGCTCCAACCCATCCCCAGCACCCACCTGCAACTCACCATCCCTTGTCCCGTCGCCAGCCTGAATCTCCCCAGGCTGAACCTCCGGATCCTGCATCCTCGAGCCTGACGCCTGCGTTCCACCTCCATCCATAGAGCCGGCCTCGAGTCTCCGCGATCCGCCCGCTGTCGCTCCAGCCCCCCTTTCCGCTGCAACCTGTTGCATCTCCGGACCATGGCCCGCAGCCTGAGCCATTGCTGTAGCCTGCGGAGACAAAAAAGGAAAAGGGGAGACAAATGGGGAACCTACCAGCTGCCAAGCCGCCAACCACTCGGCCCTGGACGAGCCTTGCCCACCTCCCCGCCAATGATCCCAAGACGCTGCCCCACCCGGAGCCCCCCCCCCACCCCCTACACCACCTTCCCAGCCCAACTGGACCGGAAGTCCCTGAGAGAAACTATGAGCCCCGCGCCACGGCGTGGCCCCAACCCTCCACCCCATGCCCCCCACCCCACTAACCCCTGCCCATCCCAGCCGTGCACCCCTGCCCACCCCCACCAAGTCCCCGGACTCCCCTGAGCAGTACTACCACCCTTACCCAGTACCCGCCGCACTGACGACCCCAGCTGCAGCCGTTCCAACCTCCTGCTCTTGCAGCCCACTTACCCCTCCCCGCTGCCCTGAATCAAAATCTCCCCCCCCCCCGAGCCCCCTAGTAGATGATTTCCCTGAGCGCCTCCTTGCTGGGGCTGTCACCAACCCCCCTCGTACCCCTGCCCCCAGCCCCATGAGCCACCCTATGCACCAACCTACCCCTTTCAGACCCCCTGGCCACCCCTCCTGGCTCCCCCCCTGAAGGCACTGCCCGCCTGCCCCTTGCAGCCTGCTCCCCCCTACCAGGCCCCTCAATTTCAGTTTGTTCAATGTAAACCGCACTGATGCAGAATAGCGCGGTATATAAGAGAATGTAAATAAATAAATAAAACTCTCACCTGCCGTCCTCTCCAAAGGCATTCTCCCCCCCCCCCCCCCCACCGAAATCCAAAGCACTGCAAATAATTATACTGAGCAAAATACTCACCCCCGGCGGTGCACAAATGCTGCTTTTATTTTTATTTCTATTTGTTTTTAAACACAAATGAGGGCCACAAGAAAAACGCCTCACTTGCCTCGCCGTCAAACAGCCGCTGCAGCAACGTCCTCACTGCTGAAGTTCCGCAGCCGCCCGCTCCGCTCTGCCCGCCTGACCAGACAAACTTGCGTCGCTCCTGAGCTCTGCAGCACCCGCCGACATTAACGCGCTGCTCCACGTGCCGCAGCCACTGACTCCGGAGAGAAGCAAGATCCCTCGCACCCCTCTGCTATCCTTCACCACCATAGACTGCCGCCACCGCGCGTCTTCCCCCATAATCCCCTAAGGCTCGGCTCTTCTCATTGGCTCACCACGTCGTCCATCCCTGGCGAGCCAATGAATTCAAATGATGCGCCTAAGTGACCGCCCCTCGCGAAGCTGCGAGCGGGGTCCCCGCACCGGTGCCGAGCGCCTGGTTACCTTCGGCCGCCAGGGACCCTGCCCCGCGGCCTCGTCAAGATCAATTATGTAAGAAGTCCAAGGACTACCTGTGGTTGACTGTTGTAGGTGCTCTTAGTTCCTTGGATATGTAGGAAAAAAGTAAACAAGTTATAGCTGATACCTTTCTATTATTGAACTAACTTAGTCCTTAATAACTAATTGCTAAAGTGTTATGTGCCCTTTATTCAGTCAGGTCATTTTGCCCAAGAAAGCTCACAATAAATGTGTGTGTTCATAGAAAGATATTGGCTGCAGCTTATCTTTTTAACGTTTTGATTCTCCCGAGGATCTGATTGTAATATGGGTTTTCCTCTATAAATGAGAGCACAATTTTTATGTTGTACAGTTTATTTTATCATTTTCATAGTGTGCCTTTAACTTGTTAATTCATATGCCTTAGCTGCCGTATGATAGATTGCTTATTACACCAGAGCAAATGAACTGTCTTGCATGCAGAGGTCGTACATAATTGGAAGGTGACCCTGTACCATTATGAACCATCATATTCAGATGCGATTGATATATAAATTGCAGTATAAGCATTTCTTATAATATTTTCAGTAACCAACTGTCCTACCCCATTCTCCAGCCTGACGACAGGCAGATCAAGTCCTGACTTTATTCCATTATAACTCTGATTTTTCTTCAGTCGAGGAAAGACTGAAAGCTCATGCATGCTGAGATAAAGCCAGGGCTGGATCTGCCCATCCTGAAAAACTAGAACAAATTGTTACCTTTAGAGACCTTTAAGATTACATTCAAAGTTTCATTGTCATTTGTAGTCACTTAAAGCAGCACACAGAAAGAGCAGTTACTCACCTGTAACAGGTATTCTCCAGGAGCAGCAGGAATCAGTCCTCACGTATGGGTGACGTCTGTGCCGACAGAGCCCCCGTGCGGAGCATTTCCCCAGCTTTCTAAGAAAGCCTTTGGGAATGCAGCGTGCCTGCGCGGTCCCCTTCCCGCCCAAGGGTGCCATCTTGCTCAGTCTGATGACATAGCTAAAAGACAGCAAAAAACAAAATAAAGTATATGACTGCAACTCCAGGGGAGGAGGGAGGGTCATGAGGACTAATTCCTGCTGCTCCTGGAGAACACCTGTTACAGGTGAGTAACTACTCTTTCTCCAGGACCAAGCAGGAAGTCAGTACTCACATATGGGACTCCCCAGCTCTAGGCTACTGGGAACCCAAAGCTGAAAAAATGGCTCCCTTTGCAGAGACTCAGCATCCGTGATAAGAATATTCTCTGAGAACGCCCCCGTACGGTAGCCCAACACAAGGGCCGGAGGGTAGGAGTTGCCTAAACCTCAAAGAGATGATGGAGTACCGCCTGTCCGAAAGCACTGTCCCGTCGGGACTCTCTCTCGAGGCAGTAGTGGGCCACAAAAGTCTGGCTTGAAGACCAAGTAGCGGCCCGGCAGATGTCTGCCAACGGAACAGAGCGGAGATGAGCTACTGACGCGGCCTTCGCCCTGACACGATGGGCCGTGACTCGACCCTGCAAGGAGAGGTCGGCTGCCCTGTATGCCCAGGCGATACAATCTGCTACGCAAGTGGACAATGTATGCTTGGAGACAGGGAACCCCAATTTATTAGGGTCAAAAGAGACGAAGAGCTGAGTAACCCTTCGATGCCCCTTCGTACATCCTATGTAAAAGGACAACGCCCTCTTACATCCAGAGTATGCAAGACTGTCTCAGCCTGGCTGGTATGCGGCCTGGGAAAGAATGTCAGAAGAACCACCACCTGATTGAGGTGGAAAGAGGAGACAACTTTGGAAGGAACTTCGGATGAGTCCGAAGGACCACCCTGTTCCTGTTGAACCTTGTGTACGGTCTATCAGAAACCAGAGCTTGTAGTTCACTCACACGTCTGGCCGAGGTAAGAGCTACCAGGAAGAGCGCCTTCCAAGAAAGGAAGCATAAATGGCAAGTAGCCATCGGCTCAAACGGTGGGCGAGTAAGTTGTTGCAAGACCACGTTTAAGTCCCACTCAGTGGCAGGGGGACGAATCAGAGGCTTGAGCAAAAGCAGGCCTCTGAGGAAGCGGGACACCAAGGGGTGAGCCGACAGTGCCTATCCCTCCACCGGTGAGTGGTGTGCCGAAAGAGCACTGAGGTGGACCCAAACCGAGTTGGACTTAAGGCCTAGGTCTGACAGGTGAAGCAGGTATTGTAGCACGACTGGCACCAGGCAGGAGAAAGGATCTTCATTGTGCTGAGCACACCACACTGAGAACCTGCACCACTTGAGGGCATAGGACTTTCTGGTGGATTGCCTCCTCGAGGCCAAGACCACCACCTCAACTTCCCTAGGTAGAAGCAAGGGAGCTAGCACTATCCTTTCAGCAGCCAGGCCATCAGATTGAGGGATCTGAGATTGGGGTGCAGAAGGGAACCCTGATCCTGAGACAGGAGATCGGGTTGCAACCCCAGAGGGAATGGAGTTTCCACTGCCAGCTGCAGAAGAAGTGGAAACCACGGTTGTCTCGGCCATCTGGGGGCTACCAGAATCACCAAGGCCTTGTCCCGTAGAATCTTGAACAGAGTTTGGGCCACCAGGGGTGTGGGAGGAAACGCATACAGGAGGCCCGTAGACCAAGAGATCAGAAACACATCTGCTGCCATTCTCAGGGGATGCGGCTGTCTGGAGCAAAACCTGGGCAGCTGATGGTTCAGTAGACTTGCAAAGAGATCGATGGATGGAAGTCCCCATCGTAGAAAGATCTGCTGAACCACCAGTGGATTCAACTGCCATTTGTGAGGCTGGAGAATCCTGCTTAGTTTGTCTTCCAAAAAGTTCTCCTGACCGGGCAGATAAACTGCTTTGAGAAACATGCCTTGTTTGACTGCAAGGAGCAAATGGCTTGCGCCTCCTGACATAGGAGTCTGGACCCTGTGCCCCCTTGCTTGCTCACATTGAACATTGCTACCTGATTGTCTGAACTAAGACAGACTGGTGAGAGAGGGCATGAGAAAAAGTCTGTAGAGCCAAGCGGATTGCTTGCAGCTCCAAAAGATTGATCTGCTGTTTGGCTTCCCGAGGAGACCAGAGGCCTTGAGTGCACGTGCCCTGGCAATGTGCATCCCAGCCCTTTAAGGAAGCATCAGTCGTCAGCACCCTGGTGTGTGCTGGGGCCTAAAAGGGTCTCCCCTGAGAAGGTTTGGGAGATGTAGCCACCACTGCAAGGAGTCCAAGAGCGGTTTGGACACCTTTACTCTGTCTCGGAGGTCACCTGTGGCTTGCGCCCACTGAGCTCTGAGGCACCACTGAGCCACCTGCATGTGCAGACGGGCATCTGGGGTCACATGTACTGTGGATGCCATGTGGCCCGGGAGCCGCAAGAAGTGTCTGGCGGAGACCTGAGAATTGCTTTGGAACTGGTTGGCCAAGTCCATCAGCCTGTGGGCCCTGTCCTCGGGCAAGTAAGCTCTTGCCTGCAGGGTGTCCAGTCTTGCCCCTATAAACTCTAGGTTCTGTGAGGGGAGCAAAGTGGACTTTGCGTAGTTTATGACAAAGCCCAAATGCTGAAGAAGAGAGACAGTGCAAAGAGTGGCTTGTCTGGCCTCCTGGAGAGACTGACCTCTGATGAGCCAGTCGTCCAGATATGGGAAGACAAAAATTCCCTGATTTCTGAGGTAGGCCGCCACCACCGCCAGGCATTTGGTGAAGACCCTGGGGGCGGAAGTTAGGCCGAAGGGAAGTACTCTGTATTGGAAATGGTTTCCTCCCACCACAAATCTGAGATATTGTCTGTGGTCTGGATGAATGAGGATGTGCATATAAGCATCCTTTAGGTCTAAGGAGCATAGCCAGTCTCCCTGCTGGAGGTAGGGCAGCAGTACTCCAAGGGTAAGCATCTTGAACTTTTCCCCCTCCAGAAACTCGTTTAGGTTTCGCAAGTCTAGGATAGGCCAGAGGCCTCCTGTCCTTTTTGGTACCAGAAAGTACCTGGAGTATAGAAGCCTTGCCCTTTCAGGCGGTGAGGCACCGGTTCCACCGCCTAATCCTTTATAAGACTTGTCAACTCCTGCAGGAGGAGGTTTCTGTGCAGAGGGGGTCTTGGAGGCTCCCCTGGAAAGTAGGAGGGGGGTATCTGGTGGAAGTAGAGCATATAGCCTTGTTGGACTATGCTGAGGACCCAGGTATCCCCTGTGCTGGCTGGCCACCTGTAGGCGTACAGGGTCAGCTGACCACCTGTGCTGAGTGGAGCCAGCTGTGGAGAAGAGGCTATGCTGTGGCAGTCAAAACCCCGCTCCCTGCTGTGCAGGAGCTGGCGGCTTGGGGGTCTTCTGCCTACGGGGCCCATGCCCCTGCCCCTTGGCCTGCTGGCCCTGTTGGGGAGCTGGAGAGGCCTGATAGTGAGGGAAAAAGGGCTTTTTCCCCGAGCCCTTCTTTTTCTGAGAAAGAGCAGAGGTTTTCCTGGACAGCCTTATCCTGGTGAGAGTCTCAGTCTCAATTTCCGCAGCCTTTTCAGCCATGGGCTTACCAAAAAGGTTTTCACCTCGGCAGGGGACATCGACCAACTTGTCCTGCACCCATGGCTCCAGGTCCGATGACTGTAGCCAGGCCTGATGGCGTGCATCGATGCTGCCCGCGGCTACCCAGGCCGAAGCCTTGAAGCCATCATAGGCTGCTCGAGAGAGAAACTTTGAGCACACTCGGATCCCTATTGACAAAGCCTTGAACCTCTGCAAAGGTTCCTCGGAGGGGCCAGCTGAGAACCTGGCAATCTCCTTTTCCAGGTCTCTTAAGTACATGCCCATGTACATCTGGTAGGTCTGGACACACGGCAAGACAGCATAGAGCCCTGGAAGCACTGTCTACCGAGGGCATCCAGGTTCCAGGCCTTCTGGCCGGGGGGGGCACCAAGGAGTGCATCTTCTGACTCGTCAGACTGTGCATAGCCGATTCCACAACCATGGAGTGGTGCAGTAGCTGCGCCTTTTGGAACCCAGGGCTCTTACAGACTCGATAAATGGAATCGACCCATTTGCTAAGAACTGGTGCTGAGGCCGGTGCCTCCCACATACGGAAGAGCAGCCATTCCAGCATTGGAGGAACTGGTACAGTAAAGGTTTCCTTCGGAGGAAAGTCATACTGGAGGGCATCGAGCTCCTCGGCTCGAGGCTCCTCCTCGGCGTCCGCAGGGAAGGCCAGGGCCTTGGCCATGTCCCTCACGAAGTCCGAGAACCGGGTATCCTCTGGGGGGGACCTTCTCCGAGGCTTGGACTCCGGTGAGTCCGAAGGGATGCACCAGGTCCAGAAGGTGTCCGGGGACTCCTCGTCCTCCGTTTCCCACTCCGACTCCTCCGAGGAGGAGTCGAGTGGCTCCGGCCATGTGGGCCTCGGTGCCATCTGCCTTGACGCCGAGGGTATCGGCGTTGACGATGTCGGCCCCGCACGGGAGGTCGAGGGGGACCTTGACCGAGGATTGACTCGAGACTTCATCGACTCGAGGATCAGCTCGGTCTCCGGGGTCGACTTAGACGTCGAGATCCCGGTGGTTGGGGCAGATGCACTGGTCAGACCGGCGATCAGCACCCGCTGCTGTTCCATGAAGGCAGCCAAGCTGCTCTCCAAGGCCGCCAACCTGAGTCCAAGCTCAGGAGACTCAGCAGCCCCCGACTTGGGGCCCCGACGATGTTGGGCCCGACGTTGGCTCCCCCGGAGGAGAGTCCATGAGGACAACTGCACTTACGTGACTCGGGGACTCCGGCTCCACACGAGGTAGCTTGGAAGGCCCCTCCGACTCCAAAAGCCCGGGGCGGCAGTCAGGGCTACGCGACCTGGCCGTCGAGGAACCAGGAGCCTTCATCAACGATGCCCTCACGAGCTTTTTCTTCCTGCGGTGCTCCCATGAGGGAGACTCCCTTTCAGAGGACCCCCGATGGCGCTCGGGATCGGACTCCCGAGATGTCGAGGCCTCTGACGAAGTCCGGGCACGGCCAGACATGGAATCAGAGAATATTCTCTCACGCTGATGCTGACGGCTCCAAAGCGCCTTCTATGACATTTTGCCGCATGGGCCACAGGCCAGCGGGTCATGGTCGGGCCCGAGGCATCGGAGGTAGCAATCGTGTGTCGGTGAGAGACATAAGTTTCTTGCACCAATCACACTTTTTGAACCCGCTGGCAGCCATCGGGGGAAAAAGGGCCCCTGCAAGGTCAAACGACCGAGCTGCCAGTGAAAACACAAAAAACGCGAACGCTAGTCATGAAGGACAAAAACCGAAAATCACAAGTCCAGACTCGATACCGGTGTACCGAGCCCAAGCAGGAAGGGGAACCGGAGAAAACAATGCGAAAAAAGCTGAAAAAAAGCAACTTTTCCCAGGTGACACAAACTCATGTCCGTCGGGCTCCACGGAAAAAAAGACTGAGCAAGATGGCACCCTTGGGCGGGAAGGGGACCGCGCAGGCGCGCTGCATTCCCAAAGGCTTTCTTTGAAAGCTGGGAAAATGCTCCGCATGGGGGCTTTGTTGGCACCAACATCACCCATATGTGAGGACTGACTTCCTGCTTGGTCCTGGAGAAACTGATCTATTTAGTTTGAGGTCCCAAAGTAAAGGTAAAAATAAGTGTGTGTATCCAATATCAAAACTAAATTAAGGCAAATATTGTATACATTTAAAGGATGCAATGAATACAATGAACTTTAGCAGACTCTGCCAGATGACTGTTAATACTCCCCGTTTTTATTTTAATAGAGTCCAACAATCACAAGATATTCAGCATTTACCTGGTAAAACCCCTCTCTATCCACAACCAAGAGATAACAAAAATCAAAATACATTTTGACGCCCAATTTGATATTCTGCCAGTCGTTAAAAGGGTTTTGGGAGAAGAAATAATGGCAAGTTTTTGTTTATTTCCTTTTTAGTATGTTGTTTATTTTAACATCTTATATTTCTTGTCAAAGTTCTTAGTTGTTGGATATAGTTTATATCTATCCCTGCTTGTTCTTAAGTATTTGCAGGTTTAAGTGGTTGAACAGTGGATTTTGGTTTTATGATAGCTAGCATTTGAATGCATTTTCTTTAGTTAGATATTGTAGGCAGGGGCGGCCCAAGGGGGGTGCGGGGCCATGTGCGGAGACTCGGTGCGGGGCCTCATTTGCATAAGTGGCCTTATTTGCATAAATATTTGCATAATGTTACCATACACTAACTTTTAGTAAACATGTCTCTTAATGAGTGTATGGATAAAGAAAGACTAAAAGATTTCTACATTACTATAATCCAGTGCCAACCGCCAGGCACATTAGGAACTACTACAAACGCTGCCCATTTAGAACCCATAGCAAACCCGCCGTTTCCTGACAGCATTACCAGGACTCACAAAGTACCATACTCTACCTATCAAAAGGCAACACTGATATTAAACCAGTACATTTCAGAGAATACTGGGGAAAGAGAACAAGTGGCAATGTCAAATAGGAATTACATAAATAGAATACCTCAGCTCAGTTACACATGCAGAACATAGACCATCACCAAACAAGGAATCACAATTTAGAAACAGGAAGGCAAATTAAACTGGGAACCCCAAAAGCCAAACTTGGAATGTACAACAACACTGTAGAAATAAAACTATAAATTAATTTCCTCTTGTACCAAACAAAGCGCAGACGTTAATGATGCACATTTCCCAGAGCTTTCATATTCCAGTTAATAAATTCAAAATAAAGAGATATCTTTCTACCTTTTGTGCATTTTTTTCAGTTGCAATTGCTCCAGCCACTTTCTTCTGGTTTCTTCATGTTTTCTGCTAACTGTCCATCATCTGCTGTCCATTTGTTCTTTCTTCTCTCTTCTAGTTTTTTTTTCCATTCTCTCTCTCTACATCTGCTTTAACATACTAATCTTTCTCCTTTTGCTCTTTCCTCATTCCTATTTCATCCACACAAATTTTACCCCTCCATCCTCAATCCCCACTTACTCTCCCAATACCCGGCCAATTGTAGATTTTTCATCCCTCCCACACAAAATATTTTTCCCCTCTCCATTTTACTCTCCCAGCCCCATCCCATTCTAATCCTCCCCCAACATCAGCTCCCTTCTAGTTCCAGTCTCACCCAGCATCCATTCCCTTCTAGTCCCTGCATCAGCCCATTTCCAGTCCTAGCCCCCCATCAACCCATTTCCAGTCCTAGCTCCCCCATCCATTTTCAGTCTGAGTCCCTTCATCAGCTCATTTCCAATCCTAGCCCCCATCAGCCCATTTCTAGTCATTTCCTAGCCCCACCATCAGCCCATGTCAAATCCTAGCTCCCCTCCACTCAGCCCAATTCCAGTCCAAGCCCCCCATGAGCCTACTTCCAGTTCTAGCCCCTCCATGAGTCCATTTCAATTCAAGCCCCCACCACAGCCCATTTCCAATCTTAGCTCCCCCAACAGCCCATTTCCAGTCCTATTCTAGCTGCTCCATCAGCCCATTTTCAGTCCTAGCTCCCTTCCCTCACAGCCCATTTCCATTCCAAGCTCGCTCCCCATCAGCTATTTGCAGTTCAAGCCTCCCCTTCCACTCAGCCCATTTCCAGTCATAGCAACCCCCCAACCCATTACCAGTCCTAGCCCCCCATCAACCCACTTCCAGTCCTAACCCCCCATCACTCCATTTTCAGTTTAAGCCCCCCTATAACCCATTACCAGTCCTAACCCCCCATCAGCCCACTTCCCGTCTTAACCCCATCAGCCCATTTCCAGTCAGCCCCCCATAGCTCATTGCCAGTCCTAACCCCCCCCATCAGCCCACAGCCCATTACCAGTCCTAACCACATCAGTCCACCTCAAATCCTAACCCCTCCCCATCAGCCCATTTCCTGTCCTAGCCCCCATAGCCATTATCAGTCCTAACCCCCCCATAGCCCATTAGCAGTCCTAACCCCCCATCACCTCATTTCCAGACAGCCCCCATCAGCCCACAGCTCATTACCATCTTAACCCCCCCCTCAGCCCACAGCCCATTACGTCCTAACCCCTCCCCATCAGCCCATTTCCTGTCCTAGCCCCCCCCATAGCCCATTATCAGTCCTAACCCCCCATAGCCCCATTTCCAGACAGCCCCCAGCCCATTGCCAGTCTTAACCCCCCCCAGCCCAGCCCAGCCCAGTGCCAGTCTTAACCCCCCCCAGCCCAGCCCAGCCCATTGCCAGTCTTAACCCCCCCCCCAGCCCAGCCCAGCCCATTGCAGTGTTAACCCCCCCGCCCAGCCCAGCCCATTGACGTCTTTACCCCCCCCACCCCAGCCCAGCCCAGCCAATTGCCAGTCTTAACCCCCCCAGCCCAGCCCAGCCCAGCGCCAGTCTTAACCCCCCCCAGCCCAGCCCAGCCCATTGCCAGTCTTAACCCCCCCCCGCCCAGCCCAGCCCAGCGCCAGTCTTAACCCCCCCAGCCCAGCCCAGCCCAGCCCATTGCCAGTCTTAACCCCCCCAGCCCAGCCCAGCCCATTGCCAGTCTTAACCCCCCCCCCCCCCAGCCCAGCCCAGCCCAGCCCAGCCCATTGCCAGTCTTAACCCCCCCCAGCCCAGCCCAGCCCAGCCCATTGCAGTCTTAACCCCCCCGCCCAGCCCAGCCCAGCCCAGCCCATCGCCAGACTTAACCCCCACCCGCCCAGCCCAGCCCAGCCCAGCCCATTGCCAGTCTTAACCCCCCCCCGCCCAGCCCATTGCCAGTCTTAACCCCCCAGCCCAGCGCAGCCCAGCCCAGCGCCAGTCTTAACCCCCCCAGCCCAGCCCAGCCCAGCCCATTGCCAGTCTTAACCCCCCCAGCCCAGCCCAGCCCATTGCCAGTCTTAACCCCCCCAGCCCAGCCCAGCCCAGCCCATTGCCAGTCTTAACCCCCCCCCAGCCCAGCCCAGCCCAGCACCAGTCTTAACCCCCCCCAGCCCAGCCCAGCCCATTGCCAGTCTTAACCCCCCCCAGCCCAGCCCAGCCCAGCCCATTGCCAGTCTTAACCCCCCCCCGCGCCCCCCCAGCCCAGCCCAGCCCAGCCCAGCCCATTGCCAGTCTTAACCCCCCCCAGCCCAGCCCAGCCCATTGCCAGTCTTAAACCCCCCCCCCCCAGCCCAGCCCAGCCCATTACCACTCTTAACCCCCCCCCCCCAGCCCAGCCCAGCCCAGCCCATTGCCAGTCTTAACCCCCCCCCCAGCCCAGCCCAGCCCAGCCCAGCGCCAGTCGTAACCCCCCTCCTTGCCAGTCTTAACCTCCCCCAGCCCCCCATAGCCCATCAGCACTCCTAACCCCCCCCCGCCCATCAGCACTCCTAACCCCCCCAGCCCCCCCATAGCCCATCAGCACTCCTAACCCCCCCAGCCCATCAGCATTCCTACCCCCCAGCCCCCCCCCATAGCCCATCAGCATTCCTAACCCCCCCAGCCCATCAGCATTCCTAACCCCCCCCAGCCCCCCGCCCATCAGCATTCCTAAGCCTCCAGCCGAGGGAATTTTTTTTCTTTTTAAAGCTGTCTTCTCCGCTGCCGGGGCCGCCGCGGCAGAATCGAGTGTGCCGCGGGGCCCCCCCTGCCCAGCACAGCCTGCCCTCCCCCTCTATCCGTTCTCTCGTTCAGCTCACAGTCACCCCGCGCCGGCTTTCAGAGCGCGAAGGGACTAGTTTCCCTTTCGCGGCTCTGTTAAGCCCGCGGGGCTGATGGGAACTTCCCATCAGCCCCCGCGGGCTCAACAGAGCAGCGAGGGAGAAACTCTTCCCTCGCGCTCTGAAAGCCGGCGCGGGGTGACTGTGAGCTGAACGAGAGAACGGATAGAGGGGGAGGGCAGGCTGTGCTGGGCAGGGGGGGCCCCGCGGCACACTCGATTCTGCCGCGGCGGCCCCGGCAGCGGAGAAGACAGTTTTGTTTTGTTTTTTAATTTTACTTTAGTAGGATCAGAATGTTTTTTGCGCGGGGCCCCCTGAAACGCGGGGCCCTGTGCAAAAAACATTCTCGCTCAATGGACGGGCCGGCCCTGATTGTAGGTTCTTGTATCTACACAGTTTTGCATTGAGGCTTCTCATTGTCCTGAAGAAAGGAAAAAGTAAACAAAGAAAAAACAACTTTGGGCTCTAGAAAGAACCTTTTTTGGTTGCTGGATGAGATTTCTATTAAGGAGCACCAAGTTTAAGTCTCAGGATAAGGAAATGGTTGATAGAATCTCCTGTGTGGAGCTCCATCGGATGACATCACCCATACATGAGAACGTTTTCTGCTGTCCGCAGAGAACACCACCTACAGGTAACTACCTTTTTTTCAGCCTTTGGGTACCCTATCTGTATCCAAGCTAGAATTGATCATAGCTATAAAAGAAAGCGACCACGTGACTCCAATTCTCAAACAGCTTCACTGGCTACCTATCCATGGGAGGATCACCTTCAAAACCCTACTCTTAGCATTCAAGACAATCAAAGGTATCTCACCCTCCTCACTCACACATCTTATTCACATTGTCCCCCCCAACAGATCCAGAAGAGCAACAGCCGTAAACTTGCTAGTAACCCCAAAGGCATCGACAAAGTGCAACAAGAAAACCACAAACAGGGCATTCAGTTTCTATGTCCCCAAATGCTGGAATGCTCTTCCCCCCTGACATTAGGGCCATCGCCAACCTATATCAGTTCAGGAAGGCACTCAAATCCCACCTTTTCCTCCAATACTACCCAACCAGCAATTGAACCTAGATATCCCTCTCAAGAAATGACCCATTCTAGAAAGGCCCTTACACTCAGTATCTGATTTTATCTATCCTTGCAGTGTAAATAGCTTATGTATATAGTTGACCCTGTTGTCCAAGTTTGTACTCCTGTTCGATGTAAAACCAGACAGCTTGTTGTTATGGTCGTTGTGTTTTGATGTAAACCGCGCTGATACCGAATAGCGCGGTATATAAGAAACTATAATAAATAAATACATAAATAAAGTAAATCGAGAATGCGATCCTTAATAAATTTAGATGGGAGTGGATCAATCAATGTCATAGGGGCTTGTTTACAAAGCCACGATAGTGCCGTCTGCCCGATATCGGAGCCACGGTCCCACTGAATTCAATGGGGCCACGGCTCCGATATTGGGCAGAAGCCGCTACCGTGGCTTTATAAACAAGCCCCATAGAGTTATTTTAGTGCAGTTAAATGAGGAAGCGGGTCAAAACAGGACCAAGATAACATATGATGCTCCTGAGTTAAGTTGGTACTACCAGGATGTTCTCCTAACAGTTCTACCATTTGCTAGGTAGGCTAAAGGAGTAAATGTGGATTTACTATTTGTACAGAACTCAAAATTTTTTTTCAATTTTTTTTCAATTTTAGTCAAGGAGAAACCAGCAAAATCAATTGAGGGTCTCTTCAAAGGTGGTTGTCTGGTTTCTGTCCCTATTGTAGTTTAGGGACAGATTGGAAGATCAATTTTTGCTCCTCTTAACGATAAGTGATCCAAGTCACTCCATCCACCATGAAAGGGATACCACCTTGCAGGGGCAGCCCAAGGGGGTGGCGGGGCCATGTGTGGGGCCTCATTTGTATAAAGAGCCTCACTTGCATAAATATTTGCCTAATGTTAACATGCACTAACTTTTAGAAAACATGCCTCTTAATGAGTGTTTGGTTAAAGAAAGACTACCAGATTTCTACATTACTATACTCCTGTGCCAACTGCCAGGCACATTAGGAAGTACTAAAAACACTGCCCATTTAGAACCCATAGCAAACCCACCATATTATAATAGTACTACCAGGACTCATAAAGCACCAAATCCTACCTATCAAAAGGCAACATTGCAAATATTAAACCAATACATCTCAAAGAATACCAATACATCTCCTACTGGGGAAAGAGAACAAGTGGCACTGTCAAAGAGAAACTACATAAATAGAATACCTCAGCTTGATTACACCATCGGAACATAGACCATCACCAAACAAAGAATACGGGATCACAATTTAGAAATAGGAAGACAATAATTAAACTAAGAACCCAAAAGGCCAAACTTGGAATGTACAACACCACTGCAGAAATAAAACTATAAATTAATTTCCTCTTGTACTAAACAAAATGCAGATATTAGACGCACATTTCCCAGAGCTGACATAGTCCAGTTAACAAATTCAAAATAAAGTATTTTTCTACCTTTTGTTTGCGCATTTTATTTATCAGTTGCAATTGCTCCAGTCCATTTCTTTTGTTTTCTTCTTATCTTCTGCTAACTCTCCATTGTCTGCTGTCCATTTTGTCCTTTCTTCTAGTTTTTTCCATTTTTTCTCTACATCTGCTTTAACATACTGATCTTCCCCTTTTGCTCTTTCCTCCATCTCTTTCTTTATTCCTTTTTCATCCACTCAAATTTTACCCCCCCATCCTCAATCCCCACTTACTTTCCCAATACCCGGCCAATCGTAGATTTTTCTTCCCTCCCACACAAAATATTTTTCCCCTCTCCATCCTCACTCCCCCAGCCCCATCCCATTCTAGTCCTCCACCAACATCAGCTCCCTTCTAGTTCCAGCCCTTCCCAGCATCTGTTCCCTTCTAGTCCCCACATCAGTCTATTTCCGATCCTAGCTCCCCATCAGCCCATTTCCAGTCCTATACTAGCCCCCTCCATCAGCCCATTTCCAATACAAGCACCCCCATCAGTCCATTTCCAATCCAAGCACCCCCATCAGTCCATTTCCAATCCTAGCCTCCAATCAGCCCATTTCCAATCCTAGCCTAGCCCTTCGATCAGTCCATTTCCAGTCCTAGCTCCCCCCACACTCAGCCCATTTCCAATCCAAGCCCCCCCATGAGCCCATTTCCATTCCTATCCTAGCCCTCCATCAGTCCATTTAAATCCTAGCCTCCCAGCAGTCCTATTCTAGCCCCTCCATCAGCCCATTTCCAGTCCTAGCTCCCCCCAGTTACCAGTCCTAGCTCCCCCCAGTTACCAGTCCAAGCCCCCTCCCCATCAGCTATTTCCAGTCCTAGCTCCCCCCACTCAGCCCATTTCCAGTCCAAGGCCCCCCTCCCCATCAGCTATTTCCAGTCCAAGCCCCCCCTCCCTTCCCCTCCCGAAGAGCCCTGCAGTTGTTTAAGATGCTTTAGAGGGAGCCGGAGAGGCCCCATCTCACCTCTACAGCTGCGGAAGTGAAATGCAGCTTACTGATGTTTAGAACATTGCTGCACTAAGCGTGGGGAACAGGAAGTCACCTTTGACCTCAGCATGGCAGCGTTCTAAAAATCAGTACGGCTGCTGAAGTGAAGGGAAAAGATGTGCTTCACTTTGGCAGCTGTAGAGGTGAGCCGGTGCCTCTCCGGCTCTCTCTAAAGCCGTCCTGTCTGCCGGAGTTCAGGATGTTTGCGCGGGGCCCCCTGAAATGCGGAGCCCTGTGCAAACAACATTCTTGCTCAATGGACAGGCCAGCCCTGCCACCTTGGGTCATCTCAAAATCATTTTTATTCTGAACACAATGCTTAAGAAAAGGTGCTGTCAATCTGTCTTTCCATATTTTTGTTTTCTGCTAATCTGGTCCTAAATTTCCTTTTAGCTTTGCCTATGTAAAGCAGATTACAGGGGCACTGGATAGCATAAGTACCCCATCAGAATTAGAGAATCTCTTCAAATGAAAAAATACGTTTCATACATGGATGGCAAAAGAAATCCATGGAGTCACTTGCTTATACTGTAGAATGATCAATGCTCAGATTTGAAATGTCCAATGATCTGGTCCATCTGATTCTCAAGATGCAAAGCAGAGGGAATCAATATATCTTTAAGGTTATTGACCTCTTATATGTGTTATCAGAAGATCTTTTTCTTTGAAATAGTCAAGGTCTTGGATGATCAGCCAATATTTCCTCAAGATCCTCTTAATACCCTGATACATAGGAAAACCTCCAAGCACACATACAGGCCATGATTCTTTCTTGGAGACTTGTAACAGTCTTCCTTTCTGAATTGAGTTCTATAATAGGTTACCCTAACAGATGCGTACAACTTGCATTTCTCCAAAAATTGGTCTTTCAGATCACATGCTTGTCTTTCAAATTCTCTTTTGGTGGAGTATAACCTCCTCAACAGCAAAAATTGGCTTGTTGACAAATTATTTTTCAAACCCTTCACATGACAACTTACCTAGTGCAACAATTAATTTTTATCTATAGATTTGAAAAATATTGGTTGAGAAACCCTTTTTCTCTTAATATATCTAATAGGTAATGTTAAGATACCTTTATCTCCATTTTTAAAATGAAAATTGACATCACATTGATTCAACCAAGAGTTTCACTTAAGACTGACTCTCATAACATCATCAACGTACCTCTTACATACTTTAAATACAATCTTTAAAAGATTTATGTATTTTAGGTAACATAAAAATCGTATCACCATTAGGGAAAAAAGTCTTTCAATAAGAGAACATGCAGCCAATACAAAATCCACTGCTAGTAGTGGAATCCTTAAGTACAGTGTAATAAAATTACTTACGTTGTCTGACCTATTTATTACCACTATTGCCTCTTCTTTATCACTGGCTTAATTATGTCTCAACCTCAGCTTCCTAACTGCCCGATTTTCTCTTTTTTAATCAAGTTAAAAAAAAGTTTTGATCTTTTTTGTTCTAAATGAGAAAAAAAAATTCTTGAAAAGTATAAATGAGGAGATTAACTGGGCTGGAGTACACACACCACAAGTCATTCTTAATTAATGAAATATCAGCATATCTTGTCATGAATTTTGAAAAGAAATGTGTAATTCTCGTCTTAGAATAAATTTAAACAAATCAACCCTTGTCTGAAAAGTGTCATTTCTGCGCTGGGACAAAGGAAAGCCTGTGAAATCAGGGAAAATTTGGGAGGCTAACTGTAGGTAAACCTATAGTACTTTAGATATCATTTCAAGGATGCCCTCTCCTCCTCCCTCTTCCCCCTCTGTTTAAATTTCCTCATGTTCCTGTTGTCTCTTATTAATCCTTGCTTCATACTTTAACTATTGTACTTGCTTCATACTTTGACTTCATACTTTGACTATTGTAATCTGATCTATCAGGGCCTCCCCAAGAACTCTATTCAACCCCTCCAACTAGCCCAGAATACATTAGCGCGTCTCATAACAAACAATCCTAGACGAGCTCATATTACACCTATCCTCTATGATCTCCACTGGCTCCCAATTCATCACCGAGTAAAATTCAAGGTTCTTACTCTAATACACAAAATCATTTCTAAGGAGTCAGCTCCATGTCTCTCCCCTCTCCTTGCTTTCTCCAACAACACTAGATATCACCATTCTATCACTAAAAACTTACTGACTACACCTACAATTAAAAAACACTGTAAACAATCTACATGCAACAGGACTTTTTCCCTCAATGCTCCATCCCTTTGGAACACCCTTCCGCATGAGCTGCGCTACTGCGTGAGCCACACTGATTTCAGGAAAAAGTTAGACTCATCTCTTCCTTGATCATTTTTCTCTCCCACCCTAATACCTAAACCCCCTTTTTTTCCTCCCTACTCTTGTTCCATTAAACTGTACAATACTCCCATCCGTAGCTTGGCACATACATATGTAAATATGTAAATAGTTGTTCACTGTTCACTTTAATTAATTGTATAATATAATTTTGTTTTTCATGTTTCATTCTGTACCCTGTTATTCGTTCCTTGTAAACAGTTGAAATATACTGCCTTTTATTGTTCTATGTAAACCGTTTTGATTTGTAGAAAGACGGTATATAAAACATTAAATAAATAAATACTGTCATTCTGAAATAGGAGTCAAAATTGAGGGTGAAGTAGTATCAATTGGATTGTCCAAGGGGAGAGACTGTCATCCATTGTACTCCTAATGTGTTTACCACGTCTGCCGCCTCCTTTTGTGTCTTTCGTGTCTCTACAGTTTTCAGGTTGTCTACTATTGCATTAAAAGCGATCTGTGTAGAACAGGACTGTCTTGGCCTGGGTCAAGGATAAATTGGATGGTTCTATAATCTATTTCATCACATTTAATCTTAACCAGCTTAATTCTTTTAAAGATAACTTTTGAAGTCAAGTGTCTTAGTAATATCTCATCAAATTTACAATATTCATTATTTATTATTTTTTTGCATACTGTCCCAACACTGTCAGCTTATTTCTTTGAAGTATCTATTAGCAAAACCATAAAACCTAAAAAAGATTTATTAAGAATTGCATTGCAGTCTTATACAAAATCCTTGTCCTCTGCCAACAAATTTAGTTCTCAAACCTCAAGGAATCCCATTGGCTTGACAATAGAGAAATAAAGTCCCATAAATGTAACTCCATACATGTGGTAGTCTCTTATGTAGTTGACTCAACTTCATAGCTTTATCAAAGTCCAAAACTGAGCAGCCATTAACTAGATAACCAGGAAGTGGATTAAGCTTGGTAAATGTCTCTGGTAGTATGCTCTGACATGGTCTTAGAGCTTTTCTGGCACAAGTAAATGGCAAAAGAAAAGTCTTTGGAGTTAGCCTTTAGAGCAGGATTCAATAGATTCACAAGGCAAAAATCCAGGAAGGGTTTTCCAAAGAGCTCCAGACCAGACATACATTGGGCCAATCAGGAAAACAGGAACAAAGATCATCAGAAGTATAAGACTGTTAACAGTAGGTTAGCTAGAGTGAAACACCTTGGTGATTTAATAGCTTCTCCTGCAAAATGCCTGCCTTCTAACCAAAAGGTCAATGGCTTGAGGCCAACTTGTGATTTAAAAAAAAAAGTTTTATTTTAAATTTGCTTGACAATTCTATTAACCTTTCAGCTATGTTTGTTATTTTTGTTTGTTTGTTAGGACAGCAACAGCCACCTCTTAAAAAAATTACTAAGCATTTTTTATTATTACTAAGCATTTATAAAGCGCTTCAACATACAAAGCGCTGTACAAACATAAAAAGAGACAGTCCCTGCCCATTAGAGCTCACAATCTAGTTAAGACAAAATATAAAATAAATTAGATAATACAAATAACAATTAACAAGACAAGAATAAATGTTTATGGAGAGAACAAGAAAGGACGAGTTAGGAACAAAAAGCAATAGTGAAGAAATGGGATTTCAGTTTGGATTTGAAGATGGCCAGGGAGGAGGCTTGGCGGACAGACAGAGAATTCCAGGAAAAGGGTGCAGCCAGTTGAAAGGAGCAAAGTCTAGAATTAGCAGTACGAGTAAAAGGCATAGATAAACGAAGACAATTAGATGAGCGGAGTAGGCGAGAGGGGGTGTATGTAGAGATGAGGGATGAAAGGTAATGGGCAGAAGCATGAATACATTTATAGGTTAGAAGAAGGAGTTTGAACTGGATACGGAAGTGGATGGGGAGCCAGTGAAGTGACATGAGAAGAGGAGTAATGTGTGAAAAACGAGACTGACGGAAAATCAGACGAGCTGCAGAATGTTGAATAGACTGGAGAGGAAAGAGGTGGTTAGCAGGGAGGCCAGCAAGGAGAAGGTTACAGTAATCAAGGCGGGAGGTGATTAAAGAGTGGACAATCAGTTTAGTAGTAGAGAAAAGGGTGAATCTTGGAGATATTGTAAAGAAAGAAACGGCATGTTTTAGCAATGTTTTGGATATGTAAAGAGAAGGAGAGAGATGAGTCAAAGATAACACCAAGGTTCCGTGCCGAAGAGACAGGAAGGATAACAGAGTTATCCACAGAGATTGAGAAAGGGGAAGGAGGAGGGAAAATGAAATGAAAATTAAAAAACAAAACAAAAAACCCCTGCAAATAACACAGGAAACTGAACAAAACCATTTTTTGCCTGCATAACCCTAGTCTTAGGTGGGATTAGATTGAGGATATTGAATACCATGAAACAAGATATAGGGGTATGAAAATGTTCCAAAGACAACATTGTTACTAGTTAGTTTTTTCTTACTCTAAGTCTGTGTGTACTAAATATCTACCCGATTTCAGTATAAGAAACTGAGAGTCAATTTCTCAATTTAGATGAGCAAGAATTAGTGTATGCAGGAGCCTAGTTATAAAGTGAGCCTCATCAGAGAAAAGTTGTCTTGCTATGATTTCAAGGACAAAATACATAGGATTTAGTAAAGTGGTATTTATTTTTTTTCAGCAGACAAAGGCAGATGGCAAAGAACATGCAAATATTTCAACAGTGCATGAGAATAGCACAGGTAAGAATCTGTGTGTTATTTATTTATTTGCAGAGCTTGATATACCGCCCAAACCGGAGTATCAGAGCGGTGTACAATAAAAGTACACTTGGTAAATTGATTGAATTAAGACTGTTTGTTGTAGTAGAATTTAAAATGTAATAGCAAATTTTATGCAAAATATAAAATTGGGGCAGTCATTTATTTTTGCTAAAACCATTTCTGGGGCTGGCTTCTTGAAGAATGTTCTTTCTTATGTCATGACTTTGTGAAATGATAGTGTCATTGCATTATGCTTGACATCTCTTTATGCCTACTTTTTCAACATGAAACAACATTCTCTTTAAGCAAATAGAAACCTTAATGTGTTAAACTATTCTTTGCCCAAGTGATTGAAAGCACCTCCATGTTCTGTAGGAAATTAACAATGGAAGATATTTAAGGATTTAATATAATCTTTAAGCTGAAAATGCATTTAAACTTAGAACTTTCATAGTGAACTTAAGAGCCTAATTTTGTTCTGTGTTAAAAGGACTCTTTTTGTAAGTTAACATGTACTCTAGGTTGCAGCATTGCTTGCCCCAGCTTGGCACAAAAGATTTATATTGAAGAACCTGGTGATATTTTTATTCCCCCCCCCCCCAGCAATTTAATTCCCTTTTTTTGGTTATGTTGCTTACAGTAATGACACGTGAATCCACTTATGCACAATGGAAGAATACACAGAGGTCTGATCTGGCAGACTCACCCTCTGACATCCTGTCATCCCAGCTGAGTGATCAATCTTCAGCTTTGGTGAGTAGGACTGACAAAAAAACTGAGAAAGTCATTTGGACCATTAAATGATAGAGGGATAAAAGGGGCACTAAGAGGGGACAAGGCCATAGCAGAGAGACTGAATGAATTCTTTGCTTCGGTCTTTACTGAGGAAGATGTAGGGATGTTACCAATGACTGAAGTGGTATTTAAAGGTGATACTGCGGAAGAATTGAAAGAAATATTAATACACCAGGAAGATGTATTACAACTATTTGATAAACTGAAGAGTAGCAAATCACCTGGACCAGATGGTATACATCCAAGGGTGTTGAAAGAACTAAAATATGAGATTGCAGACCTGCTGTTAGTAATCTGTGAACTATTGTTAAAATCATCTGTAATACCTGAAGATTGGAGGATGGCCAATGTAACGGCAATTTTTAAAAAGGGATCCAGGGTGATCCAGGAAACTACAGACCAGTGAGCCTGATGTCAGTACTGGGGAAAAATGGTAGAAACCATCAGAAATAACAAAATTACTGAACATGTAGATAATCATGGCTTAATGGGAGACAGCCAACATAGTTTTAGACAAGGAAGATCTTGTCTTACTAATCTGTTTTTTTGAAGTTGTGAATAAACAGATATACTATATCAGCCGACTCACCTTTGTCTATATGGACTTTCAGAAAGCCTTTGACAAGGTACATCATCAGAAACTTTGGGCAAAACTAAAAGGTCTTGGGATAGGAGACAGTGTACTATTGTGGATCAGTAACTGGTTAAAAGATAAAAAGCAGATGGGAGGGCAAAATGTCCAATTTTCCCAATAGAGAAAGGTGAATAGTGCAGTGTACCCCAGGGATCTGTGCTGGGAATAACGACTGAGTTTATCTAATTTGCAGATGACACAAAACTATTTAAAGTTGTTAAAACCCATGAGGATTATGGAAAATTGCAAGAGGATCTTGATAAATTGGAAGACTGGGCATTCAAATGGCAGATGAAATTTAATGTGGACAAGTGCAAAGTTATGCACCTAGGAAAGAAAAACCCAAACGATGGTTACACAATGCAAGGTTCCACATTAGGAACCACCACCCAGGAAAAAGATTAAAGCGTCATCGTGGATAACATGATAAAACCTTCCGCTCAGTGTGCAGTGGCGACCAAGAGAGCAAATAGAATGCTAGGTATCATAAGGAAAGGAATGGAAAATAAAACAAAAGGATATTATAATGCCTCTGTATCGTTCCATGGTGCGACCGCACCTTGAATATTGTGTGCAATTCTGGTCGCTGTATATTAAAAAAGATATAACACATTATTTGCAAAGGTACAGAGAAGAGCCACCAAAATGGTAAAGGGGATGGAAGGATACCCCTCTGAAGAGAGGCTAAAAAGGTTAGGGCTCTTCAACCTGGAAAAGAGACCACTGAGAAGATATGATAGAGGTCTATAAATTAATGAATGGAGTGGAATGGGTAAACGTAGATCGATGGTTTACATCATCAGAATATAGAAAGACCAGGGGACATGCAGTGAATCTACAGTGTAATCTATTTAGGACTAATAAGAGAAAATATTTTTTCACTCAACGTGTAATCAAACTCTGGAATTTGTTACCAGAGGATGTAGTAAAAGCTGTTAGTGTAGCTGGGTTTAAAAAAGGTTTGGACATGTTCCTGGAGGAAAGATCCATTAACCATTATTAAAAGGGACCCGGGATATCACTGCTTGACCCAATACAAGCAATCTCCAGGAACAAGCAGGAATGTAGTCTTCACATATGGGTATCGTCGGTACCGACGGAGCCTGCGCGGGAACGCTCCCCAGCGTCCAATTAGAAAGCTGCCTTCCCGCCTTTCCCAACTGCCTCTCTGCAGTTCTTAGTTTTCCACGGAGCCAGCAGGTCGTTTTCCTGTCACCGCAGAAATTATCCCATCTTTTTCATTCCTTTTTGTGGTAGCGTCTGCCTTCCTCGACGCTATACCGGTACCACAGGTTGGTTCGTTTCTTAAAAAAAAAAAAAAAAGTTGTAATTTTTTTTTTTCTGGACATTCTAGTCTTCTTTTCTGTTGGGTGCCACGGAACATTTTGGGCACTAGGCCCAACATTTCATTCAGAATGGAAAAACCCGCCTCGGGTTTTAAAAAGTGTTCCAAGTGTGGCAGTACCATCTCCATCACCGACACCCACGAGTGGTGCCTTAAATGTTTAGGTCCTGACCTCTCCATATCGGAGTGTGTTGCCTGTGGGATGATGTCGAAGAGGGGTCGGCAAATCCAAGCTGCTAAGCTTAGCACCCTTTTTCCTTCCGATGCAGCATCCGTGGCATCGACGTCTTCCAGGGCTTCGTCTTCCTCCCATGGATCTCAGGTAACCAAACATAAATCTGGCCGGTCCTCAAAGGGTAGATCTCCTTCCAAGCATCGAGATGTCTCTGGCGTTGCCCTTGAGGGACTTGTACTGGCAAAATTGCCCTGGCGGGAGTCTTCGGCTTCCAAAGCACTATTGGGGCTCTAGGATTTTCTTGAGGCCTCAACCTCGGCAGAACTACTGGTGCCATGCTCTGGGGTACCGGCCGCTTCATCCGGTACCAATACCCAGGCATTGGCAGCATCAATAGACCAGAGGTTCTTGGCTATTGAATGCAGTCTGGCGGTTCTCCTTGCAGCTTCAGTGCCTTCGGGACTGCTTCAGATGGTTCAACCGGTATCGACACCGGCTCTGGCACCGATACTAGTACCGACAGCATCAACATCGGCGACTGTTACTGACACAGAGTCATGCTGTTTCCTCCGGTATCGACAGGCTGCTACCAGACCCCTCCGGTACCGACTTCGATCGGTACCAGCATCGTGCTTTACAAGAGCACCCGGACAGGAGATATTTTGAATCCTCCGATGAGTCTGAGGATTCTGACAGCTCTGTCGGTGCCGGAGTACTTCGCTCTGAGGAGCCTTCCTCTCCTAAACGTAGGATGTCTCCTCCAGAGGAGATATCCTTTCAGGATTTCATCCGGGAGGTGGCTACAGGTCTTTCCATCACAGTGGCTCCTGAAGCACAGCCCAGAGCAAAGGAATTGAAGACTTTACAATATCCTAAAGCTCCCAAAGAGGCAGCCACTTTGCCTATTCATGAGATCTTGCATGATCTCATACTAAGAATGTGGGAAACACCTCTTACCACCTCTCCTCATTCTCGTAGGCTTGATACCATGTATCGAGTACCTCCTTGTCCTGGATTTTGAAAAATCCAACTACCACACCACTGAATAGTAGCAAATCACCTGGACCGGATGGTATACATCCCAGAGTGTTGAAAGAACTGAAATATGAGATTGCAGACCTGTTATTGGTAATCTGTGAACTTTCATTTAAATCATCTGTAATACCTGAAGATTGGAGGGTCGCCAACGTAACACCAATTTTTAAAAAGGGTTCCAGGGGTGACCCGGGAAATTACAGACCGGTGAGCCTGACGTCAGTACCAGGGAAAATGGTAGAAACCATCATAAAGAACAAAATTACACAGCATGTAGATAGTCATGGCCTAATGGGAGACAGCCAACATGGCTTTAGACAAGGAAGATCTTGTCTTACTAATCTGATCTGTGTTTTTGAAGGTGTGCATAAACAGGTAGACAAAGGTGAGTCGGTTGATATAGTGTATCTGGACTTTCAGAAAGCTTTTGACAAGGTCCCCCATCAGAGACTTTTGGCGAAGCTAAAAAGTCATGGGATAGGAGGCAGTGTACTATTGTGGATCGGGAACTGGTTAAAAGATAGAAAGCAGAGGGTAGGGCTAAATGGCCAATATTCCCAATGGAAAAAGGTGAATAGTGGAGTACCCAAGGGATCTGTACTGGGTCCGCTACTTTTTGACATATTCATAAATGACCTGGAAAAGGGAATAACTAGTGAGGGTATCAAATTTGCAGATGACACAAAACTGTTTAAAGTTGTTAAAACCCAAGAGGATTGTGGAAAACTGCAGGAGGATCTGGATAAATTGGAAGACTGGGCATCCAAATGGCAGATGAAATTTAATGTGGACAAGTGCAAAGTTATGCACCTAGGAAAGAACAACCCACACTATAGTTACACGATGCAAGGCTCCACATTAGAAACCACCACCCAGGAAAAGGACTTAGGAGTCATCGTGGATAACATGTTAAAACCCTCCGCCCAGTGTGCCGCGGCGGCCAAGAAAGCAAATAGAATGCTAGGTATCATAAGGAAAGGGATGGAGAATAAAACAAAGGATATTATAATGCCTCTGTATCGCTCCATGGTACGACCGCACCTTGAATATTGTGTGCAATTCTGGTCACTGTATCTTAAAAAGGACATAGAGTTATTAGAAAAAGTACAGAGAAGAGCCACCAAATTGGTGAAGGGGATGGAAGGCTACTCCTATGAAGAGAGGCTAAAAAGGTTAGGGCTCTTTAACCTAGAAAAGAGACGGCTGAGGGGAGATATGATAGAGGTGTATAAATTAATGAATGGAGTGGAACGGATAAACGTGGATCAATTGTTTACGCTATCAGAATATAGAAGGACTAGGGGACATGTAATGAAGCTACAGGGTAAACTATTTAAGACAAATAGGAGAAAATATTTCTTCACTCAACGTGTAATCAAACTCTGGAATCTGTTACCGGAGGATGTAGTAAGGGCTGTTAGTATAGCTGGGTTTTAAAAAAAAGGTTTGGACAAGGTCCTGGAGGAAAGGTCCATAAACCACTATTAAAAAGGGACCCAGGATATCAATGCTTGGCCTAGTACAAGCACTGCAGAACCTGTGTCTTTTGGGGAAACTGCTAGGTACATATGACCTAGATTGGCCACTGTTGGAAACAGGATACTGGGCTTGATGGACCTCGGTCTGACCCAGTATGGCATTTCTTATGTTCTTATGTTCTTACTCCATGGTAGTGGAATCGGCTATGAGAAGGATCAAGAGTGCAAAAAGACATACATCTAATCCGCCAGGACGTGAATGTAAGACTCTTGATGCCTTTGAGCCTCGAACCTTCCAGGCCTCTATGCTTTCTGCCAGGATTAGTTCCTGCATTCTATATATGGGAATGTTCCTTAAGGAGGTTACAGGAGATCTATAGCTTATGAGCCCTCTCTTTCCTGATGATAAGAGGCAAGATTATCTTACACTTGTCAAACATGCCCAAGATGTTTCCAAGTTTGTTAATTGTGCAGCTTTTGACTGCTTTGAGTGCATAAGCAGAACCTTGGCCATTGCCATAGGTGCTTGTAGGATTGCCTGGCTCCAGGCATCTGACTTAGAACTCTGGGTACAGGACAAACTGGAGAATATCCCTTGTATAGGCGAAAATCTCTTTGGCAAAAATTGGCAAGAGAAAGTTAATGAGCTGGATGCTGATAACACCACTTTGGATAGACTATCTAAGGCTACAGCTGATCCTGCAAGGAGAAAATCCTACAAGAAACCATTCATCTCTGAAAAGAAGAGGTTTTACCCCTCCTATACCCAGCAGGGGCATTCTACAGGTCAGTCTGCCCGAAAGGGACAGCTGCCACCAAAACAAAGGAAAACTAAGTCTGCTAAGCCTCAACCGGCCCAGCAGACTCAGCCTCCACAGGAGCTTTGACTCCCATCTAGAGAACTTGGCCTTCCTGGCCCTCAATGGGCCAGAGCCCTCCACCATTCCAGGAAGGTTGTGTCGTTTTGCCCACAGATGGGAGCAGATAACAGCAGAAGAATGGACTCTCTCCATTGTAAAGGAGGGGTACAAGCTTCATTTCCTCAACATGCCCCCTCCAACAGTTGTAAGAGGGTTCAATTCTCAGACTTCACTCGAAAATCAGTTGGGTCAAGAGGTCAATTTACTTCTTGCCCAGGGGGCAATAGAAGACGTACCCATTTCCCAACAGGGTACAGGGTTTTACTCCCCCTATTTCCTTATTCAAAAGAAAACAGGGGGACACAGACCCATTTTAGACCTCAAAGAATTGAACAAATTCCTGTTCAAGGAGAAGTTCAAGATGATTTCTCTAGGAACTCTTCTGCCATACCTTCAGAGTCAGGATTGGCTTTGTTCTCTAGATCTCAAGGATGCGTACACCCATGTTCTCATCCATCCAACTCACCGAAGATTCTTTCGGTTTCTATGTTAGGGGAAGCACTACCAGTACAGGGTGGTTCTTTTTGGCCTGGCCTCAGCACCAAGGGTGTTTACGAAATGCATGGCTGTAGTGGCAGCATTTCTTTGCACTCTAGGAATATTCGTCTTCCCCTACTTAGATGACTGGCTCATTCGAGCCCCATCAGAGTCAGAGGCCAGAATTTCCCTATCTTGCACAATGCATATCCTTCAGTATTTGGGCCTGGTTATAAACATCCCAAAATCCAACCGAACTCCCACTCAATCTCTAGAGTTTATAGGAGCCATGCTGGATACCAGGAAAGCAAGGGCCTATCTCCCACAGCCCCGCTGCTTTTGCATTGTGCAGTTGGCTTCCCAAGCAGTGTTAAAAACTCATCTCACTGCTCGGGAAATGTTACAATTGCTAGGCCACATGGCATCTACCGTGCATGTGGTTCCCTATGCTTGCCTCCATATGAGAGCAGCCCAATGGACTCTTTCCACTCAGTGGACTCAAGCATCAGGCTGCCTATCAGACAAAATAGCAAACTCAAGTCGCCTTATTTTCTCCCTACAATGGTGGCAGTCAACCTTTCCAACAGCCCCCACCCCAGGTCACTCTAACAACAGACGCCTCACAGGTGGGTTGGGGAGCTCACCTGCAAGATCTCTCTACCCAAGGCACCTGGACGCCACAGGAGACCCATCTACACATCAGTCTCTTGGAGCTCAGAGCAATCTTCCTTGCTCTTCGAGTGTTCCACACCCAGCTGAGCTACAAGACAGTCCTAATTCAGACGGACAATCAAGTAGCTATGTTCTATCTGAACAAGCAGGGAGGAACAGGCTCTCTGTCGCTTTGCAATGAAGCTTTGCGACTATGGGCCCTCGCCAGCGAGCATCAGATTCATCTCCTTGTGGTGTATCTGTCAGGCATTCAAAACTCCTGGGCAGGCAGACTCAGTCGAGTTCTGCTTCCACACGAGTGGTCTCTTCGTGCAGACCAGGTAGCAAACGTTTTTCAAATTTGGGGGACTCCGGACATAGACCTCTTTGCAAGTCCGTTGAATGCCAAACTTCCCCGATTCTGTTCCAGAATTTCGGCTCAGGGTTCTCAGGCCAGGGATGCTTTCCTCCTCCATTGGGGTCAGGACTTCCTATATGCCTTTCCACCCATTCCCCTAATTCCCAAAACCCTATTCAAGCTTCAGAGAGACAGAGGCCATATGATTCTCATAGCTCCACATTGGCCACGGCAGGTGTGGTACCCTCTGCTCTACATCTCTCTCAAGCTCCATCTCTGGAGTTAGGATCTACTCCAGATCTCCTGTCTCAGGAGGACGGGATGTGGTGGCATCCTGATCCCCACTCCCTGCATCTCAGGTCCTGGTTGCTGAGGGCCTAGACCTTCATGGTCTTAACCTATCTCAACAAGTAAAGGATATCCTTTGTGCTTCTAGAAAGCCTTCCACAGGACGCTCTTATGCTTTCAAGTGGAAAAGGTTTTGCATATGGTGTTCGCAGAAGGGTCTTGATCCCCTGGCGATACCTCTGTAATCATTATTGGGTATTTCCTTCATTTATCTGATGCAGGGCTTAAGACTAACTCGGTACGAGTCCATTTAAGTGCTATTTCGGCTTCTTTCAAGCCTTTAAATGGACAACCTATTTCCTCTTATCCTCTCATAGCGAGATTTATGAGAGGCCTCCTTCTAACTAAGCCTCCCATTAGGCCACCACCGGTAGCATGGGACCTAAATCTGGTTCTTGGACAGCTCATGAAGCCGCCTTTTGAACCTCTAGCTACTACCTCCTTGAAATTCCTTTCCTGGAAGGTTGTCTTTCTCATTGCAGTCACATCAGCACGTCGCATTAGTGAGTTGCAAGCATTAGTGGCTGATCCTCCTTATATGAGGTTCCATCATGATAAGGTAGTCCTTAGGACTAATCCACACTTTATGCCAAAGGTGGTCTCACCTTTTCATTTAAACCAAGCAGTTTACCTGCCCGTATTTTTTCCAAGGTCTCGTGCTTCAAATGCAGAAAGGAATCTTCATACTTTGGACTGTAAAAGAACACTTGCTTTTTACTTACAAAGGACACAGCAACATAGAAAGTCCTCTCAACTCTTTGTTGCTTTTGATCCTTCTCATTTGGGACTTCCAGTCTCTAAGAGAACATTGTCCAGTTGGTTTGCACAGTGTATTTATTTTACCTATCAGAGTAAAAACCTTTCTCTGGAAGGCCATGTCACAGCTCACAATGTGAGAGCCATGGCAGCCTCAATGGCTCATCTACACTGTGTCTATTGACGACATCTGTCGAGCAGCTACTTGGGCCTCTGTTCATACCTTCAGAGCCCATTACTGCTTGGACAAGGACTCCTGCCGGGATGCTTTGTTTGGTCAGGCTGTTCTATAATACCTGTTCCATACTTATTCAACTCCTACCCACCATTCCTGGTAGGATGCCAGAGATCCATGGGGGAAAGTGGAGCCCTTTTACAGGGGCACACAACTTCTGGGGTCTCTCCCTGGCATCTGTAGCTAGGGAGTCCCCATATGTGAAGACTACATTCCTGCTTGTTCCTGGAGATAGCATAGTTACTTACCTGTAACAAGTGATCTCCGGGAACAGCAGGAATTTAGTCTTCACAACCCACCCACCTCCCTTAGGAGTTGTATCTCTCTTTTCTTTTCTTTCCCTCTCTCTCTCTTTGTCTCAGCTTTAAAACTCAACTGGAGAGAGGCAGTTGGGAAAGGCGGGAAGACAGCACGCAGGTGCTGTGGGATGCTCCCAGAAGCTTTCTAATTGGACGCTGGGGAGCGTTCCCACGCAGGCTCTGTCGGTACTGACGATACCCATATGTGAAGACTAAATTCCTGCTGTTCCCGGAGATCACCTGTTACAGGTGAGTAACTATGCTTTGTGGAACCTGTCTCTTTTGGGGGAACTGCTAGATGCTTATGACCTAGATTGGCCACTGTTTGAAACAGGATACTGGGCTTGATGAACCTTGGTCTGATCCGGTATGGTATATCTTATGTTCTTGTCCAGGTTAATAAACCTGATATATTTTACATTTCTTGTTCTGAACTTTCTGCAGAACATGCCTACCTTCAGTATGTCTTTGAGAAAACAGGCATGATGAAAATTTGCCAAATACTGCTTGCAAAGAACCACAGAGGACCTCAAATATCCATGCTGCAATATATCTTACGTTTATTGTGAATAAATCTAGATTTATTGACTATAGACAGATTTATTTGCAGAATGAAAATTTACCAATTGGTTGCTGTGCAGCTTCACTTTCTAGCTTAGCCACTCACTATTGGTTTGGTAGCTAGAGACCACAGTGTCCAGTTTTTATGTTGGTCTTCCCAGAATAACTTGGAGCTCTATTGGAGGCATTAATCTGATGTTTCATATATGTCAGACTTCATAGTTAGAACCACAGAGGTCATGCAAGCATGTTGACTACATTTTGTGGATCTCCGGTGCATACTAAATTCACAATAATCATTAAGAATGTTATGAAAGCCAGACTGACCATGGAGTCACCAGGAGAGTTTTGGGGAGCCCTATTATAAATACTCCAAAGAACCAGAAGTTATGAGAGAGGCTGGCAATTACTGTTTCACAGTATGTTTATGAAAAGAGCTCTGAAAGATGTACTAGACAGCATGTTAGACTGCCTTTAAAAGGGGAAGAAGAATATGGGAAATTAGACCAGTCAGTTTGACTTCAATACCTAGAAAATAATGGAGAAAAATACATGGCATGGTTAAATTCCAACACAGAATGTAATATTGGTTTGTATAAATTCTCCATACAGGAAATCCAATTAAGCTAACACAGGAAAATTGTCCTTGTAATCTAGGGCCTGGGGTAGCTGGGTTGCATCTTGGAAGCTACAGAAACTGACTGAGTCGGCGTCAGAAGATTGATGATGGCTTGATATCATCCAGCTAGATGATCGGGACAAAACAAGTAGCAGAAAATAACAGAAATAGAACCTTTGATACCATATGCCTTGGGGTAATTGGATGGAAACCAATAGATTACAGATGCCTAGAAACCAATCATTTTGGTAATAGCCCATTACCATCCAGTAAGATCACAAGACCCAGGCAATCAGATTTTGACATCATCATCATCATTGTTTGTGGTAGTTTTAGATTAATACAAAGCTTAATGATAACACATTGGGAGTGGATGAGATGGTCAAGTTTAAGAAAGTGTGTGCTTATCTATGCAGGATGGAAGATGCCAAAAACTTACTTGGATAAGGGATCCCTATCTAGCTAATAGCCAGAGTAGATCTATAGGGCTGGTAGCCCTGCAATTCTGTGCCTGCAGATCTCCGGCCTACTCAGATGCTGAAGCCTGAACTAAAGCTAACCAAACAAGATGGTTTCCTGTTACAAAGGACTTTTGCTGTACTTAGTCTCAGACCTGACCTTCACACACATGCTTGCCAAGTGACCATACCTGAGCATACAGAAGACTATTGTTTCTGTCCAATTAGTTTCCCAGGCCAATTAGTTGTCTACATGCAAGAACATCTGCTTCTCTGCTCTTCATCCTCCACTAACGATGCTACTGGCCTTGGGATGTCTGGAACTGCATACTGTTATCTTCCCTCATTAAGGCTCTTAGGTCTACAGGATGAACACCTGTTCATTACCTTCTGATTTGCTGAGAACACCTCGGACTGTCTTGTGCCAACCAATCACCAGACCTATGACAGAGGATAAGACTTTCACAGATACCTCTTGGTTCTATATTCTCCCGCGACTCGCCTCTCAAAGGGCTTTAGCCTGCGTTATCTAGCCTAGCTGCCTCTTTGGACCTGTGCTGCTCCAGGGACTTATCGGACCTCAGCCACCAGAGTGCCAACAGGAGCTAAGGTACAGTCTTATTTCTCCTCCTCCGGATGGCCAATGGTTAGCTAGAAACTTATTCCATAACTCTTCTCAGTGCAGAGTGAATCAGTGACTTCTGGTTACTAATTGCTGATTTATCACTTTGTCTAACTGTAATCTTATGCTGCTACAATTTCTTACCTCATATTTCTAATTATATAGCTTTAGCATATTTTTCTACCTCGCTGCCCACAATAAATGTAATAAATATATACAGATGAGACTTCTTCCGTGGCTCATTACGAGCACACTCATAGAACTTCGGGCTGGGTATTAATAGCTAATTTCCCCTGGACATAACTGAGAGCATTGCTTATCTTTGTGTGCTACTAATAATCCCTACAGATCTTTAGCAGTATAGACCAGAATAACTGTGCAAATTAGATGAGCCAGCTGGTCTTTCTCTGCTGTTTATATATTTGTCCCTGTGTCACTTTTTGAGAAATTAGAAGTTAAAGTGGAAAGCTTTGCTGTGGCCAGCTTATTTATTTTGCTTTGATTATGCTGTAAAATGCTTCAGCAAGCTACCTTACCATGTCAGCTTCCACATCCTTCTATATTTTGCTGCCTAAAAAAACTGCATTAAAGTAGGAGTTTGATTCCCTGTTTCAGATAATCCCACAAGACCAGTCCAGACTAGTGGGTTATCACCCCCTACCAGCAGATGATGGAGACAGAGAAAAAAACCCAGAAGAATGTGCTAAGGACACTCTCCTATATTTTCTCTGTTTCCTCCAGATGGTGGTTGCTGCATTCATGCAATTAAAGCCTTGAGCTCATGAGAGCCATCTCAGACACCTGTCAGTTGAGCTTGGTTGTTGGGGACCCCAGGACACATTTGAGATACCCCCTCTGGGTGGTGGTCTTTTTTAGGGGCTACAGTATCTCCTGGTCACGAGGACCATTTGAGGTATGTGCAGATTGCTTTCTGGTGGTGCCTATGTTTCTGTTTTGCTTGTTTGTTTTATTTAGCCTTTATTTTGTTTAACTAAAAAAACAAAACAAAACTAGGCGTTAGTTTTATTTTTATTATTTGAACTGTCCCTTTAAGGCACTGGGCTCACTGAGCAGTTCCTTCCTCCTCCTCTGTGGTGACATCGGCAGTGAGCATCTTTACCCGGGAGGATTTTCTGGTGTTTGTGAGTACCCTCTCCATGTTACCACATCAGGGATTGCAGCTCTACTTTGTCAGTGGGCTGGTGCGTCGTTCTGTTTTCCCGCATGATTTCAGTCTCTGTGAGGCCACTTGTGGCACTTCACAGCTCTCTGCTGTTTCTCCCGGGGGACAGACAAATTTTCAGGCAGAGGCTTAGTCTCCTCTGGCAGATTCAGACCACCTTCCTGTGGTTCCTGTGTTGAGCCCCACGGCAGTACAGGCGCCCCTGCTGGCTTCTCTGTCACCACTGAGGGTGGAGTGTCCTCTCCTGCTGCTGCTTCCTCAGCAGTAGTTTATTCCTCCACTTCAGGATACAGCAGCATCTGAGTTTGCTGCTTTATTTCATCACATTTGGGCCCTATGGAGAGGGGGGTCAGAAGGTTCCTGCGTCTCAAGTTCCTCCCCCACGCATTTGGACCGAAAGCTCTCCCGGTCTGCGGATTCCCCTCACACTGGTGCTAGTGTTCTTAAATATTTGACTTGGGGCTGGAGGATTCAGAGACTTTGGATGGAGATACCCTTCATTCTGACCTGGATGATTCTGCTGGCAGTGGGTCTAGTCTTGAAGGTGGTGTGGTATCCCCCTGGCCGGATGTGTGGTTTGCCTTTTTCACCAGGAAGAGATTCCTCTGTTCAGATTGCTTCTGAGTTTTTGTGTACTATTACTACTGAGCATTTGTGTAGCACTACAAGATGTACACAGCCCTGCAGAGACCTGTAAGAGACAGTCCCTGCTCATCAGAGCTTACAATCTAGTCAAGACGGACACCACAAGGGAAACACAAGGACATCAGATGAGTCAAGATCTGAAAGCGGCAGCAAACAGGTGAATTTTTAGCCTGGATTTGAAAAGGGTCAGAGACGGCGCTTGGCATACAGACTCAGGTAGTTTGTTCCAGGCATAAGGTGCTGCAAGGTGAAAGGAGCGAAGTCTGGAGTTAGCAATAGAAGAGAAGGGTGCAGATAAAAGCAATTTGCCAGAAGAGAGGAGTTCCCGAGGAGGGGGGGAGGTGTAGGGAGAGATAAGAAAGGTAGTGAGGGAACTGCAGAGTGAATATACTTATAGGTCAGCAGGAAAAGTTTGAACTGGATGTGGAAACGGATAGGGAGCCAATGAAGTGACTTGAGAAGAGGGGCAATATGAGCATGATGAGGCTGTCGGAAGATTAGTTGCACAGCAGAGTGCTGAAAAGATTGAAGGGGAGAGAGATGATTCAGAGGGCGACCAGCAAGAAGGAGGTTGCAATAGTCAAGACAGGAAGTGATTAAGGAGTGAATAAGTGTCTTAGTAGTGTTCAGAAAGGAATGGATGGATTTTGTTGTTGATATAGAGAAAGAAATGGCAGGTCTTAGCTATCAGATGGATGTGTGTGGAGAAGGAGAGAGAGGAGTCGGACAACCCCAAGGTTGAGAGCTGAGGCAACAGGGAGGAATAGAGAGTTATCCACAGAGACACAGAGAGAGGGGAGAGGAGGTTTTAGGGGGAAAAATAAGAAGCTCAGTTTTGGTCATGTTCAATTTCAAGCAGCGGTGAGACATCCAAGCAGTAATGTCAGAAAGGCAGGCAGAGATCTGGATTGAGATTGCCGGAGAGATTTCAGGTGTAGAGAGGTAGATCTGGGAGTCATCAGCAAAAAGATGGTATTGAAAGCCATGGGAAGAGAGAAGTGCACCGAGGGGCTGGGTATAGAGAGAGAAAAGGAGTGGACCCAAAACAGATCCTTGGGAATACACCAACTGAGAGTGGGATAGCAGCAGAGGAGGATCCACCAGAACAAATGCTGAAAGAGCAATGGGATAAATAAGAGGAGCACCAGGATAGTACAGAGCCCTTAAAACCAAGTGAGGACAAGGGTATCAAGGAGAAGGTTGTGATCAACAGTGTCATATCAGTAGAGAGGTAAAGAAGGATGAGGACAAAGTAAAGGCCCTTGGATTTTGCCAGGAACAAGTCACTGGAGAATTTGTCAAGAGCCGTTTCAGTAGACTGTAAAGGGCAAAATGAAGATTTAATTAATTAATGTTTATTTTATACTGCTATTCATGATATAACAGTTTACATAGAACTCAACTGTATAGTACATATAACATTGCGTCAGTAACATGAAACTATATACATTAGGCCCGATTCGGTCCCGGACGTACAAACCCTCTATATGCCCGGCCTGAACCGAACATACAGAGTGTGTTGCGATTCGGATCCCACGGGGCACGTCTAGCCCCGTGGGATCAGAATCGCAAATAGGCCTGTATGTGCAGGCCAGGACTGCGATTCAGCCTGGCCTGCACGTACAGGCCATGCCCGACTAACTCAGTCTGGGCTTTACAATAGAGCTGCGGTGTCATGGCATCCGGTTGCTATGGCATCGTGGCTCCATTGTAAAGTCATGATCCCAGCCGCTGGCTCCTGCAGTGCTTTCCCCACAGCCCGACCCCTGATCTGGCCTACCAAGGTCAGGGTCAGGCTGCAGGGAATGGAATGCTCAATGTCTCTGCCTTCTGCTTTCTGGCCCTGGGCCTGCTGACCCCCTGGCAACTAGGGAAGTTATTCCACCTCAGAGGTGGAATAGCCTTCCCTTGCAGGTCGCCGGCCCCGGACATACAGGGCCAATGTTAGAATCGGCCCTGTACATCCACGGCTAGCGACCACCCACTGCCTGCCCTAACTCCGCCCCATCTGCCCCTTCCCCGCCCTCGTCTAACTTCCCCGTACAACCGATGGGGAAGTTAGATGGCGGCAGGAAGGGATACGAATAGCGGGGATGGATGTCCCATTGGGATATCCATCCCTGCTATTCGTGGCTCGGAATGACCCCATTTGTAATTAACAAGATTAACAAGATGTAAGTGTTACTTGTAACCTTAACAGAGATAACTATATACATAGTATTAGCTTGTGTATAATGGGAATGATAGCTATTAGGATTTATGGATATGAATGTGGATGATAGGTAGCAGGTTGCTGTGGATAGTCAGTGATATTTCCATAGGCTTCCCTGAAGAGATGTGTTTTTAGCTCTCTTAGGAAATCATTTGTCTTGTATGGACCTTAGAGCGGGTGGCAATGAGTTCCAATTTGTAGGACCATAGAATAAAAAAGCTCTTTGACAGAGTGATTGTGAACTCTTTGTTTTTAGAACTGGCGTAGAGAGCAGGTTTTGGTGGTATTGTTGACATACTCTTGTATCCATGCTCCTTTGGATGAGTGGTACCAGACAGGCTGCTGAGAGGTTGTGCATAGCTTTGAAAGTAGTCATTTGTTGTTGTTAAGTGCCGTCAAGTCAGTGTTGACTCATGGCGACCCTCTGGATAGTTGTCCTAAATTGTGTTCGGTCTTCAGACAGGCAGCTCATTGTTGACAGACTGGAATCCATAGCTGCTGTTATTCTATGGATCCATCTCATTGCTGGCCTTCCTCTTTTGCACTGACCTTCTACCTTGCCAAGTATGATGTCTTTCTCTAATGATCTCTCTCTTCGCATGATGTTCCAAAGTATGAAAGTCAGTCTTGTCATCTGAGCTTCTAAAGAAAGCTTAGGGTTAATGATCTCTAATACTGACTGGTTGTTCTTCGGGCAGACCAAAGTATACACAGTATTCGTCACCAGCACCATAATTCAAAGGTATCAATTTTCTTCCTGTCTTTTTCACTGTCCAACTTTCACATCCATATGATGTTACTGAAAATGCCATGGCTTGAACAAGTCGAATCTTCGTATGGAGAGAGACATCTCTGCTCTTGAGAATCTTGTCTAGGTCCTTCATAGCCATTCTGCTAAGAGCAATGCATCGTCTTATTTCTTGACTGCTTGTTGCTTTATTAATAGTTGATCCAAGTAGGTTAAAGTTGTCAACTATTTCAATTTCTTCTCCATCAATGATTAACTTATTCATTTTGTCATTTGTCAAGATCTTTGTCATCTTAACGTTACGGTGCAGACCCATTTTAAGACTATATTCCTTTATCTTGAGAAGCAAATGTTTCAAATTGTCCTCATTTTCAGCCAGTAATGTGGTGGTATCAGCATAGCGAAGGTGGTTGATGAGTCTTCCACCAGTCTTCATACCTCTGTATTCATACAGTCCTGCTTCTCTGATTTGTTCTGCATATAAATTAGAGGTAGGGGGAAAGTATGCAGTCTTGTCGTACATCTTTGCTGATTTTAAACCATTCTGTTTTTCCTAGTTCCATATGAACTGTTCTTTTTTTTTTTTTTTTTTTTTTTTAGCATTTTACAAACGAACAATCAATTAACAACACAACACAAAAAAGAGAAAGAAAAACCACATTATCATGACAAGTAAAACATTACAGTATGACAAGCATGGTCATGGGCAAATAACATCTACAAGAAAAAAGTATTCTTAATATACCGTTGGCCCATCGCTACATTCCCAACTAACCATATATTCCACCCCAGTAACGAGTGCTACATCACCAAGGATCCAGTCCTTATATCTCCTTTAAGCAATCGTAAATCGAGGGTATCCCACTTTTTAAGTATGTTAGGTAAGCCGGGTTTTGGCTCACGTACGCTTTTTCACAAGCGTGGTGAAAGCACACTAGATTCCACCAGTATTCTGCATTCAGATTTTCAAAACTCTTCCAGTGACTTAAAATTGTCTTTAACGCTAAACTTAACATCAGATTGAAGATTGCATAATCTCGTCTCTCCAGCGCTGGGATTCCAGCCAGAGATTTATATGTCACAATACAATATGTCAGGGGTGTCCATATCTTCAACAATTGAGTCACTCGCTGCCATACTTGTTTGTAGCCAGTACTTCTGCAGTTTTGGACAGTGAAATAACATATGCGCGAACGTGCCAGCTTCTGATCCACATGACCAACAGGTGTTACCACTATGAGCTTGCCATTTGGCCACTTTCACAGGCGTCAAATAAGCACGGTGAGCCAGAAAGTATAGCATTTGTGTAAGTGAAGCAGCTCTCGTTATCCTTATCTGTGTATTCCAAAAATCATTCCACATTTGGGGATTTTCAAGCTCACCCACTTCGGACTCCCACACTAACTGAGATCCTTTACAGCACCTCTTCTCACCATCCCGAATAATAGCAACAAACTTGGAGATTAGTTTCGAACCCATCTTAATCTCTTGGATTTTATGATGCAACAGACGTCCATGCCCAATCAACGCTGGCAGTACCCCGGCTTTACCCAGGCAGTGTCGCAGTTGGCACCATTGGTACATACAGTGATTTGGCAACCCATATTCTTGCTGTAGAGTCTGGAAGGGTTTGAATGCTTTATTGTGCATCAAGGGGACATGCAATGAAGCTACAGGGTAAACTATTTAAGACTAATAAAAGAAAATATTTTTTCACTCAACGTGTAATTAAACTCTGGAATTTGTTACCGGAGGATGTAGTAAAGGCTGTTAGTGTAGCTGGGTTTAAAAAAGGTTTGGACAAGTTCCTGGAGGAAAGGTCCATAAACCATTATTAAGAAGTGACCGAAGATATCAATGCTTGACCCAGTACAAGCATTGTGGAACTTGTGTCTCTTGGGGAAACTGCTAGGTACATATGACCTAGATTGGCCACTGTTGGAAACAGAATACTGGGCTTGATGGACCTTGGTCTGACCCAGTATGGCATATCTTATGTTCTTATGTTCTTAACTGTCCTATGGTATATATTCCCTTCCTCATCCATGTAATCCATAGGAAGTTGTGACCATCAATCTTAAACTTCGAGTTAAGCCAGATAATTGTAGCATCAGTGAAGTCCTGATCCACCTCAATACTTGTCTCTAAAAATTTATACGCATTTTGAGTAGCTCGCAGAATCTCATTACATGCACCGGGGACAGCGGCCTCCGCGCCTATTCGCATCCAGAGCGGGGCTGGCTCACTCAATGCAGTCTCAACACGCAGCCACACTGGACCGCTAGGAGTTCTCTTCTTCACTCCACAGTACTCCTTGTTTCAGCAACGCAGCGACATGATACCAATAAAAATCTGGGAAGTGTACACCGCCCCGTTGCTTGGATGACTTAAGTTTCCACGCTGCGATTCGCGGTGTTTCATTGCGCCACAAAAAGGATACCAGGAGTTTCTCCATCTTTGCATAGAACTTTCTCTCAAATAATATCGGCACCATAGCAAGAATATAATTTATCTTAGTTACTATAACCATTTTGATGGTTTCTAACCTGCCCCACCAGGTTAGATTCAGCGGGGACCATTTACTCACATATTCTTGCACTATATTTTCACACAATGCCATGCTCTGATGCACTATGTCTGGAATAGTAACCCCATAGGTTACACCTAAATATTTAAAAGATGCAGTCTCTATTTTAAACGGATATTGATTTAAAGTCAGTGACGAAACACATGCATTTAAAGGTGGTATTGTCGTTTTAGACAAATTCAACTTGTATCCAGATATATTCGAGTATTCTGCGATTACATCCATTGTTACAGCCAACGAGTTGGGTTCTAAAAACAAAAAGAGATCATCCGCGTATGCTGATAATTTGATCTGATAGCCCTCCAATTGTATGCCCGCAATATTTTGCAGCTGTCGAATTTTCATCACTAAGGGTTCAAGTGCCAGGTTAAACAACAAAGGTGACAACGGGCACCCTTGCCTCATGCCCCTAGTTAACTTGAACTCCGATGAGAGTACTCCATTCGCAGCCACACGTGCCACTGGCTTAGTGTACAGCATTTCTACATTCTTCAGAAAAGCCTCTGGTATTCCAAACCATCGCATTGTACGAAAAAGATAGGGGAGCTCCACTCTATCAAAGGCCTTCTCTGCATCTAAGGCTAGGCCCACTACCGGCTCGGCCCACTACCGGCTCAGTAATTTGCTGTGCTCTCAGCAACACATGTGCTAATAGACGTCCGTTATCCGTAGTCGATCTACCAGACATGAAGCCACACTGGTCTGACTGAATTAGCGTTTCAATCACTTTCCCAAGTTGGGTGGCCAATATCTTAGCATAAATTTTGTAATCAGCGTTCAACAACGATATGGGTCGATAGTTCTCCACCATCTGAGAGTCTCTTCCTGGTTTAGGATGAATTACAATCGTGGCAGCCGCTAACGATCCCACCCTAGGGCACTCGTCTTTACTCCTACTATAATACTGATGTAATTCAGGCACTAGCAGCTTCGAGAAAGCCGCATAACATTCCACAGGCAGCCCATCTGGTCCACTTGCCTTCCCTTTTGCCAGTTGTTGCATTGCTTGTTCTATCTCTTTACAGGTAATATCTTCCTCGAGCGAAAGTATCTGATGCTTCATGAGCTTAGGACCCACAATCCCCGTGACAAAGCTAGAGAATGCATCTTCATCACTTACCACCTCAGATTGATACAGCTTAGAATAGAATTCTCTTCACACAGTGCCAGTATCTCTTCATCCTTTACATGCAGCTTCCCACCCGAATCCTTCAGACCAGCAATTCGTGTCACTGCCTTCTTAGCTCTCAATTTACGGGCAAGTAGCGCACTTGCACGATTACTTTCATGGTAATACACACCTTGTTGGGCCTTAATTTGCTTATCCGCTTCCACGTTTAAGATGGAATTATATTGGAGTGGAGGAGTGGAATTATATAGGAGTGGAGGAGTGGCCTAGTAGTTGGGGCAAGGTACTTCAGGCCGGAAGGTCGGGGGTTCAAATCCCACTAGAGGACAGCAACCTTGGGCCGGAAGGACTGGGGTTTCTAGTCCCACAGGTGCTCCTTGTGGTCTTGGGCAAGCCACTTAACCCTCCATAGCCCATGTTCCCTGTAAAATAGTTATCTCCAAGTTATAATGCCCTGTTCAATGTAATTTCAGTTTGTTCAATGTAAACCGCACTGATGCAGAATAGCGCGGTATATAAGAGAATGTAAATAAATAAATAAATATTGTTATCTCAGCTTCTGCAATCTAAGCAGACACAGACACGTACCTTTTGAAATTGAGAACGCATGTGTTAGACGAGCAGATTTATGTTAGATTGGAGGTTGACCCCACAGAGACAATAAAGGGTGAGATTCATTCTTTACTGATGTTGGCATTTTCGAAAGGCTGGATCACTTCACATGAGTTGCGGTTTCTCTTTAATCCCCATCCAAAAGTACCTGTTATTTATTTTGTGCCAAAGATCCACAAGTCATTACAGGACCCCCCCGGGCCATCCTATTATATCATGCCGAGGATCGGTTTTGGAGCCGCTTTCAAAGTTCTGCGATGTGTTCCTTCGGGGGGAGGCGGTCTTAGTGCAGTCGTTTCTTCGGGATTCTACTCACTTTTTGAACTGTCTTCAATCATTGGTTTTACCACCCACGGATTGGTTTCTTGTGACTCTGAATGTGGTCGCATTGTATACTAAAGTGGCCCAGGATGAAGCAATACAACTACTTCAGTCTAAGTTTACGCAAGTTCCAGCGCGGCTTCCAAAAGATTTTTCGGTGGAATTAATTACAATGGTGCTCACTCGCAATTTTTTGTTTGAGGGGGAATTCTTCCAACAGGTGCTTGGGATAGCCATGGGTGCCACTGTGGCCCCCTCGATCGCCATCTTATATATGGCTGACATAGAGGAACGCTATATTTTTAACTCTGTGCATTTTGCTAATGTGGCCATTTGGAAGAGATTTCTCGATGACATCTTCTTTGTTTGGACGTCTGATTGAGCCTCTTTAAATGAATTTCTAAGTTGGTTGAATATCATCAAGACTCGCATTAAGTAGGCGTAGAATCCTGGCCACCCTCACTTGCTAGAAGCTAGTTAAACTTCCGAATTCAGTGCCTAACAGTGGTGAACGATGACGGCGTTAAAACCTGCAAAGCTTGACTTTGCTCCGGCGGCTGGACATGCGGTAAAGCGCACGAAGCAGGAGGCGGTCTCCCCGCAAAAGATGGAGGCCGAGAAAATAAATGCGGCGGGGAATACGGGAGATACTTCAAGAGCTCCGGACCGTGAAAGAAATGGTTGCCTCCAGCAATGGGACACTTGCGCAGTTGCAGGAAGATGTCCAAGAAGTGAAAGAGCGTCTGACGGGAGTTAACGAGAGACTACATACAGTAGAAGAAATGGTCGAGAAGCACGATGAATTACTGGCGCAGATAGGCCCACTGAGCAAGAAAATGGCGATGCTGGAGGAACAAATTGAGGATCAGAGCAACAGAGCCCGGCGTAATAATGTGAGGATCACTGGCATACCAGAGGGGCGAGAGGGAGCGAGCCTAGAAGAGTACATGCAAAAGCTGATTCCAGAAATATTACATTTAAAATTTGTTTTACCCTTTGAGCTTGAACGGGCACATCGTGTCCCATCACAGAGGACTGGGAGATATCAACATCCGCGCCCTATCATCATCAAGGTGTTGCGGCATCCGCAGGCTATGCAAATTTTACAAGCAGCTAAACAGCAGTCTACAATGCAAATAGACGGATCGAAAATCGCCTTCTTTCCAGACTTATGCAAGAAAACGGTGGAGAAGAGGAAAGCTTTGCTGGAATGCAGGCCTGATCTACAGAGGCTGCAGGCACGCTATGGCCTATATTACCCAGCCCGGATGAAGGTAACACTGGGGAATACTACTCGGTCATTCGACTCCGCTGAGAGTCTGAGACAATTTCTGCAGGAACATAACCACATGGAAGTGGGGACATAGCTTATGAATTGAGTGTCTGCTGGATGTACTTGACCTATATAGATAGAGTGGAAACCCAGTGTCCGATACTGCGGGTTAATTATACAGGCACTGACAAAACCGATATGCTGAGTAGTAGGCACGTTATGCGCAAGTATATCGCTGTGTTTAAATATGCTGTGATGATTGTTTTAAATATGCTGTGATGATTGTTTAAATTACAATATGGCTTGAGGGTGGTAAGAAATGTTAAATAGGCATAGGATGGGTAGGGGGGGGGGTCAAGGGCAGCGGGGTTGTGCGAAGGGCGGGTAGAGCTTCACCATATCTATCATGCAGTTTTGTTCTAGCTATATAGTGTTAAAAAATGTTCTGTTTGGAAATGTTTGGTATCTAATTCTCCTGATAAAGCGAACGACGAGTGCCATCACCATGCGGGCGAGTGCTAACTCTCATGGCTAATGTAAATATACGAGTGGTGTCCCTTAATGTGCAAGGCATCCACAATCCAATCAAGTGAAAAAAAATTCTGAATTATTGCAAACACCAGCGAGCGGACGTAGTTTTTCTACAGGAATCGCACTTGTCATTGCCCGAGTCCAATAAAGTGAATGGATCGGGATTTCAAATGATACTGGCCGCTCCAGCTCTCAAAAGGAAAGGCGGAGTAATAATCCTAGCCAGAAAGGCATTACAACTTACGGTAGTGGAAACAGCCATAGATCCGGGAGGGAGATGGGCTAGGGCAAAAGTCCAGATATCTGAAGCTGTGTATACCCTCATGGCTGTCTACGGCCCTACGCAAGATGATCCCAGTTTCTTTGAATCAGTGGCAAAGGAATTGCTGCAGGCTAGTGCCACAAATGTTATCCTAGGTGGAGACTTTAACTTAATACAGGATCCTTTACTGGACCGTACACCATATAAGCAGCAGCATAAGCCGCGGTCTTGGGAAATTGTTCGAAGTGTGATGGAAGAACTTGGGTTGGTGGGACCCGTGGAGACTTCTGCGTCCAGAAGAAAGAACATATACTTATTACTCAATACCCCATAATACGCAAACGCGTATTGATTATTTCCTCATTTCTAAGACACTAATACCTGCAGTTGCTACTACAGAGGTTCTGGTAAAGACAGTCTCTGATCATGCAGCAGTTTTGGTGGAATTCACCTTAGGTCAAACTAAGAGTCCACAACTGAGATGGCATTTTGACCGAGCGTGGCTAAACAATAGTGAGATTGTGGAAGCGATACGCCGAGACATCAGAGAATATTTCCGTTGCAATCAATTACATGATACCTCGACATGGGCATGGTGGGAAGCCTTCAAAGCCACTATACGGGGCTGCTTAACAGCGTATAGTGTCCGAGATAGAAAGAGGGCTTTACAGCGAAAACTGGAGCTCGAAAAAGAGATACAAGTAGGTGAGCGACTCCTAACCAAACGCTCAGATTCGCTCATATTGCTTAGGCTACGTAAACTAAGATATCAATATAACTCTATCCTCAGCGAGGAAGCCATCAAGCAGATAAGGCTCCAGCAAGGAGTATATTACCACGAGAGTAACCGGGCGAGTGCACTGTTGGCTCGTACCTTGCGAGCAAAAAAAAAGCCGGACTCGCATTGTAGGGCTCAAAGATGTTAAGGGTTTTCTGCATACAAATGATGAGAACATACTGCAACAGTGTGAACAGTTTTACTCTCAGTTGTACCGATCCGAAGGCAACTTCAATGAAGAGACGTTCACAAACTTTATGGCAGATATTGAAGGCCCTAAACTTACTGAAACTCAACAACGTGAGTTATCGCAGGATGTCACCTGTAAAGAAATCCAGCTAGCAATGCGGCAATTAGCTAAAGGGAAAGCTAGTGGCCCAGATGGTCTACCCGTGGAGTTTTACGGGGCCTTTTCACAAGAACTGCTCCCTGAGTTATATCTGTACTTTACTGAGCTTAAGCAGGAATGCCCCGAAGTTGGATCCTTGGCGGCAGCTACGATTGTAATTCACCCCAAACCGGGGAAGGATGATCAAATGGTAGGGAATTACAGACCAATATCCCTACTCAATGCAGACTATAAAATCTATGCTAAAATCCTGACTAACAGGCTCAGGAAAGTAATGACGAAGCTGATAGGGCCAGATCAATGTGGGCTTCATGCCTGGAAGGTCAACAACGGATAATGGTCGCTTGCTGGCGCATCTCTTACTACAAATGCCACACCATGCGGGGCCGATAGTGGGCCTTGCACTTGATGCCGAAAAGGCATTTGATAGAGTGGAACTCCCCTATCTTTTCAGGGTTATGGAATGGTACAACATACCCAGTGCATTTCTTGACAGCGTCAGAATGCTGTACCTACGGCCAAAGGCACGGATAGCCGCGAATGGGGGACTCTCTACTGAATTTACACTTACAAGAGGAACGAGGCAAGGCTGTCCCTTGTCGCCCTTGTTGTTTAATCTGGCGCTTGAACCTTTGATGGCGAAGATACGACAACGGAAGGATATAGAAGGCATACGCATCGCGGAGCATCAAATCAAACTGTCGGCATATGCTGATGATCTCTTTTTATTCATAAGCCCGGCGTCGTTACCAGCCACATTAGAGGTTATTGAGGCATACTCCGACATATCCGGATATAAGTTGAACTTATCTAAAACTACAATAATCCCTTTGAACGGACAGATTCCGCCCATGTCCCTACAAGCTTACCCATTCCAAATGGCAACGACGTCCTTTAAGTACCTTGGAGTAACTTATGGGGCCACTATGCCAGACACACTGCAGCGATGCATGATGCAATGCGAAAATATTGTCAGAGATTGCGTTGGCAGATGGTCCCCATTAAACTTGACCTGGTGGGGCAGACTTGAAACTATTAAAATGGTTATAGTGCCAAAAATCAACTACATACTCGCCATGATTCCGATGCTATTTGACCGGAAATTTTATAAAAAAACTGGAGAAGCTTCTGACAACTTTCCTGTGGCGGAACAAGACACCTAGGATTGCGGTATGGAAGCTCAAGTCTCCTAACAAGCAGGGAGGAGTCCACTTTCCCGATTTTTACTGGTATCATATAGCTGCACTGTTGAAACAAGGTGCGCAGTGGAGTGAGACTGTCCTTGAAGCTGATGACCCAGTTTGGCTTCAGATTGAAGCAACACTGAGTAAAACCATACCTTTGTGGCTGCGATTGGGAGCAGAATATACTGCGTCTAGTTTTGGCAATGAAATAATGCGGGATACTCAATTGGCATACCAAGTGCTGGCGACCTGTGCTCCCGAACGACGAGAATACTCTGACAGTACTATTATATGGCATAACGCTAAGTTTCGGATTGATGGTAATAGTTTTATATGGATTCCCTGGATGTTGAAAGGAATATACAGCTTGGGCCAACTAGTACAAAATAAGACATTTAAGTCCTTTCCGGCAATGCAACAGGAATTTGGATTGCCCCAGAACAGTATGTACCAATGGTACCAGCTACGACACTGCTTAAGTAAAGCGGGAGTAATGGCGGCTGCGATTGACTCAGAGTCCCCCTTTCATCAGATAGTTCAAGAGATCAAGACGGGAGGTAAACTCCTCTCCCGTTTTGTTACTATCCTGCGTACAGGTAAAGGACGGAACTGCACGAAACTGCAGTCGCACTGGGAGATTGAGGCAGGAGCATTAACAACACCGGAATTGTGGGGCACACTGTGGCAAGCACAGATAAGAATAACGCGAGCGGCTTCACTTACTCAGACACTGTACTTTCTAGCCCACCGTGCCCATCTGACGCCTGTGAGTATTGCCAAGTGGTCTACGAATAAAGAAGCAACGTGTTGGTCATGCAACAATGCAGTTGGCACGCTACCCCACATGCTGTACTACTGTTCGTTACTACAGGGATACTGGCAGAGAGTTTGGTCACAAATTACGCAAATGCTGGATATTAGTGCACCCTTGACATACCGCATTATAGTTTACAAATCGCTGGCAGAGATTCCGGACTTAAAAAAGCTGGATTATCCAGTGTTTGACTTGTTACTAAGTCTGGCGCTTAAAGCTATACTGTGTAATTGGAAGAATTTTGCCAATTTGACAGTAGAGTACTGGTGGAACCTAGTCTGTTTCCATCATTCCTGTGAAAAAGCTTACGTAAGCCATAATTTAGCTTTCCCAACTGCGCTAAAGAAATGGGACGCCCTCGATCAACTGCTAACACATTGAGATTGAACTGCATGAGTTTTAGTGGGGTGGCACTCGTCGAAAAAGGATGTTAAACGTTAAGTGATAATAGAGATCTTATAGTACCAGTTGTAAGAATGGTTAGGATGTGTTTCCTATTGAATATGAGCAAGAAGTTTAAATATGTTATGTATATTGTTTGTATCGTTGGCCATGTGTAAAGTATAAAAAATATAAATAAAAAAAAAAAAGACTCGCATTAAGTACACTGCACATATTGCGTCGGATAAAGTGGAATTTTTGGACATGGTGGTGTATCGGGAAGGAGCTACTTTGTTGACTACCCTGTATCGGAAACCGGTACAGCGAAACAGTTTGTTAAATTATGGGAGCTTCCATCCTGAACCCCTACGCAAGGGTCTTCCATTTGGGCAATTTCTACGGATTCGACGTTTGTGTACTTCGGTTTCACAGTATCGTTATCACATGCAGGATTTATGGCAAAGATTGGTTTCTAAGGGTTATCCGCTGTCTGTTATTTCCCACGCCTATCGGAGGGCGTTGTATTCCCATCGTGAGTGGTATTTGGATACGGCACGGACTTTTGTTGCTCCCTCTGGCCGCATTTCAGACTGTGTAACTGGTGTTTTACCCTACATGAGCCATACAGGGGTGGTCACTTCTATACTTAAAAAACATTGGTCGGTGTTATCACTATGCTCTAGTTTTGATAAGCCCTTACGAATAGCATACTCACGGGGCCACAATTTACGTGATTGTTTGGTGAAATCAACGACTTTGCAGGATAGATCATTGCTACCCGAGAATCGCTCGGGTTCTCATGCGGCGTGTACAGCATGCAAATATTGTGTCACCACTCTTCCTGGATCATTGTGGACTGATTTGTCTGGACGTGTTTTTTATCGCAGATGGCAGACCACTTGTGCTTCAAGTTTTGTGATCTACCTGTTGGTATGTCCTTGTCCAAAATGGTATGTTGGGAGCACAACACGGATGATACGTGTCCGGTTGGGTGAGCATGCCTCATGTATTCGACAAGAAATCCTGACAGCTCCGGTGGTACAACATTGTCAGGATTTCCATCATGATTTCGCACAATTTAGGTGGACAGTGATAGATCATTTATTTATTTATTTATTTATAGTCTCTTATATACCGCACTATTCAGCATCAGCGCGGTTTACAATAAACAAGGAGTTACACAATTCAACGGTACTTTGTGTTTACAGAAAAAACAGGAAATACAACTCGGATAACAGGGTAATTAATTAATATAACAGACATGATCTCATCCTGGCTTCAGTATTGTGTATGGGAGGTCTGTGGGGTGTCTGTATTGAATTTGTATGTTTGGAAGGTCTGTGGGTAGGTTGTGTTATCTGGATTGTTTAATGGATAAGACAAGAGGAAGAGGTAGTGTTTCAAAGCTTTTCGAAACTGCAAAAGGTCTGGTATTGATCGGATGTTTTGAGGAAGGCTGTTCCAACACCTTGGTGCACAGAAAAAGAAAGCCCTGTCAGTAGTAGTTTTGGTGTATTGTGTTATTGATTTAGGGACTAACAGAGAATTGAGTGATACTGACCTTCTATCCCTATTGAGGGGTGTTTGGATCATATCTGATAATGATGTGCCATTGGATCCCCGGGGAGGAGATCGCCAGTCTCGTTTACGCAGACTCGAACACCGTTGGATTTACAATTTGCGGACAATTTCCCCTAATGGATTGAATCGGGACATTGAATGGTTGGACTTCTGATGTGTATCTGCTCTACCTTTTTTGGCCATAGGGGATCCCGTGTTGTGTGGGGCTACCCTTAAGAGCCATTGGTTCTTTTCTTGTGGGCGTTTCTATAATTGGCCTTTCTTTGAATGGAAATCCCTGACGTCACCAGCCAAGACTTTGGTGTTTTTTGTCGGTTTGGCTGAAAGGATGGACGCACTTCTTTACATCGGGGGTACTTGAGACAGAGGCTTCAGCTTTGAAACGTGCACGTCGTGTGTGATCGATCAGCTAAGTGTGGCTTTTCATTTTGATAAGCAGAAGAACGTATTGAAAGATGTTTTGAATAAAAACGATTAAAAGGGGCATGTACTGCGTGGGAGTCAGAGGGGTTTTCCTCTTTCTCTTGCAGTTTATGCCCAACAAAAATAAGAATTGGTTTCAGTTTGGGATTAGGGTATTCACTATTGTTTGGACTGTTCTCTGTTTGAATACCTGTGTGCTGGGTTTTATATTTTGTTTTGTTTGCAATCTAAGCAGCACTGTTGCGTCCGAGCGCTTGGCTAAAATCCGCTCACCGGCACGTATCGCCTGGTCTAAGACAGCCAATTTTTTCATTGCCGCTCTCCTTTTGTATATCAAATGATGTCATTCGTCCCCGCATATTCACTTTAAAGGCTTCCCACCAGGCCCAAGCCGGTGTCTCATGTATCAGGTTATGTCGAAAATATTCAGCAATTGCCTGTCGCATCGTGGCAAGATATTCATCATCAGCTAACCAGGACTGATCAAAGTGCCATCTCAATTGTGAACTCTTTACCACCCCGGTACTTATCTCCACCAGAACTGCAGCATGGTCCGAAACCATTTTAGTAATTAAACCAGCCGCTACAATCTTTGGCAACAGTGTCTTAGACACGAGGAAAAAATCAATACGAGTTTGCGTATTATGAGGCAAAGAATAAAACGTGTACTCTGTCCTTTGGGTGCAAAAGTCTCCAAGGGTCTATCAGCCCCAGAGATTCCATCATATTTAACAGCACCCTATTGGATCTGGGTTTATGTTGTCTATAAGGGGTGCGATCTAGCAGAGGATCTTGTATAAGATTAAAGTCGCCGCCCACAATTGTGTTTGTTGACCCCATATCTAAAAGCTCTAGCGCCAATGATTCAAAAAACTGCGGGTCATCCTGATTCGGGCCATATACTGTCATCAGGCTATACGTATCATCATTGATCTGCACTTTCGCTTTGGCCCATCTCCCATTAGGGTCTATCTTTGTTTCTTCGATTAAGAGCGCATGCATTTTCCGAACTAGTATTAGTACTCCACCCTTTCTCTTGAGAGCCGGAGCTGACAAGATATTTAGATAATACTCTCCACCTACTTAATGAGACTCTGATAAAGAAAAATGTGTTTCTTGTATGTAGACTGTCAGCCCGTTGTTGCTTACAATAATTCATAATCTTCTTTCGCTTAGCAGGATTGGTGATACCCTGCACATTCAGGGATATTACCCTTACTCCATTACTAGCCATATCGGCAATTTTGGTCCCTTGCGATAGTAGCACTTGTTACTAAGATACTCGACATTACATATGTTATACAATCACCATTAGTTTCATGTTGCCATGCCAGCCATTTAACAAAAAACTTAACAACTTGTATGGTGAAGCACATCCCGCTCCTATCACAATCAGACTCCCAAAAAGAAACTCCCCCCCCCCACCCCGTACCCCTCTAACAAATTTACATTAGCCTCTACCCGACATTAGTCAGCGGCAAGATAACTACATTCACACATCCTATATCACCCGTTTCCAGACAAGTATCAAATTGTCATACATTATCAGCATGTCATTTTACTCAGCCTGGATCGGGTTATAACCCCCAAATCATTCAAACAGCTCATACTACAACTATCCATTAGATCCATTTATCCAGAGAGAATCGTCACAATTCCACTCTTTCAGCTGAAATATTCCTATGTCCCCTCATACATTTGAACATGCTCTTGGAGGTAGGAACGCAGAGCTTCCCCACTGTCAAATGTTCGCGTGGTATTATTCAACGTAACCCGCATTCTAGCCGGATAAAACAGTCCATATCTTGCTTGTAGCCTCTGCATTAGGGGTCTGCACTCCAAAAGTGCTTTCCTTCGTTCCACCGTTTTTTGCACAAATCTGGATAGAAGACTATCTTATGTCCCTCAATTTGTAGTGTCGGTTTCTGTTTCGCCATCAGTAATATTTGCAGTGCTTGCGGGTATCGCAGCACTTTAACAACAAAAGGCTGCGGACGCTGGCTACGATTCACAATATGGGAAGGGACTCGATGGGCCCGCTCTAGCTCGAATGGATTTGCAAAAGTGACTTGCAAAAGCTCTGGTATTAATTTCTCTAGATATGCAATAGGGTCCGTCCCCTCCCAGCCTTCGGATATGCCTGTAATTCTAACATTGTTTCTTCTAGCGTGATTGCTCTGTTCCTCCATTTGATTCTCAAGCGCTCCCACTCGCTTACTCAACGGGCCAATCTGCACCAGCAACGTCTCATGCTTACCGACCGTAGCCTCTACATTTTGCAAGCGTCCGACAACATCCGACAGCCGCTCCTTGACTTCTTGCATGTCCTCTTGCAGCTGAGTAAGCGTCGCAGTGCTAGACGCCACCATCTCTTTCACCAGCCGCAGTTCTTGCAATATCTCTCGCACCCCTTCCATAGTTTTTCTCCGGTGCCATCTTTTGATGGGACACCGCCTCCTGCTTCGAACGCTTAACCGCCAACCCAGTCGTCTGTTGAAACTCCAGCCTTGCCGGCTTCAATGACACTATTGTCGTAGGCTTTCTCCCAATGGATCTCGTGGTTGCCACTGACTAAAGTCGGGGAAAAGGATCAGGATTCTATAGTCCGGGTAGGAGCAGCGCTCTCAGGCAGCCATCTCGTTTCACGGCAAGCTCTGCCCTTGAACTGTTGCTTCTTGATCAGTGTAAAGGTTGTGCAAGAGAACGATCAGGTGTTCTTGTATACCCATGCTTCTTAATGTGGCCCAGAATTCCTCATAGTTTACACAGTCAAAAGCCTTTCTGTATTCAATAAAACACATATAGATATCCTTTTGGTAATCTTTTGTCTTATCAAGGATCTATCTCACATTTGCAATAATCTTTCTCATTCTTCCCCCTAAACTGAACCCTGCTTGCACTCCGGCAGTTCTCATTCCAGGTATGGTTGTACAGTCTCTGCTGAATGATCTTGAGTAGAATCTTGCTAGTATATGGGATCAGAGCGATTGTGCGATAATTTCCACAGTCAGTTGGGTCACCTTTTTTCAGTATTGGTATAAACACAGACCTTTTCCAGTCAGCTGGCCATGAATTTGTCTTCTAAATTTCCTGGCAGAGCCTGGTATGGTAACAGCTGCATTCGATTGCTGTTATACTTCAGTGGGAATGCCATCAATGCCTGGTGCTTAGTTTTTTCAAAATGCTTTCAATGCTTCTTCTACTTCTCTTTCATCACCAATGGTTCCTAATCATAAGGTACAGGTGAAACGGACATTGGTCCACTTGATCTTTATGGTATAATGACTCTGTATATTCTTTCTACCTTTTCTTGATCTTCTCAGATTATTCAACATGGATCCTTGAGCATCTTGTAGCATTCCAATTCAAGGCTGGAATTTTTTCTTTAACACTCATAACTTTAGAAAAGCCGATCTCCAGGAACAAGCAGGAATGTAGTCATCACATATGGGTATCATCGGTACCGACGGAGCCTGCGCAGGAACGCTCCCCAGCATCCAATTAGAAAGCTTTTGGGAGCATCCCCCACAGCGCCTGCGTGCTGCCTTCCCATCTTTCCCAACTGCCTCTCTCCAGTTCTTCCTTTTCCGCGGAGCCAGCAGGTTGTTCCTGTCACTGCAGAAGAATTCTTCTTTATTTCTTTCTTTTTTGTGGTCGCGCCTGCCTTCCTCGACGCTTTACCGGTACCGCCGTTTTTTTCTTAATTTCTGTTCTTAAAACAACAAAAAAAACCTGTGTTTTCCTATTTTTCTTCAGGTGCACGTGCCTTTTTGGGCCTTAGGCCCAAAAACATTTTCTTACAATAGCGAAACCTGCCTCAGGTTTCAAAAAGTGCACCAAGTGTGGCAGTACAATTTCCGTCACCGACACCCATGAATGGTGTCTAAAATGTTTAGGTCCTGACCACTCCATCATGGATTGTATGTCCTGCGCCATGATGTCTAAAAGAGATCGGCAGAACCGAGCTGCTAAGCTCAGTACCCTGTTTCCTTCTGATGCAGCTTCGGTGGCATTGATGTCTTCCAGGGCTTCCTCTTCCTCCCGTGGATCTCAGGTAACTAAACATAAGTCCAGTCGGTCCTGAAAGGGTAGATCTCCTTCTAAGCATCGAGATGCCTCTGGCGTTGCCCTTGAGGATTCTGCACCGGCAAAATTGCCCTGGCGGGAGGCTTCGGCTTCCAAAGCATTATCAGGGCTCCAGGATATTCTCGAGGCCTCGACCTCGGCAGAACTACTGGTGCCATGCTCTGGGGTACCGGCGGTCTTCTCTGGTACCGACATTCAGGCATCGGCAGGGTCGATAGACCAGAGAGTCCTGGCTATTGAGCGCAGTCTGGCAGCTCTCCTTGCGGCATCAACGCCCTCGGAAATGCGACAGACAATTCGGCTGCTACCAGCCCCGGCATCGGTACCGGTACCGATAGCATCGGCATCGGTGTCTGCTTTGCCGGTACCCAGTCATCCGATGCCCTCCGGTACCGATACCCCGGTACCGATTACTCCCGGTACAGACTTCAGTCGGTACGGGTATCGGGCTCTTCAAGAGCATCCGGACAGACGGTACTTCGAGTCTTCAGAAGAATCTGAGGATTCTGACAGTTCTGTCGATGCATTAATGCTTCTCCCAGAGGAGCCCTTCTCCCCTAAGCGCAGGATGTCTCCTCCAGAGGATATTTCCTTCCAGGATTTTATCAGGGAGGTGGCTCGGGGTCTGTCCATTACTGTGGCCCCTGAAACAGAGCCAAGAGCCAAGGAGTTGGAAATTCTACAATATCCCAAAACTCGTAAGGAGGCAGCTACCTTGCCCATTCATGAGATTTTATATGATCGCATGTTAAGGATGTGGGAGACACCTCTTACCACCTCTCCTCATTCTCGCAGACTGGATACTATGTATCGAGTCCCTCCTTGTCCTGGTTTCCAAAAGACTCAGCTTCCTCACCACTCTATTGTAGTGTAATCAGCTTTGAGAAGGGTCAAGAGTGCAAAGAGGCATGCCTCTAATCCTCCAGGACGTGAGTGCAGAACCCTGGATGCTTTTGGACGTCGTGTCTTCCAAGTTTCCATGCTTTCTGCCAGGATCAGTTCCTATAGTCTTTAGATGGGAATGTTCCTGAAGGAGGTCACAGATGATTTAGAAGCTTTAAGTCCTATTCTTCCTGAGGATAGAAGACAGGATTTTCTCACTTTGGTCAAACATGCCCAAGATGTTTCTAAATTTGCCAACTGTGCAGCCTTTTACTGCTTTGAGTGCATAAGCAGAACCTGTGCTATTGCCATAGGTGCATGTAGAATTTCTTGGCTCCAGACATCCAGTCTGGAGCTCTTGGTACAAGACAAATTGGGAAATATCCCGTGTACTGGTGAGAACCTGTTTGGTAAAGATTGGCAGGAAAAGGGCAATGAGATGGATGCTGACAACTCCACCTTGGATAGGTTATCCAAGTCCACAACTGATGCTGCTAGAAAGAAATTGCTCAAGAAACCATTCTTTTCTAAGAAGAAAAGATATTATCCTGCTTATGTTCAGCAGGAACGTTCTGCAGGTCAGCTTGCCAGGAAAGGTCAGCAACCACCCAAACAGAAGAAAACAAAGACTGCTAAGCCTCAACCGTTCCAGCAGTCTCAGCCTCCACAAGGCCTTTGACTTGCAGCTAGAGAACTTAGCCTTTCTGGCTCTCGGGGGACCAGAGCCTTCCACCATTCCAGGAAGGTTATGTCACTTTGCCCCCAGATGGGGGCAGATAACAGAAGAGCATTGGACACTCCATCATAAAGGAGGGATACAGGCTTCATTTTTCAAGCATGCCCCCTCCCACAATAATAAGGTAGTTCAATTCTCCAACACCTTTCATCAACCTATTAGATCAGGAGGTCACTATCCTTCTTGCACAAGGGGCAATAGAAGAAGTACCCACTCCTCAATAGGGTATGGGGTTTTACCCCCCCCCCCCCCTATTTACTTATCCCAAAGAAAACAGGGGGATGCAGACCTATTTTGGACCTCAGAGAATTAAACAAATTCCTTGTCAAAGAGAAATTAAAGATGATTTCTCTTGGAACTCTGCTGCCATACCTTAAGAGTCAGGTTTGGCTTTGTTCTCTAGATCTCAAGGATGCGTACACCCATGTTCTCATCCATCCAACCCACAGAAAGTTCCTTCGGTTCCTTTTTCAAGGAAACCACTACCAATACAGGATGCTCCCTTTTGGCCTGGCCTCAGCACCAAGGGTGTTCATGAAATACATGGCTGTAGTAGCAGCATTTCTCCGTACTCTAGGGATATTTGTCTTCCCCTACTTAGACGACTGGCTCATTCGAGCCTCAACAGAGTCAGAGGCCAGGACCTCTCTAGCCTACACAATGCTTATCCTTCAATATTTGGGTCTGGTCATAAACATCCCAAAATCCAGTCTAACTCCCACTCAGTCTTTGGAGTTCGTAGGAGCTTTGCTGGATACCAGAAAGGCAAGGGCCTACCTCCCCCAGGCCCGTTGTCTTAGCATGGTGCAGTTAGCTTCTCAAGCAGTCCTAAAGCCTCATCTCACTGCTCGAGAAATGTTACAACTACTTGGCCACATGGCATCCACCGTGCATGTGGTGCCCTATGCTCACCTCCATATGAGGGCAGCACAGTGGACTTTATCCACTCAATGGACCCAGGCATCAGGATGCGTGTCAGACAAAATAGCAAACACAAGTCGCCTTATTTTGTCCCTCCAGAGGTGGACGCCCGCTCAAAACCTGTTGCTGGGGTCTCCTTTTCAACAACCCCTACCCCAAGCAACTCTCACAACAGGATGCTTCTCCGATGGGTTGGGGAGCTCATCTGCAAGACCTCTCCACCCAAGGCATCTGGTCTCCACAGGAGACTCATCTACATACCAGTCTTTTGGAACTCGGAGCAATCTTCCTTGCTCTTCGAGTATTCCATACCCTGCTCAGCCACAGGACAGTCCTCATTCAAATGGACAATCAAGTAGCCATGTTCTATGTGAACAAGCAGGGGGGAACAGGCTCTGTCGCTTTTCAACGAAGCTTTGCGACTATGGGCCCTTGCCAGAGAGCATCAGATTCATCTCCTGGCAGTGTATCTTCCAGGCATACAAAACTCTTGGGCAGACAGACTCAGTCGAGTTCTGCTTCCACACGAGTGGTCTCTGCATGCAGACCAGGTGACCAAGATTTTTCAAATTTGGGGAACCCCGGACATAGACCTCTTTGCAAGTCTGTGGAATGCCAAACTTCCCCGGTTCTGTTCCAGAATTCCAGCTCCGGGGGCTCAGGCCAGGGATGCTTTCCTCCTTTAATGGGGGTCAAGACTTCCTGTATGCCTTTCCACCCATTCCCCTAATTCCCAAAACCCTATTCAAGCTTCAGAGAGACAGAGGCCATATGATTCTCATAGCTCCACATTGGCCACGACAAGTGTGGTACCCTCTGCTTCTACATCTCTCTCAAGCTCCCTCCCTGGACTTAGGGTCTGCTCCAGATCTCCTATCTCAGGAGGACGGAATGTTATGGCATCCCAATCCCCAGTCTCTGCAACTCAGGGCTTGGTTGCTGAAGGCCTAGATCTTCATGATCTTTATCTCCCTCAGCAAGTAAAAGATATTCTTTTTGCTTCCAGGAAACCTTCCACAAGATGCTCAAGTGGAAAAGGTTTACCATATGGTGTTCGCAAAGGGTCTTAACCCCCTTGCGATACCTCTGGAATCATTACTGCAATATCGCCTTCATTTATCTAATGCAGGACTTAATACTAACTCAGTAAGGGTCCATTTGAGTGCTATTACAGCTTCCTTTAAACCTCTAAATGGACAGCCTATTTCTTCTCATCCTCTTATAGCAAGATTTATGAGAGGCCTTCTTCTAACTAAGCCTCCCATTAGGCCACCACCGGTGGCATGGGACTTAAGCCTGGTTCTTGGGCAGCTCATGAAGCCACCCTTCGAACCTTTAGCTACTACCTCCTTAAAATTCCTTTCTTGGAAGGTTATCTTTCTTATTGCAATCACATCAGCATGTCGCATTAGTGGGTTGCAAGCACTAGTAGCTAATCCACCTTATACAAGGTTCCATCATGACAAGGTAGTCCTTAGGACTCATCCACACTTTATGCCAAAGATGGTCTCGCCTTTTCATCTGAACCAAGCGGTCTACCTACCTGCGTTTTTTCCAAGGCCTCATGCATCAAATGCAGAGAGGAATCTTCATCCCTTGGACTGTAAAAAAAAAAAAAAAAAAAAGCTTTAGCCTTTTACTTAAAAAGAACACAGCAACATAGAAGGTCCTCTCAACCTTTTGTTGCTTTTGATCCTTCTCATTTGGGACTTCCAATCTCCAAGAGAACACTATCTAACTGGATTTCTCAGTGTATTTCCTTCGCCTATCAGAGTAAGAACCTTTCTCTGGAGGGCCATGTCACAGCTCACAATGTGCGAGCCATGGCAGCCTCAATGGCTCATCTGCACTCTGTGTCTATCGACGATATCTGTCGAGCAGCCACCTGGGCCTCGGTTCATACCTTTACAGCCCATTACTGCTTGGACAAGGACTCCCGCCGGGATGCCTTGTTTGGTCAGACTGTTCTCCAACACCTGTTCCATACCTAATCAACTCCTACCCACCATCCCTGATTGGATGCCAGAGATCCATGGGGGAAGTGGAGCCCTTCTCAGGGACACACAACTTCTGGGGTTCTCTCCCTGGCATCTGAAGCTAGGGAGTCCCCATATGTGAAGACTACATTCCTGCTTGTTCCTGGAGATAGCGTAGTTACTCACCTGTAACAGGTGATCTCTGGGAACAGCAGGAATTTAGTCCTCACAACCCACCCACCTTCCCTAGGAGTTGAATCTCTCTCTCTATCTCTTTCCTTTTCCCTCACTCTCTCTTTGTCTCAGCTTTAAAACTCAACTGGAGAGAGGCAGTTGGGAAAGGCAGGAAGGCAGCACACAGGCGCTGTGGGTTGCTCCCAAAAGCTTTCTAATTGGGCACTGGGGAGCGTTCCCACACAGGCTCCGTTGGTACCGACGATACCCATATGTGAGGACTAAATTCCTGCTGTTCCCGGAGATCACCTGTTACAGGTGAGTAACTATGCTATCTTGTTCTATTTCCTTGCATATGTCAACGTAGTACTTTTCTTTGTCCTGTCTTGCTGCACATTGGAAATCTGAGTTCTGCGATTCTTTCTTTTCTGGCTTTAGCTTCTCTGCGTTTCTGGACAATTTTCAGAGTTATTTCAGTCATCCATTTTGGAGGTTTTTGCTTTTTCACCTTATGTAGAGACTTATTGCTTTCTTCCAATACAACCTTCTTGATGTCATCCCATAACTTTTATGGAACTCTGTCATTTGTATCTAAAGCAGCAAATCGGTTTCTCCAGTGATATAGTCTCAAGGTCATATTTTGCTACATTCATGAATGGTTTGCTCTTTTTCAACGTTAGCTTGAGTTTGCATACTAGTAGTTGGTGATCTGTACCACAGTCAGCTCCAGGTTTTGCCTTTGTTGATGTTATCAAGCTTTTCCATCATTGTCTTTCACAGATGTAGTCAATTTGATTTCTGTACAATCCATTGGGTGAAGTTCACATGTACAGTTGGCACTTGTGTTGCTAGAAGAAGGTGTTTGAGATGAATAGATCATTGGTCTTGCAGAGTTCTATCAGTCTTTCTCCAACTTCGTTTCTGTTACCAAGTCCATATTTTCCAACCATTTTGCCGCCTTTTTTTTTTTGCCAACTTTTTTGTTCCAGTTACGCATGACTATCAGGATATCTTGTTTGCATGTTCTGTCAATTTCAGCTTGTACTTCATAGAACTCATCAATATCGTCTTCTGCAGCTGTTGTTGGGGCATATACCTGAATTATAGTTGTGTTGATGGGCTTTCCTTGTAGGCGATAGAAATTAAGTATTCATTGACTGCATTGTATTTCATTACAGTTCTTGCAAGTTTCTTCTTTACTATAAATGCAGCACCATTTCTTTGTCTTTCATTTACAGCATAGTAAACCATATGATCATCAGATGCAAAGTGCCCAAAGCCAGTCCAGTTCAGTGCCCTGACACACAACAGATCAAGTTTGCAGCTTGTCGTGCTGTGAGGGCTTGTGTGCATCATTGATGCTGAGAGCTAAGCTATCAAGAGCGTAGCAACTGGCAGTGTCTCCCAAAATAGACAGGTCTCAGCTGAGATGCTAGACTAAGACAAACCACCCATCTGGGTAGCAGCAGAATGGGATGGTGTTGTAAGCGGAGGATCATATTTCTGTGACAAATGCAACAATATTGGAATTAACTGCATGGAAGAAAGGCTTGGCAAATCTACTTCTGTATCTTACCTAGAAAACCCAATGGTGGTCAAAAACAAATTATACTATAGTGCTGGAAGATGAGACCCCCAGGTTGGAAGGCACTCAAATGGCTACTGGGGATGAGCTGAAGACTTCTCAGAGTAAAGCCAGCATTTATGATGTTTGGATCTGCTGATGTAGCTGCACATGAAAAGAGAGTCAGAAGTTGCAAAGATATCTTACATATTGGTACATGGAACATACAAAGTGGTCCAGGGGCGGTTCTTCCATTAGGCCATCTGAGGCGATCGCCTCAGGCGGCATTCCGACAGGGGCGACACTCCCGACGCTGGCACTCCAGATCTGTTTTAATTTTAGATTTTGCAGCCTCTGGCCTGCCTCTGCCTTCCTGACACATTTATTTTTTGCTACAAGCATTTCTTGAGGGGAAAAACGCGGCTGGAAGGCAGAGGCAGGGCAGAGGCAGCAAAATCTAAAATTAAAACAGTCAGAGTGCCCCCGCTGCTGCCGGATGAGAGGTGCAGGTGGAGGGAATTGGGACAGGAGGAGGATGACAAGGAGAAACAAAGGTGAGTGACAGGGGGGACAAAGGGGGAGACAGGGGACATGTTGACAAAGGGGGAGACGGGGACAAGTGCCAGACAAAGGGGGAGACAGGGGGACAAGTGCTAGACAAAGGGCGAGATGGGAAATGCTGACTAAGGGAGACAACAGGGGGATAAGTAGTAGACAAAGGAGAGAGACAGGCAAATGCTGGATAAAGGAGAGAGACGGGGGCATACTGGACAGACTGGGGATAAATGTTGGACAAAGGGGAGCGACAGTGCAGGTTAGGATTATAATGGGCTAATGGGGGGCTAGCAGTGGTAATGGACAAATCAGGGGGGTGCTAGGACTGGTAATGGGTTGATTAGGGAAGGCTAGGACTGGGAATGGACTGATCAAGGGGGGCTGTGACTGGTAATGTGCTGATTAGGGGGCTAGCACTGGTAATGGGCTGAGGGGGGGCTAGCACTGGTAATGGGCTGAGGGGGGCTAGCACTGGTAATGAGCTGATGGAGGGGGGCTAGGACTGGTAATGGGCTGATTAGGGGAGGCTAACTTTGTAAGTGACCTGATTAAGGGGCTTCGACTGGGAATGGGCTGATGGTGGGGAGGGGAGGATAGAGCTGCTGGCCCTGGAAGAAAACTGGGGGCTAGGGCAACAAATGGGCTGATGCGAGGGGATGGAAGAATGGAACTGGAAGGGAGTGTATGCTGAGAGGAGCTGCCATGGTATTTGGACTAGTAGGGACTGGACAGTGGGGAAGGAGGGTAACTGGAAGGGAATGGACACCAGTGGCAGTAATGGGAATGCAAGTTGACATTTGAAGGTACTGGGAGGGAGAACTGGGAAGGGGCTGAGACTGGGGAGGGTTACTGGGACTGGAAATAGGCTGATGGAAAAAAGTGAAGAAAAAAGAAGAAATAAGAAATGGCAGATGGACCATAGGCCACAGAAAGGGAGCTAAGGGAAGACAGGAAAGCAGAAGCCTCAGATTACAACAAAGGTAGAAAAAATAATTTTATTTCATTTTAGTGAATGGGCTTCGTGTTATCTGTATATTTTACACTTATGGGTGAACTGCATATCTTATTTATTTGATGTTGCACTGCTTGAGGAGTCTGGCTTCTTGGGGTTTCAGTTTAAATTTTTTCTACATATTTTTATTTTTACTTTGGATTGTAAGTCACTTATTCTGTACTTGGTGAGGGTCTGTGTTCTGAGTGTGTGACTGAGCCCAGGTGTTCTGTTAACATGGAGTTTGTACATAAAGATCTATACTGTACTGTAGTAATTTGACATGTTCAGTTTTTCAAATAGATGTTTGAATGTTCCAGGGCCCCCTGTAGTATTTATAATGATGCTTTGTTTTTGGTGGGCTCCTTATGTGAGTTTTGGAAGTTGGTGCTGATATGGTATGGTAGATTTGCTCTATAGATACTCAGTGACTTTGTTGTAGGATTTTGTATTAGTTCGCAATATGCCTTGTACTGGAGCATGCTTGTTAGTGAGCTATCAGAATCAGATTTTTTTTTTTTTTTTAGATATTGAGTTCTGTGGGTGAATGTCCTGGTTCTACTCTGCAACCACTGTTGAAGGGGGTTCTGTGGATGCAAAATATCTGTTGAAAAAGAAAAAGCAATAATCATAATGCAGTTTATAACAAAAAATAAAAATTTGTTATAATTTAGTTTTATAAACTGTGCTGTGGTTCTCGCTTTCTTTTAGTTCCTTGGTGTGCAAACATCTTGCATTTCCTCCATATAATCTAATCAGCTTTTTGGTTTGGTTCAGTCCCTGATTGGAGTTTTGAAAAAGCCCCACCCCCTCTACGGTGGGGGGGGGGGGCGCCATCTCATCCTTCGCCTCAGACAGCAGATTGCCTTGAGCTGCCCCTGAAGTGGTCATTATAGTCTTATATTTTATTCTTGTTCCCGATGGGAGCCAGTATAAGTCCTTAAGTATTGGTGTGATGTGGTTATGTTGAGGTGTTGAAGAGGTTTAAGGGCTAAGTTTGAAAGACCATGGAGGACTGAATTACAATAGCCCAGGTGTGGGGTGATTAGGGCCTGGCATACTGTACGGTAATGCTGAAGATCTAATAGTGGACAATGGTTGTGCAAGATCCTGATCGTCTGGTAAATAGAATTTGTTATCCTTTTTATATGGGTCTGGAAGATCAGCTTGTGATAGTGATTCCTATATATTTAACCTCGGATCTCACAGGTAGCAGGATGTTATTGAGTTGTATTTGTTCTGGTGGGTTGTAGGATGGGTTTCTGGATATTATGGGTACTTCCGACTTGTTTGTAGTTGATAGTTTCTGGTCTTCTAGCCATTTAGTGACTTCACTGAAGCATGGCCGTATAGCAGTGTAGTCTGGGTTGGTGATCTCGAATGGGGTGTAGATCATTAAATCAGCATAAATGTGCTAGTGTATTTTATGTGTTAGTATGATATGACAGATTGGTTGAATATATATAGATTGAAGAGTAAGGCTGAGAGTGCTGATCCCTGGAGGATGCCTTGGAGCTGTTTGAACAGTTTAGTGGCCTTGTTTCTTATTTTTACTTGTTGGTGTTGGTCTATGCTAGAGGGGTACTATTTACATCTATTGACGCAAACCATAGTAATAACTTATGACTTATTGAGTGAAAGGCAGAGGTTATGTCTAAAAATATTAGGATGAAGCCTTGTTTGACCTGTTCGCGCCCGTGGAGCAGTGTCTTGATTAGTGATGTGAGTAATGTTTCTGCCACATGGTTGGTTCTAAAACCATGTTGTATGTCCAGTGGGACAGAGGTCTATGAAATCCTGTAATTATAATTAAACTGCTTTTTGTGATTATCCAGGCAAGGAAGGGAATGCTGGATATGGGTCTGTATGAGATGGGTAGGTTAATATTCGCATTGGAGCTTTTTAGAATAGGTCTTATGGATGCTGTCTTCAGCTATGATGGTAAGGTTCCTTGAGAGAGTGAGAGGTTTATTTTGAGAAGGGGTGGTATGAGTTTGTTTCTGGTCATCTTTATACAGAAGAACAGGGCAAGGGTCAAGTGGTGATGTGGTATGGAGCATTGTGATTATCTGATCAAGCTGTTTTGGGGAGACAATGGTGAATGTAGTCCAGTATTGTGATCTGAGATTGGTGAAGAGTGTTGGGCTGGTCTTCATGGCCATGGTATTTGTAAGGGTTAGCTTGTTCTGGAAGTGTGCTGTGAAGTCTTCTGGTTGCATTCCAGTTTGAGGTTGGACTGATGGTACACGTGTGAAGGATTTTACTATTGTGAACAATTCTCTGGGTTTGTTCAATGATTTGAGAATCAGGTTTGAGTGATAATCCCTTTTATGTTTGTGAATTAGCTGCTTATACTCATCTTGTTTTGAGGAGTATTGAATCTGGTGGTGGTTTTTTTTTTTTTTGTCTTCCTCCAGTGATGTTCAATCTGTTGTAGTTTGTGTTTGGCCTTTTTTTATTTCAGTGGAGTCCCAGGGGGCCAAAACATGTCTAATAGGCTTTATTCACTGTGGGGCAGTTGCATATGGTGCAATGGTGGTGGTCTATCTGTCATCGAGTGAAGTGAGATCAGTTGTGTCCAAGCCTAGTTTTGTGATGTGGACTAGAAGCTCTTGTTTGTTGATTTCCTTGAATCTTTGAATTGATTGAGATTGAGGATGTTTTGAGGAGCTGTAGTTGAGCAGTGGTAGGTCAAAGGTGATTGTACTGTATAGTGGTCTGACCATGGAATTAGTGTTACTTGGTAGGTGACGTGTTGGGTGGCTGATTGGATGAGGTGCATAGCTTCTATGGCTTTGAGGAATGGCTTGATTTGTGCACTTGTTGCTGAGTTGAGATTGAAATCACCCAGCATTATAAAGGGCTTGTCCTTAGCAGCGTGGTCACATGTTATGTCAAGGAGTGTTGAGAGATCTTCTGTATCTTTATTAGGAGTTCTGTAGATTAGACAGATGGAAAGGTATTTGGTTTCCACAACTTAGGGTATTGTGTCAGGTGTGGTGGCAGATGTAGTCTTTGTCTTGAGTTTATTTTCTCCCAAGCTGAGGACTTCTCCTCCTCCTTTTCTTACCTGCCTTGGGCAGTTGTGTAGGGTTGATGTAGTTGGAATGAGCTAGCTAGGTAGCACATTTTCAGTTTGTCAGCAATGATTTGGTGACAAGTAGTATGTCAATGTTGTGTTGCCTTTTGTAGTTTGAGAAGGTATTAATTTTGTTACGTGCTGAATGGGCATTCACCAGGGTACATTTAATGGATGGGTTTGTTGCATGTCTGGTGGCTTAGGTTCAGTGTAGATTGGCTGCTGGATTCTGATGAGTTCGTGATGTCTTCTGTTGTGTTGTGCGTGAGCATGGAATGTCAGAAGTAGGTCTCTCTGTCTGTAAATGAGAGGGATCAATCTGTTCTGCATGGTTCCAGTGTGAGTGTATTGAATAACAATGAGGAGGAAGAGTAGAATTAGTCCAGTTGAGAACCGTGCCATCTTCGTTTGTGAGTTGATGACTTTTTAATTGCTGGTGAGGCCCTGATTGACCTTAGCAGTGGGAAGCAGGAGGTCTCACATTTTATTCCCTGATGTTGATGGCTGTGCAGGGTCAGTGTGGTGAAGATGGGGCATTGACTTTTAATTTACGGTGGGAGTACATCGGGGATCTGTGTTGGGCCCGTTGCTTTTAGATGATTATAAATGTCGGCTCTTGGAAGTTAGCTATTGCATATGTTGGACCTTTAATCTGCCCCAGTATGGCTACTCTTGTGGCTGCTGTTGCATTTTGGTTGTGTTCTTCCGTTGATCTTCCTGCAGGTCTTGTTAGGCCCCACCAAAGGGCTCTCTGGCAAGGCCCTTCGGCGTGGGCCCGCCCGGTGTGAGTGTGCCCAATGACGTTTACAAATTTAAAGTTGGCTGTGGGGTCCTGATTGGCCCTGGAGTGGGGAGGGGTTTAGCCTCACGCTCCTTACCCTGTCGGTCGGTCAGTCTAAGCAGCTTTATTCCAATACAAACCCCAATGCATTTTGGCTATTCAGCCTTCTTCAGGGGGTTCAAACTCTAATTGCGTCTCTCAACACCGAGGCACATAAATTCCTTTTAAACTCTAACAGTCCTTTCTTCCCAGAAACATTCTCGCAAAGGGGCCCAGTCTTTTGTCCAGAAGTCTCACGATGTCCTCTTCTAGGAGATCTAATGTCACAGGAACTCAGAATTCCTTTGGTCCAGCGATGATCCAGACTTTACCTACACCCTAGCTTAAATTTCCTTCTCCTTTTCCAGCCTTGGGTATCCCTGATCCTTCTGCTGACAGCCAGGCTAAATCAACTTCTGACCTCATTTTGGCAGGATCAGGAAGCCTCCTAGGGGGCTTTCCCTTTCCTCTCGAGCTTCTGCAAATGGTAGTGGCAGAGTGGGACTCTCCAGCAGCGCTTTTGACCACTGACCAATGCCTGGATAGGATCTATTCCTGGTCCCAGGAGGAATTGGGTAAGTGGCTTTATTACCTGAAAGTAGACACCCTGATCACAGAAGTATGTGTGGGGGGGGGGTTTCCTGAAAGATAAAGCTGCTCATTTAAAAAAGGGAGAGAGATACCAGGATATGGATGTCTGCTATGGGCTGCTTCTTATTTCTCTATAAAGTGTTGTGAAGCTATGTATATTTTTTAGGAGTGTGCTGACAAAAAGTTTTGTTTTGTTTAGCTTCCTATATTTGCAGGTCTGGATTGTTTTATTTTAATAAATTTTCAATTCAGCGCAATTTTGTTAGAAGTAGCCGTTGCTGCAGCCCAAATGGAAAAACATAGACGGCAAGCTCTGGATTAGGCTTGGTAAACATCTCTGATAGTATAATTAGACATGGTTTCACTAAATTTATGGCAGAAGAACATGGCAAAAGAAAAATCTTTGGAGTAAGTCTATAAAAGAGCAGGAGTCGATAGATTACAAAGGGGGGGGGGGGGTGAGGATTTGCACAGAGCTCCAGACCAGGCAACATTTGACTGATCAGGGAGCAGAAACAAAGACCATCAGCAGTACAAGACCTAACAGCACTTCCTGCAAGATGCCTGCTATCTAACCCAAAGGTCATGGGTTCAAGGCCAGCCTGCCTATGGTGACACCAGCTGCATTACAAACAGCTGTCAGCCATTTACATAATGATGTGATTGAACAAGCAACCAATGGACATCCCAAAGCGTCCATTCCAAAAAACAACATTAAAGAAAATGAACCCATTTAGTCTCTAAATTGAGACTGTGGTGAGCCCTAATATTTAGATATATAAAGCATGTGCATAGTTAAACTCCCGAAATTTATATAATATTTGAGGACCAAAATGTTTTATTCAGAGCCTACCTTTACGACATGGAATAATTTTCTGTGACCTATAACTCATAGGATTACTTACATTTTTGGAAGAAAACGAATGCTTAATTTTTTTCTATGGCCCTTTAAATGGTTCATTTCATTGGGCTGATTTGGTGTTCTCTCCCTTTGGGTTTCTATCTAATTATTAGGTGAATTGTGTTTTGGATTTTTTTAATTTTCTTTGTTTTTTGTTTTTTTTTAATTCACCATGCGGTGAGAACTTGTGTGCATCAGTGATGCAGAGAGCTAAGCTGTTGGTAGCTTAACTAATGGCAGGGTCTCCCAAGATAGACAGGTGTCAACTGAGATGCCAGACTAAGACAAATTATCCATCTTGGCAGCAGCAAAATGGAACAGTTCTGGTGACAGAGGATAACATTGCTGTGACAGTGGCAACCTCGCTAGCGTTACCTGTGTGGAAGAAAGGCTTGGCAATCTACTTCTATATCTAGCCACAAAATCCAAATGGCTAGTCACAACAAAACAAATTGTGATATAGTGCTAAAAGATGAGACCCTCACCCCACCCCTCTGGTTGGAAGGCACTCAATGGGCTATTGGGGATGAACTGAAGACTTTTTCAGAGTAAAGCCAGTATTTATGATGTGGTTGGAGCAAAGCCCTTGGGACATCTGACTTCTGATGCAGCTGTGCATGAAATAAGTCAGAAGCTGCAAAGATGTCTTACATACAGGGGCATGGAATATACGAAGCATGAACCAAGGGAAGTTGGAGGTGGACAAGAACGAAATAGAATGTGTACAACTCAATCATTAGGGTGTTGTCAAACTGAAATGGTCTGGCATTGGGCACTTTGAATCTGATACTAGAAATGAAAGACAAAGAAGGAATGGTGTTGCATTTATAATTAAGAAGAACCTTGAAAGAACTGTAATAAAATGCAATGCAATCAATGAATGCTTAATTTTTATTTGTCTAGAAGGAATGCCTATCAATACAACTATTATTCAAATATATCTCCACCCCCCACATCCCAATAAACTCAGCAATTAATCAATTTACCATTAACTCCTTCTCTCCCCCAACTGCAAAGGATGTCCAAAACACCATCTTGGCTATAAATACTACCACCGCAACAGACGACCCATGTCCCGCGTACTGGATAAAATCTCTCCGGACCGAACTTAGTCCTTTTTTGGCCAAATTAATAGGCAGGTCTTTCCTCTCCGGGACATTCCCCCAGAACCTAAAGCAAACTTCAATAAGACCGCTGCTAAAAAAACAATAAGCTCGACCCCGCAAAAATGGAATCCTACAGGCCAATATCAAGCATCCCTCTTCTCGCCAAAATCATGGAAAAAATAGTTCAACAGCAGCTGACTCACCACATAGAGGCAAATGCCCCCCTTGACGCTTGCCAGCATGGATTCAGGGAGTCACACGGCGTGGAAACATTGCTGACAACCTTATTTGACACACTAACCATCGGACTCAACAACATTAGACAAGGCTTTGCGCTCATCTTTCTCGACATCGCAGCTGCTTTTGACTCGGTCAGCCACAAGCGACTCTTATCCCGCCTGGTGGATAAGGGTGTCCACGGGAATGCCCTCGCTTGGTGCGCCTCATATCTCAACAACAGACTGCAATATGTATGCTCTGGTTCATCTCGATCCATGCATTTCCCACAAGAGAAAGGTGTTCCACAAGGATCATCACTTTCAGCACTACTGTTCAATATATATATGCAACCGATATGCAACCTTATACGGTCATTCAATATTGACTGTCTACTATACGCTGATGACGTCCTGATGTTCACCCCAATATCAACACTCCAAACAGACCTCTCCCAACTCTCAGCTTGCTTCGTCGCTGTCACAGACTGGTTACAAACCCAAGAACTCAAAATAAATTTCAAAAAGACGGAGGTTCTTTTTATCAGCAGGGACCAGATGTTCTCCCCACCCTCATCACTCAAAGTTCGCAATGCTGAACTCACCTCCAAGATGACTATTCGCTACCTGGGTTTAATACTTGACCAGCGCCTTGACATGCACGCCCTGATAAGCAATACCGTCAAGGCTATCTACCACAAAGTTCGGATCCTAGGACAGATGAAACGGATTCTGGAACCAAGCGACTTCAGAACGGTCTTTCAAGCTCTAATACTTCCTCACTTTGATTACGCCAACTCCACCCTTTTCAGCCTTCCAAAGAGCTCACTCAAACCCCTCCAACTCGTGATGAATACCGCAGCCAGAACTCTCTACGGAGCATCAAGAGCAGACCATATTGCCCCGTCTTAAAGGAATTGCACTGGCTCCCTGTCCACCTCAGGATCACCTTCAAGGTACTAACGTTGACATTTAAAGCAGTTAACAGATGCACATCCATCTCACTCTCAGACCTTTTACACCCCCCCCCCCCCAACAGAGCGAGAAGATCAACAGCTTGCAATACCTTGCTTCTACCAAAGGCCATCATCAAATGCTCAAAGACAACGAGCAGCCGTGCTTTTTCTCTTTACGCACCATCCTGCTGGAACTCCCTCCCTGCAGACCTCCGTGCCATAACCAACCTCTCCCAGTTCAGGAAGGCAATCAAACACTACCTCTTCTTACAACACTTCTCCACTCTTGACAGCATCACCTAATGCTTCTATCCTAGCCTCGCAACTCCCACAAGTGAAAGTACCTTATGCATTAATCACTGTGTTTCAACTACCCCCTCGTCAATCTCCCCCTAAAGACAAACATGCCGAACTGTTCCTATTTCTAAGTTGTACATAGTGTATATAGTATCCCCCGTTCTCCATGTTTTATTTCCCTGTTCTCTGTAAATGTCAATGTTAGAATGTTACACATTGTACAGTTTTGGTTGTCTGTAAACCGCGCTGATGATAAATAGTGCGGTATAGAAGAAATTGCAAATAAATAATAAATAAAATAAATATATGTCTCAATAGCTGCAGAAGAGGAAGTTGTGGATCAGTTCTATGAACAAGTACAAGCTGAAATTGACAGATCATGCAAACAGGATATCCTGATAGTCATGGGTGACGAACGCAAAAGTTGAAAACATGGGAAAAGGCAAAGTGAATGGAAAATATGGACTTGGCAACACAAATGAAGCTGGAGAAAGACTGATATAATTCTGCAAGACCAATGATCTATTGATCTCAAACACCTTTCAGCAACACAAGTGGCAACTGTACATATGGACTTTATCCAATGTATTGTACAAAAATCAAATTGACTACATCTGTGGAAGTCGGCGATGGAAAAGCTCAGCGACATCAACAAAGACAAAACCTGGAGCTGACTGCATACTAGTGATCTATAACACAATCTGCATACTAGTGATCTATAACACAATCTGTCTAAAGCTGGAAAGGAGCAAGCCACTCATGAATGTAGCAAAATATGACCTTGAGAATTTACTACCAGAATTTTTTTTTTTTTTTTTTTTTTTTTTATTGAAATTTTAACATACTTACAAAATAAAGTACAGGAAATCAAGATACCAATGCCATTACAAACAAGGAAACCATCCTTATATAAGAAAACAGTAAAAAATATTAACCTAAAGCATCAGTCCTCATATACCTAGCCCACTATAAAGGGGAGAATATTCAAGGAAAACATAAAAGGAAAAAATTAGGAACTAAATTCCACTACTAAGACAGCTCTAACTCATTTGTCCCCACCTCTCCAAACGTATATATGCACTACTTTACTTTTTATTATCCAAGAATACCTGCAACTGAGAAGGATCAACAAAAATATATTTAGATCCCTGCAACGTAATTACACATTTGCAAGGATAACGTAAGAAAAAGCTCGCTGAAAGGACCAACACCCGAGACTTCAAGGCTAAGAAAGCCTGTCTCCTAAGTTGTGTGGCCTTACAGACATCGGGAAACATCTGAACCCTGGCACCACAGAACAGAACAGATGACTTTTTAAAATACAACTTAAAGACAGTAGATTTATCACATTCAGATACAAAAGTGACTACCAAAGTAGCCCGAGTTACTATAGTATCCTGGGAATCTTCAAGAAACTTGGTAAGGTCTAAATTAGCACCACCCTGGAGAGTATCCATCTCACCGGGAGCGCCAAAAGATACCTTCCTCCCAGTCAAATAATATAATTTGGAAACTAAAATAGAGTCAGCAGAAGCCAGACCCAAAGATTCCTTAAGATACTTCCGAAAGAGAATTTCCGCTGATAACAAGTGACATATAGGAAAATTTAATAACCTAATATTTTTAGCTCGAAATAAATTATCATACATTTCCATCCTATGATGTACCAACAAACTCTCCTTAATATTTGACACACTTGTGGACTTAAGAGTAGCACAATGATTCTCACACTTAGAAACCTGTGAAGATACATTCCCCAAACACTTCTCCATCTCAAACAGCTGGTCACTAACCTCCGAAGAGAAGTTACACAGCTGTGCAAGAGTGGGGGCAAACATACTTTCTATACGGGTGACACTCTTCCAGATGTCAACAAGGGTAACCTGATCTTCAGGTATTTCCTTGCTGACACCTGGATCTGAAACCCAGGCAACAGGTGTTAACTTCCCCCGGAAACCCACCGGAGTACTTTGCTTAACAGAGTCCCCCACAGTCACTGGAGAAGGTGGAGAAATATATACTGGAGGGGAAGGTGGAGATCTCTCCGGAGAACTCAGAGACACCCCAGGTGAGTGAAGAGAGAGAAAGTCTGGGTCCAGAGACACATCCGCCCCTACCTTTACTTGAAGGTGCTTATCCATGGGGCCTACCACCGGTTCCACTTTTGCCTCCGGAACCACCTTTTTCTTTCTTTTCCCCATCACAGTCTCTACGGCAGCCTAGATCACAGTCTACTGCTCCGGCGTTGCTCCAAGGGGCTCCCAAGGGGCCTGATTCGCCCCTTGTATCGTGCCCCTTTGATCGCTGCCCCCAGCCCGCGCCTCCGGCTGCGCCTACTACGTGGAGCGTTTTAAGGGAAGGCCCCCGATGACGTCAGGGCCGCTGGAGCAGGAGCCTGCCGCCTCCGTACAGCACGCTGTCTCCCCGACTCTCCCGGCAATGCTCTCACGCTGTTCCACCTTTCAAGGGAAGGCCCCCGATGACGTCAGGGCCGCTGGAGCAGGAGCCTGCCGCCTCCGTACAGCACGCTGTCTCCCCGACTCTCCCGGCAATGCTCTCACGCTGTTCCACCTTTCAAGGGAAGGCCCCCGATGACGTCAGGGCCGCTGGAGCAGGAGCCTGCCGCCTCCGTACAGCACGCTGTCTCCCCGACTCTCCCGGCAATGCTCTCACGCTGTTCCACCTTTCAAGGGAAGGCCCCCGATGATGTCAGGGCCGCTGGAGCAGGAGCCTGCCGCCTCTGTACAGCACGCTGTCTCCCCGACTCTCCCGGCAATGCTCTCACGCTGTTCCACCTTTCAAGGGAAGGCCCCCGATGACGTCAGGGCCGCTGGAGCAGGAGCCTGCCGCCTCCGTACAGCACGCTGTCTCCCCGACTCTCCCGGCAATGCTCTCACGCTGTTCCACCTTTCAAGGGAAGGCCCCCGATGACGTCAGGGCCGCTGGAGCAGGAGCCTGCCACCTCCGTACAGCACGCTGTCTCCCCGACTCTCCCGGCAATGCTCTCACGCTGTTCCACCTTTCAAGGGAAGGCCCCCGATGACGTCAGGGCCGCTGGAGCAGGAGCCTGCCGCCTCCGTACAGCACGCTGTCTCCCCGACTCTCCCCTACTACCAGTCTCTACTACCAGAATTTAAAGACTGCCTGTGAAATCGATTTGCTGCTTTGGACACAAATGACAGAACACCAGAAGAGTTATTTGACATCAAAGTTGTGCTTGAAGAAAGTGAGAAGCTTCAACCAAAGGTGAAAAAGCAAAAATGTCCAAAATGGATGACCGAAGAAATTCTGGAAATTGCCCAGAAACTCAGATTACCTCTTTCTCCTCTGGCTATAGTTTATTACAGAATAATAGATTTCCAATGTGCAACAAGATAAGTATTGTAACGAGGCATGCAAAGGAATAGAATCATAAGTTATTACAGGAAGAACAATATTAGCTTTCCTAAATTGGAATGCTAAAAGGTACTTGGAGATCCATGTTGAATGATGCTGAGATTAAGAAAAGGTGGAAACAATACACAGTCATTATTGGTGATGAAAGAAGTCAAAGCAGCCTTGATGGCATTCCCACTGAAGTATTAGAGCAATGAGATGTAGCTGCTACCATAATCACTAGCCTCTTCCAGGAAATTTGTGCCCATGAGGGAAGAATTAGGATGGCAGTCATAGTTGGCAAGAATGTATTCAGAAGGCTTATTATCAAGCAAAAGCATCTGATTGCACTGATACTTCGGGGTCGCACTCGTCAAGATCGAATTGTCTACGCACTTATCTTTTCTGACATTTCAAAAGATATTGCATGCATTGTTAAGGAGGAATGCCATCTTCTGGAATCTATACAGACATTGAAAGAAAAAAAATTGATTGCGTACAAAAGAAATCCAAATCTCACCAGCATATTGGTGCCTTCTATTCTTATTCAACCTTCTGTTGTCTCCAAGGTTTGAAGTCATTTTTGATATGGACGTGGTGCAGTTTGTGAGTTTTTATTCACCCTGTACGTTCTCGGAAAAATTTTTAAATAAGATTTTTCCAACTGAAACACAGCAGTTGGTTTATCTTATCATGTGCCTGTGCAATCTATGCTACATTGGCAAAAAGAAGAGTATAAAAACACTGATCACGGAGCACTAGTGTTTGAAGCAAAAGGTCATGGACAAACCTCTTGTTGACCAATAGAAACAAAAAAAAATCAAAATATCAGATTTACAGTTTATAGTAATTAAGGTACTCCGCACACTTTGGAGAGGTGGCAACATGGACAAGCTTCTCCTACGTTTCGAACAGATATATTTTTGAATTGAAGACCCTGCATCCCTTTGGGCTGAATGAAGATTATAACCTCTCAGTGTTTAACTTTTGATCCTCTTTTTGGCATGTTTGGACAGTTTCTCTTCCCTTCCTTTCCTTTCCTTTCCTTTCCACTCTCCCCCTATCCTCCACTCCCCCCTTCCCCTCCCCCTCCTTTTTCCCTCCCCCTTTCCCTTTCCCTTTTCCTTTCTTTTTCACCCTCCCCTCCCTCTCCCCTCCCTCTCCCCCTCCCTCTCCCCCTCCCTCCCCATCCCCTTCCCCCTCTTCCCCCAACTTCCCCATCCTCATCCCCCTCCCTCTTCCCCTCCTCCTTCCCCCTTCTTTCCCTCCTCCTTCCCCCTTCTTTCCCTCCCCCTCTCTTTCCCCCTTCCCTCCCTTGTCAATCATTTTACATATTTATCTCCAGGAACAAGCAGGAATGTAGTCATCACATATGGGTATTGTCGTTACCGATGGAGCCTGCGCAGGAACGCTCCCCAGCGTCCAATTAGAAAGCTTTTGGGAGCATCCCACAGTGCCTGCGTGCTGCCTTCCCGCCTTTCCCAACTGCCTTTCTCCATTTATTCTTTTTCCGCGGAGCCAGCAGGTCGTGTTCCTGTCACCGCAGAAGAATTCTTTATTTCTTTCTTTTTTGTGGTCGCGTCTGCCTTCCTCAACGCTTAACTGGTACCGCCGGGTTTTTTTTTCTTATTTCTGTCTTTAAAAAATATATATATATATATATATTCTCTTTTTTCTTTTTCTTCAGGTGCACGCGCCTTTTTGGGCCTTAGGCCCAAAAACCTTTCCTTACCATGGAGAAACCTGCCTCAGGTTTCAAAAAGTGCACCAAGTGTGGCGGTACCATTTCCGTCACCGACACCCATGAATGATGTTTAAAATGTTTAGGTCCTGACCACTACATCACGGATTGTATGTCCTGCGCCATGATGTCTAAAAGAGTTCGGCAGAACCAAGCTGCTAAGCTCAGTACCCTGTTTCCCTCTGATGCAGCTTCGGTGGCATCGACGTCTTCCAGGGCTGCTTCTTCCTCCCGTGGATCTCAGGTAACTAAACATAAGTCCAGCCGGTCCTCAAAGGGTAGATCTCCTTCTAAGCATCGAGATGCCTCTGGCGTTGCCCTTGAGGATTCTGCACCGGCAAAATTGCCCTGGCGGGAGGCTTCGGCTTCCAAAGCATTATCAGGGTTCCAGGATGTTCTCGAGGCCTCGACCTCGGCAGAACTACTGGTGCCATGCTCTGGTGTAGCAGCGGTCTCCTCCGGTACTGACATCCAGGCATTGGCAGCGTCGATAGACCAGAGAGTCCTGGCCATTGAGCGCAGTCTGGCGGCTCTCCTTGCGGCATCGACACCCTCGGAACCGCGACAGACGATTCCACCGGTACTGGTACCGATAGCATCGACATCGGTGTCTGCTTTGCGGGTACCCAGTCATCCGATGACCTCCGGTACCGATACCCCGGTACTGGTTACTCCCGGTACCGACTTCGGTCGGTACGGGTATCGGGCTCTTCAAGAGCATCCGAACAGATGATACTTTGAGTCCTCAGAAGAATCTGAGGATTCTGACAGTTCTGTCGATGCAGCGATGCTTCTCCCAGAGGAGCCCTCCTCTAAACGCAGGATGTCTCCTCCAGAGGATATTTCCTTTCAGGATTTTATCAGGGAGGTGGCTTGGGGCCTGTCCATTACTGTGGCCCCTGAAACAGAGCCAAGGGCCAAGGAGTTGGAAATTCTACAGTATCCCAAAACTCCTTAAGGGAGGCAGCTACCTTGCCCATTCATGAGAGTTTATATGATCGTATGTTAAGGATGTGGGAGACACCTCTTACCACCTCTCCTCATTCTCGCAGACTAGAAACTATGTATCGAGTCCCTCCTTGTCCTGGTTTCCATAAGACTCAGCTTCCTCACCACTCTATTGTAGTGGAATCAGCTATGAGAAGGATCAAGAGTGCAAAGAGGCATGCCTCTAATCCTCCAGGACGTGAGTGCAGAACCCTGGATGCTTTTGGACGTCGGGTCTTCCAAGCTTCCATGCTTTCTGCCAGGATCAGTTCCTATAGTCTCTACATGGGAATATTCCTGAAGGAGGTCACAGATGATTTAGAGGCTTTAAGTCCTATTCTTCCTGAGGATAGAGGACAGGATTTTCTCACTTTGGTCAAACATGCCCAAGATGTTTCTAAATTTGCCAACCGTGCAGCCTTTGACTGCTTTGAGTGCATAAGCAGAACCTCGGCTATTGCCATAGGTGCACGTAGAATTGCTTGGCTCCAGGCATCGGATCTAGAGCTCTGGGTACAAGACAAATTGGGAAATATCCCTTGTACTGGTGAGAACCTGTTTGGTAAAGATTGGCAGGAAAAGGCCAATGAAATGGATGCAGAAAATTCCACTTTGGATAGATTATCCAAGTCCACTGCTGATCCTGCTAGAAAGAAATTGTTCAAGAAACCATTCTTTTCTAAAAAAAAAAGATTTTATCCTGCTTATGTTCAGCAGGGACGTTCTGCAGGTCAGCTTGCCAGGAAAGGTCAGCAACCACCCAAACAGAAGAAAGCAAAGACTGCTAGGCCTCAGCCGGCCCAGCAGGCTCAGCATCCACAGGGCCTTTGACTCTCAACTAGAGAACTTAGCCTTCCTGGCTCTCGAGGGACCAGAGCCTTCCACCGTTCCAGGAAGGTTATGTCATTTTGCCCCCAGATGGGGGCAAATAACAGCAGAGCATTGGACACTCTCCATCATGAAGGAGGGGGGTACAAGCTTCATTTTTCAAGCATGACCCTCACACAATAGTAAAGCAGTTCAATTCTCCGACGTCTCTCATCAACCTGTTAGGTCAGGAGGTCACTATCCTTCTTGCCCAAGAGGCAATAGAAGAAGTACCAATTCATCAGCAGGGTACAGGGTTCTATTCCCCTTATTTTCTTATCCCAAAGAAAACAGGGGGTTACAGACCTATCTTAGACCTCAGATAATTGAACAAATTCCTTGTCAAGGAGAAATTCAAAATGATTTCTCTCGGATCTCTGCTGCCATACTTTCAGAGTCAGGATTGGCTTTGTTCTCTAGATCTCATGGATGCGTACACTCATGTCCTCATCCATCCAACCCACAGAACGTTCCTTCGGTTCCTTTTTCAGCAAAAGCACTATCAATACAGGGTGCTTCCTTTTCGCCTGGCTTCAGCACCAAGGGTGTTCACGAAATGCATGGCTGTAGTAACAGCATTTCTCCGCGCTCTAGGGATATTCGTCTTCCGTTACTTGGACGACTGGCTCATTCGAGCACCAACAGAGTCAAAGGCCAGGACTTCTCTATCCTGCACAATGCGTATCCTTCAGTATTTAGGGCTGGTAATAAACATCCCAAAATCCAGTCTAACTCCCTCTCAGTCTCTAGAGTTCATAGGAGCTTTGCTGGATACCAGAAAGGCAAGGGCTTATCTCTCCCAGGCCCGTTGCTTTCGCATGGTGCAGTTAGCTTCTCAAGCAGTGCTAAAGCCTCATCTAACTGCTGGAGAAATATTACAACTACTAGGCCACATGGCATCTACTGTGCATGTGGTTCCCTATGCTCACCTCCATATGAGGGCAGCTCAGTGGACTTTATCCACTCAATGGACTCAGGCATCAGGATGCCTGTCAGACAAAATAGCAAACACAAGTCACCTTATTTTGTCCGTCCAGTGGTGGAAGTCCACTCAAAACCTGTTGCTGGAGTACAACAACACTTACCCCAAGCAACTCTCACAACAGATGCTTCTCCGATGGGTTGGGGAGCTCATCTCCAGGACCTTTCCACCCAAGGCACCTGGTCTCCACAGGAGAGTCATCTACATATCAATCTCTTGCAGCTCAGAGCAATCTTGCTTGCTCTGCAAGTATTCCACACCCTGCTCAGCTACAAGACAGTCCTCATTCAAACGGACAATCAAGTAGCCATGTTCTATGTGAACAAGCAGGGGGGAATAGGCTCTCTGTCGCTTTGCAAGGAAGCTTTGCGACTATGGGCCCTCGCCAGAGAGCATCAGATTCATCTCCTGGCAGTGTATCTTCTAGGCATACAAAACTCTTGGGAAGACAGACTCAGTCGAGTTCTTCTTCCACACGAATGGTCTCTGCATGCAGACCAGGTAACCAAGATTTTTCAAACTTGGGAAACCCCGGACATAGACCTCTTTGCAAGTCCGTGGAATGCCAAACTTCCCTGGTTCTGTTCCAGAATTCCAGCTCAGAAGGCTCAGGCCAGGGATGCTTTCCTCCTTTATTGGGGTCAAGACTTCCTGTATGCCTTTCCGCCCATTCCCCTAATTCCCAAAACCCTGTTCAAGTTTCAGAGAGACAGAGGCCATATGATTCTCATAGCTCCACATTGGCCACGGCAAGTGTGGTACCGTCTGCTTCTACACCTCTCTCAAGCTCCCTCCCTGGAGTTAGGGTCTGCTCCAGATCTCCTATCTCAGGAGGACGGAATGTTATGGCATCCCAATCCCCAGTCTCTGCATCTCAGGGCTTGGTTGCTGAAGACCTAGATCTCCAAAATCTTAATCTTCCTCAGCAAGTAAAAGATATTCTTTTTGCTTCCAGGAAACCTTCCACAAGACACTCTTATGCTTTTTAGTGGAAAAGGTTTACCATATGGTGTTCGCAGAAGGGTCTTAACCCCCTTGCGATACCTCTGGAATCATTGCTGGAATATCTCTTTCATTTATCTAATGCAGGACTGAAGACTAACTCAGTAAGAGTGCCTTTGAGTGCTATTGCAGCTTCCTTTAAGCCTCTAAATGGACAACCTATTTCCTCTCATCCACTTATAGCAAGATTTATGAGAGGCCTTCTTCTAACTAAGCCTCCCATTAGGCCACCACCGGTGGCATGGGACTTAAACCTGCTTCTTGGGCAGCTCATGAAGCCACCCTTTGAACCTTTAGCTACTACCTCCTTGAAATTCCTTTCTTGGAAGGTTATCTTTCTTATTGCAATCACATCAGCACGCCATATTAGTGAGTTGCAAGCGCTAGTAGCTGATCCACCTTATACAAGGTTCCATCATGACAAGGTAGTCCTTAGGACTCATCCACACTTTATGCCAAAGGTGGTCTCGCCTTTTCATCTAAACCAAGCGGTCTACCTATCTGTGTTTTTTCCAAGGCCTCATGCATCAAATGCAGAGGAATCTTCATACCTTGGACTCTAAAAGAGCTTTAGCCTTATCTCCAGGAACAAGCAGGAATGAGTCTTCACATATGGGTACGTCGGTACCAACGGAGCCTGCGCGGAAACGCTTCCCAGCGTCCAATCAAAAAGCCTTTGGAAGCATCCCACCACGCCTGCGTGCTGCCTTCCTACCTTTCCCAACTGCCTCTCCTCAGTTTTCATTTTTCCTCGGAGCCGGCAGGACGTCCTCCTGTCTACCGCAGAAAATTCTTCTTTTAATTCTTTAGTTTTCTTGTGGTCGCGGCTGTCTTCCCCGACGACGCCGGTACCGCCGGTGTTTCTTTTTCTTTTCTTGTAAATTTTTCCTTTTAAGGGAATATTTTTTCTTCTGAGTGTCTTACGGTTTTTCAGGCCTTCTAGGCCTCTCCATGTCCTTCATGGAACCGCCAGCCACTTTCTCCAAGACATGTTCAAACTGTGGCGGTACTACTTTATTTTTGGACTCCCAAAATTGGTGTCTAACCTGTTTGGGTCCTGACCTTTTTCTTCCGGAGCCCTCGGGCAACAGTATTGTGAGAAGAGGTTTTCAACATCGAGTTTTCCTCGATATGAGGTTCCCTTCTAGCTTCAGGGCACCGACCATTTCTTCTACACAGGATCAGGTAACCTACAAGCAGTCTGTTAAGATTAGCCAACCCTCGAGTAGTAGGTCTCATGCACAGCATGTAGACGGCTCCGGCCTTGCCCTCGTGGGCCCATTGGCTTCAAAACCCCGGCGGGAGTCTTCGGCCTCCAAAGCCCATGTGGGGTTTCAGGTTGTTCCTGGGGCTCGCCCCTCACAGAACATACCTGAGCCATGCCCGGTGATGGTATCCGCTTCGAGCGGTACCGATACCCCAGCATCGGCACTGGTGTTGGACGAAACACTCCTCACCAGGGATCGTCATCTGGCGTCCCCGGTACCTATGGGACCGGTCGATACGTTCCAGACTGACTTTCCAGTATCGGTATCGGCACCGATACTACCACCGACGTTGGTACCCTCCAGACGTGCATCGATAGACTTGCTTCCTTCGATGCCGAGTCTGGAATCGATCTCTAGTCTGGAAGACTGGGTACCGACACGTCTTGGTACCAACTCCTATCGGTACCGGACGCTCGGTACCGAGAATGACTGCCGAAGGCTTTCGGTTACCTCGGTACCAATTGGGCTGTCACTGATTGCTGCTCCGAAGTCGGTGTCGAGTTCGGTTCCGACAGCGGTATCGGTACTGGTATCCACAGTAGCATCGTGGCCAGCTCCTTCCATGCTTCTTTCAACAGGATCGCTCCCTTCTATACCAAGTTTGGAGTCGATACCTGGCATGGACGATGTGTTCCTGACTGTCGCTGGTCCTGACCTCCAGTACCAGCGTCCATCCATTAAGGATCCCATACTGCACCGTGCAGGATCCTATATTCCTATATACTCAGATAGATCCTTCGGTGCCCAGGCTAGTTCCTCAGATCTAACCTGTCCAAGGGAGGTTCTCTTTGGAGATTTTTCTTTTCAGAGTTTTCTCTGGGATATGGCAGGATCACTTGCCATTTCTATCCCTGGACATGATCCTACACAAGGCTCTGTTTCTACCGAAGCAAAGGAAAACATAATGCTTCCTTTGCATCATTCCTTGCGGGATCTTCTTCTAAGAATGTGGGAAGCACCTTTAAGGGTACCCACACCTTCCAGAGCAACTGATCTCCTATATCAGGTGCCCCCCTCTCCAGGGTTTCAAAAGACTCAACTTCCTCATCATTCCATTGTAGTGGAATCAGCAATGAGGCGGGTGAAGAGTAAGAAAAAGCACTCTTCTTATCCGCCAGGTCGTGAGTCTAAGACACTAGATGCCTTTGGACGTCAAACCTTCCAGACATCCATGCTTTCAGCAAGAATTCTCTCATATATTTTCTATATAAGTCTATCTCTTCAGGAGATCACAAAGAAATTACATCTTTTGACTCCTTTTCTTTCAGAACCCAAGAGTACAGACTATTCCTCACTGCTTAGTCATATTCAAAATATCTCTTGGTTTCTTACTCGTGCTTCCCTAGACTCATTTGAGTCTGTTAGCAGGACTTCTGCTATAGCTATAGGGGCACGACGTAGAGCCTGGCTCCAAGCTTCAGACTTAGACAAATGGGCACAACAAAGACTGGGTAATACTCCTTGCACTGGAGAAAATCTCTTCAATAAGGAGTCTTTACGTCAGGTTACTCAGTGGTCCACTGACTTACCTGGTTCTAAGGGCTGTTCTACGCCTTCTTCTTTCCCAGTAGGTAGGAAATGTCCTACCAAACTTTCTTCCCCTAGGGAGAGAAAGTTTTATTCATCTTCTGCCCATCATACAGATGTTCCCAAACAGGGGAAACATCACCCTGGTCTGAAGAATCCAAACTCTCACCAGGCTCAGCAAACCCAGCATCCGCAGGGTTTCTGATTAATCACATATTTTTTGTGCCTCTTGGGGTTTAGAACCTGCAGTTGGCTTCCTCTCAGTAGAAGCCTTCCACTGCTTTCATTCTAAACTCTGGGCATGGATCTTTTTTCATAAGACATCCATTTTTTTCTCTTTTATACAAGCTCTTAGGATGTTCATGCCTATAGGTCACAGCTTTCTCCTCTTCTTCCTGCTAGGGAAAGAGGTTTAACAACTATCAAATGATAGTTTTCTGTACCAGCATGAATTTTTCCTTTCTGCAGACTTACCACATTGTAAGTCTCTATTCAGCTCCATCTTCTCTACCCTCTTATCAAGCATTTCCTCTGTAAGAGTGGTACTATTACACTGGAGGGCTTCTCTTCAGCCCTTCTAGTTTTTGTCACTATTCCAGTGTGGAGCTTTCCTCTCTGAGTTAACTCCTTCTTCTTTTTTGCTTTGGGGCAGCTTATCAGACAGGTCCAGAGTTTTTCTTACTCCTGTTCTGTCCTTTCTGTTTTTAAACAAAGATTCTTTCTGCTGTCTTACTAGCAGCTGCCCCTGCAGGAGCCCTAGTGATTGGACCACTGGTTCTTCTCCACAAACATCCAGAGTTGTCCTCCACTACATTCTTTCTGGCCTTAGTAGTGACTCCAAGACAGTGGATTCATCTTTCTTGGCAAATCTTATCACTACAGGCTTCTCGGATTGTTTTCTATTCTTGCCATCTCCAATTCCCTTGGGTTTGGCAGCATAGTCAACGTAGATACTGGCTTTTCCAGCAGCCAGTTCTATCTCCTAATTCTCCTGCATTATGCTCTCTGCAATCCTATAGAGAAGCTTTCCACTATGGGCCCTTGCTAGAGAGCATTAGGATTTTCTCAAACAGCTGTCCTAGATGGTTGGAAAAGGCTCCCTCAGTCATGCCCCTCATGACTGGAAGGGTTCTTCCTACCCTACTATCTCCTTTTTAAAACAAAGGACATGGGCCTTCTCTTACGTGAAAGCTTAAAGAGTTCAATTCCCTCGTTTGGTCCTCAGGATTCCCACCGGGAATATGCTTTTTTCCTTGCAGCTCGTCCTCATGGTATCCTAATCCTCCATGGACAGCGCATATTTAGCTAAAGAACGCATGATACCCTTTTTGCCCCTCAAGTAGGTCAACATGGTATCTCATTCCTATGCGTCTTCTGTCCATTTACCATGCCAGAGTTCTGGAGGACTCGGGACTTGCTGCCTGCAGACTGATATTATCCTCTGCTTTTCACATAACCAACCTGGTTATTTCACTGGCTAGCATTCTTGCAGCAATCTATTCTGTTCCTTGTCAGGGAGATTTTTCCTCTGACTCCCATCATAACCAGGGGGAATAGATTCTCTATATATCTTCTCAAGTAGGTTCCACCTTCTTGTTATTAGATGAATCTTTCCTCTTCACATCTCCTATGTGAATATACTTTCTATAGGCATATCTCTATCTGCTTAATTGCAGACACTTACATATAGGCTTATATATTCATATCTATATAGATATATATAGATATATATGTCTGTCATTTGTGTGTGTATATGTTTTGCCCTTCTATATCTCACACTATATATATATATACACACATCTGTCGAGATATTTATTATAGGTAGATATGTATTTACATACTTATCTATCTGACTGGTCTATGCTCATATAGATAGATATGTCTCTATATGATTCTGACAGTTGGGCTCTACCCATACCCATGCTGTTCCAGCATGTTTGGGGTGCTACACACACAACCACTCCCGTGGTAGTTAACAACTTTTCTACCATAACCTTAAAAGTTAGGTACCCCTGAAGCTCTCCATGTTCCAGTATCTTTCCTAGCTACCACCAGTTAGGAAAGACATTGCGGATCTTCAGTTACTCTGAGGCTCTAACGCCTCAGACACCTGTCCTTTCTTATTGGGATACAAGGTTTTTTCCATTCCCCTTCTTCCCACAAGGACTAGGCCGGTTTGTCCAAATCGGTCAGCCTTTCCTGTTTTTGCTCCTAAGAGTGAACCACTCTGCAGCCAAAAGAGTTTGGGCTTTTTCCATAAAGCCTTCCGCTGAAAGCCTACCGTCTTTGTACTACCCCAGTTAATCCCTGGGGTTACCTCTCACCTTTCAGGATTTTGACCTCCACTGTTTTTTTCCAACAGGTTTATTACCTCCACTTCACAGTGAGGTGCTCCTTGAGGTTCCTCTACTGGATCCCCAGTAGATCTCATGAACCTCCTTACTTTTCTCCAATCCTGTTAGGGGAGGTCCATACTGCAATATTTCTTTTTCAGTATATTTAATGATAATTGTCATCCACAAAAGGACTTCTTGTCTGCAGTCCTATGCTAGGTTAGCTGCCTTTTACAGCACCTTTTCTGTTTCAACTCCTTCCCTCCATCCTGAGGATGCCTGGCCATATGAGGTGTAGCATGTTCCAATCCATAACATGCTGGGACTCCAGGCATCTTAGCTTGGGAGTCCCCATATGTGAAGACTCATTCCTGCTTGTTCCTGGAGATAGCACAGTTACTTACCTGTAACAGGTGATCTCTGGGAACAGCAGGAATAAGTCTTCACAACCCACCCACCTCCCCTAGGAATTGTATTCTCTATCTCTATCTTTCCCTTCTCTCTCTCTCTTCTCTCTCTCTCTCTCTCTCTCTTTGTCTCAGCTTTAAAACTTAACTGAGGAGTGGCAGTTGGGAAAGGCGGGAAGGCAGCACGCAGGCGTGGTGGGATGCTTCCAAAGGCTTCTTGATTGGACGCTGGGAAGCGTTCCCACGCAGGCTCCGTCGGTACCAACTTACCCATATGTGAAGACTTATTCCTGCTGTTCCCAGAGATCACCTGTTACAGGTAAGTAACTGTGCTTTACTTACAAAGAACACAGCAACATAGAAAGTCCTCTCAACTCTTTGTTGCTTTTGATCCTTCTCATTTGGGACTTCCAGTCTCCAAGGGAACACTGTCTAACTGGATTGCTCAGTGTATTTCCTTTGCCTATAAGAGTAAGAACCTTTCTCTGGAGGGCCATGTCACAGCTCACAATGTGAGAGCTATGGCAGCCTCAATGGCTCATCTGCATTCTGTGTCTATTGACGACATCTGTCGAGCAGCCACTTGGGCCTCGGTTCATACCCTCACAGCCCAATAGTGCTTGGACAAGGACTTCCGCTGGGATGCCTTGTTTGGTCAGGCTGTTCTCCAACACCTGTTCCATACCTAATCAACTCCTACCCGCCATCCCTGGTAGGATGCCAGAGATCCATGGGGGGGAAGTGGAGCCCTGTTCAGGGACACACAACTTCTGGGGTCTCTCCCTGGCACATAAAGATAGGGAGTCCCCATATGTGATGACTACATTCCTGCTTGTTCCTGGAGATAGCATAATTACTCACCTGTAACAGGTGATCTCCGGGAACAGCAGGAATTTAGTCCTCACAACCCACCCACCTCCCCTAGGAGTTGTATCTCTCTATCTCTTTCCTTTCCCTCTCTCTCTCTGTCTCAGCTTTAAAAACTCAACTGGAGAGAGGCAGTTGGGAAAGGCGGGAAGGCAGCACGCAGGCGCTGTGGGATGCTCCCAAAAGCTTTCTAATTGGACGCTGGGAAGCGTTCCCACGCATGCTCTGTCATTACCGACGATACCCATATGTGAGGACTAAATTCCTGCTTTTACCGGAGATCACCTGTTACAGGTGAGTAACTCTGCTTTATCACTGTGTATATACATACAAATTAATTTTTTTCACACAATTTCATCAGTAGGCACATATATATTTTTTTACTTTTTTCACTATACAGCCCATGGCATATTCCCTTGGTGCTTTTTATCTTATTTATTGCTTCTTCCTCTTATATGGTCTTGTTAATGTAGCTATTTCTATGGTGACCTTTATTTAGATGTTGTGTGGTGGTTATGCCTTTGGCACTATTTATTGTTTTGATGACCCGTCTATAAGGTTATTCATCAACTCATGTATTTGCAAATTATAGGTGTTTTTATGTTGCATGAATGGTTTTAGGGGTATTTATCTTCATGAGTGGTATGTTTTATCAGTTTAATGCCATTATGCATGTTTTAAAGTGTTTATTTTTTTAGGTACTTCTTTTTTATGGTGATCGCATCGCAGTGCCTTTTTTATATTCAAGGCAGCATCCCCTTTGATGCACCAAGTCTTAACATCATTGTGGACACCTTAAATACTTTTTTGGAGGTCTTATCCTAATGCCCTTTTGATATGTCTCTTAGATTTGTGTATTTGAGTATTTCGTTTTTAACAGGTCTTAAGGTCTAGTTTTAAGTTAAGGGTTTTTATTGGGTGTCTCTTATAATGCTGTTTCTGAGGTTTATCTATACGTTTTATGGCTGTAAGTAGAGCAATACTGCCATAGATTTCCTTTGCACTTAACAATAATTATTTTTTAATGTATTTATATGTTTTTGGTTTTAAGGTTGTATTTATGTATGTTTCCTTTTTAGTACTGCGGTGTTACTTTTTTTAGTTCCCTAGGCATTAAGTATGTATTTATTGTATTTTACTTTTTATTCTCATTGGATTTTAGGGGATTTTAATCTTAGGGCAATGTTTTTATTGTAGCAATCGTCCCTTTCATTTGGTTGTCTGTTCTTATTCACCGGCCACGGTTCTAATTATGGAAATGGTCCTAAACTTATTCAGAGAATGGCTTGGTCTTTTTCTGTAGATGAAGGTTTACTGGTGTGCTTTCTACCGGTCTGTTTTTTATCTAGACTTTTATTTGAGTTCACTTTAGGTATCTTTATATAACTTCTTTGTGTATTTGGTGCTTGATGTTCGCTTCCATTTTCTGTTCGGGGTGATGTGCCCCTACTTCAGCAGGCATGTTTTTTTTTTCTCATATACTCATAGATATGTTTTATATATACATTATGGCTTTCATGACAAAAATCTTTAACATCTAGTATAGTGGATGGTTACTGGGGCTTTTATTTGAACATCTAGAGGTAGTATTTGCTTCATACACTGCATTCCCTGGTAATTAACAACCGATACCTTGTGCCGTAGTAATATAGCACCTCTACTATGTTTAAAAAGCACAGTTGTGCAAATTCTTAAAGGTCTTGGATACCTTTTTGCTTAATCTTAAGGTAAACTTTTTATAGTTATGTTTTTCCCATGCACTACATCCCAAGTGCGAACTTTGACCTCTTGTCTTTTGGCACGAAGTTTTCAGATAGGTTTAAAAGGGTAGTTTCCTCTGAGGATGCCTTCTAGCTTATAGCTCATCTGAAAGGCAAATTTTCCTCCTCCATATTTAGACTGCTTTTATTCTTGCACCGCTCTAATGACATCAGTGGAAAGATGAGATTTACTCTTATCTTTAACCCCTCTGTCATACTACAATTGCACATTTTTTAGATTATGATAAGGTTTTAATCTGATTTTTATCGACATGGTGTGGTGATAATAAACAGGGTGATTTTGCTCTTCACTATTATGTCCCCTTTATCCTTCCTTTTTTATGGCTCTTTACTCTTTGCCACTGGTTTCTTTCTATGCAAATGTTCTCCTCTTTATATGTAATTGTTTCTATGTTTATATTCCTTTTTCATGCTATTGTTTTTTTGCATTGGTTTTTAATGTCCAAAATTGTTCTGGATAGGAGCATTATATGCTGTTTTTAATTTTGTCAGTTTTTTAATTTGCTTACCCTGTATATCATTACGTGTTTTTTATGCATGTTCCAATTATTTAATGTTTTATTTAAATCAGTTTTAATTTTGAGGCATGTACCCCCTGAGGAAGGTCTTGCCAGCCAAAACGTGTTGGTGTTTCTAATAGTCTGTTTGACCGCCTTTTGCTACACCTGCTCAGTTTGTTCTCTCTATTGCTCTGTGGGTGCACTTTGCTCCTTGTTGGTAACTTTTTTAAGACAAGTTTGTTTCAGGATTTTTTGGGGGGTTAATAGCCATCTGCATATCAGCAGATTAATTGGCCCAACCAGTCTGCCCAGTTATTGACTGCTTGTGAGATAGTGCTCTTTATCCAAGTCTAGTTTTTGTCATCTTCCTCTGCGTTGGTTCCATTTTGGGTAGATGGGCATATAATTTCCTCTGTGTAAGGTATCTATGGCTAGCTTTTGAGAATTATTTGCTCTTCAGGTCAGTGAAGAACCAATGTATTTGCACTGGATTTTTTAAGTCTTATGTCATTACATCTCAGTAAAGGGAAAAGGGGGCAGAGAGTTGACAGATGAGACAAAGCATTACAATGGAAAGGGCCTGTGTCTGGTAATGAACTGGAAAGCTAATATACCTCTTCTGTGTTTGTTTCAAAGTGCTTTCTCATTCTAATTACTGTACAAATGATTTTGTATTTGTGTATGTCTAAAGTTCTGTTTTAAGTACCATAGTTATGAGGCAACTGGGGAGTGATTTAACTGAGAAATATTCATCCATTGAGTTTTGTTTTGTTCACTTGGGAACCAGAAAGACACCACAATATATCAACCTTTTTTAGGTAAAAAATGGAGCCTCCCTTCCCCCTCCCTATAAAGTCATATTTTTTTATTTTTTTATTTTTTTAAATTCTCTAATATACCGTGCTATTCTGCATCAGTGCGGTTTACATTGAACAAACTGAAATTACATTGAACAGGGCATTATAACTTGGAGATAACTATTTTACAGGGAACATGGGCTATGGAGGGTTAAGTGGCTTGCCCAAGACCACAAGGAGCACCTGTGGGACTAGAAACCCCAGTCCTTCCGGCCCAAGGTTGCTGTCCTGTAGTGGGATTTGAACCCCTGACCTTCCGGCCTGAAGTACCTTGCCCCAACCACTAGGCCACTCCTCCACTCCATATGAAAGTGCCTAGGTTTTGAATAAATTTGCATTATTTATATCCAGTGTATATATGCACTGTTTCATCACAGGCCTATTAAAGAGACAATAACTCAAATTAGATACAGATGAATTCACTTATTCTAACAAAAAAAGGTTTTACCTAAAAATTTGTCGGACCCTTATTTTTATATATTCAAATGGTTAGCATAGTGACCACAATTCCATACTTAACCCAGCCACTATCCAAAATCCCTCATTTAACTGTCAGTCGTCATGATATAAACAGCTATCAAACCTGGTGAGTCTGTTACCAAAACATCCATCCACCCAACATCTACCAAGGCCATGTGTGTCTATTTGACCACCACCTACCTGCCAGCATTGATCCAGCTGGTTTCAGGGGAGTTGCAGCCTTGACGCCAGCCCTGCTTTCCTCTGTTCTGGGATAGCAGGGCATTCTTTCTAAATTTACCTTAGATGCATGTTCTGTGTGGGTAACTTCCTGCAAACCAAATGATTTGGAATATTGGAATCCATCCTTGCTCCAGTAATGGATTCCTAAATATACACAGAGTGCATAGAACTTCAGTTTCTCTCTTTCCAAATATGCTTTTGGACCCTTTACTAAAAAGTGCAGGAAAGTGTTGCAGTTACCATATGGTAATTGCCAGGGCTTTTTTGAGGGGGTACGCGGTGGTATAGAGTACCATAGTTTTTTCATTGCCTGCTAGAATTTGACCCATGGTCCTCATGTATTAATTAAAAAGCATATGAGTACCAGCACCTTTCTTTTTTCTAGGAAAAATGCACTAGTAATTACCCAAAGTACTGCATGGTAACTACAACGGCTCTGCAATGGTGTTCTCAGTATCTTCGCTTGGCCCTAATGCAGAGAAAATGTTTATTACACATTCAGTTCATGACAGATAATGCTGATCACGTAATGCCATGTTACCTGCTGCAGAAACCATAAAAATGCAGTAAGTTGCCTGCACTAACTGCCCGTTTCCCATCTCATTCCATGCTATGCATTTAATGTGGAAATTAGCATGTGCCATCAAACTACTTCGTGGTTGTCATGTATTTCTCATGTTAAGTGCTTAATGCATTTCGATAAAAGGTCCCCTTTGTCTGTTAGCACAACCTGATCATGCAGAGGTTCAAAGGATAAACATGGTAGTTTTTCATGTATTCCATGCTAACAGCTTTGCTTTGACAGAAAAATCTATGTTAACGATACAAACTTGAGAACATTCATTGTATTAATCATCTTGCAGAAAATGAGCTTGGACACTACTTCAGCAGAGAAGAGTGTAATAAGTGAATCACAAATTGTTCAAACTGGTTAGTAAAGATTTTTTATATTTTTTTCTCCTGTGAACTTTTCTTTTCCTGCAAAATCTTCCTTTCGGTATTTTTGTGTATTGGTGTCAGATTCACGAAGAATACTTATCTTTCTTTTCACACTAGGGTCTAATCAAAAACCTTCAACCATCTTGCCTTCAGCTTCTCAAGAATTGGAGTCCAAAATATCTGCTCCTGTAATTTTGGATGAAGTCAAGTAAGACATGTACAGAGTAATTATTTCTCTTGACATTCTAGTTGGGGGGGGGGGGGGGGAGAGGAAGGGATGTCTGTCGTGATTACATGAAGGGAAAATAATATTGGGTAATTCATGTTTGAGCCATTCAAGAGTTTTCGGATAATTGACATACAGATGAGACATGGACTTAAAAGAAAGTAGTAAAAAGGGATTCTGATAGAAGCATAAAATAAAGAACGCTACAGATAGCACACAATAAGGTAGGTATGTTTTGGGAAGGACGTTCTAGAAGAATTTGTCATAGTATGGAATCTGACATACAGAGTGGAAGACGCAAAAACCTTTGCCTATCATAATCTCAAACCTCTTGGGAAGAGTACAGAAGTCTTTCTTGATCGGAGAGCCAGTCTACAGCGGGTGATCAAGAAGGGTTTGAGATTGCAGTTAGCTGGGAGCATGAGCAGAAGTAGTTCAGTACTGCATATGTGACTTTATTAATTACATAATTCTGGGTTCACCCAATGCAGGTAATGTAATAATCCTTTCTAGGTATTGTAATTTTCCTCAGCTTTATTTCTTATACAGAAACGTCCAGTTAACCTAGTGGGCTTAGCAATATCAAAATCATATTGGTATGAATTTGCTTAGACCTACGGATGCTGCTCGAATAGTGATTACAAACTGGGATGTTCTCGCCACATACAAAGGCTCATTTTGAGTAGGCTGTCGAGATCGGAAATGGGTTGTCTAAGTTGGGGCACTCACAATTTCCTGGCTTTTTCATAAAAAGCACACTACATGCAGAATCTTGTAAAATATATACAAGTCAATGGGGAATACAAGTTTTCCCTAAACATGCAGCAGGAGCAAACATTTTAGAAAAATATACATTCCGAAAAAGAGCAGCATCATTCAGCAGATTCTACATGCAAGTGCTGGTGTTTGTTCATGTAGATGCTGATTTTTTTTTTCCACAAAATGTTAGACTTTTCTTAAAAAAAAAAAAAAAAACCACCACCAGTGCTCCCAATTAAATATTTGTTTCTTTTTGTAAGATTGTCTTGAGGTCAATGATCTCTTGTAACAAACTTTCCTTTTAATCTCTTTGAGCAGTGTATTACACACCTCGAAGTGTATTCAAAACACAAACTATGTGTGTGAAACACTTTAAAAACATCTATAAGAATTCTTAAGAACTTGTAGTTTATACTGCTGAAGTCCCAGTGACAATCCTAATGCAGACAAGAACCGGGCCAACTTATTGTTGAGCAATATGACGTCCCAACCAAAAGAACACAGTACTGCGTTTATAGCTTATTTATTTTTAAAAACTCTGCCTCAACGCTCCAAAGGACGTCTCCCATCCATCTTGATAGTCAAATCATAATGGCTGGATAGCAGTTTGAAGCTCCACATTTAAATTTGTGGCATGTGATGTCAAAAAGAAGAAACCTGGTCGCATGATTCTCAACAAAGTCGCAATAAATTCCGGCAATCCAATTCTTGATTTAAACCATTAGGAGTTACTGTGGCTAATCTGAACATCAAGATGCTACCAAACTAGTTGGGATTTTACCATATATGGCCAGATCACATGTAAGGGGGCCTACTGGGCCACAGGGGCCACTATCTCACCCTACACGAAGGAAGTATACAGAGACCAGTTTCTCAGCAATACTCACAAAATCTTTATTACAGGATATCTTTTTCTCAGCATAAATTCTTCATACAAAAATTCTGCTTACAGGTACAAGATAGCTACTGTATAGGGATAGACAGAAGAGAAAGGTTAATGGGGCAATTCAGCACACTGTCACCTCTGTGGCAGTGCTCAATAAACTCCCCAGTTTCTCCTTTGTCCCAGTCTGTTTTTTATACAGCTTTTTCTGAAAGGTTGGCAGAATAACAATGGTTAGTTCTTTCTTTGCAGCTGGGGTTCTAAAGATTTTTGTGTCATAATTTCACTTTCTCAAGGTTTAAGTTGGCATGAAAAACATTGTCACCTTCTCAAGGCTAGTGCCTAGCTACATCTCACTCCCTGGTTCCCCCTCATGTTTCCTGCTTGTTTCATTTTGTGTTATCTGGTTTCCTTAGCAAAGCACACCAGGTCAGTAATCTTTTGTTTCACTCACAGGATTTCATGCTGTCAGAAATTCATCCTTTTCGCCTGAATCTTATTTTGGCCTAACTGTGGTCAAGGGTCCAGTCAGGCCTGTGGCCTGTATCTCGGCTTGCCTCACAGGCCCAGCTACAGAGGCCCTGTCCCGGCTCGGGTCTGATTCCCAACACACAGCAAGTAACTATGTTGGCCTTACATAGTTGTTTTCAATCTGGAGTGCAGATAGCCTATAGTAGAGGTTCTAATTTACGATATCAGACCTCTTTTGTGGATCGACTTGATTGGTCAGTTTTTTGCCTTGGACATTCTAACTGGATCCTGTGCTTTTTGTGCCACTTCAATTGTTGTGGGTAGATCGGGCAAATTGTATCACCCTTAAATATATAGGTGCAATATTCGTCCAATCAGATCTAGACTATATGAACATTCTTCACGACTTAACACAAGGATGATGACTGCCCTGATTGTTAGTCATTGTGTACAGTTACAGCATACCTTCATGGATTTAAAGTGGAGGGTAATTGATTGGGTCCCTTGAAATCCACGGGGAGGGGATTGTGAACATAAACTACAAATTCTGGAGCAGTTATGGCTTTCCAGATTAGTCACAGTAACTCCTAATGGTTTTAAATCAAGAATTGGATTGCTGGAGTTTATTGCGACTTTGCTGATTGCTTGAGAATGTATTTTTTGAAAAACACGTGATTAGGGTTTCTTTTTTGACATCATACACCGTGAATTTAAATGTGGAGCTTCGAACTTCTATCCAGCCATTACGATTTGACTATCAAGATGGACGGGAGATATTTTTTGGATTGTTGAGGCAGAGCTTTAAAAAATAAATAAGCTATAAACTCGGTACTGTGTTCATTTTGGTTGGGACGTCATATTGCTCAACAAGGCCCGGTCCTTGTCTGCATTAGGATTGCCATTGAGACTTCAGCAGCATAAACTACAAGTTCTTCTTAAGAATTCTTATAGATGTTTTTAAAGTGTTTCACACAGTTTTGTGTTTTGAATACACTTCGAGGTGTGTAATACACTGCTCAAAGAGATTAAAAGGAAAGGTTTTTTAACAAGAGATCATTGACCTCAAGACAAACATTCCGACAAAAAGAAACAAATATTTATTTGGGGACTCTGTTTTTTTTTTTTTTTAGAAAAGTCTCGCTTTTTTGTGGAACCTCAGATTGGTGGACTTTTGGGTTTCAATTTTTGCTTAGGAATTTTTTTTGGCAATCTATACCTGTAAATACTGGCATTTATGCTTATAAGAGTATTTCAGGAAACTACACAGCCAATTAAGGAGCCAAGCTCCTAAAGCCAAATATTTGTTTTAGTGGTTAAGTAAAATACTAGAGGGTAAGGCAATATAGCACCCCCCCCCCCCCCGCATCACCTCTCTAAAGCCCTGTTCAAAACGAGCCATTACCCGACATGTATGCCTGAGGGCAATGAGGTACAAAAGCTAATGGGCAAACTTTTTAAAACACATGTATTCTCATATAAGAATGGGAATATATGAATAATTTTTCGAACCACTGGACTGGCACCCATAATATGTGCCTTTTGAATCTGTGTATTCTGAGCGTTTACACACAGAGGCATTGTGAAATTGGCATGTGTACATGCTGCTGTTTATGTATGTTTATGTTGCGCAAGGTTTCTAAAATGACTTCCGTAGTAACATTGTGCATGATGAGATGAAGACTGTGTGGAGGATAAAGGAGCATTCAAAAGGTTTGAAAAAGCTATAACAAAAATCTGTGAGTTGTCAGTGGTTAAAACATGTATCTCCAGGAACAAGCAGGAATGAGTCTTCACATATGGGTACGTCGGTACCGATGGAGTCTGCGCGGGAACGCTCCCCAGCGTCCAATCAGAACGCTTTTGGGAGCATCCTACTACACCTGCGTGCTGCCTTCCCACCTTTCCCAACTGCCTCTCCTCAGTTTTCGTTTTTCCACGGAGCCGGCAGGACGTACTCCTATCACCACAGAAAATTCTTCCTTTATTTTTGTTTTTTCTTGTGGTCGTGTCTGCCTTCCCTCGACGCACCGGTACCGCCGGTGTTTTCTTCTTTCTTTCTCCTACAAATTTTTTCCTTTGTAGGGAATTTTTTCCCTGTTTAGTGCCTGATGGTTTTTTCGGCCTGCTAGGCCTCTTCACTTTCCTTCATGGAAACGCCAGCCACTATCCCTAAAACATGTCTCAACTGTGGCGGTACCAAATTAGTTTTAGACACCCATAACTGGTGCCTCCCATGTTTGGGTACTGACCACTGTCCGCTGGAGTGTCCCTCCTGCAGTAGTATTTCCAGAAGTCTTCAGCATCGAGCTCAACTCGATACGTGGTTCCCATCAGTCCTGAGGGTACCAGCTACAACTTCTTTTTCACAGGACCAGGTAACCAAACAAAAGTCTGTAAAGACTAGCCAGTCCTCGGGTGGTAGATCTCATGTTCAGCATCGAGATGCCTCTGAGCTTGCCCCGAGGACAAATTGACTTTAAAACCCTGGCGGGAGTCTTCGGCCTCCAAAGCATTAACGGGGTTTCAGGTTGTTCCCGGGGTTTTTACCTCTACGAACATACCTGAGCCATGCTCGGTGGTGGTATCCGCTTTGAGCGGTGCCGGTACCCCGGCATCGGCAATGGTGTTGGATGAAACATTCCACACCGATGATCGCAGTCTAGCGCTGTCGGTATCTTCGGTGCCGTTAGAGTCGCTGCAGACCAATCTTCCAGCATTGGTATCGATCCCGGTACCGGTTCTGGTATCCACGTCGGTACCCTCCAGGTGTGCTTCGATAGACTCGCTGCTTTCGATGCCGAGTCTAGAATCGATCTCTAGCCTGGACGACTGGGTACCGACTCATCTCGGTACCGACCTCGGACGGTGCCGAAGACATTGTCCCGGGGATCAAAGTCTGGCGCTCTCGGTACCTTTGGTACCGTTAGTCACCTCAGACTGATCTTCCTATATCGGTACCGGCTGCGATACCACTGCCGGTACCGCTTTCTACGTTTGCATCGGTATCGGTGCCTTCCATGCTTACTTCCACAAGCTCGCTTCCTTCGGTACTGAGTTTGGAATCCATCCCTGGCATGGATAGTATTCCACCGATTTGTCACGGCACCGACCTCGAGCGGTACCGACGACTATCCTTTCAGGACAATCCGATGCTCCACCCTTTCGGGTCGTGTACTCCAATGGATCGGGATCAATCCATTAGTGCCAAGACTAAATCTTCAACAGATCTAGCCTTTACTCCTCATGATAGAGAATCCCCTTCTGGGGAAATTTCTTTTCAAGCATTCCTGCTTGATATGGCAAGGTTACTTGCAATTTCTATACATGATCAAGATCCTGCAACAGGGGATTCAGAACTTCTGCATATCCCTGAGAATCCAAAGGAGGTCATCATGCTTCCTTTGCATCAAACCTTACAGGATCCTTTACTTCGAATGTGGGAAACTCCCTTAAAGGTATCCCCACCTTCAAGGGCCACTGACTCTCTGTACAAGGTGCCCCCTTCTCCAGGTTTTCAAAAGACTCAACTTCCTTATTCTATTGTTGTGGAATCAGCAATGAGGCGTGTTAAGAGTGCTAAAAAGCATTCTTCTTATCCGCCAGGTCATGAGTCTAGAACTTTAGATGCCTTTGGACGTAAAAGCTTCCAGGCATCCATGTTTTCAATAAGAATTCTCTCATATATTTTCTATATGGGATTATCTCTTGAAGAGGTCACCAACAGTTTGCTGTTTTTGACTCCTTATCTTCAAGATCTCAAAAGAGCAGACTACTCTTTACTGGTTAGTCATGTTCAAAATATCTCTAGGTTCCTTACTCGTGCTACCCTGGACTGTTTTGAGTCTGTTAGCAAAACGTCTGCTATAGCCATAGGGGCACGACGCATGGCCTGGCTCCAAGCTTCGGACTTGGACAAAGGGGTACAAGAAAGACTGGGAAATACTCCTTGTACTGGGGAGAATCTCTTTAACAAAGAAACTTTACAACAAGCTGCTCAGTTAACAACTGACACTATTGCTTTCAAAGGATTGTCAACACCTTCCTCTATCCCAGGTGGTAGGAAATCTTCTATCAAACTTTAGCCATAGACTGAAGCTTTAATCATCACTCGGAACCAAAGCTTCATACACCCACCAAATATACAGATACAAAACATTACTATACCAATAAGGTCAGAAGTGAGATACCTCGGGGTTACGCTGGACAATAAACTCAATCTCAAGACACACATAAACAAAACGATACAAAAAGCCTACTACAAGATGCGAATCATCAGGAGACTGAAACCACTCCTCGCCCCAGAACACTTCCGTACCGTCTGTCAAGCACTGATAACCCCTCTACTGGACTTTTGCAATCCGATATACCTTGGACTACCGAAACAAGCTATCAAACCACTCCAACTGGCACAAAACACCGCAGCACGAATCATATCCGGAACTGCAAGACAAGAACACATCACACCCACCTTAAAGGACTTACACTGGCTTCCAATCGATGCACGCATCAGATACAAAACTATCATAAACCTATTTAAGATAAAACAGCAAACATCAGCCAACAGCCTGCACGCCCTCATACAACCAGACACCAGCACACGGCCTAGAAGAAAACAAACACACAACCGAGTCAGCACCCCAAGTGAATACAAACACACACGCAAGGACACAACAGACAGAGCACTCTCCATGGCTGCTCCAACAATATGGAACAAACTACCGGACGATTTGAGAGCAACTACAGACCTCAAGGACTTCAGAAAACAGCTGAAAACCATGCTGTTCAGAGAACACTATGGACACATCACATAAACTAAGTAACTGTATAGCAGCACACGTTACCGACTAACACTATATGTATATATAAATGTTTTTAGCACCACTGTATATAGCCCACATTGTACATAGCTCAAACCAATCTAGCTCACAACACACACCCAACTAAATTTCCACCCTCACTGCATGTATAACACACTCACACTACCAGATTGTTTGCTGTGATACCACCTTGATTATCATGATAAGGCGGTTTAGAAATACTGTTAAATAAATAAATAAATAAAATTATTCCCCCAGGGGAAATTTTTTTATTTATTTTGTACCCATCATACAGCTGTTTCCAAACAAGGGAAACATCAAACCAGGCTAAAGAAACCACAACCTCGGCTAAAGAAACCACAACCTCAACCGCTTCAGCAAACCCAGCAGCCACAGGGTTGCTGATAGATTCTTCACGGAATCCTCCTTTCCTGTTTTGAGGTTTAGAACCTGTAGTCTGCTGCTTCTCTTTACAAGCATCTACATCAGTTCCATCCTAAATTTTACACATGTCTCTCTTTTAAAGAGACATCCTTCCTTTTAGCTCATAGAGCTTCTTAGGATGATTATGCTTTACAGGTAGTAAAGTTACTCCTCTTCCTCCTAGGTAGACAGAGGAGTAACAACTGTCAATATGGTTGCTATGCCTTTGCCTTGACAGTTTCTCCTGTATCAGCATGTCTCATTTTACTTTTTCAGAGATTTACTCCATCGTAAGTCTTTTTTCAACTCTGTCCCTCTTACTAAGACATTTTGGTCTATAAGAGTGATACCACTTAACTGGAGGGCTTATCCCTAAGCCCCTGAGTTTTCTACCTATTCCAGTAAAGGGTTTTCATTTCAGAGTTGTCTCCCCCCTACAATCTTGTTTTGTGGCAGCCTCTCAGACAATGATGGAGTCTTACCATTCCTACTTATGTCTGTAGGCCCTTTTTCCAATCTTGGAACCAAAAATTTGTTCTGCTGCCCTAACAATACTTAAACGTGCAGGGGCTCTTAGTGGTTAGACCCACTGACTTGCTGACTAAGCAACCAGGAGTTGATCTTCAATATCAATTCTTTCTGGCCTTAGTACTAAGTCCCAGATAGACTAAGAACCTTTTCTGGCTTTATTATTGCAGACACATCAGCATACCTTCTATCCTTAGCCTTCTCCAATCCTTGGGCTTTGGCAGAGTAGTTCAGGTTACATACTGGCTCTTAAACAGCCATTTTTTTCTTCTAACCAACCTGCAACATGCTCTCTGCATCTCTACAGAGCAGCTCTGCAATATGGGCCCTTGCTAGAGAGCAAATAATTCCAGATGGTTGGGAAGGACTTTACCTAGTCATGACTACTGGGTTCTTCCCTACCCTTACCATTCCATTAAAGTCTCCTTCTACAATAAAGGACACAGGCCTTAATTACGTGAAGACCTAAAGAATTACTCAATTCCCTGGGTTGGTTCACATCTCCAGTGGACCCCTTCACTAGGGATGGTTTTCTTTTCGTAACAGCCAGTCCTTGTCTTGTATTTTTCCTTCCACCCTCAATTCTCATAGGGAAATTCATATTGAGCGCAAGAATGCATGATACTCTTTTTGCCCTCATAGAAGGGAAAATATGGTATCTCATTTCATTGCGTCGTCTTCTCCAGCTGCCATACTGGAGTTATGGAAGGATCCAGACTTACTGCCTGCGGATTAAAAACATCCTCTGCATTTTTTCACGTAGGTCTCCATTCCTGGTTATTCAAGGACTAGAATTCTTAGAGGACTCTGGACTTCTCCTTGTCAGTGAGAGCACTCCCTTAGCTCTCCCACTCATAACCAGGGAGAATGGATTCTCTAACATCTCCTCAAGCAGGTATGTTCCCTTCTTGTTATTAGATGAATCTTTCTCTCTTCACATATCCCTATGTGGGGACATGGGTATAGATATATATATATGTATTTATTTATTAAATAGATTTATCTGTATCTACCTATATATATATATATATTGGAATATATAATAGTAGGTTGATATGTATCTATATACTTTTCCATCTGTCTGCCTAGGTTCGTATATATATATATATATATATATATATATATATATATATATATATATATATAGGTATTTCCTATAGGGCTCCGACAGATAGTCACTATCCCTATCATTGCTGCTCCAGCATGCTTAGGGTTCTACATAAATAACCACTCTCTGTGGTAGTTAGAAGGGTTTTTCACCATAATCTTCAGGTTAGGTACATCTGAAGTCTTCCATGTACCATCTTTTTTCCTAAGTGACTTCATTTAGGAAGGACATTCTGAACCTTCAGAAATTGGGAGGCTACAATGCCTCATACTTCTATCCTCCTTTGTCATCGGATATAGGGGTCTTCAATACCCCTCTTCTCCTATAAGAACTATGTCTCTTAAGGTCAAAAGAGTTTCAGGCTTATCTAATAGGGACTTCCGCGTTTCCCGCAAAAGTCCTGCCTCATTGAACTATCCCAGTTTCCGCTGGGACTTTTTCTCGCCCTAAAGGTTCTGACCTCAACCTGTCTTTTGCAGTTTATTTACCTCTGCTCTACATTGAGGTACTCCTTGAGGTTATTCTGCTGGTTCCTATTAGCAGATCCATATGAACCTCCATAAACCTTTTACAATACCTCCAGGTGAGGTCCATATTGGTATATTGCAGTTCAATATTTACTACTAGATATCATCTGCACAGGAACTCCTATCTAGGCGTCCTGTTTGGTCCAGCTGTTCCACAGCACCTCTTTCTTAGTTAAACTCCTACCCTCCATCCCCAGGATGCCTGAGGTTCTGTCGAATAGCATGGCTTTCTCAGATTCGCAACATGCTGGGACTCCTCCAGGCATCTTAGCTTAGGAGTCCCCATATGTGAAGACTCATTCCTGCTTGTTCCTGGAGATAGCACAGTTACTTATCTGTAACAGATGATCTCTGGGAACAGCAGGAATAAGTCTTCACAACCCACCCACCTCCCCTAGGAGTTGTATCTCTCTATCTCTATCTTTCCCTCTCTCTCTCTTTGTCTCAGCTTTAAAACTTTACTGAGGAGAGGCAGTTGGGAAAGGTGGGAAGGCAGCACGCAGGCATGGTGGGATGCTCCCAAAAGCATTCTGATTGGACGCTGGGGAGCGTTCCCACGCAGACTCCGTCGGTACCGACGTACCCATATGTGAAGACTTATTCCTGCTGTTCCCAGAGATCACCTGTTACAGGTAAGTAACTGTGCTTTACCTGAAATGCAAGTGAAATTTTGAGGAAGCCACTGTATGAGGCAGTGAGAAAAGGAAATATTATAGATGTACTTAAAATTGAAGTGAAATTGTGTAATACATGGTTTTCTTTGCACTAAAATGAGATTTTATACTAGCATTTTGTGAAATAAAGCAGCAGATATTTTTACAATCTTAGTGAAATCCCTGCTGAAGAAATTTTAGATGTCCAGGACAAGCAGGAGTATTCCTCAGAGGTATGCGCTTTTATCTGTTTTTTGAAGTATGGATTTATAATTGCATGTGTGTTTCTTGTGCATGCATCATGAGATTTCTGTCTCTCAGTTTAATCACTGGAGTTTATCTTAAGGCTAGGAATGTCACAAGTGATATGCTACAGCATTGGTCCTTGTCCAGTTAGTTTCAACATTTTTGCAAGTGGTATTGTAGAATGGTTCTCAGGAAAGGTTTTACCCTTTGTGGTTGATACCAAAACCTACAACAGTGTAGACACCCCGGCAGGTGTGGATAACATGAGGGGAGCTAAGGAAGCTTGAGGAATGGTCTAGAGCAGGGGTTCTCAACCCAGTCTTCGAGACACACATAGCCAGTTCTAGGTTTTCAGGATAAGCTCAATGAATATGTATGGGAGAGATTTGCATGCACTGCCTCCATTATATGATGATCTCTCTCATGCATATTCATTATGGCTGTCTGAAAACTTCTCTGACTGTGTGTCCCGCAGACTGGGTTGAGAACATCTGGTCTACAGCCTGGCAGCTATGATGTAAGGCTAGAAACTGTAAAGTCATGCATTTGAGGCTGGAAAAATCCAAGGCAATATGAAGTAGTTCTGCGCATCCAAGAAAAGCGTAATCTGAAGGTGAGTATATCTGATGATCTTAAGGTGGCCAAACAGGTAGAAAAGGCAATAGCAAAAGCCAGAAGGATGTGTGGATACACAGTGAAGGAAATGGCCAGCAGCAGATACTAGGGCTTTGTATAACTCTCTGATGAGCCTTCATTTGGAGTACCATGTGCAATTTTGGACACTGCATCTTCAAAAGATTATAAACAGGGTGGAGTTGGTTCAGAGGGTGGCAATAGCAGCTAAAATGGTCAGTGGTCTTCATTATAAAGCATATGGAAACAGACTTAAAAATCTACATATGTGTACTCTGGAAGAAAGGTGAGAGGAGGAGATAGACATTTAAATATACGTATGATCTAAATGCACAGGGGTTGAGCCTCTTTCAATTGAAAGAAAACACTGGATGAAGGATCATAGGACAGGGGTGAAAGGGGTAAACTCAGGAGTAATCTAAGGACCTCTATCTTTATGGAAAAGGCGGTGGATGTGTGGAACAGCTTCTCAGTGGAGGAGGTTGAAATGAAGATCATATCTGAATTCAAAGAAGTATAGGAGAGGAGGGGATTGTAGAGCTTAGTAGTTGGTGTAGGTGGGAACTCTGGGATAGGCTATATGATGTTTATTTGCCATCATTTTCTATGCTAAATGCTACACTATATGGAGTTAGAAACTAGTGGGCCCGATATTCAGCAGCAGCTGAAACCAAGACCTGGACATTCAATGCAGGGCCATATCCAGCCATCAGCATTGAATATCTGGGGCGGCCAGATAGCGGCAGTAATTCAGCCACTGCTCGGTTAGCTTTAGCAGTGAAAGTGAGGCCAGACTTTAGTGTGTTTAACATTGGCTGCTTAGTGATAACCAGGCAGTGGCTAAATATCACATCTCCCTGGTTATCACCGGGTGCCGTCCCTGGAATGCCATAATGTTATCCGGCTAGCATCAGGGCATGCAGCGGCACGAACTGTTAGAGCCACTGAATATCACGGCCAAGGAGATTAACGTGGTTAGCAGCTCTCAATATCAGCCCTATATTCCTAGAAGAGATCCCTATATTCCTAGAAGAGATCTTGTTCCTTATCAAGGTAAAGGTTTTTGTATAGGGTATACAGTATGAGGAGATTATAGCATTAAGATCTATATTTCTTATTTTGGGCTAAAAGGCTGTACAAGGAGCGCAGGGTGTTGATTTTTTTGGATGGTGGTCCTTGCCATCTGAGGGGCTATGTAGAAACGTTTGCCTTTATACATAGAATCAGAACAGCTTCAAAGTAGTGAAACTGAGTGATAGTCATGAGATTTCCATTACTGGAATTACCTAAGATCTGGGCAGCCAAATCTTCTGGATGATATAGGTGCAGAGGATCCCACCTGGAGGATAAGGAATGGATGGGATGACCTGCTGAAGTCCAGCTAACCATATTTTTATTTGATATGATTTTGGTGTTCTTCTACACACCATATTTATTTGAATGTGTTCATGTCCATAAAGATTTAATGTGTTTTTTTTTATTCAGGACAATAAGCAAGAGAAGAGAAATAAAATAAGCCCCAACAAGCAAACAGAGGCTAAGTACAGTATTTCGTTTTTGCATGTCATTTGAGTATTTTATTATATGGTATGATTTTAATGCAGATTGCAAACAGTTTCTGTGGTGACTGTAAGATAAAGAAAGAGAGACATAAGAATTTACACATAGAGGGTAGTTCTGTAACAGTTACCTAGGCAGGGAAGGCACATAAGTATATATGTTTCAGATATTTTATAAAGGTAAGCTATGTGCCTTTTATAAAATGGTCTCTGAAAGCTCCTGCACTTTCTCCAAGGTGTGTCATGGAAATTTGCACAAATGCATTTGTTCTATAAAACTGCATGCATAAGTGCTGATCCTGCCTATGTTCTGCTCAATCTCCAGGAACAAGCAGGAATGAGTCTTCACATATGGGTACGTCGGTACCGACGGAGCCTGCGTGGGAACGCTCCCCAGCATCCAATCAGAAAGCTTTTGGGAGCATCCCACAGCCCCTGCGTTCTGCCTTCCCGCCTTTCCCAACTGTGTCTCCTCAGTTTTTGTTTTTCCGTGGAGCCGGCAGGACGTCCTTCTGTCACCACAGAAAATTCTTCTTTTATTTTTTAGTTTTCTTGTGGTCGCATCTGCCTTCCCCGACGCCACCAGTACCGCCGGTGTTTCTTTTCTTTTTTTTTCTTCTAAATTTTCAGTTATAAGGAATACCTTTTTCCTTCTTAGTGCCTGATGGTATTTTTCGGCCTGCTAGGCCTACTCTTTTTCCTCATGGAAGCACCAGCCACTATCCCTAAGAAATGTTCAAACTGTGGCGGTACAAAATTCATTTTAGACACTCATAATTGGTGTCTGCCCTGCTTGGGTCCTGACCACTATCCGCTGGAGTGTCCCTCCTGCAACAGTATAGTCAGAAGAAGTCTTCAACATCGAGTTCACCTCAATACGCGGTCCCCAGTCACCTTCAGGGCACCGACCACCCTTCCTTCTTCACAGGATCAGGTAACCCAAAAACAGTCTGTTAAGACTAGCCAGTCCTCGAGTGGTAGATCTCATGCACAGCATAGAGAAGCCTCTGGCCTTGCCCTCGAGGACACACTGGCTTTAAAACCCCGGTGAGAGTCTTCGGCCTCCAAATCCTTAGTGGGGTTTCAGGTTTTTCCTGAGGTTCACCCCTCTCCGAACATACCTGAGCCATGCTCGGTGGTGGCATCCGCTTCGAGCGGTACCGATACCCCGGCATCGGCAGTGGTGTTGGATGAAACATTCCTCACCAAAGATCGTAGTCTGGCATCCTCGGCTGCGGGCCCGTTGGATATGCTACAGACCAATCTTCCCGTATTGGTATCGACCCCGTACCGATATTGATACCGATGCTGGTACCCTCCAGATGTGCATCGATAGACTTGCTTCCCTCGATGCCGAGTCTAGAATCGATCTCCAGTCTGGATGACTGGGTACTGACTCACCTTGGTACCGATACCGTACGGAACCGAAGGCATGGTTCCGATGATCCAGGTCGGGCACTCTCGGTTTCTTCGATACCGTTAGAGTTGTCACCGGCTGGCCTTCATCTACCGGTATCGGATACGGTGCCGAAGTCGGTGCCGGTATCCACATTACCATTGTTGTCGGTACCTTCCATGCTTCTCTCATCAGGCTCGCTTCCCTCGGTACCGAGTTTGGAATCGATCCCTAGCATGGACGATACACTACCGACTGTTGCCGGTCCCGACCTCCTGCGGTACCGGCGACCATCCTCTAAGGATCCAATACTCCACCCTTTAAATTTGGATAGATCCCTGGGGGCCAATGCTAGTTCTTCAACAGATCTAGTATGTCCTTTCTAGAGGATTTCCCTCTGAGGATTTTTCTTTTCAAGCATTCCTGCTTGATATGGCAAAGTCACTTGCCATTTCTATACCTGGTCAGGATCCTACACCAGGGAATACAGAATCCCTGTATAGTCCCTGCAGTCCAAAGGAGAACATCATGCTTCCTTTGCATCAGACATTGCAGGATCTCCTCTTTCGAATGTGGGAAGCTCCTTTAACGGTACCCCCACCTTCTAGGGCAAATGATCTTTTATATAAAGTACCCCCCTCTCCAGGTTTTCAAAAGACTCAACTTCCTCATCATTCCATTGTTGTAGAATCAGCAATGAGGCGTATTAAGAGTACTAAAAAGCACTCTTCTTATCCGCCAGGTCATGAGTTTAAGACTTTAGATGCTTTTGGATGCCAAACTTTCCAGGCATCCATGTTTTCAGCAAGAATTCTCTCATATATTTTCTATATGGGATTATCTCTTGATGAGGTCACAAAGCAATTACTGCTTTTGACCCATTTTCTTCAAGAGCCCAAAAGAGCAGACTATTCCTTACTAGTTAGTCATGCTCAAAATATCTCTAGGTTCCTTACTCGTGCTTACCTAGACTCCTTTGAGTCTGTTAGCAGAAGTTCTGCTATAGCTTTAGGGGCACGACGTAAAGCCTGGCTTCAAGTTTCAGGCTTGGACAAATGGGCACAAGAAAGACTGGGAAATACTCCTTGCACTGGAGAAAATCTTTTTAACAAGGAGTCTTTACTCCAAGTTGCTCAGTTAACCACTGACATTCCTGTTCCCAGAGGCTGTTCTACGCCTTCCTCTTTCCCAGTTGGTAGGAAATTTCCTATCAAACTTTCTTCCCCTAAGGGGAAAGTTTTATCCATCTTCTGCCCATCATACAGATGTTCCCAAACAGGGGAAACATCGCATTGGTCTAAAGCAACCACAACCTCTACAGGGTCAGCAAACCCAGTAGTCGCAGGGTTTCAGATAGATTATCATTACATCTCCTGTTTGGTGGTTAGAGTTTGCAATCTGCTTCTTTTCACTTGAAGCATCTGCACTAATTTCACTAAGAGTCTTTATGATGATCATGCCTATAGTTAACAGGTTTCTCCTCTTCCTCCTATTGGGAAAAAGAGGTGTAACAACTATCAATAAGACAGTTTTCCCTGTACTAGCATGTATCATCTTACCTTTCAGAGACTTACTGCATCGTGAGTCTCCTTCAACTCTGTCTTACCTGTCCTCTTACTACAACATTCGGTTTGTAAGAGTGGTTCTATTACACAGGTAAGCCCCTATGGTTCTCTGCCTATTCCAAGAAGGGGTTTCCTTTCCAGAGTTCTCTCCCTCTTTCACATTCTTACTTTAGGGCAGCTTATCAGACAATAGGGAAGTCTTACCACTCCTGCCTATGTCTGTTTCTTTTTCCAATCTGGAAAAAAAAAAAAAGGATTTTGTTCCGCTGCCCTGGTATTTGCTGCAAATGCAGTAGTTCCTAGTGGTTAAACCACTGGTTCTGTTCACCACACAACCAGGGTTTGTCCTCCACTAACAATCCTTCTGGACTGGGTAGTAAACCCAAAACAGGTTAACAACCTTTTTTGGAAACCCTATTATCACAGGCTTGTTGGTTTGACTTCTGTTCTTCGCCATCTCCAATTCCCTTGTTCTTGGCAGAATAGTTTGTTACCTACTGGCTTTAACCAGCCAGTTTTTTCTTCTAACCAACCTGCAACATGCTCTCTGCAACTCTACAGAGTAGCTTTGCACTATGGGCCCTTGCTAGAGAGCATTAGCATCTTGTCTAGCAGATAATCCCAGATGGTTAGGAGGGGTTCACCCAGTCATGCTACCATGACTGGCAGGTGTTCCCTACCCTTACCATCTCTTGTAAAGTCTCTTTTCAAAACAAAGGACACAGGCCTTACATAATGTGAAAAACCTAAAGAATGGCCAATTCCCTGACTTGGTCCACATCTTCTTTGGACTTCTCACCAGGGATAGTTTTCTTTTCGTTGCAGCTCGTCCTTATATGCTTCCTTCCCAATACTTCAGGGGAAGCTCATGTTCAACTGAAGGACGCATGATACCCATCTTGCCCTCATAGGCGGGTCAATATGGTATCTTATTCCATTGGCGTCTTCTATCCATTTACCATACTGCAGTTGTAGAGAGATCTGGACTTGCTGCCTGCAGACTGAAGTTATCCTCTGCATTTTTCACATAGGCCATCCTGGTTATTCAAGAGTTCGAATTCTTAAAGGAATTTAGACTCCTCCTTGCCAGGGAGTCTATTCCTCTGACTCTGTCAATCATAACCAGGGAAAGAAGATTCTCTATGCATCTATTCAAGCAGGTATCACCCCTCTTGCTATTAGATGAATCTTTCTCTCTCCCCATATTCCTATGGGGATCTAATTATATAGGCATGTCTCCATCCACATAAGTGGAGGCATGTGTCTATATGTCTACATTGATATATATATATATATATATATATATATATATATATATATATATATATATATATATATATATATATACGTATCTGTGTATCTTCTGCCCATCTATATCTCTGTATATATAAATCCATATATACCCCTATAGATATATCTTTTAGGTAGATATGTATCTACGTACTTATCTATCTGCTTAGGGTCATATATCCATATCTTCCTATATGACTCTTACAGATGGGCACTACCCCTATCAATGCTGTGCCAGCATGCTTAGGGTTCTACACATACAACCATTCCCTGTGGTAATTAGCAATTTTTTCTTACCATAACCTTTCAGGGTTAGGTACCTCTGAAGCTCTCCATGTACCTTTTCTTTCCTAATTAACCTCATTTAGGAAAGACATTGTGGATCTTCAGTTAATCTAAAGCTGTAACGCTTCATAAGTCTGTCCTTACTTTATCGGATACAGGGGTCTCCATACCCCTTCTCTCCTACATGGACTATTTCTATTCTCAGTCCAAATCGGTCAGACTTATTTTCCTTTTGGTCCTATGATTGTACTGTTCTTCGGCCAAAAGAGCTTAAGCTTTGTCTAATAGTACCTTCTGCGTTTTCCGCTGAAGCCCTACCTCATTGTACTACCCCAGTTTCTCCTGGGGCTATTTCTCACCCTGAAGGATTCTGACCTCCACTTGTTTTTCTACAGTTTATTACCTCTACTTCACAGTGAGGTACTCCTTCAGGATCTTCTACTGGCTCTTCTAACAGATCTATCTGAACCTTAATAAACTTTTTACAATACCACCAAGGGAGGTCCATATTGCAATATTGCACTCAATATTTCTGCTACTAAATTTCATCTCACAGGATCTTCCTCTATAGAAGTCCTGTTCTAGTCCAGCTGTTCCAGTCCTGTTCCAGTACAGCTGTTCCACGTTTCGGGTCTAAAGACTTTTTCGACCCTGCATCAGGTAGAATGAAAGGCTTGTAGTTGAAAAGCTTCAATTTTCAAAAAGGCAGAGCCGTTTCGCTTAAAAAAAAAAAAAAAAAAAAAAAAAAAAAAGCGTCTGATGTCGATGATAAGTCAGCCCCTGGTGGAACAAAGTTTACAACGAATATGTGCTTTCCAGCAACTCCGTTGGCGAATCCTTGATTATTCCGCCTGATTCAAGAGGTGGTGACCGGATCTCTAAATTACAGAGGCTCGAACAGAGATGGATTTTTAGATTATGAACGGTCTCCCCCATTGATCTTAATGCCTTCCTCGAATGGCATAGCATAATTTGAATTTTACAGCTTGGGTAAAACCTCCAATGAAAGCAACAATTCCCTGAGATGTATTTTCAACCAATCTTGTCCAACCAGGAGAGGAGTTTCCCTGACTCATAGGGTCTTTCCTCCATGATTGGTAGTAAACTTGCCTTATGTCTATTGGCTTAGACTGACTTTTGGGCTGACTTGTCATCATCTACGTCAGGCGCTGGCTTTTTTTTTAAAGCGAAACGGCTCTCCCTTTCTGAACACTGATGGCTCTGCCTTTTTGAAAATTGAAGCTTTTCAACTACAAGCCTTTCATTCTACCTGATGCAGGGGCGAAAATTTCTTTAGACCCGAAACGTGCCAGGTCGTATACTCTGGTTTCTGTGGTGAAAATGAGCTCGGGGCAGATTGCAGCTAAGTGATATAACTTTATCAGATAGTTTACTTTTTCAAATGATTAAAATGGAGTAATCATGGCGAGAGGTTGGTTTTGCTGCCCCCCACTTTTGGTGAGTTATACGCCGACAAAAAAAGATAGAGGGTCTCATTATTCTTTTCAGTATTTTGATATGAGCAGGTGCTCCTTTTCTGGTGGCTCCTTAAATCACAGAAGGTGTATCTGAGTGTCTTTATTATAAAATGGGCAATTTTTTTTTAGATTTATTACCTAGATGTCCTGTTTTGTTAATACCCATGGTAGAAGGAAAACTTGAAAGTGATCTGTGTATTTAAAAAGCATTTTATCAGTGTCAAATCCACAAGTTCCGAAAAAATGCATGGACTTTGTTTAAGTCGGAGGAGGGAAAGTATGAGTGTGAATTACATTTTCAAATCTTTCCATGTACTGTTCAAAAAAAAATCTACCCAAAGAAAGGCAGGTATAACAACATAAGAAATGCAATACTGGGTCAGACCAAAGGTCCATCAAGCCCAGTATCCTGTTTCAACAGTGACCAATCCAAGTCGCAAGTATCTGGCTGGTTCCCAAAAAGGCACGCAGGTTCCACAATGCTGGTCCTAGGGTAAGCAGTGGATTTCAAAGGTCCATTTTAATAATTGTTTGTCATTTCCTCCAGGACCTTGTCCAAAACGTTTATTAAACCCATCTGCTGTAACTGCTTTTACTACAACCTGTGGTAACATATTCCAGAGTTTGATTATGTGTTGAGTAAAAAAATATATTTCCTTATTAGTCTTAAATGGGTTACATTGTAGTTTCATTGCATGTCCTCTAGTCTTTCTACTTTTTGTTGGTGTAAACAACCAATCTACATTATCCCATTCCACTCCATCCATTAATTTATAAACCTCGATCATATCCTCCCTGAGTCGTGTCTTTTCCAAGTTGAAGAGCCCTAACCTTTTAAGCCTTTCCTATAAGGGGTAGCCTTCCATCCCCTTCACCATTTTGGTGGCTCTTCTCTGTAGCTTTTCTAATTCCACTACATCCTTTTTAAGATATGGCAACCAGAATTGCACACAATATTCAAGGTGCGGTCACACCACGGAACGATATAGAGGCATTATAATATCCTTTGTTTTATTCTCCATTCCTTTCCTTATGATTCCTAGCATTCTAGTTGCTTTCTTTACTGCCACTGCACACTGGGCAGAGGGTTTCAACGTATTATCCATGATGACACCTAAATCTTTTTCCTGGGTGGTGGTTTCTAAGGAGGTACCTTGCCATCGTGTAATCGTAGTTGGGGTTGTTTTTTCCTAGGTCCATAACCTTGCACTTGTCCACATTAAATTTCATATGCCATTTGGATGCCCAGTCTTCCAGTTTATCAAGGATCTCTTGCAATTTTTCACAATCCTTTTGTTTTGTTTTTTTTAACAACTTTGAATAATTTTGTCTCATCTGCAGATTTGATCACATCGCTCGTTATTCCCATTTCCAGGTCATTTATGAATATGTTAAAAAGCAGCGGGCCCAGCACAGATCCCTGCAGTACTCCACTATTTACCTTTCTCCATTGAGAAAATTGGCCATTTAGTCCTACTCTCTGCTTTCTATCTTTTAACCAGTTCCTGATCCACAGTACTACACTGCCTCCAATCCCATGACTTTTTAAATTTGCCAAGAGTTTCTCATGAGGGACCTTGTCAAAGGCTTTCTGAAAATCAGATACACTATATCAACCGACTCACCTTTGTCTACCTCTTTATTCATATCTTCAAAAAAATATAACAGATTAGTAAGTCAAGATTTTCCATGGCTAAATCCATGTTGGCTTTCTCTCATTAAACATGATCAGTAATTTTATAATGGTTTCTACCATTTTGCCTGGTACTGATGTCAGGCTCACCTGTCTGTAGTTTCCAGGATCACCCCTGGATCCCTTTTTAAAAATTAGTGTTACATTGGCCACACTCCAGTCTTCAGGTACTACAGATGATCTCAATGATAGTTCACAGATTACTAATAGTATTTTATTTTATTTAACAGATTTTTTATACAGCTTTATCAGGTCAGTCAAAGCAGTTTACATTATAACTTAAACTTCGTAATGCACATTAAACAGGGACATTGATAACTTGCACTTTTCTGAGGCAATGGAGGGTTAAGTGACTTTCCCAAGGCCAAAAGGAGTGCTAGTGGGACTCGATCCCTGCCAGTGTTCCAACCATTAGGCGACTACTCCACTCCCGATAGGTAGTAGGTCTGCAGTCTCATGTTTCAGCTCTTTCAACACCCCTGGATGTATACCATCCAGCCCAGGTGATTTGCTATTCTTCAATTTATCAAATAGGTGTAATATATCTTCCCAGTTTATCCATATTTCTTTCAATTCTTCCAATAGATACCTTTATATATACCATTTCAGTCACTGGTAACTTCCCTACATCTTCCTAAGTAAAGATCAAAGCAAAAAATTCATTCAGTCTTTCCGCTATGGCCTTGTCCTCACTTAACACCCCTTTTACCCCTCTGTCATCCAGTGGTTGAACTGACTCTCACAGGTTTTTTGTTACGAATGCACTTGAAAAAGTTATGTGTTTTCGCTTCCATGACAAGCTTTTTTTCAAATTCTCTTTGCTTGCCATCTAACATGCCAATGCTTATGTTCGTCATTTGGCTCCTTTTTTCCATTTCCTGAAAGATGATTTTTTTTGGCAGCAACAGCCTCTCTGACATCGCCTTTAACATGCTAGCAGTTTTTTGGTCTTCCTTCCACTTTTCCTAAAGCATGGAATATAAATGTTCTGGGCATCCAAGATAGCACTTTTAAACATTGCCTATGCATGATGTAAGTCTTTAACCTTTGCAGCTGCTCCTTTTAGTCTTTTCTTAACTATTTTCTGCATTGTATCATTGTTTTTCACTGAAAGGGTTGTGGATGCTTGGAATGCCCTCTCAATGGAAGTGGTGGGGGCGCAAACAGTGATGGAATTCAAAATGGCATGGGATAGACACAGTGGATCCCTTTAAAGCAACAGGATAAAATCAAAATAAACTGGATCATCGAATTTCTCAACAAATAGGGGTGTCCTACATGGAATGGTGGGTTCACCCCTAAACAAAGACATGGGGGGAGGGGTGGCCTGCACAGAGTGGCAGGTGCACCTACTCTTGCCATCTTACTAGGCAGACTAGATGGACCAATATTGTCTTTATCTGCCTTCATTTACTATGTTACTATGTCTCCCTTTTGAAAGTTACATGGTAGTACTGTGGATTTCCTTGCTGTCCTTCTTCAATTCATTAAATCAAATGTGATCCTGCTTTGATTACTATTGCCAAGTGGCTCCAACACCCTTATCTCTTGCAACAGATCCTGCATTCCACTAAGGACCAGGTCTAAAATAGCTTCCCCTCTTGTCTGTTCATGAACCAGCTGCTCCAAGAACAGTCATTTATTTCATCTAGAAATGTCATCTTCCTAGCATGTTCTGCTGTGACATTGACCCAGTCAATACCGGAGTAATTGAAATTGCCCATTATTACTGTGTTTTGTAACTTTTGTTAGCTTTCCTAATTTCTTTCAGCATTTCATCATCCATCTGTTATTTTTGGCCGGGAGGTCGGTAGTAAACACCCACTGCCAATGTCTTCCCCTTTTTACGTGGAATTTCTACCTATAGAGATTCTACAGTGTGTCTTGTTTCCTGCTAAACTTTAATCCTATGTGACTCAATGCCCCCTCTAACATAAAGTGCAACCCCTCCATCGATTTGATTTACTCTATCATTGTGATATAGTTTGTACCCAGATATGACAGTGTCCCATTGGTTGTCCTCCTTCCACCAGGTCTCTGAGATGTCAATCATATCTATGCTATATATATTCTAGCTCTCCCATCTTATTTTTTAGACTTCTAACATTTGCATACAGGCATTTTAGAGGTTGTATTTTATTTATGTCAATCTGGATATCAGTTGATAGGGGGAATTTGGAATCTTTCAGCTCTGTAATTAAGGTCATCTAGGTTTCTTTTATCTTTATTGGAACCTCTCTGTTATTCCCTAACTTCCCTCTTTTGCTAATATCCTTCAAGCATACATCCTTCTGAATCATGTGCACCTGGGCGACTGTCAGCTTTCTCCTATTATCTAGTTTAAAAGCTGCTCTAGCTTCTTTTTAAAGGTTAATGCCAGCAGCTTGGTTCCATCCCAGCTAAGGTGGAGCCTATCCCTTCCGAAGAGCCCCTCCTTTCCCCAGAATGTTTCCCATTTCCTAACAAATCCGAAACCACCATCTTTGTACTATCGTCTCATCCACCCATTAAGAATCCAGAGCTCTGCCTGCCTTTTGGGTCCTGCGCATGGAACGGGAAGCATTTCAGAGAATGCTACCCTGGAAGTTCTGGATTTCAACTTCCTATCTAAAAGCCTAATTTTGGCCTCCAGAACCTACCTCCCCACATTTTTTATGTCATTGGTCCCAACATGAACCAAGACAGTAGATTCTTCCCCAGCACTATCTAAAACCTTGTCTAGGTGGCACATGAGGTCAACTACCCCAGCCACAGAGGTAATGGTTTTCACAAGCTCTCCCTTGTTATGGTAATTTTTACAATGGATAAAACTCCTTTTAGGTCCTATTTACTAATGTGTGATAAGGTTTTACACTTCTCATACGTTAATTATCAAACATCTGCTAAGGCAGGCAGGAGAGAATTTGACAAAAAGCTCTCTGTGGAAGCAAAAATGCATAATAGAAACTTTTTCAAGTACATTCATAGCAAAAAGCCTGAGAGCTGGACTATTAGATGATAGAGGGGTAAAAGGGGTGCTAAGGGAGGACAAGGCCATAGCAGAGACTGAATGAATTAATTCTTTTCTTTGGTCTTTGCTGAAGATGATGTAGGGAAGTTACCCATGCCTGAAATGGTAGTTAAAGGTGATGTATCAGAAGAATATCACAAATATTTGATAAAAGGAAAAGTAGCAAATCACCTGGACCAGAATGGTATACATCTGAGGGTTTTGAAAGAACTGAAATATGAGACTGCAGACCCACTATTTTTAATCAGTGAACTATCATTAAAATAATGTACAGTACCTGAAGATTGGAGAATGGCCAATGTAAAGCCAATTTTTAAAAAGGGTTCCAGGGGTGGTCTGGGAAACTACAGACAGGTGAGCCTGATGTCTGTACCCAACAAAATGGTAGAAACCGTTATAAAGAATAAAATTATTGAACATGTAGATAGCCATGGTTTAATGGGAGAAAGCTAACATGTATTTAGTCAAGGAAAATCTTGTCTTACTAATCTGTTATTTTTTTGAAGGTGTGAATAAACAGGTAGACAAAGGTGAGCCGGTTGATGTAGTGCAGGGGTCTCAAACTCAAATTGCTTTGAGGGCCAAATGAGGACTTGTAAAGTAACCCGGGGGCCGCATAAGACGCGGGGCCTCATTTGCATAAATATTTGCATAATGTTACCATACACTAACTTTTAGTAAACATGCCTCTTTAATGAGTATGGATAAAGAAAGACTAAAAGATTTAGAAACAGGAAGACAATAATTAAACTGGGAACCCCAAAAGCCAAACTTGGAATGTACAACAACACTGTAGAATTAAAACTATAAATTAATTTCCTCTTGTACTAAACAAAGCGCAAACATTAATGATGCACATTTCCCAGAGCTGACATATTCCAGTTAATTCAAAATAAAGAGATATTTTTCTACCTTTTGTGCATTTTTTTCAGTTGCAATAGTTCCAGCCACTTTCTTCTGGTTTCTTCATGTCTTCTGCTAACTCTCCATCGTCTGCTGTCCATTTGGCCTTTCTTCTCTCCTAGTTTTTTTTCCATTCTCTCTCTACATCTGCTTTAACATACTAATCTTTCTCCTTTTTCTCTTTCCTCATTCCTATTTCATCCACTCAAATTTTACCCCTCCATCCTCAATCCCCACTTACTCTCCCAATACCTGGCCAATTGTAGATGTCTTCTCTTCCAGACAAAATATTTTTCCCCTCTCCATTTCACTTTCCCAGCTCCATCCCATTCTAATCCTCCCCCAACATCGGCTCCCTTCTAGTTCCAGCCCCACCCAGCATCCACTCCCTTCTAGTCCCTGCATCAGTCCATTTCCAGTCCTATCCTAGCCTCACCATCAGCCCATTTCCAATCCTAGCCCCCCATCAGCCCATTTCCAATCCTAGCTCCCTCCCCTCACAGCCCATTTCCAATCCTAGCTCCCTCCCCTCACAGCCCATTTCCATTCCAAGCCCCCCTCCCCATCAGCCATTTGCAGTTCAAGCCCCCCTTCCGCTCAGCCCATTTCCAGTCCTAGCAGCCCCCCCAGCCCATTACCAGTCCTAGACCCCCCATAGGCCATTACCAGTCGTAACCTCCCCATAGCCCATTACCAGTCCTAACCTCCCCATAGCGCACTTCCAGTTTTACCCCCCATCACCCCATTTTCAGTCTTACCCCCCCATAGCCCATTACCAGTCCTAGTCCCCCCCATAGCCCACTTGCAGTCTTATCCCCCATCACCCCATTTTCAGTCTTACCTCCCCTCATAGGCCATTACCAGTCCTAACCCCCCAATCAGCCCACCTCCAGTCCTAACCCCCATCTGCCCATTTCCAGTCCTAGCCCCCACCATAGCCCATTTCCAGTCATAACCCCCCTGCCAATAGCCCATTTCCATTCATAACCCCCCTGCCAATAGCCCATTTCCACTCATAACCCCCCCTGCCAATAGCCCATTTCCAGTCATAACCCCCCCCGCCAATAGCCCATTTCCAGTCATACCCCCCCCAGCCAATAGCCCATTTCCAGTCATAACCCCCCTGCCAATAGCCCATTTCCAGTCATAGCCCCCCTGCTAATAGCCCTTTTCCAGTCATAACACCCCCTGTCAATAGCCCATTTCCGGTCATAACCCCCCTGCCAATATCCCATTTCCAGTCATAACCCCCCCTGCCAATAGCCCATTTCCAATCCTACACCCCCCCTGCCAATAGCCCATTTCCAGTCCTACACCCCCCCCCAGGTAAATAAAAAAACCACCAGGCTTCTGCTGCTGCAGCAGAAAATCAGCTGTCCCGCGGCCCCTTCCCCTCTGCACGGAGAGCCCTGCGTGTGCTTCATCAGCGGCGTGCTTTTTAAGCCGCGAAGAGAGTATTTCCCTCTCGCGTGGCTTAAGCCTATTCACTTTTCAAGCCTCGCGAGAGGGGAATACTCTCTTCGCGGCTTGAAAAGCACCTGCTGATGGAGCACACTCATGGATCCCCAGGCAGAGAGGAAGGGGCCGCGGCCGCAGGACAGCTGATTTTGCTGCTTGAGCAGCAGAAACCAGTTTTTTAAAAAAAAAATTGACAGTCGATTCTGCCGCTGCCACGGCGGCAACGACAGCAGCAGAAGCAAGGCTTTTTTGTTTCCCTCCGTCACGGGCCGCACAACGTTCTCTTGCGGGCCGCATGCGGCACGCGGGCCGCGTGTTTGAGACCCCTGATGTAGTGTATCTGGATTTTCAGATAGCCTTTGACAAGGTCCCTCATGAGAGACTCTGCAAAATTAAAAAGTCATAGGGTAGGAGATAGTGTACTACTGTGGATCAGAAACTGGTTAAAAGGTAGAAAGCAGAGAGTAATGGCCAATTTTTTCAGTGGAGAAAGGTGAATAGTGGAGTATCCAAGGGATCTGTGCTGGGCCCGCTGCTTTTTAACATATTCATAAATGACCTGAAATGAGAAGAACAAGTGAGGTGATCAAATTTGCAGATACAAAATTATTAAAACTTTTTAAAACTCAAGAGGATTGTAAAAAATTGCAAGAGGCCCTTGATAAAATGGAAAACTGGACATCCAAATGGCAGATTGCATTTATCCACATAAAATTTTAAGTTTTGCACTTAGGGAATAACAACCCAAACTATAGTTACATGATGTGAGTTTTTTCATTAGGAACCACCACACCGAAAAAGGATTTAGGCATCATTGTGTATGAAACGTTGAAAGCCTCTGTCCAGTGTGCAGTGGTGGCCAAGAAAGCTAATAAAATGCCAGAAATCATAAGGAAAGGAATGGAGAACAAAACCAAGCAAATTATAATGCCTCCATATAGTTCCATGGTGCAACCACACCTTGAATATTGTGTGCAATTTTGGTTGCCATATCTTAAAAAGTATATAGCAGAATTAAAAAAGAGATACAGAGAAGAGCCTCCAAAATAGTAAAGGGGATGAAGAGAGACTTAAAAGGTTAGGGCTCTTCAACCTGTAAAAGAGACGGCTGAGGGGAGATATGATAGAGGTCTGTAAATTAATGAATGGAGTGGAACGGGTAGATATTGGTTGTTTACTGCTTTAAAAAGTAGAAAGACTAGGGGAAACTCAATAAAGCTACAGTATAGCCCATTTAGGGCTAATAAGAGAAATATTTTTTCACTCAATCAAACTCGAATTCGTTACCGAAGAATGTAGTAAAAGCTGTTAGTGTAGCTGGGTTTAAAAAAAGATTGGAAAAGTCCATACACCATTATTAAAGAGGGCCCAGGAAATCCACTGCTTACCCTAGGATAAGCATTGTGGAACCTGTGTACCTTTTTTGTGAACCTGGCAGATACTTGTAACCTGGATTAGCCACTGTTGGAAACAGGATACTGGGCTTGACGGACCTTGGTCTGACCCAGTATGACACTTCTAATGTAATGTTTGTTCAGTGTGTTCCCAGCATTTTTCCAATACACTTGCTGCACATTAAGGGGGTAATTTTAGAACAGGGTAACTAGGAGATGTAGTTAAAGAGGTGCCTGTTTTTAAACCTATTTAATGAGGACACATAAGACACTTCTGTCTTTATAAAATACTAATGTAAGAGGCAGGGATTGTGACTTGAAAGTTGATGTGAACATTTACACCTGAAGTAAGTACATAAATTAATGTATTTATATTGTATGGGCATATTTTGTGGTGATGCCCCTACCCAGACTATGCCTCAACTGTGCCTACCAGCATAGTGTGCATTGCTGTGGGAAAGCACATACAGTTAAGCCAGTCAATATTTTGTAAAAGATCTCTAATATGAGATGTGGCTACATAAGCAAGAAAAAAGACTTCATAAAATTCCCCCCTAAATGCATTACAGATAATACTGATAGACTTTTTGCCACCTATTAAAGTGGTCTTGACTGCTCTGATCTCCAGGAACAAGCAGGAATGTAGTCTTCACATATGGGGTATCATCGGCACTGACGGAGCCGCTTTTGGGAGCATCCCACTGCGCCTGCGCTGCTGCCTTCCCACCTTTCCAACTCTCCCTCTTCCGTTTTTTGTTTTTCGCAGAAAATTGTCACAGCAGAAAATTCTTTTTTGTGGTTGCGTCTGCCTTCCAGGCGACGCCCATACTGGTTCCACCGGTGTCTTCTTTACTTTCTTCTTTTTAAAAGAAAAAAAAAAAGGTTTGTTTTTGAGGGTCTGTCCCCTCTTGGTACTTCGGTGCCATTTTGGGCACTAGGTCCTGTTTTTTCTCAAAATGGAGAAACCATCTAGTAGTTTCAAAAAAAGTTTGAAAAGTGGCGGTACCATTTCCACTGCCAACACCCATGACTGGTGTCTTAAATGTTTGGGCCCTGATCATTCTCCATCGGAGTGTCTCCTCTGCAGAAAGATGACTAAGAGGGGCCTGCAAAATAGAGCTGCTAAGCTCCGGCACCCTTTTTGCCTCAGATGCAATGTCCGTTGTATCAACATCGTCCAGGGCTTCATCTTCCTTCCATGGATCTCAGGTAACCAAACCCAGGTCGTCTTCGAAGACCGGTCTGTCCTCAAAGGGTACATCTCCTAACAATCGAGATGCTTCTAGCATTGCCCTTGAGGAGAATACACTGGCCAAACGACCCCGGCGGGAGGTCCTTGCCCCAAAGCATTAACGGGGTCTCAAGATGTTCCCGAGGCATCCACCTCCGGAGAGCTCTTGGTACCATGTTCTGGGGTCATGGCCCGCTCCGCCGCTACTGACACCCAGACATCGGCAGGCTCCATGAATCAACTTATCCTAGCCATTGAGCGTAGCCTAGCAGCCTTGTTAGCAGCCTCCATACCGCTAAAGCCGCTACAATTGGTTCCGCAACCATTGGTACCAATACCAGTACCGGATGCATCGGCAGTTACTGTTCCACCGTTCTCCATGCTACCACTCATGCCAGCCCTAGAATCGGTGTCTGGCATAGAGGGTCCAGTATCGAGTCATTCCGATGCCGACTTCGATTGGTACCGACGACAGGCAGTACAGGAGCACCCATTCCGTCAATACTTTGTCATCTGATTCCGAGGATTCTGATGAATCCATCCATTAACGGAGCTGTTCTTCCGGAGGATCCCTCTCCTTCGCCGCAATGGTGGATGTCTCCTCCGAAGGACATGTCTTTCTAAGACTTTATATGAGATGTGGCTTGGGGTCTCATTACCGTGATCCCTGAAAAGGAACCGAGAGCTAAAGAACTTGAAATTCTTCAGTATCCAACAGCCCCTAAGGAGGCTGCAACCCTTCCCATACACTGGATTCTGCATGATCTCATGCTTCAAATGTGGGTAACACCCTTAACGGTGTCTCCACATTCCCGAAGACTTGATAGAATGTACCGGGTACCGCAGTGTCCTGGGTTCAGTTCTCGGTCCCCCCTCACCACTCTTGTGTATCAAGAGGTCACCTAACTCCTTGCTCAGGGAGCGATAGAGGAGGTACCTTTTTCTCAACAAGACCTGGGTTTCTACTCCCCTACTTCCTTATTCTAAAGAAAACAGGAGGGTACAGGCCCATACTGCCTCAGGGACTTAAACAAGTACCTCTTATGAGAGAGATTCAAATTGATCTCTCTCGGAACACTCCTCCCTTACATTTAGAGTCAGGATTGGCTATGTTTTCTAGACCTAAAAGACGCCTATACACATATTCTTATTCATGCAGAACACAGGAGGTTTCTTTGATTCCTCTTTCAGGGAAGATATTACCAGTACAGAGTTCTACCCTTTGGCCTGGCTTCAGCCCCAAGAGTCTTCACAAAATGCATGGTAGTAATAGCAGCATTTCTAAGGACTCTAGGGGATATTTGTCTTCCCCTACTTAGACGACTGGCTAATCTGAGCACCAACAGCTCCAGAAGCCAGCTCAGCTCTTTCCTGCATGATGCAAATCCTGCAATATCTGGGATTGGTCATATAAATCTCCCATAATCCCATATCACCTCTTCTCAGTCTCTAGAGTTCATAGGGGCTCTGATAGACACAAGGCAGTCAAAGGCTTTCCTGTCAAAACTCCGCTGCGCTCACATAGTTCAAATGGCATCTCAAGCAGCTATGAAAACTTTCCTGACTGCTCGAGAAATGCTTCAGTTGCTGGGGCATATGGCGCCCACTGTACATGTGGTCCCCTATGCTCACCTACACATGCGAGTATCTCAGTGGGCCCTATCCTCTCAGTGGATACAGGCATCAGGTAGTTTAAGGGACAAAATCAGAAACTCTGCATGCCTAATCTTGTCCCTTCAGTGGTGGAAAACACTGGAAAACCTTCCTTTAGGATCACCTTTTCAGCAGCCACTGCACCAAGCCACTTTGGCAATGGATGCGTCCAAGTCAGGTTGGGGGGCTCATTTGGACAGTCTCTCCACTCAAGGTCTCTGGACCAAACAGGAGACTTGTCTTCATTTATTTATTTAATTTATTTGTGCTTATTTACCGATATAAATCTACTGGAACTCTGAGCCATCTTCTACGCTCTTCGCGTTTTTCAGGACCATCTGCACTACAAGACAGTCCTTGTCCAGATGGACAATCAGGTAGCCATGTTCTATGTAAACAAACAGGGTGGAACAGGCTCTCAGGCATTGTGCTACGAAGCTCTACACCTATGGTCCTTCACAAGAGGCCTTCAGATTCACCAACTGGCGGTGTGTCTCCTAGGCACACAGAATCTCTTGGCAGACAAACTCAGTCGAGTGCTGCTGCCACATGAGTGGTCTCTTCATTCAGAACAGATTGCTTGAATCTTTTGAATCTGGGGAACCCCAGATATAGACCTATTTGCAAGTCCTCAGAATGCCAAACTTCCCTGATTCTGTTGCAGAATTCCAGCTTCGAACAGTTAGACAAGGGATGATTTCCACCTCCATTGGGGTCAGGACTTCCTGTATGCCTACTCACCCATTCCCCTCATTCCCAAGACTCTGTTCAAACTCCAGAAAGACGGGGTCTATATGATCCTCATAGCCCCATGCTGGCCATGACAGACGTGGTATCCACTGCTTCTACGTCTCTCTCTAGCCAAGCCTCTGGACTTTGGGATGTGCTCCAGATCTTCTTTCCCAGGAGGGCGGGACACTTTTGCACCCGAATCCTCAGTCTTTTCACCTGATGGCATGGTTGCTGAGAGCTTAGAATTCCAGGATGTCAACTTCTCTCAACAGGTTAAGGATATCCTTCTGGCCTCAAGGAATCCTTCCACAAGGCGGGCTTATGCCTTTAAGTGGAAAAGATTCTCTATCTGGTATTCAAAGAGGGAACTTAATTCTTTTTCAGTTCCCATAGAGGCGTTACTGGAGTATCTTCTCCATCTTGCATCCTCTGATCTCAAGACCAATTCAGAAAGAGTCCACCTTAGTGCCATTGTGGCTTTCCACAAGCCCTTTGGTGGACAACCTGTCGTCTCTCAAATGCTTGTAGCGCGATTCATGAGAGGTCTACTCTTAACTAAGCCTCCCATTAAGCCACCACCCGTGGCATGGGACTTAAATCTTGTCCTTGGACAGCTCATGAAGCCGCCATTCAAGCCCTTAGCCACTATATCCCTAAAGCTTCTTTCTTGGAAGGTAATCTTCCTAATTGCCCTCACTTCTGCCAGACGCATCAGTGAGCTACAAGCTTTAGTGACTGATCCTCCTTACACAAAGTTCCATCATGATAAAGTAGTCCTTAGGACTCATCCTCACTTTATGCCAAAGGTGGTTTCGCCTTTTCATTTAAACCAGTCCATTTATCTTCCTGTCTTATTCCCTAGGCCTCATGCCTCGAATGCAGAAAGGAATCTTCATACTCTGGATTGTAAAAGAGCTTTGGCCTTTTACCTTCAGAAAACTAGGCAGCATAGAAAGGCTTCTCAGCTTTTTGTTGCCTTTGATTCCAGCCACCTGGGGTTACCAGTCTCCAAGAGAACACTCTCCAGGTGGATTGCAGATTGCATATTCTCTATGAGAATAAGGGACTTTCTCTCGAAGGTCATGTGACAGCTCACAATGTTAGAGCAATGGCTGCCTCTATGGCCAACCTTCACTCTGTGTCCATCGATGACATTTGCAAAGCAGCCACTTGGTCCTCGGTTCATACTTTTGCAGCCCATTACTGCTTAGACAAGGACTCCCGTTGGGATGCCTCATTTGGTCAAGCTGTTCTTCAGCATCTCTTACACCCTTATAACAACTCCTACCCCCTGTCCCAGGTTTGCAAACCAGAGATCCTTGGGAGGAATCATGACCCACCTCAGCCTGGGTGTAGCTCTCTATGGGGTCATCTCCCTGGCATCTCTAAGCTTGGGAGTCCCCATATGTGAAGACTACATTCCTGCTTGTTCCTGAAGATAGAGTAGTTACTCGCCCGTAACAGGTGATCTCTGGGAGCAGCAGGAATTGTCTTCACAACCCACTCCCCTTCCCTAGGAGTTGTATCTCTCTCTCTCTCTCTCTCTCTTGTCTCAGCTACAAACCCAATTGAAGAGGGACAGTTGGGAAGGCAGCAGCGCAGGCGCCGTGGGATGCTCCCAAAAGCTTTCCTATAGGACGCTGGGGAGCATTACCGTGCAGACTCCGTCAGTACCAACGATACCCCATATGTGAAGACTCAATTCCTGCTGTACCCGGAGATCTCCAGGAACAAGCAGGAATGTAGTCATCACATATGGGTATCGTCGGTACCGACGGAGCCTGCGCGGGAACGCTCCCCAGCATCCATTTAGAAAGCTTTTGGGAGCATCCCACAGCACCTGCGTGCTGCCTTCCCGCCTTTCCCAACTGCCTCTCTCCAGTTCTTCATTTTCCGCGGAGCCAGCAGGTTGTGTTCCTGTCACCGCAGAAAAGTTTCCTTCTTTTTTGTGGTCGCGTCTGCCTTCCTCGACGCTTTACCGGTACCGCCGGTTTTTCTTTCTTTTCTTTTTAAAAAAAAAAATTTCTTAGTACTTTTTTCCATTTTTTCCAGGTGCATGCGCCTTTTTGGGCCTTAGGCCCAAGATTTTTTCTACAATGGAAAAACCCTCTTCGGGTTTTAAAAAGTGCACCAAGTGTGGCAGTACCACCTCTGTCACCGACACCCAAGAGTGATGTCTGAAATGTTTAGGTCCCCTGACCATTGCATCTCGGAATGTATGGCCTGTGCCATGATGTCCAAGAGAGGTCGACAGAACCGAGCTGCCAAGCTCAGTACCCTGTTTCCCTCTGATGCAGCTTCGGTGGCATCGACATTTTCCAGGCTTCGTCTTCCTCCTGTGGATCTCAGGTAACTAAACATAAGTCTAGCCGGTCCTCAAAGGGTAGATCTCCTTCTAAGCATCGAGATGCCTCTGGCGTTGCCCTTGAGGATTCTGCACCGGCAAAATTACCCCGGCGGGAGGCTTCGGCTTCCAAAGCATTATCGGGGCTCCAGGACGTTCTCGAGTCCTCAACCTTGGCAGAACTACTGGTGCCATGCTCTGGGATACCAGTGATCTTCTCCGGTACCGACATCCAGGCATCGGCAGCGTCGATAGACCAGATAGTCCTGGCTATTGAGCGCAGTCTGGCGGCTCTCCTTGCGGCATCGACGCCCTCGGAACTGCGTCAGACATTTCAACCGGTAGCGGCACCTACTCCGGCACCGGTATTGGTACCGGTACTGATAGCATCAACATCGACATCGGTGTCTGCATTGTCGGCACCCAGTCATCTGATGCCTTCCGGTACCGATACTCCGGTACCGATTACTCCCGGTACCGACTTCGGTCGGTACGGGTATCGGGCTCTTCAAGAGCACCCGGACAGGCAGTACTTCGAGTCCTCAGAAGAATCTGAGGATTCTGATAGCTCTGTCGATGCAGGAATACTTCTCCCAGAGGAGCCCTCCACCCCTAAGCGCAGGATGTCTCCTCCAGAGGATATTTCCTTTCAGGATTTTATCAGGGAGGTGGCTCGGGGCCTGTCCATTACTGTGGCCCCTGAAACAGAGCCCAGAGCAAAGGAGTTGGAAATTTTACAATATCCCAAAACTCCTAATGAGGAAGCTACCTTGCCCATCCATGAGATCTTGCATGATCTCATGTTAAGAATGTGGGGGACACCTCTTACCACTTCCCCTCATTCTCGTAGATTGGATACTCTGTATCGAGTCCCTCCTTCTCCTGGTTTCCAAAAAACTCAGCTTCTTCACCACTCTATTGTAGTGGAATCAGCTATGAGAAGCATCAAGAGTGCAAAGAGGCATGCCTCTAATCCTCCAGGACGTGAGTGCAGAACTTTGGATGCTTTTGGACGTCGTGTTTTCTAAGCTTCCATGCTTTCTGCCAGGATCAGTTCCTATAGTCTATACATGGGAATGTTCCTAAACAAAGTCACAGGTGATTTAGAGGCTTTGAGTCCTCTTCTTTCTGAGGATAGATGGCAGGATTTTCTCACATTGGTCAAACATGCACAAGATGTTTCTAAATTTGTCAACCGTGCAGCTTTTGACTGTTTCGAGTGCATAAGCAGAACCTCTGCCATTGCCATAGGTGCACGTAGAATTGCTTGGCTCCAGGCATCTGATCTGGAGCTCTGGGTACAAGACAAACTGGGAAATATCCCTTGTACTGGTGAGAACCTGTTTGGTAAAGATTGGCAGGAAAAGGCCAATGAGTTGGATGCTGACAACTCCACCTTGGATAGATTAACCAAGTCCACAGCTGATCCTGCTAGAAAGAAATCTTTCAAGAAACCATTCTTTTCTAAAAACAAAAGGTATTATTCTGTTTATTCTCAGCAGGGATGTTCTGCAGGTCAGCTTGTCAAGAAAGGTCAGCAACCACCCAAACAAAGAAAAGCAAAGACTGCTAAGCCTCAGCCGTCCCAGCAGTCTCAACCTCCACAAGGCCTTTGACTTTCAGCTAAAGAACTTAGCCTTCCTGGCTCTCGTTGGACCAGAGCCTTCCACCATTCCAGGAAGGTTGTGTCACTTTGCCCCCAGAGGGGGGCAGGTAACAGCAGAACATTGGACTCTCCATCATTAAAGAGGGGTACAAGCTTAATTTTTCCAGCATGCCCCCTCCCACAATGATAAGGCAGTTCAATTCTCCGACCTCTCTCATCAACCTGTTAGGTCAGGAGGTCACTATGCTTCTTGCCCAAGGGGCAATAGAAGAAGTACCCATCCATCAGCAGGGTACAGGGTTTTACTCCCCCTATTTCCTTATCCCAAAGAAAACAGGGGGATACAGACCTATTTTGGACCTCAGAGAATTGAACAAATTCCTTGTCAAAGAGAAATTCAAGATGATTTCTCTTGGCACTCTGCTGCCATACCTTCAGAGTCAGAATTGGCTTTGTTCTCTAGATCTCAAGGATGCGTACACCCATGTTCTCATCCATCCAACTCACAGAAGATTCCTTCGGTTCCTTTCTCAAGGAAAGCACTACCAATACAGGGTGCTTCCTTTTGGCCTGGCCTCAGCACCAAGTGTGTTCACGAAAGGCATGGCTGTAGTAGCAGCATTTCTCCGCACTCTAGGGATATTCGTCTTCCCCTACTTAGACAACTGGCTTATTCGAGCCCCAACAGAGTCAGAGGCCAGGACTTCTCTATCCTGCACAATGCGTATCCTCCAGTATTTGGGTCTGGTGATTAGCATCCCAAAATCCAGTCTAACTCTCACTCAGTCTTTAGAGTTCATAGGAGCTTTGCTGGATACCAGAAAGGCAAGTGCCTATCTCCCCCAGGCCCGTTGCCTTCGTATGGTGCAGTTAGCTTCTCAAGCAGTGCTAAAGCCTCATCTCACTGCCCGAGAAATGCTACAACTACTAGGCCACATGGCATCTACTGTGCATGTGGTTCCCTATACTCACCTCCATATGAGGGCAGCCCAGTGGACTTTATCCACTCAATGGACCCAGGCATCAGGATGCCTGTCAGACAAAATAGCAAGCACAAGTCGCCTTATTTTGTCCCTCCAGTGGTGGATGTCCACTCAAAACCTGTTGCTGGTGTCCCCTTTTCAACAACACTTACTCCAGGCAACTCTCACAACAGATGCTTCTCCGATGGGTTGGGGAGCTCATCTGCAAGACCTCTCCACACAAGTTACCTGGTCTCCACAGGAGACTCATCTACATATCAATCTCTTGGAGCTCAGAGCAATCTTCCTTGCTCTTCGAGTGTTCCACACCCTGCTCAGCTACAAGACAGTCCTCATTCATACAAACAATCAAGTAGCCATGTTCTACATGAACAAGCAGGGGGGAACAGGCTCTCTGTCACTTTGCAACGAAGCTTTGCGACTATGGGCCCTCGCCAGAGAGCATCAGATTCATCTCCTGGCAGTGTATCTTCCAGGCATATAAAACTCTTGAGCAGACAGACTTAGTCGAGTTCTGCTTCCACACGAGTGGTCTCTGCATGCAGACCCAGGTAGCCAAGATTTTTCAAATTTGGGGAACCCCGGACATAGACCTCTTTGCAAGTCCGTGGAATGCCAAACTTCCCCGGTTCTGTTCCAGAACCCCGGCTCAGGGGGCTCAGGCCAGGGATGCTTTCCTCCTTTACTGGGGTCAAGACTTCCTGTATGCCTTTCCATCCATTCCCCTACTTCCCAAAACCCTGTTCAAGCTTCAGAGAGACAGAGGCCGTATGATTCTCTTAGCTCCACATTGGCCACGGCAAGTATGGTACCCTCTGCTTCTACATCTCTCTCGAGCTCGCTCCCTCCCTCCTGGAGTTAGGGTCTGCTCCAGATCTCCTGTCTCAGGAGGACGGAATGTTATGGCATCTTAGGGCTTGGTTGCTGAAGGCCTAGATCTTCATGATCTTAACCTTCCTCAGCAAGTAAAGGATATCCTTTATGCTTCCAGGAAGCCTTCCAAAAGACGCTTATATGCTTTCAAGTGGAAAAGGTTTACCATATGGTGTTCGCAGAAGGATCTTAACCCCCTTGTGATACCTCTGGAATCATTACTGGAGTATCTCCTTCATTTATCCAATGCAGGACTTAAAACTAACTCAGTAAGAGTCCATTTGAGTGCTATTGCAGCTTCTTTCAAGCCTCTAAATGGACAACCTATTTCCTCCCATCCTCTTATAGCAAGATATATGAGAGGCCTTGTTCTTCTAACTAAGCCTCCCATTAGGCCACCACCGGTGGCATGGGACTTAAACCTGGTTCTTGGTCAGCTCATGAAGCCACCTTTTGAACCCTTAGCTACTACCTCATTGAAATTCCTTTCTTGGAAGGTCATCTTTCTCATTGCAATCACATCAGTACGTTGCATCAGTGAGTTGCAGGCATTAGTAGCTGATCCACCTTATACAAGGTTCCATCATGACAAGGTAGTCCTTAGGACTCATCCACACTTTATGCCAAAGGTGGTCTCGCCTTTTCATCTAAACCAAGCGATCTACCTACCTGTGTTCTTTCCAAGGCCTCATGCATCAAGTGCAGAAAGGAACTTCATACTTTGGACTGTAAAAGAGCTTTAGCCTTTTACTTACAAAGAACACAGCAACATAGAAAGTCCTCTCAACTCTTTGTTGCTTTTGATCCTTCTCATTTGGGACTTCCAGTCTCCAAGAGAATGCTATCTAACTGGATTGCTCAGTGTATATCCTTTGCCTATCAGAGTAAGAATTTTCCTCTGGAAGGCCATTTCACAGCTCACAATGTGAGAGCCATGGCAGCTTCAATGGCTCATCTGCACTCTGTGTCTATCGACAACATCTGTCGAGCAGCCACCTGGGCCTCAGTTCATACCTTCACAGCCCATTACTGCTTGGACAAGGACTCCCACCGGGATGCCTTGTTTGGTCAGGCTGTTCTCCAACACCTGTTCCATACCTAATCAACTCCTACCCACCATCCCTGGTAGGATGCCAGAGATCCATGGGGGGAAGTGGAGCCCTTCTCAGGGACGCACAACTTCTGGGGTCTCTCCCTGGCATCTAAAGCTAGGGAGTCCCCATATGTGAAGACTACATTCCTGCTTGTTCCTGGAGATAGCATAGTTACTCACCTGTAACAGGTGATCTCTGGGAACAGCAGGAATTTAGTCCTCACAACCCACCCACCTCCCCTAGGAGTTGTATCTCTCTCTCTCTTTCCCTTTCCCTCTCTCTCTCTTTGTCTCAGCTTTAAAACTCGAACTGGAGAGAGGCAGTTGGGGAAGGCGGGAAGGCAGCACGCAGGTGCTGTGGGATGCTCCCAAAAGCTTTCTAATTGGACGCTGGGGAGCGTTCCCGCGCAGGCTCCGTCTGTACCGACGATACCCATATTTGAGGACTAAATTCCTGCTGTTCCCGGAGATCACCTGTTACAGGTGAGTAACTATGCTTTATCTGCCATGCTAACAGTTAGTGCAGAGTTGCCATGTCACCCAGTTCCAGGAGTGAGATTTTAAGCCAGTCCTGGATTTAATAAGCTCATACTGATATATTATGGGACCAGCAGCACTGATTCCAATGGGTAAAATCAGGGAATGCAAATATGCTGGCACTGCACTGCAATGCAAATTTAAAAACTGAACTAGCAAAAACCTCATGCCTGGATTTGGGTAACTTAGCAACTCTGTTAAGGCAGAGGTAGTTAACATACATTAACAGTAAGACACAGTTCCTGCCCATTCCGTGTGAAGCAGTTAATGTACAAACTAGCATTCACTAATTCCCTTATTAAGTGCTTAGTGCATTTAATAAATAGAACCCTTAGTATTTCTAAAAGAATCAAACTGAGGCTTATAAAATGCACATTGACTGAACTTGATGACCCATATATTTCTAGGCTTTTATTAAGGCTGTTCTCTCCCATTCCACTTTGGAGGAAAGAGTTTGAATTGGGCCCTTAAAGTGTTTCCACCCTAAATTGTTAATCTTTTTTAGCCAAATACAGTCAGTGCATCTGGCAACATCTGCTGAATAAAGTGATTTTAGAGATTGTAGTGTTGCTGTGTGAAAAGCTCAAGGTCACTAGGAGAATATTGAAACTGGATCAAGAACTAAAGTGAGCAGCAGGAGCAGATTTTCTTCTATTGGAGGATGGGCAGATGCATATAAAAGGCAATGTGGCCATTGTGTCCCCAGTATTAAAAAGTGTACTGAACTGTTGATACGAGTCAGCAAATCCTTTCATGCCATTATTACCTGGAAATCTATTTAACCTTTCTTTTGTACCGCTTTTCAAATCAAAGCAGGTTACAGAGTATATGAACTGCTTTGTTTACAGCGAACATTGGGGAAAGGGTAGAAGGATGGACAATATAATTTATATTTGTATACTTATGTACAAAACTTATAATAATTAGGAAATGTTTTAGGAGAACATGAGTGTGTTAATGGTGAGGACATTCATGGGATGTGGGTTTGTTAGGTATGTTTATTGGAATAGGTTTGGAGGGGAGGGGAAAGGGTTAGAGGGGGAGGGGGGATATGCACTGGGTTAAGTGGAGATCACTTAGGTGTCTATTCCATAGAATTCTTGGAAGAGGTGTGTGTTTAATTTTTCTGAATTTATTTATGTCGCCAATGTCTCCTAGGTTTCTTGGGAGTATATTCCAGACTGAGGGACCATATATGGAGAAAGTTCTGTTGCAGGTGGCCTAGGTGTTTTTTGTTTTGTGAGTTGGTATATTGAGAAGATTCAGGTTTGCTTGCCGCCTTGATCTAGTGTCGGAGACTTCAGTAATAGTTTGTAGGTGATCTGCTGATTGGTTGTGGATTGTCTTGAATATGATTATTGCTCTATATTTGATGCGTGCTGGGATTGGGAGCCAGTGTAGGGTCCAAAGGATAGGGGTAATGTGGTCTTGCGAGCAGCAGTATTTTGGCCTAGTTGTAGAGGGTGTAACACATGTTTTGGGAGGCCTAGGAGGATAGAAGGAAGCTAGATACATGGACAAAACCAAACTTCTTATTTTTCCACCTAAATCTTCCTCTCCCCTTCCTCCTTTTTCTGTCTCTGTTGATAACACTCTTCTGCTTTCTCAGCCCATAACCTTTATTTATTTATTTATTTATTTCTCTTATATACCGCACTATTCTGCATCAGTGCGGTTTACATTGAACAAACTGAAATTACATTGAACAGGGCATTATAACTTGGAGATAACTATTTTACAGGGAACATGGGCTATGGAGGGTTAAGTGGCTTGCCCAAGACCACAAGGAGCACCTGTGGGACTAGAAACCCCAGTCCTTCCGGCCCAAGGTTGCTGTCCTCTAGTGGGATTTGAACCCCCGACTTTCCGGCCTGAAATACCTTGCCCCAACCACTAGGCCACTCCTCCACTCCACTTGGTGTCTTTTTTGACTCCTGCTTTCCTTCTCCTCACATATCCAACAGATAGCTAAAATCTGTCATTTCTTCCTCTATAACATGAACAAAATTCACCCCTATCTCTCTGAACACACTCCCTCAGAGTCCTCTCTCCCCTTCAATCTATTCAGAACTCTGCTGCACAACTAATCTTTTGCCAGCCTCAATATACTCTAACCCCTCTTCTCAAGTCATTTCATTGGCTTCCCTTCCGTATGCAATTCAAACTCCTCCTTCTGACCTTTAAATGCATTCATTCTTCTGCTGCTCACTATCTTTTCTCTCTCCTCTCTCCTTTCTCCTCTCCCACTACACCCCTCCTCATGAACTCCGCTCTTCTACTGGCTTGCTCCTCTTTGCCCTTTTCTTCCAATGCTAGCTCCAGACTTCGGCCCTTTCACCTTGCTGCTCCTTATGCTTGCAACAAACTTTCTAAATCTGTACGTCAGGCTTCATCTCTGCCCCTTGTCAAATCTATGCTAAGGACTCACCTCTTTGAGGCTGCTTTTGGTTCCTAATCCTAGTCCCTTGTGTCTCCTTACCCTTCCTTATTCTATCCTTATTCCTATCTTTTGTCTTGTTTGTCTTGATTAGATTGTAAGATCTTACAAGCAAGGACTGTCTCTATCTGTGTTTGTACAGCACTGTTTATGCCTTGTAGCATTTTATAAGTGTTTGGTAGTAGTTGCAGTAATCCAGATCTGGCTTTATTATTCCTGACATACTGTGCAGACGTGATCAGGGGCTAATAGCGGACGTAGGTTGTAAAGGATTCTCATTTTGTGGTATGCTATGGTGGTGATTTTCTTAATTTGGGATTTAAAAGTTTAGTCTGATCCAGTGTGACTCCAAGATGTTTGATTTCAGACTTTACTTTGATGATGTTCTTGATCATTGTTGGAGGAATGTAGCTTGGGTGGTCTTTGGTTATATGAAGGATTTTTGTCATCTTATAGTTCCTGGAGAGTTTGTGGTCGGTTAGCCAGCCTGTGACTGCTTTGAAGCATCTTTTAATAGCAGTATGGACTGGGTTTTTAGTGGAGAAAGGGGCATATAACATTAGGTCATCTGCATATATGTGCTACAATATATTATGCTGTTGGATGATGATGCAAATTGGTTGCAAATATATGTTAAATAGTAGTGTGGAGAGTGAGGAACTTTGGGATGTACTGCTGGAGTCCTTCATAAACTGAGTGGTCTGGTGAGTGTGACCCAAATTGGTAGTCTGGATTAGAAAATGGTGAAGTGATAGAGAATGGCAGTAAATGGGGGAAATTAGTGAAGTGCCTCAGAAATTTGTCCTGAGGTTGGTTCTTTTCCTTGATTATCATGGAAGGGATAGAAGGGAAACATTTCCCTTTTGTAGATAAATGCGGGATCTGCAACAGATTGGATGTCCTTGAGAGAACAGAAAGTGAGGTTTGATCTAAATAAGAGCTTAAGGAGAGGAAGAATATTTGACAATTAAGATGCAATAGAAACAAGTGCAAAATCACACATTTGGAGTGCAGAGTTTGTAAATCAAATGATGCGTAGCTAAATACACAATTGGAGAAACTGAAGGCCCAGTATTAAGAAGGATTTATCAGGTTAGCATGCGCAGACATTCATATGGACAATTTCCCTGCCACCTGAACTCTTAACAATATACACTTTGCCTCAGCGAAACATGCCTAAAAATGGCAATAATTAACTTTACTCATATTGTGGTGCACTTTGTTTTACACCTCAGATTTAGAGAACAATTTTTACTGTTGTGTGCTATGCGCTTTATTACTTTTTTTATACGTTGGCGTTACTTTGCTTATAACAAAGCATTAAAAATGTAATGCATATTTTCAGTGCACTGAGTACATTGTCCGCTTAGAAAGCTAAAGATGTGAATGGCCATTTGGCAGCTTGTGCACACTACTCCCGAACTACGACAGGTAAAGGTTAAGTGATTTTATCTGTGTATATATTCTATAAAATAGCATTCCTCTGCAGCACATCATGAATCAGCTGCGTGAAAGCACCGCGTAGCTCACTATTTAAAAAATAAACCCTCAATGTTCTGCTATTTTTACAACCTAAGTAGCCATCTTTGCATTGATGAAAACAAACTATACCTGAATTGCGAGATCTGATTAGGCTATATTCCCTGTCCCAGATATGAGACTCTGCATGAATGAATTATACAGACTGAAAGTTTCTATAAATTGTGGCTTGCTTCCCTGCCTGACCGTTATTACAAACTTAGATTGTAAGCCTTCTGGGTACAAGGAAATAACTATGTACCTGAATGTAACTCACCTTGAACTACCACTGGAAAGGTGTGAGCTAAATACTAATAAAAAAAAATTAAATTAAAATATGGGTATGAAAGGCAAGTTGTGTTAACCGTTTCAAACATAAGTTAAAGATGAAGGGGAAGATATTTAGCAGCAGTGGCTAATGCTTGTAAAACAGCTAGCCGTTGCCGCTGAACTATGAGGGACCAGAGAGCATTATTCAACCACTGGCTGCTTAGCTAAAGCAGTGGAAGTTAGGCGGGCTTTTCAGGTGCCTAATTTTCACTGCTTTGGGATAACAGACTAGCAGCTGAATATTGCCGCTAGCCAAATATCCTCAGGTGCTACCTCTGCTCCGACTCCATAATGTGCCTAGGCTGGCTGGGTAGCGTCGGGGTGTTTAGTGGCAACAACCAGGGATACTCGGTGGCACTAACAGTGTTTCTACTGCGGAAATACCTGTTCCTGTGCTCTTGAATTTATTTGTTTCCAGATACTGGATGTGGACATCAATGTCCTTAATTCCATTAGTTCCGTGCAGAAAGGAATGCAATGTTAGCTGTGCAGCACTGCGAATGAGCAATGGTGACTCCGGCTATATGTAGCATTTGACTTATAAGTTAGAATTGTTGGTAATCGCCAGGTCTGTTCAGGGGCTATTTTCAGTAGGCACCTTTTGACATGATTCCTTATGCTTGGACATCACTTCTGCTTGCTTCCCAGGAAAAAGAAAGAATCCTTTGATTTTCAAAACTCCCCTGACTCACTCATTCATGAAACGGTAAGTAGGGCTGAATCACTGAACTTGAGATGACTTTTCATGTCATTGACTTAAAGTAGTACCGTGCAGAAAGGCCACCAAAATGATGGACAACGTCAAGAAATGAAATACTATTAATGACCTTTTTACATTTTAGCATGTTTTAGCGATAATGAAAAAGTTGGTCATGGCGTTATAAGTAGAAGAATGCAGAAATATTTATTCATTCCAGTTGTTTGATTAGTTGACACAAATCTCTCATCCTTATCTGATTACAGTAGCAATTCACTTAGTGCAGTGGAGTGGTAGCTGTAATGCAGATCCCAGAGAACTGCAGTTAATGTGTCCTATTTCTATTTCATGCTTGTATTCCCCTTTTGTAATGCAAAAAGAAGCACCCATGTGGTTTCATAGTGCCATCATGCACAGGTTTGACAGTATTATGCGATGTGTGCAATTGTGTTCAAACATGTAAGCATAGCCTCTTCTATGGTAAGAGGTATTGTCAACGGCACAAATCTGCTTTTAAACAATATTTGGAAATTAACTACTGGAAAAAAGTGCAATAACTTTCTAATTTATCTTGGAATTATTTCCTGCCTTTTGGCTTATTTCATTTTAAAACTTTTGGTGTAGCTAAGTTGCTCTTCCATTGCTTTTCAAACGTTGGCCTTAACTAATAGGGTTGTGCATTCAAGAGCATGTATTTGGTTCATCTGGGCACCCAGAAATATTAAGGCATGTACAAATCACTTCTATGCATGTGTACCTTTTAATTGAAGTGCATACAGCTGATTTGTGCACTTAGTTCCAGCACACATACAATGCGTGCCTAAAAAATGAACATGTGAACACAATTTTCATTTTCAGTGAACATGAGTCAAAGGTTTCTGGCTCTACAAACTAGGAATAATTCAAAGTTTTGCATTTTTATTACTACTATCTATTTGTATAGCGCTACAAGGTGTACGTAGAGCTGTATAAAGACATGTAAGAGCTTAGTCTAGTTAAGACAGACAACACAACAGCTGGGGGCTTGCATATATTCTGCAATAGTTCCCCTAGTACCTCCCAGGCCAGTCAGGTTTTCAGGATATCCACAATGAATATGCCTGAGATTGGAAGCAGTGCATGCAGGTCTATCTCGGGCATATTCATTGTGGATGTCCTGAAAACCTGACTGGCCTGGAGGTACTAGAGGACTGGGTTGGGAACCACTGATCTAGGGGTATGGTAAGGAAACATATAGGACGTGAACAGGAGACTAAGGGGATCAGGATTCAAAAGCAGTCTTGAAGTGAGTTTTTAGCCTGGATTTGAACAGGGCCACAGATGGAGCCTGACGTGCTAACTCAGGTAATTTGTTCTAAGCATAAGGAGCAGCAAAGTAGAAAGATTGAAGTCTGGAGTTGACAGTGGAAGAGAAGGATGCAGATAGAAGGCATCTGCCAAAAGATCGGAGTTCCCAAGAAGGGATTGTAGGGAGAGATAAGAAAGGAAAGGTAGTGAGCAGCAGCCAAATGAAGGCACTTGTAAGTTAGTAGCAGAAGTTTGAACTGGAATTATTTGTGATATATTATTTCTGTATGATGTTTTCAATTAATTATCACTCAAACAGTGTGCATTGTTATTTTGACACACAAAACATGCAGAATTTTGCATAATTCAGATCTTTTGTGCACACACAATTCAAGCAGGAGTAGGCTTGGTGCATGGGATAATGTAAGAGATCACAGAAAGAAGATGACAAGCATCAATATTTGGAAAACTAAGAGAAGCTAGGAAAGTAGTCAGGTAAGTGAAACCACTGGAAGGAAAATAGCCAGTGATGTAAAATGGAGGGAACCAAATTTTTTTCAGATATGTTAGTCACAGGAGGCAGTGTAAAAATGGAGGTATCCAGCTGAAAGGTGAAGGAGAGGAATATGTAGAAGCTGATGATGAAAAGCAGAATTGCTTAACAAGTATTTCTGTACTGTGTTCACTGATGAAGAGCTGGAAGTAGGACCTCAGAAGACACAAATAGGGACAGAGGTGAGGTGGATCTTCAACAATTTTCAGAAGACTGTGGGGAGCTAGCCAAATTAAAAATAGACAGAATGAAGGAGCCAGATGGGGTACATTTGAGAGTAATGAAGGAACTTAGGGAAGTTCTGGAGGCTCCATTGTCTGACCTTTTCAATGCTGCTTAAGAGTCTGGATTGGTCCCAGAGGACTGGAGAAGGGTGATTGTGGTACCTCTACACAAAAGCAGAAGGAAGGATGAGCTTGGAAACTACAGGCCAGTTACTACTACTACTACTACCACTACTGAGCATTTGTATAACACTACAAGTCGTACGCAGTGCTGCACAGACATGTAAGAGACAGTCAAGACAGACAACACAGAAGGTGTAGGCAGGGATAAAACAAGGGGGAAAGGAAAAGAAAAAGGAGATCAGGTGAGTCAAGATCCAAAAGCAGCAGCGAAGAGGTGAGTTTTCAGCCTCGATTTGTAGAGGGTCAGAGGAGGTGCCTGGCGTACAGACACAGGTAGTTCCAGGTGTAAGGTGCAGCAAGGTAAAAGGAGCGAAGTCTGGAGTTAGCAATAGAAGAGAAGGGCACAGGTAGAAGCAGTTTGTTAGAAGAGCGGAGTTCCCGAGGGGGGGGTTGTAAGGAGAGATAAGAGAAGAAAGGTAGTGAGGAGCTGCAAAGTGAATGCATTTATAGGTCAGCAGGAGAAGTTTGAACTGGATGCAGAAACGGATAGGGAGCCAATGAAGTGATTTGAGAAGAGGAGTAATATGGGCATGATGAGGCTGGCGGAAGATTAGACACACAGAGTGTTGAACAGATTGAAGGGGAGAGAGATGATTCAAAGGGAGACCAGCAAGGAGTAGGTTACAGTAGTCAAGACGGGAGGTGATTAAGGCATGGATAAGTGTCTTAGTAGTGTATTCAGAAAGGGCGGATTTTGCTGATGTTATAGAGAAAGAAACGGAAGGTCTTAGCTATCAGATGAATGTGTGTGGCGAAGGAGAGAGAGGAGTCAAAAATGACCCCAAGATTGCGAGCCGAGGAAACAGGAAGGAGTACAGAGTTATCCACAGAGACTGAGAAAGGAGGAAGAGGAGAGGTGGTTTTAGGGGGAAAGATAAGAAGTTCAATCTTGGCCATGTTCAATTTCAAGTGGTGGTGAGACATCCAGGCAGCAATGTCAGAAAGGCAAGCAGAGATCCGGGTCTGGATTTCCGGAGAGATTTCCGTTGTAGAGAGGTAGATCTGGGAGTCATCAGCATAAAGATGGTACTGAAAGCCATGGGAAGAGATAAGCGCACCAAGGGACTGGGTATAGAGAGAGAAAAGGAGCGGACCCAAGACAGATCCTTGGGGTACACCAACTGGGAGTGGGATAGCAGGGGAGGAGGAGCCACCAAGAACACACACAAAGAGTGATGGGAGAGATAGGAGGAGAACCAGTATAGTACAGAGCCTTTAAAACCAAGTGAGGACAGGGTATCAAGGAGCAGGTCGTGGTCAACAGTGTCAAAAGCAGCAGAGAGGTCAAGGATGAGGACAGAGTAAAGGCCCTTGGATTTTGCCAGGAAGAAGTCCCTGGAGACTTTAGTAAGAGCCATTTCAGTAGAGTGTAAAGGATGAAAGCCAGACTGTAAAGGATCCAGGAGGGCATGAGAGGAGAGGAAGTCGAGACAGCAGCAATGAAACGGACGTTTAAGTAGTTTAGAAATGAAGGGAAGGAGGAAGATGGATAGATAATTAGGACAGGTGGGATCAAGTGAGGGTTTCTTGAGGAGAGGTGTGACCACAGCATGCTTGAAGGCTGTAGGGACAGTTGCAGTGGAGAGCGATAGGTTGAGAATATGAGAGATGGAAGGGACAACAGTGGAAGAGATGGGGCTTAGGAGATCGGGGGGGTGGATAGGATCCAGAAAAGCAGGTGGTGAGTTTGGAGGGAGGAAGAAAGAAGGTGTGCAGTTTCCTCTTCAGAGATCACAGGAAAGGAAGAGAGGGTATCAGAGGTGGGGGGGGGGGGGAGTTGGGGGAGGAGAGGAAGTAGCTGACTTTGTGGGGAATTGGAAGGTGATCTTGTGGATTTTGTCATGGAAATAGTAAGGGTTTGGGCAAAAAGGGAGGGAGGGATCAGAGGCGGAGGCACTTTGAGGAGAGAGCTGAGAATAGTAAAGAGACAGCGAGGATCAGAGGCAAGAGTTAGTCAGATGGACATAATAGTCTTGTTTGGCAAGAGCTATGGCTGACTGAAAAGAGACAAGCATGAATTTGAAGTGTAGAAAATCTGCAAGGAAGCGGGATTTGAGCCAAGCACACTCAGCAGAACGGGCACAGGAATATGGATTAGAGGGTAGTGGATGAAAGCCAAGGCTGGGGTACAGAATGCCTCACAGGACGTGGCATGGGCGGAGCGAGAGCATCCAGAGCAGAGGAGAGTGCAGCGTTATAGGAAGCTAGTGCCTCATCAGCAAACTCAGATGACATAGTAGAGGAAAGAGATGATGAAACAGTGGAGAAGAGAGCCAAAGCGTCAATAGCATGAAGATTTCTAAATAGGTTGAAGGAGACAGGACAAGGTTAAGGCAGCAGGTGATGAAGATTGAAGCTTAAAAGATGATGGTCAGATAAGGGAAGAACTGAGCTACAGAAGTTTGAGGGTAAGCAATTAGAGAAAAATACCAGGTCAAGGCAGTGGCCATGCTGGTGAGTGGGGTCAGTGGAACAAAGTTGGAGGTCAAATGATGAGGTAAGGGAGAGGAGCTTTAAAGCATAAGGATTAGAGGGGCTATCAACATGAATGTTAAAATCCCTGAGAATAAGAGTGGGGGAAGAGGAATCCAGAAAGAAGGAAAGCCACGAGTCAGTGAGAAAGGTAGAAGCAGACTTGTCGGGAGGTCGATAAATAATAGCTACCCGGAGAGGAAGTGGAGTGGACTTCAAAAGAGGGAAAGGAGTGAGACTGAGGCAGCAGGAGGAGTTGGAATTGGCAGGAGGGAGAAAGTAGAAGCCCAACACCACCACCACAGCCAGTGGGACGAGGCATGTGGGAGAACTGATAGCCCAATGACAGAGCAGCAATAAATGCAGTATCATCCGGGAGGAGCCAGGTCTCAGAGCAAGAAGATGTAGAGCATTAGAGATAGAGATCATGAGTAAAAGCAAGTTTATTAGAGGCAGAGTGTGCATTCCACAAGGCACATGAGAAGGGGAGAGTGGAAGGGGAAAGGAGAGGGGATATGAATAAGATTAGATGTGTTGCGTGAAGATCTCTTCTCAGAGTGTGACAGAAGTCTAGGGGGGCCAGGGTTGGGATTGATATCTCTGGATGAGTGAAGGGAGGAGTAGCAGAGTATGGGGCAGAGAGGAGACAGTACAGTGAAACAAGGGTGAGGTTGCCTTAGAGAGAGGAGATTGTTGAATGAGAGGGAGAAAGCGGTGAAGCTCAAGAGCTGATGATAGGGTAGAAGACAGAATGGAGGGGGAAGTGAGGATGGTAAAGGGGAGATGATGAGGGGAGGGGTGATGGGGAGGAGGGGAGACAGGGAGTATGAAGAAGAGGAAGGCAATGTGATGAGGAGCCAGAGAAGAGGAATAGAGAGAACAACAAAGGCCAGAGGATATAAAAGGTGGGAGAGTCAAAGAGATTGGGCACACCTGTGTGTGAAGTAGGTTGTGTTAAGGAAGCTTATCAGGACCCCAGAGATGGGGATAAAGAGAAGGAATTTACCCTTATAAAAGGACCTATTTTACCAGGTCAGAGAGACAAAACTCCCTTTACACCTAGAAAGCAGGTAATTCCTAGCTACAATAAGTTGCAGAATGCCCCTAGTGGAGGAAAAGAGAGGGAATACAGGCTCAGGGTAAGGAACCCTTACGTCACTGAATTCCCCAATTACTCAGCTGCCACGAGGCAGTTTGATCTCCAACATCTGAGAGGAGAGGGGGTGGAGCAGGCACCTGAGAGGTTTAAGACTAGGTCAGTTTATTCAGAGGAGAGAGGCAGGAGAGGAAGAAGAAGAGGAAAGGAGAGAGAACGTGAGAGCAGTGGGAGTGCCTACTGGAAGAAGAATGGATCTGGAACAGTGAGAACAGCAGGAACCAGGAACACAAGTTGGAGAACAGGACGTGGAAGCACTGGTGAATGGTGGCCAGAGCATGAGAGAGGAGAAGCTGTTACAAGCTTTGACCCAGGTATGAGCATTAGAAGCTTGCCTAATTCTGAGCATTACAGAATTGCCAGAGACAGCCTTAACCCTAACGGAAGGCAGTCAGTTAAGCCCTCTGAGCCAGAAACAGAGGAAGTGCCAATGCAACTGGGTGAACCAGACATAGCTTTAGAAGAAGTCTCGTATATGGATTGCTCTTTATGCCAGTCTTCCAATACAGAGGGGTTGAAAGGGAGTCAACCGTAAGGAAAACCCTCCAGTGTCCGGTAGCCCTAAGAGCCTGTGGGTTAACTTGTGAAGGTCCTGAGTTAAAGGCAAAATACCTTTTTTTTTTTTTTTTTTACTCTGCAAGCCGAAGCTGCCTAATTAAGTTGGTGAATCAGCTGTGAGCCAGAGCAGTGCTCAGCCTGAAGCCGTACCAACAGTGAAAGTAAGGAAAGCGTTTGTTTGGCTGTTTATAAGAAAACCTTGCATAAAGAATTGCTTGCCTGTGAAGAGTTTAAGTGCCTTGTTGAAAGTTTTTCTATGTTTAAGAAGATAAACAGTGTTCTGGACTGAGAGAAAAAGAAACCTGCTTTAGGAAAAGCTGTTTTCTGTTTGTTTGATCAGCACTGCAAGCCATGCCTGATAGCATGGGCTGTTAAAGTATTTATGTTTATACTGGAGAACATTGCAAGCTTTTTTGTTTGGAATTCATTTATATCCTGATGTTCATTTACAAGAATCCTGGAGAAATAATTCAAAGGTAGAATTTGTGAACCTTAGCGTGTGGTTTTTTTCAGTTAATAAACTCTCATTACCTTACCACTCAAGGCAACTACAAAGATGTTGTTTTTTTTTACCTGAGGTTGAATACTTTCTGACTGAACTACCTTTCCCATAAGGCATTACAAGGCATTCAGTCAGTTAAAGACCAAAAGGTGAAAATCTCTGACAACCACGTCCCTCCATACTGCATGTAAGGGGCTATGGAGCGTGACAACGTAATGAGCAGATGACAGCTATAAGAGACAGCGAGCCACAGGGTGGGTGGGTAGAGGGGGGTGGGGTATAAGTTATACAGGTGAGAAAGCTGAACAAAAGTGCAAAATAAAGGGGGCAGAGAGGTAAGGGAGCACATTAACAATGACAAATAAATGTGTGGAGACAGACAGAATTTCCAGGGCACAGAAGCAAAAAAACCCAAAAACGTTAGTCTGACCTCTGGTGATAAAACTAATGGAAATGCTGACAAAACAGAGGATAGTGAGGTTTCTGGAATCCAACGGATTGCAGGATTCGAGGCAGATTGGTTTCATTAGAGGTACAGGTGTGTCCAGAGAGTTGGAATGAGAGCGGTGTACTTAGATTTCAGCAGAGCCTTCAATACTGCTCCTAACAGGTGACATAAATAAATTGAGCACCCTAGGGATGGACCCCAAAATGACAAACTGAGTTAGAAACTAGTTGAGTGGGAGGCAACAAAAGTGTACATGTAAATGGAGATCACTTTGAGGAGAAGAGACATTACCAGTAACATTTTTGTAAGTGATATTGTGGAACAGTTGTTGGGTAAGGTCCATCTCTTTGCGGATGATGCCAAATCTGCATTCTGCAGAGACAAGCAGGGGGATACAGTCACACTCAATGGTAAAGTCCTAAGACTGAGCCTTGAGCGGTTTTCCCACAGCTCAGAGAAGCTTAGTTGCTTCACTGAGCATGCGTGCCTGCTTCCGGTCTGCTTGTGCTGTGAGAATCATTTTTTTCTTTCACTGTGCCAAAGTCTGCACGGGACTCTCCATTTTTGCCTGCATTTATGCCACCTTTTTGCGGTTTTTGGTGGTCCTCTTGCTTTGTTTTCATAGTGTGTAGTTTCCGCTATTTTCTTTTTGCCGTGTGAAAAAAACTGTCTGCCTTCACTTCACCTCATGACCGTCAAAACTTACATGGGCCAGCCTGCACTTTACCTCCGGATCAAGGTAAAGTGCTTTTTGAGCTACAGTCTTTGTCGACTGACAGGAAAAAAGTGTAATTTCAGTCAGAAAGTCAAAGGGAGCTGATTCTCAATGATTTTAGAGCCAAGCCTTGCCTTGGTGTTTCCACCTCTGCAGGGCCAGCTCTCTCTCCCTTTACCAGAGACAGACCAGGCTCAGCTTCAGCCTTTGTGGATCAGCATTCTCATTTTACCAGAGTTCGGCCAGGCTTGACTTGCCACCTCTGCAGGGCCAGCTCTGATGTCAGACTTATCTTGCCCCCTCCCCCCATCGGGCCAAGCACAGCCTTGGAGGGGAGAGGTCTGTGAAAGCAGCTGCAGCACTGGTATTGACACCTCCGGTATCAGCTGTGGGGTCTTGGTTTTCCCTGCTGTTGGGTAGCACCCCTCCCCCTCCTGAATTGACTCCCAGGATGTCTTTCTCCTCAGCAACTCGGGGGGGGACATGCCTCCATCTGGTAAAGCTAAAGATAAGAGTAAGCATCAACTCCCTCCGCCAGAACTGTTGGGTAAGCACAAACCCCTGCCCTCCATACCTGACAGCCCTCCCCTTTCAAGGGGAGGCATTGCAGGCTCTTCAATCAAACCTTTCTTTTTCCAGGAACAAGCAGGAATGTAGTCTTCACATATGGGTAACTTTGATACTGATGGAGTCTACATGGAACACTCCCCAGCATTCAGTAGGAAAGCTTTTGGGAGCATCTCACTGCACCTGCGTAGCTGCCTTCCCGCACTTCCAGCTCTTCCTCCTCAGTTCTTTGCTTTCCGCTGAGCCAACAGGAAACAAATCCTGTTACCGCAGAAAATTCCTGTTTTCATATTTTTGTGGTTTGTGTCTACCTTGCCATCGATGCTGGTACCGACTCAGTCGATTCTTTCTTGCTTGCTTTGTTTTTTTTTAAAAACTTGTGAAGAAATTTCCTTTTTTTTCAGGCGCATCAACATCTCTTAGGCCTAGGTCTTCCATTTGTTGTCCCCCCCCCCCCCCCCGGTAGATCTCCTTCTAAGCATCGATATGCCTCGAGCATTGCCCTGGAAGGGGACACACTGGTCAAACAACCCAGTGGGAGGATCTTTCTTCCAAAGCCATCATGGGGGTCCCAGGATGCTTCTGAGGCCTCTACATCTGGAGAGCTCCTGGTGCCATGCTTGGGGATCGTGGCCCACAATTCCGGTACTGATACCCAAGCATCAGCAAGTTCTATGGATCAACGCATCCTTGCTATCGAGCGGAGCTTAGTGGCCTTACTAGTGGCCTTGGTTCCAGTGAAATCCTTAGTCTGTTCCACAGATGCTGTCACCGGTACCGATGCAGACTGCATTGACTTTCCTGCCTTTTTCCACGCTACCATCCATGCCAGCCCTTGAATTCATTTCTGCTACAGAGGCTACACAAATTCCAAATACCAGCTTCGACTGGTACCAAGTTCGCATAGAACGGAAGCACCCTGCCTGTCGATTCCAATTCATCTGGTGATGAATCGGCCGATACTCGAGACTTACAAACTCTACTGGAGGACCCGTCCCCATCTCCACAACGTTGCATGTCCCCACCAGAGGGCATGTCTTTCCAAGACTTTATTTGCAATGTTGCCAGGGGCCTGTCCATAACAGTAACATCGGAGAAAGAGCCTATGGCTGAAGAATTGAAAATTTTTCATTAACCAAAGATCCAAAAGAACTAGCTATGCTTCCTATTCATCACATACTCCATGACCTCATGCTTCATATGTGGGAGACACCTCTTACTATTTCTCCCCACACCCGCCGGCTCGATACCAGGTACAGGAGTGTCCCAGTTTTCAAAAGACTCAATTGCTGCACCATTCCACGGTAGTGGAATAGTCAATGAGTCATATCTAAAGCGCGAAAACACATTCCTCTAACCCTCCAGGTAGGGAATAGAGAACCCGTGATGCTTTTGGTTGATGACGTTTCCAAACATCCATGCTTTCAGCGAGAATCAAGTCTTACATATTCTATATGGGTATGTTCCTCAAGGAGGTAACTAAGGATTTGGAATCAATGGCTCTCCTTCTTCCGGATGACAAGAGGGCAGATTATCTTACCCATGTAAAGCATGCTCAGAATGTCTGTTTGTCAACAGGTCACTTTTTGCTTTGAGTGCATCAGCAGAATTACATCTTTTTGCATTGGTGCATGTAGGATTGCATGGCTCCAAGCATCAGATCTTGAACAATGGGTTCAAGATAAGCTGGGTAATATCCCTTGCACTGGTGAGAACCTTTTTGGCAAAGATTGGCAGGACAAGGCCTCTCGGTTAGTCTGAGAACACTACCCTGAATAAGCTCTCTAGATCTATTGCCAACCCAGCTACATTCTTTCCATTATCAACTCTAGTCTTTCCTCCGGTTCTTTCCCTGCTGTCTGGAAGCATGCCATTATCCGTCCCATCCTAAAAAAAGACTCTCTTGACCCGTCCTCCCCAGCCAATTGGCGTCCTATCTCCAATCTTCCTTTCCTTTCAGAGATTCTTGAAAAGCTGGTCTATGCACAACTCTCTTCTCACCTTAACACTTTACCCCCGTCAATCCGGTTTCCGTCCTAATCACAGCACTGAATCTGTTTTGCTCTCTTTCCTTAACGAAGTGCGTACCGCTCATGATCGAGGCCACATCTCTATCGCCGTTTCCTTAGATTTATCTGCCGCTTTCGACCTTGTGGATCACTCTACTCTTCTAGCTCGCTTACACGACGCTGAGCTCTCTGGTACTGTTCTCTCTTGGTTTCATTCATTCCTCTCCATCAGAACTTTCTCTGTCTCCACGGGTCTCTCCTCTTCTCCTCCCACCTCTCTCCCATGCGGTGTCCCCCAGGGTTCTGTCCTTGCCCCTCTCCTGTTCAATGTTTTCATGGCCCCCCTTGCACTTTTAGTTCAGGAGCACAGCATTTCTGCCCATTATTACGCTGATGATATTATTCTTCTCCACCATACGGACCCCTCTATCCCGGATCTCGCTCCCCTCAACTCCTGCTTAGCTTCAGTGTCCTCCTGGTTCTCCACTAATTTTTTGCATGTGAATCCCTCTAAAACATCTGCTATTTGGTTTACCTCCGGTACCCCAACCCCCCCTCTCGCCCCCATCTTGTCCTGCTCCCCCTTGCCGGTAGTTTCCTCCCTGCGCTACCTAGGAGTCATTCTTGACTCTACCTTGTCTTTTAAAGAACATATTTCCTCTGTTGTACAGCGGTCCTTTCATACCCTACGCCAACTTTGTGCCGTTCGCCCCTTTATATCAGTCCCCTCTCTGACCACATTGATTCTGTCCTTGGTAGTATCCCGCTTGGACTACTGCAATGTTGTGCTGGCTGGCCTTCCGCAAACCCAATTGCGCAGATTACAACTTGTCCACCACACACAGCTGCATGTGTTCTCACTCACACCTCCCGCTTCGATCACATCACCCCCCGCTTCGATCACATCACCCCCATTCTGATTCATCATGCAACTGATATGATCTGCCTATGCGGTAGAGTCAGTACTTTGTTTAAATTGTTACACAAACTGTGTTAGTTGAATTATTCTGCTTAGTTTTTAAACCTATGTGTGCATGTTAAGATGTTCTATGTAAAAAGTTATTCTGTTCCATGTAAAACAAGCTCTGCATTGTTAACTGTTGTTAATTGTACACCGCAACTGATCGCTGGAAGATGCGGTATATAAATAAGTGTTAAATAAATAAATAAAATAAATAAATCTTCACCGGCTTCCCCTGGTCTACCGTATACAATTCAAAATACTCATACATGTGCACAGAACTATCTACACTGGCACTCCCCTCTATCTCGCCAATTTAATACATCTTCACTTGTCCCACCATTCCCTTAGGTCTGTTCACCTGAACCATATGTCCCTTCCCTCCCCATCACAAGCCCACCTTGAGTCTACCCGTTCCTCAGCGTTTTTCTTTTTGGGCCCCCGAATCTGGAACTCGCTCCCCCCCCCCCCCCCGCCCTCCGTTTGGAACCCTCCTATAAAATCTTTAAGACCAACCTGAAGACCTACCTTTTCTGCACTGCCTTCCATCTTCCTCCTCCCTCTGTTCTCCTTTCTCCTCCACCTCGCTGAACCTAGACGTACCGATTCTTTTGTTGTCATGCACTCTGTTTTGTTCTGTCTGTTCCTTTATTCTTCCTCTCCACTCTATCCTTTTTCTTAATTTATATGGCGTTCCTTTTCCTTTTCAGCAGCTCATATATTTTGTTGTTGTACACCGCTCTGGTGCCATTGGTAAAGAGCGGTATATTAAGTGAACCGATAAATATAAAGCTAAAAAGAAGTCAGCAGCAAAGAAGGCCACCTTTAATAAAAATAAGTATTATCCTCCTTAAACTCCTGCTGCTCAATGTCAGCACCATACTCCTCAAAAGGGACAACAACCTCCAAAACATCAAAAGAAGGCTCAGACTCCCAAGTCTCAGCTACCTCAACAGGCTCAGATAGCGCTGGGTTTTTGACTCCTTTCTAGAGAACATAGCTTTCCTGCCTCTGAAGAATCCCAACCCTATCCACATTCCCAGCAGACTGTCGTCATGCCCACAGATTCAGTTCGGGAAAGGCCTGATGAAGGGCGGGAAGAATACCTAAGCCTGAAACATGGCGCTATGTAGAGTTTATTTTGAGGGGTTTGCCCATAGCACTTCCCTTGATGTGACTGCTATATTTTAAAGCATGTTGAGCTATTGATTGTGGCTTGTATAAAACGAATAAAAAGGAAAAGTTCACCTCAAGAGGGATTACCTCATGGTGATATTCCCAACAAAAATATAGTGAAATGAAAGTAGGGGGTAGGAGTTAAAGGTTGTGTTTAAGGTTATAGTATTATGCCCACAGATGGCATCTCATCACCTCGTAGCAGTGGACATTAATAATAATGCGGGAGGGATAGAGACTTCATCTGCAAAGCCTAGCTCCGACCTCAAAGTTCCATTCTTTGCCCCTTCTCACTGCTCTTCTTCTGCAAGAAGTCACCTCCCTTCTACTGCAGGGTGCCATAGAAGAGGTTCCAACATCCCAGCAGGGAATGGAGTTCTAATCTCCCTACTTTCTTATTCTAAAGAAAACAGAGTGATAGTCCCATTCTGGACCTCAGGGACCCTAAACAAGTGTCTCGTATGGGAGAAGTTCAAGATGGTCTCCCTGGGGACCCCTTTGTTATCTCCAGAGTCAGGACTGGCTCTGTTCTTTAGATCGAAACGAAGCATACATTCATATTCTTATTCATCCAGAACACAAACTTCCTGCGCTTTGTTTCAGGGAAATCGCTATCAATACAGAGTCCTACCTTTCGGGCTCGCCTATGCCCCAAGAGTCTTCACAAAGGGCATGGCGGTAGTAGTCACATTTCTAAGGACTCTAGGGATATTTATTTTCCCTTATTTAGACGTCTGGCTCATAAGAGCAAGCACGGTTCAAGAGGCCAACCTCTCTCTTTCACACACCATGCAGGTGTTACAACACTTGGGATTTGTCATAAATATTCCAAAATCTCAACTCATCCACTCTCAAGCTCTGGAGTTCATAGAGGCCCTATTAAATACTCAGCAGTCAAGGGCATTTCTGCCCCAGCTCCGCTGCACTCGCCTCAATCAGCTAGCATCTCAGGCATGTCTAAAGGACTATCTCACTGCTCAAGAAATGCTACAGTTTCTGGGCCATATAGCATCAACGGTGCCTGTAGTTCCCTATGCCCATCTGTACATGTGCACAGCCAAGTGGCATCCCAGTGAACTCAAGCCTCAGGCCGCCTCGGGGATAAGATAAGTCTCTACCCCTCTGGTCAAATCTCTCCAGTGGTGGTGGTCCCCAGAAAATCTCCTGGTAGGGTCACCTTTTCAGATGCCTGTACATCAATGTACCCTGATGATGGATGCATCCAAACTGGGCTGGGGAGCCCATCTGGGATCTCTCTTCACTCAGGTCCTCTGGTCACAGCAAGAGTCACAACTCCAGATAAATCTACTGGAGCCCCGAGCAATCTTCAATGCGCTCAAGATATTCTAGGACCGCTTACGTTACCAAAGAGTTCTAGTCCAAACTGACAACCAAGTCGCCATGTTGTGCATGAACAAGCAAGGCAGAATAGGTTCATGGTCCCTCTGCAAGGAGGCTCTACATCTCTGGTACTTTGCCATACATCAACACATTCACCTCCAAGTGGTGTATCTTCCAGGTAAACATAATATCTTAGCGGACAGATTAAGTCTGATCCTTCTTCCCCACAAATGGTCTCTTCATGTAGACAGTGTCCTACATCTTTCAGACTTGGGGGGACTCCAGAGATAGACCTGTTTGCCACTCCTCAGAATGCCAAACTACCTTGTTTCTGTACCAGGACCCCTGCATCGGACAGCCAACAGGTGGATGCTTTTCACCTCCACTGGGGACACTGCTTCCTTTATGCCTTCCCTCCCATTCCCCTAATTCCCAAGACTCTTTTTAAACTCCAGATGGACAGGGGCTTCATGATACTCATAGCCCCATGCTGGCCACATCAATCGTGGTACCCTCTCCTGCTATGTCTCTCAGACTCAACCCATAGATCTTGGATTTGCTCCAGATCTCCTCTTTCAGGAGGAGGGGATGCTGCTCCATCCCAATCTGCAGTCTCTCTATCTCACAGGATGGGTGCTTGAGGCATAACTTTTCAAGGTATTAACCTTCCCCAGGAGGTTAAGGACATCCTCTTAGCTTCTAGAAAGTCATTCACCAGACGGTCTTATGCTTTCTATCTGGTGTTCAGAAGAATTGTAATCCCTTCTCAGCTCTGGTAGAGGCACTGCTTCAGTATCTCCTCCACCTTTCTTCATCTGGACTCAAAACCAATTCGGTAAGAGTTTAAGTGCAATCGTGGCCTCTCACATGCCCTTAGATGGACAACCCATCTCCTCTCAGCCACTTGTAGCATGCTTCATGAGGGATCTTCTACTAACTAAGACTCCCATTAAACTACCACCAGTGGCATGGGACCTCAATGTTCTAGCGCAACTTCTCAAGCCGCCCTTTGAACCTTTAGCCACTACGTCAATTAAGTTTGTGGCATGGAAGGTCATCTTCCTCTGCCCTCATTTCAGCAAGGCACATTAGTGAGCTTCAGGCCTTGGTGGTTGACCTGCCTTGCACACGGTTTTACCATAAGGTAGTCCTTAGGACTCATCCTCACTTCATGCTAAAGCTGATCTCCTCTCTCCATTTGAACCATTTGGTTTACCTTCATGTGTTTTTCCCTAGACTATATTCATCTAGGGCAGAGGCAACCCTCCACACTCTGAATTGTAAACATGCCTTAGCATTTTATCTTCAGAGGACTCGGGAGCACCGAAAAGCTTCTCAACTATTCATCTCCTTTGACCCTAGTCACCTGGGGTTACCATTCTCCAAACGTACTCTCTCCAAGTGGATAGCAGACTGCATCATTTTTGCTTATGATGCAGCAGGACTCTCCCTCAAGGGTCATATCACTGCCCATAATGGGCCATGGCTACCTCTAGGGCAAATTTATGTTCTGTAGCTATTGACGAAATTTGTAAAGCAACAACTTGGTCTTCGGTCCATACCTTTGCTGCTCACCTACTGTCTGGACAAGGACTCCTGCTTGGATGCCAGGCTGTTTTCCAGCATCTCTTTCAGACTTAGAGCAACTCTTATCTTCCATCCTGGAATTCGATACCAGACATCTATGGGGAATCCATGACACCTTTAGGCTTACTCTGAGGCAGACTTTCGCCGGTCCTGAGGTCATCTTTCTGGCATCTTCTAGCTAGGGAGCCCCATATGTGACAATTACATTCTTGCTTATTTCTGGAGATAGCATATTAATTCACCTGTAACAGGTGATCTCCGGGAACAGCAGGAATTTAGTCTTCATCCCCTAGTTGTAGGCATTCTTTTCCTTTTCTCTCCTTTTCTCTCAGCTACAAACTCAACTGAGGAGGGAGAGCTGGAAAGGCGGGAAGGCAGCTATGCAGGCACAGTGGGATGTTCCCAAAAGCTTTCCTATTGGACGCTGGGTAGCATTCCCATGTGGGCTCCGTCAGTACAGAAGTCGCCCATATGTGAAGACTAAATTCCTGCTGTTATCCAGAAATCACCTATTACAGGTGACTGACTATGCTTTTTCTGCTCCAGAGGTTTCTCTGCAGACCTCTCCACAGGAGCTGGAAGCATGGCCCAGTGCACCCTCGGATCTCCAGCAACCCCTCTGATCAGGAGGTCTCTGAATCTCCACTGCTTATTGACTGGCGCAAGCCTCTGCCCCTTGACAAGGGCATTTGCTTGCTCGTTCCCTCCCTATTCTTGGGAGCCATGTGAATCCTTTGTGGATGACCCTGTTTCCCTCTCCCCAGAACAGGACCTCCAGGATGATCTGCCTGAAGATTTTTCATATCCAAACTTTCTTCAGAAACTCTCCTGCATGATGTTGGTCCTCAGTGCCTTGCAGTCTCTGACAAACAAGTGAGATTTTCAATCCATTCTAAAGGCTTGCAGTACTCCTAAGGATGTCCTTCCATTTCCTGTGCCTCGGTTCCTTCAGGATTTACAGTCCTCCATCTGGCAGACGCCGCCTTCTTGCAGCACTGCATCCCGCCATATAGACCATAAGTATAAAGTCCTGCCAGCCCTGGGTTTCTATCAAACTCAGCTTCCTCATCAGTCTGTATCTGAGGCAGTCCTAAAAAAAAAAAAAAAAAAATCCAAGAGCTCTAAGCCACCTTCCAGATGTCTCCAAGGAAGGAGCAGTAGACCTTGGATGCTATAGCGTGAGAATCCTACTAGAGCAGCATTCTTGCTATGCATATATTGGCTCATCAGTTTTATATGCTGCACTACCTTCATCAACTTCTCCTACCGCTGGATGACTCCTCTCAAGTGGATCCAGCTTCCCTGACTCTGAACTTGCATGAATCCCTTTACCACAACATTTGTGCTATGTATGACATCTGACTCCATAGTCCAGTCCTCAGCTACAGCTATTTCAGCCAGGAGCACTGCCTGGCTTCACATGTGCAGTTTGCATGAGGATCTACATGATTGCTTAGCTGATGCTCCCTGCCTGGGAGATGGTATCATTGGTTGCAAGGTCCAAGAGGCAGTCTCGGAGGTCAAGAGCCATTCCTCCACAGTCTGAGAACTTGCAGCCCAGCTGGTGGAGGCAGTTTCCTCCTCTCACTGTCCATCCAATGTATCCTGTCACCATCCTTTCCATTACAATTACTTTCAACAGTTTTACTCAAGACACTGCTACCAGCCTTATCCGCAGCAGTCCCTCCCCTTAGACTCGGGGCCAGGCAGGCATATCAACCATACCCCCAGAGGAGTCATCCCTGGGAGAGGAAATCCCAGGCACGCCCACAAACTACCCTTCTTCACAAGCCCTCCCCTTTTTTTTGACGATCTGCCGGGGGGGGGGGAGGGGTCACATTCAGTACTTCAGAGACCTGATTGTCCATCACAACAGACCACTGCACACTTTCCATTTGTTCAAATAGAAACTCCATTTTCACTTGGAACTTCCCCCTCGGGGCCTGCTTCCATCTGATCGTACCCCATTGCATCATGTGCCCCAACTAGCACAGGAGATAGCCCAGCCCCTTCTCAGTGATGCCATTAAGCTTGTCCCACATCCCAAGAGGAATCAGGGATTTTACTCCCAGTGATTATTGATACCCAAAAAGATCAGCAGCATTCGGCCGATCCTGGACTTCCATCATCTCAATCTTTTCATCAAGTGGAAAAAGTTCAAGATGCACTCTTTGAGCTCAGTTCTTCCTTTGCTCAGCCATGGGAATTGACGAACTTCCCTAGACCTCCAGAATGCCTACACCCATATCCCCATTCACCCCCTCCACTGGAAATTCCTTCTGTTCACTTTCCTAGACCGCCACTATCAATACAAAGTTCTTCCCTTTGGGCTCTTCTCCACCCCTCCTTCTCTTCACCAAGTGCTTAGCGGTAATCGCTGCCCATCTGCAGCATCAGAGCCTCTGCATTTACCCCTACCTGGACGATTGGCTGATCTCAGGCACTGCGAAAGACTTAACAGCCCAAGCTGTCCAGGACACTGCCATCACCCTGCAGTACCTTGGCTTCATCCTCAGTACCGAGAAATCTGAGCCTGTCCCTCAACAAACTCTGAATTTCATCAGAGTACACTTAGACACTTGACGAGCCAAGGCCTTCCTTCCTGTTCAGAGGGTTCAAGTCTTGGAGTCTCTCTGCACATCTCTGGCCACATGCCGATCAGCGCCTGTCTGCCTGCTCTTATGTCTCCTGGGGCACATGGCAGTGTCTGTGCATATGCACCCTCTACAGTGGTACCTCAGATTAAACTGGTGTCAACACTTCCATTTCCTCCAGATCAGGATTTCCCTTGAAGGCCCGCAGCAAACTATTCTCCTCATAAACCTCAGATGGTACGCAACTCTGGCCAATCTTCTGCTGGGATGCCCATTCCAGATGCCGATGCATCACATAATCCTTACCACCAGTGCTTTCATGTATGGCTGAGGCACCCATCTCCTCGGTCTTTTCTCTCGGGGTGCATGGTCTTCCCCAGGAACAGACCTTTGCATATCAATGTGCTTGAACTTCGGGTGGTCTACTATGCCCTCAGTTTTCACTGACAAGGGTGCATTACAAGATTGTCCTGGTACGCACGGACAACCAAGTTTCCATGTTTTTGCATCAACAAGTAGGGTGATAAAGGCTTTGTTCATCTTTGTTGAGAAGTCACATGACTATAGACTCTTGTTCTTTCCCTGGATGCCATGGTACGAGCGACCTATCTTCCAGGGTCTCATAATCAGCTGGCTGACAAGTTGAGCCGATAACTGGATCCACACGAATGACCCCCTCGATCCTGCTGTCATTCAAGACATCTTTGCTCTTTGGAGACAGCCGGAGGTAGACCTATTCTCTTCCATGTTCATCGCCAAGTCTCCCGTCTGCTCAATTTAGCCCTGCCTCCAATGTCAAGTGTCTGACTCCTTTGCACTGGACTGGTTTCCATGGTCTTCTGTATGCCTTCCTTTGTTCCTGCTAATCACAAGGGTCCTGCTCAAGATCAAGCAAGACACAGCATTGGTCATTCTGGTAGTCCCTCAATGTCCCTGCCAAATCTGGTATCCCCATCTGCTGCTGCTGCTGCAGGATTCTCCTATACCTCTGGGAACTCAACCAGGCCTTCTGACTTGGCATCATGGCTGCCCTCTATCTCCCAATCTCCATTCCTTATCCCTCACAGCATGGTGGCTTCGGGGCACCAAGCATTGATTTCTTCACTACCACCGGATGTCCTTTTCTGTTCTTGCTGCTTCCCGCAGAGTTTGCACACAGATCAAGTGGATCCATTTTGTACACTGGACCACACCGCATGGATAGGATCCAGTTCACTGTTTGGTGAGCTAGATTTTGACTTCTCCTTCACCAGTTTCATTCAGAACTACAGATTAACTCAGTACATTTTTATCTTTTGGCTATTGCTGCTTTGAATGATCCTGTTGATGGCAAGCCCATTTCAGTCTATCCGGTAGTCTCCAGATTCATGAGGGGTCTCATGAACACCAGTCCTCCCATCCGACTGCCTATGCCAGCCTGGGACCTTAATATCGTCTTGTCTCAGCTGGTGCAACGTACCATTTGAGCCTCATCCCAAGTTTCTCCTGAAAGTAGTCTTTGATTTTCAAATCAACCAACCTATCTTTCTGCCTTCTTTCCAAATTCCTCTGTGGGCTCCCTGGAGGATAAAGTACATACATTGGACTCCTCGGCTCTACTATCTGTATCGTGCTGAATCTCTGTGGAAATAGTTTCTTGTTCCTGACTTTCAATCCCAATAATTCTGGGCAACTGGCAGCAAAGCTGACCATTTCCTCGTGGATTGTGGACTGCATTGCCTTCTGCTATAAGCAAGCAGCTCTCCCTTCTCCAGGATGTGTTACCCCTCACAAGCTCAGGGCCACAACTGCCTCCATAGCCAGTCTGGCTTTTGTCTCTACCTAGGACATCTGCAAAGCAGCTACCTGGTCATCTGTCCACACCTTCACTAGACATTACAGCTTGGATTGTTTATCTGTGATGGATCTGGCCTTTGACCAGGCTGTCCTTTGGAACCTGTTTGCAATTTAATTATTCTCCTCCACCCAAGCTAAGTTCGGGGCTGCCCTGATTGCAAAGATATTTCACACACCTAAACTTTCCTGACCCAGGTGGCCTCTAGCTGTGAACTCACCAATGAGTGTGACTGTATCCCCCTACTTGTATCCGGAGAAAGCATAGTTGTTTACCTGTAACAGGGTTTCTCCATAGACAGCAGAGGATACAGTCACTCTCTACCGCCTGCCTTCTCCTCAACAACAGCAAAAAATCATTGGAGTTGACGCAATCATATGCACTGGCGTAGTCATCTCCATTTATTTGTTTTGGTTTCTTTTTGCTCTGGTATGAACTGATTCACTCAACATGCTCAGTGAAGCAACAAAGCTTCTCTGAACTGTGGAAGACCCGCTCAAGGCTCAATCTAAGGATTTCACCATTGAGTGTGACTGTATACCCTGCTGTCTACAGAGCACCTCTGTTACAGGTAAGCAACTGTGCTATGATATAGACAACTGGGAAGGTGTAGATAATGAGGAGGCATCTGGGAAAGCTTGAAGAATAGTTGAGAATTTGGAAGCTGAGATTTAATGCTAAAAAAAATGCAGGGTCATATCTGGTCTGCAAAAATCCAAGGGAGCAGTACAGTGTAGGGGGTGTGAAGTTCTTTTGTCCATGAAAGTAGGGTGGGACTTGTGGATGATTTTCTGATGATCTTGTTGCTAAACAGACAGAAAAGGTGACAGAGAAAGCCAGAAGGATGCTTAGGTGCATAGGGAGGGAAATGAGCAGCAGGAAGGTAATAGTGCCTCTATATAAGTCTTTGAGACCTCATTTGGAGTACTGTGTACAATTCTGGAGACCGCACCTCCAAAAGGATATAAACAAGATGGAGTACGTGCAGTGGATGGCTACTAAAATCAGACTTAAATATCTCAATATGTATACTTGGTAGAAAGGCGGGAAAGGGAAGACTTGATGAAGATTTTAAATACTTCCATGTCATAAATGCAAGGAGGAGAGTCTCTTTCAATTGAAAGAAAGCTCTCCATAAGATGAAGGTGAAAGGGGGTGCAGGTAGTAGAGATGAGGACTGTATCTGAACTCAAGAAAGCATGAGGCAAACAGGATCACTAAAGAAAAAAAAGGCTGTGAAGCTTAATAGTTGGTATGGAAGGGCAGACTGCATGTGCTCTTTGGTCTTTATCTGCCATTATTTTTCCAATTCTATGTTGCTAACAAGCATGTTTGGTGAACTCTACAAAAGAATCGATACTTGATGCTGTGAGATGAGTTAATAATTAGCACAATGCTATTTATAAACAGAAATTCATTAAGAGTTGTGCCCTGCATGCTGTGAAATTTCATGTCTTGTAATCTTTTGATGAAACATACCGAGAACTCCACCTTTATCATTTTGCTTTTGTCCCCTCTAATTCAAAGGTTCCTTTTTCATTCATATACTGTAACAGGACTTGTGCATGTGGGGTGTTTTTTCTGACTACCATCCTACAAAGGATATTCAGTGCTACAGTGCTGCTCTATAGATGAAAGCCTACCCATTTGTGGGAGAGGTACAATTTTTTTTAAAAGCGTCTTCCATATACGTCTTCCATATGCATCTTCCTCATACGTCTTCCTCATACGTCTTCCTCGTATATAGCCTGTTGTGTGTGTGGAAAAAGTCTCCTTAAAAATTATGACTTCATGCATAAAAGATACACTCACAAAAGGTGTGCTTGCTTTCATACTGTGTGTAAGTGTTCCAGTGCAGATCAAAAAGAAAGTTTTATAAAATGGGTATGGTTGTTGACTACTTCATCCACCTCTATTTCACCATGTAATAACCCATCATCAGACACCTGAACCACCTAATCTCCAGGAACAAGCAGGAATGAGTTTTCACATATGGGTATGTCGGTACCGACGGAGCCTGCGCGGGAACGCTCCCCAGCGTCCAAAAAGAAAGCTTTTGGGAGCATCACTCATACTTGGTGTCTAAAATGTTTAGGTCCTGACCATTGCCCTCTGGAGTGTCTCTCCTGCTGGAGCTCAAACAGAAGAAATCTTCAGGATCGAACACAACTTGATACCCGGTTCACATCGCACTCGATGTCACCAGCTAGAATATCATCTTCTTCACAGGATCGGGTAACCAAACAAAAGTCTGTAAAGACTAGCCAGTCCTCGAGTGGTAGATCTCCTTCTCAGCATCGAGATGGCTCCGGCCTTGCCCTCGGACATTTTGGCAATAAAGCCCCGGCGGGAGTCTTCAGGCTTCAAAGCATTAGCGGGGCTCCAGGTTGTTCCCGGGGTTTTTACCTCGATGAACACACCTGGGCCATGCTCGGTGGTTGTGGCTGCTTCGAGCGGTACCGTCACCCCGGCATCAGCTATGGTGATGGATGAAACACTCCTCACCGATGAACGTAGTCTAGCACTCTTGGTTACTTCGGTACCGCAAGAGTTGCTGCACACCGTTCCTCGAGTATCGGTATCGGCTTTGGTACCGGTACCGGTATCGGCATCGGTGTTGGTACCGTCCATGCTTGCTTCGACAGACTCACTTCCTTCGATGCCGACCCTGGAATCGATCTCTAGCATGGAGGATTCGGTACCGACTCGTCTCGGTACTGACCTCGGGCGGTACCGAAGACATCACTTTAAAGAAAATCCGATGCTTCATCCTTTCAAGTCTTCCGATCCCGATGACTGGGATGAATCCATCGGTACCAAGGCGGATTTTTCAACAAGTCTAGCCTTTACCCCTCATTTTAGAGGGTCCTCATCGGGGGAGATTCTTTTCAAGCTTTCCTGCTTGATATGGCAAAGTTACTTGCCATTTCTATACCTGGTAAAGAATCCCTACCGGGGGATTCAGAGACACTGCAATTCCCCTGGATTCCAAAGGAGGTGGTCATGCTTCCTTTGCATCAGATCTTACAAGATCTACTTTTAAGAATGTGGGAAAACTCCTTTAACGGTATCCCCACATTCTAAGACACTTGACACTATGTACAAGGTGCCACCTTCTCCGGGTTTTCAAAAGACTCAACTTCCTCATCATTCTATTGTTGTAGAATCAGCAATGAGGCGTATTAAGAGTGCAAAGAAGCACTCTTCTTATCCGCCAGGTCGTGAGTCTAGGACTTTAGATGCCTTTGGACATCAATGCTTCCAGGCATTCATGCTTTCAGCAAGAATTATCTCATATATTTTCTATATGGGATTATCTCTTGAAGAGGTCACAAAGAACTTAGTTTTTTAACCCTTTTCTTCCAGAGCATAAAAGAGCAGACTATTTCTTATTAGTCAGTCATGCTCAAAATATTTCTAGGTTCCTTAATCGTGCTTCCCTGGACTGTTTTGAGTCTATTAGCAGAACTTCTGCTATAGCCATAGGAGCACGACGCATAGCCTGGCTCCAAGCTTCAGACTTGGACAGATGGGTTCAGGAAAGGCTGGGAAATACTCCTTGTACTGGTGAAAACCTCTTCAACAAGGAGGCTTTATTTCCAGCTAATAAGTTAAGCACTGATGCTGTTGCTTTCAGAGGATTGTCAAAACCTTCCTCTATCCCAGCTAATAAAAAATCTCCTAAAAAACTTTATTCCCCTAGGGGAAAAAGGTTTTATCCATCTTCTACCCATTATGCAGATGTATCCAAAGATGGGCAACATCACACCAGGCTAAGAGAATCAAGACCTCAACAGACTCAGCAAACCCAGCAATCGCAGGGTTTCTGATATTTTATTCACTTTTTCTGTGTGAGGTTTAGAACTTTTGAGCCTACTTCTTTTCAACAGAAGCATCTAAAACGCATCTCATCCATGCTGAGATATCAGTCATACATTGACTTAATCCTCGACCCTGGGCATGAATCTCTTGCTACAAGAGAAATCTATCCTTCTAGCTCTAAGAGCTATTAAGGACTATCATACCCAAGAGATAACAGGTTCCTCCTTTTAAAACAAAAGGAGGCATAACAACTAACAGGGTGAGCTATACCCTTCACCTTGTCAGTTTACTGTACGAGTATATCTCATACTTTTAACTGCAAGGGGACCCTATCTCTTCAAAGACTTACCAAATTGTAAGTCTTTTCAACTCTGTATTATTTTCTATCCCTCTTAGCCCAGACATTCAGTCTCTAAGAGTACTACTAATCAACTGGAGGGCTTATTCTCTAAGCCATAGGATTTTCTTCAATACCTACTCCAGTAAGTAGTTTCCATACAGAGTTTTCTCCCCCTTTGCGGTTCATCATCTTCTCAGATATCTTTTTAAGGCAGCTTTTTGGACAGAAGTTGGGTATCACTACTCCAAATTGTGTCTGTCGGTCCTCTCCAATCTATAGGACCTAACTTTTTATGCTGCCTTAATAACAGATAATTCCAAAAGAGGTCCAGAACTCATTTGGACTGTTTATTGTTGCAGGCATCAGGCCTGTCTACTATTCTTAGCCACTGTCAATTCTCTTTGGCTTCAACAGAATAGATTAGGTTGCACACTGGCAATTCAACAGCCAGATCTAAGCAACCTACAACATGCTCTCTGCAATTCTACAACAAAGCTCTGCAACTGTGGGCCTTTGCCAGAGAGCCTCAGAGCTACTCCTAATAGGTAGCGGCCAGATAGTTAACAAGGGCTTCAGCTGGTAGACTCTGCCAGTCATGCTCCTACATGACTGTTTTTTTCCTACTCTTACCATATTCCTTAAAATTTCCTTTTAAGAAAAGGTAACCAGGGTTTAGACCACGTGAAAGCGTAGAAAATTGCACAATTCCCTGGTTTCTTCCACATCAGGGATGCATTTTTTTCACTGCAGTTGGTCCTTATTCACTACTTTCCTTCTAATTCCTATACTTCATGGTAGCTTATGTTGAACAAGAAAATGCATGATACTCATATTGTCCTCATAAAGAGGCAAACATGGTATCCCCTTATATTGCGTCTTTTTCTCCAGCTACTATTTGAAATTATAGAAGAATCCAGACTTGCTGTCTTAAGACTAAGGATCTCCTCTGCACTCATTCACGTACATCTCGAGACCTGGTTATTTCAGGGGCTAGATCTTTTCAAGAAGTCTAGTCCTATCCCTGTAAGTGAAGAACATAATACCAGTTTCCACGAAACCTTTTCTATAGTTCTTCCATATTTAACCAGACAGAGATTCTCCATCAATATTCTCAAGTAGGTCTAATCCTTCTTGTTGCGTCAATCTCTATACAACATCTGACTGAAAGATCTTCAAGAAGTTGGAGGCTCAACGCCTAGTACAAATGTCTTTGTCTTTCATTGGAATAAAGGGGGTCTTAAAGACCTATCCCCTTTTTTCTGCAAAGGGTATTTCTGCCTTTTCATCCAAACCAGTCAGATTATCTCCACTCTTTCCTAGGACCTTATTCTGCTCCAAGGACAAGAAGTTCAATTTTTGGACTTTACAGAAGCTTTAGCTATTTCTCAAAAGTCCAACCTCATTGAACTCCCCCAGTACTTCTTCTGGGGTTAGTTCTGGCCATGAGGGCTTATCTCTTCCTGTATTGCAAAAATTTATTTTTTCCCTCTACTTCACATTGAGGGAATTTCTTTGAGGATAATGTACTGGCTCTCAACCACAGATCCATATTACCCTCAAGTATTTTTGCAATATTTTTGCGTGAGATCCACATTAGAAAATTGGGACTCAATATTTTTCTAATATTTATGATTTACACAAGGACTCCCCTCTGGATACCTTGTTTAGTCAAGCTATTCCACAGCACCTTTTTTATTCTTTTCTAGTTCAACTCCTACCCTCCATCCCTTGGATGCCTGAGGTTTTGAGGGATAAGCATGGCCCATCTTTAGATTTGCAACATTCTGGGGTCTCCTCCAGCCATCTTAGCTTGGGAGTCCCCATATGTGAAGACTCATTCCTGCTTGTTCCTGGAGATAGCACAGTTACTTACCTGTAACAGGTGATCTCTAGGAACAGCAGGAATAAGTCTTCACAACCCTCCCACCTCCCCTAGGAGTCTCTCTCTCTCTCTCTCTCTCTTTCTCTCTCTCTCTAATTTGTCTACTTCCCTCCTTCGGTCTCAGCTACAAACCCAACTGATGAGAGGGAAGTAAATGGGCGGGAAGGCAGCGCACATGCACGTGGGATGCTCCCAAAAGCTTTCTTTTTGGACGCTGGGGAGCGTTCCCACGCAGGCTCCGTCGGTACTGACGTACCCATATGTGAAGACTTATTCCTGCTGTTCCCAGAGATCACCTGTTACAGGTAAGTAACTGTGCTTTTCTTCAGAAAGGTCTATAATATTCGTTTCTAACACAGCTGCTCAAAAAATGAATGTGCTAAGCTCATCAGACTACCTTTCCTCATTCATGGGATCACTTCCTGGAGGTTATCTCCATAAAACTGACCAAAACAATCTGATCCTCAAAGAAAAGAACCTGTGTCCTTGACTCCATTCCTTCACCTTGGATTGCTGAGCTTTTTTTACCCTACTTCGTGTTATTGTTTCTGTCATTAACTCTATCCTTTTTTCTGGGTCAGTCCCACTGCTGTGGGAAAGGGCAGTTGTTCATCCTTTCCTGAAGAACAAATCGGACGATCTCAACGAGCTTTCCAACTATTGACCAGTATCTAATTTACCTTACCTCTCCAAGATAATAGTAAAATTGGTTTTCCAATAATTGAAAGATCATCTTGAACATACCAGTCACACTACAGTACAGAAATGTCCTTAAATCTCTTCTGAATCTTTGTTGCTTTCAACTTGATTGCTCATTCTGCCTTTCTTTCTCATTTGACATTGACATCACAGGCCAGGTACCTAAATGGTTTCCTCACTTCTTTCCAATCGGTCATATCAAGTTTGTGTAGACCAGTGGTGGCCAACCTTTTGCCTTCCACGTACGAATTGTTTCATGCTCTAGTTCAGATGCCCCATATGACACTTGTACCCCATTCAGTTCTTTAAAAATGTGTTAATATGGACATATTTAACATTTTTACATAAAATGATTTAATATAAAGACAAGATAAACATTATTTACTTTAATGAGACTTTTGAGTCTGCTTTGATTTCACCAAGCTGGTAATGTTTGGAGTTAAATTAGTTGCTGAGAGCTGCAAAGAATTCTTCAAATTTGAATTGGTCAATCACAACCTTAGTTTGTTTTTAATAAAGTTCAAGAATGAAAATGCTTGTTCGCATCTGTACATTGTTAGAAAATGACAGATATAACTCTGGGCAGATTTTCTTAGTTCTGGAAAGTGTTCACAGGGTAATGATCGCCAAAACTTAATTATGCCAGAAGCATTTGAGATTGAGGGAAGCTCATCAGATTTCATTTTCAATAATGAATTTGTTTTCAAATCAATAAGTTCCATTTATTAACTGGGTAAGGCGGATGCGGAGCTCCAGCCCCTATCCCGCCCCCCCCCCTGCACCACCGCACCCCCCCACCCGCCCACACCCCAGAAATAATCACAAACTACAAGTTGTTGGCATTCTAACTGGTCGCAGCTTTTATTAACATAACATTATACACACCATCTAACAACAACCATCTTTCACCATACCGGTTCCGGCAGCGGGACGACCCCTCACCAGCCATGTGAGTAGCAAAGTGAGTTCCATCCCGCTTCCACCAGGAACCGTCCCCTGGCAACTCCATCACCCCCCTCCTCCAGCTTCGCCATATTACTAGCAAAAGCCCCGAGAGGTTCTCCGGGTCAGGGGTACCCCACCCCCGCCCTGCGGAGTGCCAATACTCCGGACCCCGGACACCTCCGGGATCCCGCCCTCAACCCCCTACCCAACCAGTTGCAACCCCCCCCCCTCTCGAATTCACCCAACATAAGGGTGGGAGGGTGGGGATGCCCGTCCTCGTCCTCCACCTCGCTGGACTGTCGGGATCCCCGGCACGCTCCTGCTTACTTCAGGCGCTCCCACCCACCTGCTCCACAGCCATTGGCTCCCGCACCACTCACTCACCCGCGGGAGCCAATGCCTTTAAAAAATGCGCCTACCCCGCTCCTTGCCCCTCCCCCTCGATCCCCAAGGCGGGGGCCACGCATCGCACCGCCCCCCCCCCCCGGTTAACAGCGGCCGGCTGGCATGTGACCCCGCGGCCTTCCCGATATTACTAGGTGGTATCAGGATATTTTGTTCACTAAGTGAAAATGGGTTTATAAAAGCGAGTATTCAGTCGTCGTTTTTAGCAAAATCACTAAAATGACTTTCAAATGACTCCTGTAATCTGATTTTTTTCAATATACTCTGTAAAATTGCTGTTATCTTCAGCACATTCACTCTGTTCTATTAAATGTGGAAACTGACTCAAATCTTCTTTTTTTTTAAACTGAGAGGTAAACAGTTTTAACTTCGTCTTGAATGCATTGATGATATTTACTAAACTAGGAACAATTTGTTCTTGTCCTGAAGTTTCAAATTTAGATCATTGGGACGGCTGGTAGCATCAACTTAAATTGCTAAATCAAATAGCCATTTGTTATCACATAAAAGGGCTCTTTCCTTGGGCAGCTCATTCTTCTCTTCTAGAAAATTACAAACACTATTTTTCAGTTTCCAAAATCTACTGGGAACCTGTCCTCTAGAAAGCCAAGCGCACCTCACAATGAGGGATGAGATCACCATATTCCAAATCTTACAATACACAAGCTTCTCTGAATTCTCTTCTATTTAATCCTGTTGCTCTAGTTTTGTTCATGCATTTCACAACTGGTAGCATAACATGCTGCAAATTTAAAGTTTTGGTGTATAATGCAGTGATATTTTAGTAGAGGGCGACACAAAAAGATTTCAACCAAAGTTGCAGTCCAGCTGCTTAACCTGTCATAGACTGTGCTCCGTCAGTACAAACACTGATGAATTTACTAGAATCTAGTTGCAGATTTTCTAGGCATGAAGGTACTTCATCAAATATGTCTGAGCCTCTTATTTTTTCATGAAGTGACTCAAGACCAATAAGTTTGTCAAAGATGTTAAAATAAGCATTTTTATTAGAGGAATTAATGATAAACTGGGCTACATCACGTATGTTGTCAGATACGTCCAAAGCTAAAGAAAAAGTACAAGCATGGGCAAAGTCTTTCAATTGCTCAGATACATCATGGGAAAGTTCTTCAGTGCATCTTGTAACCGTTTGCTTTGACAGACTTATTTCATCTACTTTTTTTTTCAATATTTTTATCACCAAGACATCTTGCAAATATTTGGAGACAAAGCTTAACAATTTCTTCGCCATCAGAGAAAGGTTTCTGTTTTTTAGCCAACCTAAAGGCAATTTTGTAGCATGCTTCCGTCATTGGCAAACTTTCACAACTTCTTCTTTTTATTTCATCCTTTATTGATAAGCCTCCTATGAGGAACAGTATCAAAGGCTTTGCTGAAATCTACATAGATCGCATCCATTGCATGCCCTTGATCTAGTTCTCAGGGTCCCCAGTCAAAGAACTCAATCAGATTTGTTTGGCAAGATCATCCTTTGTTAAAACCATGTTGCCTTGGATCATGTAACCTGTTGGTTTCAAGGAAGTCCATTATTCGCTCTTTCAGGAGCGCCTCCATTACTTTTCCTGCCACCAAGGTAAGGCTTACTGGCCCGTAGTTTGTCACTTCTTCCCTATTACCACTTTTGTGGAGAGGTGCCACATCAGCCCTTCTCCAGTCCTGTGGAACGTCTCCTATCTCCAAGGATCTATTAAAAACATCATTTAAAGACCTTGCAAGAACCTCTCTGAGCTCTTTCAGTATCCTGGGGTGTATCCCATCTGGTCCCATAGACTTGTCCACTTTCAGTTTTGCAAGCTGTTCTAACACATTGTAGGTCACAAATACCTGACAGGTTCCCAAAAAGGTATCCATGGTGCTTGTCCCAGGAATTTCTTGGATCCTCTTTAATAATGGTTTATAGACCTTTCCTCCAGGAACTTGTCCAAACCTTTTTTTAAACTCAGCTATACTAATAGCTTTTACTACATCCTCTGGTAATGGATTCCAGAGTTTGATAATAGATTATGGGTTACATTATTTATTTATTTATTTAGTATACATTTGTATACCGCTACTTCCAGCAATCAGCAGCGGTTTGATTACAGATTGGAAATTGTCAAATCATGACAGGAAATTTTTGAGGTATAAACACATTGATTAGACAGGACATTATAGCTTCATTGCGTGTCTCCTTGTGTTTCTACTTTTTGATGACGTAAACAACCGATCTATGTCTTCCTGTTATGTTCCATCCCATTCATCAATTTTTAGACCTCTATCATATCTCCGCTTAGCTGTCTCTTTTCCAAGTTGGAGAGACCTAACCTTTTAAGCCTCTCCTCATAGGAATATCCTTCCATCTCATTCACCATTTTGGTGGCTCTTCTCTGTACCTTTTCTAATTCTGTTACATTCCTTTTATGATGTGCAACCAGAAATGTACATATTATTCAAAGTGTGATTGCACCATGAAACAATACAGAGGCATACAGGGACATGGGGTGAGGGTGAAAGGAGATAGATTCATGAGTGAAATGCGGAAATATTTCTTTACTGAAAGAGTGGTGGATCCATTGAATAGTCTTCCAGTGGAGGTGGTAGAGATGAGGACAATATCTGAATTCAAAGAAGCATGGAACAAACACAGAGGATCTCTAAAGGAACAAAGGGGGACTGTTGTAGTGATTGATATGGGAGAACAGACTAGATAGGCCATGTGCTCTTTTTCTGTCGTCATGTTTCTATTATAATATCCTTTGTTTTATTCTTTATTCCTTTCCTTATGATTCTTAGCATCCTATTTGCTTTTTTGATCGCTGCTGCACACTAGGTGAAGGGTACTCCACTATTCACCTTTCTCCACTGAGAAAATTGGCCATCTAGTCTCTCTGCTTTCTATTTTTTAACCAGTTTCTGATCCACAATAGCACATTGCCTCCTATCCCATGACTTTTTTAAATACTGCCATCTCTCATGAGCGACCTTGTCAAAGGCTTTCTGAAAATCTAGATATACTACATAAACTGGCTCACCTTTGTCTCCCTGTTTGTTCATAACTTCAAAAAAATATAACATACAATGCACATGTTCAGTAATTTTATTCTTTATAATGGTTTCTACCATTTTGCCTGGTACTGACATCAGGCTCACTGCTCTGTAGTTTCCCCGATCACTCTTGGAACAGTTTTTAAAATATTGGTGTTACATTGGCCATTCTCCAATCTTCAGGTGCTACAGATGATTTTAATGATAGTTCACAGATTACTAATAAGTCTGCAATCTCATATTTCAGTTCTTTCCATGCCCTCTGAGTTATACCATCTGGTCCAGGTGATTTGCTGCTCTTCAGTTTATCAAATAGTTGTAATACATCTTCCCAGCTTATCAATATTTCCTTCAATTCTTCTCATACGTCACGTTCAAATACAATTTCAGGCATGGGTAACTTCCCTACATCTTCTGCAGTAAAGACTGAAGCAAAGAATTTATTCAGTCTCTCCGCTATAGCCTTGCTCTTGCTTAGTCCCCCTTTTTACCCCTCTATCATCCTGTGGTCCAACCAACCACAGGTTGTTGTGGTTTTTTTTACTATGAATGTACTTGAAAAAAATTTTAATGTTTTTTTTTTTTTGCTTCCACTGCAAACTTTTTCTTTTCAAATTCTCTGCTTGTCTCCTTATCAGTGCTTTGCATCTACCTTTCCAGTGCTAATGTTTCCAGTTTTTGTGATTCGGCTCCTTTTTCAATTTCATGAAAGATGTTTTTTTTGGCTGCAATGGCCTTTTACCTCCCCTTTACACCATGCTGGCAGGTTTTTTTCACTTTTTCCACTTGTCTTAAAGTATGGAACACAGCTGGTCTGGGCTTCCAAGATAGTATTTTTAAATAGCCATACTTGATGAAAATCTTTAACTTTTGCAGCTGCTCCTTTTTAGTTTTTTCTTATCTTTTTTCCTCATTTTATCATAGTCTCCCTTTCTTCCTCCATTTATTAAATCAAATGTGGTCATGCTGTGATCACTATTGCCAAGTGGTCCCAACACCCTTATCTCTTGCACAAGATTTTGTATTCACTAAGGACTCAGTCCAAAATGGCTTCCCCTCTTGTCTGTTCATGAACCAGCTGCTCCAAGAAGCAATCATTTATTTCATTTAGAAACTTTATTTCCCTAGCATGTCCTGCCATGACACTGACCAAGTCGATTTCAGAGTATTTAAATCACCCATTATTATTACTGCATTGTAACTTTTGTTAGCTTCTCTGATTTATTTGAGCATTTCATCATCCATTTGTTCATTTTGGCCAGGCGGTTGATAGTACACCTCCACTTCCATTGCCTTCCCCTTTTTACAGGGAATTTCAATCCATGTTAGAGATTCACTCCATGTAAGAGATCCACTGTAGAGAATCCACAGTGTATTTTGTTTTCTGCAATTTTTTAAATCCTTTTTAAGAACATAAGATATGCCATACTGGGTCAGACCAAGGTCCATCAAGCCCACTATCCTGTTTCCAACAGTGGCCAATCTAGGTCCTATGTACCTAGCAGTTCCCCAAAAGAGACAGGTTCCACAATTTGATTCAATGTCCTCTCTAACATAGAGTGCAATCCCTCTACCAATTTGATTTACTCTATCGTTGCAATGTAATTTGTACTCGAGTAACAGTGCCCCATTGATTGTCGTCCTTCCACCAGGTCTCTGAGATACGAATCATATCTAATCTCTTATTTAGTGCTATATATTTTAACTCTCCCATATTTTTTAAACTTCTAGCATTTGCATATAAGCATTTTAGAGGTGGTGGTTTATTCATATTAATCTGGTTATTGGTAGGCAGAGGTAATTTGGAATCTTTAAGCTCTGTCTGCTTTATACTTAAGGGCATTTGGGTTACTTTTGTGTTTACTGGAACCTCTGTTAGTATGCCCTGACTCAGTCTTTTGTTAGTATCCTTCAAGGATACATTCTTCCGAACCATGCGCTCTTGGGCGACTGTCGGCTTTCCCCTATTATCTAGTTTAAAAGCTGCTCTATCTCCTTTTTAAAGGTTAATTCCAGCAGCTGGGTTTCTTAACGGTTAAGGTGGAGCCCACCCATTCAAAAAAGTTCCTACTTTCCCCAGAATGTTGCCCATTTCCTAAGAAATCTAAAACCCTCTTCCTTGCACTATCGTCTAATCCACACATTGAGACTCCGGACCTCTGCCTGCTTTTTGGGTCCTGCGGTGATAGATTGCCAAGAAAACCCAAAGTATGCTGGATCGCCAGGAGTCAGCGCTGGCTCAACAGCACTAAAAAAAAAAAAAATTCCCAAAGAATTCTCTCTCCCCCCCCCCCCCAAGATTAGGGTATATTCCATAAAATAAATACTTACAAGTGCAAATCTATTTCCAGCTGTAGTAGTCTTTTGGTAGTCCTTCAAGACTCAATAAAACCAAAGAGATTATAATGCCTCTGTATTGCTCAGTGTGATCATGGCTTGAATATTGTGTGTGACTCTAGTCACAATATCTTTAAAAAACAAACAAACAGCAGAATTAGAAAAGGTACAGTGAATGACCAAAATGATAGAGGAGTTTGAAGGATACCCCTATGAGGAAAGGTTTAAAAGATAAAGGCTCTTCAATTTGGAAAAGAGACTGCTGAGGGGAGATATGATATAGGTCTATAAAATAATAAATGGAGTATAATGGTGAAACCTAGGTTGGTTGTTTACTTCAAAAAGCAGAAAGACGAGGGGACATGCAGTGAAGCTAATGTAGCACATTAAAGACTAATTGGGGAGAAGTCACTGTACTGCATATTGCCTACAAGCCTTATCTGGTGATGTTTGGTAGATCCCCCCCTCCCCCTATATCAATGTCATGATGGGGGGGGGGGGGGGACCCAGGAACGCTACTTAAATCACTGCAACCATGATGTGGCCCACAGTTGCATGCCCGAAGGGGCGCGTGACCAAAGGGGCCATTTCGGGCTTTGCCCTGAGTTTGTGCCATAGAAGATGTTGAAAGGATGTAGCAAGAGTAAGGTCAAGTCTGTGGGAAAGAAAACAGATATGGCAGCATCTACACCCAGAACAGTTGTCGGCCTTATGGACCAGCATGTGCAGTTAGTATCAGGGGTGAAGGTAGGACAGGAATCTACTGTTCAGGTTGCTGATGTGACTCTGTCTGGTATCTGGAAGGTGGTTACAGATACAAACTCTTTGCTATATGGCTTTATTAGTCAGACTCTTAAATTTTCTGAGCAGGTTGTTAAAAAGCCTTTGGAGGTCGATGCATGTATTTGCTCTGCTACTCAGCAGCTTGAAAAGCTTGAGGTTCAGGCTGTTTCATTTCAGGCTGCAAGTTCAGAGTTTGAAGGACACGTTTGTTTTGTATAGACAAGTTGAGCCTTTGGAGAATATTTATTGTGCTAAACATCTGACTACTTAATTTTCCTATAATTCGTTTCTATTCTCCATTATTGATGTTTAAGAAATATTGTAAAGAGATTTTATTACCTGATGTGGACAAGATAGTTATTTTAAATATTTATTACCTATTGGTTCGTAATGTGGCTAGGAATGATGAGATGGCACATGTGGAAGACGAGTCAGAACTTGCCAACCTCATTAGTAGACTCAAGAAATTTAGTTATTACCTTTTGTGCCACATAATTGTTTCCTAGGCCACTAAGGCAGATAAAGTAAGAATCCTGAAAAGTGTGTTTTTTTTTCAAAAAGATTTCCTTTTTCATGGCCAAAAATTGTCCATTGCTCTGGATGTTTCAAGAGCCACACAATGGAGGAAGATGTCCTTCCTGCAGCTGAAGCCTCATGTTCTGGCTGCAGGGGGCACTTTCTTCCTTTGGTTCCCATGTAAATGTTTAGTAGTATTGAATGGTGTTAGGTATGTTTATACTGATCATCTACAGCTTCAAAGTTTACTCGATAATAGATAGGGCTAAACTGGTGAATAGCTTTAATTATTTCTTCTGTTTTATTTCCTAGTTCTCTTTTTTTCAGAATTAGGAGTGGGGTTTTGCCTGATTTTGTTAGAATTTTGTTGTTTCTGCATGATAGGGCCACAAAACTAAAATTTAGTTTGTGGGGTATATTACCCTTTGTATTTATTATTTGTTTGGTGATGTTTGTGAGTATTTTCTTTTATATTGTACTTTCTATGTATTGAAAATTTGCATTAATTAAAAAATACCCCACACTAATTGTAGAAAATATTTGGTAATGCAACGCATAATCAAACTCTGGAATTTGTTGCCTGAGGATGTAGTAAAAGCTGTTAGTAACATAGTATATGATGACAGATAGACCAGTATGGTCCGCCTAGTCTGCCCAGCTGAGTATAAAAGGGGTTTGGACAAGTTCCTGGAGAAAAAGTCCATAAAACCTTATTAAAGTGGACTGGGGAAAATCTATTATACCTCTTGGGAACTTGACAGGTACTTGTGACCTGCATTGGCCACTGCTGGGCAACGGTGTACTGGACTTGATGGTCCTTTGGTCTGATCCAGTATGGTATTAAAAAAATGTGTAGATATCAAATCAGTTACCAGAAAGGATTTATGATGAAGAGTGTGAGTATGAAGACAGCTAGGGATGGGTGGAGGGTGTGGTAGGAGAGGCAGAAAGAGGATGGGAATAAGGCAGTGAAACCTCAGTTTACTTACCCATGGTAGGTAAGAGGGAAAACAGTGACTCCAGATAAAAGGGCACCTGAAAAAGGGAGCCATCTGTAAAACGAGGGAGCAAATAAGAAGAAAACATGAGCAAAGAGATCGTAGCAGGAGGCTAGGGAGGGGTGCCAAGAAAAAGTAGAAGGCTAATAAAGAGAATCATGCGTTTCTTCTTCCAGTGGTAAGAGGCTCAGAAAATGCTAGGACTGTCATCAACATGGAAAAGATGGTAAGGGGACTATGATAGCAGTACATTTTTTAAAAACCTGATATGTATATGGAAATAGTAGATAGGGAACTATTATTTATTTACAGAATACAAGGTCAAGGAACATCCGATACTGTCAAGCTAAGGTTTGCAAGAACAGTCCTGGAATGGACTGCTTAACATGTACATTCTTACATTTCTGAGCATCCACTCCATTTCCACTGTCTGAGACGGGAACTGGGGATACATGGGTTTTCTTCTGACCCAGATTTGCTCTTATTGCTTTGCCTTTGTCTATTTTAGGTTCTTGAAGCAAAGCATAAAATTCTCACCCCAAAAGTGTCTGCACACAGGTAACATGCTATAAAGATTTTATTTTTATTAACGTTTTGCTCAATAGAATTGGCTGCCAAAATATAGAGGTTGTCTTGTACAGTTAAGTGGGTATGAATCCTGACTATTCCCTAGTGGTTTCAGATATTTTATAATGTGCAATATAATTTTACAGTCAAGAGGTTGAATTGCATGGCCGTCTTATTTGTACCAGCCTCAGATGCCAATTTTGAGCTCATGATTTGCATTGGATTGGTTTCATAATGCTTTGAATAGACTGCTCACTTAATTAGAGGTTCTCAATTCATTGGTGTCCCGGTAATGATGAGCTGCATAGAAAGTTTGTATTGACTTTTTCATGAAAACATGAGAAATAGTACATTAGAACAGAGGTTCCCAACTCCAGTCCTCGGGGAACCCTAGGCCATTAGGATTTTCAGGATTCCCACAATGAATATGCAAGAGATAGGTTTGCATGTTCTACCTTCATTGTATGCAAATCTATCTCATGCATATTCATTGTGGGAATCCTGAAAACCTGACTGGCCTAGGGTTCCCTGAGGACTGGGTTGAAAACCCCTGCATTAGAATATAACGTGAGTCTGTATCCTGATTATTGAGGGTTATAATTAGCAAATTGTCATGATAGCTCCTTTGCTGTCAAGTGTGTCTTTGTCATAGCGATGATGGCAAACTAAGCCCTTGAATATATTATAGGGCTTATAAATACAATTTTAACTTTGTTGAACTAGCCTTTTTCACTGTAAATTTGATCAGTTTGCCCTTTGTACATTAATAGATGAAAATAGATATCCTCATTCTTTTTTCTTATATATCACTAATTCAAATAGCATACAAGTGGTAAAAACTATCCTGAGTTCTAACTCTGTTAGACAGTTCTTGTTCAGAGTCCTTTTAAGCGCTCAAACCAAAATACTGGGAACCATGCATACTTGAGTCTGAAATTTGAGCGCAGAGTGAGGCTATAATGAACAGCATCATGGCTTGTTTCATTCAGGATGAGGGGGGACACAATGGGGTGGATTAAAAAAAATCTCGTTGCTTCACTTAGGAGCCTATGTTTGGGTCTGAATTTTGGAAAATTTTGAACCGGTTAGGTTGCCAAGGTTTGAGCTGAAATTGGTCTAGAAATTGCAGTCTTAAATTTAAGTAGCTCAAATTAATAGATATCTCCAGGAACAAGCAGGAATAAGTCCTCACATATGGGTACGTCGGTACCGACGGAGCCTGCGCGGGAAAGCTCCCCAGCTTCCCAGAAGGAAGCTTTTGGGGCCTCCCACTGCACATGCGCGCTGCCTTCCCGCCTTCCTGACCAGCTCTCCTCAGTTTCTCTTTTTCCGCGGAGCCAGCAGGTCGTGTTCCTGTCACCGCTGAAGAAATTATTGTTTTAGTTTGTTTCTTTAGACCGCGTACCTGCCTTCCCCATACCGAAACCGGTACCGCCGGTCTCTCTTTTCTTTTCTTTAAAAAAAAAAAAAATCTTTATCTTGCACAACTTGGTGACTTCGGTTAGGCCTCAGGCCTACACAAATTCTCCTCATGGAGAAACCAGCCCCTGGTTTTAAGAAGTGTACCAAGTGTAGTGCTGTTATTTCTGTCACAGACACCCATGAATGGTGTCTTAAATGTTTGGGACCTGACCACTCCATTCCGGACTGCCCATCCTGCTCCCAGATGTCTAAACATGGGTTGCAGAACCGGGCCACCAAATTCCATGTGCTGTTTGCTTCAGATAATCCAGCATCACAGTCATCCAGGTCTTCCTCTCCGGATGGATCTCAGGTAACCAAACCTTCTTCGGGCAGGTCCTCAAAGAGCAAATCTCCTTCAAAGCATCGAGAGGCTCTCAATTTTGAATCTGAGGACCATGCCCCAGCCAAACAACCCCGGCGGGAAGCTCTGACTTCCAAAGCACCATCTATGGGGTTACAGGTTGACATCGATGGCACGGCCTAGACTGATCACCTGTTAGACTGCTCTGGGGTACCGGCCCATACCGGTACCGACATCCAGGCAGCAGTGGCGTCTATGAGCAATACTGTTCAGACTATGCAGCAAGCCATGCTGGCTTTTATTAATGCTGCGACGCCCTCGGTACCGCGTTCAGCGGTACCGGGTCCGGTTCCGGTATCGTCTCTCATACCGGAACCGAGACCATCGACTTCCAAACGCAGATCGGTTCCGCATGCCGGATCCGGGTTTTCACCCGATACCGATCCCATACCCGGTACGCCCGATGTCGATACCGATCGGTATGCGTATCGTGCGTTGGAAGCAAATAGAGAATACTCTGATTCTTCTGAGGATTTTGACTCCTCTGAGGACTCTGATGAGCTGTCTCTAGTTCTTCAGGAAGACCCCTCTTCCCCAAAGAGGAGAATGTCTCCACCAGAGGATTTGTCCTTTCAAGACTTCATTATAGAGCTAGCTAAAGGACTTTCTATTACCACATCCTCTGAAAAAGAACCTAGGTCAAAGAAATTGGATATTTTAGGATACCCTAAGGTTCCTAAAGAGGCAGTCACCCTGCCTATCCATGAAATCCTTCAAGAACACTTGATGGACTTATGGGAGGCTCCTCTAACGTTGTCTCCTTACTCTCGTAGGTTGGACACCATGTACCGTGTCCCTCCTTCTCCTGGATTTCAAAAGACTCGGCTGCCTCACCATTCCATTGTGGTGAAGTCTGCGCTGAAAAAGATTAAGAGCACCAAAAGGCACTCTTCTACCCCTCCAGGGCGAGAATGTAAGACTCTAGACTCTTTTGGCAGGAAAGTTTTCCAGGCTAGTATGCTTATAGCCAGGATTAATTCTTACAGTCTGTATATGGGCATGTTTCTCAGGGAACTTGCCCTAAAGATACGGCATTTTGCCTCCTTTATCCCTGAGGATAGAAAGGAGGAGTTCATTTCTCTGGTGAAACAGCTTCTAGATGTTTCTAAGTTCTCCAACAGAGCAGCTTTTGATTCCTTTGAGGGTGCCGGTAGAGCTTCGGGCATTGCTATTGCAGCCCGACGACTTGCTTGGCTCCAGGCCTCTGACCTAGAACCCTGGGTCCTGGATGGCTTACGGAATCTGCCCTGTACAGGTGAGAACTTATTTGGTAAGGACTGGCAAATTAAAGCCACTCAAATGGACGCAGAAAATGCTACATTAGATAGACTTTCTAAGTCTACCTCTACTCCTGCCAAGAAAAAGTCTTTCAAGAGGCCTTACTACAAGAAGGCCAGATTTTCCACAAATACTGGCCAACAATCTTCTCAGCCTCGCTTTGCTGCTAAACGTCAGCAACCTAAACAGGCAAGATCAAAGCCTGCAGCGTCTGCCACTCCTCAGCAGGCTCAACCCCCTCAGGGGTTTTGACTTGCCCCTAGAGAACTTAACCTTTCTGGCTCTAGAACAACCAGAGCCCCTCACCATTCCCGGAAGGTTAGCTCACTTTGCTCCCAGATGGGGGCAAATTACATCAGAGCACTGGGCCCTCTCTATCATCAGGGAGGGCTACAAACTTCATTTTTCCAACCTTCCTCCATATACCATGGTGAGGCACTTCAATTCTCCCCCATCTCTCCTGGGCCTGTTGGATCAGGAAGTCTCTTCTCTCCTTGCCCAAGGGGCAATAGAAGAGGTTCCTCTTCAACAAGGGACAGGATTCTACTCCCCTTATTTTCTCATAACAAAGAAGACAGGGGGATTCAGACCTATCCTAGATCTGAGAGAATTGAACAAATTTCTGTACAAGGAGAAATTCAAAATGCTTTCTCTAGGCATTCTCCTTCCATACCTTCAGAGTCAGGATTGGCTTTGTTCTCTAGATCTCAAGGATGCGTACACACATATACTCATCCACCCATCCCACAGAAAATATCTAAGATTTCTGTTTCAGGGAAAACATTTCCAGTACAGAGTACTTCCCTTCGGTCTAGCCTCTGCTCCAAGAGTGTTCACCAAATGCATGGCAGTTGTTGCCGCATTTCTAAGAGGTCTGGGAATTTTTGTATTCCCATATCTGGACGACTGGCTCATCCGAGCTCCATCTCAGTCAGAGGCCCAGATTTCCCTGGACCGCACAAGGCACCTTCTGCAGTATCTGGGACTGGTGGTAAACCTTCCCAAGTCTCAACTTACCCCTACTCAGTCTCTGGAATTCATAGGGGCCCAGTTGGACACCACCACTGCAAGGGCCTACCTACCTCAAGTCCGGGGCCAACGTCTGGTGTGCTTGGCCTCCCAAGCTCAGTCCAGCAGTCACTTGACAGCCAGAGAAATGCTGCGACTTCTGGGCCACATGGCCTCCACGGTACACGTGGTGCCCTACGCTCGTCTTCATATGAGAGCAGCTCAATGGACCTTGGCCACCCAGTGGACTCAAGCATCAGGAGCGCTCTCCGACCAAATACTCACCTCAAAGCGTCTGTTTTGGTCCCTCCAATGGTGGATGTCCACCAAGAATCTGTTGTTGGGGGCCCCTTCCAACCTTTGTTGCCCCAAGCAACCCTCACAACAGATGCCTCCCAAACAGGGTGGGGAGCCCATCTACAATCCCTCTCCACTCAGGGTACTTGGTCTCCACAGGAGACCACCCTTCACATCAACCTCCTGGAACTGCGAGCAATCTTCTTTGCCCTCAAAGTCTTCCATACCCTCCTTGTCAACCTGACCGTCCTAGTTCAGACAGACAATCAGGTGGCCATGTTCTACGTAAACAAACAAGGAGGGACAGGCTCTCTGTCGCTTTGCAGCAAAGCTCTCAGATTATGGGCCTTCACCAGAGAGCATCAAATTCATCTTCTGGCAGTATATCTTCCAGGGGTTCAAAACTCTCGGGCAGACAGACTCAGTCGAGTTCTGCTTCCACACGAATGGTCCCTACATATGGACCAGATAGGCAGAATCTTTCAGGAATGGGGAACCCCGGACATAGACCTCTTTGCAAGTCCGTGGAATGCCAAACTTCCCCGGTTCTGTTCCAGGACTCCGTGTCAGGGAGCTCAGGCCAACGACGCCTTTCTCCTGCATTGGGGTCAGGAATTCCTATATGCCTTTCCACCCATTCCTTTGATTCCCAAGACTCTGTTCAAACTCCAGAGGGATCACGGATCGATGATCCTCATAGCTCCACGCTGGCCACGCCAAGTGTGGTTCCCTCTACTTCTGCATCTCTCCCAGGGACCCTCCCTGGACCTGGGAGCTGCGCCAGACCTTCTCTCTCAGGAGGAAGTGACTTTGTGGCACCCAAACCCCAAGTCCCTACACCTCAGAGCTTGGTTACTGAAGGCCTAAGCCTTCATGACTTCAATCTTTCTCAACCAGTGAAAGATATCCTTCATGCCTCTAGGAAACCCTCCACGAGGCGTTCCTATGCTTTCAAATGGAAATGCTTTTCCATTTGGTGTGCTCAACAGGGTCTTGACCCTCTAGCACTTCCTTTGAATTCTCCACTAGACTATCTCCTGCATCTTTCTAATGCAGGCCTTAAGACAAATTCAGTAAGAGTCCATTTGAGTGCTATTGCAGCATCCTTAAAACCTATAAATGGACAACCTGTCTCCTCTCATCCGCTTGTTGCAAGATTCATGAGAGGCCTGACTCTAACTAAGCCTCCCATCTGACCTCCTCTGGTAGCATGGGACTTGAACCTAGTTCTAGGTCAGCTTATGAAGCCACCTTTTGAACAGTTGGTTTCAACCTCCTTGAAATTTCTTTCCTGGAAGGTCCTTTTCCTTATTGCAGTCACTTCGGCTCGCCGCATCAGTGAACTACAGGCCTTAGTGGCTCATCCACCTTATACCAGGTTTCATCATGATAAGGTGGTCCTAAGGACGAATCCCCACTTTATGCCCAAAGTGGTCTCGCCTTTTCATCTTAATCAAGAGGTATATCTACCTGTCTTTTTTCCAGCTCCTCATGCATCCAGTGCAGAGAGGAACCTTCATACTTTAGATTGTAAAAGAGCTCTTGCCTTTTACCTCAACAGGACTCAGCCACATCGAAAGTCTTCCCAGCTTTTCGTGGCTTTTGATCCTTCTCATTTGGGACTTCCAGTCTCCAAACGTACACTTTCCAATTGGATTGCTTAGTGTATTTCCTTTGCTTACCAGAGTAAAAACATTTCTCTGGAAGGCCATGTCACAGCTCACAATGTGAGAGCCATGGCCACTTCTATGGCTCATCTTCACTCTGTATCCATAGATCAGATCTGTCGAGCCGCCACCTGGGCCTCGGTTCATACCTTCACAGCCCATTACTGTTTGGACAAGGACTCCCGCCGGGATGCCTTGTTTGGTCAGGCTGTCCTCAAACACCTGTTCCATACTTGAACAACTCCTGCCCACCTTCCCAGAATGGATGCCTGAGATCCATACGAAGATGGCGAACCCTTGGAACGGGATCTCCCAGGCATCTTAGCTAGGGAGTCCCCATATGTGAGGACTTATTCCTGCTTGTTCCTGGAGATAGCACAGTTACTTACCTGTAACAGGTGATCTCTGGGAACAGCAGGAATTAGTCCTCACAACCCACCCACCTCCCCTAGGAGTTGTATCCTCTATCTATCTTCCTTTCCTCTCTCTATTGTCTCAGCTATAAACTCAAACTGAGGAGAGCTGGTCAGGAAGGCGGGAAGGCAGCGCGCATGTGCAGTGGGAGGCCCCAAAAGCTTCCTTCTGGGAAGCTGGGGAGCTTTCCCGCGCAGGCTCCGTCGGTACCGACGTACCCATATGTGAGGACTAATTCCTGCTGTTCCCAGAGATCACCTGTTACAGGTAAGAAACTGTGCTATATAAGCAGGGTGTCTAGCAAAGCACCCAGTACTCTGTTACTTTCAATCAGGCCTTGTAGCTGCCCACCTTTTAGAAAGCTGGTGAAAATAGGCACTTAAATTCAGATACTTGGCCTTCATCACTTTTCCTAAAGGAATATAGTTTAGTTTATAGTTTATTTTCATGTTATACAGTACTCCTTTCATACTTCACAGCAAAACTGTGTGCCCTACGGCTTATAGTCAAATGTCATGGCAGCCAACTTTTGGCACTTAAATATTGGCGAGAGATTCAGCGGCAGTATCCAGATAGGAGCTACTGCTGAATATCTGAGCTGAGTGGCGCTAACCAGATAAGTGACATAACTTACCCGGATAAAATGATTTACAGCTGTCACTTGCTTGGATTGCAAAGTAGGCTTGCTTTTCATGCAGCCTAAGGTGTCCAGTTAAGATCTGCTGAAAGTCACATAGGTACTAACCCCGTTCTGCAAACAGACCACCCTTGTACTAGCTGTATAGTGCCGGGTGCAGTCTTTGGGAAATACTTAGGAGCACTGTCTGGATGCTGTTGCTGATTACCGTGGTCTGCCCTCGTAGCTGGCTCTCCTACTCTTGGCTGACCAGCTCTAAATATCAGCCCGCTAGTTATACAAATGGCAAGTGCACATTAATCAAACGAGGCCTATACCCAAATTGCATTTTAAAGCTTGCATTGAGGGAATGGAATATCTTTCCCCTGTTCGTTATCTTTGTTGTAGAGTATTTATACACATTTTACTTAACAGCTAATTATTGTGATGTTTTATGGTAATGTGTTTCAAACAGTGATAAAGCAGAGATATATCAAATATTGTAAAATACATAATAGTCGTGGATTGTAAAACATGAAATTACAATAAATCATAATATAACATATTAATGAAATTGAGTATAAATCTACTAGATTCTTGTTTACATAGGATTCAACTACAGTTATGTCAAGAAACAGATTACAATCAAGTTCTAGTAAAACCTGTAACCATAATATCACTGAAATTCCATGCAAAATAAATGAACTTTCAGCTGTTAAAACGTACATAAGGGGCCTGTTCACTAAAGTGTGATAGTTTTATACTTATTGCACTTTGTAAAAATTAAGGTACAATAAGGGCTGTGTGCTCACTGTTTGGAGGTATGCCAGCATATGGAGGAGTGCGATGACAGGCAGTGCGGAGAAGGATAGTTGCTACCTGAGGATAAATGGAAGGAGAAACATCAAGGGGGGGAAGGGTATGTAGGTAAATACTGTAGCTCAGAGGTACTCAAATCCAGTCCTGGAGGGCTGCAAACCAGTCTGGTTTTCGGGATATCCCTAATGAATATGCATGAGATATATTTGCATGCACTGCCTCCATTGTATTTGAATCTCTCTCATGCATATTCATTAGGGATATCCCAAAAACCTGACTGGTTTGCAGCCCTCCAGGACTGGATTTGAGTACCTCTGCTGTAGCTGAAGGAAAGTCAGTGGTGATAGAAGCAAGATAACAGGAGGCTGGTCATCTGGGGAGTGGGAGCATCACAAGTGGGGTTGACAGCCAGTGTCATGACTAGAGGTTCTGATTACTCTGGGCAGAGTTATCAGGGGCACGAGGGTGGATGAAGAAGAGTAAAACTGTCACTATTGCAGGGAGGAGAGGGATGCCTGGAGAAGGAATGCACCAGTCTTCAGAATCCTGAAGTTTGCAGCACCTATGGTGGTCAATTGCATGCGTGTTTTCTGCATGAGAGCAGAACGTGTAAAACTCAAGATGTGGTGGTCTGTTTTACAGACCATTACTTGATTGTCCTGCTGTCTGACATGAACCTAACCTACTAAGGTCTTTTTCCCCACTGGAGACAAAATGAACCTTTTAGGCTACTCTAAATCTATTTTTATATTCTGAACCATACTCTAGTTATCCTTATCCTACCTTTGCCAAACTGAGTAGTAGTTGTGTGTTGTATACTGCACAGCATTGATGTCTATTGCCATCTCACATAGATGAGATAATTGGAAACAGAGGAGAGGGATCCAGGGAATGCAACATTCCAGAGAGCTCGCGAAGCTTCATTTGTGCTTTCTGGGTGTTGTGAAGTTTTATGGAGTTGATTGGTACTATGATACAGTTGATAAAGATGTAAAATGATGTGTTTTCATGGCTGATGAGTTTGTTAGTATGTTCTTTTAATTTTTTTAATAGATGCTTATTTAAGAGAGCCCCCAGATCTGGCTGTGTTGGGATAGTTGGGTGCACCTGCTCACTGCTCCTACTTTTTCCTTTGCTACTTTACCTTGTTCAATGCCTTTCGGAGCTCTAAGGTCAACCTGATGTTGGAAAAGTGGAATACTGATCTTCTTGAGTCAGAGAAATGTGTGCTTTACCTCCAGAGCTGCCAGTGTTTTACATCTTTGTGATGTATACTCTCGGAGATGCTGTTTAGTCTCCATTTCCTGTAAGCTAAGAGAGTAACTTCATCCACATTCCTTGCCTTAGAACATAAGAACATAAGATATGCCATACTGGGTCAGACCAAGGTCCATCAAGCCCAGTATTCTGTTTCCAACAGTGGCCAATCTAGGTCATATGTACCTAGCAGTTTCCCCAAGGGACACAGGTTCCACAATGCTTGTATTGGTTCAAGCATTGATATCCTGGGTCCCTTCTTAATAATGGTTTATGGACCTTTCCTCCAGGAACTTGTCCAAACCTTTTTTAAACCCAGCTACACTAACAGCCTTTACTACATCCTCCGGTAACAAATTCCAGAGTTTGATTACACGTTGAGTGAAAAATATTTTCTTTTATTAGTCTTAAATAGTTTACCCTGTAGCTTCTTTGCATGTCCCCTAGTCTTTCTATATTCTGATAAGGTAAACAATCGATCTACGTTTGCCCGTTCCACTCCGTTCATTAATTTATAGACTTCTATCATATCTCCTCTCAGCCGTCTCTTTTCCAGGTTAAAGAGCCCTAACCTTTTTAGCCTTTCTTCATAGGAGTATCCTTCCATCCCCTTTACCATTTTGGTGGCTCTTCTCTGAACCTTTTCTAAAATCGCTATATGCTTTTTAAGATATGGTGATCAGAATTGCACACAATATTCAAGGTGCGGTCTCACCATGGAACGATATAGAGGCATTATAATATCTTTTGTTTTATTTTCCATTCCTTTCCTTATGATACCTAGCATTCTATTTGCTCTCTTGGCCACTGCTGCACACTGGGCCAAGGGTTTTAACATGGTATCCACAATGACGCTGTAAACGGGGGCGCTGGTCGTGAAAGGCCACAGTCTTGGCAAAGGCAAAATAGTATTATGACTTGCAAAGGATTGTGGGGGATGTAGTTCACTTATACCAGAATCAGCCATTCACAAAATGAGTTGTGATGCTCGAGTGTAAGCAAAGAAAAATAGATTTTATTCATGGGGTTAATTCTCCCACACAGATTTACTTGGTAACAAAAGGACACTTGCTTCCAGTATTGTACTCAGGAAAAACAAAACATGATATAAGGTAACTGAACTTCTTAAGCAATAAATCAATAAAGACCTTGATGGGAAACAGAAAAGGTCTTTTTGATGGTTCCTGCTAATGACCTTAGCAGTGCTCCAAAAGGCAAAAACAAAACCCAAAAGTAACAAAAAAACTGTTCTTTATCAAGGATAACTTTCTTCTATTTACACACACAAAAAAAGAGAAGTTTCCTTCCAGAGCTCACGTGCACTTGTGCCTGGCTCAATTACCAATAATTAGCCAGCTGCAAACCCCTTTGCTGGTTCACTCTCTCTACGTGGCTCAATCCTACCCTAAAGCTTTCTTGCAGAGACTTTTCTGGGTAGATAAAAGAACAAGTTACAGTTCCTTCTGGTGGTTGTTGTATTAGTGAGAAAGTACTTTATTTATTTATTTTATTTATTTATTTAACTGCATTTATATCCCGCTTTTCACCGGGTTAAAGCGATGTAACATATAACATAGGGGAGGGGGTAATTTTTCTTTAGGGTGGGGGCCATCACCAGGGGGCAACAATTAACGATTTGGGTAGACATGGACATGTATATTTCTGCTGAATCTATGTATTAGGTCATGGTGGTGCTTCTGTTCAGAGATGTTCTCGGAATAGGATTGTCTTCAGCTGTTTCTTAAATGATGTGATGTCAGCGTTGTTCCTGATGTGGTTTGGTAGAGAGTTCCAGAGGGATGGAGCATAGAGTTCGAATGCTCTGTTGCAGGTCCGTTGTGTGGATTTGGTTCTTTTGTGGGGGACAACAATAGAGTTATTGGAGGAATGTCTGGTTGATCTGTTGTGGGATGGGCGAGGCAGTAAGGAGTGGAGTGAGGTGTTCCGTGTTTGGTGGATAGTTTTGTGGATGAGCAGGATAGCTTTGTACTTGATTCTTGCTTGTAGTGGAAGGAGGTGAAGGTCTCTTAGGATTGGGGTGATGTGCTCGTGTTTTTTTGCATTCTGAATAATCCTCGCTGTAGTATTTAAGGCAGTACGGAGGGGGTTGGTGTGTGAGGCAGGAAGTCCATGATAGATTATGTTGCAGAAATCTAGATGAGGGAGTGTCACAGCTTGCATTACTGTCCTGAAGTCGTGAAGTTCTAGGAGGGGTCGGAGGCGTTGAACAGTTTTGGCTTTGTGGAATATCGTCCCAGCGGTTTTGTTGATTTGTTGTTTGAAGGTGAGCACTTGGTCAATGATGACGCCTAGATATCTTATTTGAGGCTGGATTTGGATTTGCGTGGTTCCCATGTTGAGGTGGGAAGGTGGTTTGAAGTCGGGATCTTTTGTTACTATTAGGGCTTCGGTTTTCTTTATGTTGATGGACAGGTTGTTTTCCTGTAGCCAGTTGGCTACGTCGTTGAAGCAGGCTGATAGCTGGTCGTCGTTTGGGTTGGTGGTCGTAATTGGTGCGTAGAGCATTATGTCGTCTGCGTAGATGTGGAAGTTGATGTTGTGGTTGCGTATGATTGAGCATAGTGGACGGAGATATATGTTAAACAACATGGCTGATAGGGTGGATCCTTGGGGTACTCCTTGTAGTTGTTGGTAGGGGGGCGATGTTGTGGAGAGGGTGCGGATCCGTTGCTGTCTGTTGGTTAAATAGGATCTGAACCATTGGAGTACAGTGTCTTTGATTCCAATTGTTTGTAGTCTGCGTATGAGGATTTCGTGGGAGATTGTGTCAAATGCCGCTGATATATCTAGGAAGATCAGGATGTATCCTGATTTCTTCTCTTGGGTTCCAATGATGAGGGTGTTCATTAGAATGGTCATGAGGGTCTCGACTCCATGTAGTGGTCGGAAACCGTGTTGCTGCGGGTCAAGTATGTCATTGGTGTCCAGGTGGTCTTGAAGCTGGCGTTGGACTATCTTTTCTATTATCTTAGTGGCGAGGGGGAGGCTTGCAACTGGTCTGTAGGAGGTGGGGTCCAGGGGTCCAGGTTGTTCTTTTTTATGGTTGGTCGAATGATTGATGTTTTGAGGGCATCCGGTATGTATCCTTGTTTAAAGGATTCGTTTAGGATGTGAGTTAGTGGGGCACTCAGGTCTTCCTTGGTTTTCTTTATCCATTCCGTAGGGCAGGGGTCCAGCGGGGAGGTAGTGGTGTTCAGACAGGAGATAGTGGAGGATATCTCTTCCTTTGAGGTTTCATTGAATGTATTCCAGTCAGCGTTTATGGTGGTACTGGGGTATGTCTTTGTGACTGTAGCGCTGCGGTAAGGTTGTTGAGGTTGCTGAAATTGTTTGTATTGTCGGGCCAAGAGATCCGAGGGGATATCTGGGAGTTGATCGGAGGTGGTCGGTGCTTTTGTCAGTTTTTTGGCAATTTGGAAGAGTTCTCGAGGCTTGTTTACAGCTGTTGTGATGATTTTGGTGTGGTAGTTTTTCTTCGCATTGTCGGCCTCTGAGTGGTAGGTAGTGAGTTCAGAGAGGTATTGCTTTTTGTCTATGTCATTTTTGGTTTTCCTCCATTTTCTTTCTGCTCTTCTAAGTTTCGTTTTTAGTTTCCGGAGGTCAGGGGTGAACCAGCGGGCCTTTGAGGAGATGGGTTTGTTGCTGGTTTTGTTCGGAGTTGCATTGGATGCTGAGGAGATTGTGGTGTTCCAGTTGTCTGAGGTCATTGAGGTTGTTGGAATTCGTAAGTAGGTTAGGTAGAGTTAGTGTCAGGAAGTCTTCTCTGTTGAATGCTTTGAATCTCCGCGTGTGTTGAGTGTTTTCTCTGTTTGTATTTGGTTGATATGCGTGGGAGAGGTGGATGATGTAGTGGTCTGACCATGGCACTGGTGAGATTGTTGGACTGCTGCATGCAGAGGATGTTTGGGAGTTCAGAAATGAGGTCCAGTGTGTTGCCTTTTTCGTGTGTTGGTTCATTTATGATCTGTGTCAGGTTCATTGCTGTCATGGCGTTGAGGAATGTTTGTTTGCGCGTCTTGGAGGGATGGGAGATTGAAGTCTCCCAATATAATTGGTTCTTTTGCTGGGTCGATGCTCTCGGAGATGAGGTGTAGTATCCTTGGTAAGTCAGAGTTTGCAGCGGGTGTTCTGTAGACCAGGCATATTGTGAGGTTTTTGTTAGTGAGGGTGAGGATGTCTGCTTCATTGGAGGTTTCAGAGGTGTGGGTCCATAGGTGGAGGTTGTCCTTTGCGATGATGGCTACCCCTCCGCCTTTTGTGTGTGTTCGGGAGCAGTGATGAAAGCTGTATCCGGTTGGTGTCAGTTGGTTCATTATCACTGTGTCAGTTTCTGTTAGCCAGGTTTCTGTTATACATAGGATGTCAGTCTTCTCAGATATGATCAGGTCTTGGAGCATGTGGTATTTGTTCCTTGTGGAGCGTGCGTTTATGAGTGAGATGGAGAGGTGCAGGTGGCTGGTGTGATTGGTGCTTTGGGGTGGCGTGCGGTGTGTGTGTGTTGGGTTGTTTGTGGGTTGAGGTTCTGTGGTTCCGGTGTATGGGAGGTCAATGGGTGCGGTTGGGTGTGGGTATGGTGTCTGTGCAGAGGAGGTTGTGCAGGATAGTGTGTCTGCGTAGGGAGGGTTGCTGAGTGTGCTTGGGTGGGGGTATAGTGTTAGGATGGGAGTGAGAAAGTAGATGGAGGTTAGGAAGGGTGGCATGTTGAGACAGAGTACCTGGGCTTTTGAAGCGGTGTGATCTCTTCTTGTAGATTTGCTGGAGCTTTTGGAATTTCCGGTGGTTGTCCTGTTGAGCTGCTTGCCACGATGGTTCTCTTTTTATGTCAGAAATGGTGTTGCGGCTGGTAACAGGAGCCGGCGTGCTCACCTGTGTTCCAGTGAGCTCCAGTTTCAGTAGGACTTGAGTCGTCGATGGTGCTAGTGCCGGCGAGCTCAGACCCGATCAGGGGAGCTCGAGCCTCAGCTGTTGCAAAGATTTTCCGTGGGGTGGGCCACGCTAATGGCCAGCGCCTAAGCGCCACGCCAAAGGGCCCTCTGGCGAGGCCCTCAGGCGCGGGCCCACCCTGTAGGGACGCCGCAATTTATGGCCCTTTGTGTGTGCTGTCCCTCCTCTCCCACTGCCCGGATTGGGCAGGAGTAGCTCCCACTGTCCCGATTGGACAGGAGCAGAGGTGGAGAGCAGCTGGATGTTTCAGCGGCGATGCGGCTCCCTCGGGGTAGGGACGCCGCAATTTATGGCCCTTTGTGTGTGCTGTGCCTCCTCTCCCACTGCCCGGATTGGGCAGGAGTAGCTCCCACTGTCCCGATTGGACAGGAGCAGAGGTGGAGAGCAGCTGGATGTTTCAGCGGCGATGCGGCTCCCTCGGGGTAGGGACGCAGCAGCCTAGACAGAGAGCAGTCCATGTATTCTAACTGATCATTTGAGATATCTCCTTCTTCCTCAAATATCATGGAATCAATATCAGGGTCTGGCTCAGAGGAATTCCTTAATTGATCACTCTCAGGATATTTGTTTCCCTGCTGTCTTCCTGGAGAAGAGCTAGGGCATAGATCAAAGTTCATACCTGAGCTTCCTTTGCTGTCAGGTATCCTGACCAGTAAGTAGTCCAGATTTTATGTCCAGCCTTCCAATCACGATCCCTGGACACTGGGTCTCTCTTCACATACCTTCTTGCACCGGTCTTAGGGCCCCTTCCAAATGCAGCCGTCTCCCTCAAAGGTGCTGTTTGGGAGTTCCTGGCTCTATAACCCCAATCCTCTGGCTTCCTCCAGTCCAATGGAGTATGCTTGCCTCTGGAATCACTCCTAACACACGTACTGCTGTGGGCTCCTTCTTTAGACCTCCAAGATGTCTTTCTCTTCTGCCTTCCACGTTGCTTCTGCTGTTGTAGTCCTCTCTCTTCTTTCTCCAATGGCTTCTCTCTGTTCTCCTGGTTCCCGTGCTGTGTCTGTGTAGAATATCTTTTACTTTTAATGTGCTTAGAGGGACACTCCACCCTAGCACAGGTGTGCTGAATCAAGTCCTGCCCTTGGAGATGAGTGATTGGGGATTACCTCATAGCTCTCCTGATTGAACACACGTTTCCCCACTTCAGCTCTTCTAGAGGCTGTTTGAAACCTGGTGCATTCTGGGACTGGTAGTCTTTTATGAAAACATTCTGTTTTAGTATTTCTACCAGCAAAGACAGGTTGCTTGTTCAAAGCCAATTCACCTCTTTTATAGCTCCCTCCTGAACTATGATAAGCTTCCTTATCACAACGCCTAAATCTTTTTCCTGGGTGGTGGTTCCTAATGTGGAGTCTTGCATCGTGTAACCATAGTTTGGGTTGTTCTTCCCTAGGTGCATAACCTTGCACTTGTCCACATTAAATTTCATCTGCCATTTTGATGCCCAGTCTTCCAATTTATCAAGCTCCTCTTGCAATTTTCCACAATCCTCTTGGGTTTTAACAACTTTAGTTTTGTGTCATCTGCAAATTTGATAACCTCACTCGTTATTCCACATTCCAGGTCATTTATGAATATGTCAAAAAGCAGAAGACCCAGCACAGATCCCTGGGGTACACCACTATTCACCTTTCTCCATTGGGAAAATTGGCCATTTAGCCCTACCCTCTGCTTTCTATCTTTTAACCAGTTCCTGATCCACAATAGTACACTGCCTCCTATCCCATGACTCTTTAGTTTTGCCAAAAGTCTTTCATGAGGGACCTTGTCAAAGGCTTTCTGAAAGTCGAGATACACAATATCAACCGACTCACCTTTGTCCACCTGATTATTCACTCCTTCAAAAAAACATAACAGATTAGTAAGACAAGATCTTCCTTGTTTAAAGCCATGTTGGCTGTCTCCCATTAGGTCATGACTATCTACATGCTGAGTAATTTTATTCTTTATGATGGTTTCTACCATTTTTCCCAGTACTGATGTCAGGCTCACCGGTCTGTAGTTTCCCGGATCACCCCTGGAACCCTTTTTAAAAATTGGTGTTACATTGGCGATCCTCCAATCTTCAGGTATTAGAGATGATTTTAATGATAGTTCACAGATTACTAATAGCAGGTCTGCAATCTCATATTTCAGTTCTTTCAACACCCTTGGATGTATACCATCCGGCCCAGGTGATTTGCCTTGAATTAGATACACTTGGCTGGGACAGAATTCGGGTTGGATTGGAGGCAGAGAGAGACCATTGCCCAAGGTGGTCTTGGCAAAATTGAAGGATGATCTGGATCTCCCTATTTCAACACCAGCGCTGCTCACAATCTGATCTCTACTAAATGTGTAATAACTAGCATAAGCATTAGTTGAGCCTCCCTCCCTAAAATATAAACATGTATTTTCTATTGTGGTACATAGAGAAGAGAGTACCAGTTCCCTTGGGCATCAGTCATGGATTACAGTGATGAAGCTTTTCACCTGACAACAATGCAACATCTATTTGAAAAGTGGGTGTGAGAGAGCAAATGCATTCTGCCCCTGAGAGGGTAGAGTCAAGTTAGTGGTCAGGTAGTAAAATTGTATAAAAAGTCCATCGCCTCTGCTTTAGGATAAGCATGCTTCCTTTTGCATTTCCCATCTCTTGAAGCAGCTGAAAAGTCAAATCACCTCGCCTTGTAATATAGGAGACTTGCTGGAGTTCTTCCATATGTCTTCATTTTCCCCAGGATGTTCTTTGCACAGTTCTGTGATTGATTTCTAATATGTCAAATTTTGTTTACATTTTAGGGATAAAGAAAGCTCAAGAAAGAAACGCATCTCAAGTGTACCTGAAACTAAGCAGGTGAGATACACATTACATTTTTTAATTTGTGCAGTATTCGAAAATCTGCAACCACTTGTTTTTTTAGGTATCGAGCAGAAGAGCAGCACATTTTCAGAGGCAGGAATTTTATAAGCTTTCTTTTTCACTTTATTCCTATGAGGAAAAATGCTTGCTGAGTAGCTGCAGCAATACCAAGAGCCAGATGGATAAAGGACTTTGGCTCACTTCTTCACTGGGTTTCCATAGAGGCCAATGTAGTGAAGTGCACAAATATCTAGAAATGGGGCTTTGCATGCTATTGCTCATAGTAACCCTGAAATTCTGGATTTTATTTTATTTTAGTATGCAATAATGCCTTTTTGCCAAAGTTTTCACACATTTTCCATTCCCAGTAATAAGTGTTTGTGTAGTCTGAAAAAGTTTGACAATTTGAAAGTGAGCTGCTGCAATGTAAAATGATGCCAAGTAGCTAATTCATTTTGAATTTTTTTAAATGATTTCCTGCTCCCCCCCCCCCCCCACATTCAAGACTTCACCGTCCCATTTTCACAGAAAAGGTAGCTACACTTCAGTAAGGTGTGTTTTGTTTTTATGTCGACCCCACAGCAAAATTTCATGTGTATGCTTGCTAACAACTCGTTTGCATGGATATCAAAGTTGCATGGTAATGAGGGCACTACCATGTAGGAAATCCTGCTGTTCACTTAATTGGTTTACTGGTCCCTACACTCTTATCCACAAATCCCCTATCTTTTGTAAGATATTTCATTAACTCTCTGAGGCAGTGACTGGTCATCTCCAGGAACAAGCAGGAATAAGTCCTCACATATGGGTACGTCGGTACCGACGGAGCCCGTGCGGGAAAGCTCCCCAGCTTCTTAGAATAGAAGCTTTTGGGACCTCCCACTGCACATGCGCACTGCCTTCCCGCCTTCCTGAACAGCTCTCCTCAGTTTCTCTTTTTCCGCGGAGCCAGCAGGTCGTGTTCCTGTCACCGCTGAAGAAATTGTTATTTTATTTGTTTCTTTAGACCGCGTACCTGCCTTCCCCATACCGATACCGGTATCGCCGGTCTTTTCTTTCTTTCTTTAAAAATTATAATTCTTTTTTCTTATTTTTTAGCTTTTTGGTCACTTCAGAGAGGCCTCTCGGCCTACTCAATTTCTCCTCATGGAGAAGCCAGCCCCTGGATTTAAGAAGTGTACCAAATGTAATGCTGTTATTTCAGTCACAGACACCCATGAATGGTGTCTGAAATGTTTGGGGCCTGACCATTCCATACCGGACTGCCCATCTTGCTCCCACATGTCTAAACGTGGGCTGCAGAACCGGGCCAACAAATTCCATGTGCTGTTTGCTTCAGAGAATACAGCATCACAGTCATCCAGGTCTTCTTCTCCGGATGGATCTCAGGTAACCAAACCTTCTGTGGGCAAGTCCTCAAAGAGCAAATCTCCTTCAAAGCATCGAGAGGCTCTTAGCTTAGAACTTGAGGACCCTGCCCCAGCCAAACAACCCCGGCGGGAAGTCCAACTTCCAAAAACGCCAATTCAGGGGTCTCAGGTTGATATCGATGCTACGGCCTCGACAGATCACCTGTTAGCCTGCTCTGGGGTACCGGGTCACTCCGGTACCGACATCCAGGCAGCTATGGCGTCCATGGGCGATACTGTACAGTCCATGCAGCAGGCCGTCATGGCTTTCATTAAAGCTGCAACGCCATCGGTTCCGCTTTCAGCGGTTCCGGGCCCGATACCGGTATCGTCCGCCATGCCGGTATCGAGGCCGTCCACCTCTAAACGCAAGTCGGTACCGTATGGGCTTTCGCTCCATACCGGTTCCATACCCGATACGCCCGATATCGATACCGATCGGTACGCGTATCGTGCGTTAGAGGAAAGCACCGATTCCTCTGAGGATTTTCACTCCTCTGATGATTCTGCTGAGTTTTCACTCAACTTACCTGAGGAGCCCTCTTCTCCTAAAAGGAGAATGTCCCCTCCAGAGGATTTGTCCTTCCAGGACTTTGTTTTAGATATGGCTACAGCCCTTTCTATTACCACATCCTCTGAAAAGGAACCCAGATCCAAAAAACTGGATATTTTGGGATACTCAAAGGCCCCTAAGGAGGCAGTTACCCTGCCTATCCATGAAATCCTTCAAGAACAACTGATGGATTTCTGGGAAAATCCTTTGACTTTGTCTCCTTATTCCCGTAGGTTGGACACCATGTATAGGGTCCCTCCTTCTCCTGGTTTCCAAAAGACTCAATTGCCCCACCACTCTATTGTGGTGAAGTCTGCAATGAAGAAGATTAGGAGTACCAAAAGGCACTCTTCCACCCCTCCAGGACGGGAATGTAAGACTTTGGACTCTTTTGGTAGGAAAATTTTCCAGGCTAGTATGCTTATAGCCAGGATTAATTCCTACAGTCTCTATATGGGCATGTTCCTGGAGGAACTTGCCAAAAAGGTGCGGCATTTTGCCCCCTTTATCCCTGAGGATAAAAAGCAGGGATTCCTTTCCCTAGTGAAACAACTCTTAGAGGTTTCTAAGTTCTCTAATAGGGCAGCATATGATTCCTTTGAGGGAGCCAGTAGGGCTTCGGGCATTGCTATTGCAGCCCGACGTCTTGCTTGGCTCCAGGCCTCTGATCTGGAACCTTGGGTTCTAGATGGCTTACGGAATCTGCCCTGTACAGGTGAGAACTTATTTGGGGAAGAGTGGCAAATCAAAGCCACCCAGATGGATGCTGAAAATGCCACCTTGGAAAGACTTTCAAAGTCCACTTCAATTCCTACTAAGAAAAAGTCTTTTAAAAGGCCTTACTATAAGAAGGCCAGAGTTGCTTCAAATACTGGCCAGCAGTCTTCTCAACCTCGCTATACTGCTAAGCGTCAGCAATCCAAACAAGCACGAGCTAAGCCTGCAGCAGCTACTGTAGCTCAGCAGGCTCCAACCCCTCAGGGGTTTTGACTTGCTCCTAGGGAACTTGCCACTTCTGGTTCTAACACAACCAGAACCTCTCACCATACCCGGAAGGTTGGTTCACTTTGCTCCCAGATGGGAACAAATCACAACAGAACAATGGACCCTCTCTATCATTCGAGAGGGTTACAAACTTCATTTCTCCAGCCTTCCTCCCATCATATGGTGAGACCATTCAATTCTCCCCCATCTCTCCTAACCCTGTTGGGTCAAGAGGTTTCCTCTCTTCTTGCCCAAGGGGCCATAGAAGAGGTTCCTCTTCCTCAACAAGGGTCCGGTTTCTACTCCCCTTATTTTCTCATTCCAAAGAAGACAGGGGGATTCAGACCAATCCTAGATCTGAGAGAATTGAACAAATTTCTCTTCAAGGAGAAATTCAAAATGCTGTCTCTCGGCATTCTCCTTCCTTACCTCCAGGGTCAGGACTGGCTTTGTTCTCTAGACCTACAGGATGCGTATACACATATACTCATCCATCCATCCCACAGAAAGTATCTTCGCTTTCTGTTTCAGGGAAAACATTTCCAATACAGAGTACTCCCCTTCGGTCTAGCCTCTGCTCCAAGAGTATTCACAAAATGCATGGCAGTCGTAGCCGCATTTCTAAGAGGCATGGGAATCTTTGTCTTCCCATATCTGGACGACTGGCTCATCCGAGCTCCAACTCAGTCACAGGCCCAGATTTCCCTGGACCACACAAGGAGCCTTTTGCAGTATCTGGGACTGGTAGTAAACCTTCCCAAGTCCCAACTCATCCCTACTCAATCTCTAGAATTCATAGGGGCCCAGTTGGACACCATCACTGCAAGGGCCTACCTTCCACATGTTCGAGGCCAGCGCCTCCTGAGTTTGGCCTCCCAAGCTCAGTCCAGCACTCACTTGACAGCCAGGGAAATGCTACGCCTACTGGGTCATATGGCCTCCACAGTGCATGTGGTGCCCTATGCTCGTCTTCATATGAGAGCAGCTCAATGGACCCTGGCCACTCAGTGGACTCAGGCGTCAGGAGCGCTCTCAGACCAAATACAAACCTCCGATCGTCTGTTTTGGTCCCTCCACTGGTGGACTTCCACCAAGAATCTGTTGTTGGGGGCTCCATTTCAACCATTGCTACCCCAAGCAACCCTCACAACAGATGCCTCCCAAACAGGGTGGGGAGCCCATCTGCAAACTCTCTCCACTCAGGGCACTTGGTCTCTACAGGAGACCACCCTTCATATCAATCTTCTGGAACTGCGAGCAATTTACCTTGCCCTCAAGGTCTTCCACTCCCTCCTAGCCAACCTCACTGTCCTAGTTCAGACGGACAATCAGGTGGCCATGTTTTACATAAACAAACAAGGAGGGACGGGCTCTCTGTCGCTTTGCAACGAAGCTCTAAGACTATGGGCCTTCGCCAGAGAGCATCAGATTCACCTGCTAGCAGTGTATCTCCCAGGAGTTCAAAACTCTCGGGCAGACAGGCTCAGTCGAGTTCTGCTGCCACACGAATGGTCCCTACATTTGGACCAAATAAACCGAATCTTTCAGGAATGGGGGACCCCGGACATAGACCTCTTTGCAAGTCCGTGGAATGCCAAACTTCCCCGGTTCTGTTCCAGAACTCCGTGTCAGGGAGCTCAGGCTACAGACGCCTTTCTCCTGAATTGGAATCAGGCATTCCTATATGCCTTTCCACCCATTCCTTTGATTCCCAAGACTCTGTTCAAACTCCAGAGGGATCATGGAACTATGATCCTCATAGCTCCACGCTGGCCACGCCAAGTGTGGTTCCCTCTACTTCTACAGCTCTCCCAGGGATCCTACTTGGATCTGGGAGCTGCGCCAGACCTCCTGTCTCAGGAGGAGGGGACTTTGTGGCACCCAAACCCCAAATCCCTTCACCTCAGTGCTTGGTTACTGAAGGCTTAAGCCTTCAAGACTTTCATCTTTCCCAACCAGTGAAAGATATCCTTTCTGCCTCTAGGAAACCCTCTACCAGGCGTTCCTATGCTTTCAAATGGAAACGTTTTTCCATTTGGTGTGCTCAGCAGGGTCTTGACCCTCTGGCACTTCCTTTGAATTCTCTTCTTGATTATCTCCTGCATCTATCCAATGCAGGCCTCAAGACGAATTCGGTAAGAGTCCATTTAAGTGCTATTGCAGCATCCTTGAAACATATAAATGGACAACCTATCTCCTCTCATCCTCTTGTTGCAAGATTCATGAGAGGCCTGACTCTCACTAAACCTCCCATCAGACCACCCCCGGTCGCATGGGATTTGAATCTAGTGCTCGGTCAACTTATGAAGCCACCTTTTGAGCCAATGTTTTCCACCTCCTTGAAATTTCTTTCCTGGAAGGTCATCTTCCTCATTGCAGTCACTTCGGCTCGCCGCATCAGTGAGCTGCAGGCTTTAGTGGCTAATCCACCTTACACAAGATTTCATCATGATAAGGTGGTCCTTAGGACGAATCCCCACTTTATGCCTAAAGTGGTCTCGCCTTTTCATCTTAATCAAGAGGTATATCTACCTGTCTTTTTTCCAGCTCCTCATGCATCCAATGCAGAGAGGAACCTTCATACTCTGGATTGTAAAAGAGCTCTCGCTTTTTACCTTAATAGGACTCAGCCACATCGAAAGTCTTCTCAACTTTTTGTGGCCTTTGATCCTTCCCATTTGGGACTTCCAGTCTCCAAGCGTACACTTTCCAATTGGATTGCTCAGTGTATTTCTTTTGCTTACCAGAGCAAAAACATTTCTCTGGAAGGCCATGTCACTGCTCACAATGTGAGGGCCATGGCAACTTCTATGGCTCATCTGCACTCTGTTTCCATAGATCAGATCTGTCGAGCCGCTACCTGGGCCTCGGTTCATACCTTCACAGCCCATTACTGTTTGGACAAGGACTCCCGCCGGGATGCCTTGTTTGGCCAGGCTGTCCTCAAGCACCTGTTCCATTCCTAAACAACTCCTGCCCACCTTCCCAGAATGGATGCCTGAGATCCATACGAAGATGGCGAACCTTTACAGGGGATCCCATGCATCTAAGCTAGGGAGTCCCCATATGTGAGGACTTATTCCTGCTTGTTCCTGGAGATAGCACAGTTACTTACCTGTAACAGGTGATCTCTGGGAACAGCAGGAATTAGTCCTCACAACCCACCCACCTCCCCTAGGAGTTGTATCTTTTATCTATCTATCTTCCTGTCCTCTCTCTGTTGACTCAGCTATAAACTCGAAACTGAGGAGAGCTGTTCAGGAAGGCGGGAAGGCAGTGCGCATGTGCAGTGGGAGGTCCCAAAAGCTTCTATTCTAAGAAGCTGGGGAGCTTTCCCGCACGGGCTCCGTCGGTACCGACGTACCCATATGTGAGGACTAATTCCTGCTGTTCCCAGAGATCACCTGTTACAGGTAAGTAACTGTGCTTTACTGCATCTTCAAGCAACATTTTATTATTGTTTCATGATTTCCTCATCTGTTCAGGTATAGAAAGGAGAGTACTGCTGATTGGGGAACTTCGTGAGGAGAAAATATAGCTTTATTAAACACGTATGGGCCTATTGAGACACAGGTGTGGTTTTGGAGAGATGTGAAGTATTGTTTGGAGGGTAAAACAGCATTCTCATGGTGAGTGGCAACTTCAATATAGTGCAGTCAGCTCAGGGAGAGAGGATGGGTGCTTTTGCAGCTTAGCTCAGAGGGCACTGAGGCTATGGATGGGTCACTTTATAGCTAGGTGGCGAGTCTTAAACCTGAAAGTAAGAGAATTCATTATTCTATAAACCTCACAATAGTTATTCTTGGATAGATTTAATATTGGGAGACCAGCATTGGATGCAAGTGGCTAGATGTGCCCAGATAGATTTGATTACACCCTGGGCCTGGATCAAACTGGATATAGGGCTTTGCCTGCATGGGTGCACTTTTGGCACCTGAATAAGAGCTTGTTAAAAGATCAAAAGATTATTACTGATATTGAACAGAGCATTCAGTTATATCTATATTTCAATGATACTGGAGAAGTAGGGTGCGATATCTTATGAGATGGGGTGAGAATGGTAATTTGGGGGTGCTGTCTTATGTGGGTGGTTAAGAAAAAGAAAGGTGATTGGAGAAGAAGCAGCTTTATCAGGAAATCTAGCAGACAGAGCAACATAAGGAGATTCAAGAAGAGTCTGGCTCAATTGGAAAATGCAAGAATAACATTGCGAGAGCTATAACTGGAGGGATGAATTTCAAATGCAAAGAGCTAAACACTTTTATAAAAAAAAAAAATTAGGGAATAAAGCTAATAAGCTCTTGGCTAGGAAATTTAAGGATCAACATGTAATTTTAAGGATTAAAAGGGCCCATGATGAGATTTTATTTAAAGACACTAATATTCAGACTCTGTTTGCTATCTATTATCAGAAGCTGTACACTAGAGATTCCCAAATAGATGACAAGGGGATTATGGCATATTTAGAGACACTTATGCTGCCTATGGCTCAGATGAGGCATGGGAGCTAATGGAGACAAGTATCCAGCCTAATGAAATTTTGCAGGTGATTAAATCCTTGACTATTAATGTGTGTAAATCACTGGGGATTGATGGGTTGTCCGGAAGGTTTTATAAATCTTTTGGGAACCAGTTGGCTCCTCTTCTGGAGAGATTATTTATTTATTATACCGCGCTCTTTAGAATCAGTGCAGGTACTTTTTATTCCCTTGTCCCTGAAGGGCTCACAATCTAAGTGTACCTGAGGCAATGGCAGGTTAAGTGGCTTGCCGAAGGCCACAAGGAGTGGCCATGGGACTAGAGACCCCAGTTCCTCCAGCCTGAAGTTGCTTGTCCCCATGCGGGAATTGAACCCCCGGCCTGAGGTAACCTGTCCCAACCACTGAGCCACTCCTCCCAGCACGATACAGATACATATGAAAGATGGTCCCTGCTCATCAGAACTTACAATCTAATCAAGACAGAGAATATAATAGATGAGAATAAGGGTACAAATAGGGAAAGGTAAGGAGTCGCAAGGAAAACACGGGATCAGGATCCAAAAGCAGCCTTAAAGAGGTGAGCCGTTAGCATGGATTGGAAAAGGGGAAAGATGAAGCCTAACGTACAGACTCAGTTTGTTCCAGGCATAAGGAGCTGCAAGGTGAAAGGATGAAAATCTAGAGTTGGCAGTGGAAGAAAAGAGTATAGAGAGAAGCAAGCCAATGGAAAAGTGGAGTTCACGAGGAGGGGTGTAGGGAAAAGGGTGAGAGGAAAGGCAATGAGGAGCAGTAGAATGAATACATTCATAGGTCAGAAGGAGAAGTTTGAATTGGATATGGAAATTGAAGGGGAGCCAGTGAAGTGACTTGAGAAGAGGGGTTTTATGAATATATTGGGGCTGGCAGAAGATTAGCCGCTTAGCTGAGTTCTGAATAGATTGAAGGGGGAGGGAGACAAGCAAGGAGGAGGTTTCAATAGTCTAGACGGGAGGTGACTAAAGAGTGGATGACTGTTTTTAGTAGTGTGCTCAGGCAAATTATGTTAATGTTATAGAGAAAGAAGAAACAGGTTTCAGCTATCTGTTTGGATATGTGTGGAGGAGGAAAGGGAGGAGTCAAAGATGACACCAAGTTTGAGGGCTGAGGAACAGGAAGTAGAAGAGTGTTATCTACAGACACAGAGAAAGGAGAAAGGGGGGAGGAGGGTTTAGGGGAAAAATAAGTTCGGTTTTGGCCATATTAACTTTCAAACAGCAGTGAGACATCCAGGCTGTGATGTCTGATAGGCTGGGTGAGATGTGGGCCTGGAATGTCAGAGAAATATCAGGGAGGAGTGGCCTAGTGGTTGGGGCAAAGTACTACAGGCCAGAAGGTCGGTGGTTCAAATCCCACTAGAGGACAGCAACCTTGGGCCGGAAGGACTGGGGTTTCTAGTCCAACAGGTGCTCCTTGTGGTCTTGGGCAAGCCACTTAACCCTCCATTGCCCATGTTCCCTGTAAGTATTAGTGTATGTGTCTCATATCCCCTCATGTTAAATGTATCCCCCAACCGCTTTGACCCGGTGAAAAGCGGGATATAAATGCAGCTAAATAAAATAAATAAATAAATAGCAGGTGTAGATAGATCTGAGAGTCATTGGCATAAAAATGATATGGAGAGCCATGAGAGGAGATGAACACCAAAGGACAGGGTTTAGAGAGAGAAAAAGAGAGGGCCGAGAACAGATCCTTGGGGTACACCAACTGAAAGTGGGATAGCAGTAGAAGAAGAACCACCAGAACAAACACTGAAAGAGTGATGGGAGAGCTAGGAAGAGAACTAGGACAGCACAGAGCCCCTAAAACTAAGTGAGGACAAAGTGTTGAGGAGAAGTTGGTGGTCAACAGTGTCAAAAGCAGCAGAAAGGTCAAGAAGAATGAGGACTGAGTAAAGGCCTTGGATTTAGCCAGGAATAAGTCTCTGGGGACTTTGGCAAAAGCAGTCTCAGTAGAATGTAAGGGATGAAAGCCAGATTGAAGTGGATCTACAGGACTTGAGAGGAGAGAGAAATTAGAGTCAACAGCGGAGAGCTGCATGTTCAAGAAGTTTGGAAATGAAAGGAAGAAGGGAGATGTCGATAATCAGAAGGACAAGTTGGATCAAGTGAAGGTTTCTTGAGAAGTATGACCACAGCATGTTTGAAGGCTGCAGGGACAGTTGCAGTGGATAACAATAGGTCGAGAATATGAGAAATAGAAGGGATGACAGAGGAGATGGAGTTAAGGAGATAGGATCAGAGCAACAGGTAGTAAGTTTAGAGGAGGAAAGAAGGTAATGGTCCTTTTGATGTCTCTCCATACAAAGATTCAACTGGTTCAAGCCATGGTATTTTCAATAACGTTATATGGATGCGAAAGTTGGACACTGAAAAAGATAGACAGGAAGAAAATTGATGGTGCTGGCAGCGAATACTGTGTATATCATGGACTGCCTGAAGAACAGACCAGTGAGTGTTAGAGGAGATCAAACCTAAGCTTTCCTTAAAAGCTCAGATGACAAGACTTTGACTTTCATACTTTGGACACATCATGTGGAGAGAGAGATCATTAGAGAAAGACATTCTGCTTGGCAAAGTAGGTCAGTGCAAGAGAGGAAGGCCAGCTATACAATGGATTGATACAATAGCAGCAGCTATGGATGCCAATCTATCAACAATGAGCCGCCTGACTGAAGACTGAAAATAGTTTAGTGTAACTATCCAGAGCATCGCCATGAGTCAACACAGACTTGATGGCACTTAACAACATCATCATCATAAGCAATGTAATAAGTTATTCAGCTGTATAGTGCAAAAAGGGCAAAAATCCAACTACTCACAAATATATATACATACAGAGGACCATCAATCAAGGAAAATAATCTAGAAAGTCTATATAGACCTTCATATAGACCAGACCTTTTATTCACTTCCCATATTAATCATCGGTCCTCCTTTTTATATTGTGAAACTGTTTTAAAATAACCCCTCTTTTATTGAAAATATCTTTACAAATTTATCTAAGATGTATGTGAAAGTTCATGCTGCCCAACATGAATTCATATTTTGAAAGACTTATACCTTCCAAGCATCTGTGCTTCAGGGAATTTTTTTTAGCCACAGCAATACTTTTATGCAAATGCTGTTAAAAGTGAAATAACTTTAAAAGTAAGCTGACATTAATCATGTGACAGACTTCAATCTTTCGCAGCTACAGAAGTTACAGCCATTCAGTTTCATTATTGAATGTTGCACCATCTGAACTCTCAGCACTTCATTCCTAATCCTACTGGCATGTTTCCCTAGTCGCAGTCTAATTGCTCATTTTAGTTCAACCTGTATATATCTTCTCACTCGGGCACATAATTGCATAAATTACAAAGGATGATTCATAATTTCTGTCTTGCTTCACTGTACAAATACAAGACAAAAATTGGTCTTTTCAGAATGGTGTAAACAATGTATTAAGTATGGAAACCATTCAACTTCAAAACATTGGCTATTAGAAAAAACCAGCAAACTCTTCGTCACATGTAGTCTCAGATCAAACTTGCGCGTATGATCACTTTAACTTAGTGAATCATTGAATAGCGCTTGATGACATCAATGACTACAGTATAGTTTTTGTTTTTCTTTTTTCTTTTGCTGGTGTGTAGATAGAAATTCTTAGTGCTTAAAAATGTGTATTTCTTCGTTTGTTTTATATCTATCTAGGTGCCACGAGTTTCTTTAAAATAAACTGTAAAAGCTTAAAGGCAGAACAGACTTAGCTTGCTTTATATTGTTCTCTTCCATTCAGCTTATTACACTTCTCATTACGCCTCACTCATTCAGCGCCTTCGCGTGTTACTCCTATCGGGAGTTCCTCATGAAGTGTCTGAGTGAAATTGAAAAATGACATATGAGATTAGGACTATTCAAAAACAACTATTTGAAACTTCCTCAATTTTGAATAACCCCACCCACCGGGAATACATTTTGCTGTGAGTTTTAATCTTACTTACTAATAGTTGCTGCCCGCGTTCGTGAACAAGCGTTCTGATTTTCTTATTAAGATGTGTTCCTCTATCAACGCCGCGCATGCGGGTTGTGAAATGTTACTGACTTATATCCAGCTGATGATTAGCTCTCATCTGCATAAATGCCAATCCAATGATTCATTAAGACCTAATGGTTGTACTGTGTCTAATAAAAAAATCCATCTTTGCTCGTAAAACAATAGAGTTTCCTCTAGCGTTTTACCTCTCCGTGCACGGGTAATGTGGTCTATGCAGAAGCATCGAAGCTGTGAATAGTCATGACCCTTATCAACGCAGTGTTTGACTAAAGGGGCAGTCATGATGTTATTAGTCAAGCGACTCTTGTGTTCCTGGATACGAGACTTTAACTTGCGACTGGTTTTGCCTATATATAACTTCTGGCATGGACATCTGATGGCATAAACTACAGACATGGTGTCACAAGTAGTAGCTTTGTTTAATTGATAGGTTTTTCCAGAGTAAGTGAAATTCATGACAGTATCGGTAATTGGACATATGGAACAGTGCCCACAAGCTGTGTGTCCTTTATTCATCGATACATAATGAGTTGTCTTCTCTGTATCAAATTTAGGACGCAAATGTTCCTTAAGATTAATATGTCTCTGCCAAACGCATCGCATTGTTTTAGTTGCCAAACCTGGTATGGTTCTTAACAAATCAAGATGTTTATGTATTATCTTTTGAATGTGATAACTGAGAGGGGAGAACTTAGTAATGAGATTGACACTCTCTGTTTGATGTTTTGTTGTGCTATCACTCTCCGTGTGCAGCAGCCAGGATCGATCATTGTTCAGTGCTCTCTGGTAAGCTCTTTTTGTGATCTGTGCAGGATAACCCCGAGCTGCAAAATCTTTGAGCAGCTGTTTAGATTTATTCTTAAACTCTGCCTTTTCAGAGCAATTCCTCCGAAATCGGAGGAATTGGGAGAATGGCAGGCTATTTTTTAACTGAAGGGGATGAGCACTGTTATAATGAAGGAAAGTATTTCGCGTGACTGGTTTCCTATAGATCGTGGTTTCCCATCCTGTTTCTCTCTTGGTGATAGCCAAATCTAGAAATACTATACTCGTAGAGTTGATCATTGATGTAAACTGTATAGCTTTATTGCGGCCATTGAGCCAAGAAATAAAATCATGGGCCGAGGCTTCTGTGCCTTTCCAAAGGACAAAAATATCGTCAATATAACGCGTCCACATTCTTATTTGATGATGCCATATTGACGTATTAAGCCATTGATGTTCAAAGGCTCCCATAAAGACCATAGTTACCAGCAGGTTACCAATAGCCTCACTTCCTGGGAATTCCAATCAACCAGGTCAATCCCAGGCAGCCTGCATATGTTGGGCAACACCATCTGGTGTCAGCCACTCACATACCATCTGTGCCCAGTCTGCTAGTCACCACATGCTGCATGTGCACATAGTCACCATGAACACATTGGCTTTGTACAAACAGCATGGACAACCAGCAGTTTGCCCAGTGACTGAACTACCATAAAGGAAACAGCCCACATATCACTACAGCTTAGCCCTATATAGCACCATGTACATAAATAGCCAGTTTGCAATCCCAGTTTGCAAACGGAGCCCTTTTATAGACACTATCAAAAATCAAGAATGGGTAATCTCTGTTTAATAGCAGCATTTTTATTCAGTGCTTGCTGTACCGCACTTCTTTTAATATAAAGGTTTTAAATCAGACCTCAAGACATTCCTGTTTGAGAACTCTTTTTGGAATTTCTGTTGGGGAGGGGGGGACTTGGGCAATGGCTCCAGCCTAGAAACTGTCCTCTCCCCATCGTTTCGGTTTAATGTTGTTCCTCCCGAATAACCTCTCCTGTGCATGGTCTCTCTGTGTTCAATTTTGTTATATGCCTTTCTATGTTCATATTAGACACTTTATTGTATTTTGTAAACTGCTCTGTTCTCATAAGAGCAGTATATCAAGTTTTAATAAACCATAAACCATATTGTAAACTGTGCTGAAATCATAATTTGGCACGGTTTGCAATATTAAAATTAAACACAAGAAGAGGAAAGAAAACCAGAAAGAAAAGGAAATGAAGGCAAAGTTACAAGGGGTCCACTTAGAAATAGAATCCTCGAAATAAAAAGTACAGTCTAAAGTAGCTTTCTGAAATGGGAAGCAGACTCTGGCACCATGTTGCAGGGCTCAGCCAGCAAAAGATGATGCCCCAGGGTAGACTAAATTCAAATAAAATAGTTTTAATGCAGATTACATTTAGGAAAGGACAATTACAACCTAATGCCCTGGGGTAGGGAATTAGAGGGCTGATGCAAGGTAAAAGGAGGTCACTTACCTTGTGCTGTCAAGATGGACTTGAGCATTGGAGGCAATAACCAACCTATTTGCAAAGACCACAGTAGTTCTGCCTGGAATATACAGAATTACTAGTTTCAGAACCGGTGCGAATCACTCACACGAGGCCCCAGGAGGGTGACGCAGTTGGCACAAAGAGCCAAATATGGACAAGCAAGCAGTGAGCAGAGGACAGGCAGAACAAAGCAGTGTGGGGCTTTGAGGTCCATGCATGCACTGCACATCTGCAGCGAGTGCCTGAGCGCCAAAGCCTGGTGCTGCTTTTAGAGGCCTGTAGTGATCAGTGGCACTTCCTGCACCATTAGTGGCTCTCTGAATGGTGGAGTGGAATGACGGCGAGAAGCCTTGGAGCTAAGAATTGGAGAGAGACGCTGGCTGAAACTTGATGGGGCCTTGAGAGGGAGAGAAAGAGAGGCAGACTGAGGGAAGTTGAGAGAGATGGGTATATGAGAGAAAGAGAGGCAGACTGAGGGAAGTTGAGAGAGATGGGTATATGAGAGAAAGAGAGAGTGGAGGAGTAGCCTAGTGGTTGGGGCAAGGTACTTCAGGCCGGAAGGTCGGGGGTTCAAATCCCACTAGAGGACAGCAACCTTGGGCCGGAAGGACTGGGGTTTCTAGTCCCACAGGTGCTCCTTGTGGTCTTGGGCAAGCCACTTAACCCTCCATAGCCCATGTTCCCTGTAAAATAGTTATCTCCAAGTTATAATGCCCTGTTCAATGTAATTTCAGTTTGTTCAATGTAAACCGCACTGATGCAGAATAGCGCGGTATATAAGAGAATGTAAATAAATAAATAAATAAATAAATTTACTGGGGGAAGCCTGGGGATTTTTGATAGAAGTTTGAGGTTAAGGTTATCAGAGAGAAACACTGGGTGAAGCCCGATGAGGCCTTTAGGGGGAGATAGAAACAAACTGAGGGAAGGCTGAGGGATTATACGAGAGAGAGGAAACCTGTAAGAGATGTCATGAGAGAGAGAGCCTGGGATGGGGTCATGAGAGAGACATTGCATAAACAAACAAACATGCACACACAGCCCCCTGACACACCCTATGACAGACAGACAGACATGCACACATGCACACAAACGCCTGATATACTCCCTATGACAGAGACACACATGAATACCCACAATTGCATTTTTGTTTACATCACAGCACTGACCAGTGAGATTAGAGAGGCTTTAAGGGCTAAGCTGCACTTATGTCTTTAGTTTTAACTTTCTCTTTATTAATTTTTCAAAAAATACACCAGAATAAACTGAATGTAAATAGAATACAGACATATCAAAAGAAACATTAAACATCACCAAAAATACAAACTTGGTATAGACCTCAATAAAAACCTCAATAAGGTTCCAAGAAAAAAGAAATTTCTAATCTAAGAATAACAACCAAATGCTATAACTAATAGAGCTTAGGTGGTACATGTGGCAGCCGGTACAGGATCCAAAACCCCCCCACCCCCCATCCTTACTCTCAAGAAACAATTTCAATTGTAGGGGTTCAAAGAAAAGAAATTGCTTGGAATTATGAACTATAATACACTTACACGGATATTTCAACTTAAACTGTGCCCCCAGGTTAAGAGAGCGCTGACGCAAGGCCAAAAACTCTCTCCGCCTTTTCTGGGTGTCTCTCGCTAAATCTGGAAAAATTAATATCTTAGACCCCATAAATTGAGAAACATTCATCTTAAGAAAATATAGGCGCAGAACAGAATTCCGATCCGACTCAAAAGCAAAGGACACCAGCAATGTAGCTCTACTGGTAACCAACTCAAGGGAGCTTTCCAGAAATCCTGACAGATCCATCTGAGCTGGAACATTAGGCTCCACCGAGGCTCCCCCACCCAAAGCCTCTGTTAAGGAAATAGATACATACTGAGCCCGGACAATAGGAGGTAAATTTCCAGAAGGCATGAGTAGGACCTCAGTAAGGAACCTCCGAACCAGCTCCAGAGGATCCAACAAGGGGGGCCTGGGAAAATTCAACAAACGCAAATTATTCCTCCTTGCTTGATTGTCCAGGAACTCCAGACGCCTTCCCATAATTAAAGCTCCTTTAGCCTGAGTAGCACCCAGTTCCTGTAATTCGACAGTCTGGGCCTCCACATGTGAAAGCCTCACAGCATGTCCTTCCACTCTCGAGCGTTCAGACTCAGCCTGCGCCTTCACCACACTCATCTCATGAGAAAGAGTAGCCACAATAGGCATAAGAGATTGTTGAAGGGAAGTTATGGCATCCCATAAGCTATCCAAAGTGACTGCCGCCGGTCTATCCACAGCCTGCAACTCAGGAGTAACCAGAGAGAGAGAAGAAGCTAAAGGTAGCCTCACCAATCCGCCGCTTGCCCCAGCCATCGAAGGAATCTCTCCTCCTCCCAGCGCAGCAACCGGAACACTCTCCCTCTGGGTCGGAGCAGCCCCCTCCACTGCAGGCGCTCTTCCGTCATCCGGGGATACGCCGACAGGCAAACCAACCCCAGGAACTCTTCCGGGTTGCGGCGGCAACTGCTGTTGGGGACTCAAAACCACCCCATTGCTCAGATCAGACGAGGAACGCGTCTGATCCGCCGAAGCCACACCAGGATCCATCGGTGGAAAAAAGCCCGGAATCACCGACTGTGACGCCCGAACGGTAGGAGTAGAGGTAATTGCTTCCTCTTTCTCCCCATAACGTCGTCGCAAGTCGGAGCCAGCTAACACACACTCGACAGACCGTTCAGCTCATCCGCCATCTTGGAACCATGTCTTTAGTTTTAACAGCAGCATTTGATCTGGTCAGCATCCGATCCTTCTTCAGCATTTGACAGACTTTAGGAATCAAGGGTACGATCTGGAAATGGTTTCAATCTTCAGGACCATTCTCACTCTGTCATGTTCCATTCTTCAATATCTGCAGAATTTGCTCTGATGGAATTCCCCAGGAATCTATTTTATCACCAACTCCCCTTAACCTGTATGTGTGCCCACTTTCATTCCTGATCCATACTCTGTAAATCAGTGGTTAGTTCTTTGTAGATGACATTCAATTACTTTACTTCATGTTGATCCATCAAACATTGACTTAACCTAGCTCAACAGTCATTTTGTCAATATCTTCCTGGCTAGCCAAAAATAGTTTCCAAATTTAGGGGCTTTTTACAAAGCCGCGGTAGTGGTTTCCGATCGTTATCGGAGCCGTGGCCCCATTGAAATCGATGAAGGAATGAAATCAATGGGGCTGCGGCTCCGATAACGATCGGAAACCGCTACCGCAGCTTTGTAAACAAGCCCCTTAATCTCACAGAAACCCAAGAAATGTGGACTTCAGGTTCCCAGCAGATTCCAGTAGCTGCCCCAATGATCAATAGGAAGGAGTGGCCTAGTAGTTGCCTCAGGTACAAAATGTAGATTTTGAGCCCTTTGGGGGGGGGGGGGGTACAAGGGAAATATATACCGTACCTGAATGTACACCGCTTTGACCCAGTGAAAAGCAGTATATAAGCATTGCTAAATTAAAAAAAAAAAATAAGCAGAGTATATTCTTGGTATCCCCCTTAAAAATTCTGGGCTGACAACTGATTCACAGCTAATCTTTAAGCCCAAATTTGCCTCATTTAAATCTTGTTTGTCAGCATTGAGAAGAATCTGAGCAATTTGCTCCTACTTAGACAAGCCAGCTTTACTTACATTAATACATTCACTTGCAATAAGTAGGCTTGACTCTTGCAGTTCCATATATAATGGCCTATCCCAATGTTCCTTAAAACAACTACAAATGATTCAATTGATGGCTATTAAAATTATAATTCACTCTAAGAAATTTGACTGCATTACCCCTCTTAAGGGAGCATCACTGGCTGCCCTTTTTTTAATCAGATTGAATTCAAAATCCTCATTCTGACACACAAGAATACACTTTGTCACTACTGTTCTACTCTTGTCAGTAGATGCTGAGAATGCATCCATTAGGACGTCCTGTTTGGAGTTCTCAATAAAACAGGAGTCGGACCTAACTATCTTCAGTGGATGTAGACCCTATGCTAATCTGGAAGCCTGTGTTAAAATCAATGATAGATGCTCTCAACCCTTTCTGTTGGGTAGTGGTACTTGGCAGGGGTGCCCGCTTTTGCCATTACTCTTTCTTAGACATGGAATTTTTGATGTAGTCAGTTGGGAATAACCCATATATCAAGGGTATTCAAGTGGGGGAGGAGGTGCATATGATTTTGTAATTTGCAGATGACATCATGCTTTCCATGTCATGACCTCATGTGGTGTTGCTGGTTTTGATGAGGGTTTTGGTTCAATATGAGGCAGCCCTGGGCTTTAAGATCAGTTTAGATAAAATTAAGGCCCATAATGTTAATCTAAGTAAGGAGGAAACAGCATATTTAGAGTAATTTCCCATTTCGATGGGTTGAGAAATCTATCAAATATTAGGTAATAATAATTAGTGATCCTAGAGGTTTATGCGGGGGTGAATTATAGCTCCTTAAACAAACATTGAAGGATTTTGAGAAATGGCATGTAGGTGGAGCTTTCTTGACTTGGGAAGATTGCCACAGTTAGGATGAATGTGCTTCCCGATTACCGTAGGTGTTTCAAGCTTTACTGATAACTGTCCCAAAGCAGTTATGTCCCAAAGCAGTTATCAGTACAGAAGCAGTTAACAATTACAGAAGTTGTTGTTCCGGTTTATCTGAAGAAAGCCTCAGAGTTCAGCGGATGTAATACATACTGCCAAAGAATGGAAGGGTCTTGGAGTGTTCAACTTTAGGTGGTTACATAATCATTCTTAAGACAAGCTATGGATCGGCAGAGCTCTGCAGTCCTAAAGGAGGTGTGCAGATAGGATAGGTGGTGCATACCTTCTCTGCTTCAACCTGCCACAACTGAAAATTTTGAAAGAAATGAATCTTGCACCTTTTTCCCTTTCTGTCTGTTGTATAGACATAAATATACCATCATGTAGTAGATCTTCAAAGCATGTCAACTCGTTACTATTCCATTATAGCAGCAATTCACAAAACACCCCACCCACAAAGGGGAGAATCCCAGTCAATTCTGGCAGCTGCTCACTGACTCCCACACTTCTTGCCGCCTCACTAGCATTTACGGCTGCAGTCACTAGCTCTTGGCATTCTGGGAGCCCCTCATGCCCAGCCAAATTGATCCAAGTGATCAGCCTCTGAGCCAGAGCATTCCCCTTCCATTAAGACATCAAAATGTTACAAATACACAGTCCATTGACTCTGTATGGTGTGTTGGGGGGGGGGGGAAGGATCTCCTTGTTCACAACATTCCACCCTGCTCCACGTCCACTAGGGAGTGCAAACATTTATGCACCCCTTGATCCTCTACTGTTAATTGATCTGAAAATCAAATATCAGCATGAAGACTATCCTTAATGAGGGTGATGCTTTGGCGTGGCCCTTAGGCGCGGGCCCGTGGCAAAACGTATTCTCTGTTTAATGTCCTCTTTGTGTCTCTCCCTTAGACTGCTCCTATGTTTAGAGGTATGTCTGTATTGCATGTTAACATGATGTAGTCCTTCCCTGTTACCTATGGATCCATTGCTTATCACTTTGATATTTTGATAAGGTGGTATAAACTGGATTTATTGTTTGGTCTGTATAGTCTGATGTTTGTAAGTTATGCTAACCTGATGTAGTCTTGTAACCGCTTTGATTGTATGAAAGGCGGTATAAAAAACCTGTTAAATAAAAATGCTCTACTTAACAAGCACCTTCTGTTTCCCTGTTTCTGCGCTAAAGATAGGGGAAAGAGTTTCCAGTTTTTAAAAACCACAAATATGGTTTTCTGTGCCTCTGCTGTTCTGATACCAGAGAGAGATTCTACAATCGCTTGCAGCCATTTACCAGGGCTTGGCTTGGGTGGGTTTCATTATGCTCTCTGTTTCATAACTGGAAAAACTCGGTCATCAGTGGGATGCACTTGTCAGTAACAAAAGCTCTTGGACCAGAGAACTCTGCAGCTTTGGGAACTCCAAAAACAGGCAAGATAGACCGCTGGTCCCTTTTCTCTCGCAGCTAGTTCACCATCTTTCAGAACTTGCCAACTTCCTTTTTCTCAGCTGCCTATCTGTCCTCGAGTTTGCTAACCTGCACCTCAACCTCCATCAAATGAGTCAGCATTCCCTTGAATTTCTACTCAAAAAGCTCTAGTACCTGGGTTACTGTTTCAGCCTTCAAGTTCTGCATCTCTTTCAAGGCCATGGTGAGTTCAACTTCTATCATCTTTTCACCAGCTGCATGTTCACCAGAGTTCCCGCCAGCTTCCACAGTATTGGCTGGCACTCCTGTCTAGGACTGGTGTGGGTTTTTTGGGAGTTTTTTTGCCTTCTCCACATATAAGTCTTTGATTTACTGGCTTTCCCTTTTGGGACCTTTAGCAGAGCAATACTGAGTGATGTACTGTCCAAGAACACTACCAATTGCTAAAACACTGGGGTTATTATGAATCTCCAGGAACAAGCAGGAATGAGTCTTGTGATAAGGAAGCTTATCATAGCTCAGGTAGGAGCTATAGAAAAGATGATGTGACTCTGAACAAGCAACCTGTCAGTTCTGGTAGAAGTGAGAAAACAGAATTTTCACATAAAAGACTACCAGTCCCAGAATGCACCAGGTTTCCAGCAGCCATGAGAGGGGCTGAAGTGAGAGAATGTGTGTGCAATCAAGAGAGCTATGAGGTAATCCCTAAGCACTCATCTCAAAGGGCAAGGCCTGATTCAACACAGCTGCGCTGTGTTAGGGAGCAGCACACATTAGAACAGGATAAGAATAGAGCTTTTTCTTCAGATAACAGCTACAGAGGGAGGAAGAGATACAGAGACAGCAACGGCTACAAGCACCAGTATCACCTGGAGAAACAGAAGCCAAGCCAAGCAGATAGAGAGAGAAGGAAACTCTCTGGAAGGAAGAGAAGAAAGGCCATTGGAAGGTCTGGGAGATTCCAAGGCAGTACTCATACTGGGAGGTATTCCAAAAGCCAGCAGAGTCCATTGGACTGGATTCAGCCAGAGGAATGGAGTGGCAGAGATAGGAATCACCAGTGGCTACCTGGAAGAGAGAAGACTGCATGTGGAAGGGACTTTCAGACCAAGGCCAGAAGGTATGTGAGAGAAGATCCAGCGTCCAGGGATCAAGATTGGAAGGCTGGACATCAGAATTGGATTACATATTGGCCAGGCTATACAGAGAGGAATAATGATAGCAGGAGAGGCTCAGGTATGAACACTGATCCAGACCCTATCTATAATAGAGAATGGCAGCAAGGGAATAAGCATTCTCATGATAGTGCCTTAATGAAAGACTCATCTGTGCCAATGTATGATATTGACCCTATGATTGTTGATGCAGGGGGAAATACAGCAGATGAAACTATTTACATGGACTGTTCTTTATCTAAATGCTATTGCTAGTTTTCTATGAGCAAACACATCAGCCATCACAAAGAAACCTAACTTTGTTCTTTATTTCCACTGCAAACAGCTCTTAAAGCAGGATTTGGGTTCACACAGTAGCAGCCAGCCAGCTAAAGGCTTACAGCTGGTCAATTGATAGTAATTAAAGCTGCACCTGATTGTGTGTGTGAGCAAGGGAGAATCACTGCTGAGATCTGCGTGGAAAATAAGCAGAAGTTAACCTAACCAGCAAAGTTTATTCTTTACTTTGTGCCTTTGTATTTGGTAATTATTTGCTAAGAAAACATTAGCTAATTGCCTGACAAGCTGAAGGTTGTTTTCTGGTTTACTTTGTGACTTTTTGTTATCCATTTTAAACACTGCAAGCAAGTAACCTCATTTATAGTGCTATCAAGCATACATGTGCTGGGTGAATTAAACCCCATCAATAAAAGAAGTATTTTATTGATCTTACCACTTGGTTTCACAACTCAAATTATTGTCATCAGCTGTGTTTGGGAGTGAATGAACTACAATACCCACAATACCTTGCAAGAATCATATGAATATATGCATCGTCAAGATTGTGTAAGTTCTCACCCTAGGCAGCCGTCTGACAGTCTTCACATATGCGTACGTCGGTACCGACGGAGTCTGCGCGGGAACGCTTCCCAGCGTCAAATCAAAGAGCTTTTGGAAGCATCCCACCACGCCTGCGTACTGCCTTCCCGCCTTTCCCAACTGCCTCTCCTCAGTTTTCGTTTTTCCGCGGAGCCGGCAGGACATCGTCCTGTCACCGCAGAAAATTCTTGTTTTATTTCTTTAGTTTTCTTGTGGTCGCGGCTGTCTTTCCCGACGCCACCGGTACCGCCGGTGTTTTCTTTTCTTTTCTTGTAAAATCTTCCTTTTTCAAGGAATATTTTTTCTTCATAGTGTCCCACAGTTTCTTAGGCCTTTTAGGCCTCTTCTTTTTCCTTCATGGAACCGCCAGCCACTTTCTCCAAGAAATGTTCAAACTGTGGCGGTACAACTTTATTTTTAGACCCTCGAAGTCGGTGTCTAACTTGCTTGGGTCCTGACAACAGTTTGGTGAGAAGAGGTCTTCAATATCGAGGTCCCTCGATACACGGTTTCCCGCCAACTTCGGGGCACCGTCCCCTTCTACACAGGATCAGGTAATCCACAAACAGTCTGTTAAGACTAGCCAGCTCTCGAGTGGTAGGTCTCATGCACAGCATGTAGACGGCTCCGGCCTTGCCCTCGAGGGCCTACGGGCTCCAAAACCCTGGTGGGAGTCTTCGGTCTCCAAAGCCTTTCAGGGGTTTCAGGTTGTTCCTAGGGTTCACCCCTCACAGAACATACCTGAGCCATGTCCGGTGGTGGCATCCGCTTCGAGCGGTACCGATACCCCAGCATCGGCACTGGTGTTGGATGAAACACTCCTCACCAGGGATGGTCATCTGGCGTTCTCTGTGCCTTTGGGACCGGTGGATACTTTCCAGACTGACTTTCCATTATCGGTACCAGCACCGATACTACCACCGACGTCGGTACCCTCCAGATGTGCATCGATAGTCTCGCTTACTTCGATGCCGAGTCTGGAATCGATCTCCAGTCTGGAGGACTGGGTACCGACTCACCTTGGTACCAGCTCTCGGTGGTACCGAAGGCTCGGTTCCGATGATTCGGATCCGCAACTCTCGGTTCCCCCAAGGCCGATTGAGTTGCCACTGGTTGACCTTCATTCACCGGTATCAGACACGGTACCGAAGTCAGTACCGATGTCCTCATTACCCTTACGGTCGGTGCCTTCCATGCTTCGCTTATCAGGCTCTCTGCCCTCGATGCCGAGTTTGGAATCGATCTCTAGTCTGGAAGACTGGGTACCAATATGCTTTTGTACCGACACCAATCGATACCGGTGGCTTGGTACCGAGGATAGAGGCTGGAGGTTTTCAGTTTCCTCGGTACCGATTGAACTGTCACCGATGACTGCTCCGATGTCTTTGTCGGGCTCGACTCCGACATCGGTACCGGTATTGGCATCGGTACCGGTATCCACAGTAGCAGTGTGGCCAACTCCTGCCATGCTTTTTTCAACAGGATCGATCCCTTCTCTGCCAAGCTTGGAATCGATACCTGACATGGACAATGTGGTAATGACGGTCGCTGCTCCTGACAGCCAGTACCAGAGAGCATCCCTTAAGCATTCCACACTGCACTGTGCAGGATCTTCTATTCCTATATATATTTGGATAGCTCTGTCGGTGCTCAGGCTAGTTCTTCAGATCTAACCTGTCCAAGGGAGATTCCTGTTGGGGAACCCTCTTTTCAGAGTTTCCTCCTGGATATAGCAAGATCTCTTGCCATTCCTATCCCAGGACATGATCCTGCACAAGGCTCTCTTTCTACCAAAGCAAAGGAGAACATAATGCTTCCTTTGCATCATTCCTTGCAGGATCTCCTTCTAGGAATGTGGGAAACACCTTTAAGGGTACCCCCACCTTCCAGAGCAACTGATCTCTTATATCAGGTGCCCCCCTCTCCAGGGTTTCAAAAGACTCAACTTCCTCATCATTCCATAGTAGTGGAATCAGCAATGAGGCGGGTAAAGAGTAAGAAAAAGCACTCTTCTTATCCGCCAGGTCGTGAGTCTAAGACACTAGATGCCTTTGGACGTCAAACCTTCCAGACATCTATGCTTTCTGCAAGAATTCTCTCATATATTTTTTATACGAGTCTATCTCTTGAGGAGGTCGCAAAGCAATTACATCTTTTGACTCCTTTCCTTCCAGATTCCAAGAGTGCAGACTATTCCTCACTGCTTACGCATATCCAGAATATCTCTTGGTTTCTTTCTCATGCTTCCCTAGACTCTTTTGAGTCTATTAGCAGGACTTCTGCTATAGCTATAGGAGCACGACGTAGAGCCTGGCTCCAAGCTTCAGACTTGGACAAATGGGCACAACAAAGACTGGGACATACTCCTTGCACTGGAGAAAATCTCTTCAACAAGGAGTCTTTACGTCAGGTTACTCAGTTGTCCACTGATTTACCTGTTCCTAGGGGTTGTTCTACACCTCCTTCTGTCCCAGTAGGTAGGAAATGTCCTACCAAACTTTCTTCCCACAGGAGAAGAAGGTTTTATTCATCACTTGCCCATCATACAGATGTTCCCAAACAGGGGAGGCATCGTCCTGGTCTGAAGAATCCAACCTCTCACCAGGCTCAGCAAACCCAGCAACCGCAGGGTTTCTGATTAATCATCATCAGATGCTTGTGACTCTTGGGGTTTAGAATCTGCAGTTTGCTTCTTCTCAATAGAGGCAATCCACTGCTTCATTCTAACCCCTAGGCATGGATCTCTTTCCAAAGACCTCCATTTTTTCTATATTTCTATGAGCTGTCAGGATGTTCATGCCTATAGGTCACAGGTTTCTCCTCTTCTTCCTGCTAGGGAAAGAGGTCTAACCACTATCAAATGATAGTTTCCTGTGCAAGCATGTATTTTTTCCTTTCTATAGACTTACTACTTGGTAAGTCTTGTTCAGCTCCATTCTCTTCATCCTCTTACCAAGCCTTTTCCTCTGTAAGAGCGGAATTACTTCACTGGAGGGCTTTTTCTTCAGCCTCTCTAGTTTTGTCACTTTCCAGTGCGGAGTTTTCCTCTGAGTTAACTCCTCTGTTTCAATCTTGCTTTGGGGCAACTTATCAGACATATCCAGAGTTTTCTACTCCTGTTCTGTCCTTTCTGTTTTTAAACAGTAAGATTCTTTCTGCTGTCTTGCTAGCAGCTGCCTATGCAGGAGCCTTAATGTTTGGACCACTGGTTCTTGTCCACAAACAACCAGATTTGTCCTCCACTAACATTCTGTTTAGTCTTAGTAGTGGCTCCAAGTCAGTGCTTTCATCTATCTTGGAGATTATCTCACTACAAGCTTTCTGGATTGTCTTCTATTTCTGCCATCTCCATTCTCCTGGGTTTGGCAGCATAGTTGGCAGAGATACTGGCTCTCCTGCAGCCATTTCTATCTCCTCATTCTCCTGCATCATGCTCTCTGCAATTCTACAGAGAAGCTTTCCACTATGGGCCCTTGCTAGAGAGCATGAGGGTTTTTTTCTCCAACAGCTATCCTAGATGGTTGGAAAAGGCTTTTCAGTCATGTCTCCCATGACTAGAAGGGTTCTCCCTTCTCTTACTATCTCCTTTTTGATATAAAGGACATAGGCCTTCTCTTACATGAAAGCTTAAGGAGTTGCCAATTCCCTGCTTTGGTCCATAGTATTCCCAATCGGGGATATGCTCTTTCTCCTTGCAGCTCGTCCTCATGGTAAGAACGCATGATACCTTTTGCCCTTAAGCAGGTCAACATGGTATCTCATCTCTATGCGTCTTCTGTCCACTTACCATGCTAGAGTTCTGGAAAACTCGGGACTTGCTGGCTGCAGACTGATATTATCCTCTGTTTTTCACGTAACCGTCCTGGTTATTTCACTAGCTAGCATCCTTGCAGATCATAACCAGGAGGAATAGATTCTCTATATGTCTTCTCAAGTAGGTTCCACCTCCTTGTTATTAGATGAATCTTTCCTCTCCACATATCCTATGTGAATACCGTGCTGTAGGCATATCTCTGTTTAATTGCAGACACCCATATATAGGCCTACATATTCATATCTATCTTTTGTGTGTATTTTATGCCCTTCCATATCTCACTATAGATATATTCTTATATGTCTATCTATCTGTCTCTCTATATATATATATATGTTCCTGTCGAGATATTTTATTATAGATAGATATGTATCCACATACTTATCTGACTGTCTATGCTCATATAGCTATCTGATTCTGACAGATGGGCTTTACCCATACCTATGCTATCCAGCAGGTTTGGGGTTCTACACACACAATCACTCCTGTGGTAGTCGTCAACTTTTATGCCATAACCTTAGGGTTTAGGTACCTCTGAAGCTCTCCATGCTCCAATATCTCTCCTAGCTTACCCCAGTTAGGAGAGACATTGCGGATCTTCAGTTAATCACAGGCTTTAACGCCTCAGGCATTTGTCCTCTCTTTGTGGGATACAAGGGGTTCCCATACCCTTTCTCCCCACAAGGACTGTGCCTGTTTGTCCAAATCAGTTAGCCTTTCTCTTTTGCTCCTAAGAGTGAGCCACTCTGCCGCCAAAAGAGTTCGGCTTTTGTCATAAAGCCTTCCGCTGAAGGCCCACCGTTTTTGTACTACCCCAGGTTTTTTTACTGGGGTTACCTGTTACCTTTCAGGATTCTGACCTCCACTGTTTTTCCTAGAGTGAGGTCCTCTTCGAGGTTCCTCTACTGGGTTCCCCAGTAGATCCCATGAACCTCCATACTTCTGTGAAATCCTGTTAGGGGAGGTCCATATTGTAATATTTCATTTCAATATCATTGATGACAATTATTATCCACACATGGACTTCTTGTCTGCAGTCCTATGCTAGGTTAAGCTGTTTTCCACAGCACCTTTCTCTTTTCAACTCCTACCCTCCATCCTCACGATGCCTGGTGTTATTAGGTATAGCATCTTCCAATCTATGACATGCTGGGACTCCAGGCATCTTAGCTTGGGAGTCCCCATATGTGAAGACTCATTCCTGCTTCTTCCTGGAGATAGCACAGTTACTTACAGGTGATCTCTGGGAACAGCAGGAATAAGTCTTCACAATCCACCCACCTCCCCTAGAAGTTGTATCTCTATCTATCTTTCCTTTCCTCTCTCTCTCTCTGTCTCAGCTTTAAAACTTAACTGAGGAGAGGCAGTTGGGAAAGGTGGGAAGGCAGCATGCAGGCGCTGTGGGATGCTTCCAAAAGCTCTTTGATTGGACGCTGGGAAGCGTTCCCGTGCAGACTCCGTCAGTACCGATGTACCCATATGTGAAGACTTATTCCTGCTGTTCCCAGAGATCACCTGTTACAGGTAAGTAACTGTGCTGTCTGCCACAGAGTTCAAACAGCTTCCACCTGCTCACACCATCACCAGAACCAGTAGCCCCCATACATAACTTCCACCTGTCCCGTCCCCCACACACTGTTGCCTAGACATTTAGTGGGTAATTTTATAACAGGACATCTAGGTTAAGAGGGCAAGAAGGTGCCAATTTTCTAAGGATAGTTAAGTCATTGGTGTCTTTAAAAAAAAAAATACTAGCACTAAGTCTACAAAAATTGCACCAAATTGAAGGCACAGACATAATTCCTGCTTAACAGCAAGTGTGAAAACCTTAGAATGTATTTTATGCATACATGTATGTGTATTATAAAATATGTGCATAAATCACAACCACCCACAATTCACCTCCCCCCCACCATGCACATGTTCTCCAAGTATGCACCAGCCCACATCATGCATACTTTTAGTTGTGACCTAATGTAAAAGCCTTTTTATGCAAATTAAACAGGGGTTGTATATGTGAAAATGGTTTAAAATTATCCTCTTGCTGGAAAAATTGGTCTTCCTTCACATCAGGCATTCCCAGGTTGAAAATGGCCCTCCATATTTCAGCTCTTACTTCCCAGCTGTTGTCTATCGGCGCATGACCGACCAAGTGTTTTTTCTCCAGGTAGATTTCTAATTCTGCGATTATAGTTTACTTCAAAAAGTAACAAGATAGTGAATTATTAAATCATTGCTGTACTTGATAACTATCACCTAGTGGCAGTAGAAAAACATCCTAAAGAGAGAGGTCTATTTAAACAATATGAATTTGCTGCCTGTGAATACTTACTGAACCAGATGAATGACCCTTTTTATGGTTTGGTAAAATACTTTTCTTGTTTGGATTGTAGTCTGTTGGATATTGGAAGCACCTTTTCTCTGACACCAGTGGTGAAACTGACAGCAATAGCCTCAGTGAAAGAAGTTGGATCCTGGAATATCAGAAGAGATCATTATCAAAATCTGTAGACTATAGCCGGAAGAGACCAAGGATGAGAAGTAAACTGAAAGGTAAACCTGATCTGAAGTTCATGCTGCAGCTGTGAAACTTCTCAGTTGGTTCAGCTCACTTGGAGACATCTCTGCTTATTAGTTCAGAAATGTATAATGTGTTGGGTTTTGGTGCCGGTAAGCCTAAGCTATATTTGTTTCTCTATTAGTTTTGCCATTGTCATCTGAAAGCAGTCTTGAGGAGAACAAAAAGGAAAATGCAGTAAGTCCTTATTTTTCCTTATTTGACATAAATTCTAGCTATAAAAGGATATTTTTAGTCCATGTACCAATGAGAAAGGCTTATGAAATCTTTGTTTGGGTCTATTGTATTTTGAAAAAGGTTGGAGCGAGACACCAGAAACCACAGCCTGACACAGATAAAATAGCAGGGAAACTTTATCTAATGGACCCAACTAAAAGGTTTCATCCAGAAGCTGCCTTCAGGGGTCTAAAATTGAACATAAACATAAAATTAAACATACATTATACAAAATAATACAAAATAAAAAATGTTAGAAAATTATATATATGTCAACAGGATATACACAATTAATGGACATATATATGCGTAAATATGTGTAAAACAACCTTACATATAAATCAAATACATTACCACAAATGGTAGAAAACAACATATAAGATGTGGAACAAGCCACTCTTCCCAGTCTGCATAAAATAAAATAAAAAGGAAAACAAAAAAAAGGGGAACAGGTGAAAAAATGCTAGATTTTTGAGAAACAAGTTCTCGAGAAATAATACATAATAGATAGATACGTCCTATACAAATAACTACAAAATAGAAAGTGTACCTCAAATAACTAGCCACAAAAAAAGCCTAAAAAACTAACATTAAGCAATGAATAAATAGTGTACATACATTGATAAAATGCACAATCAAACATTAAAAAACAAAATCACGCATTATTGTAAGTGATGTGCCAAAATAAATGCTTCACAGATAACATAGTAGTGAGCTTGAAATAGACACAGAAAGCTAATACATACTGAAGCAACTGGCAAGAACTACATTCTAAAAAATGGTGAGACCTGATGGCCTAATAATACAAATAACTGGCAAAGGAGCAGATGTAGAAAAAGGACAAAAAAAATCATATGAGTGTGAAAAGACATAAAAGAGTAAATGGCAGCGAAACAGCAGAAAATAAAACATAAGGGAGATGTACTGACTGTTAAAAAAGCAAAAGCAAATAGGCATAACATTGTAACAAAATGCACTGTGCAAGGAATCGTGACAAAAAATGGAAACGTTCATTCCTTAAAGCATAATATTTACCAACAAAGATATAACATAAAAGGGGGCATGCCTTAGATGCAAATATGAAAGAAAAAATGCAAGCCAGAAATATTTATGTATCAAAGAACCAAAGTCAAAACGTGACAAGATATACTGAAAGAAGTATAGCCGAAGGGCACCACACGGTGCGAGAAAAATAAAAAACAACCCAAGGAACTAAAAAGCGCCCCACACAAGACAAATATAACCAACACCGCATAAGTGCAAGGAGACAATGATAGTAAAGAACATATAAAAACAATGTGCAGAAAAGTTTTTAAATAGAAACCAATATAGCTCAATTTGAACATGATAAAGATATATATAACTGGCTGCTTGTCCAAAAAAGAAGGGGGTGTAAAACTAAGTACTAATACATAAAGCTAGTCGTCAAAAAGTATAACATAAGGCAAGCGCCACTGGATTTGCAACTCTAAAAGAAAAACAAGCCCAGACAGAAATCATTTTTAACTCATCGGGAGCACAAAAAACTGAAGAAAAAACATAACTTAAGGTGAGATCCCACCACACGGTGCAAACAAGAAATTATGGGCGAGCTTGAAAGATATACAAGGGGAAAACATTACCAGTGTAGCTGCTATAGGCGGGAAAATGCCGCGCAAGTGCAGAAAGGATTTTTAAAGTGCATTAGGGTGCCTCCCACACAAACACATACAGCGATTGACAGGTTATGATAATGAAGGTAAACAGGAAAAAACTGAAAGGAGGAGACAAAGCGATAGAAAAAAGGGGGCAAGCAAAAACAATACAAGCATCTGCACATATTGGTATAGGCACAAGAAATGACATAAGGAAGGAAACATAATTTAAAAACATAACTGAAAAAAGGCATGGAAAAACTTAAAAAGTTTTTTTAAAAAGTATCCATATTGCTGCATAATAGAATAGTAGACGCATACGATCAATACCAAAATAAAACAACATCAAAAAGGAGCAAAGATATATACATTATGCACGCTAAAAATAGATATATAAAAATATATAATACAATATAAGTGGTGGCATAAAACAAATATCTCTTATATGCAAACCTCATAGTGGGCTATAAACATCAAAGAACATAAAAAGGCCAAAAACAGAGATGGACAGCCTGTTATTCCATTCATGAAACTGACATCAATAAAAAATGTAAATTAAAATGGCACTTTAACAAACTTAGTAGTAATACATAAATAAATAAATAAATAAAAAAAGTAAAACCAATGAAAACACAGCAATATAACACATAATACCAAAGTTATAAAAGATCATTTAACCACCATAAAAAACTATAACCACCATGGGAAATTAAGAAGGGAAAACATAGAAGGTGTGTTTTTATTAAAAAAAAAAAAAAAAAAAAACGTGATACTCTATCTCTTTGTTTAACCCTTTTGGAACCACTGTATCTAGTAAAAAAAATATACCTCTGTTCCTCTTGGATTAACCTATGATCAAGGTCCACGCCACGGGGAGGGACATTAACTTGCTTAATAAAAAAGAACTTTAAGTCGTCAGGCGTATATTTAAATGAGGACCAATGCTCCACCAGGGGGGCTGTCATAATTCTCCTTTTGATGCAACTTTTATGTTCTTGAATGCGTATCTTAATTGGTCGGATAGTCCTACCAACGTATAACAAGGAACAAGGACAAATAATAAGTGCTGTAGGAACAAAGGACAGACCTTTCTGTAAAAGGTCAAGTTCTGACTTAGAGTAACAGAGGAAAGATTGACTGGTAAATCTGCTTGCAATGTGCTTCGTACATTCGTCAAATCGTCCTGATTTAATAGGGCTCGTAAGGACTATTCTCCTAGGACAAGCAGGATGAGTCAGCCACACTTGGTGATGTCATCCGACGGCGCCAAGATGGAAGTACTCTCCATAGCTCAGAAGGGCTTTTGCCCTTCTGAGCATGAGCCAACTGGCCCCACCCCCCAGCCCGCCCCTAGCTAGCCAGTTTTCAGTTCTTCCGCCTTGCCAGCAAGACGGACCTCTATACTCTCCAACTGAAAATTTCACAATTCTGAAGAAAAAGAGGATTCCCTCCTCTTTACTGCATTCTTTCTTCTAACACTGTCGATTTCTTTCTAGATTAAGAAAAAGATATATATATATACATTGAATTCCTGAACTAAAGAAGAGATCCAGGATCAACAACGGTACAAGAGATACCTGACAAAGAAGCTCGGCGGCCCAGAACGTGCCCATACGGCCTCCGTTCCCGGTCTGCCTTCTGAGCGAGCTCCTACCTCTTTCTCCAGTTGGCAGAAGCAGACGACTCCAAGAAGAAGGTGTTTTTAAAAGAGGATCCCAGCCAGGCTGTAGCTTTCGTAGCAGCCCGGGACGTGTCTAAGATGACCTCCGTCCCCGGCCAGCCTCCTCTGTCCCTCCGTCGATCCGGGAACCTTCCCTGCTCCATTGGCCTGTACAGAAGCTCCCAGTAAGTCAGCAGCTTGTGGAAATCATGGACGTGCCTAAGAAGGCCTCCGTCCCTGGCCTGCCTTCCTCCTCTTCCTCCATCTCCGGGAAGCCTCTTTACACGCGCTGACCATGGGGGCAGCCATCTTGTCCTCCGTGTGCTGCCCATACTGGTGAGGTCAGCAACAGAAGCAACGCACTGCGTGACTCTGCCGACTCCCCTGGTGGCCCTGGGCGCGCCCTCTGGGCCTCCGTTCACAGCCCCCTGTCTCTGTCTGCTCTGCTCTCAGCCCGGCCTCGTGGCTTCCATGGCGGCGGCCATCTTGCATACGATGTCACAGCTCCCGGCTCCTCCCCTTCGGCGCTATTGGTTGGCACCGATCCAATCGTCTTCAGGAAGGAGGAGCATCCAGTAGAGACAGCAGCATGAGCCTGGCCCGATCAACTGATCTGCATCCCTGTCTCAGCGCCGAGATCCGTCAGCGCCGAAGCATCGCCGCCATGAGCCAGGAAAAGCTTATTCAACTAGCAGGCACAATTCCGAGTGGCCTCCCTGAATGGTCTTCAACCATGAGTCACACGGAGCCACTGTAATCTCTTCTTCATGGTGCCTACTCACAGCGCCGATTCTCATCTCCTGCCGGCAGCTGTCTGCTACCCTGGGTCTCACGGCGCTACTGTGATCTTCACGGCGCCGATTCTCAGCTCCTGCCGGCGGCTGTCTGCTACCCTGGGTCTCACGGCGCTACTGTGATCTTCACGGCGCCGACTCTCAGCTCCTACCGGCGGCTGTCTGCTACCCTGGGTCTCACGGCGCTACTGTGATCTTCACAGCGCCGACTCTCAGCTCCTGCCGGCGGCTGTCTGCTACCCTGGGTCTCACGGCGCCACTGTCATCTTCACGGCGCCGACTCTCAGCTCCTGCCGGCGGCTGTCGGTCAGCACTTCTGTCAGCATTAAGGGAGGGAGTAGAGGAGTGGCCTAGTAGTTGGAACATTAGCAGGTTCCAAGCTACCAGGGTTCAGTTCCACTAGCACCCCTGGGCCTGGCAGGTCATGTAACCGGGCAAGTCATGTAACCCTCCATTCTCAGCTCCTTCCGGCGGCTGTCTGTAACCCTCCATTGCTGCTGCACGAGCCCTGGGAACAATGTAGGAGCTACAAAACAGCAGGAAAGCTTCAGCCCAGTGAGATCTTAGGTAATAACAAGAAAAACAGAATGAGTAATCAACGTTGTGAACCCTGATCCCTGGGAAGGCTCCAATAGAAGGGAAAGCTCCAGCGGAGCACGCAACGCCTATGGGGACTCCGCACCCAGAGCGCGTAATCAACACTGTGAGCCCTGTTCTATCCCTTCGGCACAGAAGTCAACGATTCGGCACCGAGGCAGAAGCCCCTCCCGCAGGGAGGCAGCAGCCCCCTCACCATCTCACACCGCATTGAGCAGAGCTGTCCATCGTCCAGGTCCTGATAAGAGGGAGCTCCGCAGCATAAATCCGCTTACTAGGGACAGTATCCTTATGACTCTGGACTGTCGCCCTTGAATCACGCTGGCCCTACAAACAGGGCCCATCATAGCTGCCTGCCAGGGGTAACCCAAACAGCAGCTACAGAATCCTTACAAGGGCAGAATAGCTGCTTCACTACACTCCTACTGGGTCCCGCCCGCTGGAGTGGAGGAGTTACCCTAAGGATTAGAGCACTGGATTGGTAACCAAGGCCCTCTAACGTAAATCACCATGGCAATCTGTTCTTGACTCCAGAGCAGAGAAGCGGACCTATGAAAGATTGGGGTGGCAAAACTAATATACTTGTTTTCCTTATTTGTATTCGCTGCTGTATGATCTCAGTCATTAACAGGAAATGCCAGTGGGACGGTGCTAGCTGCATGAGCGTGCCCACATATCCAAAGGGGGAGGCTGCCTTCTCCTGGAGCAAACAGGTTCCATGACTGACCATGCGAGCCTCACTTGGTAACACAATTCACCCAATTGCTCAAATCGATGCAAGGCTCCACACCAGCCCTATCAGACTGCACAGGTCACTCTGCGTCCGCCCGAATTGTTAGAGGAGCAGTCCACAAAGGGGTCCCCTCCGGCCACGGATGGGTGAGTTGTTGTTTCCTCCTGGGACAACTTAGCATGTACAGGACAGCAATGCTTGTACCTGCCTGAGGTGTTAGAGGAACAGTCCGCAGATGGTGGTGTTGCTGCGGCCCCCGGAAGAAGTCCAGGCAATCTAACCCACTTCAGTCCTCGTCGCTCCCTAGGAATGCTTGCTAGTCCTCCTCCAGCTGTAATTACACATCCAAGAAGATCAAGAAGCTCGAATGATGGCAGGGCATGAGCTCCAACCACATTCAGAATGTGGGGGATCACAGTCACAACTCCTCGGGCACAAAAAGGAAAAACCTCGGCCTACTGTCGCGCACTGCCAATCTGAGGACATGCAGAGGGCGATCCTCATCGCCCAATGGTGCTGGTGATAAACAGGGCCTGCATTGATCAATCAGCCCCACTAGAGGTGCATTGTCCACCCCGCATCTTCTGTTGGTATGCGGGTGTCATCTAAAGGTCAGGGCTCTGCTCCCACAAGGCTAAGGTTGTCCAGAAGAGAGAGTGCCCAGTCTCCACAGCTATACAAAAGCTTAAGGAGAGCCGGCAGCTTCCACTTCCCTGTCTCAGGTGGCAACAGTGTGGTGCGGTACACACAGCCAGTGTGTTCATGAGCAGACAGTCACAAGTTCAAGTCCCAGCTGTGGCTCCTGCCAACCCAATCCCTATATTTACAACACTGTCATTGTCGCCAAAGAGCTATCACTCTCTGAATTGGGACCCTGCTAAGCATCCAGACCCTACCCAGACAAATGAGGCCACGCTACATGCCTGCGCCTGCAGGTGCTCCTCAAAAACAGGCGATGGCTGCACACATCCCGGGAAAAGGTATCGGTCTCCTTGTGCTCGCCTCAGTCTTACCATCCCAGGACCCCCGTACAGCGGTCCATTCCCTCCTGGTCAATCACCTCAGTATTGACCGGATGCTATTGGAGCAGACAGCAACACTGCAATCTCCAAGGGAATCCTCCCATAGCTGGAGGAAATCCATCCCCTTTGGCCTCATGGAGTGACACCAAGCCATTCCTCCCACAGTTGGGGGACAACCACCACATGTCAGAGAGAGCCCCGCACTAAGCAGGCTCCCCTAGCAACCTCTGTGGCATGAAACCCAAGGTCACGGCGTGCGTAAAGACATAGAGGCAGACTCAAAACCGGCCTTGGAATCACCTGTTTTGCAGTTTACATTATGATCAATCCAAGGGCAGCAATTTGACTTGGCGCACACAAACTGATGTAGCCAACCACGTGCACAAAGTAAAAGGCACCTTGGCAGCAGATTCAAGCCCTGGCTGAGGACCAGGCTGGGGAGCTACAACACATCACCCCAATACGTTGTGTGGCGATGCCTAGGGCCCTGCACTCTAAGGCTATTAATTGTGAAGATCGGACGCCTCGGGCAGTCGACAAGGCGACCATGGCCTAACAATAGTACACGAGAAGCGGGTTGATTCAAAAGCACCCCTTGGGCTCACCGCAAGTCTATCTACTCGCCATGTGGCGAGCACAAAGTGCAACTGTTCTAACAGCAGCCCAGTCCGTCCAGACAGCAGTGAGCTTCACTCCTCGGGTTAGCTCTACGCCTCAAACATTCTCAGACAACACACATGCAACGCAAGAGCCGGACCCCGTCGACAGATTGTAAAACCCTGTCGACAGATTATAGTTCTGACATGTCCATGTTGTCGCCTACCTACCTATGCTCTTCAGAGGATCGGCGACCATACACCCATCAGTATGCCATCCTCAGCAGCGCCTAGCGCGAGCGTTGACACGGGCAGATCACCCAATACCCTCGACTGCCTCGCGGCTAACCCCACTAGCCCTCTGCCATATACCCAGCATCTTAACTGCCAGTCCTGGTGACACTCCTTGCCACACACACCACGCTACCTGGTACTCTACCCCTGGCCAGCCAGCCCGCCCGCCCTTCTGGCCTACAGGAGCCTTCCTGGGAGGAGCTGATGCTACAAACTCTGGGAAGCATCAGGACCCTAGGCTACTGTATGCCCACGACAGACACAGAAGTAATGTACAATCAACCAGGCAAATAAGGGCCTAGCCACCGCCCCAGCGGACTGCACCTCTGGGACCCCATCCACATCTCCACCCAAAGACCCTTCCTCATGTCTTATAGCATGCCACCTTGACCCGGCAGCAGGGACTATCAAATCCCCAACCAGGACATCGGTGGCAGCGCCGGAGAGACTGCACTCTGTACCATATTGAGAAGTGCAAGGTCATGGACTGTTCCTACACCTTGCAACAGGATACACCCCAGCCAAACCTACCGCATTTGCTTGCTACTCGCTGCTAACATAAGGCCATAAGGTATGCCGTGGGCCCCAGTCTCCATGGGCCCACCTAACCCAGTTCTCCTAAAAGGGCGAATCTAGGTCTCAGCACCTAGCTGTTTACCTAGCAGTTTCAGCATAAGAACATAAGATGTGCCGTGTGCCCAAGTTCTCCGTGGACACTCCAAATCCAGTTTCTTCTTCCATGGTTCATAATATATCTAGGTCTTAGCACCTAGCAATTAGAGACACATGTTCCTTATGCTTGCTCGGACCAAGCGGCGATTTCCGAGTTGTCTTAATGCTTCTTTCACGCCACTCCCAATTCACACCACCTTCACAGACTGCTGATATTGGGGAGGGTGCTACCCTTGCTCACAGGGACCAGCCCTCTCTTGGCTCTGATTCGCACCACCCTCATGGCCAGCCGTCCTCGAGGCCGTTGCTATTCATGATCGCTGTGACTACCTCATTACCACTGCTCTAAGCACTTGATCGCTGTGATCTACCTCACTACCACTGCTCTAAGTACTTGACCGCTGTGACCTGGTGCCGCCTAGTATCTGCATACTTCACGACTGTCGCACATGTGTGCCTCACGACTGCAAGCCACATGCTCTTGTCACAGCACATGCCGTGCCCCATGACCGCACGCTGGCTCTGAAGAGGTGACCGAAACCTCGGCCTTCTCCCATTCACCACAGCGCATGGCAGCTTGGGAGGCACCAAGTGTGGCTGACTCATCCTGCTTGTCCTAGGAGAAAACGGAGTTACTTACCTGTAACTGGAGTTCTCCGGGAACAGCAGGATAAGTCAGCCACACAATCCCGCCCACCTCCCCTAGGAAGGGGGAAGGCCTTGGCCTCCGGACCTAGTGCTTGGCGCCCGCCTCCTAGCGGCAAAGGCTCAGCTAGTGACGAACTGGCTAGCTAGGGGCGGGCTGGGGGGTGGGGCCAGTTGGCTCATGCTCAGAAGGGCAAAAGCCCTTCTGAGCTATGGAGAGTACTTCCGTCTCGGCACCGTCGGATGACGTCACCAAGTGTGGCTGACTTATCCTGCTGTCCCCGGAGAACTCCAGTTACAGGTAAGTAACTCCGTTTTCTGAGGCGGCCGGAAAACATTGCCTCTGCCCCTTCCCCTCCCTCTGAACTCTAACCGAGGGATAGGTGGTTTTGTGAACTTGCATTGTGCCAACTCCTTTTCCCAGAGGTCCTCGAATAAAAAAAATCCTTAGAAGTGCCTGGGGAGGTAGGGAGGGGAGTGGAAACAGGGGAAGCAAACAGTTCCTCTGAATCACTTCTTATACGTTTTTTGCTCCTTTCTTGTGTGTCATATCTGCTCATGGGAGAGTTTTTCTTTTTAGATATAGTAGAATCATCATATCTATAGGTGGAATATTCATGTCTCTTAGGATAATCATCATTGTGATTATTATACCTATCATACTTACGAGAGTGATTGGTGTTATAATAGTGATCATGTTTTCTAGATTGTTCATTACTGCCATCATTATAATTTCCTTCCTTAAAACTTACTTGACGCTGACCATTAAAAGGAGCCCGAGGTTTCAACCATAAATACACGTTATCATTTTTGTAATCTAATTCGTCACATTTATGTTTATCTAGTTTCCCTCTTTTTATATCTCTACGATACTCCTCCAATTTTTCATTGTAATCACCAATAAGTCTCTCAAAATGTCTATCTTCCGATCTTAAAGAATCCATTTTTCTCTCAGCCTCTGTCCTGATCTTTTCGGCCTTTTTCTTTGCAGTATCAGCTAATAAGACCATGAGGTTAAGGGAGCATTTGTTCAAGATTGCACACCATCTGTCCATAAAGGGTTTATCGTCCCGGAACATATTTGGTTCTCTCGTCATCCTTAGTCCTCTCGGAATATGTTTAACCCTGCAATATTGCAACATGCTGGCATAGTGCAGTTCATATCTGATAACTGCTTTCTTAGTACGGATTAGATCTATCCAGTAGTCAGCAAAACTGGCATCTTCAGGCTCATCTTCCACTAAGGGAGGTTCTTTAAGAAAATGGTTCAAGTGGTCTGAGTAACTGAAGATATTGTCCCATTGCGTGTAGGCCATGGTATTCTTCAGGGAGAAGAAACCAAACCAGCAGGAGAAGGAGGTATCCGCAAATGTGCAAGGAAAAAGGTTGAAGTGAGACACCAGAGACCATATATATATGTCAACAGGATATAAACAATTAATGGACATATATATGTGTAAAACAACCTTACATATAAATCAAATACATTACCACAAAGGGTAGAAAACAACATATAAGATGTGGAACAAGCCACTCTTTGGTTCTTTGATACATAAATATTTCAGGCTTGCATTTTTTCTCTCATATTTGCATCTAAGGCATGCTCCCTTTTATGTTATATCTTTGTTGGTAAATACTATGCTTTAAGGAATGAACGTTTCCATTTTTTGTCATGATTTCTTATACAGTGAGTTTTGTTACAATGTTATGCCTATTTGCTTTTGCTTTTTTTAACAGTCAGTACATCTCCCTTATGTTTTATTTTCTGCCGTATCGCTGCCATTTATTCTTTTACGTCTTTTCACACTCATATGATTTTTTTTTATCCTTTTTATACATCTGCTCCTTTGCCAGTTGTTTGTATTATTAGGCCATCAGGTCTCACCATTTTTTAGAATGTGGTTCTTGCCAGTTGCTTCAGTATGTATTAGCTTTCTGTGTCTATTTCAAGCTCACTACTATGTTATCTGTGAAGCATTTATTTTGGCACATCACTTTCAATAATGCGTGATTTTGTTTTTTTTATGTTTGATTGTGCATTTTATCAATGTATGTACACTATTTATCATTGCTTAATGTATGTTTTTTAGGTTTTTTTTGTGGCTAGTTATTTGAGGTACACTTTCTATTTTGTAGTTTTATTTATTTATTTATTTTATTTATTTATAGTCTCTTCTATACCGCACTATTCAGCATCAGTGCGGTTTACAGTTAACAATGATTTACACATTTCCGATGGTACTTTGTGTTTACAGTTGAACAGGTAATACAACTTGGATAACAGGGGTAACTATTTACAATTTACAACATACTCGTGGTCTCCTTGGTTTCAGTCATGGGGGTTTTGGGTGGCTTGTGCGGTTGGTGCTGTGTCTGCATTGGTTACTGGGTAATACAGGAGGAAGAGGTGGTGCTTCAAGGCCTTTCTGAACTGAAATAAGTCTGGGATTGCTCGGATGCCATGAGGGAGGCTGTTCCAGCACCTTGGTGCACAGAATTGGTAGGCCCTGCCTGTTGTTGCCTTGGTGCATTGTGTTATTGATTTTGGGACTATCAGGGTGTGGAGTGCTACTGACCGTCTGTCCCTATTGTGGGGTGTCGTCTGGATTAGTTCTGTTAGCGATGCAGACGAGAGCCCTTTGATGGCCTTGAATGTAAGTAGTAAGGTCTTGTATGTGAGTCTACTTTGTATCGGGAGCCAGTGGAGTTGTTTTAGGATGGGTGAGACATGGTCTTTCCTGGATGCTCCGTGTAGGACTCTTGCTGCGGCGTTCATTGCCAGTTGCAGTGGATTCAAGGTGGCTTGAGGGAGACCTTGCAGGATTGAGTTTGCATAATCAAAGTGTGGTATGATTAGTGCCTGATAGATGGTCCTGAAATCGTCTGGCTCCAGCAGGGATCGTAGGTGTCTGAGGGATCGGATTTTATGGTATACCACTCTTACAATGTTTCCTATGTGCGCTTTCATATCCAAGTGCTGGCCTAAGGTGACACCGAGGTATCTGATAGTGGGCTTTGTCTGGAGGTCTGCTTCCTTCACTTTTAAGAAGGACGGAGCGGTGAAGTTTCGGTTCCTTGTAATGAACAACACCTCCGTTTTCTTGTGTTGGATCCTGAGGTTTTGGGATTGCAGCCAGTTGGATACTTCATTTATGCAGTTTGTTAATGGTGTGAGGTCGGGGTTTTCTGTTGCAAACGGCATGTATAACAGCACATCATCGGCGTATATCAGGCAGTTAACACTGAAGGACTGGATCAGGTTGCAGATAGGCTGCATGTATGTATTGAACATCAGGGCAGAGAGGGAAGACCCTTGTGGGACACCTTGCTTTTGGTGGAATGGATCTGATGATGTATCGCTGGATCGTACCTGTTGCCATCTGTCAGAAAGGTAGGACCTGCACCACTCAAGTGCTTTATCGGTGATTCCCTTCTCCATGAGTTGTTCCAGGAGGCACTCGTGGCTCACGGAGTCGAACGCTGCTGCAATGTCTAGGAAGACAAGGACGAACCCTTGGCGGATGTTGTCAATGCCTGTTGTTATGCTGCTGAAGAGTGTGGTGAGAAGTGTTTCAACACAGTGGGCTTCTCTAAAACCGTGTTGGCATGGGTCCAGTGGTGCGTTGGTTTCTATGTGATCTTGGATTTGTCTTTGTACTTCCTTTTCCATTATTTTTGCGAGTAACGGTATGCTTGATATTGGTCTATATGATTCTGGCTTCTGAGGGTCGAGCTTGTTGTTTTTTAGTAATGGTCTTATGGATGTGTGCTTGAGGGTACGTGGGAAAGCCCCTGTCGTGAATGATTGTTCCATGAGTCTGGATATGAAGGGACTGAGGTCGGTCCGAAGTTCTTTGATCCTGAACGCAGGGCATGGATCAGTTTGGGCGGTGGACGTGTTGATGCCAGCAATGGTGTCCTCGATGTGTTTGGGTTGTATTGTGAAGATGGTGAGTGGTGTTTGATTGCATGGCTCAAGGATAGTGCTAGGTGCTGGGTGGTTGATTTGGCAGAGTTTGGATTGCAGATAGTCGGCGAATGTTTGAGGGTGGATTTCACTTATATGTTCTGAGGCAGGTTCCTTTGTCAAACGCTTGACGAGGGCAAACAGGTCGTGAGGTTTGTTCAGAGATCTTTTTAGCGTGTCTGTGTGGTAACGTCTCATGGTTTCCATCACTGCGGTGCGATGTGCTGCAAGTTGTGAGTTATATGCATTTCAGTCTCCGTCTGAGTGAGAGTGGCGCCATCGTCTCTCGAGTTTCCTTAGGGTTGTGCGTCAAGCTTTCAGCTCAGCTGAATACCAGGTTGCGGAGGGTCGCTTCTGTTGGAGTTTGTTAGTTGTTGGACATATGGCGATCGAGCTGAGTGTTTTATTCCAATCGGAGACTAGATCGTCTGGGTTGTGTGCCAGCGAGGTGGTTAGTGGGAGCGTTGCTTTCAGGATTAGGTCTTTGTTGAATGGCTGGAAGCTTCTCGGAGGGGCGCTGGGATGGCCGCTCGCTCTTCATTCTTCCTTTTGGCTACAGCTGGGAAGGGGGACTTGGAATAGGATTAGCTTGTGATCCGACCATGGAACTGAGGTGATTGATAGCTCCGGGATGGTTGGTGCATTGAGGGTTGTCTGTCGTGAATATTAGATCTAGAATGCCTCCTTTGACATAGGTTGGATCCTTGATTAATTGGCTGTATCCTAAATCCTGCAGGGCTCCGAGAAAAGCTGTTGCATGGGAATCTTGCAGTGAGGGTAGGTTGAAGTCTCCAAGCACCCAACTTGATGTATGGGGGCTCTGGGTATTGGAGGACAAGTCAATTATCGTTGATAGGGCGTCTGGGTCGGCTGATGGAGCTCTGTATAGTAGATTGAAGGAGCAGCACTTATTTGCTATCGAGATTGTGTCCAGGAGCGGTGAGTTGGTTGCTTCTCTTAGGTTGAACTGGAGGTCAGATTTGGTAATGGCGAGAACACCTCCTCCTCTTTTGCCATTTCTGTGACATGTATGGATGGAGAAATTGGAGGGTAGGAGTTGGTTGAGTAGCACGTTGTCATCGCAAGAAAGCCATGTCTCAGTGATCAGTAGTAGGTCGAGGTTGTGTAGTGATATGTCCGAGATGACCGGCCATTTCTTGCGTACCGATTGGGCATTTATCAGTGCACATCCCAGATGTTGGGGGAGTGGGTTTTCTTCCTGTTTCTTTTTCTTGTTGTGTTGTAATGAGATGAGTAGAAGATGGTGGTGGGGAGTTCGGGTAGTTTCCCTTGTGTTGTAGAAGGGGGCATCTGGCCACCGCCTTCTGTAATTGTGGATTGTTGGTATGTGATTGTGGCTAGTGTGTAGGCTGGTAACGTTGCCTAGTCCTATGGCGAGAAGGTAGAGGGCAATTGTGAAAGTGCAAGATAGGGCCATTTTGTGTGTGTGGCCTGGAAGTGGGTCAGAGGTGGAGTCTTGGATGGTGGCAGGTCAGGTGAGTTACCCTGTCCCGATGATCTTGCAGTGGGTTTGGCACAGTTACGTGAGAGGCTGATGTTGACGGTGAATTTGTATTTCATTTATATGTAAGGTTGTTTTACACATATTTACGCATATATATGTCCATTAATTGTGTTAACCGAGGGAGCGCAGACTTGCCGCTCCTCCTTACCTTCCAGCTTCACTCCTTCCTTTCACCCCTGTCCAGCCCCCCCCCCCCCAATTCCTACAAGATACAAAATCTTTGTTTGTTCTGTTCTTCTGCTGGCTTGCTGCTTACTCCATTTACGTGTTGTGTTTCCCCAGTGTCTGCCCTCTCCACCCGGGCCAACACTTGCCTGCCTCCAGCCTTGCTCCGCCCCTCCCGGAGGTCTCGCGGCCGCGCGTTCGCGGCCGCGTCCAGCTAGTGTCTGCCCTCTCCACCCGGGCCAACACTTGCCTGCCTCCAGCCTTGCTCCGCCCCTCCCGGAAGGCTCGCGGCCGTGCGTTTGCGGCTGCGTCCAGCTAGGTACGCTGCCTGCCAAGTATTTAAACCCAGCGCCTGCGGCATTGTAGTGCTGTCTTTGTTTATGCTGTTCTTCTGCTGGCTTGCTGCTTACTCCATTTACGTGTTGTGTTTCCCCAGTGTCTGCCCTCTCCACCCGGGCCAACACTTGCCTGCCTCCAGCCTTGCTCCGCCCCTCCCGGAAGTCTCACGGCCGCGTCCAGCTAGGTATGCTGCCTGCCAAGTATTTAAACCCAGCCCTTGCGGCGCGCGTCCTTGGCGCGCACCTAAGGAGCACGACGTGCTCCTTAGGTGCGCTCCTTGGGTGCGCTCCTTGGGACCGCTCCGGTCGCGGAGGACTCCCCACGCTCATAACGTGGTTCAGCATTTTCTTTGCCGCACTCTTCTCTCCTTCCTCATTTGGTCTTGCCCCTTTCCTTCTTCAGTCCCCTAGGCCCGTCTCTCTCCCCGCCCTCCTGTATCTCCCTCCAGTGCCAATTCTAGGTTTGTATCCGGCACTCACTTCATCTTTGCATACTACTCCTTCTTTTCCCTGCTTTTGTGCCACCACGGCCTCCATTCCTGTCTTATGGGGTAGACGTCCAGTGAGATCTTCTCGCGACCGCTCCTGCTGTCTTACAAATCTACGTTTCTGCTGCCCCTCTGTCTCTGTCCGTTCTCCGCCCTCTCCTTCCCTCCCCCCCAGATCCTCTCAATGTCGTCTTTCCATAGGCCTTGTTAACTGTCGTTCTCTCCGCAACAAAACTCTTCTTCTCCAAGATCTTATTCTTCAATCCTCCTTTGATCTTACCCTTGTCACCGAGACCTGGCTCAAGGACGGTGAGGATGCTTTGCTTGCCCGCTGTCTGCCTCCTGGTTTCTCTGCGGTCTCTGTTCCTCGTATTGGGCGCTCTGGTGGTGGGATTGCTGCCCTACTCCATCCGTCCCTTAGATTCACCCGGGTCTCTTCTGCCTTATTACACTATCCGTAATCCCTTCTGCTTCACCTCCACACCCCTTTTCCTTTCCACGTACTTCTCATCTATTCCCCCCCTGCTATTCGCTCAGAGCTCTGGGACGCTCTCTTACGGACAATCACCGATGTATCTCTTGAGTTTCCTCATATCATCAATGCAGGTGATTTCAACCTCCATGTTGACGCTCCCTCTTCCTCTCGGGAGCACGCTTTCCTCACTTTTCTTCACGATCTTTCCCTCACGATCTTTCCCTCACACAACATGTTGCCTTCCCCACTCACCAGGCAGGTCACACACTTGACCTATTCTTGACTCCCTCCTCCTCTGCTCTTTCCCTCTCCGATTTTAGCCCCACTCTTCTTCCCTGGTCTGATCATGCCTGCCTTTCCGTTTCCTGCTTGGGTCCAGATGTTCCTTCTTCCTCTTTATCTCTCTCCCCACCCCCGTCAGAGAAGTTGCGTTGTGCTATTACCCCTCTCTCACTTCAGCAGTTCCCTGCTGCAGCAGACCTCCTCCCCTCAGACTTTCCTTTGCTATCCCCTTCTGCTCAGGCCACTCTTTGGTCCTCCTCCCTTTCTGCCGCCTTTGATCAAGTTGCTCCTCTCCGTCCTCGCCCTGCCCGTCACCGTCCTTCCCACCCATGGTACCACAGTGGTCTCCGGCTCCTTCGGACCCAACTCCGTAGGGCAGAACGGCTGTGGCGCAAGTCCCCCTCTCCTACCACTCTCTCAAATTTTCACTCCCACCACTCCTTCTACCGCTCTCAAGTACATTCTGCTAAGCACTCTTACTTCTCGACTGCAATCTCCAATGCTCCAAATCAAACCAGACATCTTTACTCTGTTCTCCGTTCTCTCACCTCTTTACAGGCACCTTTTTCTTCCTCCCCCGCTTCCTCTCTTCCTCCTCCATCGCAACTCGCTTCTTTCTTCAGTGGCAAGGTCTCCTCTTTAAGGGAATCCCTACCCTCCTGTCCTGCCCCATCTCCTCCCCGCCACCTGTTCTCTCCCCTCCCCCCGTCTCCTGTCTTTCCCATTTCTGGGCCTCTTTTGTCCCAATTATCGCTCCTGAACCTTTCCACCTTATATCCTCTTCTAAGAAGACTTCCTGTCCTCTCGACCCCATTCCTTCTTCCTGGCTTTTGACCCCATCTTTAGGTTTTCTTCCCTTTATTCTCACTATGTTTAACTCAAGTCTCTCTACTGGAACTTTTCCGAAACCTTGGAAACGTGCCTTGGTGCGCCCTATCCTCAAAAACACCTCACTAGATCCTCTGGTCCATGCCCACTATCGTCCTGTTTCCAACCTCCCTTTCTTATCTAAACTCCTGGAGAAATTTGTCTTTGCACAGCTTTCCCATCACCTTGACTCTACTAACTTCCTTCACCCCCGTCAATCCGGGTTCCGTCAGGGTCATAGCATTGAAACGGTTCTCTTGGCTTTCACAAATGCATTGCATGTTGCACATGATCGTGGTGATATTTCGGTGGCGGTTGCTTTAGATCTCTCAGCTGCCTTTGACCTGGTTGACCACTCCCTCCTTCAACATCTACGGGATGCAGGTCTTTGCAGCACTGTGCTTCACTGGTTTCACTCTTTTCTTTCCTCTCGGACCTACTCAGTTCTTTCATCTTCCCCGTCCTCTCCCTCTTCTAATCCTCACGCTCTTCCCTGTGGTGTCCCCCAGGGTTCTGTGCTCGCCCCCCTCCTCTTTAATCTTTTCTTGGCTCCCCTTGCATCTCTGATACAGCAGTTTGGTGTTTCTACTTTTTTCTATGCAGATGATATCCTTTTGCTCCATCACACCTCTCCTTCCTTCCCCGACCTTGCTGTACTGGATTCCTGCCTTGCAGCAGTAGCTGACTGGCTGACACTCAACTGTCTCCACTTGAACCTCACTAAAACTATCGCTATCTGGTTCTCTCACGGTTCTCCTCCTCCCTCCTTGGCTCCCTCTTTCTCTGGGTCTTCTGTACCTCTGGTTTCCACTTTCCGATACCTCGGTGTACACTTTGACTCCGCCTTGTCTTTTCACTCTCACATTTCTCACATCACCAAAACATCCTTCTTCTTTCTTCGTCAGATCCGTTCTATCCGTCCTTTCCTCTCTCCCTCAGCCCTTGTCACTTTGGTTCTCTCCTTAGTTATGTCACAGGTGGACTTTGCGAATTCTTTATTTCTCGGCTTCCCGAAATTCCAACTTGCTCGCCTCAGTAGAATTCAGAACACTGCCGCACGCCTGGTCACACACTCTTCACCTCGGGATCATGTAACCCCTCTGCTCTTTCACCTTCACTGGCTGCCTGTCCCCTTTAGGGTCACTTTCAAATTACTTATCCTGACTCATAAAGCTTTTCACACTAGCACTCCCCAATACCTGACTGATCTCCTCTTCTTCCACTCTCCTAGACACACTCCCCGCTCTTTCCACCTTAACTGCCTTACCCTCCCTTCCCCTTCCCGCGCTCACCTACAATCTACCCGCTCTTCTGCCTTCTTTTTTGCTGCTCCTGCCCTCTGGAATGCCCTCCCCGCCTCCCTCCGCCTAGAACCTCAGTATACCACCTTCAAACAACAGTTAAAAACTCTCTTGTTCTCCCTAGCCTTTAATGTTCCCTCCCCCTTCATATGATTGTTCCTCTTCCCTACCTTCTGTTTCTTGCCTAGGCCCACCCTATGTTATGTTTGTTCTGTTTCTTTGTTTGCTCTGCTGTCCTATCGAACATTGTACACTTCTTTTCTTTTTCGTTGGCCTTCTTTTATTGAATTTTAATTGTACAACCGCCTTGGTTTTGTGAAAGGCGGTTTTTATCAAATACAATAAACATAAACATATAAACATAAAATCAGACACCACTCACCAGATTGGCAAAAACACCTGGTTGCAGCTTTATTAAACATTAATGCAAGAAACATAACTTAATTAACATAACATAACCGCGGGCTACTACATCACCAGCCATATTAGCAAAGTGATAGCGCCTCCGCTTTTTTCCTTCCTTCCCCCCCTTAGCCCCTGACTTCGCCATGTCATTAGCAAAAGCCCAGCCAGGGGGTTGTCCGGGTCGGGGGTACCCAACCCCCGTCCCAAGCTTATCGAAAGCGTCCGGACCCCGGAAACCTCCGGGATCCCGCCAACCCTGAAAAACAACCCCCCCCCTCCAACTGCGACACCCCTGACCCACTGTCCTATTAACACAACCCCCAACGAAAGGGTGGGTGGGTGGGACACTGGCACCCTAGGCTCCGCGACTGCTCGCTACGTGCCTAGCGAGCATAATAAAAATCCGCCTTCTCCTTTCTTCCACCTCATTGGCTCCCTCCATTGGGCAGGGAGCCAATGAATTCAAAAGCTGCCCCCCGCCGACTCTTCACCCCCCCCCCCATCCCTTGCTACTCGATCTCCAGGAACAAGCAGGAATGAGTCCTCACATATGGGTACGTCGGTACCGACGGAGCCTGCGCGGGAAAGCTCCCCAGCTTCCCAGAAAGAAAGCTTTTGGGGCCTCCCACAGCACATGCGCGCTGCCTTCCCGCCTTCCTGACCAACTCTCCTCAGTTCTTCTTTTTCCGCGGAGCCAGCAGGTCGTGTTCCTGTCACCGCTGAAGAAGTTCTTATTTTAATTTGTTTCTTTGGCCGCGTGTCTGCCTTCCCCGACTCCGGACCGGTACCGCCGGTCTTTTTTCTTACTTTTCTTTAAAAAAAAAAATAATAATAATAATATACTTTTCCCCACTTGGTGTATTTTTCCTTTTAGGCCTTTAGGCCTTGACAAAATTCTCCTCATGGAGAAACCAGCTACTGGTTTTAAAAAATGCACCAAGTGCAGCGGTACTATTTCAATTACAGACACCCATGAATGGTGCTTAAATGTTTGGGGCCTGACCACTCCATTCCGGACTGCCCATCCTGTTCTCTGATGTCCAAACGTGGCTTACAGAACCGGGCAGTCAAGTTTCATATGCTGTTTTCTGATACTCCAGCATCAACATCATCCAGGTCTTCCTCTCCTGATGGATCTCAGGTAACCAAACATTCTTCTGGCAGGTCTTCAAAGGGCAAATCTCCCTCTAAGTATCGAGATGCCTCTGGGCTTGACCCTGAAGACCCTGCCCCAGCCAAACAACCCCGGTGGGAAGCTCCGGCTTCCAAAGTTCCTCCTATGGGGTTACAGGTTGACATCGATGGCACGGCCTCGACCGATCACCTGTTAGACTGCTCTGGGGTACCGGCCCATTCTTCCGGTACCGATATCCAGACAGTCGTGGCATCCATGGATCATACGGTTCAAACCATGCAGCAGGCCATAATGGCTTTCATTAAGGCTGCGATGCCCACGGTACCGCAACCAGCGGTACCGACTCCGGTACCGGTACCACAACCGATACTGGTACCCATGGCATCCACATCGACCAGGATACCGGTTCCGGTTCCCGGTTCCGGAGCCTTTCCCGATACCGATCCGGTTCTGGGTACGCCCGATGTCGATACCGGTCGATACGCGTATCGATCCCTGGAAGCCAGCAAACGATACTTCGAGTCTTCTGATGATTGACGCCTCAGATGACTCTGCTGAAGCATCTCTTACTCTTCCTGAGGAGCCCTCTTCTCCAAAGAGGAGAATGTCTCCTCCAGAGGATTTGTCCTTTCAAGACTTCATTCTTGAAGTAGCTAAAGGACTCTCTATTTCAGTAACCACTGAAAAAGAACCTAGAGCAAAAAAATTTGATATTTTGGGGTACTCTAAGGTTCCTAAGGAGGCAGTCACCTTGCCCATACATGAAATTCTGCATGAACACATGATGGACTTATGGGAGACTCCTCTCACCCTTTCTCCACATTCTCGTCGTTTGGACACCATGTATCGTGTCCCCCCTTCTCCTGGTTTTCAAAAGACTCAGCTCCCTCACCATTCTATTGTGGTGCAGTCAGCTATGAAAAGGATAAAGAGTACCAAAAGACACTCTTCTACTCCTCCAGGACGAGAATGTAGGACTTTGGATGCTTTGGGCAGAAAAATCTTCCAGGCTAGTATGCTGATTGCCAGAATCAATCCATACAGTCTCTACATGGGCATGTTTCTGAAGGAGCTTACATTACAGTGGCGCAATTTTCTCCCCTTTATCCCAGAGGATAAAAAGGATGAGTACCTTCTTTTGCTGAGATATACCCAAGATGTTTCAAAGTTTTCCAACAGGGCAGCTTTTGACTCCTTTGAAGGTGCTAGCAGAGCCTCAGGCATTGCTATAGCTGCTCGCAGAATTGCCTGGCTCCAGGCTTCTGACTTAGAACCCTGGGTCCAGGATGGCTTGGGAAATTTGCCCTGTACTGGTGAAAATCTGTTTGGCAAAGAGTGGCAAATCAAAGCCACTCAAATGGACGCAGAGAATGCTGCTTTGGATAGACTTTCCAAGTCTACCTCTACTCCTGCTAAGAAAAAATCTTTTAAAAAGCCTTTCTTCAAGAAGGCCAGATTTTCTACAAATACTGGCCAACAATCTTCTGCAGCCCGTTTTGCTTCTAAGCGTCAGCAATCTAAACAGGCCAGGGCAAAACCTGCAGGGGCTTCTACAGTCCAGCAGTCCCAACCTCCTCAGGCTTTTTGACTTAATTCTAGAGAACTTACCCTTTCTGGCTCTGAAACAACCAGAGCCTCTCACCATCCCAGGAAGGTTAACTCATTTTGCTCCCAGATGGGAGCAAATAACATCAGAGCAGTGGATCCTCTCTATCATCAGGGAGGGCTACAAACTGCACTTTTCCAGCCTTCCTCCCCATACCATGGTGAGTCGTCTCAATTCTCCCACATCTCTCCTACACCTTTTGAGTCAGGAGATCACCACCGTTCTCGCCCAAAGGGCAATAGAAGAAGTTCCTCTTCTTCAACAGGGGTCAGGGTTTTACTCCCCTTATTTTCTCATTCCAAAGAAGACAGGGGGATACATACCCATTCTAGATCTCAGAGAATTGAACAAATTCCTCTACAAAGAGAAATTCAAAATGCTTTCTCTAGGAACTCTTCTTCCATACCTGCAGAGTCAAGATTGGCTTTGTTCTCTAGATCTCAAGGATGCGTACACACATATACTCATCCATCCCTCCCACAGAAAATTCCTACGGTTTCTGTTCCAGGGAAAACCTTACCAATACAGAGTACTTCCCTTCGGTCTGGCCTCTGCTCCCAGAGTGTTCACCAAATGCATGGCAATAGTGGCTGCATTCCTATGCACTCTGGGATTATTTGTCTTCCCCTACCTGGACGATTGGCTCATCCGAGCTCCATCTCAGTCTGCAGCCCAGACCTCCCTGGACCGCACCAGACAAATTCTACAGTACCTGGGACTTGTGATCAATCTCCCAAAGTCTCAGCTCACCCCTACTCAATCCCTGGAATTCATAGGGGCCTGCTTAGATACCACCACTGCAAGGGCCTACCTTCCTCAGGCCCGTTGCCAGCGTCTAGTGCACCTCGCCTCCCAGGCTCAGTCCAGAAGCCACCTGTCAGCCAGGGAGATGCTACAGCTGCTAGGCCACATGGCCTCCACAGTACATGTGGTGTCTTATGCTCGCCTACACATGAGAGCAGCTCAATGGACTTTGTCCACCCAGTGGACTCAAGCATCAGGAGCTCTCGCAGACCAAATAGCAACCTCCAAACGTCTCTTTTGGTCTCTCCAATGGTGGATATCCACTCAAAATCTGTTGTTGGGGGCTCCCTTTCAGCCACTGTTGCCCCAATCAACCCTCACAACAGATGCCTCCCAAACAGGTTGGGGAGCTCATCTTCAAGAACTCTCCACTCAGGGCATTTGGTCTCCACAGGAGGCCACCCTTCATATCAATCTGTTGGAACTCCGAGCAATTTTCCTTGCTCTCAAAGTTTTTCATACCCTCCTCCACAACATGACCGTCCTTGTTCACATGGACAATCAAGTGGCCATGTTTTACATAAACAAACAAGGAGGGACTGGCTCTCTGTCACTTTGCAATGAAGCTCTTAAACTGTGGGCCTTTGCCAGAGAGCATCAAATCCATCTTCTGGGAGTATACCTTCCAGGAGTTCAAAACTCTTGGGCGGACAGACTCAGTCGAGTCTTACTCCCACACGAATGGACCCTGCACAAGGATCAGGTACTCCGAATCTTCCAGGAATGGGGGACTCCGGACATAGACCTCTTTGCAAGTCTGTGGAATGCCAAACTTCCCCACTTCTGTTCCAGAATTCCATGTCAGGAGGCTCTGGCCAAGGATGCCTTCCTCCTTCACTGGGGTCAGGCCTTCCTGTATGCCTTTCCACCCATTCCCTTGATTCCCAAGACTCTGTTCAAACTCCAGAGGGATCAAGGATCTATGATCCTCATCGCTCCACGCTGGCCACGCCAAGTGTGGTATCCTCTACTTCTGCAGCTCTCCCAAGCCCCCTCTCTGGACTTGGGAGCTGCTCCAGACCTTCTGTCCCAGGAGGAGGGGACTTTGTGGCACCCAAACCCCAAGTCCCTTCACCTCAGAGCTTGGTTACTGAAGGCCTAGACCTTCAAGCCTTCAATCTTTCTCAACAAGTGAAGGATATCCTCCATGCCTCCAGGAAACCTTCCACTAGGCGTTCTTACGCTTTCAAATGGAAAAGATTTTCCATTTGGTGTGCTCAAAAGAGTCTTGACCCTCTCGCACTACCTCTGAATTCTCTATTAGAATATCTCCTGCATCTCTCTAATGCAGGCCTCAAAACGAATTCAGTACGAGTCCATTTGAGTGCTATTGCAGCATCACTTAAATCTATCAATGGACAACCTATTTCCTCTCATCCTCTTATTGCAAGATTCATGAGAGGCCTAACGTTAACTAAACCTCCCATTAGACCTCCGGTGGCATGGGACTTAAACTTGGTTCTTGGTCAGCTTATGAAGCCACCCTTTGAACCCTTAGCCTCAACCTCCTTGAAATTTCTTTCCTGGAAGGTTATTTTCCTTATTGCAGTCACCTCGGCTCGCCGTATCAGTGAACTGCAGGCCTTAGTGGCTAATCCGCCTTATACAAGGTTCCATCATGATAAGGTAGTCCTTAGGACAAATCCACACTTTATGCCTAAAGTGGTTTCACCTTTTCATCTTAATCAAGAGGTATATTTACCTATCTTTTTTCCAGCTCCTCATGCATCTAATGCAGAGAGGGCCCTTCATACTCTGGATTGTAAAAGAGCTCTTGCCTTTTACCTCCACAGGACTCAGCAACATAGAAAGTCTTCCCAGCTTTTTGTTGCTTTTGATCCTTCCCATTTGGGACTTCCAGTCACTAAAAGAACACTGTCAAAGTGGATTGCTCAGTGTATCTCTTTTGCTTACCAGAGTAAGAACCTTTCTCTGGAGGGCCATGTCACTGCTCACAATGTGAGAGCCATGGCCACCTCTATGGCTCATCTTCATTCTGTATCCATCGATCAGATCTGTCGAGCAGCCACCTGGGCCTCGGTTCATACCTTTACAGCCCATTACTGCTTGGACAAGGACTCCCGCCGGGATGCCTTATTTGGTCAGGCTGTCCTCAAACACCTGTTCCATTCTTAAAAAACTCCTGCCCACCTTCCTGGAATGGATGCCTGAGATCCATAGGAAGACGAGGAACCCTTCAGGGTCTCATACCCTTACATGGGGGGGATCTCCCAGGCATCTCAGCTAGGGAGTCCCCATATGTGAGGACTCATTCCTGCTTGTTCCTGGAGATAGCACAGTTACTTACCTGTAACAGGTGATCTCTGGGAACAGCAGGAATTAGTCCTCACAACCCACCCACCTCCCCTAGGAGTTGTCTCTTTCTCTCTCTGTCCTTTCCTCTCTCTATTGTCTCAGCTTTAAACTCAAACTGAGGAGAGTTGGTCAGGAAGGCGGGAAGGCAGCGCGCATGCGCTGTGGGAGGCCCCAAAAGCTTTCTTTCTGGGAAGCTGGGGAGCTTTCCCGCGCAGGCTCCGTCGGTACCGACGTACCCATATGTGAGGACTAATTTCTGCTGTTCCCAGAGATCACCTGTTACAGGTAAGTAACTGTGCTGTACCTTCCGTCGCGCGCCGCACCGCCTGGTTACAGGCGGCCGGCCTGGACTTGGCCACACAGCCTTTTCTATTATTTATTTATTATTTTAACAGTCGCTTATATACCGCTACCTTCCAAAGATCAGGTGCAGTTTACATAGAACAGGTAAATAAACAGTGTAACATAATTGTTTTTACATTAAACATCGCTTGAATTATGTACATCTTAACTTTAACAATTAAACTTTAGAGAACTATGTACAATCAACGGATGTTGAATTTAACAAGGAAGGTAGCTATTTGCAAACATCGTAGACTGTGTGTAATGGTCATATTTTCATGGGTCATTATGGTATTGAGCTCAAAGTGTTATATATTATCCCTTTTCATTTTGGTATTGGGAATTCGCAAGTGGACCGTAGTGGGAGCTAAATAAGTGAGTTTTTAATGTTTTACGTAGTTCTTTAAGGTCAGTTAAGGCTCTTATTTCTTCAGGTAGGGAGTTCCAGAGTATAGGGGCTGCATGGGAAAACGCTTTTTTATTTGTTGATTTTTTAGTCTTTGTGAACTCTTTTGGAATCCTTATTTTATTAGTGTTGCATCTTCTGTGAACAGATTGGGGTGTGTCTTTAGTGAGGAGTTTGTTTAGTGTAGCTGGAGCAGTATTATTTAAAGCTTTGAAGGTGGTTATTATTAATTTATAGTTTATTCTGCATTGAATTGGGAGCCAATGTAGTTTAGCTAAATAGGGTGATATGTGCTCAAATGGATGTACCTTCATTATGGTTCTAGCTGCAGCATTTTGGGCAAGTTGGAGCCTTTTGATGTTTTGGTTAGTTGTGCCTAGTAGAGTGAGGTTGGCAAAGTCGAAGTGCGGTGTAATAATGGCTTGTATTATGCTCAAGAAGTCATGCAGGTGGACTAGTGGGCGTAATTGTTTTAGTACTCTGAGCTTAAAGTATATTTTTTTTGTAGTGTTTCTTATGTGTGTGTTCATACTGAGGTGTGTGTCTAAGGTCACCCCTAGGTATTTTATCTCATTTTTTATGTTAATATCATGTTTCTGAAGTGTGATGTGAGTAGGGGGGGGGGTGTACGATTTGGTTTTTGTTACAATCAATATGTCACTTTTGGAATGGTTAATATGAAGGTTGTGGTCTTCTAGCCAAGTTGTTAATTCATTGAAACAGTCAGTTAATAGTTGAAGTGGAAGTGTAGGGATCGTGAATGGAATGTACATCATGATATCGTCTGCATATATGTGGTAGTGGATTTTGAATTTTTTAAAGATGTTGCAAGTTGGTTGTATATAGATATTAAAAAGGAGAGCAGAGAGGGCAGATCCTTGAGGGAGGCCAATTTCCTGTTTGTATGTGTTAGAGGTTTGGTGCCGATCCTGACAGTTTGGTTTCTGTTAGATAAATATGAAGTGAACCATTTATGTACTATTGAGTTAGCACCTATTTGACTGAGCCTGTTGAGCATTACAGAATGGTGTACACTGTCAAATGCTGCGGATATGTCCAGGAAAAGTAGTAAGAACGCTTTTCTGGGACTGTCAATTCCTCTTACAAGGGTGTCAAGGAGTACTTTTAAGAGTGTATCTACTCCATGACCGGGGCGAAAGCCATATTGTTGGTCATCGAGGGGAGCTGAGGTGTCAATGTGTTCCTGTGTTTGAATTTGAACTACTTATTCTATGAGTTTAGCCATGAAAGGTATACTTGAAATTGGTCTGTATGAATTCGGTGATGTTTTGTCCAGGGTATTGTTTTTTAGTATTGGTCGAATTTGTGCATGTTTTAGGATGGGTGGAAGGTAGCCTTGATTTAATGAGAGATTAATTAAAGGTAGAATGAAGGGGGATAATGTTGGAAGGGTATTCTTTATCCAGGTTATAGGGCAGGGATCTAGGTGAGAAGTTGTAGTATTTAGGTTTGACATAATATTCTTGAGTGTTTCTTTAGTTATGGGGTAGAATTCATTCCAATCATCTGATAGAAGTTGGTGAGAGATGGCTTGTGTAATTGGTGAGGATGTATATGTTTTTGATTAATTTATATAATGATTTGCTAAGCTTTGAGCGGATATATTAACTTCGTAGCTAGAGTTGTATGTGTTCTTAGTTAAGTTTTGGACAATGGAAAATAGTTCTCTTGGTCTGTTGATAGATTTGGTTAGAATAGCTGAATGGAAGTTTTTCTTTGCGCTGTCCGTTGCCTCTTTGTAATTTTTGAGGTGGGTATGATATGTTTCGTAGCATGATGTAGATTTAGTTTTGCACCATTTTAATTCAATTTTCCTGAGTGCTCTTTTCATTGCTTTTAAGGTATTGTTGAACCAAGGGGCATCGCCATTCTTGGGTCAGTTGTTGTTCTTGTTTGTTTATATGCAGCCGCATTAGTGATTGTTTTATGCCAGGTTGCAATAGCCTCATCAAGGTTGGAAGGTGATGAAGAGAGGTGGGGGATTGTTAGATCGAGGAAATCTTCCGCATTAAAATTTTTAAATCTGGGGGGTGGAGATTTTTGTGGGCTGATTTTGTTATTTGTATCAGTGTATATAAGGTTGAACTTAATCAGGTGGTGGTCTGACCATGGGATAGGTGTGCACTGCAGTGAATCCTGAGTAAAGAGTTTGTGGAATACTTCTGGGAGAAAGATGAGGTCAAGGGTTCCTCCTTTATTATGAATTTTTGTTTTAATGATTTGGTGGAAGCCTATGTCGGATATAGATTCAAGGAAGAGGGTTGAGTGAGCAGGGGGTAGAGATGGGAGGTTAAAGTCACCTAACATTATTATTGGGTTTAGGTCAGTGGATGAGCTAAGTAGTTCGATTAGGGCGTCCATGTTTTCTGATTTATGATCAGGTGGTCTGTATATCAAGCAGATTCTGAAATGGTTGATCTTTATGATGAGGGTGTCTGTATTGTTAATGGGCTCAGAAGATTGTGGTTTTGCATTTAAGGCTTTTTTAGTCATTATGAGTACTCCTCCTTTTTTATCTATATCCTGTTGACATATGTATATTTTCTAACATTTTTTATTTTGTATGATGTATGTTTAATTTTATGTTTATGTTCAATTTTAGACCCCTGAAGAAGGCTTCTGGCTGAAACTTTTTAGTTGGGTCCATTAAATAAAGTTTCCCTGCTATTTTATCTGTCTCAGGCCGTGGTCTCTGTCTCGCTTCAACCTTTTTCCTTGCACATTTGCGGACACCTCCTTCTCCTGCTGGTTTGGTCTATTGTATTTTGTCCAGTTTTCAGAAGATTTCATCAGGGGCGGCTCTACCATGAGGCAGAGTGAGGCAGCCGCCTCAGGTGGCAAAGTTTTGGGAGCAACAAAAAATGCCCCCAAATACCCCAACGGCAGTTACCTCACTCTACCTTCCGTTTAAAAAAAAAAAAAAAAAAAGTATTCTGGTTTCTGATGCCATTTCCATAGGGTCTGCGGCAGCCATGGCATGATCCCCCACCCCCCTCAGACCGGTGACAAGCAGCAGACAACGGGTTTGGTGGAAAAAAACAAAACAAAAGCACGGGGTCTTTGAGAATGGCATGTTTAAAAAGCCTTGCTGATCCCGACCCCTTCTGACACATGCCTCGCATCAGAAGGGGACGGGACAGACAGGGCATTCAACATGCACTGGAGTCAGGAAGATTCTGCACTATCATTGCTTTACTTGCCGCCGCCATAGGACACCAGGGCCGGCCACTGCTTTCCGCCAGGATTCCAGGAGTGAGTAGAGTGGCCTGTCAGAGCTCCCCCTTAGCTCGGTGTTGGCTCGATGCAAGCCTCATCCACCAGCTGAGATCATGGCTTCTGCTGCAATCTGTGGCCTCCCGTTGCAATTGACAGCCAAAAGCAGTTGCAGGAAGGCAGCCAACCTCTGCCACCAGTCTGCTCACTGCTGCAGGGCCATGGCATCCCACAAGTGCCTGCCTGAAATAGACCACAGCTTCCATGACTCTCAGCACTGCTTCTGGGACCAAAAATAAAACTGAGGCCCACAGCCAGCAGCACTCATCCCCTCTGAATGGAGGCCCTTTGCAGCCTCTACAGGCAGGTAAAAAAATATAAATATTTAAAGGCTCTTTTCTTGTTTTCTTTTTTCACTTGCACTAATATTTGAAAAACATGTCTTTTTATAGTATTTTAAATGCTGTAGGAGAACATTTCCAATGTTTTCTTTTTTCAGTTCTTCCAAAGTTTCTAACTTTTCCACTACTGCCCTCAGGGAAATAATACTTCAAGAAAAGAAACATTGAAGAAAAAATGTTTCTTTTTTTGAAGTTTTATTTACCAGAGGTCATAAGCTGAACTAAACAAAAAAAAAAAAGGAAATATTTTCACCTACGTTATGCTAGTGTGTGTGTGTGTCTGCTGAATGTATAGGCACAAAGCCCTGCAGTTATGCAAATTATGTAAATGAGTCCCCACATTGAGGTTCCACACATGGACCCACATTCCCCTTGCGATGTCCCTGGCTGAATATCAGTGCAGGGTGGGGGGAGCATGGAGGGCAGCTGCTGGACATGAGATGGCATGGGGGACAGCTGCTGGACATGAAGATGGCGTGGGGGACAGCTGCTGGACATGAGATGGCGTGGGGGACAGTTGCTGGTCATGAGTCATGGGGGGGTAGAGGGTAGATGGTGGCAACAGGTGGGCAGGAGCACAGGGAAGATGCTGGCCACAGGTGGGGGTGGTGGAGAGCAGATGCAGGGATATAGGACAAGGTAGAGAGCAGATGCTGGACGGGGGAGGAAGAGAGAGGAGTGATGCTGGGCATAGGGAGGGAAAGAGGAGAGATACAGGCACAGTGGGTGGGGGGGGAGAATAGAAGAAATGGCAGAAATGGGGGGAGGGGGAGAGAGGAGAGATAGTGAAGAGAGAGCGAGGAGGAAATGTGAAATGCTGGACATAGGGTGTGGGGAGAAGCAGAAAGGAGATGCTGGACACAGGAGAAGAGAGACAGAGGAATATAATGGACATGAGGAATGAATAGGGAAAGAAGAGGAATGGTGCATACAATGAGATGAGAAAAAGGGGATGAGATGCTGGAGAGAGAGGAGGGGCACTGTTTAGGGGACACGAGAAGGGGACAGATACTGGACATAGGAGGAAGAGAGAAAAGTGTGAGTTAAAGACTGGGGAATAAGAGGAAGAGTCGGAGATGGGGAATGAAAGGGATGTGTTAAGGGTTGAAAAGTGGAAGAAGCAGTAACAAGAGGGGGGATTGAGGACTGGATGGTAAGAAGGAAAAGTAAAATCTGAGTTGATAGAGAAAAATAAATGGAGTAAAGCTGAAAGGAAACGAAAGATGCCAGAGATGTCAGGAAGAGGTAAAGACGAGGGGAGAGAAGTAGCAGATGGGCTAGAGCTCTAGAAAACGAGTTGAGACAACAGAGGAGAGCAGAAATCAGAGATTGAGATCAGCATGATTAGAGAATAAAATGTCCAGTCAACAAATGTAGAAAAATGAATTTTATTTTCAATTTAGTGATTGGGGTATGGCAGTCTTTGGAATTTACATGCTTTATCTTCATAGTTTGCACAGTACATGGGCACATACATCTTTCTATTTCCCTGATGATGTACTGCATGCAGGGGTTTAACCAAAGGTAGGCAGTGGCCTCTCCATTTTGGCACGAGGCCCATCAAATCATTGGCAACAGAGCATTTGAATGAGAGGATAACTAGAGGCAGTGTCAACATTTGCACAGCGTTGTGCCCACCCGCATTAATCACAGGCCCCCACCAAAACATCATTCCTGGCTCCACCACTGATGCAGAGCCTGGCTTCCTGGAGTTTCAGCTTAAGTTTTGTCTATGTAACTATTTTTAATGTGTTTAATGTATTCCTTACGTGATAGAAACATAGAAAAATGACGACAGAAAAAGACCACATGGCCTATCTAGTCTGTCCTTCCATATAAACAACTACAACAGTCCCCTTTTTTCCTTTAGAGATCTTCTGTGTTTGTCCCATGCTTTTTTGAATTCAGATACTGTCCTCATCTCCAGGAACAAGCAGGAATGAGTCTTCACATATGGGTACGTCGGTACCGACGGAGCATGCACGGGAACGCTGCCCAGCTTCCAATCAGAAAGCTTTTGGCAGCATCCCTCGCGCCTGCGTGCTGACTTCCCGCCTTCTCCAGAGCCTCTCTTCAGTTTTCGTTTTTCCGCGGAGCCTGCAGGACGTCCTCCTGTCACCGCAGAAACCTTTCTTTTTACTTTCTTTAATTACTTTAGTTTTTGTTTTCTTGTGGTCGCGGCTGTATTCCCCGCTGCCACCGGTATCGCCGGTGGATTTTTGACTAAATTCTGAGAAACCTTTTCTTCAGTTTTTTGCCTTAACTTGTTGGGCCTACCAGGCCTCTTCATTATGGAGCCTTCTTTTCCTAAGAAGTGCATTCGATGTGGAAACACCTGTTTCTTTTTAGACACCAATAGTTGGTGTCTCAACTGTGTGGGTCCTGACCCTTTTTCCCCTGACTTGTCAGGGGATAATTATGTGAGGAAACCTTCAGTTTTTAGAGTTTCCCTCGATACCGTTTTTTCCTCGGCAGTGAGGGTACCCGGTTTCTCCACTTCACAGGATCAGGTAACCCACAAACAGTCTGTTAAGACTAGTCAATGCTTGAGTGGTATGTCCCATGCCCAGCATGGTGACGGCTCCGGCCTTACCCTCAAGAATCCATTGGCATTACCCCTGCGGGAGTCTTCGGGCTCCAAAGCGTTAAAGGGGTTTCAGGCTGTTCCTGGGGCTCACCCCTCACAGAACATACCTGAGCCATGCTCGGGGGTGGTATCCGCTTCGAGCGGTACCGAGCCTCCGGCATCGGCACCGGTGTCGAGTGTTCCACTCTTCACCAGGGATCGTCATCGGGCATCCTCGGTACCTTCGGGACCGATCGATACGCACCACATTGACTTCCCTCAATCCCAGCCATGTACAGTGCGGGTATCCGCTTCGAGCGGTACCGATACCCCGGCATCGGCTTCGGTGTCGAGTGTTCCACTCTTCACCAGGAATCGTCCTCTACCATCCTCGGCGCCTTTGGGGCCGGTCGATACGATACCGATGGACATTTCCATATCTCAGCCATGCTCCGGGACGGTACCGGCGTCGATCGGTTCCGATACCCTGGCATCAGCATCGAGGTGGACCGCCTTACCCTTTGCAAGGGGTAGTCATCGGGTATCCTCGGTACCGTCGGTACCGATCGATGTAACCCAGGCTGACTTAGTGGTATCGGCATCGCCGATACTGCCACCGGCGTCGGAACCCTCGCAACATGCATCGATAGCCTCGCTTTCTTCGATGCCGAGTCTTGAACCGATATCTAGTCTCGAGGACTCGGTACCGACACGTCCCGGAACCGACTCCTGTCGTTTCCAGATAGGCAGTTCCGAAGATCCTAGCCATAACTCTCTCATGCTCTCGGTACCACTGCAGCAGTCTCCGATGGCAGCTTCAACTGCTGGTCCTCTATCAGTATCGATGTCGATGCCTGTTCTTGCACCGATTCCACCGATGCCTAGTTTGGAACCGATACCTGGCATTGATGCAGTACCCACTGCCTCTACGTTAACGTGCCAGTATCCCTGTCCATCTACTAGGTTTCTCTCTTCACACCACTGTACGTCCTCTGGTGCTCAGCCTCTTTCTTTAGCCTTACCAGGGATGGTTCCCATAGGAGATCAGTCTTTTCAGGCTTTTCTCCTGGATATGGTAACCTTTCTTAATATCTCTATCCCTGGTTGTGATGCTACTCATGGCTCACCGGCACAAATGGAAAATATGATGCTTCCTTTACATCCTGCTCTGCAGGATCTCCTTCTGAGGGTCTGGAAATCGCCCTTACGACTTCCTCTAGTTTCTACAGCCACTGAGGTTCGTTACCGGGTGCCACCCTCTCCAGGGTTTCAAAAGCCTCAACTTTCTCATCGTTCCCTTGTAATGGAATCAGCACTAAGGAAAGTTAAGAGCAAGAAGAAGCATTCTTCTTATCCGCCAGGTCGTTCTTCAAGAACACTCAATGCTTTTGGTCGTCAGGCCTTCCAAACCTCTATGCTGGCCTCCAGAATTCTTTCATATATTTTTCACATGAGTCTAACACTCCAGGAAGTCACAGAGAAATTGTCTCTTTTGACCCCTTTTTTACCAGAGCCCAAGGCTACTGATTATTCCTTGCTCGTCAAGCACAGCTGGAATATATCCTGGTTCCTGTCTCGTGCTTCTATAGACTCTTTTGAGTCCGTTAGCAGATCCTCTGCTATTGCCATTGCAGCACGTCGCAGAGCCTGGCTTGAAGCTTCAGACTTGAGCAAATGGGCACAAACTATACTGGCTCATTCTCCTTGTACAGGAGAAGGTCTCTTCAATAAGGAGGCTTTACGTCAGGTTGCTCAATGCTCCACTGACTCTCCTTCCACTAAAGACCATTCTAAGCCACCTCCTTCAAGGGGTAGGAAATGTCCTACCAAACCTTCTTTCCCTAAGAAAAGAAAGTTTCATTCATCTTCATTCGGCTGTACCTAAACAAGGGACGCCTCAGCCTAGCCTGAACCCCTCCAGCTCTGGCCAGTCTCAGCATTCCCAGCAACCATAGGGGCCGGGAATTATAATCTACAGTTCACTTCTACCCATTAGAAGTTTATTCACTGTGCTCTTCTTTTTCAGTATACTAACCTGTCGGAAAAGTTTTGTTCAGGGACTACAGACTTCTCCTCTTCTTTCTCTCTAGAAGAGCAGTTGCAGCTATCCCCTGATAGTTTTGTCCCAACTGAACATTTTTTTCTTCAGTTGACTTACCCTATGGGTACGTCACCCTCCAATTCCTTACTCTACCCTCTCAACTGGGTTTTTTCCCTGACTGAGGGGTACCATACTGAAAAGCTTCTCTAGCAAGCTCGTTCCTCAGACAGGGAGAAGGGATATCTCCTCTCTTTTCTTGTCTGTTTTTCTTTATTAGGCACAGGACAATCTCTCTGCTGTTTCCGTCAGCAGCTGTGCCTGCAGGAGTTACAGTAATTGTATTACTGGTACTTTTTCCAAGTTCCAGTCCCTTGTTCAAAATTTTGTCTAGTCTCAGTAGTGATTCCAAGCTATTCGTCATCTATCTTGGATCCTCCTACTCGTTTAGGCTTTCTCACATTATTCTAACCATCTCCTCTCCTAGGATATGGCAACACACCTGACTTCAGTCAGTTTGTCTCATATCTCTCCTGCACAATGCTCTCTGCAGTCTTCAGAGAAGCTTTCTACTATGAGGGCCTTGCTATAGAGCATTGACCTTGTCTCTGAAGCTTCTCTATTAGTAGGGAAAAGCTTATAAACCCTTCCCATGCCTGTGAGGGTTCTCCACACCCTCTAGCCTGGGGTGTTAACACGAGATATCAGTTCTTCTGCGTGAAAATCCAAGGCTGATGTTTACGCATGCTACCTCTGGGTCCCTCCAGTAGGTCCCTCTGGTATCTTCTTCTGCGTTTCTGCACATCTGCCATGTCGGTGTTCTGTGGAACTCCCGCCTTATTCCTTACAGATTCATATGATCATCTGTTTTCACGCGAACATCACGGTTATTTTGTTGGATTGCCTTCCTGCATCCCTCAATCCACGGAAATAGATTATCTATACATATCCCAAGTGGGTTCGCCCTCTTGTAGAGCGCAGAATCTTTTTCTTTTATATTCCCCATGTACAATTATGGGGCTGGGTGGTAGACATGTATCTTCAACCTGTTGTCTTGTATGTAGCATCTCCATATATGTCTACATACCTATATCATTACTTTGGTGGTGCAAAACCATGCCCCACAAATGTATCTATATTTAGGTATATTATATCTATATATCTATATCTATATATTTTGATACATTTCTCCACCCATATCCTAATATACACATCTGGACATATGTATATATATATATGTATATATATATATATTCCATCCACATATATATATCTGTATATATATGTGTCTGTTGGGGGGCTTCTTAAGGGTTGATATGTTCTACACACTATCACCCTTACTGTCTATACTAAATGTTTTGCCTCCTAGAGGTTTTAGACAGTCTATCGCCCTACTTCGCATACCATATTACGATGCAGAAACTGTTAGGCACCGATAACCACTGTGGTGCTAACATCTTCCATTTTTTCTTTAAGTCCTTGAAGCATCAAGCTTCAATATTTTTCCTATCTCTCGCCAGCTAGGAAAAACAGTGTACATCTTTATCTTTGAGTACACAGCTGTTCTCCTTGGGAATAGGGGTTTTTCCAGTCCCCCTCTTCCCGCCAGGACTGGGCTAGTTCCCCAACTCCGTCAGTCTTCTTCCTTTAGTCCTCAATGTTAATGACCTTATGCCTAAAGGAGTTTTCAGCTTTTTCTCATAAAGCTTTCCATTGAAGACCTGACGTCTAATCCTAGATCGTCTACTACCTCCAGGTCTGGACCTTCATCCTCACTGCTGGGAGGTCACCTTGAAGATTACGCCACTGCTTATCCAGTAGACTCCATCATGCTTTCTACTTCCTACAATACAGTAGGTAAGCTGCATATTTTGAGTGTACATTAAATGTGTTTTAATGCTACTCATCATATATACCAAGGACTCCTGTAGTCTGTAGGACCCTCTAGTCCTTGGCTCTGCTGTTTCTTTCCTCACAGCTCCTTTATTGTCAACTCCTACCCTCCATCCCACATTGGATGCCGGGGATTCCTGGAAACAAAATGCACCCCTGGTCCAGGCTCCTGCATTTTTATGGGATCTCCCCCTGGCATCTCCAGCTAGGGAGTCCCCATATGTGAAGACTCATTCCTGCTTGTTCCTGGAGATAGCACAGTTACTTACCTGTAACAGGTGATCTCTGGGAACAGCAGGAATTAGTCTTCACAACCCTCCCACCTCCCCTAGGAGTTGCATCTCTTTATCTTCTTCTTCCTTTTCTCTCTCGCCTTTGTCTCAGCTTTGAAACTCAACTGAAGAGAGGCTCTGGAGAAGGCGGGAAGTCAGCGTGCAGGTGCGAGGGATGCTGCCAAAAGCTTTCTGATTGGAAGCTGGGCAGCGTTCCTGTGCAGGCTCCGTCGGTACCGACGTACCCATATGTGAAGACTAATTCCTGCTGTTCCCAGAGATCACCTGTTACAGGTAAGTAACTGTGCTATCTCTACCACCTCCACTGGGAGACTATTCCATGGATCCACCACTCCTTCGGTAAAGAAATATTTCCGCATATCACTCCTGAATCTATCCCCTTTCACCCTCATCCCATGTCCCCTCATAGAAAAATAGAAAAATGACGACAGAAAAAGATGAGGCTTTATTTTCTGTGTGTGACCAAGGTATGGAGTTTCTACTGTGCCTCCAAGAGGAAGAGAACAAATTGCTCTCACCAAGCCTTACTGAGTACTTTCCTATGATGACACTGATTTTTTTTTTTTACATACGGTAATCAATCAATAAAAATCAATAAAAAAAATGAATACCTATTCCAATAACATCCTTATAGATCAGTCCAGACTAAGGATTTATGTCCCTTTGCCAGCAGATGTTGAGACAGAGAAAGAACAGAAGCTTTGTGATGACATCATGGGTATATAACCCAGAGCCCGTAAGAGCAGCTTTAGTATTTCTCTGTCTCAGCAGATGTGGACGTCATCTCGGCTCTTTTCAGTCTCAGTTTGGAATTTTTTGTTAAAGTAGCTTCTTTTGGGGTCCTGTTCAGAGCACACTAGAGGTGTTCCTCTGACCGTCTCCTGGTTACCTCTTTTTCTTCCAGAAGCCCTCGTGGTCAAGAGGATCACTAGAGTGCCTCTGAAGGGATGGGCTCCTGCTCATCATTTTTTCCAGAGGATGGGCTGCCTATTAATAGCCTTACTAGCCCCTTTTGACTGTTTTCTTAACGTTTTTTTTTTTTTTTAATAAACAAAAAAACAAAGTGAAACTTTGACGACACCTACCTTTCAGTAACCAGCTTCTCCGGAGCTCCAGACACATCAACAGACTTTCAGCACTTTTCTTCGGTCATGAGTTATTTTCTCCTCCCTTTTTTCCTTGCTGTACCCTTTTTGCCTCGGGTTTTTGCCTTCGCAGTTTCTATTTTCTTCCTTCTGGTGGTAATTTTCCTCTCTGCAACTGTTTCTCCATTTATGGCTCCTTTCTCTGCTGCCGACCTTTCTTTTGCCGCTGCTTTCTCTGTTGTGGCTGGGTTATTTCTTCATCAGAAGTTGTTTTTTTACTGTTTAATTTGGCTGAACTAATCGGCCCTCAGCCCTGGGATTTTTTTATACTTCAGGTTGTTTTTCATGGTTTTTCTGTCTCAGCTTTTGGTCGTGGTCACCATTTTGTTTGGCAGGAAAAACCATCAGTGCTTTGCAGCCTTGCTTTGCAGTTTTGCTTGCCTCTGCTGACGTTTTTCATTTCAGTTTTTAAATTAAGCCTTCCACTCTTCAGAGATGCTTGGACTGTGGTGAGAAACTGTGCCATTTGGAAAAGGACTTCTGTGCTTAATGCAATGTGGACCAAGGGGGGGGGGGGTCCTTCAGTTTTGGGACTTTTTCACTGAATCAGTAGGGCTTACCCTGATAGGACCCTCTGTGGAGGCCTCCAGGGTCCTTGTGTCTTCTACACACCCAGCTGCCTCCTGTTGTTCTGCCAAAACACCAGTTTTCTTAGTCACAACCTTCTCTCTTTCAGCCTGCGGAAGTGGACGTTCAGTTTTTACAGTTATTCAGACAGGCATAGGATATGTGGCATGCTACTCCTCCCTTGGCTAGGTCAAATGGGGCAGTCCCATTTTCCCAGAAGACATTGAGACCTGCTCTTTCAATGCTTGATAAGGACCAGTCTACCATGCCTATGGTGTCCAGAGGTGACTGGCCAGCTGTTGAGGATGATGGAGATGGCCTTTTGTCAATCACTCTCTTACTAGGTCTTTAGACCGTGAAGAGGGTGAGCTCTCCTTGCCAGAGATGGATCATGAAGAATGTGATGAGGGGTACAGATGTTTCTTTTCTGCAAGGAGTAGCTCCCAGCTCTTCTTGCTCAAATAGTGGATTCTTTGCATCTGGTTGACACTTCTCAACCAACTCCAGACTCTAGCATATCTCAGGTTGATCCTGTTGTGGGGATTTGAAAGCCCTCTCAATCTTTTCCTTTTCCTTCTGAGCTCCTCAAATGGTTTCCTTGGAGTGGGATTCTCCAGATGCTTCCTTATGGTCCACCAGATGTCTTGACTATTTTTATCTTTGGTTTCTGGAAGACCTGGACAAGTGGTTACGTTTTTCCAAAGGTGGAGGCTCTGATTGTGGTAACAAAGCATACAACCATCCCAGTGGAAGGTGGAGCAGCCCTCTAAGATCAGAGTGACCATAACGTAGAAGGCTGCCTTAAGACAGCTTTATTTGTACTCTGCCTTGGTGCTGCAAGCCTCTGTCTCTGGAGGTTTAACGACTCACACTCTGTTGCATTGGGCCGGAGGATTCTGCGTTGGTTCATTTGGACTCTGTTACTGTGTATGTGGCAGACTCTTTCTATGACTTGTTACGCTTGTCAGCTCATTCGGTTGGGGCTGTAATGGTTTCCAGAAGGTGGCTCTGGCTTTGCAACTGGAATGCTGATGTGTTTTCCAAGTTCAGACTGGCTAAACTCCCCTTTAAGGGTAAACTGCTTTGGTAAGGATTTGGACAAGCTTTTCAAGGATTTAGGAGAAGTCAGGCCACAGAGGCTATTGAAGGATAAGCCTAGGTCTGGTTCTTGTCATTCCTTGGCCCAAGTGCCCTCGTATTTTCTTCTAAGGGCTGCTTCAGGGATTCTAGTCAATATAGACCTGTAAAATCTGGCTATTCTTAAGTCCAGCTCCAAACCTCAGTCCTTTCAAGATTCCTGTCATCCAAGAGACAACTTCACCCCCTCAAATAAGAACATAAGAACACAAGATATGCCATAGTAGGTCAGACCAAGGTCCATCAAGCCCAGTATCCTGTTTCCAACAGTGGCCAATCTAGGTCATAAGTACCTAGCAGTCTCCCCAAAAGACACAGGTTCCTCAATGCTTGTATTGGGTCAAGCAGTGATATCCTGGGTCCCTTTTAATAATGGTTTATGGACCTTTCCTCCAGGAACTTGTCCAAACCTTTTTTAAATCCACCTACACTAGCAGCTTTCACTACATCCTCCAGTAACACATTCCAGAGTTTGTTCCAGATATTGAAGACAAGAAAGTAATCAATCTTGGATTTACTGATTGGGTCAACTTAACCAGTAAGTCTGAACCAAGAACTGGACTGGTGGAGTTTGCTGTGGTGATTGTACTAAGTGCTGATGACGTTGCATTGGTGATGTCAGGTTTATGTCAAGAGATCCTATTCCTCTCTACAACTTAGGCACACTATTGGTACGGCCATGATACATGTGAACAGAATCCTCTATAAAAGTTTTGCTGGAGGCAGAGCTCTATAGAATTTCAAGGGCTCGAAACACAGACCTGTGTCGTGTTTTCAGTTGTGATTCCTAACAATACTGGCTTTCTTCATACAAATAAACCTTTTCTTTTCATGGAGAGAAAACAGAAGAAAAAGGAAAAGAGAGACTGGCGATTCATTTTTGATAGATCGGAAGGAAGCAAATGCAATAGTGGAACTACCACTGGCATGAGATAAGTTTTAAGATTTCTATAAGTGTGGCACGCTATGGTGGTGATAAAATACAATCTACAAGAACAAGCAGAAATGTAGTCCTCACAAATGGGTATCGTCAGTACCGATGGAGCCTGTGCGGGAACGCTCCCCAGCGTCCAATAGGAACGCTTTTGGGAGCATCCCTCAGCACATGCATGCTGCCTTCCTGCCTTTCCAACTGTCCCTCTTCAGTTCTTCATTTTCCGAGGAGCCAACAGGACCTATTCCCTGTCACCGCAGAAAATTCCATCTTTAAATTTCTTTCTTTTGGTTGCCTTTGCCTACCGCACGACGCCTACCGGTACCGCCGGTTCTTGTCATAAAATAAAACAAAAAGAACTTACTGTTTTCTTTTCAGAAACTTTCCTCTTTGGTGCTAGGCGCCATTTTGGGTATTAGGCCCCATTTTCCTAAATCATGGAAAAGCCAACTAGTGGTTTTAAAAAAATGTACTAAGTGTGGCGGTACCATTTCCGTCACTGACACCCATGATTGGTGTCTAAAATGTTTAGGACCTGATCATTCTCCAACTGAATGTCTCTCCTGCATGGGGATGACCAAAAAAGGAAGACAAAACCGGGCCGCAAAGCTCGGTACCCTCTTTTCTTCAGATGCCAGATCCATTGCATCGAAATCGTCAAGGGCCTCTTCTTCCTCCCATGGATCTCAGGTAACTAAACATAAAAGCCGGTCCTCAAAGGGTATCTCTCCTGCTGAGCATCGAGAGGCCATTGGCATTGCCCTTGAGGGAACCACACGGCTTCCAAAGCATCAATGGGGCTTCAGGATGTTCTCGAGGCCTCAACCTCGCAAGAACTACCTGTGCCATGCTCGGGGGTTCCGGCCTTCCTCACCAGTACCGACATCCAGGCATCGGCAGCGTCGATAGACCAGAGGTTCCTCGCTATCGAGTGCAGTATTGCAGTTCTTCTTTCGGCTGCGGTACCGGTGGTCCCAAGGGCACCGGTGCTGACATCGACACGGATGCTGGTACCGACACCGGTACCGACACTGGCGATGCCGGTACCGATGGTACCGGCTCCGGTGGGAACTCTTCCCATGCCATCTCTGGCTGGAGTGGACAAAGCGGTACCGAGTCACCTCGGTACCGACTTTGATCGGTACCGGGATCGTGCTTTGCAAGAGCATCGGGTCAGGAATACTTTGATTCCTCCGATTCCGAAGACTGACAATTCTGCTGGCACTAGAGGGTTTCTCCCAGAAGATCCCTCTTCTCCCCAACGCAGAATGTCACCTCCAGAGGACATGTCATTTCAGGATTTCATCCGTGATATGGCCAAAGGTCTTTCAATCACAGTAGCTCCTGAAGAGGAACCCAGAGCAAAGGAATTGGAAATCCTCCAATATCCTAAAGCTCCTAAGGAGACAGCTACTCTGCCTATCCATGAAATTCTGCATAGCTTGATGCTCAGAATGTGGGAGACACCTCTGACTACTACTCCTCACTCTAGGAGACTTGATACTATGTATCCACCATGTCCTGGATTTCAGAAAACTCAGCTGCCACACCATTCAATGGTAGTGGAATCAGCCATGCGTAGGATGAAAAGTGCAAAGAGGCATGCATCCAGTTCTCCAGGTCGTGAATGCAGGACTCTGGATGCTTTTGGACGCAGAACTTTTCAAGCTTCCATGCTTTCAGCTAGGATCAGTTCATATATCCTATATTTGTGAATGTTCCTTAAGGAAGTCACAGGAAACTTGGAACTTATGAGCCCATTTCTCCCAGATAAGAGACAAGATTTTCTTGCTCTAGTTAAGCATGCTCAAGATGTCTCCAAGTTTGTCAATCGTGCAGCCTTTGACTGCTTCGAATGCATCAGCAGAACCTTTGCTATTGCCATTGGCGCATGACGGATTGCCTGGCTACAGGCATCAGACTTGGAGACTTGGGTACAGGACAAGTTAGGCAACATTCCTTGCACGGAGGAGAATCTTTTCAGCAAGAACTGGCAGGAAAAGGCTAGCGAGTTAGCTGCTGACAATTCTACCTTAGATAGATTGTCAAAGTCTACAGCCACTCCAGCCAAAAGGAAGCCTTATAAAAAAAACCCTCTTTTAGCAAAAAGAAGTTTTATCCTTCCTATACCCAGCAGAGTCAGACTCCAGGTCAGGTTGCCCAAAAGGGACAAACTAGACAGCAAAAGAAACCAAAAGGCCCGAGAGCCCAACCAGCTCTCCAGGTTCAGCCCCCTCAAGGGCTTTGACTTCTTCCTAGAGAGCTTTGCCTTCCTGCCTCTGAGGGGTCCCCAACCCCCCAATATTCCTGGCAGGTTATGCCACTTTGACAACAGATGGCATCAGATAACAGAAGATTGGACTTTGTCCATTGTAGGAGAGGGGTACAAACTTCATTTTCACAGCATACCCCCTCCTACAATTCTAAAGCAATTCAATTCACAAACCTCTGCAGACAATCTGCTAGATCACAAGGTCTCCACCCTTCTTGCCCAAGGGGCAATAGAGGAAGTACCCATTTTTCAACAGGGGACAGGGTTCTACTCCCCCTATTTTCTTATTCCAAAGAAAACAGGGGGAGACAGACCCATTCTAGACCTCAGAGAATTGAACAAATATCTGTTTTGAGAGAAATTCAAAATGATTTCTCTAGGAACTCTTCTGCCATACCTTCAAAGCCAGGACTGGCTTTGCTCTCTAGACTTAAAGGATGCATACACTCACATTCTCATCCATCCAGATCACAGGAAATGTTTACGTTTCCTTTTCAAGGGAAGACATTTCCAGTACAGGGTTCTTCCTTTTGGTCTGGCTTCAGCACCAAGGGTGTTCACAAAATGCATGGCAGTAGTTGCGGCATTTCTACGAACCTTGGGGATTTTTGTCTTCCCTTACTTAGACGACTGGCTCATTCAAGCCCCCACAGTTGCAGAGGCCAGCACTGCACTGTCCCGTACAATGCAAATCCTCCAATACTTGGGACTGGAAATAAACTTCCCAATGTCTCAACTAGTTCCTTCCCAATGCCTAGAATTCATAATTCCTTCCACAAGCCTGGTGTCTTCGCATTATGCAGCTAGCTTCCCAAGCAGCAGGCAAATCCTCCCTCACTGCTCAGGAACTACTGCAGTTACTGGGACACATGGCATCCATAGTTCATGTAGTCCCATATGCTTGCCTCCACATGCGAGAAGCTCAGTGGACCCTCTCCACACAGTGGACACAGGCCACGGATCATTTGTCGGACAAAATAACAATCTGTCAACTAATTTTGTCCCTCCAATGGTGGCAATCACTAGAAAATCTGACAGTGGGGTCTCCTTTCCATCAACCTCTCTTTCAGGCCACCCTAACAGATGCATCACAGGTGGGTTGGGGAGCACACCTGAATCATCTCTCTACCCAGGGCACCTGGACTCCACAGGAGGTTGGTTTACACATAAACCTCCTGGAATTAAGAGCAATTTATTTAGCTCTTCGAGTGTTCCACGCCCAGCTCAGCTGCAAGACAGTCCTAGTCCAGATGGACAATCAGGTAGCCATGTTCTATGTGAACAAACAGGGCGGAACGGGCTCTCTGTCATTATGCAACAAAGCTTTACGACTATGGGCCCTCGCCAGAGAGCATCAAATTCACCTTCTAGTGGTATATCTTTCAGGCATTCAAAACCTTTGGGCAGACAAACTCAGTCGAGTACTGCTACCTCACAAGTGGTCACTCCATCTAGACCAGGTGGCAAATATATTTCATCTCTGGGGCACTCCAGGCATAGACCTCTTTGCAAGTCCACTGAATCCCAAACTTCCCCGGTTCTGTTCCAGGATTCCAGCACACAACTGTCAGGCAAGGGATGCTTTCCTCCACTGGGGTCAGGACTTCCTTTATGCCTTCCCACCCATTCCCCTCCTCCCCAAAACACTCTTCAAGCTTCAGAGAGACGGGTCGCATGATTCTCATAGCACCACGATGGCCACGCCAAACGTGGTATTCCCTGCTTCTGCATCTCTCTCAAGCGGCACCTCTGGAGTTAGGACATGCTCCAGATCTCCTTTCCCAGGAGAGCGGGATGCTATGGCACCCAAATCCCAAGTCCCTGCACCTCACGGCCTGGTTGCTGAAGGCTTAGACCTCCAGGATTTCAACCTGTCCCAGCAGGTAAAAGATATCCTTCAGGCTTCTAGGAAACTTTCCACAAGAAGATCTTATGCCTTCAAGTGGAAACGTTTTACTATATGGTGCTCCAAGAGGGGATTAAACCCCCTGTTCATACCCTTAGAATCGATACTAGAGTATCTCCTTCACTTATCAAATTCTGAGTTAGACCAATTCGGTAAAAGTCCATCTTAGTGCAATTGCAGCTTCTTATAAGCCTCTAAATGGACAACCAATTTCCTCTCATCCACTCCTATCAAGATTTATGAGAGGCCTTTTATTAACTAAACCTCCCATCAAGCCACCACCGGTGGCATGGGATCTAAATCTAGTTCTCGGGCAGCTCATGAAGCCGCCTTTTGAGCCTTTAGCCACTGCAGCCCTTAAGCTTTTGACCTGGAAGGTCATCTTCCTAATTGCAATCACCTCTGCCCGTCGCAACAGTGAATTGCAAGCTTTAGTGGCTGATCCTCCTTATAGTAGGTTTCATCATGATAAGGTTGTTCTTCGAACTCACCCACATTTTATGCCAAAGGTGGTTTCGCCTTTTCATTTAAATCAATCAATTTACCTTTCTGTATTTTTTCCGAGGCCTCACACCTCTAATGCAGAAAGAAACCATCATACTTTGTATTGTAAAAGGGCCTTGGCCTTTTACATACAAAGAACACAGCAACATACAAAGTCCTCACAACTTTTTATAGCTTTTGACCCTAGTCATTTGGGACTTCCAGTCTCCAAAAGAACTTTATCTAAATGGATTGCCCAATGCATATCCTTTACTTATGAGAGTAAGGGTCTTCCTCTTCAGGACCATGTCACAGCTCATAATGTGAGAGCCATGGCAGCTTCTATGGCTAATCTCCACTCTGTCTATCGATGACATTTTTCGAGCAGCCACCTGGGCTTCGGTACACACCTTCACAGCCCCCTACTGCCTAGATAAAGCCTCCCGTCGGGATGCTGCCTTTGGCCAAGCTGTTCTTCAAAATATCTTTCAAACCTAAACCAACTCCTACCCACCAAAACTGGTTGGATGCCAGAGATCCATGGAAGGAAGGATTTTCACCTTCGATGGTGGCACCTTCCTGGGGCTATCTCCCTGGCATCTTCAGCTAGGGAGTCCCATATGTGAGGACTACATTCCTGCTTGTTCCTGGAGATAGCGTAGTTACTCACCTGTAACAGGTGATCTGCGGGAACAGCAGGAATTTAGTCCTCACAACCCACCCACCTTCCCTAGGATTTGTCTCTCTCTCTTTGTCTCTTTCCTCTCTCCCTCTATCCTTTCACTCAGCTACAAACTTAACTGAAGAGGGACAGTTGGAAAGGCAGGAAGGCAGCGAGCATGTGCTAAGGGATGCTCCCAAAAGCGTTCCTTTTGGACGCTGGGGAGCGTTCCCGCACAGGCTCTGTCGTTACTGACAATACCCATTTGTGAGGACTAAATTCCTGCTGTTCCCAGAAATCACCTGTTATAGGTGAGTAACTACGCTTTCCTTGGGCATTTATTTGCTTAGTGAATAGAATAAAATGGAAGGTTTTGTCACTTGAGAGGTTTTCATTCTTTCAATACAAACAGTCCAACAAAAAAAAAGAAAAAATAATATATGGGACATTTAGGATCTAACTTATTGTTTTGGATAGTGTTGCAGTTTAGACCATAGGTTTTGGTTTTGGTTATTAGAATGATGATGGCACCGAAGGGAATATGCCTTTTTAGTCATGTAATAGAGGTCCCTGAGGCAACATTCCACTTATTTCATTGCAGAGTGTTTTCATATATCTGGAATAAAAGACCTCAAAAGGGTACAAAGGTTCATTCTCTTTTGCCTATGGATAAGGGAGGGTGGGGTGCCCAACTTCACAGGCTACTACCAAGCAGCCCAATAAAGGGGTCATAGAATGGAATGTTTTGCAAAGGAAATAATAGATGGAAATAGAACAGTATATGTGAGGTCCGATACCATTATCTTATTTGCCCAGGGATACACTGGCTATCCAGAGACAGCTTAAAGGTAGTAATCCTTTTGCAAAGCATTTGTTCATTTGTCAGAAAGTTAAGAAAAATTTGGTGGAAGGGATTTGAATCTTCCCATTGGGATAAAGGTGGAGGAGTGGGAGCAGATAGGGCTGAAGACCTTGGGGCAGTTTGTAGAATTTGGGCAGGTTACCTGTTTCAACGAGCAGGTGGAAGAGGGATGAGTTCAATCAAAAGGCCATATAACCATACTTGCAAGAGTCATTTTACATAAGAACATAAGATATGCCATACTGGGTCAGACCAAGGTCCATCAAGCCCAGTATTCTGTTTCCAACAGTGGCCAATCTAGGTCATATGTACCTAGCAGTTTCCCCAAGAGACACAAGTTCCACAATGCTTGTACTGGGTCAAGCATTGATATCTTCGGTCACTTCTTAATAATGGTTTATGGACCTTTCCTCCAGGAACTTGTCCAAACCTTTCTTAAACCCAGCTACACTAACAGCCTTTACTACATCCTCCGGTAACACATTCCAGAGTTTGATTACACGTTGAGTGAAAAAATATTTTCTTTTATTAGTCTTAAATAGTTTACCCTGTAGCTTCATTGCATGTCCCCTAGTCTTTCTATATTCTGATAACGTAAACAATCGATCTACGTTTATCCGTTCCACTCCGTTCATTAATTTATAGACTTCTATCATATCTCCCCTCAGCCGTCTCTTTTCCAGGTTAAAGAGCCCTAACCTTTTTAGCCTTTCTTCATAGGAGTATCCTTCCATCCCCTTTACCATTTTGGTGGCTCTTCTCTGAACCTTTTCTAAAATCGCTATATCCTTTTTAAGATACGGCGACCAGAATTGCACACAATATTCAAGGTGCGGTCTCACCATGGAACGATATAGAGGCATTATAATATCTTTTATTTTATTTTCCATTCCTTTCCTTATCATACCTAGCATTTTATTTGCTCTCTTGGCCGCCGCTGCACACTGGGCCGAGGGTTTTAACATGGTATCCACAATGACGCCTAAATCTTTTTCCTGGGTGGTGGTTCCTAATGTGGAACCTTGCATCGTGTAGTTTGTGGGGTTCTTCCCTAGGTGCATAACCTTGCACTTGTCCACATTAAATTTCATCTGCCATTTTGATGCCCAGTCTTCCAATTTATCAAGATCCTCTTGCAATTTTTCACAATCCTCTTGGGTTTTAACCACTTTAAATAGTTTTGTGTCATCTGCAAATTTGATAACCTCACTCGTTATTCCACTTTCCAGGTCATTTATGAATATGTCAAAAAGCAGCGGACCCAGCACAGATCCCTGGGGTACACCACTATTCACCTTTCTCCATTGGGAAAATTGGCCATTTAGCCCTACCCTCTGCTTTCTATCTTTTAACCAGTTCCTGATCCACAATAGTACACTGCCTCCTATCCCATGACTCTTTAGTTTTTTCCAAACGTCTCTGATGAGGGACCTTGTCAAAGGCTTTCTGAAAGTCCAGATAAACAATATCAACCGACTCAGCTTTGTCCACCTGTTTATTCACTCCTTCAAAAAAACATAACAGATTAGTAAGACAAGATCTTCCTTGTCTAAAGCCATGTTGGCTGTCTCCCATTCGGTTGTGACTATCTACATGCTGAGTAATTTTATTCTTTATGATGGTTTCTACCATTTTTCCTGGTACTGACGTCGGGCTCACCAGTCTGTAGTTTCCCGGATCACCCCTGGAACCCTTTTTAAAAATTGGTGTTACATTGGTGATCCTCCAATCTTCAGGTATTAGAGATGATTTTAATGATAGTTCACAGATTACTGATAGCAGGTCTGCAATCTCATATTTTAGTTCTTTCAACACCCTTGGATGTATACCATCCAGCCCAGGTGATTTGCTACTCTTCAGTTTATCTAATAATTGTAAGACATCTTCCCGATGTATCGATATTTCCTTCAATTCTTCCGCACCTTTAAATACCACTTCAGTCATGGGTAGCATCCCTTCATCTTCCTCAGTAAAGACCGAAACAAAGAATTCATTCAGTCTCTCCGCTATCGCCTTGTCGCCTCTTAGTGCTCCTTTAACCCCTTTATCATCTAATGGACCAACTGACTCTCTCACAGGTTTTTTGCTACGAATGTACTTGAAAAGGTCTTTATTTAGCGTTTTTGCTTCCGCAGCAAGCTTCTTCTCACATTCTCTCTTTGCCTGCCTTATCAATGCCTTGCATTTGACTTGCCAGTGCCTGTGCTGTTTCCAGGTTTCGTCGTTTGGCTTTTTTTTCCATTTCCTGAAAGATGCTTTTTTGGCAACAACAGCCTCTCTGACCTCACCTTTAAACCATGCTGGCAGTTTTTTGGACTTCCTTCCACTTTTCTGAAAGCGTGGAATACAGCTGGTCTGGGCTTCCAAGATAGTATTTTTCAACAACACCCAATCTTGATGTACGTCTTTAACCTTTGCAACTGCTCCTTTTAGTTTTTTCTTAACTGTTTTCCTCATTTTATCATAGTCTCCCTTTCGAAAGTTAAAAGGTAGTACTGTGGATTTCCTTACTATCCCTCCTCCACTAATTAAATCAAAGGCAATCATGCTATGATCACTATTGCCAAGTGGCCCCAACACCCTTATCTCTTGCACTAGATCTGGTGTTCCACTAAGGACTAGGTCTAATATGGCTTCCCCTCTGGTCGGTTCATGAACCAGCTTCTCCAAGAAGCAGTCATTTATTTCATCTAGGAACTTTATCTCCCTAGCATGTCCTGCCGTGACACTGACCCAGTCGATACCGGGGTAATTGAAATCACCCATTATTATTACTGCGCTGTAACTTTTGTTAGCTTCCTTGATTTCTTTGAGCATTTCATCATCCATTTGGTCATTCTGGCCAGGTGCTCGATAGTACACCCCCACTGCCATTGCCTTCCCCCTTTTATATGGAATTTCAATCCATATAGATTCTACAGTAGATTTTCCTGCAAAACTTTAATCCTTTCTGAGTCAATGCCCTCTCTAACATAGAGCGCAACCCCTCCACCAATTTGATCAGCTCTATCATTACGATATAGTTTGTACCCAGGTATCACAGTGTCCCACTGGTTGTCCTCCTTCCACCATGTCTCTGATATTCCAATCATATCTAACGTTTCATTTAGTGCTATATATTCTAACTCTCCCATCTTATTCTTTAGACTTCTAGCATTTGCATACAAGCATTTTAGAGAATGTATTTTATTCATGTTAATTTGGCTATTGTTAGACATGGGTAAATTGGGATCTTTAAGCTCGGTCTGCTCCATACTCGAGGGCATTTGGGCTACTTTACTCTTTTGTGGAACCTCTCTGCTTTTGGTAGTATCCTTCAAGGATACATTCTTCTGAACCATCCACTCTTGGGCGACTGTTGGCTTTCCCCTAATATCTAGTTTAAAAGCTGCTCTATCTCCTTTTTAAAGGTTAATGCCAGCAGCCTGGTTCCATCCCGGTTAAGGTGAAGCCCATCCCTTCGGAAGAGCCCCTCCTTTCCCCAGAATGTTCCCCAGTTCCTAACAAATCCAAAACCCTCATCTCTGCACCATTGTCTCATCCACGCTTTGAGACTCCGGAGCTCTGCCTGCCTTTTGGGTCCTGCGCGTGGAACAGGAAGCATTTCGGAGAATGCTACCATGGAAGTTCTGGATTTCAACTTCCTACCTAAAAACCTAAATTTTGCCTCCAGAACCTCCCTACCACATTTTCCTATGTCATTGGTACCGACATGTACCAAGACAGCAGACTCCTCCCCAGCACTATCTAAGACCTTATCTAGGTGGCGCATGAGGTCTGCTACCTTCGCACCAGGCAGGCATGTTACCAGGCGATCCTCACGTCCACCAGCCACCCAGCTATCTACATGCCTAATGATCGAATCACCAACTATAACGACTGTCCTAACCCTTCCCTCATGGGCACATGGCTCTGGAGAAACTTCCTCGGTGCGAGAGGGTTTTACATCACCTGGAGGACAGGTCCTAGTTACAGGATCACTTCCTGCCACACCAGGGTGATGCTCTCCTGTCACGTGACCTCTCTCCTCCATGGCAACAGGGGTGCTGCCAGACTGGAGGTGGGACTTCAGGACTATATCCCTGTAGGTCTCGTCTATGTACCTCTCTGTCTTATGTTTTCCAAGTCTGCTACTTTAGCCTCTAGAGAACGGACTTGTTCCCTGAGAGCAAAGAGCTCCTTGCACCTAGTGCACACATAAGACCTCTCACCAACTGGGATAAAATCATACATGTGACACTCAATGCAAAAGACTGGAAAGCCCCCATCCCGCTGCTGGACTGCTGTCTGCATCTTAGTTTTAAGTTTGTGTCTAGATCTTTGTTCTTACTTACTAGGGGTTGCTATGGGTATTTATACCAATAAAACTGTACCTAATAGGTTTAATATACCTTGTTCACCTGAAGCTTAATTAATCTCAGGTCCTTAGTGTATGACTGATTTGGGTAATGAGCTTCACCTGAAAGCACCTCCTGTCTTTTAAGATGTGTAAGTACCTATAAAGCTACGATTATCTCAGGGGAGGGAGGGAAATAACACTTATTAAAAGAGGGCTGCTACACAGTACCGTCTTGTGCTGCTGAGGTAAGCTAAATTCTGATTTGATTTAAATTATAGCTCTTAGCTGCTGCTAGGCTCTAACTTCTTATGAAATTTAAACTACAAGCTCTCTGCTGGGTACTAAATTTAACCAGAAAGCTCTCTTCTGTGTGTTAAATTTAAACTAAAAGTACTTTGCTGTTACTTGGCCCTGAGAGACTATTAAATTTAAACTATAAGCTCTCTACTGGGTATGAAATGTAACCAGAAAGTTCTCCTCTGTGTTTTAAATTCAAACTTTAATTGCTGCTACTAGGCCCTAACTGATCCAACAAAAAACAGTGGGTTCACAGATTAAGTAGCTTTAATACAAAGAATTCTTTTTAGAAAATTACCAGAAGTATATACTCACAGTTGCAGATTTCTCTCCAGAAGTAACAGTCCCCCTTTCTAGTCCTTCAAGACTAGAAGGACTTGGAGCCCTTTGGGATTTGGTGCTGGGTGAAACCACTCTTGAAAGAGTATTCTGTTGGCATTAAGGGAGGATTTCATGCATTTATAAAGTGCTGCTCCCTGTATGGAAGAGTATTCCAAAATTTTGGAAAGATGGGAGGGAGATTTAAATATAGTGTTTGATGTGGAATTGGTCAAACATACCTGTGAGGGATTTTTTAAGGGAATCCTCTCAAGTAACCTGCTAGAAAATGGTTAAGTTGAATGTGAGAGGGTACTTTGGGGTTATCTTGGTGGCAGTGTGATCAACAGGGTACCAACAACCATATATGGTCGTTCCCCCAAAATTAGTATTTTGGGGGAATGTATGTTCGTGTTGTATGGAAAGCGAGATCAGGTGACCTTAAATAGGTTATGTTATGTAACTTGGGATGCAGCAACCTGAGCGCCCAAAGAAGGATTGGGTTGTGGGGAAAAATTTATTTTGTCTGTGTAATGGCCCAGCATGGGACAATTTGGAGCCCTTTCTGGGAATCTGGGCTCCCTTTGCAAAGTAGATGAATAGCTGCTCGCCTTTGTGTTTTGCATACCTACATTATCTTTGCTTCCCAAATGGAATATGTATCGGTGTGCCTCATCTTAGCTATGTATTTACATTAGGGGAAGTAGTGTGGGGGAGGGAAAGGTATGGGTTTAATAGCCTTGTGACAAATGTATATGTATATCTATACTTCAGAGTGTTGTGATGACAGATTGCCATAGCATCTTGGTTTGGTATTGATTTTTGCTACTTGAGGGGGGCATAGGATAAAGGTGAAAAGTAATAGGCTCAGGAGTAATTTGAGGAAATACAGTATTTATTTACTGAAAATGGTGGATGTCTGGAATAGTCTCACAGTGAAGGTGGTAGAGACGAGAACTGTATCTGAATTCAAAAGAAGTACGGGACAAACACAGAGGATCTCTAAGGAAAAAGAAGGGATTATAGAGCTTAGTAATTGGTATGGATGGGGAGACTGGATAGGCTAAGTAAGCCTATCTGACTTTGTTTCTATATTTAGACTTTGTCTTTTCTTTTAGGTTACTATTTCAAAATCCGTGTCAGCCATCCCACAGAAAGGAGCGAAATCAAAAACAAAAAAACTTAGTGTTCCAGGACAGGAACTGCCAGGCACATCTGCATTCCTAACACCAGGCGATTCCTACATTAAGAACACAGGTATTATATTAGAGCACTCCTTTCTCACCGCATAGTTAAGAGTTTTGCCTTCAGAACTGCCATTCAACTGGTTGTTCCAAGCAAAGTAATTATTTAGCCAGGCGGTCTCTGGTATAGTTAAATGCTGAGTTCCATTTTGCCATAATTGTAAAGGCATAAGGTGAGGCTGAAGGCATTAGCAAGCAGGAATAGTCCATTGTGGAAGCAGAGGTAGTCATTGTTTTGAATCATGTAATTTATCATATTTACTCAAAGTATGATCATGAATTTCTCCTGTCTCTAGTTATATTCATAATTCACTTATCCAGGAAAAATGGTAGACTTTGTATTATGGAACCAACAACCTTAAAAAGATATTTTAATTACTGGTTTTCCCAAATATATTCGTAGCTCGTGTCAAATAGAAAGCTTCTCTTTCTGGTTTTGTTATTTTAACATTTTATACACAGAGGTTCTGCTGGAAGAAAGAAGTTGAAGCCAAAACATTCCAGGCTAGTTTAACTCTAATATTACCATATCTGTAAATTTATATAAGTGGAGTCTAAGTGTGAAAATAAAGTTCATGTCAATTGGATAAGTGGAGAAAATCATTAACACAAATAGGTACTCAACCACAGTGAATTACTCAATGTTTAAGTCTGAGGCTTTACTGCATGTTTCTGTTTAGCCTTCACGTTCTCATTGCCCAGGGCCAATTAATGTCAGAAGAAAATCACGCAGGTCACCTCTTTCTAATAATAAATCTTATGAATTAAATATAATTTGTTATTTTACAATGCATTTAATACTTTTAGTGGGTTATTTTAGAAGCCTTGTTCAAAATTTCTGTGTGTAAAACTGGGCATTTATTTGTATAAATGGCACAGTCAAAAAAGCCAATCACCGCGAGCGCAAGTTGAAAACACACAAAGAAGCGAGGATCAACACAAAAGGAATTTTAATTAATAATCAAAAAGATAAACGACCAGGCCCTACAAAACCATATTTCAGCATACACATGCCATCTTCAGAGATCAAGATGAGTAATCCACACTGAAAAAAAAAATAAAATAAAACAATTAAATTTATAATCAATTTTTACATAACATCCAAATGACATGTATATACAAAAATTCAAAAATAGTTTTAAAAAAAACAACCCTGAAATTACCTTGTGGTTGTCCACATTAAAACATGCAGAAATAATAAATTCATAATATGGACTACTGTAAAATAAAACATATAAAATGTATTAGCAATGGGTTAAAATGTATGCTTTATCGTTTCAGTTTCACTGGACTGACATGAAGTTCCCAAGACCAAAAGTAAAGTGAAATAAACAGTGAGCAAAAAATATTAAAAATAGGAGGAAGCGTCCTGTCTATTTTAAGACACTTCTACCAAACAATGGGGAATACTCCTTAGGGCTAATGCTATTGATCCAAATATACTAAGATTAACCAAAAAAAAAAGGGGGGCTATGCTTCAAACACACAGATTGCAAGCAAAGCGCGATAGAATTCAATCATATGCCACTATTAATAAAGCATAAAACAGTGATCCTATTTGGTGATATACTAGCAAATCATTGGAGATTCAATGTATTCATTTATTTGTCTTTCAACCGGGGGGTCACCTTTTTGTGGTGCAATAATATTAGCTAAATGTTCCCACATGCAATGAGATTTATATGCTGGTTACCTACCAATGTGGTATTCCATTGCTAAGGAAACAATGATAAAAGATCTAAATGTTTTTGTAGCGGTCAATTTATTTCAATTTACTTTTGGTCTTAGGAATTTAATGTCAGTCTGGTGAAACTGAAATGAAAAATCATGCATTTTAACCCATTGCTAATACATTTTGTTTTATTTACGTTAGTCCCCATTGCAGATTTATTTATGCATATTTTAATGTGGACACCCACAAGGTAATTTGAGGTTTTTTTTTACTATTTTTATATTTTTGTATATGTATGTCATTTATAGATGTTATGTAAAAATTGAATATTATAAATTTAGTTTTTTATAATTTTTTTTCAGTGTGGATTACACATATTGACCCCTAATGAAGGTATGTATATTACAAAACTTGGTTATGTAAGGTCTGGTTGTTTACCTTTTTGATAATTAAAATTCTTTTTGTTTTTATCATTGCTGCTTTGTGTTTTTTTATGTAGAAATGGCATCCATGTGTAAACAGTGATTTTAGAAAGGACTGAATTTACATGTGGATGTCTAATATGTAGACCAAAAAAGAAAGTAATTGAAAGTCCACCATTAGATTAAAACTGATGTAATATGTAGAAACTGCAAGGATGTGTATCAGAGTTGTAGTTAGGAAGTGGCCTATGTGGGTCAGAAATCTACATGCATATTCCCCATTTCATATAGAGAATACACATGTATGACTGCAATTACCCATGTCGGGATTTACATCTGCTCCCTGGTATGCTTAGCTTTTTAAAAAGTACTTGTTTGTCGTGGTCTCATTGCTTGAATTTTTCTATTACTTTGGGTTTTTTTTTAAGCATTTATTTTGTTTTAATGCAATTCCACACACAAAACATTAACAGACATGTCAGCAACTATCACACCCTGCCCCGGCTCCATCATAACCATTTATGTTACTGTATGACAAAGCCTATTCATATATAACAGCCTCACATGGTTGGACTTCTCACAACATTTGGGCTATATGATCAAGAGCATGCCATTTCTTGTGGCGAATAAGTGCTTGAATCTGGGAGATAAAATACACCATTTCATAGCGGTGGAATTGGCACACCAAGTTCCACCATTGATGCAAAGTAAGTTGAGAGGAGTCTTTCCACTGGATAAGTACTACCTTAATAGCTATACTAAGTAGCAGATCAAAAAGGGGCTTATTCACTTTATTTAAGGTTGATATATACCCGCCTGAGACTTATAGAATCTCCAGGAACAAGCATGAATGTAGTCTTCACATATGGGTATCATCGGTACCGACGGAGCCTGTGCAGGAATGCTCCCCAGCGTCCAATAGGAAAGCATTTGGGAGCATCCCACAGCGCCTGTGTGCTGCCTTCCCGCCTTTCCAACTATCCCTCGCCAGTTCTTCATTTTCCGCGAAGCCGACAGGTCACATTCCCTGTCACCGCAGAAAAATTTCATCTTTAATCTTTGTTTTTGTGGTCGCGTCTGCCTTCCTTCGACACCATACCGGTACCGCCGGTTCGTTTGTTTAAAAAAAAAATTATAGTTTCTGAGGTGTGTTACTTTAGAAACTTTTTTCCTTGGTGCTAGGCGCCATTTTGGGCACGAGGCCCAATTTTTTCCTTAAAAATGGAAAAACCTACTTCAGGTTTTAAAGTGTGTTCTAAATGTGGCGGTACCATTTCCGTCACCGACACCCATGATTGCTGTCTCAAATGTTTAGGTCCTGACCACTCTATTTCAGAGTGCCTCTCCTGTGGAATGATGTCAAAAAGGGGCCGGCAGAACCGAGCTGCTAAACTTGGCAACCTTTTTCCTTCAGACGCAGCGTCTGTTGCATCAACGTCCTCCAGAGCCTCATCTTCCTCCCATGGATTTCAGGTAACTAAACATAAATCTAGCCAGTCCTCAGGTAGATGCCCCTGGCATTGCCCTTGAGGAATTTTCACCAGCAAAACAGCCCCGGCGGGCGGCTTCAGCTTCCAAAGCATTAACAGGGCTCCAGGATGTTCTCGAGGCCTCAAACTCTGCAGAACTACTGACGCCATGCTCCGTCCACTTCTACTGGTACCAACACTCAAGCATTGGCAGCTTCAATAGACCATAGAGTCCTTGCTATCGAACGCAGTCTAGTGGCTCTTCTCATGGCTTTGGTACTGTTGAAACTGCTTCAGACACCTCAACCGATACCGGTACCGATTGCATCGACATTGGCAGGTATGCCACCCATACCGAGTCATGCATCTGTCTCCGGCACCGACAGATCGGTACCAGAACAACCAGATACCGACTTCGATCGATACTGGTACCGTGCTTTGCACGATCACTGGGATCAGAGGTATTTTTAATCCTCTGATGAGTCTGAAGACTCCAAAGACTTCAAGAGTACTTCTCCCCGAAGATTCCTCTTCACCTCAGCGCAGAATGTCTCTGCCAGAGGATATGTCCTTTCAGGACTTTATCCGTGATGTGGCCCAAGGCCTTTCCATCACAGTAGCTCCTGAAAAAGAGCCTAGGGCAAAGGAGTTGGAAATTCTCCAATACCCTAAGGCTCCCAAAGAGGCAGCTACTCTGCCTATTCATGAGATCTTACATGATCTTATGCTAAGAATGTGGGAAACACCTTTAACCACATCTCCTCATTCTCGAAGACTTGATACCATCTATCGAGTTCCACCTTGTCCTGGCTTTCAAAAAACTCAATTACCACACCATTCAATGGTGGTGGAATCAGCCATGAGAAGGATGAAAAGTGCAGAGAGACATGCATCCAATCCTCCAGGTCGTGAATGCTGGACTCTCGATGCCTTTGGGCGTCAATGCTTCCAAGATTCCATGCTCTCATCTAGGATCACGTCCTATATCTTGTATATGGGAATGTTCCTTAAAGAGGTCACAGGAGACTTGGAGCTTATGAGCCCCCTCCTTCCTGATGACAAAAGGCAAGACTATCTTACTCTTGTCAAACATGCTCAGGATGTTTCGAAGTTTGTAAATCATGCAGCCTTTGACTGTTTTGAGTGCATAAACAGAACCTCTGCTATTGCCATTGGTGCACATCAGATTGCCTGGCTTCAGGCATCTGACTTGGAAATTTGGGTACAGGATAAATTAGGAAACATTCTTTGCACAGGAGAAAATCTCTTTGGCAAAAATTGGCAGGAGAAGGCTAATGAGATAGATGCTGACAATATGCATTGATAAATGCCCGATCTGTGCGCAAGAAATGGCCTATCATCTCTGACTTAATATCACTACACAACCTTGACTTACTCCTAATCACTGAGACTTGGCTTTCTTGTGATGACAATGTATTAATCAACCAATTCCTGCCTTCCAATTTCTCCTTACATACATGTCATAGAAATGGCAAGAGAGTAGGTGGTGTTCTAGCCATCTTCAAATCTGACCTCCATTTCAACCTTAAGGAAGCAACAAGTTCAACACTCCTAGATACTATCTCAATAGTAAATAATTGTTGTTCCTTCACTCTACTGTACCGCGCTCCTTCATCCAATTCAGATTCACTATCAATGATAATTGACTTAGCCTCCAACTCACAGAACCCCCATATAACAAGTTGGGTTCTAGGAGACTTCAATCTACCATCTCTCCAAGACTCCCATGTAACAGCTTTTCTTGAAGCTTTACAGGTTTTAGGGTTTAACCAATTAATTAAAGATCCAACCCATGTTAAAGGTGGCATATTAGACCTAATATTTACAACTGAAACAACTGTCAACTCACCATCCATCTTGGATCTATCAATCAACCCAGTTCCATGGTCAGATCACAAACTAATTATATTCAAGGTTCCCCTTCCCAGATGTAACCAAAAGGAAGAAAATGGAGTGAATGGCATTACCAGTCCCACCCTGAGAAGATTTAAGCCATTTGACAAAGACTTAATCCTAAAAACAACACTTCCACTAACCAACTTACCAGAGTGCAGCCTTGATGATTTAGTTTCTAATTGGAATAATACGCTCAGTTCAATTGCCACATGTCCATCGACTAACAAATCTCAAAGCAAACGACACTCTGCTATCTGGTATTCATCTGAGCTGAAAGCCTCTCGCACAACCCTAAGGAAACTTGAGAGACGATGGCGACGCTCACACTCAGAAGTAGACAGAACTGCATATATCCTACATCTCACATCTCATCGCACAGCGGTTACTGACTCAATGAGACATTACCATGCGGTCACGTTAAAAAGATCTCTAAACAAGCCTCATGACCTGTTTGCCATAGTTAAGCGTTTGACAAATGAACCCGCTTCGCAACTCAAATACGAAATCCACCCTCAATTATTTGCTAACTATCTACAATCCAAAATTTGCCAAACTGACAATATCTCAGCTCCTAACATAGTTCTAGATCCAGTAGATCAAGCTCTACTTACTATCTTCTCAATACCACCTAAACGACAAATCGAGGACACCATTGCTAGCTTAAACATGACCACCACTCATACTGATCCATGCCCTGCGTTCTGGATCAAAGATTTACGAGCTGACCTCAGTCCCATCATATCCAGACTCATGATTCAATCATTTACAACAGGAACTTTCCCACGTATCCTTAAGCAAACATCCATAAGGCCATTGCTAAAAAACAACAAGCTCGACCCTCTTAAACCAGAATCATATAGACCAATAGCAAGCATTCCTTTACTAGCAAAAATATTGGAAAAAGAAGTACAAAAACAAATTCAGGATCATATTGAAATTAACGCTCCACTAGACCCATGCCAGCACGGCTTCAGAGAATCCCACGGTGTGGAAACGCTTCTAACTACACTGTTCAGCAGCTTATTATCAGGTATTGATAACATCCGCCAAGGGTTTGTCCTTGTCTTCCTAGATATCGCAGCCGCTTTCGATTCTGTGAGCCATGAACGCCTCCTAGAACGTCTCAAAGGGAAAGGAATTACCGATAAAGCACTCGAGTGGTGTAAATCCTACCTTTCGGACAGATGGCAACAGGTACGATCCAACGATACTTCATCAGATCAGTTTAATCAAAAACAAGGTGTCCCTCAAGGCTCCTCCCTCTCCGCCCTTATGTTCAATATATACATGCAGCCTATATGCAACCTGATACGATCCTTTAGAGTCAACTGCATGATATACGCGGATGATGTACTATTATATTTTCCTTTTACAACAGAGAACCCCGACCTCACTCCATTAACAAACTGCATAAATGAAGTATCCAACTGGCTACAATCTCAAAATCTAAGGATCCAACACAAAAAAACAGAGGTGTTATTCATTACACGGAACCGAAATTTCACTGCTCCGTCCTTTTTGAAAGTAAAGGATGCTAACCTCCAGACCAAGACCACCATCAGATACCTTGGTGTCACTTTAGACCAGAACTTGGATATGAAAGCACACATAGGAAATATTGTAAGAGCAGTATACCACAAAATACGTTCCCTTAGACATCTACGATCCTTGCTAGAGCCAGATGATTTTAGAACCATCTATCAGGCGCTAATCATACCTCATTTTGATTATGCGAACTCAATATTACAAGGTCTCCCTCAAGCCACATTACATCCACTTCAATTGGCAATGAATGCTGCAGCAAGTCCTTCATGGAGCATCCCGGAAAGAACATATTTCACCTATTCTAAAACATCTTCATTGGCTCCCGATACGAAATAGACTCACTTTTAAAACTTTACTAATTACATTCAAAGCCATCAAAGAGCTCTCATCTGCATCATTATCAGATATGATCCAAACAACACCCCTCAATAGGGATAGAAGGTCAGTATCACTCAATTCTCTGTTAGTCCCTAAATCAATAACACAATACACCAAAACTACTACTGACAGGGCTTTCTTTTTCTGTGCACCAAGGTGTTGGAACAGCCTTCCTCAAAACATCCGATCAATACCAGACCTTTTGCAGTTTCGAAAAAGCTTTGAAACACTACCTCTTCCTCTTGTCTTATCCATTAAACAATCCAGATAACACAACCTACCCACAGACCTTCCAAACATACAAATTCAATACAGACACCCTACAGACCTCCCATACACAATACTGAAGCCAGGATGAGATCATGTCTGTTATATTAATTAATTACCCTGTTATCCGAGTTGTATTTCCTGTTTTTTCTGTAAACACAAAGTACCGTTGAATTGTGTAACTCCTTGTTTGTTGTAAACCGCGCTGATGCTGAATAGTGCGGTATATAAGAGACTATAAATAAATAAATAAATATCACTTTGGATAGATTGTCCAAATCTACAGCCGATCCTGCAAGGAAAAGATCCTCTAAGAAACCATTTTTCAATAAGAAGAAAAAGTTTTATCCTTCCTATACCCAACAGGGACACCGTCCAGGTCAGACTGCCCAAAAGGAACAACAGCAACAACCTAGACAACAAAAGAAACAAAAGCTGCAAAACCTCAGCAAGCTCAGCAGGCTCAGCCTCCTCAGGGGCTTTGACTCCTTTCTAGAGAACTTTGCCTTACTGCCCCTGAACAGTCCAGAACCCTCAACCTTCCCAGGTGCAGGTTGTCATTTTGCCCACAGATGGTACCAAATAACAGCAGAAAATTGGACTCTGTCCATTGTACGAGAGGGGTACAAGCTTCATTTTCACAGCATGCCCCCTCCTACAATTGTAAGACAGTTCAATTCTCAGACCTCTCTCGACGATCTCTTAGGTCAAGAAGTCACAACGCTCCTTGCTCAAGGAGCAATAGAGGAAGTACCCGTTCCCCAACAGGGTACAGGATATTTCCTTATTCCAAAGAAAACAGGAGGTCACAGACCCATTTTAGACCTCAGAGAATTGAACAAATATCTGTTCCGAGAGAAGTTCAAAATGATCTCTCTAGGAACTCTGCTGCCATACCTTCAAAGTCAGGATTGGCTTTGTTCTCTAGATCCCAAGGATGCGTATACTCATATTCTCATCCATCCAAATCACAGGAGAGTCCTCAGATTCCTGTTTCAAGGAAAGCACTTCCAGTATAGGGTGCTTCCCTTTGGCCTGGCTTCTGCACCAAGAGTGTTCACAAAATGCATGGCTGTGGAAGCTACATTTCACCGCACTCTGGGAATATTCATCTTCCCTTACTTAGACGACTGGCTCATTCGAGCCCCTTCAGTGCAGGAAGCCAGTTCTGTTCTGTTTCGCACAATGCAAATTTTTCAGTATTTGGGACTGGTTATAAACCTCCCAAAATCCAATCTTGCTCCCACTCAGTTCCTAAAGTTAATAGGAGCTCATCTGGATACCAAACAGACAAGGGCTTTCCTTCCGTAGCCCCACTGTCTTCACATAGTACAACTAGCTTCCCAAGCAGTGCTCAAGCCTTATCTCATTGCTCGAGAAATGCTACAACTGCTGGGCCACATGGCATCCACCGTGCATGTGGCTCCTTATGCTCACCTCCACATGCAGGCAGCCCAGTGGACTTTATCCACTCAGTGGATACAGGCCTCAGGTTGCCTGTCGGACAAAATAACAAACTCAGACCATCTTATTTCATCCCTCCAATGGTGGCAATCACCCAGAAATCTTCTGGTGAGGTCTCCTTTCCAGCAACCCCTATTTCAAGCCTCCCTAACAGATGCATCACAGGTGGAATGGGGAGCCCACCTGCACGATCTCTCTACCCAGGGTACCTGGACTCCACAGGAGGCCTGTCTTCAAATCAACCACCTGGAACTCAGAGAAATCTTCATTTGCTTTTTGAGTATTTGATGCCCAGCTCAGCTACAAGACAGTCCTAGTTCAAATGGACAATCAGGTAGCCATGTTCTATGTGAACAAGCAGGGTGGAACAGGCTCTCTGTCACTATGCAATGAAGCTTTGCAACTATGGGCCCTCGCCAGAGAGCATCAGATTCATCTCCTTGCGGTGTATCTTCCAGGCATTCAAAACTCTTGGGCAGACAAACTCAGTCAAGTTCTGCTACCACACGAATGGTCTCCATGCAGACCAGCTTGCCCAAATATTTCAGGTTTGGGGAACCCCGGACATAGACCTCTTTGCAAGTCCTCTGAATGCCAAATTTCCCCGGTTCTGTGCCAGAATTCTGGCTCGATATTGTCAGGCAAGGGACGCCTTCCTCCTTCACTGGGGTCAGGACTTCCTATATGCCTTCCCACTCATTCCCCTCATCCCCAAAACACTATTCAAGCTTCAGAAAGACAGAGGTCACATGATTCTCATAGCTCCACGTTGGCCAATGCAGACGCAGTACCCTCTGCTTCTACATCTCTCTCAAGCTCCACCTCTGGAGTTGGGATCTGCTCCAGGTCTTCTCTCCCAAGAGGACGGGATGCTGTGGCATCCCAATCCTCAGTCTCTGTATCTCAGGGCCTGGTTGCTGAAAGCCTAGAACTTCAGGATCTCAACCTTTCCCAAAAGGTAAAGGATATCCTTCATGCTTCTAGGAAACCGTCCACAAGATGCTCATATGCTTTTAAGTGGAAATGGTTTACCATATGGTGCTCGCAGAAGGGTCTTAACCCTCTTGCAATACCTCTGGAAACGATACTAGAGTATCTCCTTCATGCGGGTCTTAAGACAAATTCAGTAAGAGTCCATTTTAGTGCTATTGCAGCTTCTTACAGGCCTCTAAGTGGACAACCTATTTCCTCTCATCCTCTCAGAGCGAGATTTGAGAGGCCTTCTTTTAACAAAGCCTCCCATTAAGCCACCACCGGTGGCATGGGACTTGAATCTTCTGCTCGGGCAGCTCATGAAACCACCCTTTGAACCATTAGCCACTACATCTTTGAAATTCCTTTCCTGGAAAGTCATCTTCCTCATTGCAATCACATCAGCATGTCGCATCAGTGAATTGCAAGCGTTAGTGGCTGATCCTCCTTACACAAGGTTCCACCATGATAAGGTAGTTCTTAGGACTCATCCACACTTTATGCCAAAGGTGGTTTCGCCTTTCCATTTAAACCAAGCAGTTTATCTTCCTGTATTCTTTCCGAGGCCTCATGCCTCCAGTGCAGAAAGGAACCTTCATACTTTGGACTGTAAAAGAGCTTTAGCCTCTTACTTACAAAGGACACAGCAACATCAAAAATCTTCTCAACTTTGTTGCTTTTGATCCTAGTCATTTGGGACTTCCAATTTCCAAAAGAACTCTATCTAACTGGATTGCTCAGTGCATATCCTTTGCCTATGAGAGTAAGAACCTTCCTCTCGAAGGCCATGTCACAGCTCACAATGTGAGAGCCATGGCAGCCTCAATGGCTCATCTTCACTCTGTGTCTATCGATGACATCTGTCGAGCAGCTGCTTGGGTACATACCTTCACAGCCCACTACTGCATAGACAAGGACTCCTGCCGGGATGCCTTGTTTGGCCAGGCTGTTCAACACCTTTTTCAAACTTAATCAACTCCTACCCACCGTCCCTGGTAGGATGCCAGAGATCCATGGGAGGACGTATGGCCCTTTCACAAGGGCTAACAACTTCCTGGGGCCATCTCCTTGGCATCTGCAGCTAGGGAGTCCCCATATGTGAAGACTACATTCCTGCTTGTTCCTGGAGATAGCGTAGTTACTCACCTGTAATAGGTGATCTCCGGGAACAGCAGGGATTTAATCTTCACAACCCGCCCACCTCCCCTAGGAGTTGTATCTCTCTCTCTTTCTCTCTCTCCCTCTCTCTTTTGTCTCAGCTATAAACTCAACTGGAGAGGGACAGTTGGAAAGGCAGGAAGGCAGCACACAGGTGCTGTGGGATGCTCCCAAAAGCTTTCCTATTGGACGCTGGGGAATGTTCCTGCACAGGCTCCGTCAGTACCAACGATACCCATATGTGAAGACTAAATTCCTGCTGTTCCCGGAGATCACCTGTTACAGGTGAGTAACTATGCTTTACAATTTGACACGTAAATGGTTCTCCAAGGCAAAACATTTGGGACTTCTTTGTCCAAACCTGTCACCAGTATGACCTGAACATTAGAGCAGTGGTAAAGCACATGGGATAGGGTGCTAACACTTATAGCACAGGACCAGCTGAGCAAAACAGATGAGTTTTGAGCATTGCCTTAAATTTTGCATATGAAGGTTCAAGCTAGAGGGGTGGGGGGAGGTTGTTCCATAAGAAAGGGCCCAGAAAATAGAAAGCGGAATGGCGGTGGATTCTAAGTGTGCCTGAGAGGGCGGAGGAAGAAAAAGACGATTCATATAAAGTGAACGAAGGGAATGATGGAGGGGGTGGTATGGTGGGGAGCCAGTATAGAACGTTTTGTGAACCTGTGTGAGAATTTTGAATTGTATACAAAAGGGAATGGGAAGCCACTGTAACTGATACAGGAGAGGGGTTACATCATCAAAGCGGGATGCATGACACATCAATCTGGTGGCCATGTGCTGAATGACTTGGAGGCGATTGAATTTATATAGAGGGAGACCAGCCAGGACAGGGTTGCAGTAGTCAAGGTGAGAGAAAACAACAGAGAGAACTAGTGATTAAGGCAGAAGTGGAGAAGAGAGACCGGATAGCTCTGATGTGGTGAAGGGACAGCAAGGAGCAATCAGAATAATGAGAGCATGAAAACAGAGTGAGGAATCCTAGGGTGACACCCAGATAATGAAATGAAGGCATGAGTAATGCAAGAATCATTGAGAGTCTGTGAAACAGAGGGGGGGGCAGTGGAGTGGAGAGTCAGGTCTTAGTTGTTTTCAAAGGGTTGAGTTTAAGGTGATTTGTCTTTAACCAGGCAGCCACGCGGGAAAGAGAGGTATTCATAGGTGATAGATCAGGATGGAAAGGGTCAGTGCGAGGAAGCAGTAATATATCGTCAGCATAAAAAAATTGTAGAGATGCCAAGTTGCTGAATTTGAAGAGCTAATGCTGCAAGAAAGATATTAAAAAGGAGAGAAACAGAACTGAACTCTGGAGGGATGCCGCAAGAGAGATGGAAAGAGGAGGAGGAGAGATTACCCATAATGACCTTAAACTAGCACTGGGAGAGGAAAGAGCTGAACCAGTTGAGAACAGTACCATGGAGACGCACTAGAAGAAGACTGGTTGATGAGGTGAAAAGCTGAGGATAAGTCGAGAGAGACAGCAAGAGTCTTGGCTTGTTTTGATATAAATTTTCCTTGCCTATTTATTACCTGTTTATATTCTCTTAGATTTGAGCAACCCTCAGTTCATAGAAGGTCCACTAGCCAGGGACAGTTATATTCCCGCCCACCCCGCCCCTCACCCCACCCACCCCAAGGTTGCATCACCTATATAGTCATCATATAAATTGACTTCTGTCCTCCAATTAAGTGTAACACCCACCTTTTCTCCTTGTCCTAGAACTGTTTTATAACCATCTTAATCAGCATGTCATGTATTCAGTGCAATAGTGGTGGTGCCTTCATTCTAAAAAGAATCATTTGGAGCCTAAGAGCTTGTCCTGTGTCTCACATTATCTGCCATTCATAAAGAGCTGATTCTATTAAGGGAAGAGTTAGCTGCAATTAAACACACCTCCTCTAGGTACATAAGAACATAAGATATGCCATACTGGGTCAGACCAAGGTCCATCAAGCCCAGTATCCTGTTTCCAACAGTGGCCAATCTAGGTCATACGTACCTAGTAGTTTCTCCAAAAGACACAGGGTCAAGCATTGATATCCTGGGTCCCTTCTTAATAATGGTTTATGAACCTTTCCTCCAGGAAGTTTTTACAAATGGGAAAAAATCCACCACCACTCCCACAAAGAATCAAGCAGTCCAGAAACAAATGGATCACAGTGGTCTCTGGTAGGTTGCAACCTTTAACAAGAAGACACCCTTGCCATCAAGAGATATCCCTGCATAACACTTTCTCTGCCTTGGGATATTTGAGTGCCCAATTAATGGAAACTGAAGGGCCCTTAAACAAGAAGGTTAATGCCCAATCTATTGATAATGCCCTAAATATGAAGAAACTGTCACAAAAGAGGAAATTACTATTACTTGGAGATGCCATCATCAGAGGTATCAACTTGGGAGCACAGTTCAAAGGGGAGAGGATCGTCAAATGCCTCCTAGGCTCTTCAGCCAGCAGGAATATGAAGCAAATTGCTGGCATAGTTAGTGCAGAAAGTGAGCACTCCAAAATTGATTTCTTCCATTTGGGTACAAATGACCTAGCTAGAAACAGTACTTCTACAGTTCAGAGGGACTTCCAGATTCTGGGAGGGAAACTCAAACCCATTGCTAACACTATAGCATTCTCTCAAGTTCTACCTGTTCTTGCTAAGGGGCAGCAAGGCTGCATTGCATAATCAACTTTAATACATGGCTCCATACCTGGTGCAAACAAGAAGAATTTAGATATATAGGTGACTGAGGAAATAGATCGAACAAGAGGCCATACTGTGTTGATGGACTACATCTTTCTCTTGCAGGGAAAAGGATCCTAAGTGAAAAATTCAAGCATTATGTGGACAGGCATTTAAACTAGGGAAAGGGGGTAACTGATGGAAAAGAACGAGTTCAGGACGTCACTCCCAGCAAAAACATAATAACATTGGAAACCGCAGCAGTATTAATGCACACATCAGTGCCAAGTGGGAAGAGGTATGTAAAACAAAATCCATGCAAAATACAGGCAAACCAGTCAACTAATGCTGGAAAGCAATGAGCACAAATGCTCGAAGCCTAGCCAACAAAAGTTCCTGACCTGGAAGCCCTAGTGGTGGAAATGGACTTGGACATTGTGGCCATTACAGAAACATTGTTTAAAGAGTTGCATGAATGGGATATAGCCATTGCTGGCTATAATCTATATAGCAGAGATAGAGAGGGTAGAAAAGGAGGAGGAGGAGCACTATATGTTAAAAGTGATATTAAAACTGCTGAAATGCAGGGGACATGTGGAAAAGAAGCGCTGTGAATTGTGCTGGAAAGAGGACATGGCACTGTCATCGATACTGGTGTTGTCTATAGGCCTCTAACTCAAACCGAAGAAATGGATGACGAATTGAAATGATATTACAAAAGATAGCAATGAAGGGGGAAGTGATCATATTGGGTGACTTTAATCTTCCCGATGTGGATTGGAGCATTCTTTCTGCAAATCTGGAAAGTAGTAAAAAAAAACAAACCTTGTGAATGCCTTCCAAGATGCATTACTTAAACAAATGGTGATGGAACCAACCAGAGAAATCTTGATGATTGATTTAGTACTCCTCAACGGAGATAGCATGTCAAATATCCAGGTGGGTGTCCATGTGAGCAGCAGCAGCGATCATCACATGGTCTGGTTTGTGATAAAAGCCAAAGCGGAGTCCATTCACAGCAAGCTCAAAGTCCTAGACTTCAAAAACACTGACTTCAGTAAAATGGCCAAGTGCCTGAAGGAGGAGTTGGCAGGGTGGGAGGGGGATAAGAGAAGTGGAATTGCAGTGTGCTAAACTAAAGGAGGCAATAAAAGGGGCAGCAGATATATATGTAAGGAAAGTAAATAAGAATAAGATGAAAAGGAAACCTATTTGGTTCTCCAAAGAAGTGGCTGCACAGATAAAGGCAAAAAAACATGGCTTTCTCAAAATTCAGAAGTTCGCAACAGAGGAACACAGAAAAGAATACAGGATAAAACTAAAAACAACAAAAAGAGAAATAAGGATATGAAAATGAAAGGCAGAAGAAAAGATGGCTAAAGATGTGAAGTGTGGAGACAAAACTTTTATCAGATATATTCAGGAGTGGAGGAAAATCACAGGTGGAATTGCAGGACTCAAAATTGCCGGGAACGGATTTGTGGAAAGTGACATTGAAAAAGTGAAAAGCTAAACAAATACTTCTGTTCTGTTTTTACTAAAGAAAATCCTGGAGGAGGACCACCTGTGATTGACAAATATACAAATGGGAAAGCAGCTCTCCATTAAAGCAGCCGCCAACAGGCGGGCCCGCGCCTGAGGGCCTCGCCAGAGGGCCCTTTGGCGTGGCCCTTAGGCGTTGGCCCGTGGCAAAAAGTATTCTCGGTACAATGTCCTCTTTCTGTCTCTCCCTTACGCTGTTCCTTCGTTTAGAGGTATGTCTGTATTATATGTTAACATGATGTAGTCCTTCCCTGTCATCTATGGATCCATGGCTTATCACTTTGATATTTTGATAAGGTGGTATAAAATGGATTTATTTTTTGGTCTGTATAGGCTGATGATTGTATGTTTGTAAGTTATTCTTAACCTGATGTAGTCTTGTAACCGCTTTGATTGTAAGAAAGGCGGTATAAAAAACCTGTTAAATAAATAAATTCAGAGAAGATGATGTTTTAGAACAGCTTGCAAAACTGAAGGTGGACAAGGCCATGGGACCAGATGGGATACATCCCAGTATACTGAAAAAGCTCAGAGAGGTTCTTCAGGGCCATTAAAAGATGTTTCTCCTGTCTCCAAGGATCTATTAAAAAGTCTACAGGACTGAAGAAGGGCTGATGTGATACCTCTTCATAAGAGTGGTAATAGGATGGAAGGGACAAACTACAGGCCAGTAAGCCTTACCGCGGTGGCAGGAAAAGAAATGGAGGCGTTCCTGAAAGAGTTAATAATGGACTTTCTCGAAACCAACAGGTTGCATGGTCCGAGGCAACATGGTTTTTCCAAAAGATGATCTTGCCAAACAAATCTGAACCAGAGAATTAGATCAAGGGCATGAGATGGATGTGATCTACCTAGATTTCAGCAAAGCCTTTGATACTGTTCTTCACAGGAGGCTTATTGGGGATGGGTCCCAAGGTGGTGAACTGGATCAAAAATTGGTTGAATGACAGAAGATGATGGTAAACGGAACTCACTCAGATTAAAGGAAGGTGATTAGCGGTGTGCCCCAGGCTTCAATCCTGGGACCAGTATTGTTCAATGTATTTGTGAGTGATATTGTTGAACGGCTGATTGGACAAGTCTGCCTTTGCAGATGAAACAAAAATTTCCAACAGAGTGAACTCCCCTGAGGGAGCGGATAACATGAGGAAATATTTACAAAAGCTGGAAGAATGATCTAATTCTTGGCAGTTAAGATTTAATATGAAGAAATGCAGTGTTATGCACTTGGGAAGCAGAAATACAAGATAGGGAGCGAGAGGTTGGTGTGCATGGACCAGGAGAAGGACCACGGAGTGACTGTTTCTGAGGATCTCAAGGTGGCCAAACAATGTGACAAGGCGGTGGCAAAAGCCAGAAGGATGCAGGGTTGCATACAGAGAGGAATTACCAGCAGAAAGGAAGAGTTACTAATGCCACTGAACAAGTCACTGGTGAGGCCTCTCTTGGAATATTGTGTTGTTTGCAGACCATATCTCTCAAAGGATATAAAAAGACTGGAAACGGTTCAGAGGAAGGCGACCAAAATGATTTGGAGTCTGCATCAGAAGACGTACGAGAAGAGACTTGAAGACCTAAATATGTACATTCTGGAGGAGAGAAGGGACAGGGGAGATATGATACAGACCTTTAAATACTTAGAGTATTAATGAACAAACAAACCTCTTCCAAATAAAGGGAAGCTGTAAAACTAGAGGGCATAACATAATCCTGCAAGCATGTAAACTGAAAGGATGGTGGATGCTTGGAATGCCCTTCCAATGGAAGTGGTGGGGCAAATACAGTGACAGAATTCAAAATGGCATGAGAGACACACAGTGGATCCCTTTATAGTAATAGGATAAAATCAAAATAAACATAACTATCTCTTATATATCAACAAATAGGTGTGACCTGCATGGAGCGACAGGTGCACCTACTCTTGCCTCCTTGCTGGGCAGACTGGATGGACCATGCTGGTCTATATCTGCCATCATATACTATGTTACTATATGTTAAAATGAAAGATTACAAAAAGGAACTGCTACAACTGCAGATCTCTCTAGAAGTAAGTATTTACTTCAGGGAATTTTTCTAAATCTTGGGGGAAAAGGAATTCTTTAGATTAAAGATGATTAATCTGTATAAATTAGAATACAGTGTATTTGTTAAATCAGACAGGGCCTAGTATCTGCAAAGAGCTTTTAGTTTAAATTAAAAATTCAGCAGGTAGCTTTCAGTTTAAATTCAGAACCCAGCAGAGAGCTTCTAGTTTAAATTTTATACTCAGTCGGGGCCTAGTATCAGCAAAGAACTTTAATTTAAATCAAATCAGAGTATAACATAGCTTAAAAGGAAAAGCAGGATCAGTATTCTTTGAGCAATAAATTGTTTCTTTACAAAGAGACCTTCTAGATAGGGGGCAAGAGACCTTTGAAATTGTTTTAAATAGGTATTAAAGTCAAGTGACAGATCAAAGGGGCATTTTGAAAGACACTCTATCAAAGCAAGGGCTGTGTGAATCACCCAGGAAATTTGTCACAGATTACCTTAGAAGCAAGGTCTGGAACCTGTGCAGCAAGCCAGCCTTTACTAAGTGTTAATTCCCCCCCTCCCACCCCAGACATAATCCTAGCTTTATACTATCTTACACCTATTAAAGGGGGAGTGGTATTCACATTCCCTTCTTGGATCAGCTGATTATCCTCACCAGAAATAGATGAGTTAAGACCCTGAAAGTACATTAATTAATCTTGAGGTGAATAAAGTCCCTTAAAAGTATTTGGTATAGTTATATTACTACAAGTATCCCTAGCAACTAAAAACAACTTAAATAACTAAATAAAACTTTAAAACTAAGATGCAGACAGTAGTCCATCAGCGAGATGGGAATTATCCAGTCTTTTGTACTGAGTGTCACATGTACGATTTTCTCCAAGTTGGTGAGAGGTCTTAAGTATGCATTAGGTTCAAGGAGCTCTTTGCCCTCAGGGAATGAGTACGATCTCTGGGGGCTAGAGTAGCAGACTTGAAAGACATAAGGAAGTCAGAGAGGTACATAGACATGACCTACAGGGACGTACAGCCTCGCAGCTGCCATGGAGGAGAGAGGTCTCGTGAAAAGAGAGCATCACCTTGATGAGGCAGGAAATGATCCTATAGCTAGGACCTGTCCACCTGGAGATGTAACACCCTCTTGCACCAAGGACGTTTCTCCAGGGCCACATGCCCCTGAGTGAAAGGTTAGGATGGCCGTTATAGCGGGTGATTCAATCATTAGGCATGTAGATAGCTGGGTGAAGTTAACAGTAAGTTTATCACTCCTAAAGTGAATTGTATAATAGGAATACTATCAGTGTTCCTTCAAACAAAGTGTATTGTTAATACTGATAGAACTTTAGTTCAGTTTTCATGGAAAATAACCGCCTAGACTTGCTCGCTGGAAACAGGTTTTAAGAGGAGGAGGTGTTTCCCTGATTGTCTGGCCTATACTATGGCTTTTGCCAAAGCCAGGTTTGCGATGGATGGAGGGGGCCGTTGGCATACGTTCAATATGCAGATGAGAATAAGTGTTCGTCTCATCAAGGAGATGTCAACAACTTGGATATGTGGTGTAGGAATGACCTAACATTCAATTGCACTGGGTTTAAACATAGTATTGTGCTGGGTGGTGCTGGGATTCAGGGCCACTCTCTCCTGATTTGGGGTCGCTTTTCAATCAGCAATTTGACATCTCGTCCTTATAATGGGACTGTCAGTCTGAACTAGCTCCATGTTGGGAGTGTCCCTTTTCCCATTATTCCTAATTGGAAACATACTGCTGAGTTCATGATATAGCCCCAGATGATCGCCAACGTGATGTTCATGCAGGCAGCATATAGCAGTCTAAAATGGGCCTTCAGTTGTATCAAGTGTGGACGCAACACCAAAAGACTCTTTCTTCGATCCACCGTTGCCTTCGAAGTCAGGAAAGAACCAGAGTTTATAAACCCAGCTACACTAACGTCCTTTACTACATTCTCCGGTAACAAATTCCAGAGTTTGATTACATGTTGAGTGAAAAAATATTTTATTTTATTAGTCTTTACCCCTGTAGTTTGTCTGCATCCCCCCTGCTTGTCTCCAGAGAAAATGTAGTTGCTTACCTGTAACAGGGATTCTCTGTAGACAGCAGGGGAATGCAGTCACACAATCCCGCCTGTCTTCCACTCAACAAAAATGAAGAAAAAATAAAAACAGTGCAGCAACATATATCACGGGAGTTGACCCCATCAAATGGACTGGATCAGTTGTCCCCAGTGTTTGCCTCAGTTTCTTCTTTGCTCAGGTATGAACTGATTCTCTCAGCACAAGCAGGTGGGAAGCAGACAAGCATACTTAGTGAAGCAGCAAAGCTTCTTTGAGCCATGGGAGACTCACTCAAGGCTCAGTCCGAGAAGTGCGTTGAGTATGACTGCATACCCCGCTATCTACGGAGAACCCCTGCTACAGGCAAGTAACTACACTTTCCCAGGTCTAGGAGGGGTATCTGATAATTTAGTTGTGATAACAATAGTTGAGACCAAAAGAGGCTGCCTCATATCCTTAAAATGTATTTGAAGCTGCTGATATGTTGGGATTTCACTGTGTGTGTGTGTGTAATCTTTTATGATTGTGTAAGTTTTTAAAGCATGTTTGTGTGCTTATTTCAGCTGAGGAGCATCTTGTAGATGATGTGGAAACAGCAGATTCAGTGCATGAACTAGGTGTTGCATCTTCCCCAGAATATTCAGAAGTTTTAGAAATGAGCCAAAAGGTAGGGCTGAAAGCTTTACTTATGAAATATATTTCAGAGCCATAGTATGTGTATATTTAATATATGTCAATAGTATCATTCTGTGACAGCTCACCCAAGCACAGAGCAAACACTATAAGAGATATTCAGGCTTTCCTCAGTTTGCGTGCACATGATAAATTTTATTTAAAAAATTTGGCACTGGTGACAGATTTTGTAACCCTCTAAAGATGAAGTTTGCATGCATTTTAGGTTTTTATCCGTCTGTTCGCATATGGTTGTCTGCTAAAGTTTAGACATCCCTGGACAAACTGTATATTTCAGTGAATTCCGAAGTGAGCAGAAGCTGACACAACCTTTACCTACTATAACATTAAACATGACAGACACGATATTCAAAGGCATTTACATGGTTTGCAGACCTGAAAATCATGTAAATGCTGCTAAGCGTGAGATTTTGTGGCACTAACATGGTTTTGCATGGGTACCGCTGCTACACACCCGCAATGCTAACCAGTTAGCATTAGGGAATTCCAGGGGTGGCACCCGGGAATAACCGGTCAGTGGTGATATTCGGCTACTGACCGGGTGTCCTCAGCAGCAGAAAAGGCTGTCTCATCGTTTTCTGCTAAAGCTAACCGGAGCAGTGGCTGAAAAATAGCCATTGGCAGGTTAGCTTCCTGCTTTGGCGGCAATGAATATCTGGGTTTAGTGTTCAGCGCAGCAACTAGCTGCTGTAATCACGCTACCTGCTACCGCCGCCGCCGCCGAACACCAGGCCCAATATCTTTCTGCAAATTTTAATGTCTAATTACTATTTTTCAGATTGAAAAAGAGAGAGCAGCATTAGAAAAGGTAAAGAGATTGGCAACGAAAATTATATCAGGGATGGAATGACTCTTCTATGAGGAAAGGCTAAAGAGGGTAGGGCTCTTCAGCCTGGAAAAGAGGCGACTGAGGGGAAATATTAAGGAGGCTTTTAAAATACTGAGTCGGGGTGGCCCAAGGGTAATGCGGGGCCATGTACGGAGACTCATTCCAGGGCCTCATTTGCATAAATATTTGCATAGCCACTGGGCCTCATTTGTATACATTTATTTCAAAATGTATATGCTATCCATCTAAACTTTTAGGCAGCTTCCAAAGGAACCCTTCACAAACCTATTTTATGTCCCAGCAATAACGTAAAAGCATGTTTACAAAACATTAACGTGTGTTAAATGGCTCTGCGCCCATAGAAATAAATGGGTATTGCTGCACTTAGCATGCATTGACATTTGTGAATGCGTGTTAACCTTTAGTAAATATGCTTCTTAATGAGTGTTTTAATACCAATTGCATGTGAACTGAGGATAAAGAGACTGAGCTTTCTACATTACTGTCATTCAGTGCCAACTGCCAGGCACATTGTGAAGTACTACAAAACCCTGCTCATTTAGAACCCATATTAAACCTACCATATCATAAAAACACTACCAAGGCACACACCACCAATGCCTACTTATTAAAAGGCAGCACTGCAAATATTAAACCAGTACATCTCATAGAATACCAATACATCTACTGGGAAAAGATAACAAGTGTGACTGCTACATAGAAACTACAAAAACAGAACACCGCAGCTCGATCACCAACAACATGGTCACCAAATACAGAACAAGGGATCACAGTTTAGAAATAGAAAGGCAATAATTGAACTGGGAACCCCAAAAGCCAAACTTGGAATGTACCACAACACTGGAGGAAAAAAACTATAAATTCATTTCCTCTTGTACTGAACAAACCACAGACATCAGTGATGCACATTTCTCAGAGCTGACAATATTCCAGTTAATAAATTCAAAATAGAGTATTTTTTTCTGCCTTTTGTTTGGGCATTTTGGGCCAGATATTCGGTGCTGGCGGCAATCTCCACTAAAGCAGCTAACTGCCGATGCTGAACGTCATACCCGGGTATTCCATGGCAAGACCATGTCCAGGCTCTGGCATTGAATATCCAGGTTGGCCAGATTGCTGCAAAGCTAACCAGGCAACGACAATATTCCGTCACTGCCTGGTTAGTCTCTGCAGGAAAGGTTATGCCAGGGTTTCCTGCGCCTGACTTTCTCCATGTGTCGCTGAGCGGCTAGTGACTCAATATTGCTGCTGTCCGGTTAGCGATGGGTGCCACCTTGGAATGCCCCGGCACACCTTGATGCTAACCGGTAACATTGGGGCGTGTAGAAGCAGCATCTGGGGATATTCGGTCACACTAACAGTGCTAGTGACGCTGAATACTCCACGGAGCAGCATTTACATGGATTGCAAGGTATGCAAAATGTGAAAATGCCTTTGAATATCCCCCTTTATTTTTCAGTCGCAATTGCCCCAGTCTCTCCTGCTTTCTTCTGGTAACTCTCCATTATCTGCTCTCCATTTATCCTTTTCTTCTATTTTTCCCACTCTCTCTTTAAATATGCTTGTGATATATTGATCTTTTCATTTTTGCTCTTTTCTTTCTTTACTCCTTTATCCACTCAAATTTCAACACCCTCCCCTTTCTCAATCCTCTCTTGACTTTGCACCTATCAACTTTCCATCTACTCTGTCTTTTTGCAGATAACACGAAAATTTGCAACAGAGTGGACTCCCCTGAGGGAGTGCTTAACATGAGGAGGGATCTCCAAAAGCTGGAGGAATGATCTGATGCTTGGCAATTAAGATTTAATGTGAAGAAGTGCAGTGTCATGCACTTGGGTAGCAGAAATCCAAGAGAAATGTACGCGTTAGGGGACGAGAGCTTGGTGTGCAGGATCAGGAGAAAGACCTTGGTGTGATTATTTCTGTAGATCTCAAGGTGGCAAAACAGTGCGACAAGGCGGTAGCAAAAGCCAGGAGGATGTTGGGCTGCATTCGAAGAGGAATTACCAGCAGAAAGGAAGGAGTACTAGTGTCACTGTATAAGTCTCTGGTGAGGCCTCACTTGGAATACTGTGTTCAGTTTTGGAGACCGTATCTTGCAAAGGATGTAAAACGAGTGGAAGCTGTTCAAAGGAAGGCAACCAAAATGATTTCGAGCCTGCGTCAGAAGCCTTATGAGGAGAGACTTGAAGACCTAAATATGTACACTTTGGAGGAGAGGAGGGATAGGGGAGATATGATTCAGACCTTTAAATTCTTAAAGAGAAATAATGACGGGGAAGCTGTAAAACTAGAGGGCATGACATGAAGCTGCAAGGTGATTGAGGGGCAATGTCAGGAAATGCTTTTTTACTGGAGGGGTGGTGGATGCTTGGGGTGCCCTCCCGATGGAGGTGGTGGAGGCAAACACAGTGACTGAATTCAAAGTGGCCTGGGACAGACACAGTGAATCACTTTACAGCAACAAGATAAAATCAAAATAAACTGAACCATCTAATTTCTCAACAAATAGGGGTGTCCTACATGGAGCGATGGAGGGAGGAGCAGTGGGTTCACCACTAAACAAACAAAGAAACAAAGATATGGGGAGGGGTGAAGACATGGGGAGGGGTGCACCACTAAGCAAAGACATGGGTAGGGGTGCACCTACTCCCTAAAAGACATGGGAAGGGGTGCACCTACTCCTGCCATATTGCTGGGCAGACTAGATGGACCATACTGGTCTTTATCTGCCATCATTTACTGTTAATCCTCTAACCTCTAGCCCAGCCAGTTTCTCTGGAGACAATCAGGGGGATGCAGGCACACTCGATTAGTGATGTCTGAATGATGGAACCAGTGCCAGCTCTCCCCTAGCTCAGAAGTCGCTTAGATTTTTCTGAGCATGCATGCAGTTTCCCGCCTCGCGATCCCGCTCTTTGGTCTTTTCTATCCGCAGACGACGTAAGCTGTGACTTTCTCCATCTCCAGGAACAAGCAGGAATGAGTCTTCACATATGGGTGTCGTCGGTACCGACGGAGCCTGCGCGGGAACGCTCCCCAGCATCCAGTAAGAAAGCTTTTGGGAGCATCCCACAGCGCCTGCGTGCTGCCTTCCCGCCTTTTCCAACCGACTCTCTCCAGTTCTTCTTTTCCGCGGAGCCAGCAGGTCGTGTCCCTGTCACCGCAGAAGAATTTCTTATTTTTTTCTTTATTTTTCTGTGTCGCGTCTGCCGCCTTCGACGTCAGACCGGTACCGCCGGTCTTTTTCTTTTCTTAAAAAAAAAAAAAAAAACAACTTTTCTTTCTTCAACTGTGCATTTTCAGTTTGGGCCTTAGGCCTGAACATTTTTCTCCTCATGGAGAAGCCCACTTCCGGGTTCAAAAAGTGCACGAAATGTGGCGGTACTATTTCTGTCACCGACACCCATGATTGGTGTCTAAAATGTTTGGGTCCTGACCATTCCATCACGGATTGTGTGTCCTGTACCATGATGTCTAAAAGAGGTCAGCAGAACCGAGCAGCCAAGCTCAGTACCCTTCTTCCCTCTGATGCAGCCTCGGTGGCATCGATGTCTTCCAGGGCTGCTTCTTCCTCTCATGGATCTCAGGTAACCAAACATAAATCTAGCCGGTCCTCGAAGGGCAAATCTCCCTCTAAGCATCGAGATGCCTCCGGGCTTGTCCTCGAGGATTCCGCACCGGCAAAATTACCCCGGCGGGAAGTTCTGGCTTCCAAAGCATTATCTATGGGGTCACAGGTTGACATCGATGGCTCGGCCTCGACCGATCACCTGTTGCCGTGTTCTGGGGTACCGGTGGCCTCCACTGGTACTGACATCCAGACTCTGGTGGCGTCGATGGATCAGAAGATTCTATCCATGCAACGCACCTTAACAGCGTTTATGCAGGCTTCGACGCCTCTGGTACCGCAACAATCTCCATTGCCGGTACCGACTCCGGCACCGGCATCATTCCCGGTGCCGGTACCGATTGCATCGACATCGGCTTCGGTGTCGACTGCAATGGTACCCTGTCCTATGATGCCCATCGGTACCAAATCGGTACCGCTTACTCCCGATGCCGATCCCACTCGGTATGCGTATCGGGCTTTACAGGAGCATCCAGACAGGCGATACTTCCATTCCTCCGAAGACTGAGTTTGAGGCTTCTTTCGAGGCACCGGTACTTCTTCCTCAGGAGTCTGCTTCTCCAAAACAAAGAATGTCTCCTCCAGAAGACTTGTCTTTCCAAGACTTCATCAGGGAGGTGGCTAGGGGCCTCTCCATTACAGTGGCCCCTGAGTCAGAGCCTAGAGCCAAGCAATTAGATATTTTGCAATATCCTAATGCTTCTAAAGAAGCAGCTACCTTACCTATTCATGAGATTCTTTATGATCTCATGTTGAGCATGTGGGAGACTCCTCTTACCACCTCTCCTCATTCTCGTAGGTTAGACACCATGTACAGTGTCCCTCGTCCTGGCTTTCATAAGCCTCAGCTTCCTCACCACTCTATTGTGGTAGAGTCTGCCATGAGGAAAATAAAGAGTGCAAAGAGACACTCATCTAACCCTCCAGGACGTGAATGCAGGACCCTTGATGCTTTTGGCCGAAGGGTTTTCCAAGCTAATATGCTTGCTGCCAGAATCAACTCCTATAGTCTCTATATGGGGATGTTTCTAAAAGAAGTCACAGATCATCTGCAGACTTTAGCCCCTTTTATTTCAGAAGATAAAAGGCAGGAATTTCTCACTTGGCTTAAACATGCCCAAGATGTTTCCAAATTTTCCAACCGTGCAGCCTTTGACACTTTTGAGTGTGTCAGCAGAGCCTCGGCTATTGCCATAGGTGCACGCAGAATTGCTTGGTTACAAGCTTCTGATTTGGAAATCTTGGTCCAAGATGAACTGGGAAATCTTCCCTGTACAGGTGAAAACCTTTTTGTCAGAGATTGGCAAGCAAAAGCCACTCAGATGGATGCTGAGAACTCCGCTTTGGATCGACTTTCAAAGTCTACCTCTGCTCCTGTTAAGAAAAGATTGTTCAAAAAGACACCTTTTTCTAAAAAGGGAAGATATTATCCTGCTTATGGTCAGCAGGCATCTTCTGCAGGTCATTTTGCTGCAAAGCGTCAGCAACCACCTAAACAGGCCAAGTCAAAGGCTGCCAGGCCTCCCACGACCCAGCAGCCCCAGCCTCCTCAGGGCCTTTGACTTGCAACTAGAGAACTTAGCCTTTCTAGCTCTGGAAGAACCAGAGCCCCTCACCATTCCAGGAAGGTTAGCTTACTTAGCTCCAAGATGGGAGCAAATCACAGCAAAGCAATGGACCCTCTCCATTATAAAGGAAGGGTACAAACTTCATTTCTTAAACCTTCCTCCCCACACCATGGTGAAACAGTTCAATTCTCCAACATCTCTCCTCAACCTTCTGGGTCAGGAGATTGCTACCCTCCTTACCCAAGGGGCAATAGAAGAAGTACCTCTTTTTCAACAGGGCTCAGGGTTCTACTCCCCTTATTTTCTTATTCCAAAGAAAACAGGGGGCTACAGACCCATATTAGATCTCAGAGAATTGAACAAGTTTCTATTCAAAGAGAAATTCAAGATGATTTCTCTCGGTACTCTGCTGCCATTCCTTCAGAGTCAGCAAGAACAACCACCCCCCCCCCCCCCCCCACTCTACCCAATTAAATCACAAAAACAAAAATAGAGTGTAAACAGAGCAAAACAAAAAATGTGAAAAAAAGTTTTTGTCGGAAGGCAGCCCTGAGGATGAAACTAACCTCTTGAAGCTGTAACTTCCATTTTAATCAGTGTTCAATAAACCCTGTGAATAACTGAATAAGGGTTAACACTAAGGTAAAAACACCATAATAAGGCGTGCTAAGGTCACGCCTTATTATTGTGTTTTTACCTTAGTGTTAACCCTTATTCAGTTATTCACAGGGTTTATTGAACACTGATTAAAATGGAAGTTACAGCTTCAAGAGGTTAGTTTCATCCTCAGGGCTGCCTTCCGACAAAAACTTTTTTTCACATTTTTTGTTTTGCTCTGTTTACACTCTATTTTTGTTTTTGTGATTCCTTCAGAGTCAGGCTTTGTTCTCTAGATCTCAAGGATGCGTACACCCATGTCCTCATCCATCCAACACACAGAAGGTTCCTTCGGTTCCTTTTTCAAGGAAAGCACTACCAATACAGGGTGCTTCCTTTCGGTCTGGCCTCTGCACCGAGGATGTTCTCGAAATGCATGGCAGTAGTAGCTGCATTTCTATGCACTCTAGGAATATTCGTTTTCCCATATCTGGACGACTGGCTCATTCGAGCTCCATCCCAGTCAGAGGTCCAGATTTGTCTAACCTGCACAATGCGTGTCCTTCAGTATTTGGGACTGGTAATAAATATCCCAAAATCCCATCTCACCCCTACTCAGTCCCTGGAGTTTATAGGGGCCTTGCTGGATACCACAACTGCAAGGGCCTATCTTCCTCAGGCCCGTTGCCTACGCTTGGTGCAGTTAAGCCTCCCAGATGCAGTTAAAGTCCCATTTAACTGCTCGAGAAATGTTACAACTATTAGGCCACATGGCAGCCACCGTGCATGTGGTTCCATATGCTCGCCTTCACATGAGAGCAGCTCAGTGGACTTTGTCCACCCAATGGACTCAGGCATCAGGTTGCCTATCAGACAAAATAGCAAACTCCAGCCGCTTATTTTGGTCTCTCCAGTGGTGGAAGTCCCCTCCAAATCTGTTGTTGGGGTCCCCTTTTCAGCAGTCATTACCCCAAGCAACTCTGACAACAGATGCTTCTCCAATGGGTTGGAGAGCTCATTTGCAGGATCTCTCCACCCAAGGCATCTGGTCTCCACAGGAGACTTCTCTGCATATCAATCTCTTGGAACTCAGAGCAATATTCTTAGCTCTCAGAGTGTTCCATTCTCTGCTCAGCTACAGGACAGTCCTCATCCATATGGACAACCAAGTAGCCATGTTTTATGTAAACAAGGAGGGTGGGACTGGCTCTCTGTCGCTTTGCAACGAAGCTTTGCGACTGTGGGCCTTCACCAGAGAGCATCACATCCATCTTCTGGCAGTATATCTTCCAGGCGTTCAAAACTCTTGGGCGGACAGACTCAGTCGAGTTCTGCTTCCACACGAGTGGTCCCTCCACATGGACCAGGTAGCCAGGATTTTTTGAATTTGGGGAACCCCGGACATAGACCTCTTTGCAAGTCCGTGGAGTGCCAAACTTCCCCGGTTCTGTTCCAGAATTCCGTGTCAGGGAGTTGAGGCCAAGGATGCCTTCCTCCTTCACTGGGGTCAAGACTTCCTTTATGCCTGTCCACCAATTTCTCTAATTCCCAAAACACTTTTCAAGCTTCAGAGAGATCGAGGGACTATGATCCTCATAGCAGCACATTGGCCACGCCAAGTGTGGTACCCTCTACTTCTGCATCTCTCTCAAGCTCCTTCCCTGGACTTGGGCTCTGCACCAGACCTTCTGTCCCAGGAAGACAGAACGTTATTTATTTATTTATTTATTTATTTAAAGTCTCTTTTATACCGCGCTATTCAGCATCAGCGCGGTTTACAATAAACAGTGAACATACACATTTCCAATAGTACTTTGTGTTTACATATGAACAGGATATTCAACTTGGCTAACAGGGTAACTATGTACAACCACAATATATACAATATATACAATTTGTAGGCTGATCATGTGTTTGTATGGTTTAGACAGTGGTGATTTGGGTGGTTTCGGCAAATGGTGCTGAGTTTGTGGCACCCAAACCCCCAGTCGCTCCATCTCAGGGCTTGGTTGCTGAGGACCTAGACCTTCAAGATTTTCATCTCTCTCAGCAAGTCAGAGATGTTATTCATGCCTCTAGAAAGCCTTCTACTAGACATTCCTATGCTTTCAAATAGAAAAGATTTACCATTTGGTGTTCAGAGAAGGGTCTAAACCCTCTTGCAATACCTCTGAATTCTCTACTAGAGTATCTCCTGCATCTATCCCATGCAGGTCTGAAAACAAATTCAGTAAGAGTCCATTTGAGTGCTATTGCAGCGTCCCTCAAGCCTCTCAATGGACAACCTATTTCCTCTCATCCTCTTATAGCAAGATTCATGAGAGGCCTTCTTTTAACTAAACCTCCCATTAGACCACCTCCAGTGGCATGGGACTTAAACTTGGTTCTTGGCCAGCTTATGAAGCCACCCTTTGAACCTTTAGCCACCACCTCCTTGAAATTTCTTTCTTGGAAAGTTGTTTTTCTCATTGCAGTCACCTCAGCACGCCGCATCAGTGAGTTGCAAGCTTTGGTGGCTAATCCACCTTATACAAGGTTCCATCATGATAAGGTAGTCCTCAGGACCAATCCACACTTTATGCCTAAAGGGGTCTCGCCTTTTCATTTAACCAAGAGGTATATTTACCTGTCTTTTTTCCAGGACCTCATGCATCAAGTGCAGAGAGGAATCTTCATACCTTGGATTGTAAGAGAACTCTCGCTTTTTACTTACAAAGAACACAGCAACGTAGAAAGTCTTCTCAACTATTTGTTGCTTTTGATCCTTCTCATTTAGGACTTCCAGTCTCTAAGAGAACACTGTCCAACTGGATTGCTCAGTGTATTTCTTTCGCCTACCAGAGTAGGAACATTTCTCTGGAGGGCCATGTCACAGCTCACAACATGAGAGCCATGGCAGCCTCAATGGCTCATCTAAACTCTGTGTCCATCGACCAAATCTGTCGAGCGGCCACCTGGGCCTCGGTTCATACCTTCACAGCCTATTACTGTTTGGACAATGACTCCCGCTGGGATGCCTCGTTTGGTCAGGCTGTTCTCAAACACCTGTTCCATTCTTAGTCAACTCCTACCCACCTACCCTGGTCGGATGCCAGAGATCCATGGGAGGAGGTAGAGTCCTTTTCAAGGACACACAACCTGGGGTTTCTCCCTGGCATCTACAGCTAGGGAGTCCCCATATGTGAAGACTCATTCCTGCTTGTTCCTGGAGATAGCACAGTTACTTACCTGTAACAGGTGATCTCTGGGAACAGCAGGAATAAATCTTCACAACCCACCCACCTCCCCTAGGAGTTGTATCTCTCTATCTATCTTTCCTTCCCTCTCTCTCTCTCTTTGTCTCAGCTTTAAAACTCGAACTGGAGAGAGGCAGTTGGAAAAGGCGGGAAGGCAGCGCGCAGGCGCTGTGGGATGCTCCCAAAAGCTTTCTTACTGGACGCTGGGGAGCGTTCCTGCGCAGGCTCCGTCAGTACCGACGATACCCATATGTGAAGACTTATTCCTGCTGTTCCCAGAGATCACCTGTTACAGGTAAGTAACTGTGCTTTCTCTGAAGCAGCTCTTCACATTTTCTTTTTTTCTTTAATTTTTCAGTGTTTTTCTACTCCGCGGGCACAGCCGCACCTTCAGCAACGCTGTGAACTCAAAAACCAAACAAAACACTCAGTCCTTCACCAGTTTCTTCAGTGGTGCAGTTCCCGTGCTGAAGGTGGGGGGGGGGGGGGCTCCTCTGTGTATACTTCAGAGCCTCCCGGCAGGGCTTCAAACAGCTGAACATTTTAAAAAGGAAAAAAGAGGAAAAGCAACTCGGAGGTTTTCTCTCAACTTTTCAATCAGATGACTGGTGACAACCTATTAACCCTGTCAGCGCCAGAGTTTAAAAAAAAAACCTGCAATAAAAATAATACAAAAGGAGGAAGCAAGATGAGATTTCAGAGAGCAAGAGAGATTAGAGCAGCTCTTGCACTACAACTCCAGCAGCTTCATCTTCACATGGCAGCTCCTACTCCTATTACCCCAGTCCCATCGGGACCAGACAAGGCACAATCAGTGACAGAAGGGGGTTGCCATGTGGCCTGAGGCAGACCATCTCCTGGCACTACACAAACCAGTCCAGAGCCTATAATACCAGGCCAGAGGCTCCATTCCCTCCCCTCCTAACCTGGAGCCAATTGCTCTTTCCCCACGGGCCTATCTTCCCCCCCCCCTCCCCCAACCAGAGGAATGAAGCATAAATCCAGTCCAAACACTCTAAGCGAGACACTTCTGGCAGCTCCAGCAGTCCACAGGATCCACTGACCCATAAATGTCCACACAATTCCAAGCAAGGGAGAGTTCAGGCTGCCTCCATACCTGCCCTCTCTCCCTCCACCTCTAGGACAGGTGGTAGGTCCTTCCTGAGTGATCTCCTACTGCAGCTGTTCAGGCTGTTCGTCCAGGACAGCACAGCCCTATGTGGAGCCACCCTGACCAGGGAGCCAGACCCTTCCCCCACCTCAACCAGACCGACACTTGAGTCACCTCCTGTCAGTTTTCAGGATCCCACTTGCCTGCTGGACTGGAGAGCTCCCCAGCCCCAGGTGATGATGCCTGCTCCTCAGGGGATGGGATGTACTCACAACGTTGGAATCTGGACCCATCCCTCATGGGAAATGAGGACATACATACCCCCATCCATGGACCTCCCTGCCACAGATGATCCCCAGAGGACTTCTCCTACCCCAGGTTTTTGCAGAAAATATCCTGAGCGCTTGCGCTCAGTGATTAGCAAACCCTCACCAACAAGAGGGATTTTCATTTGATCCTCCATGCCTGTAGCATCCCAAAAGAGGTCCTGGCTCTACTGGTCCTCAAAATTCTGCCGGACCACCTCATATCCTTTTGGAAGACCCCGGTCTCAGTCCAAGCCACACCCAGACGTCTTGACCTCAAATATAAAGTGCTACCTGCACCTGGTTTCCAAAACCAACAACTGCTCATCAGTCTGTTTCTGAGGCCATCCTTAAGTCCAAAAGTGCCAAGTCTGTTGCTCAGACCCCACTGGAGAACGATCAGCTGATCCTGGATTCTGTAGGCCTGAAATCCTTCCAAAGTGGAGTCTTAGCCATGAAAATTTTGGCCCATCAACTCCAGATGCTCTAGTATCACCATGACCACCTCCTGCATTTGGAGGACCCAGGTGCACTGGCAACAGAGGATAAACATCACCTCAAGGATAACTTGCAGAAATCTTTGTACCATATCATTTGGACCACCTATGATGCTTATGATTCAGTGGCCCATTCACAGCTACAGCAATCTTTGGCCGCTGTACAGTGTGGCTTTGGGTTTCAGGCCTCTGAGAGGACCTCCATGATTGCCTCACGGTTACCACCTGCCAAGCGGACAGCCTCTGGCCCTAAAGTGCAAGAAGCGGTTTCTGAAGTCAAGTACCATTCCTCGACGGTGACTGAATTGTCTGCTCAGCCATAAGAGTCTACACAGCAGCCCCGCTATCCTCAGTATCCTCAATACCATTGGGCCTATCACTACCAATATTTTGAACATTTCTAACTTCGTTGGCATTTTCAGCCTTGCTCCAGGCCACCCCAAACACTTATGGACAACGACTTCGGCAGCTTGACAGGAAACAACCTGCGACCACCCCGGCACCCAGTATTTGACTATCCACCATTCAGAGGCCAAGTCCATCACTTCCAGATGGCCTGGCAGCTAATTACAACAGATTGGTGGGTTCTCAACATCATTTCAACAGGTTTTACAAGCTCAGTTTCACAGGGCTCCTGCCTCCCATTTCACCTTCAGCCAGCAACATCCCCACACATCACCTTCTGTTTCTAACTGAAGAGATTGCAGCCCTGTTAAACAGCAATGCCATCAAACACGTACCAGTGCAGGAATGCAACCAGGAGTTCTACTCTCCTTTCTTCCTCATCCTCAAAAAAACAGGTGGCCTTCACCCGATCCTCGACCTACGCAATCTCAATCTCTGCATCAAACAAAACTTCAAAATGATCTCTCTCGCCACCATTCTACCACTTCTAAGATAGGGCGGCTGGAGGCTTCCCTGGATCTAAAGAATGCCTATGCTTACATTCCAATTCACCCAGGTCATTGGAAATACCTTTGGTTCCTGTTCAAGACCGACCACTGTCAATACAGGGTACTTCCCTTTGGTCTGTCCTTTGCTCCAAAGGTTTTCACCAAATGCTTGGTGGTGGCGGCCACTCACCTGCATCAACAGGGACTCTTCATTCTACCCATATTCAACAATTGGCTCATATCGGACCTATCCAAAGTCTCCGTGCTTGACTCGGTTTGCAAAACAGTAAACCACCTGCAACAACTTGGATTTATCATCAATTTCCAAAAGTCAGAATGTAAGTCCCACCAGATCCTTGACTTCAAAGGGGCCCACAGACACCATGACAGCTTGAGCGTTCTTGCCGACCAACAGAGCAGCTGCCCTCCGGCAGCTCAGTCCGCAGTCTTTTGCAGCTCCAGAGTACCTCGGCCTGCACAATCCTTCTGCTCCTCTGACACATGGCAGACTCGGTGCACGTTGCCCCTCAGCATGACTCTATATGCGCCCTCTCCAATGGCATCTCAAGCTCAATTGGAACCTGCACACACAGTCCCTTCAGTGTTGCATCCCCTGAGGGGCCCCAATCAGCAAAGACTAAATCAATTGCTCAGGTGGTGGACGGCCCCTCCCCCAATCTTGTAAGGGGCCACCCCTTCTTGGATCTGCACCAGCTCATGCTAATCACAGATGCCTCTCACTTGGGGTGGGTAGCCCATCTCCTGCATTTCATCATCCAAGGCACTTGGTGTCCGACAGAAGTCATCTTACACATCAACTTCCTCAAGCTCCGAGCAGTACTCTACACCTTCTGACTTTGGGCTGCAACAAATACCTGTTGGTGCAGACCGACAACCAAGTCACCATGTTCTGTATAAACAAACAGTTAGGTTACAGATCTCTGTGCCTCTGCCACTATGCGACCTGCCTCTGGCTCTTCGCACAGTCCATCAGCATGTTTCTCCAGGCTACCTATCTCCCTGGGTCTCAGAATCAACTGGCAGATTCACTCAGCTGCCGCCTCAACCCTCAGAAATGGTCTCTCAGTCTGAGAGCCCTCTCACTCATCTTCCAGATGTGGGGAACCCTTGAGGTAGATTTATTCGCCTCAGAAGAGAATGCCAAGTACCACCTCTTCTGTTCCATCAGACCCAGCCTTTACAGGTGGGCCTCCAATGCTTTTCTCATATCCTGGAAAAACAGACTCCTCAATGCATTACCTCCCCCTTCCCTCTCATTTCCCATGCCTTCTCAAGATACAGGCAGACCGGGCCACTCTTATCCTCATAGCACCCCAGTGGCCCGACAAATCTGGTAACCACACATACTTGCAATGAGACAAAAGGGAGCTTGGTTGCTGGATCCCCTTATCCTTTTCTTCTCACATAGCAGGAGGGTTGGTTCCTCCACCCCAATCTTTCATTGCTTGCCCTAGCGGCACATAAATGGATGGCCACTAGATACACAAGAGGACCTTCTGAATGATATCCAGGCTGTTCTCCAAGCATCACAAAGACCCTCCACCCAATGTTCCTACCATAGAAAGTGGCAACATTTCACTCAATGGGCTAAACTCTGAGGCCTCGACCCTGTGTAATCTGCTGTCCTATTTCCTCCACCTCTCCAATTCCAGTCTCCAGACCTCCTCGGTTCGCTACCATCTCTTGCCAATAGCAGCCTTTCACCTACCAAAGAAGGCAAGCTGATCTTGCTATACACTGTGGTGAGTCGCTTCATGAAAGGCTTGATGAACACAAAACCCCTGCTTCGACACCCCCCCCCCCCACTCCAGCATGGGACCTCAAGGTTGTCCTCTCTGAACTCATCAAGTCTCTGTTTGAACAGCTCAGTGCAGCTTCCCTAAAACACCTCACCTGGAAAACTGTCTTGTCAGTGACTGTCACTTCAGCAAGATGAGTGAATGAACTCCAGGCACTGGTGCATTATCCTTCACATACTCAGTTCATGCACTACAAGGTCATGTTCCGTACCCATCCCAAGTTCCTCCCTAAGTCGTCTCCTGCTTCCACCTTAATCAGTCCATTGTGCTGCTCACCTTTTTCCCAGCATTGCAAATTGACACGTAGGAGAACATCCTACATTCCCTTGACTGTCGCTGAGCCCTACTCTATTACCTGCAAGCTTTCCAGCAGTTATGCAAGGCTTTGCAGCTCTTTGTCACTTTCAGCCCTAGCAACCCAGGACACCCTGCTTCCAAACAGTCTCTCCCCTCATGGATCGCAGACTGCATAGCCTTCTGCTACACACATGCAGGCCATACACCACTGGGGCGAGCGAGAACCCACTGCTTTTGTGCTACAGCGGCGACTGTCACCAACTTGGCCTCTATTCCTCAGGATATTTGCAGAGCCTCTACCTTTGCAAAGCACGACAGTCTGGATCTATCTTCCGCCCAGGATCTCGCCTTTGGTCAGGCTGTCCTCTGCAACCTTTTTGCCTAAAGTTTCTTCTTCCTCCCAGACTTCAACCCAGGCTGCATCATTCATCAGACAAGCAGGCGGCCCTCAGCTTTGGACTCACCAATCAAGTGTGCCTGCATCCCCCTGCTTGTCTCTAGAGAAAGCATAGTTGCTTACCTGTAACAGGGGTTCTCCGTAGACAGGGGTATGCAGCCACACTCACCCATCTGCCTTTCCCTCAAAAAACAAAACAAAAAACAACTAAAATAAAGACGACCAAGCAAACAAGGAATCAGCAATATGGACAAGCATCTCTGCTTTAGGTCTACAGATGCTTACAATGAGACAACAGTACTGTACTACACTGCTCTGAGATGGACTGAAGAGTCAGCCCTGGTTATGACAATCAGACATCACCAATCGAGTGTGGCCACATACCTTAGCTGTCTACAGAGAACCCCCATTACAGGTAAGTAACTCTGCTTTCCCCATTTCTCTCACTTCCCATCTCACTCCTTCGCTAGCCTCTTATTCCCTACTGTCTTTCATCCATTCTCATTAACACATTTCCACTCTAATCACCATCCTCCTCTTACTCATCTCCTTGCCAACTTCCCATGGCCTCTCACATAATTCTGTCATGCCCATCATCTCCCTCCTCTCACCACCCCAATTCAGCATCTCCCAGTCCTTTCGCCCTTCCCTTTACCCCCAAGGTCCAACATATCTCTCTTTCTCTTCTTTTCAACCCCTCCTCCCTTTCCAATAGATCAGTAGCTTTACATATTTCCACTTCTCCATATCCTCTCCCTCCAGTGGACCAGCATGTCTCCTATATTCCTTCCCAGCCCAGCATCTTCTCTATACCCCAACCCCCATGCCTTTCCCACTCCTAGTCCAATATATCCCTTCACTGTCATAACCCAAAAATCTTTCTCTCTCTATCCTCACCCCAATCCAACATATCCCTTCTCTCTCATATAACCCAAGATGTCCCTTTCTCTTGTTCCTTTTCTCTGTCTCCCCTCCCTTCATGACAAAAATATTATGCAGCACCATCCCCAGCTTCATTTTTCTTAGAGTCAGCATATAGAAGCCAGTACTGCCTGTAGCGTTCATTTCCAATGCACAGTTCAATGGCCCAGCACACTGGAAGTGATTGCTATGGGCAGCATCGGCTGCTGTCGCTGATTTGTAGAAAGAAAGATGAAGCTGGGGATGATGCTGCAATCTTTCAGCTGCCAGAACAGCATGCACAGTGAGTTTCGCCAGCTCTGGGCTCATAGTCTTGAGTCCCCACGTACTCTGCCAATACCTAGCTAATCTTAGAGTCTGCCATCACCTTTTTTCCCATCCAATTTTAAAGCCTTCATCTAAGTCCCAGTCCCTGCTCTCCCCCATCTCCCTGTTCTCCCCCATCTCCCTGTTCTAGAACCTACCCTCCTGTCTCTCCGACTATTTCCCATACCCACTCAGCTATTTCCTTCTCCAATATTCATTATTCCTGCCTTTCTCCTTTACTGCAGCATCCTTTCATTCTTATGCCCCTCTCTCTCAACCTTTCCCTCAGTATGACCTAATTTCTTCATTCCCACACAAAATATCTGTCCCCTCTTTCCATCCTTACTCTCTCAGCTTCTGCCTCTTTCTTCACCCTGACCCTAGCATCTCTCCCCTTTCAGCCCCCCACCCCCCCCCCCCCCCCCCGCTTTAGCATCACCCCCTTCCAGTCCTCCCCTAGCATCACCCCCTTCCAGTCCTCCCCTAGCATGAGCTCCCTTCAATCTTGGTCCTTCCTAGCATGAGATGCCTTCCAGTCCCAGCCTCCCACCACATTATTTCCCTTCCAGTCCTAGTCCCCCCGACCCCACCCCCCAGCATCAGACCCAGGCACCCTCTTTTCCCCTACTCCCCGCCACAGCCACAGGAGCATTCAGTCCCGCAACTGGGCTATACTGCATTTGCTAGCATTGCCAAGTCCCTAGAAGTGAAATAGGGTCACTTTCTGTCTCTTGCACAAGACAGGAAGGGCTCTGTTTCACTTTTAAAAGTATGGCAAGCTGGCTGTTGGTGCAGCTTAGCACATCTGCAGAAGTGAAGGAAAAGGTGAGCCGGTGAGGCAGGCTTCGGGCATCCTTGTGTGCAGTGCCCCAAGACACTGGCTCACTTAAGCTGCCCAGGTGTGGGGCCTCTTCAGGAGTGTGGTCATGTGCGGGCAACATGCCCGCACATGTCTAGGCTGGCCCTGTTCCTGAGTGGAATGGAGTGGGTAGACAAACTGATTATTAATGCGTTCAGAAAATACAAGAACCAGGGACACGCCATGAATCTACAAAATGTAATATTTGAAATCAGATAGGAGAAAATGTTTTCTTTTAATGTATGATTAGCTTTTGGACCTCATTGCCAGCAAATGCGTAAAAACAGGTAAAGTTTAAAGGTTTAAGGTTTAAAAAAGGTTTGGGCAAATTCCTGTAGGAAGCATTAATAAAACATTAAGGTAGTCCAGTAAAATAACCCAAAGCCTATTCCTGGGGATAACTAGTCCAGAACTGGCTGCTTTTGGGATATGTCAGGACAGGGCCGGCCCATCCATTGTGCGAGAATGTTGTTCACACAGGGCCCCGTGCTTCAGGGGGCCCCACACCAACATCATCCCACATTCAGTACCAACAGGCAGGGCAGCTTTAGAGGAAGCCGGAGAGGCCCCGGCTTATCTAACAGCTGCCGAAGTGAAGTGTCTTTTTTCTTCACTTCGGCAGCTGTACTGGAAGTCCCCTTTGACCTCAGCGCACCAGCATTGTAAACTACAGTACAGCTGCCAAAGTGAAGAAAAAGGATGGTTTTCACTTTGGCGGCTGTTAGAGGTGAGCTGGGGCGCCTCTGGCTCCCTCTAAAGCTTTTGAGACAGCTGTGGGGCTCTTCGGGATGGGAGTTTGGACTGGAAATGGGCTGAGTTAGGGTGGGAGCTAGGACTGGAGATTGGCTGATGGGGAGGGGGGTTTGGACTGGAAATGGGCTGAGAGGGGGAGCTAGAACTGGAAATTGGCTGATGGAGGGGCTAGGATATGACTGGAAATGGGCTCATAGGGGAACTAGGACTGGAAATGGGTTGAGTGGGGGGGGGGAGCTTGGACTGGAAATGGGCTGATGGGGGGCTAGGATTGTAAATGGGCTGATGGGGGGCTTGGACTGGAAATGGGCTGAGTGGGAGGGAGCTAGGATGGGAAATAGCTGATGGGGGGCTTGGACTGGAAATGGGCTGAGTGGGGAGGGAGCTAGGACTGGAAATGGGCTGATGGGGCTAGGAAAGGACTGGAAATGGACTTATGGAGGAGCTAGGTTTGGAAATGGGCTGATAGAGGGGCTAGGATAGGACTGGGAATGGAATGGAGGGCTTGGATTGGAAATGGGCTCATGGGAGGGGCTTGGATTGGAAATGGGCTGATGGGGGGGCTTGGATTGGAAATGGGCTGATGGGGGGCTTGGATTGGAAATGGGCGGATGGGGGGCTTGGAAATGGGCTCATGGGGGGGCTTGGATTGGAAATGGGTTGTGTGGGGGGTGCAAGGACTGGAAATGGGCTGATGGGGACTAGAATTGGAAATGGGCTGATGGGGGATGGCATGGATTGGAAATGGACTGATGATGGGGCTAGAATAGGACTGGAAAGGGCTGATGGGGGGCTAGGAATTGAAATGGGCTCATGTGGGGACTAGAAGGGAGCGGATGCTGGGTGGAGCTAGAACTAGAATGGGATGGGGCTGTGAGAGTGAAATGGAGAGGGGAAAAATATTTTGTGTGGGAGGTAAGAAAAATCTATGATTGGCAGGGCATTGGGGGAGAGTAAGTGGGGATTGAGGATGGAGGGGTAAAATTTGAGTGGATGAAAAAGGAATAAAGAAAGAGATGGAGGAAAGAGCAAAAGGAGAAAGATGAGTATGTTAAAGCAGATTTAGAGAGAGAATGGAATAAAAACTAGGAGAGAAGAAAGGACAAATGGGCAGCAGACATTGAAGAGTTAGCAGAAGACACTAAGAAACCAGAAGAAAGTGACTGGAGCAATTGCAACTGAAAAATAAAATGCACAAACAACAAAAGATAGAAAAATATTTTTTTATTTTGAATTTATTAACTGGAATGTGTCAGCTCTGGGAAATGTACTAAACAAAATGCAGACTTTAAAGATGCACAAGAGGACATTAATTTATAGTTTTATTTCTGCAGTGTTGCACATTCCAAGTTTGGCTTTTGGGGTTCCCAGTTTAATTGTCTTCCTATTTCTAAATTGTGATCCCTTGTTCTTTGTTTGGTGATGGTCTATGTTCTTTCTGCATCTGTAACCGAGCTGAGGTATTCTGTTTATGTAGTTTCTATTTGACAGTGCCACTTGTTCTCTTTCCCCAGTAGGAGATGTACTGGTATTCTCTGAGATGTATTGGTTTAATATTTGCAATGTTGCCTTTTGATAGGTAGGGAATGGTGCTTTGAGTCCTGGTAGTGCTGTTATGATACGGTGAGTTTGCTGTGGTTTCTAAATAACTTCCCTCATCGATTCAATAATAACATACACCTAATCCCCCAACCAAGGATGTACACTAATCTTCCTCGACATATCCTCATACCTTTGATTCGCTCCCCCACAGACAGCTCCTTGACAGACTCTATGACATAGGCCTTAGAGACACTACACTATACTGGTTCACTTCATGTCTTAAAAACAGAACACAAGAAGTACGAATTGGCAATAAAACCTCCCAACTATTCACCCTTCCTCAAGGAGTCCCCCAAGGCTCCAGCCTCTCAGCACTCCTCTTTAACATCTTTCTCCAACCTATATGCAAAATATTTCAAGAATACCACATACAGTATCAACTATATGCTGATGATATAATGTTCTTTGCCCCTTCAACATATCTAAGCCAAACCTCACCAACATCAGCAATTGCTTCTCCAAAATGAGACTGACTCCACTACCACAATCTTATAATTAACCAATCCAAAACAGAAGCCATCCAAATCTCCTCCAACCCATCCTTTATCCCCCCGCCCTCCATTCTCCTTGGGGACCTCACAATCACAGTAAGAAACAAGTTAAATACCTAGGCTTAATAATAGACCAAAATCGTACCTTTCAGGAACAGATAAAAAGAACAACCAATTCTATCTACTTCAAGATACGAACACTAAGGAACCTCCGCCCATTGCTAAACCCAGACTCCTTTCGAACTGTCTGCCAGGCCCTTACAACCTCGACCCTTGACTACTGTAACCTTATATACCATGGTCTCCCAAAACACCCCCTGCACCCCCTCCAGATGGTGCAAAATACTCTGGCGTGTCTAATAAAGCGCTTACCACAACAAGCACACAACACCCCCATTCTAAAGGACCTTCACTGGCTCCCCATACAAGCTAGGATAAAATGCAAAATCATCACCTTAATTCAAAGTTCTAAACGATGAATCTGCTTCATGTTTACTCTCGCTCCTTTCAAAACTAAACTCTTCCAGACCACGTAGAACCAACACAGTAAACATTCTAAGCAATCCCACCACAAAAGAAAAAATGCACCCAAGCCACATGCAATCGTGCCTTCTCCCTCTATATCCCCTCTATATGGAACGCCCCCTCCCCCAGCCTAAGAATTGTAATGACCATCCAGAATTCCGTAAAATGCTAATAACCTTCCTCTCTTCTGAATATTACCCACTGCCCCCTTAAACCACAGAACCCCCCCGACCTTAATTAACTCTCATTAAACTAGTAAATCCTCCCTCCATCTCCCCCCTACATATATCCCTTTTCTGACCCCCTAATTAATGTGAATATTTCTGTTTAAATGTGCAACCATTGTTTAAAATTGTTTATGTTCCATGTAAAACAGCTGTAATCACATTGTTAGTTTTGCTAATTGTAAACCGTTTTGAATTAGAGAAAAACGGTATATAAAAAAGTTAAATAAATGGGCGATGTTTGTAGTACTTCATAATGTGCCTGGTGGTTGACACTGGAGAGTATAGTAATGTAGAAATCTGGTAGTCTTTCTTTATCCATTCACTCATTAAGAGGCATGTTTGCGAAAAGTTAGTGCATGTTAAAGTTATGCAAATATTTATGCAAATGAGGCCCCACCCCCTTGTGCCACTCCCTTGTGTCAGGTACTTGTGACCTGGATTGGCTACTCTAGGAAACAGGGCACTGGGCTTGATGGACCTTGATAGGCCCAATGGGTGGTAGTCTTAGATATCTTAGTATCTTGCTGTCTAAAACCTATATACACCACACAATAGGAGTGGAAAAAGACCAAGCCTTGGTTTTTCTGCTCCTATTGTGTGTTGGCTTATTCAGAAGTTCTGCCGCCTCTGTGTGGCTTGTGTTTAAAACCTATTTACAAGTATTTGGCTTTGTACGAGTCTCATATGCATATATGATATTTTTTTACATGACTTATATGTGTGCATTTTTAGAATGAAACTGATCTGTTGTTTGTTTTTTGTTGTTTAACTTGGCTGTTTTATTACGTGATTTGCTTTGATTTACAACTTAGGTTTGTCTCATGTATTTTTTATCCTTCTGCTTTTGTTTTCTCTCTCTGTTTTGGACAGTGTTTAACTTTGTGTCATGTAGAAACTTCAACTTTAAGGGATTCATTCAAACAAACAATTTGACCAGGGGTTCCTAAATTTTTACACGCAACTACAGTATATGCAAGTAAAGTCTTGTCCTTAGCAATAGTTCTTTCTTTCCACCCCTGGGCACAAGAGAACAAACTTCCAAAAACCAACTTTATCTTCAAGTTACTACTCTATGCTATCCCACTCCAATTTTACTGCTAACTTTGCTCTGAATGTACTTTTCTATCTTCTGTCTATGATTTCACTTTGTTTACCACTATCGCTACTGTTTATGTACCCTATTGAATCTATCTATTGCTGTGTTGTAATGAACCTTAAGCTCATTTGAAAGAAATTTGTGAAATTTAAATAGATGATTATGTAGACCATAGCATTTGGCCACTTGAGCATGTCGTCAAGTGTCCCTCTGCTCGCCTTACATCTGTAGTCTTCCTTCCTTTATTATTGATCTGTTTCTAAAATTTCTCTTACCTTCCCAAACTTTGCATAAAATCACATAACGCAACATGTCTAATATAATTGATAATTCACTTCAGTGTTTTTATTGGAAGTGATCTTTTTAACATCTTTGTTAGTGATAATCTCCAGGAACAAGCAGGAATGAGTCTTCACATATGGGTACGTCGGTACCGACGGAGTCTGCGCGGGAACGCTTCCCAGCGTCCAATCAAAGAGCTTTTGGAAGCATCCCACCACGCCTGCGTGCTGCCTTCCCGCCTTTCCCAACTGTCTCTCCTCAGTTTTCATTTTTCCGCGGAGCTGGCAGGACGTCCTCCTGTCACCGCAGAAAATTCTTGTTTTTATTTCTTAGTTTTCTTGTGGTCGCGGCTGTTTCTCCGAAGCCACCAGTACCGCCGGTGTTTTCTTTTCTTTTCTTGTAAAATTCTTCCTTCCCTCAGGATATATTTTTCTTCATAGTGTCCCACGGTCTCTTAGGCCTATTAGGCCTCTTCTTTTCCTTCATGGAACCGCCAGACACTTTCTCCAAGAAATGTTTAGACTGTGGCGGTACAACTTTATTTTTAGACCCTCGAAGTCGGTGTCTAACCTGCTTGGGTCCTGACAACAGTTTTGTGAGAAGAGGTCTTCAACATCGAGGTTCCCTCGATACACGGTTGCCCTCAAACTTCGGGGCACCGTCCCCCCCTTCTTCCACACAGGATCAGGTAACCCACAAACAGTCTGTTAAGACTAGCCAGTCCTCGAGTGGTAGGTCTCATGCACAGCATGTAGACAGCTCTGGCCTTGCCCTCGAGGCCCCACTGGCTTCAAAACCCCGGCGGGAGTCTTCGGTCTCCAAAGCACATAAGGGGTTTCAGGTTGTTCCTGGGGCTCACCCCTCACAGAACATACCTGAGCCGTGCCCGGTGGTGGCATCCGCTTCGAGCTGTACCGGTACCCCGGCATCGGCACTGGTGTTGGATGAAACACTCCTCACCAGGGATCGTCATCTGGCCTCCTCGGTGCCTTCGGGACCGCTGGATACTCCCCAGATTGACTTTCCATTATCGGTACCAGCACCGATACCACCATCGATGTCGGTACCCTCCAGATGTGCATTGATAGCCTCGATTCCCTCGATGCCGAGTCTGGAATCGATCTCCAGTCTGGAGGACTGGGTACCGACTCGCCTCGGTACCGACTCTCGGCGGTACCGAAGGCTCGGCGGTACAGAAGGCTCGGTTCCGATGATTTGGATCCGCAACTCTCGGTTCCCTCGAGGCCGATTGAGTTGCCACTGGTTGACCTTTCTTCACCGGTATCAGACACGGTACCGAAATCGGTACCGACGTCCTCATTACCTTCACGGTCGGTGCCTTCCATGCTTCGCTTATCAGGATCTCTGCCCTCGATGCCCAGTTTGGAATCGATCTCTAGTCTAGAAGACTCGGTACCAATACCTCTTGGTACCGACACCGATCGATACCGGTGGCTCGGTACCGAGGATAACAACCGGAGGTTTTCGGTGACCTCGGTGCTGATTGAACTGTCACCGATGACTACTCCAATGTCGCTGTCGGGCTCGACTCCGATGTCGGTACCGGTATCCACAGTAGCATCGTGGCCAACTCCTGCCATGCTTTTTTCAACAGGATCGCTCCCTTCTATACCAAGCTTGGAGTCGATACCTGGCATGGACAATGTGCTAATGATGGCTGCTGCTCCTGACAGCCAGTACCAGCGACCATCCCTTAAGCATTCCACACTGCACTGTGCAGGATCTTCTATTCCTATATATTTGGATACCTCTGTCGGTGCTCAGCCTAGTTTTTCAGATCTAACCTGTCCTAGGGAGATTCCTGTTGGGGATCCCTCTTTTCAGAGTTTCCTCCTGGATATAGCAAGATCTCTTGCCATTCCTATCCCAGGACATGATCCTGCACAAGGCTCTCTTTCTACCAAAGCAAGGGAGAACATAATGCTTCCTTTGCATCATTCCTTGCAGGATCTCCTTTTAGGAATGTGGGAAACACCTTTTAGGGTACCCCCACCTCCCAGGCAACTGATCTCTTATATCAAGTGCCCCCCTCTCCAGGGTTTCAAAAGACTCAACTTCCTCATCATTCCATAGTAGTGGAATCAGCAATGAGGTGGGTAAAGAGTAAGAAAAAGCACTCTTCTTATCCGCCAGGTCGTGAGTCTCAGACACTTGATGCCTTTGGACGTCAAACCTTCCAGACATCTATGCTTTCTGCAAGAATTCTCTCATATATTTTTTATGAGAGTCTATCTCTTGAGGAGGTCACAAAGCACTTACATCTTTTGACTCCTTTCCTTCCAGATTCCAAGAGTACAAACTATTCCTCACTGCTTAAGCATCTCCAGAATATCTCTTGGTTTCTTTCTCGTGCTTCCCTAGACTCTATTGAGTCTGTTAGCAGGACTTCTGCTATAGCTATAGGGGCACGACGTAGAGCTTGGCTCCAAGCTTCAGACTTAGACAAATGGGCACAACAAAGACTGGGACATACTCCTTGCACTAGAGAAAATCTTTTCAACAAGGAGTCTTTACATCAGGTTACTCAGTTGTCCACTGATTTACCTGTTCCTAGGGGTTGTTCTACACCACCTTCTGTCCCAGTAGGTAGGAAATGTCCTACCAAACTTTCTTCCCACAGGAGAAGAAGGTTTTATTCATCACTTGCCCATCATACAGATGTTCCCAAACTGGGAAGGCATCATCCTTGTCTGAAGAATCCAACCTCTCACCAGGCTCAGCAAACACAGGAACCGCAGGGTTTCTGATCAATCATCACATGATGCTTGTGACTCTTGGGGTTAGAATCTACAGTTACTTCTTCTCAATAGAAGCAATCCACTGCTGTCATTCTAAATCCTAAACATGGATCTCTTCCCAAAGACATCCATTCTTTCTATGTTCTCTGAGCTGTCAGGATGTTCATGCTTCTAGATCACAGGGTTCTCCTCTTCTTCCTGCTAGGGAAAGAGGTCTAACCACTATCAAACAATAGTTTTCTGTGCCAGCATGTCTTTCTTCCTTTCTATAGACTTACTTTTTGTAAGTCTTCTTCAGCTCCATTCTTTTTCCCCTCTTACCAAGGTTTTTCCTCTGTAAGAGCGGTATTCCTTCACGGGAGGGCTTTTTCTCCAGCCTCTCTAGTTTTGCTACTTTTCCAGTGCGGAGTTCTCTTCTCTGAGTTGACTCCTCTTCTTCAATCTTGCCTTGCAGCAGTTCATCAGACATGTCCAGAGATTTCTACTCTTGTTCTGTCTGTTTTAAACAGTACCATTCTTTCTGCTGTCTGGCAAGCAGCTGCCACTGCAGGAGCCTTAATGTTTGGACCACTGGTTCTTGTCCATCAGCAACCAGATTTGTCCTCCACTAACATCCTGTCTAGTCTTAGTAGTGGCTCCAAGTCAGTGCTTCCATCTATCTTGGAGATTATCCCACTACAAGCTCTCTAGATTGTCTTCTATCTCTGCCATCTCCATTCTCCTGGGCTTGGCAGCATAGTTGGCAGAGATACTGGCTCTCCAACAGCCAGTTCTATCTCCTCATTCTCCTGCATCATGCTCTCTCCAATTCTACAGAGAAGCTTTCCACTATGGGCCCTTGCTAGAGAGCGTGGAGGTTTCTCCAACAGCTATCCTAGATGGTTGGAAAAGGCTTTTCAGTCATGTCTCCCATGACTAGAAGGGTTCTCCCTTCTTTTACTATCTCCTTTTTGATATAATGGACATAGGCCTTCTCTTACGTGAAAGCTTAAGGAGTTGCCAATTCCCTGCTTTGGTCCATAGTATTTCCAATTTGGAATATGTTTTCTCCTTCCAGCTCGTCCTCATGGTAAGAACGCATGATACCTTTTTGCCCTTAAGCAGGTCAGCTGGGTATCTCATTTTTATGCGTCTTCTGTCCACTTACCATGCTAGAGTTCAAGAATATTCAGGACTTGCTGGCTGCAGACTGATATCATCCTCTGCTTTTCACGTAACCATCTTGGTTATTCCACTACCTAGCATCCCTGTAGCTCATAACCAGTGGAAATTGATTCTCTATATACCTGCTCAAGTAGGTTCCACCTTCTTGTTATTAGATGAATCTTTCCTTTCCATTTTTTCCTATGTGAATACCATTTGTATAGGCATATCTCTGTCTGCTGCATTGCAGACTCCCATATAGAGGCCTATATATCTTCATACCTATAGCATACATCTTACAGATGTCTATGCCTATCATTTGTCTGTAGTTTATGCCCTTCATATCTCACTATAGATATATTCTCTATATCTATGATATATATATATATATATATATATATATATATATATAGAAATATATATATCGAGATTTTCTACTATGGGTAGATATGTATTTTCTATTTATCTACCTGACTGTCCAGGCTCATATAGCTATATGATTCTGACAGATGGTTTTCTCCCATTCTTATGCTATCCAGCATGTTTTGGGATTCCACAACCACTTCAGTGGTAGTTATCAATTCCACCATAACCTTACGGTTTAGATACCTCTGAAGCTCTTCATGTCCCAGTATCTCTCCTAGCTGACTCCAGTTAGGAGAGACATTGCGGATCTTCAGCTAAATCACAGGCTCTAACGCCTCCTGCGTTTGTCCTTTCTTTGGGATACAAGGGGTTCCCATACCCTTTCTCCCCACAAGGACTGTGCCTGTTTGTCCAAATCGGTTAGCCTTTCTCTTTTGTTTCTAAGAGTGTGCCACTCTTCTACCAAAAGAGTTGGGTTTTTGTCATACAGCCTTCCGCTGAAGGCCCACCGTTTTTGTACTACCCCAGTTTTTCCTACTGGGGTTACCTGTTACCTTTCAGGATTCTGACCTCCACTATTCTTCCTACAGGCTTATTACCTCCACTTACAGTGAGGTCCTCTTGGAGGTTCCTCTACTGGGTTTCCCAGTAGATCCCATGAACCTCTATACTTCTATGAACTCCTGTCAGGGGAGGTCCATATTGCCATATTCTTTGCAATATCATTGATAACAATTATCATCCATACCCCCCTTCCTCAGGATGCCTGGTGTTATGTGATATAGCATGTTCTAACCTATGACATGCTAGGACTCCAGGCATCTCAGCTTGGGAGTCCCCATATGTGAAGACTCATTCCTGCTTGTTCCTGGAGATAGTACAGTTACTTACCTGTAACTGGTGATCTCTGGGAACAGCAGGAATAAGTCTTCACAACCCACCCACCTCCCCAGGAGTTGTATCTCTATCTATCTTTCCTTTCCTCTCTCTCTCTCTTTGTCTCAACTTTAAAACTTAACTGAGGAGAGACAGTTGGGAAAGGCGGGAAGGCAGCACACAGGTGTGGTGGGATGCTTCCAAAAGCTCTTTGATTGGACACTGGGAAGCGTTCCCGCGCAGACTCCGTCGGTACCGACGTACCCATATGTGAAGACTTATTCCTGCTGTTCCCAGAGATCACCTGTTACAGGTAAGTAACTGTGCTTTGCAGAAGGGCTGTTGGGTAAAGTTTGCCCCTTTGCAGATGATACCAAAATTTGCAATAGAGCAGACACCCAGGAAGGAGTAGATAACATGAGGAGGGATCTAGCTAAGCTTGAAGAATGGTCTAGAATTTGGCAGCTAAAAAATGCAGGGTCATGCATTTGGGCTGCAAAAATTCAAGGGAGCAGTAAAGTGAAGGAGGTGAAGTACTTCTGTCCACGAAAGAAGAGATGGACCTGGGCGTGATTGTTTCTAATGATCTTAAAGTGGCTAAACAGGTAGAAAAGGTGACAGCGAAAGCCAGAACGATGCTTGGGTGCATAGGGAGAGAATGGCCATGAGAAAAAGGAGGTGATGGTACCTCTGTATAACTCTCTGGTGTGACCTCATTTGGTGTATTGTGTGCAATTCTGGAGACCGCACCTTCAAAAGGATATAAACAGGATGGAGTCGGTGCAGAGGGTGGCTACTAAAATGGTTAGTGGTCTTCATTATAAAGCATATGAGGATAGACTTAAAGATCTTAATATGTATATGTGTTAGAGGGAAGGCGGGATAGAGGAACTATGATAGAGGTGTTTAAAACTTAAAATAGGAGTGGAGGAGTGGCCTAGTGGTTGGGGCAAGGTACTTCAGGCCGGAAGGTCGGGGGTTCAAATCCCACTAGAGGACAGCAACCTTGGGCCGGAAGGACTGAGGTTTCTAGTCCCACAGGTGCTCCTTGTGGTCTTGGGCAAGCCACTTAACCCTCCATAGCCCATGTTCCCTGTAAATATATGTGTAAATAGTTAATATGGTTATCCAAGTTGAGATTCCTGTTATTTGTAATTACGGTGTAATCCCCCACCGTAAAATACCTTGATGTTCCATGTAAACCGCACTGATATCAAATAGCGCGGTATATAAGAGAAATAAATAAAATAAATTAATTAATTAATTAAATAACTCCGTGGTATAAATGCACAAGAGGAGAGCTGCTTTCAATTGAAAGCAAGCTCTGCTATGAGGAGACATAGGATGAGGGTGGAAGGGGATAGACTCAGGAGTAATATGTGGAAATATTTCTTTATGGAAAGAGTTGTAGATGGGTGGAATAGTCTCCCAGTCGACGAAGTAGAGATGAGGACAGTATTTGACTTCAAGAAAGCATGGGATAAATGCAGAAGATATGTAAAGGAAAAAAGGGAACTATTGTAGTTGATATTTATTTATTTAGCACATATTTGTATACCGCTACTTCCAGCGATCAGCAGCGGTTTGATTAAGTAAACAGAAAATGTCAAATCATTGACAGAAATTACAAAGCATTACAATGTGATTAACAAGGTTATGTGATAGGTTTTCAAAACAAATCAAGCGAGTTTCATTAAAGTATACAACAGAATTTCAAGATTACGAGATGACAAGTTTCGTTAGAGTGTATAAGATTACAACAGGTTCCATTAAGGTATACAGGATTAGCAACAGGTTTCACTAATTTACAACAGGGTATAGTTATGGGGGGGGGGACTATAATTATATTTTTCTTCAGTATATAAACATTAATATTTTACATATATACATTTTACGCTGATTTATGATACGCTGTAGGTCTCTTGGTGCGTGCATTGTTGATTTATGATACATTGTAGGCCTCTTGAAATAGGTGTGTCTTCAGATCTTTTCTGAAACCCATCAGGTCAGTGATTGAGCGCAGCTCAGGCAGGAGTTGGTTCCAAAGTGATGGGGCAGTAAAGGAGTATGCTCTGTTGCTTGTGGCTACATTAACTGATCTTATACTTATTGGTACTTGCAGGTTGTTTATGGTGGCGGTTTGCCTGTTTCTGTTAGCAGGTTGTAAGGTGATTAGGTTTGTGAGGAAGGTTAGTACCAAATTGTGGATATGGAAGGGTGGACTAGATAAGCCATAAGATCTTTCTGCCATCATGTTTCTATCTATACAAATTTTCCCTTCCTGGGCTCTGTTCTCCTTTTGGGCATAGCACACAATCCTTGAAACCAGAGCTATCTGATAACTTACCTGCTGTATGTTTTCATAACAGCATAATAAGCACCATGCTGGGTAGGAGCACAGTGGTCTATTAAGCCCAGCATCATGCTGCCAACTGTGGCCAATATGGGTTATTAACAAGTACTTGAAGTATTTCTTGTTCACTCCCAGGAGGTGAGAAGTGGCAATTCCTGAGTCTGCATGCTTTTTTTTTTTAAAAATGTCTGCTGTACTAGTAATCTTGCCATCTTGTAGCAACATATTTCACTGTTAAACCGTACTTTAATTCTGAGTCTGCATTGTGTCCTATGGTCTGATAAAGCAGGTGCTTTTCACCTTTTAAGGTGAGCGCATGTTCATTTAGCCCTTTTTTCCCCCTTAACAAAATTACTGTTAAATGGGAAGGAAAGTGATGGTCTTAAATTTTTGTTTTACATGATTGAATATCAACATTTTGTGACTATATTGATTTTCTTTTGTTTTAAGAACCTGCACATTCGAAGTGGTCAAAATTCTACGCAGGACAATGTTTCAGGAGCCAAGCGGCAGAATTCAGGTACATTAAGCAAGGTCCTTTGCCATATATGAATTATTTAACAAATGCATGCTCGGAATTTGGAAAATGTGTATGTGTGCTTGGAAGATAACACTAGTTTGTCATTAGAGTGGAGGAGTGGCCTAGTGGTTGGGGCAAGGTACTTCAGGCCGGAAGGTCGGGGGTTCAAATCCCACTAGAGGACAGCAACCTTGGGCCGGAAGGACTGGGGTTTCTAGTCCCACAGGTGCTCCTTGTGGTCTTGGGCAAGCCACTTAACCCTCCATAGCCCATGTTCCCTGTAAAATAGTTATCTCCAAGTTATAATGCCCTGTTCAATGTAATTTCAGTTTGTTCAATGTAAACCGCACTGATGCAGAATAGCGCGGTATATAAGAGAATGTAAATAAATAAATTAGCAAAATGCACATCTCCATGATGGACCATGGCAGACTGCATGCAACACATTCCTGTTGGTGTTTTTTATGAGAAGGAGCAAGAATAGATTGCTGCCCTCTTTTATTCAGCAAATCACCTGATCCTGTAGATACTTGGAAGGCTACTGAATGTTTCTGAATCTCTCTCTCTCGTTTGCTGGAGAGAGAGAGCAAGAAAACAAGCTGAGCCACTCCCTCTTTCACTTGACAATTCAAGACCTGCTCAGCCATTTTTGATGTCAACTTATAACCATGTGAAAAACCTCTTTAGTGTAACTGTTTTTTTCTGTATGCAATTCTATGTTGTGGAGATGATTACTGTATTTACTACTTGGTACAATGAGATGAAAACTAGTATTTGGAAACATCAACCTACAAAAAAATGCTCATTAGTTCAGTAGATTGGCTGTCTTCTGTCTTCTCTCAGATGGCCTAATTTACTTGCTGTTAATACCTTTATACCATCTCTGACGCAGGCTGTTAGTGTTTTATGTATTCTATCCAACTGGGAATTAAATATTTCCAAACTGTTTTGCTCATACCTTCGAGATAACATTTTTTAATTATCAACGACACCTTGAGCCAACTTTTAGTAGTAGGAGTTTTCCAGTCATAAAGAAGCATTGTTGTATGCTGAGCAGGGGTGATGAATAATTATACACAGTGGATGGCATACTTTATAGTTCTGTGGTTGCAGTGTTTCCACAGTACATGGAAATTAATTTAATACTGGATTACTGATAGTTGGATTTCATTCTGTGCTGGTTGGCTGTCTGTTCCGTTTCAGCATGGTAAAACGACTGTTTTCAATGGGGCACATGAGTAGAAACCTATGTGTGTGGGCCTCATGAAATTTTTATTGACAAGAATAGTGAAGTGGGATTTTAGAATGAACGTGCCGGCAGCAGGTGGAACATGCAAATAAGGATGTGCCACTAATGGAGCTAATCTCGGAAATGGGCTTGTGAATGTCTGGAAAGTTGGACGTAGGTCATAAGCAAGTGAACTGTACAAGCAGCACATTGAGAATACGGCGATGTAGCCGTGCCAGAAATTGCTTTCAGAAATGGGAATGTGGACGTGCGTGCACAATGTAAAGTATACATGTATGTGCTGGCACGCAGAGGCGCACAGCAGGAGGAGACAGCGAAAGAAGATAAAGATGACCATGCAACAATCTAATTTCTCCAGAGCAGAGACTACGAGGCTCTGCCAAAACTGGTCATAGAGCATAAGGCAGTGCTCTATTCCGCCCCGGAGTCATAGGGCCATCCACAAGGCACGCAGGATCTGGCAGTGGATCCACCAGACCCTTGCTCAGTAAGTGGTGAAAACGCAGTATGCATGTTGGTGCTCTGGGCTCTAGACCAAATATGAGTGCAGAGGGATGGGGACAAGTATGGGCAAAGGAATAAGGTGCTTTTCTCAGCCTTGGCAGAGTGACAAGAAGGAGCACTCATGGGCCACAAGTAGGTATGATCAGCAAGCATATGACAAAGAAAGACTTAGTTGCAGTGGTCATAAGTACACAAAGTGGGAACACAAAGCACAGTAGCTCTGTGGTTAAGTGGAAAGGTGGCAGCAGGCCCCTGAACATAGCAGAAGTGTGTTCTTGGCCCATGAGTATGAGGGAGGCTATAAGGGCACAACTACTGTCAGAAACCTGTAAAGGAGGTGGGCCAGGCAGGAAACAGGGCATAACCATAGGTGTGGATACGAGGTCCGCACTGTATACCAGGAGAGAGCCTGTAGCGTAACCCAACCTAGACAGGAAAAGCATGCACCCAAAGAAAGGACCCGTAAAAAGCACCACACAGAGGTATGCAGCCAGCACTGCACAGGAGCAGGACTGGAGGGGCATGTGGGCATGGATTGACCTCCCCCAGAAGGAAGGATGAAATCCATGGGCTACTAATAGTATGCCAGGCAATGTGATCCCAGAGTTTACATAGTCAGCGGGTGACACATGGAGTGTAAGAGAGGGGTGATGTGATTCCAGAGTTGTAGGATGATATCTCTTAGTATATCATTTATTTCCTTTTCCCACAGGAGATACTAGATATGGTGTAATATTGAAGTCCTGAAGATGTGATTCAGGGCCATCAAGCACAACAGGCTACATTTTCCTTCAGCACCTATAGAGAGAGCAGTGGGAGTGGCAGGAGCAGCAAGCTATGTGGTATGTCTGTGGGCACTGCTGTTGGCATTGGGTACATGAGCCCTGTGTGATACAGGTCCCTAGTGAGGGCAGTACATGGCTAGGAGCAGTGGCATGGACAGCACAGCAAGGGGAAGAGTGTTCCAGAATTGTGCAGACACAGCGAAGACAACACATGCTGAGTCTGAAAAAGTGGGGACTCAGAGTCACGTATCTGCTGCAAAGGTAATCGGAAAAGGGCATTTAAAGGTAGATACCATATTTTCCGGCGTATAAGACGACTTTCTAATCCCTGAAAATATGCTCAAAAGTCGGGGGTCGTCTAATACGCCGGTACACATTCTGCGACGTGGCTCTGTCTCGCTTTGGCAGGGCCGGATTTACCTATAGCCAGCTATGCTGTGGCGTAGGGCCCACAGCTGGCAAGGGCCCACAAAAAGCTGCCGCCGCGGCAGCATGGACTGTCCCGCGAGGCCCCCTCTGCTGAATCCCTCCCTCCCTCCGCGACGGCTGAGCCCCTCCGTGCTGGCTTTGAGAGGCGCGAAGGGAGAGTGTCTTAACAGAGACGCGAGGGAGACACTCTCCCTTCGCGCCTCTCAAAGCCGGCACAGAGCCGTCGCGGAGGGAGGGATTCAGCAGAGGGGGCCCCGCGGGACAGTCCATGCTGTGGCAGCGGCAGCAGCCAGCGTTTTATTTTTTTTATTAAATGTTACTTGAGCCGATGGGGGGGGCTGGGACTGGAAATGGGCTGGGGGGGTTAAGACTGGAGGTGGGCTGATAAGGTTAGGACTGGTAATGGGCTGTGGGCGGATGGGGGGCTAGGACTGGTACCTGGCTATGGGGGTGGTTAGGGCTGGTAATGGACTGTGGGCTGATGGGGGCTGTCTGGTAATGGGCTATGGGGGGGGTTAGGACTGATAATGGGCTATGGGGGCTAGGACAGGAAATGGGCTGATGGGGAGGGGTTAGGACTGGTATTGGGCTGTGGGCTGATGGGGGGGTTAGGACTGGCAATGGGCTATAGGGGGCTGACTGGAAATGGGTTGATGGGGTTAGGACTGGTAATGGGTTATAGGGGGGGCTTAAACTGAAAATGGGGTGATGGGTTAGGACTGGAAGTGGGTTGATGGGGGGGCAAGGACTGGAAGTGGGTTGATGGGGGTCTAGGACTGGTATTGGGTTGGGGGGTTGCTAGGACTGGAAATGGGCTGATGCAGGGACTAGAAGGGAATGGATGCTGGGTGAGGCTGGAACTAGAAGGGAGCTGATGTTGGGGGAGGATTAGAATGGGATGGGGCTGGAAGAGTAAAATGGAGAAGGGAAAAATATTTTGTGTGAGAGGGATAAAAAATCTACAATTGGCCGGGTATTGGGAGAGTAAGTGGGGATTGAGGATGGAGGGGTAAAATTTGAGTGGATGAAATAGGAATGAGGAAAGAGCAAAAGGAGAAAGATTAGTATGTTAAAGCAGATGTAGAGAGAGAATGGAAAAAAACTAGAAGAGAGAAGAAAGGACAAATGGACAGCAGACGATGGAGAGTTAGCAGAAGATACAAAGAAACCAGAAGAAAGTGGCTGGAGCAATTGCAGCTGAAAAAAAAATGCACAAAAGGTAGAAAAATATCTCTTTATTTTGAATTTATTAATTGGAATATGTCCGCTCTGGTAAATGTGCATCATTAACGTCTGCGCTTTGTTTAGTACAAGAGCAAATTAATGTATAGTTTTATTTTTACAGTGTTGTACATTCCAAGTTTGGCTTTTGGGATTCCCAGTTTAATTATGACGTCAGTGCCAACAGCGCGCAGCTGATCCGGCGTGCTCATTTTTATCTTTTCTGGGGGCCCATAATTTTTGTTGGCGTAGGGCCTCACTCAAGGTAAATCCGGCCCTGCGGTACCGGTACTTCTTATCGATAGCAGCCGCCAGCCGCTTCACCAAGGATCATATGCTATCTCCTTTCACAAGAATTATAGTTCTGGAGAACTTCAGATCTATATTAAATACCGCCTGCTTCTCACAGTTTGAATCAAATCTGATGTTTTTAATTTTTTTTTGGTGTGTGCTGGAAGAGGGGTAGTCTTATACGGCGAGTATAGGCCAAACCCTATATTTTAACAGGAAAAGTAGGGGGTCGTCTTATATGCCCAGTCGTCTTATACGCCGGAAAATACGGTAGATATGGAGGACAAATGCAATATGGGAGAGATGTTAAATAAGGGAAGTGGCTGAATTGTCCACAGATGAATATCTTATGTGCCAGAGCAAAGCCAGCAACAGCACAGGGAACCTCTGTTTTAGGTTCTGGTAGGGACATAGATTTGAATAGCAGAGGGATGTATGAGCATCAAATAGATGCCACCTTGGAATGACAAGCAGGACATGTCATGCATATGGAATGGATGGCAGTCAGAGAGACATGGGTGTCACAAGTGTAGGTTGGGGTAGCGTTGCCATGGGCACCATACACATGCAGCTCATGAGCACTCTAGAAAATGGTCTAGGACAGCTATGGGCCAGGACGAAGAGGTCACAGCAGCCTAATGCTGCAATAAAGGGTCAAGCCAGCCCACATGGAAAATAGGATGCAGCACAGCACCATGGCTTCTGTCAGCCTGTACTCAACTCCATGTGGGTGAGAACAAAATCTTGATGGGGTGGTTTGCAGATGAGCTGATGTGAAGCAGGCAACAGAGTGAGTCTGTCACCAGTATGGTATCAGGTAAATCCCAAAGTTGACCTGGCCAGACTCTGTAGTGCCACACTCCCCATCTGAGGAGCAAGGGGATGATGTGGAATGATCTGGGGAGGATGGAGGTTGGGGAGGGGAGTGCAGAGCAGGAAAGATGGTACGCGATGGACATGCTGCGTCACCTCATGCCTTATTGGTGGTGCAGCAGGTGCACCACTATGAGGCCCCCCTTGGACTGGGTGAGCCAGAGGTTCTGTTGCATCTACAAGACCATCCAGCAGGAGATTAAGCAGAGCTTTGGTGTTATCACCTGGGCCCAAGACCTTATGGTGGAGCACCTAGAGTGGAATTAGGATAGAGATGCATGCCTTATCAGAGGCTGTACAGTAGCTTCTGGCATGTGTCTCTGCCCTTATTCCCTTGGCAAATAGGAGGAGGGATCTAGTTAGCGGGGAATGTATTTGTAAATATATTCACGCAGATCTTGTAAATATATTGTTTTAGGGGATAGAAATATCCATGTGAGTTCATTTATACTTACTTGCAACACTACAGGCCTTGTGAAGGTGGCAGGTGCACATTGAGAGCCAGATACCACATAGAAACAGTCATGGATAATGTGCAGTGCATGACTAACATGACCAGTACTATGGTTGCCAATCAGGAAACAAGTACACCAGGGGATATTGGTTTATTTTATTTTATTTATCAGGTTTTTTATACCACTTTATCATTTTTGTCAAAGCAGTTTACTTTGTAACTTAAACTTGGTAATGTACATTAAACAGAGACATTGATAACTTGGATTCTTCTGAAGCAATGGATGGTTAAGTGACTTGCCCAAGTTGCTAGAAACCCCTTGAAAGTCTGAGACTTTCCCACACATGAGACCAACCACTTCCCATTGGCTCTGATAGTGGCTGAATGCCACAGACTGGACTACAATGGAAACATATATGAGTTTGTGAGATGTGCTCTAAGCTGACATTAGTGCTTGCAGAGATGGGTTGGGTTCTGCATGAACTACAGCTTACAGCAGAACCAGAGAAACTGCCCAACATCGACCCTATCTGCAGATAAGGCAACTAAAGCTACACATGGTCCTTAGCCACAGATTCCCCAGATACACAGCAACAGATATGTCAGGATATACATACAAAGCCAAAAGGATCCTAGCTACACAACCTACTGCACGTGCTATTGAATGGGAATAAATGTTGGAAGAAGTGTCTGAGGCAGATCCACCATCGAAGGTTCAAACCTAAAGATGGTGCTGGATGTATCTCCATTTTATTCTAGTGACATATATGGTGCTATAGCCAATACAGGTCCATCCCATGTGATTGTGAGGGATACGCGTTTCACTTTTGGTGAAACGTGTGTGCTGGTGACTCTCCTTTTTATATACATGCCCAGTGCATCTGTCTTCTACAGTTTGAGAAGTCTGAACAAGCAATCCTGCAGACAGTCACCAGCTCTGTGCAGTGTGTCCTGGAATGGCCTCCAACTATCCCTGGACGTTCCCACCAGCCATTCTCAACAGCTGCCATAAAGAAAAGCTCAAAATTACAAAAGGCTGAGCTTATCAGTTGCCTTGGGTGAAATGTAAGAATGGCATTTTTGCAAAACAAAACAAAACACAACACAACACCTCTAACAGCCTCAGATACAAAAGAAAGAGCATTACTACTACCAGGGCCGGATTTACCTTGAGTGAGGCCCTACGCCAACAAAAATTGTGGGCCCCCAGCAGGGGCGGCCCAAGGGGGGTGCGGGGCCTCATTTGCATAAGGGGCCTCATTTGCATAAATATTTGCATAATGTTACCATATACTAACTTTTAGTAAACGTGCCTCTTAATGAGTGTATGGATAAAGAAAGACTAAAAGATTTCTACATTACTATAATCCAGTGCCAACTGCCAGACACATTAGGAACTACTACAAACACTGCCCATTTAGAACCCATAGTAAACACGCCGTATCCTAACAGCACTACCAGGACTCACAAAGCACCATACTCTACCAATCAAAAGGCAACACTGCAAATATTAAACCAATACATTTCAGAGAACAACAATACATGACCTACTGGGGAAAGAGAACAAGTGGCAATGTCAAATAGGAATTATATAAACAGAACACCTCAGCTCAGTTACACATGCAGAACATAGACCATCACCAAACAAGTAATCACAATTTAGAAACAGGAAGACAATAATTAAACTGGGAATCCCAAAAGCCAAACTTGGAATGTACAACACTGTAGAAATAAAACTATACATTAATTTGCTCTTGTACTAAACAAAGCGCAGACGTTAATGATGCACATTTACCAGAGCTGACATATTCCATTTAATAAATTCAAAATAAAGAGATATTTTTCTACCTTTTGTGCATTTTTTTCAGCTGCAATTGCTCCAGCCACTTTCTTCTGGTTTCTTCGTGTCTTCTGCTAACTCTCCATCGTCTGCTGTCCATTTGTCCTTTCTTCTCTCTTCTAGATTTTTTTTCCATTCTCTCTCTACATCTGCTTTAACATACTAATCTTTCTCCTTTTGCTCTTTCCTCATTCCTATTTCATCCACTCAAATTTTACCCCTCCATCCTCAATCCCCACTTACTCTCCCAATACCCGGCCAATTGTAGATTTTTTATCCCTCCCACACAAAATATTTTTCCCTTCTCCATTTTACTCTTCCAGCCCCATCCCATTCTAATCCTCCCCCAACATCAGCTCCCTTCTAATTCCAGCCTCACCCAGCATCCATTCCCTTCTAGTCCCTGCATCAGCCCATTTCCAGTCCTAGCAACCCCCCAACCCAATACCAGTCCTAGCCCCCCATCAACCCACTTACAGTCCTAACTCCCCATCACCCCATTTTCAGTTTAAGCCCCCCCTATAACCCATTACCAGTCCTAACCCCCCATCAGCCCACTTCCAGTCCTAACCCCATCAACCCATTTCCAGTCAGCCCCCCATAGCCCATTGCCAGTCCTACCCCCCCCCATCAGCCCACAGCCCATTACCAGTCCTAACCCCATCAGCCCACCTCCAGTTTTAACCCTCCAGCCCATTTCCAGTCCTAGCCCCCCAATAGCCCATTACCATTCAGCCCCATCAGCCCACAGCCCATGACCAGTCTTAACCCCCCCAAAGCCCATTGCCAGTTCTAAGCCCCCCCAACAGCCCACAGTCCATTACCAGTCCTAACCCCATCAGCCCACCTCTAGCCTTAACCCCCCCCCAGCCCATTTCCAGCCCCAGCCCCCCCAATAGCCCATTACCAGTCCTACCCCCCCCATAGCCCATTACCAGTCCTACCCCCCCCCCGTCGGCCTAAAGTAAAATTTAATTTTTTAAAAAAACCTGCTGGCTGCCGCCGCGGGGCCCCCTCTGCTGCCGCGGCAGCACCGACTGACCCGCGGGGGCCCCCTCTGCAAGCTGACTCCGTCGGTTCGTCAATCCCTCCCTCCCTCCGTGCACGCTGTGAGAGGCGCGAAGGGAGAGTGTCTCCTCGCGTCTCTGTTAAGCCCGCAGGGGCTGATGGGAAATTTCCCATCAGCCCCTGCGGGCTTAACAGAGACGCGAGGAGACACTCTCCTTTCGCGTCTCTCACAGCCTGCACCCTGCACGGAGGGAGGGAGGGAGGAACAAACCGACGGCTTCAGCTTGTAGAGGGGGCCCCCGCGGGTCAGTCGGTGCTTCCGCGGCAGCAGAGGGGGCCCCGCAGCGGCAGCCAGCAGGTTTTTTTTAAATTGTATTAAAAAAAAATTAAAACTTGTTCTTTTTTTGTGGGCCCCTGCTGGCTGTGGGCCCTACACCATGGCGTACATGGCGTATAGGTAAATCCGGCCCTGACTACTACTACTACTACTGATCATTTGTATGGTGCTACAAGGTGTATGCATGCTGTACAGACACTTGTAAAACACTCTGCTCATCAGAGCTTACAATCTAATCAAGACAGACAGCACAACAGCTGAGGACAAGCATACATCTAGGGGGAATGGTAAGGAAACACATAAGAGACTAAGTGAATCAGGATCCAAAAACAGCCTCGAAGAGGTGAGTTTTTAGCCTGGATTTGAAAAGGGCCAGAGAAGAAGCCTGACATACAAACTCAAGTAGTTTGTTCCAGGCATAAAGTGCAGCAAGGTAAAAGGATCGAAGTTTGGAGTTTGATTCTATCTGTGCCCTTCTCTTCTACTGCTATCTGCCAAAAGAGCAGAGTTCCCTGGGAAGGGTATAGAGAGAGATAAGAGAGGAAAGGTAATGAGGAGCAGTAGAATGACTGCACTTATAGGTCAGTAGGAGAAGTTTGAACTGGATACAGAAACAGATAGGAAGCCAGTGAAGTGACTTGAGAAGAGGGGTTATGAGCATATTGAGGCTAGCGGATGATTAGCTACGCAGCTGAGTTTTGAACAGATTGAAGGAAGGAGAGATGATTCAGAGGGAGACCAGCCAGGAGGAAGTTGCAATAGTCTAGAGGGGAGGTGACTAAAGAGTGGATGAGTGTCTTAGTAGTGTGTTCAGAAAGGAATGGGCCAACTTTGCTGATGTTATAGGGAAAGAAACAACAGTTTTTAGCTATCAATTGGATGTGTGTGGAGAAGGAGAGGGAGGAGTCAAAGATGACCCCAAGGTTGTGAGTCGAGGAAACAGAGGAGTAGAAGGTTATCCATAGAGATTCAAAAAGGAGGAAGGGGAGAGGTAGGTTTAGGGTGAAAAGTAAGTTAAATTTTGGCCATATTCAATTTCAAATGATGGTAAGGCATCCAGGCAGCAATGTCAGAACAGCAGGCAAAGATCCGGGCCTGGTTTGCTGGAGAGATTTCGGATGTAAAGAGTCATTAGCATAAAGATGGTACTGAAAACCATGGGTGGAGATGAGCGCACCAAGGGACTGAGTATAGAGAGAGAAAAGGAGTTGGGCCCAAGACAGACCCTTGGGGTACACCAACAGAGTGGGATAGAAGTAGAGGAAGAACCACTAGACCAAACACTGTGAAAGTATGATGGGAGAGATAAGAGAACCAGGATAGCACAGAGCCCTTAAAACCAAGCAAGGACAAGATATTGAGGAGAAGGGTGGTAGTCAACAGTGTCAAAAGCAGAAGAAAGGTCAGGAATGATGAGGATTGAGTAAAGGCCCTTGAATTTTGCCAGGAACATGTCACTGGAAACCTTGGCAAGAGCCATTTCAGCAGAATGGAAAGGGCGAAAGTCAGATTGTAATGGATCCAGAAGGGCTTGAGAGGAGAGACAGTCAAGGCAATGTTGGTGAACCACACATTTAAATAGTTTAGAAATAAAGAAGAGGAGGGAGGTGGGTTGATAGTTAAAAGGGCAGGTAGAGTCTAATGAGGGTTTCTTGAGGAGAGGTGTGACCACAGCATGCTTGAAGGCTGCAGAAACAGTTGCAGTGGAGAGCAATAGGTTGAGAATGAGAGATGGAAGGAGATGGCAGTGAAGGAGATGGAGCTTAGGAGATGGGTGGGAATAGGATCAGAGGAGCAGGTAATGAGTTTGGAGGAGAAAAGATGTGTAGTTTCCTCCTTAGAGATCTTAGAAAAGGAAGAAAGGGTGGCAGAGGTTGATGGGAAGATTTGGGAGTGAAGAGGGGGTAGTAGGGATGGAATTGATCTCATGGGGAATTGGAGTGTAATCTTGTGGACTTTGTCATGGAAATAGTCGCCAATGTTTGGGCAGAAAAGGAAAGAGGGGTCTGAAGTGAAGGCACCTTGAGGAGAGAGCTGAGAGTTGTAAAGAGACTCTGAGAATCAGTGACAAGAGAGTTAGGTAGACATAATAGTCTTGTTTTGACGAGTGCAATGGCTGACTGGAAAGAGGCAAGCATGAATTTGAAGTGTAGAAATTCCTCAAGGGTGCATGATTTGAGCCAAATGCCCTCAGTTGAGCAGGCCTAGGCATGTAGATAGCGGGTAACTGAAGGCAGCCAGGGCTGAGATTCAGTATGCCTCACAGGGCGTGGCATGGGTGGAACAAGAGCATCCAGAGCAAAGGAGAGTTCAGTATTATAGGAAGCTACTGCCTCGACAACAGACTCAAATGGTGTAGTGGAAGAAAGAAGTGATGAGACAGTAGTGGAGAGAGCCAATGGGTCAATAGCATGAAGATCTCTAAATAGGTCGAAGGACACTGGGTGAGACTGAGGGGGGATGATGAAGAGTGAAGGTTAGTTAGCAGGTGATGGTCAAGGAAGGGATGAACTGAAGTTTAAAGGTAAGCAATTAGAGAAGAAGACAAGGTCAAGGCAATGGCCATGCCGGTAAGCGGGAGCAGTAGCGCAAAGCTGGAGTTTGAATGAGATAAGGGAAAGGAGCTTTAAAGCTTAAGGGTCAGAGGAGTTATCAACATGAATATTAAAATAAGGGTGGGAGAAGATGAATCCAAAATGAAGGAAAGCCATGAGTCAGTGAAAAATATAGAGGTGGACTTGGGGGGGGGGGGGGTTGATAAATAACAGCTATCCGGAGAGGTAGTGGAATAAAAAGGTGGCTGGAATGGACTTCAAAGGAGGCAAAGGAGTGAAACTGAGACAGAAGGAGGGATTGAAATGGGCAGGACTGAGAGAGTAGAAACCCAACACTACTGTGGGAGAATTGGTAGCTGCCATGACAGAGTATCATCAAGTCAATGCCAACTCCTGGTGACCCAGTAGCCCTTGGGTTTTCTTGGCAAGATATGATTGGAAGTAGATTATCAAGCTTTTCCTTCCAAGGTAATGGAGGGGATAAGCGACTTGCCCTAAGGTCACAAGGAGTGCCAGTGGGAATCAAACTCAGATCTCTTGGGTGCTAGGCTGTAGCTCGAACCACTAGGCAGCTACTCCACTCAATAACAGGACAGACATGCAAGCAATTAAATGTCTGACCCAGGCTAGGAGCAAATGTTTCTAATGGAGCTTTCTCCTCCAGAGCAAGAAGGCTGAGCATGTGGGTAAGGGAGGAAAATGGGAGAGAGGGACTAGTCACCCATTTTCTGCACACCCTCAAGTAGATTAAAAATGCAGGCACAGGAAGATTTAAAACTCTGTGAAAACAGCAGAGACAGAATTAGTCATTGACTTCCACAAATAGAGACCAGATAGTAGAGAGAAGAGTATAGGGGCAGTTACAATTAGTTATTAGGAGGAGCAGGAGACAGACAGCTGAAAATAGGAGGGAGCTGAACAATATTACAAAACAAAAATACAGGTAAGGCAAAAAGCACACTAACAATGAGAAAATATGTATCAATGCAGATAGACAGGACTTACAAGTAAGCAGTTAAATGTTTGACCCAAGCTAGGAGCAAATGGAACTACCTCCACACCCACCCATAAGAGCATTTGTGTGCACACAGGAGCTTCTGACTGTGAGGCCCACAATGCTGGAAGGTCTATGTAGGGATGCAAAGGCAAGAGGAACAGTTGTGGGATGTATGCAGTGACCACCCCAAGACTGGTGAAGTTCATACCTTTCCGTGATATGCCAGCAGTCATTCAGGACATGCATGTGGTCAGTTCTGGAATCTGATCTGCAGGCATCTATCTTACATGAACGTTTCCAGGAACTGATCATTTTGTATGTGGGAATGTATAAATCCAGCACATCTTGAACCCACCCACTTACATGCCCATAAAAGCGAAGATGCACATCTGACAACCCAGTTTTAGAATCCCTTCACAAAGCATCTGCTTTTCCACACTATGGTCCAAAAAGCCAAAAAATCTTCCCACAAAGATAACTTTTGTCTAGGGAAGGTGGAGATGCTTATCAGGGAGGTTCTAGCAAAATATCACATTGTTTTGGTTCTGCAAGTGCACAGGTGGTGTGATTGGGAGATCGTGAGTAAGGAAGAGATGTAGGTGTTGGGCTCCAGTATTTATTTATTAATTTTATTATTTATTTATTTAACATTCTCTTCTATACCGCGCTATTAAAATCAGCGCGGTGTACATCGAACAAGAATACTGCAATGTATACAAATAACATTGAGTTTACAAAGAACAGGGAATTGAACATGGGAGAGAAAACAGGGAAATTAAATACGTATGTAGTGTGTGTGCACAGTAGAGTTGACAAATGGGGAGGATGGGTAAACAGCTCCTGTGCGTATGTGTTTTGGTGGTCATGATTGTAATAAAACACTATCACATGAAATGTCTCTTGATAGCTCATTTCTGGCTGTTGAGCCTTGCCTATACTGCTTCTGCTTCTCCTCTTCCTCATGGCTGGGTCCTCCTTCAAATCTGTCTCAACTGGTTAGTCTTTAGGTGGAATGGATTGTCGCTGCCTCAGTGCAAGGTTGTTCAACATGCAGCACATATGATATCACACACCCAGATCTGTCCAGGCACCTAAAATGGGTCTTCAGCTGCCCAAATTGGTGTTCTGTAATAGCTTTTATGGTTCTGTGGGATCAGTTATATCCTCTGTCTCACTCCTGGGTGCCCCTATTGGGGTCATGAGTCAGTTCCTTAGATGATATCCTCTGTCACAAGCAATAGATGTTGGTAGAGAGAACATATTGGGGGGGGGGGTGGAGAGGGGTAGGTCAGTGCTCATGGCTGTAGACATAGCTGTCTCTTGGTCCTTTACATCTCTGCTGCAATATTTGATAGGCCCTACCACATGCAGCTTCTGGTCCATAAATGTCTGTGGATCCAACCAGCCATGTCCTCGCAATACATCCTCTACCCCCTCACCATGAGTGAAGTTACAGGCATTATTCCATCACACCTGCCATAACTGCATCCTTCCCTCATTACAGCATGCAATGGGCATACATTGGCATAAAGCAGTACACTGTAACACAGTACCAGGGATACCCTGTTGTGAGATCTGCTGTAGCTGACAGAGGGAAGCGGGGGTATAGCACACATTATGCTCCTGGCAAAAGACTTATCTCCAGGAACTAGCAGGAATGTAGTCTTCACATATGGGTATCGTCGGTACCAATAGAGCCCACTCGGGAACGCTCCCCAGCGGCCAATAGGAATGCTTTTGGTAGCATCCCATAGCGCATAGATGCTGCCTTCCCACCTCTGTACCTCTCTCACTTTAGTTCTTTGTTTTCCACGGAGCCGACAGGACGTGTAACCTGTCACCGCAGAAAATTTCCTTTTAATCTTTGTTTTTTTGTGGTCACGTCTGCCTTCATTCAACGCCTACTGGTACCGCCGGTGGTGGTTCTTTCTTTAAAAAAAACAAAACAAAACCCAAGAGACTTGTATTTTCTTCAAGGGTCTTTCCCCTGTTTCTGGTGCTAGGCACCATTTTGGGCACTAGTCTCACTTTTCTTCAGGCATGGAGAAACCAGCTAGTGGTTTCAAAAAATGCTCAAAGTGTGGCGGTACCATTTCTGTCACAGACATCCATGATTGGTGTCTAAAATGTTTAGGTCCTGAACATTGTCCAACGGAGTGTCTTTCCTGCATGAGGATGACCAAAAGGGGCCTGCAGAACAGAGCTGCAAAACTCGGTACCCTTTTTGCCGCGGATACGATGTCACTTGCATCGACGTCTTCCAGGGCTTCATCTTCCTCCCATGGATCTCAGGTAACTAAATGTGAGTCTTCTAAGACCGGCTGGCTGGCATTAACGGGGCTACAGGATGTTCCAGAGGCGTCCACCTCTGCAGAACTACTGGTGCCATGTTCTGGGGTCGTAGCCGCTTCCACCGGTACCGACACCCAGGCATCGGCAGGAGCGATGGATAAAAGAATCTTCGCTATTGAATGCAGTCTAGTGTCCCTCTTAGCAGTTTTGGTATTGCTAAGATAGCTACAGACGGTTCAACAGGTATCGGTACCGACATCACCTGCTTCGACAGGACTGCTTCCCCCCATGCCGAGCCTTGAGTCTATCTCGGGTATCGGGGATCAGGAACCGAGACATTTTGGTACCAAATTTGAGCGGTACTGATACCATGCGTTACGGGAGCACCCGGTACAGAGTGCCCTTGAGTCTTCCGATTCCGATGACCGACGATTCTACCAGTACGAGAGCAAACCTACTAGAGGATTCAACTCCTCCAGAAGATATGTCCTTCCAGGATTTCATACGTGATTTAGCAAAGGGTCTTGCAATCACTGTAACCACCTTGAGAAACTCCCTTCCCTCCCTCCCCCCGCCTCTTCCTCCCCCTCCTCCTGTCGCATCTCCTCCCCCCACTTCACCACTTTCCCACACCTGGTCTTCTTTTACACCTATTACTACTGCTGAGCTTCACCATCTTATCGTCTCCTCGAACAAAACCTTCTGCTCCCTTGATCCTATCCCATCCTCCTGGCTCCTCATTCCCTCCTTGTCTCTCCTCCCTCACCTTCAAACTATGCTAAATTCCAGCCTTTCTTCCGGATCCTTCCCTACTTCTTGGAAACACGCCCTTATTCGCCCCCTTCTTAAAAAATCTACCCTTGACCCTCTTGACCCTAATAGCTATCGGCCTGTCTCTAACCTTCCCTTCCTCTCCAAACTCCTTGAAAAAATCGTTTTTGCCCAACTCACTCATCACTTGGATTCCACTAATTTACTCCACCCACGCCAATCTGGCTTTCGTTCTGGGCACAGCGTGGAGACTGTCCTTCTAGCCTTCACTAACTCTCTACACACCGCTCACGATCGTGGTGACTTCTCGGTGGCGGTTGCTCTTGATCTCTCTGCTGCCTTCGATCTGGTTGACCACTCTCTTCTTCTGTCCCGCTTGCACGAGGCTGGTCTTCACAGTACTGTTCTACGATGGTTTCACTCCTTTCTTTTTTCCCGCTCTGCTGCCGTTTTACCTTCCTCCTCATCCCACTCCCCTTCTGATCCATTTCCTCTTGTCTGCGGTGTACCTCAAGGCTCTGTCCTGGCCCCCCTTCTCTTTAATCTCTTTCTCACTCCTCTCACTCTACTCATTCAACAATTCGGAATCACTGCTTTCTTTTACGCCGATGACATACTCCTTCACCACACCTCCCCCATATCCCCTGACTTAACTCCCCTTAATGACTGTCTAGCTGCTGTTTCCAAATGGCTGACACATAATTGCTTGCACCTTAACTTATCAAAGACTATCGCCTTATGGTTTTCTCATGGCTATCCCCCCCCTTCCTTGACGCCATCTTTCCCCAATGCGCCCATCTCACTAGTTTCTTCTTTTCGGTACCTTGGGGTTCTTTTTGACTCTGATCTTTCTTTCTCAACGCACATCTCTCATATCTCCAAGCTCTCCTTCTTTCACCTCCGCCAGATTCGCGCCATCCGTCCTTTCCTTTCTCCATCTGCCATAACCACGCTATTACTGACCCTTGTTATCTCCCGTCTTGATTTCTCTAATTCCATTCTATCCGGCACTTCCAAACTGCAACTCTCACGACTCCAACGAATCCAAAACACTGCGGCCCGTCTTATCACCCACTCCTCTCCTCGGGACCACATCACCCCCCTTCTTCTTCAACTTCATTGGCTCCCTATTTCCTTCCGTATCAAGTTCAAACTTCTCACACTGGTCCATAAAGCACTTCACACCTCTACCCCTCAATATCTGTCTGATCTTCTCCGCTTTCACACCCCCCGCCATACCCCCCGCTCTTTCCACCTCAATCGATTAGTACTACCATCCCCCTCTAGCGCCCATTTACAGTCCACACGATCCTCAGCTTTCTTCTTCATTGGCCCCGCACGATGGAACTCCCTTCCCCCACAACTCCGTCTCGAACCTCATTACCCCGCTTTCAAGCGTTCCCTTAAAACTCATCTCTTTTCACTTGCCTTTGACCTCCCCCCCCCCCCTGATCCCTGATTCTCCTTCCCCTTCCTTTACCCTTCTCTCCTGTTCTTACTCTTCTTTCCTATCAAACATGTAACTTCCTTTCTGACTCTAGGCCTGTGCCTGTTGTGTGTAATGTTTTTACTGTAAACCGCTTTGCCTATCAATGAAAGGCGGTATATCAAATAAATGAACATGAACATGAACATGAACTGTGATTCCAAAAAAGGAACCTAGGGCAGAAGAATTAAGAATTCTATAATACCCTATGGCTCCCAAGGAGGCAGCTATGCTTCCCATTCACAAGATATTACATGATCTCATGTTGAAAATGTGGGAAACTCCTTTAACGATATCTTCACATTCCCGATGCCTTGACACTATGTACCGAGTGCCAAGTTGTCCTGGTTTTCAAAAAATTCAGTTACCACACCATTCAGTGATAGTGGAATCAGCCATGAGAAGAATCAAGAGTGCTAAAACACATTCTTCTAATCCTCCAGGCCGGGAATCCAGAACACTCAATGCCTTTGGGCGTCGATGCTTTCAATCCTCCATGCTATCAGCCAGGATCAGTTCCTACATTCTTTATATGGGAATGTTCCTGGAAGAAGTCACAAAAGACTTAAAGCTCATTAGCCCTTGTGTCTCAGAGGAAAAAAGAACAGACTACCTTATTCTGGTCAAGCACGCCCAGAATGTCTCTAAATTCATGAACCGTGCTACCTTTGATTGCTTTGAATGTATTAGCAGAAACTCTGCTATATCCGTAGGAGCACGTCGTATTGCTTGGCTTCAAGCATCAGACTTAGAACAGTGGGTGCAAGAAAAGCTGGGAAACATTCCTTGTACAGAAGAAAATCTCTTTGGCAAGGACTGGCAGGACAAGGCTAATCAGCTTGAATCTGAAAATACTACCTTGAACAGACTATCAAAGTCTACAGCCAACCCAGCAAAGAAAAAAACATTCAAAAATGTTGGGGGGCCCACTTGCACGATCTCTCCACTCAGGGTTTTTGGACCTCACAGGAGGTTTCTCTTCACATAAACCTCCTAGAGCTGAGAGCCTTTTTCAATGCTATTCAAGTCTTTCAGACCCATCTCAGCAACAAAACAGTTCTGGTCCAAACTGACAATCAGGTAGCTATGTTCTATGTGAACAAGCAAGGCGGAACAGGCTCTCTGTCGCTATGCAACAAAGCTTTGCGACTATGGGCCCTCGCCAGAGAGTTACAAATTCACCTGTTTGCAATATACCTTCCTGGCATTCAAAACCTATGGGCAGACAGACTCAGTCGAATACTGCTGCCACACGAGTGGTCCCTCCAGTCATACCAGCTTGTTCGCGTATTTCAAATCTGGGGAACACCAGATATAGACCTCTTTACAAGTCCACAGAATGCCAAACTTCCCCGATTCTGTTCCAGAATCCCGGCTCACAACTGTCAGGCAAGAGATACTTTCCTACTCCATACGGACCCTGGGGTCAGGACTTCCTCTATGCCTTCCCACCCATTCCCCTCAATCCCAAAACTTTATTCAAACTTCAGAGAGACAGAGGTCATATGATACTCATAGCTCCACGTTGGCCATGACAAACGTAGTATCCTCCTCTTCTGCGTCTCTCAAACCACTCCTCTGGAGTTGGGGAATGCTCCAGATCTTCTGTCTCAGGAGAGCAGATGCTTACTGCATCCCAATCCCCAGTCCCCCTACATCTCAGGGCCTGGTTACTGAAAGCCTAGAATTCCAGGATATTAACCTTTCTCAACAAGTAAAGGATATCCTTCTGGCTTCCAGAAAACCTTCCACAAGACGTTCCTACACTTTTAAATGGAAAAGGTTCTCTGTCTGGTGTTCACAAAAGGGACTTAACCCTGTTTTGGTACCTGTAGAGTCGCTACTAGAGTATCTCCTCCAATTATCAACTTCTGGTCTAAAGATCAATTCAGTCAGAGTCCATCTTAGTGCTTGTACTGCTTTTCATAAATCTTTCGATGGACAACCTATTCCCTCTCATCCACTTGTATCAAGATTTATGAGAGGCCTACTCGTAACAAAACCTCCCATTAAATCACCACCAGTGGCATAGGATCTGAATCTTGTTCTTGGTCAGCTTATGAAACCACCCTTTGAACCTTTAGCTACTTCAGACCTAAAGCTTCTTTCATGGAAAGTTATTTTCCTAATTGCCATCACTTCTGCAAGGCACATTAGTGAACTACAGGCATTAGTAGCTGACCCTCCTTATACAAGGTTCCACCATGATAAAGTAGTCCTCAGGACTCATCCTCATTTTATGCCAAAGGTGGTTTCGCCTTTCCATTTAAACCAGTCGGTTTATCTTCCTATATTCTTCCCTAGGCCTCATGCCTCTAGCGCGGAAAGGAATCCTTCACACATTGGATTGTAAAAGAGCCTTAGCCTTTTATCTCCAAAGAACTAAGCCACATAGAAAATCTTCTCAGCTTTTTGTGGCTTTTGACTCTAGTCATTTCGGACTTCCAGTTTCCAAAAGAACTCTGTCAAATTGATTTCAGATTGCATATCCTATACATATCAGTGTAAAGGACTCTCTCTCGAGGGCCATGTCACAGCTCATAATGTGAAAGCAATGGCAGCCTCAATGGCTAACCTTAGTTCTGCGTCTATTGATGACATCTGCAAAGCAGCCACTTGGGCTTCGGTACACACCTTCACAGCCCACTACTGCTTAGACAAGGACTCCCGTCGGGATGCCTCGTTTGGCCAGGCTGTTCTCCAGCATCTCTTCCATACTTAACACAACTCCTACCCACTGTCCACGGTTTGAATGCCAGAGGTCCATGGGAGGAAGCATGACCCATAAACACTAAATGACCTAAACACTAAACACTATAATACCATAGAAAACCATCCAATCAACTTAGATAAAGGCTAAACAAGAACCTGTCTAAAAACAAGATTATACTCCCTATTACAATAAATACGTACAACTTAAATGAATAATCATTCCATTCCAATGCATTGATACCCCACTTGTATATAGTTAAAACTGAGTTAGAGACAGTACTTCAGTTTAAATTGTTACACAATCGGTGTTAGTTGATTTATTGTGTTAGTTGATTTATTGTTTTTACATACACTTTGTTGTTTCAAGTTAAGATGTTCATTGTAAAAAGTTATAACTGTTCTATGTAAAACAAGCTCTGCATTGTTAATTGTTGTTAAATGTACACCGCAACTGATCGCTGGAAGATGCGGTATATAAATAAGTGTTAAATAAATAAATAAAATAAATAAATAAATCTCACCTGGGTTCGCAGCTTGCTGGGATCACCCCTTGACATCTTTCAGCTGGGGAGTCCCCATATGTAAAGACTACATTCCTGCTTGTTCCTGGAGATAGTGTAGTTACTCACCTGTAACAGGTGATCTCCGGAACAGCAGGAATTTAGTCTTCACAACCCACCCACCTCCCCTAGGAGTTCTCTATTTATTTATTTATTTATTTATTTATAGCTCTTTTATACCGCACTCTTTCTCATCAGCGCGGTTTACATTAAAACAGGAATACTCATTGCAAGCAACAGGCTGTGGTGAGTTTACATATAACAGGAGAGTTCAACTGGGATTATAACTTTGGGAAACTTTGTACATATTTGTAAAAACCTATATACAAAGAATAGAATTTCTTATTAACATCTTGAGTAAATAGGGTATTTACAATTTTACTGTGAGTGTTAGGGGGTTGGTGATGCGCTTTGGAAATGGAGAATGAAGAGGTGGTGCTTTATGGCTTTTCCGAATTGCTTGAGGTCAGTAATTGTTCTAATGCTGGGAGTTAGGTTGTTCCAACATCTGGGTGCGTAGTACGCGAAAGCCCTGTCTGTTGTTGAACATTTGCATTTTGTGGCCTCAGATGGTGTAACTAGGGTATTTGCCGCTGCTGACCTCCTGGATCTGATGTTGGGAGAGTGATGGAGGAGTTTTGAGATTGATGAGGGGGCTATAGTATTTATCGCTTTAAAGGTCATGAGAAGGGCTTTATATGTTATTCTGCAGTTTATGGGGAGCCAGTGAAGCTCCTTTAGGATGGGTGTTATATGATCGCTCTTTGAAGCACCGTATAGGACACGGGCTGCGGCGTTCATAGCCAGTTGTAATGTATTTAGGGTGTTTTTTGGGAGACCATGGAGTATTATGTTCGCATAGTCGAAGTGGGGTGTGACTATGGTTTGGAATATAGTTCTGAAGCTGTCTGGGTCAAGCATATTTTTCAGGTGGCGCAGGGTCCTTATCTTGAAATAAATGGTTTTCACCGTGCGGTTGATATGTTCTTTGAAGTCCAGTCGATGATCCAGTATTACTCCGAGGTATTTTATGGAGGGCTTGATTGGGAGGTCTGCGTCTCGTACTTTTAGGGTCTCAGGTGGTGAGAATTCTCTGTTTTTCGTGACGATCAGTACCTCAGTTTTTTTGTAATTTATTCGCATATTCTGGGATAGGAGCCAGTCTGCTATTGCATTAAAGCAATCTACTAGTGTTGTGTAATCTGGGAGCTTGACATTGATTGATGTGAATATTAGTACATCGTCTGCATAGATCAGCGAGGATATGCCAAAGGAGCGAGTGATCTCGCATAGAGGCTGCATGTAAATGTTAAATAGTAGCGCTGACAGCGATGAGCCCTGAGGTACTCCTTGTTTTAACTGGAAAGGTTCTGAGGTACCAGCAACGGTCATGACGTGTTGCAAGCGATCTTCCAGTTATGATTTGCACCATTCCCATGCCAGCCCGTGGATTCCCTTGTCATATAGACGTGTTAGTAGTATTTCATGGTCCACAGAGTCAAATGCTGCAGATATGTTGAGGAATATTAGTGCAAAGCCCTTTTTAATGTTGTCTAACCCACTGATGAGTGTGTTGGTTAATGTCAGCAGTGTCTCTACTCCGTGGGCTTCCCTGAATCCGTGCTGACGGGTCAAGCGGTGAGGAGGTGTCTATGTGTTGTTGGATCTGATTGTTGGTTACTTTCTCAATTATTTTGGATAGTAGCGGTATACTAGATATCGGGCGGTATGAATCTTCTCTTGTTGGGTCTAGATGATTGTTCTTTAGTAGCGGTCTTATGGAGGTCTGCTTTAGGGCCGATGGGAAGATGCCTGTTGAGAAGGACATCTTTATTATTTCTATCTCTTTCTCTATCTATCTCTTTCTCTACTTTTCTCCTTTGGTATCGGCTATAAACTCAACTAAAATGAGAGAGGTACATAGGCTGGAAGGCAGCCCGCATGCACTGTGGGATGCTCCCAAAAGCGTTCCTATTGGACGCTGGGGAGCGTTCCCGCACGGGCTCCGTCGGTACCGACGATACCCATATGTGAAGACTAAATTCCTGCTGTTCCTGGAGATCATCTGTTACAGGTGAGTAACTACGCTTTTTCCACTTGCCATACTCTGGCTCCTGCCAACATGTGCCTGCCCAACCCCAAAATCTTGTTACTAGGCAACTGCCTGTGCTTGCCTAGTGTGGGTCTTGGGGCTGTTTTTGGCACTGATGACACTGCACTTGATGACATGTGATCCTGTCCTTTCACTTGCTTCCCAGGGAGTGGTTTTAGGGGTCTGCTGCTACTTGAATGTGTGGAATAGTGGTGGGATTTTCACCTGGCTTCCCAGGTGCAATGTTCATCACTCTCTCTTGAGCTACACTTGCCCTCCTTTTTGATAGAATGGAAAGGGTAAACGTAGATCGGTGGTTTAGAAAGTAGAAAAACTAGGGGACACGCAATGAAGCTACAATGTAACCCATTTAAGACTAATAAGAGAATATATTTTCACTCAATGAGTAATCAAACTCTGTAATTCGTTACTGGAGGGTGTAGTAAAAGCTGTTAGTGTAGCTGGGTTTAAAAAAGGTTTGGACAAGTTCCTGGAGGAATGGTCCATAAACCATTATTAAAGAGAACCCGGGAAATCCATAACTTGTCCCAGTACAAGCATGTACAACCTGTGTCTTTTGGGGAAACTGCTAGGTACTATTGACCTAGATTGGCCACTGTTGGAAGCAGGATACTGGACTCGATGGACCTTGGTCTGACCCAATATGGCATGTCTTATGTTTTTATGTTAACTGGCATGGAACTGCAGCATGGTCTGCTGCTTCTGCTGCACAGTTGTGGGGCAAGGCTGTGTTGTCAGCTGTTCTGTTGAGAGAGACTGCCAAGAACTGGGTTATGCGTTGGGACACCACTGACTGACTGAATCCTGCCGTGGCAGCCAGCACTGATTGGAAGCTGACGGTGGCCAGAAATGCTAGGGCTATGGTTATCTTCAGGTGCACAGGAATGGGCTGGCTTCTCTGTGTGGCTGACTACAGGAGAGGGGATCCAGCTCCAGACATAGTTAAACTGGGCCATACATTGTTTATCTGTGAGGTACAGATAATGGATCCTGGCCTGGTAAACCCTCTGATAGAGATGCCCTCTTTTCTCCCTCCTGTGCTCCCTGTAGTCTGCCTCCTACAGGACCAGCGCAAATGGAGGGTGTCAGCATCCATGGTTTATAGTCACTACCAACACTCGTTACATCCCATCAACATCCCTGATATCCCCCCACCAGCACACAGTGCACTGTGCTCTGTGAGACACTGAAGCACAGATAGGCCGACAGACTGTGAAAAATGCACACTGATACTCTCATGCCACAGTCCACTCACTCACCAGCTCACAGCATGCCAACACACATGGGTACACAGACAAAGTCATGGCATGGACACCAACAGGCAAAGACTGCAGTGCACACATGCTGTAGGAGGGAGCACAGGGGGACGCACAACTTCAGGACAATGGAAGGGCCATGGGGTTTGGGAAATGAACAGAGGAGTTGTGGTCTTGAGGGTTGGTAAGTGGGAACAATGGGATATGGTCAGCACTGCTGAGGGAGGGGAATGCACAGCGATGACACAGGGGGATCACTACACAGACTACTCAGTAGACAGGACAAGCAGACCAATTTCTATCCAATATAAGCTAATACAGACACAATTGCAAACTGCGGTAAGAATAGGCAGCAAAGTCCCTTGCCAATTGGGGATTATAACCAGTATAGAGTGGGATGTTTGAATCTCCAGGAACAAGAAGGAATGAGTCTTCACATATGGGTACGTCGGTACCGACGGAGCCTGCGTGGGAACGCTCCCCATCGTCCAATCAGAAAGCTTTTGGGAGCATCCCACAGCGCCTGCGTGCTGCCTTCCCGCCTTTCCAACTGTCTCTCCTCAGTTGTTCTTTTTCCGCGGAGCCAGCAGGTCGTGTTCCTGTCACCGCAGAAGAATTTCCTTATTTTTTTCTTTATTTCTTTTCTGTCGCGTCTGCCTTCCTCGACGCTATACCAGTACCGCCGGTTCTTATTCTTTTCCTAAAAAAAAAAAAAAGAGACCTATTTTTTCTTCAGGTGTACTTCAGTTTTGGGCCTTAGGCCCAAAACCTTTTTCCTCAAATATGGAAAAACCTGCCTCAGGTTTTAAGAAGTGCACAAAATGTGGCGGTACTATATCTGTCACCGATACCCATGACTGGTGTCTCAAATGTTTAGGCCCTGACCATTCCATCAAAGATTGTATGTCCTGTTCCATGATGTCTGAGAGGTCGACAGAACCGAGCTGCCAAGCTCAGTACCCTGTTTCCCTCTGATGCAGCTTCGGTGGCATCGACGTCTTCCAGGGCTGCTTCTTCCTCACATGGATCTCAGGTAACTAAACATAAATCCAGCTGGTCCTCGAAGGGCAAATCTCCTTCTAAGCATCGAGATGCCTCTGGCCTTGCCCTCGAGGATTCTGCACCGGCAAAATTACCCCGGCGGGAGGCTTTGGCTTCTAAAGCATCATCATCGGGGTTCCAGGACGATCTAGATGGCGTGGCCTCAACAGATCTCCTGGTGCCATGCTCTGGGGTACCGGTGGCCTCCACCGGTACCGACTTCCAGGCATTGGCAGCGTCCATGGATCAGAGGATTCTGTCCATGGAACGCAGTCTGGCGGCTTTCCTTGTGGCATCGACGCCCGTGGTACCGCATCAGACTACTCCGCAGGTACCGGCTCCGGTATCGCCATCGGTACCGATCCTGGTACCGGTGGCATCGGCATCGGTGTCAGCCATGCTGGTACCCTGCCCTCTGCAGCCTTCCGGTACCGATACCTCGGTACTGATGATTCCCCCCGATAGCGACCCCGGTCGGTACGGGTATCGGGCTTTGCAAGAGCATCCCGACAGACGATACTTTGATTCCTCTGACTCTGAGGATTCTGAACAGTCTGTCGATGCAGCGATGCTTCTTCCACAGGAGGAGTCCTCTCCTAAATGAAGGATGTCTCCTCCAGAGGACTTGTCTTTTCAAGCCTTTATTAGAGAGGTGGCTCGGGGTCTCTCTATTACAGTAGCCCCAGAGTCAGAGCCTAGAGCTAAGGAGTTAGATATTTTACAATATCCTAAAACTCCTAAAGAGGCAGCTACCTTGCCTATTCATGAGATTCTGTATGATCTCATGTTAAGGATGTGGGAAGCACCTCTAACCACCTCTCCTCATTCTCGCAGGTTGGACACCATGTATCGTGTCCCTCCTTGTCCTGGTTTCCATAAGACTCAGCTTCCTCACCACTCTATTGTGGTTGAGTCTGCAATGAAAAAGATTAGACGTGCCAAGAGACATGCCTCTAATCGTCCAGGACGTGAATGTAGAACCCTGGATGCTTTTGGTAGAAGAATCTTCCAAGCTTCCATGCTTGCTGCAAGAATTAATTCTTATAGTCTCTACATGGGCATGTTCTTAAAAGAGGTCACTGACCATTTGCAGACTTTAAGTCCTTTTGTGTCTGACAATAAAAGGCAAGAATTTCTCTCTGCGCTCAAACATGCCCAGGATGTCTCCAAATTCTCCAACCGTGCAGTTTTCGATTCCTTTGAATGCGTAAGCAGAGCCTCAGCTATAGCTATAGCAGCACGTAGGGTTGCTTGGCTTCAAGCATCTGATTTGGAGACCTGGGTCCAAGATGAATTGGGAAATATCCCTTGTAAGGTGAAAATCTGTTTGGCTTTTGCTTGCCAATCTTTACCAATCAGATGGATGCTGAAAATTCTGCTTTGGATAGACTATCCAAATCTACAGCTGCTCCTGCTAAGAAAAGGTTGTTTAAGAAAACACCTATTTCAAAGAAGGGAAGATCCTATCCTGCTTATAGTCAGAGAGCATCTTCTGCAGCTCAGTTCCCTTCCAAACGTCAGCAATCCTCCAAACAGACCCAGGCCAAGGCTGCGAGGCCTGCTCCAGCCCAGCAGTCTCAGCCACCTCAGGGCCTTTCACTTTCTGCTAGAGAACTTAGCCTTTCTGGCTCTAGAAGGACCAGAGCCGTCCACCATTCCAGGAAGGGTATGTCACTTTGCTCCCAGATGGGGACAAATCACAGCAGAGCAGTGGACACTCTCCATCATAAGAGAGGGGTACAAACTTCATTTTTCCAGCTTGCCCCCTCTCACAAGAGTGCACCAGTTCAATTCTCCAACCTCCCTCCTCAGCCTATTAGAGCAGGAGGTTGCCACTCTTCTAGCCCATGGGGCAGTAGAGGAAGTGCCTTCTCAACAACAGGGCACAGGGTTCTACTCCCCCTATTTTCTTATCCCAAAGAAAACAGGGGGCTTCAGACCCATTTTAGATCTCAGAGAATTGAACAGATTCCTAGTCAAAGAAAAATTCAAGATGGTTTCTCTGGGAACTCTGCTGCCATACCTTCAGAGTCAGGATTGGCTTTGTTCTCTAGATCTCAAGGATGCGTACACTCATGTTCTCATCCATCCAACTCACAGAAGGTTCCTTCGGTTCCTTTTCCAGGAGAAGCACTATCAATACAGAGTGCTCCCCTTTGGCCTGGCCTCTGCACCAAGGGTGTTCACAAAATGCATGGCAGTGGCTGCTGATTTTCTTCGCACCCTGGGAATATTTGTCTTCCCCTACCTGGACGACTGGCTCATTCGAGCTCCCACTCAATCAGAGGCCAGGACTGCTCTAACCTGCACAATGCATATCCTTCAATACTTAGGACTGGTAATAAACATCCCAAAATCCAATTTGATCCCTACTCAGTCCCTGGAGTTTGTAGGGGCATTGCTGGATACACAAAGGCAAGGGCCTTTCTTCCCCAAGCCTGTTGCCTTCGCTTGATGCAGTTAGCTTCTCAAGCAGAGTTAAAACCCCTACTCACTGCTCGAGAAATGTTACAGTTGCTAGGCCACATGGCTTCCACCGTTCATGTGGTACCATATGCTTGCCTTCACATGAGAGCAGCTCAGTGGACTTTATCCACCCAATGGACCCAGGCATTAGGCTGCCTGTCAGACAAAATAGCAAACACAAGTCGCCTCATTTTGTCCCTCCAGTGGTGGAAGTCCCCTCAGAATCTCTTGCTGGGGTGTCCTTTTCAACAGCCTCTACCCCAGGCAACTCTTATAACAGATGCTTCTCCAATGGGCTGGGAAGCTCATCTTCAAGACCTCTCCACCCAGGGCATCTGGTCCCCACAGGAGACTTGTCTCCACATCAATCTCTTGGAACTCAGAGCAATATTCCTTGCTCTACGAGTTTTCCACACCCTGCTCAGCCACAAGACAGTCCTTGTCCACACGGACAATCAGGTAGCCATGTTCTACATAAACAAGCAGGGAGGAACTGGCTCTCTGTCGCTTTGCAACGAAGCTCTGCGACTGTGGGCCCTCGCCAGAGAGCATCACATTCATCTTCTGGCAGTCTATCTTCCAGGGGTTCAAAACTCTTGGGCAGACAGACTCAGTCGAGTTCTGCTTCCACACGAGTGATCCCTACATATGGCCCAGGTCTCCAAAAGTTTTCAAATTTGGGGAACCCCGGACATAGACCTCTTTGCAAGTCCGTGGAATGCCAAACTTCCCCGGTTCTGTTCCAGAACTCCGGCTCAGGGGGCTCAGGCAAGGGATGCATTCCTCCTTCACTGGGGTCAAGACTTCCTGTATGCCTTTCCACCCATCCCCCTAATTCCCAAAACCCTATTCAAGCTTCAGAGAGACAGAGGCCACATGATTCTCATAGCTCCACATTGGCCACGGCAAGTGTGGTACCCTCTGCTTTCTACGTCTCTCTCAAGCTCCCTCCCTAGAGTTAGGGTCTGCTCCAGACCTCCCATCTCAGGAGGATGGAATGTTGTGGCATCCCAACCCCCAGTCTCTGTATCTCAGGGCTTGGTTGCTGAAGGCTTAGATCTCCAGGATCTTCCTCTTTCTCAGAAAGTGAAAGATGTTCTTCAAGCTTCCAGAAAACCTTCCACTAGACATTCTTACGCCTTCAAGTGGAAAAGGTTTACCATCTGGTGTCCTGAAAAGGGTCTTAACCCCTATGCCATACCTCTGGAATCGTTGCTGGAGTATCTCCTGCATCTGTCTAATGCAGGCCTTAAGACAAATTCAGTAAGAGTCCATCTGAGTGCTATTGCAGCTTCACTCAAGTCTCTAAATGGGCAACCTGTTTCCTCTCATCCCCTTGTAGCAAGGTTCATGAGAGGCCTCCTTTTAACAAAACCTCCCATTAGACCACCACAGGTGGCATGGGACTTAAATTTGGTTCTTGGTCAGCTTATGAAGCCGCCTTTTGAACCTTTAGCTACTACCTCCTTGAAATACCTTTCTTGGAAGGTTATCTTTCTCATTGCAATCACATCAGCACACCGCATCAGTGAATTGCAAGCACTAGTAGCTAATCCACCTTATACAAGGTTCCATCATGACAAGGTGGTCCTTAGGACTAATCCACATTTTATGCCTAAGGTGGTCTCGCCTTTTCACCTCAACCAAGAAGTCTACCTACCTGTCTTTTTTCCAGGACCTCATGCATCACCTGCAGAGAGGAATCTTCATACCCTGGATTGTAAAAGAGCTCTGGCTTTTTACTTACAGAGGACACAGCAACATAGAAAGTCTTCCCAACTCTTTGTTGCTTTTGATCCTTCTCATTTGGGACACCCAGTCTCCAAGAGAACTCTTTCCAACTGGATTGCCCAATGTATTTCTTTCGCCTATCAGAGCAAGAACATTTCTCTGGAGGGCCATGTCACAGCTCACAATGTGAGAGCCATGGCAGCCTCAATGGCTCATCTGAACTCTGTGTCTATCGACGACATCTGTCGAGCAGCCACTTGGGCCTCAGTTCATACCTTCACAGCCCATTACTGCTTAGACAAGGACTCCCGCCGGGATGCCTTGTTTAGTCAGGCTGTTCTCAAACACCTGTTCCATACTTAATCAACTCCTACCCACCATCTCTCATGAGATGCCAGAGATCCAGGTGGGGAAGTGCAGCCCTGTCCCAGGGACACACAACTTCTGGGCGCTCTCCCTGGCATCAAAAGCTAGGGAGTCCCCATATGTGAAGACTCATTCCTGTTTGTTACTGGAGATAGCACAGTTACTTACCTGTAACAGGTGATCTCTGGGAACAGCAGGAATAAGTCTTCACAACCCACCCACCTCCCCTAGGAGTTGTCTCTCTCTCTCTCTCTCTCTCTCTCTCTCTCCCTCTTTGTCTCAGCTATAAAACTCAACTGAGGAGAGACAGTTGGAAAGTCTGGAAGGCAGCACGCAGGCGCTGGGGAGCGTTCCCGCGCAGGCTCCGTCGGTACCGACGTACCCATATGTGAAGACTTATTCCTGCTGTTCCCAGAGATCACCTGTTACAGGTAAGTAACTGTGCTATACCGCATCTTGCATATGTCAAACACTATGTGCAATATGTCTTGAATGTGCAGCGGCTTGCTCCATCTTAGCAGTGCCCAGAAATGCTACCAAGATGGAGAGGCAAGATGGCGGCAGTGAGATGCTTCTGGTGAGCAGTCTCGCTTCAGCGTCATGCTGTGTTGGTGTTTCTTGCTGCTAGGAGCTGCTATGGGCAGAAGAAAGCGAAAGCAAGCCTACCTACCCTCGGGTGAGGCTCATTCCATATGCGCCACCCAGAAAACGTGCAGATGTGTGGATTTTCTGCCCCAGGAGTTGGAGCGGCGTCTACGGTGGGCACGGTGCTTTCACCGGACCTCAGCCCATCAGGGGTTTTCTTATCCCCAGAACAGTGGGCCCCCCCTGCCATGCCCCGGAAGCATTGTAGCCAACAGGGGAGTGCTTCCCTCTGGCATGATGACCAGCATGCCGATGCAGGGAGGTGAAGAGGGCTCCGGTGCCGGCTTTGCCGATCCGTGTGGGGCTCCTAGAGTTGAAGTACGATCAGAGGCTGTGTCTCGGTTGGGGGTCAGCCCTACCCAGGAGGTATCTTCCCCGTTGGTCACTGCAGGTGCTGGCGGGTTGGTGAGGCCCTCTAGAGTTACATTAGAGGTGCTGTGGGACGCTATCTCAACAATGAATTCTTCCCTTGTGACTATTGCTGCATCTGTGAGTACTGAAATTAATACTTTAAGTAAAGATTTTCAAGAGGTCTCCAGAGTTCAAAAGGAACAGGAGGGGAAGCTGGCCCAGTTGAGTTGAGAACTGGAGCATCTTCAGGATTTACACTGTGCCCACATTAAAGATCGGAGTGTGACTTCTAGGAGGATGGAATATCTCGAGAATCAAGTCCGGAAGAACAATTTAAAACTGATTAATTTTCCTAGATCTCCGTTACAATCCCCCCTGGAAATGATTCGTAGGTACTTCCAGGAGGTCTTGAAGATTTCCAGGGAGGATCTCCCACCATTAACCAGGGCTCAGTATCTATCTGTAGGTAGGGGTATCCAGGGAGTTAGTAGTGGAGCTCCTGGGGCTCCCGGAGACCTTACGGGGTTTCTGGAGAGCTCCATGGAGTTGGTCACTGCCCCTACTACTCTCCTTATTACATTGGCTCTTGAAACCGATAAAGCTTTAATTCTTTGGTTATATTTTAGGAATTTCAGTGAGCAGTTTATGGGCTCTTATGTACGCATTTTTCCTGACCTTGCTAGGTGTACCCAGCTGAGGAGAAAGGAATTCCTGGGTTTTAAGCCCAGGGTACTTTACCTCGGCGGGACATTTTTGTTGAAGTTTCCTGCAGTGCTAGATGTCTTGTTTCCTATAAAGAAAACAGAAATTTTATCGTTATTGCAAAAGCAATCCAAACAGTGAAAAGAACAGTTTTTTAAGCAGCCCTAACATAGTGCTACCTCCCTAATCAATACCTCCAGTATCCCTTCCCAGTCCTTTATTTCCCCTGCATGCTATACCCCACAACTTCTCACTCTGTCTTGCCCCTTTTCCTGGCCTTTGCTTGTTCCTCATACTCTTCTCCTCCACCTCTAACACCTCCCTCTTTCCTGTCACCCTTTGTTGATCTTCTGTCCTCCTTCAGTGGCCTGACTTAAATGGAAGGTTCAGGGTATGTGGAGATGACGCTGGCACAGAGCGAATAGCTCTTAGTTGCAGGGTGGCATGGCAAAAAGACAGACATTCAGGCTGATAAGGAATGAAATGGCCAGGACTGACCCAATGATACCTGATGCCCTAGGCAAGCCTTCCTGCCTCCAGGGGGTTGCTGAAGACTCAACTCCCCAGTCCAAGATCTCCTCTTCCCGTCTCTACCACCACCTCTGTGTTCATTATCACTCCCCTCTTCCCTTCCCTCTGCTAGGCCTGCTGCCACTGCCAGTACACTACTTCCTCCTAGACTTGAAGCTGCACTGAGTCTCAGTGGGGTGATTGGCCTTTCAGCACAGGCCTGCATGCGCTGCCAAATCCAGCCCCTTCCATGTAGACTTATGGGTATGGTCTACTAAGCCAGGCTGATGGTTAACCCGGGCTAAGTGCAACTAGATCCCATTGAATAACATGGGACCTAGTTGCAGATAGCATGGATTCACCATTAGCCTGGCTTAGTAGACCATACCCCTCAGAGTTGAGGGTGCATGGTGCAGCAGAGCTTGCACGTGGGCCTGTACTGAAAGGCCTGTTGCTAGACTGAAACAACTTTATAGTGCTGTTTTCCTGCTGCATAGGAGCCACGTCCCCACCCTCAAATTCTGCCACCTGCTGTGGACACCTCGTCTGACTAGTTGCAAGCCAACCCTGGAAACTGCTTAGGATACACATACTTCCCGCATCTTTCAGCTTCTGTTCCTACCTCCTACTCCTGTATAAGGCTGCCTCCTGTCCTGCAGCAAACGGAAGAGACACTGAATGTAACATGGGAATTTCATGAACTGTTGTAACCATGATTGCTCCGTAACGGTACTGATAAAAGTAACCAAATGGATCTATATGGCAATATTAATCTCACAAAGTGGCTCTTCAATGATCCCACATAAATTGCCAGCTCCTCAATATGAAAATGTTTGTCTATCACAGCAAAGGCTGCTATTAAAGAAGCTGCCCCAATTAGAGGTCCATTTTAATGTTAAATAGTGATCAATGTAAAGTGCCTTTAAAATATCAATGTCCAAGTTCAAACACAACATTGCATTTTGAACTGCTAGCTGCTAAGGTCTGCATCAGGGTATGCAGTGATATTCCAGCTGCTTAACGGAGGAGGAATGAGATATTGAGCTTCGTTTCAGATGAGTCTATCACTGTATACCGTGATGCAGAACTTAGCAGCTAGCAAGTTCGAAATGCAATGTTGTGTTGGAATTTAGGCATTGATATTTTAAAGACACTTTGCATTGATCACTATTAACAAAAAAATGAAAATGGATTTCTACTTGGGGTAGCTTCTATAATAGCAGCCTTTGCTGTGATAGGCTGACCAAAAAAAAATTCATAATGGGGAGCAGGTAATTTATGTGGGATCATTGAAGAGTCACTTTGTGACAGTAATGGTACTGAGCATGCACAGTTTAAGCATGGCATTCAGCTGAGCCACAGGGGTTGCAACAAGAAATCACTACGCTACTGTAGATAGAGAAAAAGGGGAGTGGTAAAAATCTCAGGCAGGCCACATGTTGAGCATTCATGTTTTAGAGCAGCCACCAGGGCCGGATTTACCTGTACGCCATGGCGTAGGGCCCACAGCCGGCAGGGGCCCACAAAAAAAGAACAAGTTTTAATTTTTTTTTAATACAATTAAAAAAAAAACCTGCTGGTTGCTGCCGCGGGGCCCCCTCTGCTGCCGCGGCAGCACCGACTGACCTGCGGGGGCCCCCTCTACAAGCTGAAGCCGTCGGTTCGTTCCTCCCTCCCTCCCTCCCTCCGTGCAGGGTGCAGGCTGTGAGAGACGCGAAAGGAGAGTGTCTCCTCGCGTCTCTGTTAAGCCCGCAGGGGCTGATGGGAAATTTCCCATCAGCCCCTGCGGGCTTAACAGACGCGAGGAGACACTCTCCCTTCGCGCCTCTCACAGCGTGCACGGAGGGAGGGAGGGATCGACGAACCGACGGAGTCAGCTTGCAGAGGGGGCCCCTGCGGGTCAGTCGGTGCTGCCGCAGCAGCAGAGGGGGCCCCGCGGCGGCAGCCAGCAGGTTTTTTTTTAAAATTAAATTTTACTTTAGGCCGACAGGGGGGGGGGTAGGACTGGTAATGGGCTATGTGGGGGTAGGACTGGTAATGGGCTATTGGGGGGGCTGGGGCTGGAAATGGGCTGGGGGGGGTTAAGGCTAGAGGTGGGCTGATGGGGTTAGGACTGGTAATGGCCTGTGGGCTGTTGGGGGGCTTAGAACTGGCAATGGGCTTTGGGGGGTTAAGACTGGTAATGGGCTGTGGGCTGATGGGGGCTGTCTGGTAATGGGCTATGGGGGGGCTAGGACTGGAAATGGGCTGGGGGGTTAAGACTGGAGGTGGGCTGATGGGGATAGGACGGGTAATGGGCTGTTGGGGGGGGGTTTAGAACTGGTAATGGGCTTTGGGGGGGGTTAAGACTGGTAATGGGCTGTGGGCTGATGGGGGTTGTCTGGTAATGGGCTATGGGGGGGCTAGGACTGGAAATGGGCTGGGGGGTTAAAACGGGAGGTGGGCTGATGGGGTTAGGACTGGTAATGGGCTGTGGGCTGATGGGGGGGTAGGACTGGCAATGGGCTATGGGGGGCTGACTGGAAATGGGTTGATGGGGTTAGGACTGGAAGTGGGCTGATGGGGGGTTAGGACTGGTAATGGGTTATAGGGGGGGCTTAAACTGAAAATGGGGTGATGGGGAGTTAGGACTGTAAGTGGGTTGATGGGGGGCTAGGACTGGTATTGGGTTGGGGGGTTGCTAGGACTGGAAATGGGCTGATGGGTGGCTAGGACTGGAAATGGGCTGATGCAGGGACTAGAAGGGAATGGATGCTGGGTGAGGCTGGAACTAGAAGGGAGCTGATGTTGGGGGAGGATTAGAATGGGATGGGGCTGGAAGAGTAAAATGGAGAAGGGAAAAATATTTTGTGTGGGAGGGATAAAAAATCTACAATTGGCCGGGTATTGGGAGAGTAAGTGGGGATTGAGGATGGAGGGGTAAAATTTGAGTGGATGAAATAGGAATGAGGAAAGAGCAAAAGGAGAAAGATTAGTATGTTAAAGCAGATGTAGAGAAAGAATGGAAAAAAATCTAGAAGAGAGAAGAAAGGACAAATGGACAGCAGACGATGGAGAGTTAGCAGAAGACACGAAGAAACCAGAAGAAAGTGGCTGGAGCAATTGCAGCTGAAAAAAATGCACAAAAGGTAGAAAAATATCTCTTTATTTTGAATTTATTAATTGGAATATGTCAGCTCTGGTAAATGTGCATCATTAACGTCTGCGCTTTGTTTAGTACAAGAGCAAATTAATGTATCGTTTTATTTCTACAGTGTTGTACATTCCAAGTTTGGCTTTTGGGATTCCCAGTTTAATTATTGTCTTCCTGTTTCTAAATTGTGATTACTTGTTTGGTGATGGTCTATGTTCTGCATGTGTAACTGAGCTGAGGTGTTCTGTTTATATAATTCCTATTTGACATTGCCACTTGTTCTCGTTCCCCAGTAGGTCATGTATTGTTCTCTGAAATGTATTGGTTTAATATTTGCAGTGTTGCCTTTTGATTGGTAGAGTATGGTGCTTTGTGAGTCCTGGTAGCGCTGTTAGGATACGGCGGGTTTACTATGGGTTCTAAATGGGCAGTGTTTGTAGTAGTTCCTAATGTGTCTGGCAGTTGGCACTGGATTATAGTAATGTAGAAATCTTTTAGTCTTTCTTTATCCATACACTCATTAAGAGGCACGTTTACTAAAAGTTAGTATATGGTAACATTATGCAAATATTTATGCAAATAAGGCCCCTTATGCAAATGAGGCCCCGCACACCCCTTGGGCCGCCCCTGCTGGGGGCCCACAATTTTTGTTGGCGTAGGGCCTCACTCAAGGTAAATCCGGCCCTGGCAGCCACCACTTATTGCACTGATCTTTGTAGAGTGTTTTCCCCAGCAGAGAAGTGCTGACCAAATTTTTTCAACCATGTTTGTGACTGACTGGATCATATAATTTTTCAATTCTGCCAACAGCACACGCCCATGGGTACCTCTTATTTTTTGCATTTTTGATGTAGGAATTTTCCTATTAAAGTAGATTATGAACTCACTTTGGATAAGCAAGCTCATATAAATATTTGTGAAATGGGTATCTGTTTCTGCATCATCTCAGCGACCACAATGACTTGTCGGTATTGTCTTAAATGAAAATGCAGATTTACTAGAGTCCTGTCTTCCATTAGATTTGTCTGCTGGTGGTGTCTTAAAAAAAATGAAACTACCTAGAAGAGAATCAGATAAGGCAACTCCTGAAATTCGCTTAAAGCCACGGAAACTCTTTAATTCAACCGAGACGAAAAATAAGAGGCAAACGGGTAAATATAGCTAAATATGTCTGTAGATTATAATATAGAAAGTAAATGCTTCTGTAAGATACAACATAAGAACATAAAATATGCCATACTGGGTCAGACCAAAGTCCATCAAGCCCAGTATTCTGTTTTCAACAGTGGCCAATCTAGGTCATATGTACCTAGCAGTTTCCCCAAGGGACACAGGTTCCACAATGCTTGTATTGGTTCAAGCATTGATATCCTGGGTCCCTTCTTAATAATGGTTTATGGACCTTTCCTCCAGGAACTTGTCAAACCTTTTTTAAACCCAGCTACACTAACAGCCTTTACTACATCCTCCAGTAACAAATTCCAGAGTTTGATTACACGTTGAGTGAAAAAATATTTTCTTTTATTAGTCTTAAATAGTTTACCCTGTAGCTTCATTGCATGTCCCCTAGTCTTTCTATATTCTGATAAGGTAAACAATCGATCTACGCTTACCCGTTCCACTCCGTTCATTAATTTATAGACTTCTATCATATCTCCCCTCAGCCGTCTCTTTTCCAGGTTAAAGAGCCCTAACCTTTTTAGCCTTTCTTCATAGGAGTATCCTTCCATCCCCTTTACCATTTTGGTGGCTCTTCTCTGAACCTTTTCTAAAATCGCTATATCCTTTTTAAGATACAGCGACCAGAATTGCACACAATATTCAAGGTGCGGTCTCACCATGGAACGATATAGAGGCATTATAATATATTTTGTTTTATTTTCCATTCCTTTCCTTATCATACCTAGCATTCTATTTGCTCTCTTGGCCACTGCTGCACACTGGGCTGAGGGTTTTAACATGGTATCCACAATGACGCCTAAATCTTTTTCCTGGGTGGTGGTTCCTAATGTGGAACCTTGCATCGTGTAACCATAGTTTGGATTGTTCTTCCCTAGGTGCATAACCTTGCACTTGTCCACATTAAATTTCATCTGCCATTTTGATGCCCAGTCTTCCAATTTATCAAGATCCTCTTGCAATTTTGCACAATCCTATTGGGTTTTAACAACTTTAAATAGTTTTGTGTCATCTGCAAATTTGATAACCTCACTCGTTATTCCACTTTCCAGGTCGTTTATGAATATGTCAAAAAGCAGCGGACCCAGCACAGATCTCTGAGGTACACCACTATTCACCTTTCTCCATTGGGAAAATTGGCCATTTAGCCCTACCCTCTGCTTTCTATCTTTTAACCAGTTCCTGATCCACAATAGTACACTGCCTCCTATACCATGACTCTTTAGTTTTGCCAAACGTCTCTCATGAGGGACTTTGTCAAAGGCTTTCTGAAAGTCCAGATACACAATATCAACCGACAAACCTTTGTCCACCTGATTATTCACTCCTTCAAAAAAACATAACAGATTAGTAAGACAAGATCTTCCTTGTCTAAAGCCATGTTGGCTGTCTCCCATTAGGTCATGACTATCTACATGCTGAGTAATTTTATTCTTTATGATGGTTTCTACCATTTTTCCCGGTACTGATGTCAGGCTCACTGGTCTGTAGTTTTCCGGATCACCCCTGGAACCCTTTCTAAAAATTGGTGTTACATTGGCGATCCTCCAATCTTCAGGTATTAGAGATGATTTTAATGATAGTTCACAGATTACTAATAGCAGGTCTGCTATCTCATATTTCAGTTCTTTCAACACCCTTGGATGTATACCATCCGGCCCAGGTGATTTGCTACTCTTCAGTTTATCTAATAGTTGTAATACATCTTCCCAATGTATCAATATTTCCTTCAATTCTTCCGCACCTTTAAATACCACTTCAGTCATGGGTAACAACCCTACATCTTCCTCAGTAAAGACTGAAGCAAAGAATTCATTCAGTCTCTCCGCTATCGCCTTGTCACCTCTTAGTGCTCCTTTAACCTCTTTATCATCTAATGGACCAACTGACTCTCTCACAGGTTTTTTGCTACGAATGTACTTGAAAAGGTCTTTACTTCGCGTTTTTGCTTCCGCAGCAAGCTTCTTCTCAAATTCTCCCTTTGCCTGCCTTATTAATGCCTTGCATTTGACTTTCCAGTGCTTGTACTGTTGCCAGGTTTCGTCGTTTGGCTCTTTTTTCCATTTCTTGAAAGATGCTTTTTTGGCAACAACACCCTCTCTGACCTCACCTTGCTGGCAGTTTTTTGGACTTCCTTCAACTTTTCTTAAAGCGTGGAATACAGCTGGTCTGGGCTTCCAAGATAGTATTATTCAACAACAGCCAAGCCTGATGTACGTCTTTAGCCTTTGCAACTGCTCCTTTTAGTTTTTTCTTAACTGTTTTCCTCATTTTATCATAGTCTCCCTTTCGAAAGTTAAAAGGTAGTACTGTGGATTTCCTTACTATCCCTTCTCCACTAATTAAATCAAAGGTGATCATGCTATGATCACTATTGCCAAGTGGCCCCAACACCCTTATCTCTTGCACTAGATCTGGTGTTCCACTAAGGACTAGGTCTAATATGGCTTCCCCTCTGGTCGGTTCATGAACCAGCTGCTCCAAGAAGCAGTCATTTATTTCATCTAGGAACTTTATCTCCCTAGCATGTCCTGACGTGACACTGACCCAGTCGATACCGGGGTAGTTGAAATCACCCATTATTATTACTGCGCTGTAACTTTTGTTAGCTTCCTTGATTTCTTTGAGTATTTCATCATCCATTTGGTCATTCTGGCCAGGCGCTCGATAGTACACCCCCACTGCCATTGCCTTCCCCCTTTTACATGGAATTTCAATCCATATAGATTCTACAGCAGATTTTGTTTCCTGCAAAACTTTAATCCTTTCTGACTCAATGCCCTCTCTAACATAGAGAGCAACCCCTCCACCAATTTGATCAGCTCTATCATTACGATATAGTTTGTACCCAGGTATCACAGTGTCCCACTGGTTGTCCTCCTTCCACCATGTCTCTGATATTCCAATCATATCTAACCTTTCATTTAGTGCTATATATTCTAACTCTCCCATCTTATTTTTTAGACTTCTAGCATTTGCATACAAGCATTTTAGAGAATTTATTTTATTCGTATTAATTTCGCTATTGTTAGACATGGGTAATTTGGGATCTTTAAGCTCTGTCTGCTCCATACTTGAGGGCATTTGGGCTACTTTACTCTTTTGTGGAACCTTTCAGCTTTTGGTAGTATCCTTCAAAGATACATTCTTCCGAACCATTCGCTCTTGGGCGACTGTCGGCTTTCCCCTAATATCTAGTTTAAAAGCTGCTCTATCTCCTTTTTAAAGGTTAATGCCAGCAGTCTGGTTCCATCCCGGTTAAGGTGAAGCCCATCCCTTCGGAAGAGCCCCTCCTTTCCCCAGAATGTTCCCCAGTTCCTAACAAATCCAAAACCCTCATCTCTGCACCATTGTCTCATCCACGCATTGAGACTCCGGAGTTCTGCCTGCCTTTTGGGTCCTGCACGTGGAACGGGAAACATTTTGGAGAACGCTACCCTGGAAGTTCTGGATTTCAACTTCCTACCTAAAAGCCTAAATTTAGCCTCCAGAACCTCCCTACCACATTTTCCTATGTCATTGGTACCGACATGTACCAAGACAGCAGACTCCTCCCCAGAACTATCTAAGACCTTATCTAGGTGGCGCGTGAGGTCTGCTACCTTCGCACCAGGCAGGCATATTACCAGGCGATCCTCACGTCCACCAGCCACCCAGCTATCTACATGCCTAATGATCGAATCACCAACTATAACGGCTGTCCTAACCCTTCCTGCATGGGCACATGGCCCTGGAGAAACTTCCTCGGTGTGAGAGGGTTTTACATCACCTAGAGGACAGGTCCTAGTTACAGGATCACTTCCTGCCACACCAGGGTGATGCTCTCCTATCACGTGACCTCTCTCCTCTATGGCAACAGGGATACTGCCAGACTGGAGGTGGGACTTCAGGACTATATCCCTGTAGGTCTCGTCTATGTACCTCTCTGTCTGTCTTATGCTTTCCAAGTCTGCTACTTTAGCCTCTAGAGAACGGGCTCGTTCCCTGATAGCAAAGAGCTCCTTGCACTTAGTGCATATGTAAGACCTCTCACCAACTGGGAGAAAATCATACATGTGACACTCAATGCAAAAGACTGGAAAGCCCCCATTCCACTGCTGGACTGCTGTCTGCACCTTAGTTTTAAGTTTGTGTTTAGATCTAAGTTCTTTACTTACGAAGGGTTGCTATGGATATTTATACTAATAAAACTGTACCTAATACGTGTAATATACCTTGTTCACCTGAAGCTTAACTAATCTCAGGTCCTTAGTGTATGACTGATTTGGGTAATGAGCTTCACCTGAGAGCACCTCCTGCCTTTTAAGATGTGTAAGTACCTCTAAAGCTACGATTATCCCAGGGGTGGGTGGGTGTGGGGAGGGAGGGATGGAAATAACACTTATTAAAAGAGGGCTGCTACACAGTACCCTGTCTTGTGCTGCTGAGGTAAGCTATATTCTGATTTGATTTAAATTATAGCTCTTAGCTGCTGCTAGGCTCTAACTTCTTATGAAATTTAAACTACAAGCTCTCTGCTGGATTCTAAATTTAACCATAAAGCTCTCTTCTGTGTTTTAAATTTAAGCTAAAAGTACTTTGCTGATGCTAGACCCTGAGTGACTATTAAATGTAAACTACAAGCTCTCTTCTGGGTTCCATATGTAACCAGAAAGTTCTCCTCTGTGTTTTAAATTTAAACTTAAACTGCTGCTACTAGGCCCTGACTGATTTAACAAAAAATAGTGGGTTCACAGATTAATTAGCTTTAATACAAATAATTCCTTTTAGAAAATTACCAGAAGTATATACTCACTGTTGCAGATCTCTCTCCAGAAGTAACAGTCCCTTTTTCTAGTCCTTCAAGACAGGCATATGATGATTTAATGTTCATCAAAGTCTGCATGAGGTCTATAAACTCACTAGTCATTCTAGAGGAGGATTATGGGGCGCTTTTAAGTAGACCTCCACTGCAGTTTGTTTACTGTTATTATTCAGTGTGCTTTGAAGGCTGAAAGTGCTTTTTTGATGTTTTTGGGCCCTGATAGTCAGTATCAGCAACCGCTTCAGTATAAGAAAATCTGACTGGCTGACCATAATCCCATAATGAATCCCCATCACAGCATAATTTATGTACACTGTGTATGAGTGTGTTAGTTTCTAAATCTTTCATTATGCCTCAAAATATGAGGTAACTGATGCATTTACTAATTGGGTAGCTATTACATGTTGAGCAGTTTCCCGAAAGGCAAATAAATATATTTCCCGAAAGGCATCAGTTACCTCTAATCTGTACATTAGAGACCTCCTGCAGTTAGGGTTGCCAACCGGCCGGTTTTCAGCCGGCCTGGCCGGTTTTTCCATGGCCAGGACGGCTGCTGGCACAGATGTAGAACCGGCCGTTGAAAAGCCGGCTTTTTGCTCTGGCCGCAAGATCGGGAGCGGCCAGAGCAAAAAACGGCTTTTGTCCCGAAGTCCGTGGCGCGAACGTGATTCCCCATAGCAGTGCAGCCGCTGCTTCTGCTTTGTACAGAGCAGCGGCTGCAATACACTTACATTGAAAACTAAAGATAAACTGCAATAAAGTTAATTTGAAAAGGAAAGACAACCTGTGAGGAGCCCGCCCCCATGACATCACTTCCTCGGGCGCTGCGATGACCGGAGGGCTCATCACACAGTTTGTCTTTACTTTTCAAAGTAAGTGTATTGTAGCCGCTGCTCTGTACAAAGCAGAAGCAGCGGCTTGGGCGGGGGGGGGGGGGGGGTGAGGGAACCCGCAAGGGGGGGGTGGTGTGAGTGAACTAGCAGGGGAGGGGGGGGGGTGGTGTCAGTGAACCAGCAGGGGAGGTGGGGTGATGGTGTGAGTGAACCAGCAAGGGGGGGGGATGTGAGTGAACCAGCAAGGGGGGGGGTGTGAGTGAACCAGCAAGGGGGGGGTTGGTGTGAGTGAACCAGCAGGAGGGGTGAGTAAGTGACAGGGGGGTGGGTGAGTGAGTGAACCAGCACTGAGGGGAGGGGGGTGAGTGAATCCTCAGTAATTTTTGTGGGTGGGGTTGGGGGCGGGTCAGGGGTGGGACTGGGGGTGGAGAATGGGTGGAGCATGGCGAGCCACAGGTGTCAGGTTTTTCTTGGTGAAAAAGTTGGCAACCCTACCTGCAGTGGAGGTCTCTAATGTACATATTAGAGTTCACATGTAGGGAACCTCAGCCCTCATCAGTGATCACATCCACTGGCTTGATATTAAGTACATGAATACTAGATTGTTGAGGGAGACAAGGTTTGTGGTCCTAGGCCAGGGTTGTACTGTACAAGGTGGATTTTAAAAAGTAGGGGCAGGGCTGGTCCAACTCTATTAGACAAGACTAGGAACCTAGGGAAAAGCAAAGAGCAACAGCTTTCAAAGCAAAACAACAAATTCTGACAGCCACACAAACTCAAAGAGCTATCAGCACATTATGTTATCTACAGGAAGAGCAGGCATACATATACATGCAAAAGCAAATTTAATATTTATGTGTGGTGATGAATTATGGATTTTTATAGGATTGCTGTTGGAAGGCTGGTGCTCAGATGATTATAATGGTTGAGTTTAAATATCAAAATATCGGGAGGAGAGAGAACATAAGGCTGAAGGTTTGCCTACGGTGTCTGCTACCTTGTCCCAGCCCTGGGATTGACCCTGAATATGGGAATAGTCATAGGTTGTTGTGAATGAAGGCCCATGATTTCAAAGCCTAATGGAAGTTGTTTTCAATTGGGCTGGAAGCCCGGGGGGGGGGGGGGGGGAGGAAACATCCAGGTCAAAAAATATGTAAATAATACTTTTGCTGTTTCTTTGTTCCATAGAGTGCTAGTAGTCATATTAGTCTTAGATAAAACTGGATTCATGAAGGAAGGAAAGGATAGAAGAAATGGAGGCAGGAGAGAAGAGAGGACTGGCCTGATGGCTTGAGTGTCAGTACTCTGTATACTGCTATGTGGAAGCTCCCTAGTTCAGTCGTGAGTCAGGTCTTCCACATTGTGTCAGCTGGAGATGCTGTAGAGGTTGCATTTGCAGCCCACGAGGGAGAAGCAGACATATTCACCTTTAAAGATTACACTTGCTGGTTGGCTTTGGAGCCCAGGATGAAGGTTTTTGGCAGGAGTTCTAATATATGGCTCCTGTTGCTAGGACGGACAATGGGAGGGTAGGGCCTATGCAGTGGTTCTCACTGGTGTGTCACAAAGCCCCAGGAGGGACCTAGACGTGTCTATTCTACAGAAACAGCCCTTGCCAAAGTTTTCAGTGACTGGTTCCTGGCCAAATCCAAGGACCTTTTACTCTCTCTCAAACGTCTTGACCTATCTGTTGCTTTTGACACTGTTGATCACCATCACCTCCTCAATACCCTGTTCCCATTTGGATTTAGGGGTTCTGTTCTGTCCTGGTTTAATTCTCCAGTGGATCTTTCTCCATTGCTATCCTGCTTTTAGTTTGTGTACCTCAGGGCTCTCTCTTGGGACCTCTTCTTATCCCTCTCTCTAATCACTCCCTTTGTGCCCTGACTTCCTCCCATGGTTTGCACTTTTAAGGTGTCCCCCATACACTAGAATTGAAATTGTAAGTGACCTATTCCTCTGAGCTCAAATAATGCCTTTCAGGAAATGTTAGTGAAGCGCCATGGATTGTGCAGCTGCTCCTTCTGCTGCATCCAATGGGAGATGCTGTAATCTCCAGGAACAAGCAGGAATGAGTCTTCACATATGGGTACGTCAGTACCGACAGAGTCTGCGTGGGAATGCTCCCCAGCGTCCAATCAAAATGCTTTTGGGAGCATCCCAACACGCCTGCGTGCTTCCTTCCCGCCTTTCCCAACTGCCTCTCCTCAGTTTTCGTTTTTCCGCGGAGCCGGCAGGATGTCCTCCTGTCACCGCAGAAAATTCTTTCTTTATTTTTCTATTTTTCTTGTGGTCGCGTCTGCCCTCCCTCGATGCACCAGTACCGCCGGTGTTTTTTTCTTTTCTTTTCCTTACTTTTGTAGGAATTTGTTTATTTTTCCTTGTTGGTGCCTGACGGCTTTCGGCCTGTTAGGCCTCCTTAGTTTCCTTCATGGAAACGCCAGCCACTAGAATATGTTTTAACTGTGGCAGTACCAAATTGGTATTAGACACCCATAGTTGGTGCCTGAACACCATCCACTTCGGTGTTCTTCCTGTAGTATTATTTCTTCAAGAAGTTTTCAGCATCGAGCTCCACTCGATGCGCAGTTCCCCTCTGACCAGAAGGCACCAGCTGCATCTTCTTTCTCACAGGATCAGGTAACCAAACAAAAGTCTGTAAAGACTAGCCAGTCCTCGGGTGGTAGATCTCATATGCATTATGCAGATGGCTCCGGCCTTGCCCCTGAGGACATTTTGGCTTTAAAACCCCGGCGGGAGTTTCCTACCTCCAAAGCATCAACGAGGTTTCAGGTTGTTCCCGGCGTTTTTACTTCGGTGAACATTCCTGAGCCATGCTCAGTGGTGGTATCTGCTTTGAGCGGTGCCGGTACCCCGGCATCGGCACTGGTGTTGGATGAAACATTCCACACTGATGATCGCAGTTGATCGCTCTCGGTATCATTGGTGCCGCCAGAGCTGCTACCGACTATCTTCCAGCATCGGTATCGATCCCGGTGCCGATGTTGGTATCCATGTCGGTACCCTCCAGATATGCATCAATAGACTCGCTTCTCTTGATGCCGAGTCTAGAATCGATCTCTAGTCTGGATGACTGGGTACCGACTCGTCTCAGTACTGATTTTAAACGGTACCGAAGACATTCTACCGATGATCAAGGTCTGCCACATTCGGTTTCCTCAGTACCGATAGTGTTATCACAGACTGATCTTCATGAATTGGTATCAACTATGGTACTGGTCCCGGTATCGGTCCCGGTACCGGTATCGACATCAGCATTGGTGTCGGTACCGTCCATGTTCTGTTCATCTGGATCGCTTCCTTCCATACCCAGTCTGGAATCGATCCCTAACATGGACGATTTGCTACCGACAGATTGCGGTGCCGTTTTTCAGCGGTACCGACAGCTATCTTTTGTAGATCCACCGATGCTCCACCCCTCCAGATTTTCTGCTCTAGATAATCTGAATGAACCGGTGGTGGTTGGAGCTAGTTCTTCAACAGATCTAGCTCTTTCTCCTCTTTCTCGAGGACTCCCCTCTGGGGAGATTTCTTTTCAAGCTTTCCTGCTTGATATGGCAAAGTTACTTGCCATTCCTATACCTGGTCTAGATCCTGCATCAGGGGTTCCAGAACCTCTGCTGATCTCTGGCAGTCCAAAGGAAGTCATTATGTTTCCTTTACATCAAACCTTGCAGGATCTACTATTTAGAATGTGGGAAACTCCTTTAACGGTGTCCCCACCTTCTAGGGCAACTGATCTTTTATATAGGGTGCCCCCTACTCCAGGTTTTCAAAAGCCTCAGCTCCCTCATCATTCTCTTGTTGTAGAATCAGCAATGAGGCGTATTAAGAGTACTAAGAAACACTCTTCTTATCCGCCAGGTCGTGAGGCTAGAACTTTAGATGCCTTTGGACGTCAAACTTTCCAGGCATCCATGTTTTCAGCCAGAATTCTCTCATATATTTACTATATGGGATTATCTCTTGAGGAGGTCACAAAAGATTTACTACTTTTGACCTCCTTTCTCCAAGAACCTAAAAGAGCAGATTTTTCTATACTACTCAATGATGCTCAAAATATTTCTAGATTCCTTACTCGTGCTTCCCTTGACTCTTTTGAGTCTGTTAGCAGAACTTCTGCTATAGCCATAGGAGCATGACGTACAGCTTGGCTCCAAGCTTCAGACTTGGACAAATTCATACGAGATACACTGGGAAATACTCCTTGCACTGGAGAAAATCTCTTCAACAAAGAGACTTTACTCCAAGCTGCTCAGTTAACTACTGACACTATTGCTTTCAGAGGCTTGTCTATGCCTTCCTCTGTCCCAGTTTCTAGAACATCTTCTGGCAGGCTTTGTGGCCTCAAGGGGAGAAGATTTCATCCATCTTCTACCCATCATACAGATGTTCCCAGACAGGGGAGGAAACCACAACCTCAACAGCTTCAGCAAACCCAGCAGCCGCAGGGTTGCTGATAGACTCTTCACTGCTTCTTCTTCCTGTTTGAGGTTCAGAACCTGTAGTTTACTTCTTCCCTTTACAGACATCATCTTCCCTTTACAGACATCCTAGTTTTTACACATGTATCTCTTAAGAGAACATTTTGACTTTTAGCTCATAGAGCTTCTTTAGATCACTATGTTGTACAGGTACTAAAGTTACTCCTCTTCCTTTCAAGTACAGAGGAATCACAGTTGTCAATGAGGTTCCTATACCTTCACCTTTGACTCTTCTCCTGTATCAACAATTTCTCATATTACTTAACAGAGCTTTACTCCACCGTAGGTCTCTTTTTTTCAACCCTGTCCCTCTTACTAAGACATTTTAGTGTGATGATGTGGAGGCCTATTGCTTTTAGCTGCTGCAGCAGGATGTGGTGGGAAATGGTGTCAAAGACTGAGGATATGTCTAAGAAGATAAGTATGAAGCCTTTTTTACATTGTCTCTGCCCTTGATAATGCTGTCGAGGAGAGATATAAGTAGTTTCCACACCGTTGTTGAGTTTAAAGCTGTGTTGGTGAGGGTCCAGTAGAACATGTGCATCAACGTGATTCTGTAGCTGTTGCTGAACTGCCTTCTCTGTAATTTTAGCAATGAAAGGTAAGCTAGAAATTGGTTGATTATGATGTAGGATCGTTATGATCAAGTGGGTTGTTTTTAAGGATTGGTCTTATGGATGCCTGTTTAAGAATCAGACATATATCCTTGAGTGAGGGATATTTGCATGATCCTGTATATGACTGGACTGAATCATCCCTGGATGCTTTGATCCATGACACAGGGCATGGGTCTGTTCACGATGTGGTGTTTAGCTGGGAGATATGTCCTATGTGTTCAATGGTAGGAATTTGAAATTCGAACCATATACCGCTGGATTTGGGGCATATTGCATTCATATGTGCCTGTGGCTGGGTAATAGGGTGTGTGTTCTTGTGTTTTGCTTTTAAGAAATCTATCTGTTGTGGATGTAGATCACTTCCCTTTGTGTGAGCAGTTTCCTTGGTGAGTGTACGAACTATGTCGAATAGCTCCTTTGGTCTGTTCATAAATTTAGGATGAGGTTTATGTGATATTTTTTGCATTGGTTGATTAGGTCATTCTGTTCGTTCTGTTTTTCTGCATTGCCGAAGGGTGTCGTTGGATTTCTTGTGTGTTGTGATAAGGAAGCTTATCATAGCTCAGGTAGGAGCTATAGAAAAGATGATGTGACTCTGAACAAGCAACCTGTCAGTTCTGGTAGAAGTGAGGAAACAGAATTTTCACATAAAAGACTACCAGTCCCAGAATGCACCAGGTTTCCAGCAGCCATGAGGGAGGCTGAAGTAAGAAAATGTGTGTGCAATCAAGAGAGCTATGAGGTAATCCCTAAGCACTCATCTCAAAGGGCAGGGCCTGATTCAAGACAGCTGCGCTGTGTTAGGGAGCAGCACACACATTAGAACAGGATAAGAATAGAGCTTATTCTTCAGATAACAGTTACTACAAGCTCCAGCCCAGCTTCAGGGAGAGCTTCAGCTACAGAGGGAGGAAGAGATACAGAGACAGCAACGGCTACGAGCTCAAGCACCAGTATCACCTGGAGAAACAGAAGCCAAGCCAAGCAGATAGAGAGAGAAGGAAACTCTCTGGAAGGAAGAGAAGAAAGGCCATTGGAAGGTCTGGGAGATTCCAAGGCAGTACTTATACTGGGAGGTATTCCAAAAGCCAGCAGAGTCCATTGGACTGGATTCAGCCAGAGGAATGGAGTGGCAGAGATAGGAATCACCAGTGGCTACCTGGAAGAGAGAAGACTGCATGTGGAAGGGACTTTCAGACCAAGGCCAGAAGGTATGTGAGAGAAGATCCAGTGTCCAGGGATCAAGATTGGAAGGCTGGACATCAGAATTGGGTTACATATTGGCCAGGCTATACAGAGAGGAATAATGATAGCAGGAGAGGCTCAGGTATGAACACTGATCCAGACCCTATCTATAACAGAGAATGGCAGCCAGGGAATAAGCATTCTCATGATAGTGCCTTAATGAAAGACTCGTCTGTGCCAATGTATGATAGTGACCATATGCTGATTGATGAAGAGGGAGATACAGCAGATGAAAATACAGTTTATATGGACTGTTCTCTATCTAAATGCTATTACTAGTTTTCTCTGAGCAAACACATCAGCCATCACAAAGAAACCTAACTTTGTTCTTTATTTCCACTGCAAACAGCTCTTAAAGCAGGATTTGGGCTCACACAGTAGCAGCCAGCCAGCTAAAGGCTTTCAGCTGGTCCATTGATAGTAATTAGGGCTGCACCTGATTGTGTGTGTGAGCAAGGGAGAATCACTGCTGAGATCGGCGTGGAAAATAAGCAGAAGTTAACCTAACCAGCAAAGTTTATTCTTTACTTTGTGCCTTTGTATTTCGTAATTATTTGCTAAGAAAACATTAGCTAATTGCCTGACAAGCTGAAGGTTGTTTCTTGTTTACTTTGTGACTTTTTGTTATCCATTTTAAACACTGCAAGCAAGTAACCTCATTTATAGTGCTATCAAGCATACATGTGCTGGGTGAATTAAACCCCATCAATAAAAGAAGTATTTTATTGATCTTACCACTTGGTTTCACAACTCAAATTATTGTCATCAGCTGTGTTTGGGAGTGAATGAACTACAATACCCACAATACCTTGCAAGAATCATATGAATATATGCATCGTCAAGATTGTGTAAGTTCTCACCCTAGGCAGCCGTCTGACAGTGTCCATTTTCTTTCGATCTTCTTAGGGTCTTTGCTTCCCTTATTTCATTTGAATACCACGGTATGGAATGAACTCTTTGTGTTGTCCTCCTTTTGTAAGGTGCTGCTGCAGCTTTTGTAATGATATAATTTCAGTTGTCAGAGTATCCAGGTCAACTGTGGATTGATTTATTTTTAGTAATACAACTTGGACAAAGTGTCTGTTAAAATGCTTGAAACTTCTGCCTTCATGTTGCTTCCACCTGTGGTTAGATGGTTCAATGTCTATCTTGAATGATATGATATATAGTGATCTAACCATGGTATTGAGGTAGAAATGGGGAAAGATATGGCATTGTGTTCCAGGAGTTGGTTAGGGACAAAGATGAAGTCAAGGGTTGTTCCTTGGTGTGCCAGTGTGCTCATTATCTGTGTATATTGGAGTGATTCAAAGGCTGTGTGTTAGGAGAGGCTGCCTCGTGCAGCTGCCACAGCAATGGATCACAACTGTCTGATAGCTTTAAAACTAGGGCCTGCAGGTGAGCTCTGCTGGGACAATGGTCAAACATCTACAGAAACATCAACAGCTCTCTTCACTGAATGCTGTTTGTCTGCATATGCACTGGATAGATGTTTGAACTTCTGGTGATATGTGCTGTGGGGATATCAGGAGATAGGACCTGTGTTCTGTACTTCAACCAGTACTGGCCATATGTACAGAATTGGAGCCAGCAGAGTACAGTGTAGTGATAGTAGAGCTTTGATACATTCTTAGATACTAAGAAAACCAGATATATATTTCCTTGATTGTATTCATAACTGCCAGATTGGGTACAATTCCCTTTAGTCTCCTGTTTACCTCCTATGCGTTTCCTTACAATTCCCCTAGATATATCCTAATCCCCAGTTGTTACGTTATCTGTCTTGATTAGAGTATAAGCTCTTAAGAGAAGGGACTGTCTTTTACATCTCTCTGTATAGCACTGCATATGCCTTGTAGCACTATACAAATAAGTAATAATAGTACTGTTCCCAGATAAGGGCAAAAAGGAGGCATGTAGGCTGACATCTTTGTATGGCTGCCAGCCGAGAGCTAGTTTTAATTAAGGCAAGATATGCAAGGACAGAAGGAAAGATGGGGTGTGTCAAATAGTTCTTACCTGCCAGCAAAGAATTGAACATGATAAAGATGTACATAAGCTTTCAACACGAAGGTCCCTCCTTCAAATATGTAATAAAGTACAGGTGAGTTTAAAAATCTCTGCACAGAATTACTTTAGAATATTTTTATATTGGCTAATAATGGTGCCACAACCTACAAAGAATATTTTTACATGATGTGCTTTCATAGTCATTAATTTTAGTATTTGTGAGGGTGGGGTCTATTTTATTTTTTACGCTTGGTCACCAAAAAGTCATAGGGAAAACAGAAAAGTGTGTTTTTTTCCTTGCATGCTGCTTTTCTGTCCCCAGAGGTTTCTTTTGCTAGAGAGATGAATAGCATAGAATTGGATAACGTCTTTTACGATGGCAATCAAGAAGAGGAGCCCAGTGATTCCAGTGTCATTGCTGTGTTTGAACGCTTCAGCCAAAACCTAAAGAAAACATTCTGGGTAAATATTTAACATCGGAATAATAGTTTCCACAGATTGCATGTGCCTTCTATGCATTTGTTCTATCTGATATTGCTTTCCACTTTTTTTCATATCAAAGACAAAATAGAACAATATTCATAAAAAGCTTTTGTTTAAATATAGGATTATCCTTGACATTATAGACCAAAGTTGCTATATTTTCATGATAACTTTTTGATGCCATTTTCATTTACTTTAGTCTGATGGAATATCTGATTCTACTGGATATTAAAAAAAAACAAAAAACAAACACCTTCTTAAGACTATTGGCAGATAAAGTATTCACATGACTCACTGTCTCTTTTCAAACCTATTTGGTATTTTCTAGCTATTACCTAATAATTGAAAGATATTTTTCACATATCACTGTGTGTGTGTGTGCTTTGTTTATCCAAAATATGGATACACAAAGCTTACACACTCATTCATTGTTACTTTAGAATGAATAGAACAGTAAACCATATGTAAACCAAAATTCTAGATTAATCACAGAAGCATTTCATTCTGAAATAACGGATCTCCAGGGAAAGGGCGGCTGGTAATTGGGAGGAGGGGAGGGTGGAGTTGCCATGGAAAGGGCGCCTGCTGGGGTTTCAAATCATCCTGTGTGATGGCACGGGGAGATTTTAGTGGTGGCCAGTAAGGCATACAGTGGCGGAGGGGAGGCTAGGTGGGATGAGCTATATAGCTCTGTATAGCTCTGCTGGGTCTGCCTTCCCTACCTTGGCGGGCAGCTGGGCAGAAGATTTCAGCATTCCTGCCTTCCTACCCAATGGGGGGGAGGGGGTTGGGTGTGAGATGGATTGTTGCTGCTGATGGGGGGTGAGGTCCCTAGCCAATGGATGCTGTTCCAGCGGGGCCTAACAGCCAGTGTGAGGGGGAGTAAGGGAGCTTAGCTCTTGGAGTGGGGGTGGACGGAGATCTTGGTGGGGTTCTTCACCTGGATCGGGGGAAAAGAGAGGCTGGCCTTTGCTAATAATATGGTGAAACTGGCAGGGGAGAAGATGATATACCAGTTTGCTAATAACATGGCTGATGGGGGACATTGTCCGGTAAAGAGGATATGGTTGGTACATATTGTAAGAATGAGTTATGTTGGCTTGGGATGGTGTAAGATGATGTGTTACTAAAGCTGCGACCATGTTTTGTTCACCATTTATGAGCGTATTGTCGTTTTGTGGGCTGAAAAGGGGAGGTTTAAAGGGAATTAAATGGGGGGAGGAGTAGAGTGGGGAAAGGAAGGGTGCTCATAGAGGTATGGTGTCCGGGCTACCCTGGTAGTTATATAATAGCTGATGCCAAGTTGTTGAACCCTTTTTCTCATTGCTGTTGAACAAATTGAACCATATCTTACACGCTTTAAAAAAAAAATAAAGACTGCTTTTTTAGTAGCTTGATGATATTTCTACCACTGAATATAACTTTCCAAAGGCAATAATCTATTATGTAGAATACTGTAGAACTTCTATGATAAATCACCACCTGTAGTTACAAATATATGAACAATCAATACATCAACAATGTAACATAAAGCCTACACAGGCCTGTAACTTTCTCTAAATCCCTACCTAATGTTGATACCTTCCCAGGCAGTTTCAAAACTGTATAATTGTCATGCCCTTAGCCCCTTACATCAGTATGGAGGAGCACGCTTCTTATTGGAATGCTTCACCTTTAAAGGCCTTTTCCTAACTGATTGCTTTTTCAATGCATTATGGGAAAGGTAGTTCAGTTAGATGTTATCTGGCCTCAGGTAAAGAAAAAACACCTTCTTGTAGTTGGGTTGAGTAGTAGGCAAATGACAGAAATTAACCATTGATAAGACACGCTAAGGTTTCAAATTTTCACCTTTTTAATGTTTCACCAGGATTCTTGTATTTCAACACAGGATACAACTTGAACTCAAACAAAACAGCTTCCTTCAGCTTAAATATTCAATACTTCTAACCGCACATGCCACCAGGCATGGCTTGCCGTGCAGTCCAAAACAAACAGGAACAAAACTTTAAACCAGGTTTCTTTTCCTTCAGTCCAGAACTATACCTGGGAACTTTGTCTTCTTAAACACAGCAAAACTTCTTACAGGCAGTTAAACTCTCACTGGGAGAAAAATCACTTTGCAAGTTTTTCTCAATATTTAGCCAAATAAAACCTTTCTTACTTTCTCTGTTGGTACAGCTTCTGACGGAGCACAGCACTCTTAACAGCTGTTCTCAAGTGTAATTAAGTAGCTTCAGCTTTTCACAGTAAAACACTTCTCCTGAACTGAGAACCTTCACAAGCTGAACACAATTCTTAGGGCTATCGGACATTGGAGGGTTTTCCCTTTAAGGTTGACTCCCTTTCAACCCCTCTGAACTGTCAGACTGGCATACAGAACAATCCATACATGAGTCCTCTTCTACCAAAGGTAAATCTGGATCACCCAGTTGCATTGGCTCAGTCTCTGACTCAGACTCAGATAGCTTATCTGACTGCTTTCCGTTATGGTTAAAGCTGTCTCTAGCAACTCTGTAGTGCTCCTTATTAGATAAGCTTTTAGGACTCATACCTTGGTCAAAGCTTGTATCAGCTTCCCCTCTTTCATGCTCTGGCCACCATTCACCTCGTCCTGTTCTCCACCCTGTGTTCCAGGTTCCTGCTGTTCTTACTGTTCCATTCCTTCTCCAAAAAGCATTCCTACTTCCTTCTCTTTCTCTCTCATCAGCAGCTCTCCTTGTGCTGTCGTCCTCTGTGCTGTCTCTGCTCCGGCCGCTTTCCTGCTGTTCTCTCATCTGGATGAACAGAGCTAAATGTAAACCTCCCAGGGACCTGCTCCACCCTCTCTCCTCTCAGATGAGAAAGATCAAACTCCCTCGTGGCAGCTGAATGATTAGGGAATGCAGTGACGTAAGGGTCCCCTACCCTGGGCTTGCATTCCCTCACCTTTTCACCACTAGGGGCATGCTGTAACTTATTGCAGCCAGGAATTACCTGTTTTCTAGGTACAATGGGGGTTTTATGTCCTTGACCTTTTAAAATAGGAGCTTTTGTTAGGGTAACTTCCTTCTTCTGATCCCTATCTCCTAGGTCCTGATAAGCTTCCTTATCACAATAATACTACAAATAATTTCAGATTTTCAATTTTAATTTAATATCGCTCTTAATTCAATCATATATTTTAAACAATTATACAATTTTTCCAAAATGTTTTCCACATATTTTATTCAATAAATATCTTGCACATACTCCACGTCAATCTAGAATGAAACCTTTTTAAAAACATGCTTAATTACAAGCCAGACCAATTTTTCCAAAAGACCATACCCATCACTCTCACACACCCAAATTCACAACCAATTCACAGTCACTCACTCACTATAAAGCATATGCAAAGCTGCCCAATGAACAATATTGCCCAATGCTAAGCAGTCTTGTCTCCCCACCTAAGGAACTACCTAATCTCTTGCATTGAAACAAGAGGATACATCGGAAGAGTAGTCCTTTTATATAGTGCATGTGGCTTTCCAGAGACAGCCAATGAAGCCTCTCAACCTCGGCCCCTCTTCAATCTTCAAAACACTCCAAAACACTCTGTTCAGATGTATCAGTATCTGTGTGTCAAAAGAAGTAGCCAAAAAGGTGAAGAAAAAGAGGGTGGCCTTCATAAAATGAGAGATCATAGAGAGAGGAAGACGAGCATAAATATTTGGAAAAATAAAGAAGCTAGGAAAGTAGTCAGGAAAACAAAGATAAATAAAGAAGCAATAGCCAATGCAATAAAATGGGGGAAAGACATTTTTCAGATAGGTTAGTGAGAGAAGGAAGTGCAATAGCAGTATTGTCAGACTGAAGAGCGAACGGGAGGAATATGTAGAAGATGATGATAAAGTAGAATTGCTTAACTGATATTTTTGTTCTGTGTTCACAAATGAAGTACCTCAGAAAAAAAAACATAAACAGGACCAGAAGTGAAGGGGATCTGTAACGATTTTCAGAAGACTGTGTTCATGAGGAGCTAGCTAAATTAAAAGTAGACACAACGATGGGACTGGCTGGGATATATCCAAGAGAACTGAAGGCGCTTGGGGAGGTTCCAGTGGCTCCATTAACCTTTTCAATGCTGCTTTGGAATTGGGAGTGGTCCCAGAGAAAGGCACATGCAGAGGTAGGATTCAGCCGGTTTCTGCCACAGGCCACGTTCACCAAACTGGGCCAAAAATGGCACCCGATGCTGGCGTGAATCCCTCCAACCTGCCAGTGGTTTGATGGCATCAGAGGGCCCCGATGCCATCAAAGTACTGGTGTTTGGGGGTGTGGACTGCTGGGCTACCAGGGAGTTGCTGCCCTGCCGTGGCTGTCAGCGGCCCAAGTGTGTGGTGCCAGCAACACAAATGCATGTCGTGCTGCCACCTGCTTTATTGTCAATGGCTGGATAGATCCGAACCAGTTCCTGTTTGGATTAGATCCCACCACTGGGCACATGTGGTCCCTTTACACAAAAGTGGAAGTAAGGATGAGGTTGAAAATGACAGGCCAGTTAGTCTGAACTCTGTGTTGAGTAAATGAATGGAAACACTGCTAAAACAGAGAATAGCAAGGTTTCTGAATTCGTTGATTACAGGATCTTTGGCAGCATTGGTTTATTAGAGGCAGATCTTGTCAGACAAATCTGATTTCTTTGACTGGGTGAGCAGAGTGTTGGAACAAGGGAGAACCTAGATGTGGTGTATTTAGATTTCAGTGAAGCTTTTGACATTATTCCGCACAGGCGACTTACAAATAAACTGAGCACCCTAGGGATGAACCCTAAACTGACTGACTGGGTTAGAAATTGGTTGAGTGGGAGGTGACAAAGGGTACATGTAAATGGAGCTCACTCTGAGGAGAAGGATGTTACCAGTGGTCTGCTGCAGGAATCTGTCCTTGGTCCAATTCTTTTTAACATTTTTGTTAGTGATATTGCAGATGGGCTGTCAGGTAAGGTTTGCCTCTTCACGGATGGTACCAAATTCTACAATAGACATCCAGGAAGGAGTTGATAACATGAAGAGGGATCTAGTTAAGCATGAATAACGGTTGAGAATTTGGCAGCTGAGAGATAATGCTAAAAAATACAGGGGCAAACTTTTGGGCTGCAAAAATCCAAGAGAGCAGTACCATTTAGAGGTGAAGTACTTTTGTCCATGAAGCAGAGTAGGATCTGCGTGTGATTTGTTTCAGATGCTCTTAAAATGGCTAAACAGATGAAAAGGCAACAGCGAAAGCCAGAAGGATGCTTGGGTGATATAAACAGGATGGAGTGTGTGCAGAGGGTGGCTACCAAAACACTCAGCAGTCTTCATTATAAACCATATGGGGACAGACTGAAATATCTCAATATGTATGCTTTAGAAGAAGGCAGCAGAAAGGAGATATGATAGAAACATTTAAATACCTGTGTGGCATAAATGCACAGGAGGAGATCCTCTTTCAATTGAAAGTAAGCCCTGCAACGAGGGCACATAGGATGAAGATGAAAGAGAATAGACTCAGGCGTAATATGCAGAAATATTTCTTTATAGAAAAGAGTGGTAGATGCATGAAATAGTCCCCCAGTGGAGGTAGTAGAGACAAGGACAGTATCTGAATTCAGAAAGTCTCAGACAAACACAGAAGATATCTAAACGATAAAAAGGGACTACAGTAGTTGATACTCCTCCTCAGGAACTCTGCTCCTCTGGCAAATCCCTTTTATTGTGCCCTTCTCTGCCACTGTCGACGCCAGACTTCCTTCATTTCATCTTGCTGCTCCATATGCCTGGAACAAACTACCCAAGTCAGTGTGTCAGGCTCCTTCTCTAGCCCTATTGAAGCCCAGACTGAAGAGCCACCTCTTTGAGACTGCTTCTGGATCCTTATGCTTCTCATTCTCCTGTTCACTACTTATGTGTATCTTGCTATACTCGAGTCCCAGTTTTGCGAGATTTTTTTTTTCATCTTGATTAGATTGGAAGCTCTGATGAGCAGGAACTGTCTTGCATCTATATGTACAGCAGTGCATACACCTTATAGTGCTATACAAATGATTAGTAGTAGTAGACGATGTCACTTTCTATAATTTTTTTGCTGTAACCTTGCATTGCTGCCACTCTGTACAGATCCTCCTGCTACCGCTCACTTGGGTTGATTATACTGGCTGTCTCATTCACGTGGTACCTTTGCATTGATTATACTGTATCCTTATGTGCAACAATCGCATGATGATCTGTCCTCCCCTAAACACAACCTATTGAGACCCCCTCCTCTTCCCACACCTTTCCCTCCCCCCGCCCCTAAATCCACTCTTATAACCTAAATCTCCTAGCTCAAACCTCTCTCAGCTAGTTCTCTCCTCCTCTTCCCCTACTATTAACCTATATTGTTTTTGCCGCCTCCTCACACAAAGATGGAAATCAGGCTTACCTTAATTTGCGCCCTACACAGCCTGCTTCATCTCACAATTTCTAATGCCCTTCTGACCCACCAGGAACAACTCCACCCATGTCCCATTCCATCATATATCACCATCCTAAACATACCCAGCTTTACCACAACTACAGACACACAAACTCTAGAGGAAACCACTCCGTTAGACAACAATCTACATCACAGACTAGTTTACATTAACCCACTTCCCAACTCTCAACCCCTGAAACATATAGGATCCATAATATCATTAAAATGCATATTAATAAACGCAAGATCCTTAATAAACAAGATCCCAGTTATCCTAGACATTCTAACATATGAATCCTCAGATCTACTCTGTATCACTGAAACGTGGCTTACTGAGTCAGATATGATCCTTCTAAACCAACTAAACACAAATAGCTACAGTATCTTTAACTGCCCGAGAGAGTCCAAGAGAGGAGGCGGCGTCCTTATAATAAGCAGAACAGAACAATGCTTTTGTCAGTATCTGTAGCAATTGCGACAGCATAGACATACTCAAAATTGAAAATAAAAGCTTAGCAATATGCCTCCTTCATAGACCACCTACCAACAACCACCTTAACCTTACAGCGATCCTAGAATAGCTTGCATATCCAATACAAAAAAAACCGTGTCATTCTAGGGGACCTCAACCTAGCTTAACTACCTCCGACCCAGTCCACGGCCTTTCTGGAATTCATGGAAGATGTGGGTTTTCAACAAATAATAAACAACCCCACCCATATCAAAGGTAACACACTCGACCTGCTATTCCTCCCTAAACCTCTCGCAGAACACGCTAACTTCTCCCCCCCCCCCCCACCCAGGTCCCATAATCCGACCATTTCATCTTACGAATAAACTTCCCAATCAACGTACCACATAGAAACCCCCATACTCAGACCACCAATATATCCGTTTTAGACATTTCGGCAAAGTTGATTTCCTGAATGACATAATACCACATCTTACATCTCCTCCATCTGACCTTAATGACTCAATAAAGAATTGGAACTCTATAATCAATAAAACAGATGCTCCCATACACTCTCAGGCAAAAATCAAACATAAACCCTCTGAAAAATGGTACACTCAGGACATACACAACCCAAAGAAAGAGTTCCATAAACTAGAGAAAATATGGAGGGCCAAAAAAAACCTCTGAATCTAGAACACTCTACACAGCTGCTTTGAACACCTATAAGGAAACCATAAACAGAGCAAAGAACCACCACCATACCAATATCCTAAATAGAGCCATTAACTGTTAAATCCCTAACCAAATTCCATCAAAATTAGCCAAAAGAAATTTGCATTAAGCCGCAAACCTTAGCCAACCATTTTGCAGCCAAACTAAAAAGAAAAACCCTACAGGCACCCCCACCCCTACTCGAATATCAATCTAACCCTAATAAATGATCCTCCTTTCACCTTATCAAGAAAAAACAACTCCTTGAAACAATTACAAAAATCAATACCACCACATCTCACCTTGATCCATGTCCTGTAGCATGGATAAAAGCAACAAATACAGAATTAGCTCCATTTCTTCTGAACATAATCAACCAATCCCTTCTCGAAGGAATAATGCCACAATAATTCAAACTCTCCACTATTCGACCCATCCTTAAGAACAAAACCCTAACAGAGATGACCCTAATTTGTATAGGCCAATTGCCAGCATTCCATTTATATCAAAAATCATTGAGAACATAGTCCTAGTACAGCTTCAAGACTTCATTGACTTCAGTGCACTGCTAGAAGAACACAATATGGTTTCCGCCCATTCCGTGGCATTGAAACACTGCTCCTGGTCCTATTTGACACTCATCAGTGGAATGGGCAACACTAACCAGGCCTTCATACTGGTCTTTATTGACATTGCATCTGCCTTCGATAATGTGGACCATAACATCCTTCTATCAAGACTAGCACACTTAGGCTTAGCAGGAATCGCCCTCCAATGGTTCAGTTTCTACATCCCCAACCACTCTCAATCTGTAAGAATTGATCATGAATCATCCACAAGCTTCCCCCCAGGAAAAAGATATTCCACAAGGCTCTGCATTATCAGCTCTCTTATTCAATCTCTACCTTCAGCCAATCTGCTCAATCTTTAAAAAACATGCAGTAAGATACCACATTTATGCAGACGACATTGTTATACACTTAAGTAGGCTTTTGAATATCTACAGATCATAATCTTGATGCATGCAATCTCCAGGAACAAGCAGGAATGTAGTCTTCACATATGGGTATCGTCGGTACTGACGGAGCCTGCGCGGGAACGCTCCCCTGCGTCCAATAGGAACGCTTTTGGGAGCATCCCTCAGCACATGCGCACTGCCTTCCTGCCTTTCCAACTAAGGACCTGAGATCAATTAAGCTTCAGGTGAACAAGGTATATTAAATGTATTAGGTACAGTTTTATTGGAATAAATATCCATAGCAACCCTTAGTAAATAAAGAACTTAAAGATCTAAACAAAAAACTAAAAACTAAGATGCAGACAGCAGTCCAGCAGCGAGATGGCGGCTTTCCAGTCTTTTGCATTGAGTGTCACATGTATGATTTTCTCCCAGTTGGTGAGAGGTCTTACATGTGCACTCGGTGCAAGGAGCTCTTTGCTCTCAGGGAACAAGTCCGTTCTCTAGAGGCTACAGTAGCAGATTTGGAAAACATAAGAAAGACAGAGAGCTACATAGACGAGACCTACAGGGATATAGTCCTGAAGTCCCACCTCCAGTCTGGCAGCATCCCTGTTGCCATGGAGGAGAGAGATCACATGACAGGAGAGCATCACCCTGGTGTGACAGGAAGTGATCCTGTAACTAGGACCTGTCCTCCAGGTGATGTAAAACCCTCTCGCACCGAGGAAGTTTCTCCAGGGCCATGTGCCCATGAGGGAAGGGTTAGGACAGCCGTTATAGTTGGTGATTCGATCATTAGGCATGTAGATAGCTGGGTGGCTGGTGGACGTGAGAATCGCCTGGTAACATGCCTGCCTGGTGCGAAGGTAGCAGACATCACGCGCCACCTAGATAAGGTCTTAGATAGTGCTGGGGAGGAGTCTGCTGTCTTGGTACATGTCGGTACATGTCGGTACATGTCGGTACCAATGACAGGAAAATGTGGTAGGGAGGTTCTGGAAGCTAACTTTAGGCTTTTAGGTAGGAAGTTGAAATCCAGAACTTCCAGGGTAGCGTTCTCCAAAATGCTTCCCGTTCCACGTGCAGGACCCAAAAGGCAGGCAGAGCTCCGGAGTCTCAATGCGTGGATGAGACAATGGTGCAGAGATGAGGGGTTTGGATTTGTTAGGAACTGGGGAACATTCTGGGGAAAGAAGGGGCTCTTCCGAAGGGATGTGCTTCACCTTAACCGGGATGGAACCAGGCTGCTGGCATTAATCTTTAAAAAGGAGATAGAGCAGCTTTTAAACTAGATAATAGGGGAAAGCCGACAGTCGCCCAAGAGCGGATGGTTCGGAAGATTGTATCCTTGAAGGATACTACCAAAAGCAGAGAGGTTCCAAAAAAGAGTAAAGTAGCCCAAATGCCCTCTAGTATGGAGCAGACAGAGCTTAAAGATCCCAAATTACCCATGTCTACCAATAGCCAAATTAATATGAATAAAATACAGTCTCTAAAATGCTTGTATGCAAATGCTAGAAGTCTAAAAACTAAGATGGGAAAGTTAGAATATATAGCACTAAATGAGAGGTTAGATATGATTGGAATATCAGAGACATGGTGGAAGGAGGACAACCAGTGGGACACTGTGATACCTGGGTACAAACTATATCGTAATGATAGAGCTGAGAAAATTGGTGGAGGGGTTGCACTCTGTTAGAGAGGGCATTGAGTCAGAAAGGATTAAAGTTTTGCAGGAAACAAAATTTGCTGTATAATTTCTATGGATTGAAATTCCATGTAAAAAGGGGAAGGCGATGGCAGTGTGGGGGTGTACTATCGACCGCCTGGCCAGAATGAACAAATGGATGATGAAATGCTCAAAGAAATCAAGGAAGCTAGCAAAAATTACAGCGTGGTAATCATATATTCTTGATTTGAAAGTTCCACAAAACTGAGAGTTTATATGTGAATGGAAATTTCCAACTTGTAGCATTATCGATTTAAAATGTTTGCAAATACATAAACTGCACTGTTGTGCTAATATTAAGAAATGTTATATTAAAAGAATATTTATGAAAATCAAGCAAAAGTGCCTTTGCATTGTGTAAAAGGAGAATCCTTTTCACTGTCTTATGCACACTAGGGTTTTATTAAAAAATATTTATCTATATATCTATATCTATCTATATATATAGATAGATATAAAACCTGTGAATCCAGACTTCTATTGAAGATGCACCTGAGTTAAATGTTCGACTGAGCATGACAATAATAAACTTTGAGTAAGGTAAGGTGGCGCCATCATTGGAACACCTGGTTTACATAGGTTATAAATAAATAATATCTTATCCACCGGAAATATTGTGAGCACTACAAAATCACTACTGGAAAAATATTGGTATCACGACCTGAAAAGAATTATGAAGAATGCAGAGGTTGTGATCAACTAGGACATTCCCGTTCTAAATGATAAAAAGCTAGATGCAAGGAAACTGGACATAGTCGAATAGGAGAAAAACACCTGAACAAAATTAGCAATAGAGATGTGGAGAAGGATACTCAAGTACCAAGAATTTCAGTCAGACCAAGAAAATGTGACAGAAATAAACACTACACATACACATAACCACGAGACACATAAACAGGTATCCAATCCATTATACACAGTTAGAGAACGCCAAAGAAAACACCCATGTCTTCACAGGTTTTCTAAATTTTAAGTAAGGCGTGCTACCTTAATGTGCCTTCGCTGCTTTTAGTGATTTATTGTTCTGGTATTAGAACAAGCGTGCCCAGTGGTGTAAGATTCAAATACATTTTTGCAACAGGACAGCGTCAAGAATTATGCTCATACCATATGATTCTATAATCCTTATGGCCCTATACTGGGCCAAGAGAATTATTTTTCCAGAAATCATTATTATACTTTTAAATTAACAAAAGAGAAAGATATCATCCTCATTCAGTGTTGCACTGTAACCCAAGATCCTTGAGGTAAGCCCTGAAAAAGATGGTCTCTTTGTAGAGTGATTTCTGTTTTTCGGGATTTGAGAAAATCCTCCACCAGGAAGTTGTATTTATATTTGGAAAGGGTCGCTCTTTGGCAGTTTAAAACAGTCTCCTTGATCTCTTTGAGTTTCGTGGCCTCTATCAGCTTTATTAGGGGGTGGGGGGGGGGGGGTGAACTGGTAAAAACCTTTTTTCTAAAGATGGTGGGTGATATTCATTTATCTATGGCAGCTAAACTGGCTAGGCAAGCAATAGTGAGGCTTGTTTCCTTGAGCCTAAATTTTAATTTTGAAGGCACTTGATGAAATGTACTTTTAACCTGACATTTTAGTAGAATGATTAGTTTCTGATGGCTTTTTGGCCAGGGGATGGGAGCTCCAGGTCTTGTCATCTGTTTCCCTATTCCTCTAGTTCTTCCCAGATATGATGGTATTCGGGCAGTCCAGGTTTTATTCCAAAATTCATGTGCCTGAGAAAATGTGGATTCCAGTTTTGTGCCCAGAGATTTGCATATTGCATTACTACTTAGAAAAATAAAAAATCAAATCAAACTGCAACACAACCTTCTATGACCCAGTACCTACCAGCCCAACTTGGATCGCATTCTCACCAAGAAGCAAAGACCAGATAGATCACTGCATCAAATCATTGAATGCCACTACCTCAATCATAGATCCTTGCCCCATCAGCTGGATCAAATCAACAAAATCAGAGCTCACACCATATATACAAAGAATAGTCAACCTCTCTCTATCTCAAGGTCAACTACCAAATAGCCTAAAAAGAGCTTCCATACGCCCGATCTTGAAAAAAAACACCCTAAATAAATCCTGCCCCACATCTTACAGACCAATATCTAGCCTACTATTCCTATGCAAAATCATTGAAAAATCAGTACTACTGCAACTCCAGGACTTCGACTCAAGTGCCCCATTTGACCCCCATCAATGCAAATTTAGAGCACATCATGGTGTCGAAACACTATTAACATCCCTATTTGATACAATCATACAAGGAATTGACAACATGAGACATGCATTCATCCTCATTTTCCTCGATATATCCTCGCCATATGATTCTGTAAACCACAATATCCTAATCAACTGTCTAAAGCACCTTGGCATAGGTGACACTACTCTACGATGGTTCCAAAACTACCTGTTCAACCTCACCCAACAAGTGTACTTCAACAGCAATCTTCAACCTATTCATCCAATCTCAGGGTGTCCCCCAAGGATCTGCATTACTTTTCAATATATATCTTTAACCTATCTGCAAAATAATACAACCACATGATGTTGACTACAGAATTTATGCAGATGATATGTTATTCACAACCTTTGACACCTCAGACCCCTCCTAGAAGAACACCAACTGCTTCAATGACGTCGCTGTATGGCTCAATTCAGTCATTTTCACAGTCAACCTAAAGAAAACTGAAACACTCATTATTACTAGGAACAAAGCATTCATCCTTCCCTGTTCACTCCATGTAAACAATGCAACACTGGAAATAGAAGAAATAAAATACCTTGGAATCTACCTGCATCAACAGCTTGACTTGACCAGACACATCCACATGACCACCCATGCAATTTACCATAAAACCAAAATGGTACAGCACCTGAGACCACTGCTCTCCCACACTGACTTCCGTTCTGTAGCTCAAGCACTGATTTGCCCACACTTGGAATACAGCAACAGCATACTCCATGGACTCCCCAAGAAAACTCTAAAGCCATTACAACTTAACATGGTTGCACGTACAATTATGCATGCCAAAAGATCTGACCATATAATACCCATTCTGTTCCATCTCCACTCGTTCCCGATTCTTTAAAGAATCAAATTCAAAGCCCTTATGAACATCTATAAAATAATAAACATTGCACCAACATATCTCAGAACACTGATAAAAACGCAGCAACACACAAGAAAAAGACAGAACCTGAAAAAAACACTATCCATCCCAAAAAATGTAAGTAAAACAAATCAATCAACCATCAACAGAGGTTCGCCCGCGTGTTTTGGCTCTTGGGGCTTCATTTTATCTGGTTTCCTTGTAAATGTCTTAATTTTCAGGGTATGTTTTCTTTGAGGTAGAATAATTATTAGAATTTCTTAAAGGTAAGACTTAACTATTATTGTTTGGATTCGTTTCTGTCTTTTGGCTTAGTTAATGGAGCTTAATTTTTATTGCCAGTAGCCTATTGGGGGCTTTTTCCTTTCTTCTATTCTGAGCATCTCCTTGAAGTGGACTGGGGTTATGCTTATATGTTATATGCTATAGTTTTGTATAGTATATTGCTTTTTATTTTCCTCATATGTAATGAAATGCTTCTAGAAATAAAAAAATAAAAAACCCACCAACAGAGCCTCCTTCTAGGCACCTGTCCTTTGGAATAACCTACCCAATATTCTAAGAAAAATTAAAGACCTCACCCAATTTAGAAAACATCTCAAGGCATTCATCTTCACGGGCTACTATAAATGTGATCAACAGCAATAAATTTCATATTTATCTCTGGTCAACATAACAGTGACTCTCACCATTTTCTCACTGTTACCACTCACTCTCTTGTAAAGTAATAAGAATACGTGAACATGTAAATAGTTACATTACTTATTGTTATTGTTAACTGCAATTATTATATGTAAGTGTTTCTTGTTCCTTGTAAACTGCATTGCGCAGTAGTTCAAAAGTTCCATGTAAACCGCTCTGATTTCCAAAGCAAAGTGGTAGATAAAAACAAACAAATAAAACAGATGTAGAGCTAAATGCATACTATCTCATGCATATTTATGAGGAAGATCCTGAAAATCGAACATGTTTGCAGCCCTTGTGGACTAAATTTTGTGCACTCTTGTCCTAAAGAAACGTTGAAATGTAGATCTTTGATATTTGTCTCCTGGCTGAAATGGGTTATAGTGGCCATCACTGAGTATCATTACTATATATGATACAAAAACAGTATTAAATATTTGCTGCTGATGTGCAGGTTAAGGCTAACAGATTTCTCATTTATGGCTTAATATATACATTTTTTCATCATTTGAGAGTGTAATATATCAAAATCACATAAATAAATTTTGACACCAGTGTTAAATATATTTGTGGCTTAGTCCAGGTACAAGAAGATGGAATTGTATGCACAGAATGCTTTAAAAACATCTGAACAGCACATATCCACCTTATTAAGTCAGATTCATCAATGCAGGTGAGCAAATCATTTTTTTAAACTGATTTTTCTGGATTTTTATAATGTTTTATATAAAGAAAATAAAATGACCACTTTTTAATTAAACTAATTGGAATCATAGTTTGAACCTATTTGCATTTCTAAAATACGAGATAAAGCATTGGAAATCATGGTTAGGCTAAAGCTGTGGAGAGTTACACCAGCTCAAGAGCAGGCATAAATGTTAACATGTAAAGTACGCACAGAGATTTAAAGGAGGCACATTCTGGGCATCATTTGGGAGGTCCTTCAAAGTATACACGTGCATGGCAATTTTATAAAGGTTGCCTAGGTTAACGTGCATTCCAACACACACAAATTGAGCCTACTTTATAAAGAAAAGCAGGCGCCTATTTTTATTTGTAAAATAGGGGCATAAGTCGAGAGAGATGCATGGCAAATCTAGACAATGAAGACCTACACCAGCCATAGACTTAGTGTCAATGCGTGCTTCTAGATATGTGAGGAACGTGCATAAGTTACAGTATTTTATAACTTATGCATGTGAATTTAGGCTCTGCTCTGTGCTTGCCCACTCAATAAGTATGCACCATTAGCCTGACACCAATATATATAGAATAGTGCCTGTCTAAAGCTCATACACAAATCATGAAAGATGCATGACTTATGTGCCTTGATGGCACGTAACTTTACACAGTTGGTTATAAAATAGCCTCCATATTGAGTATTTTAGAATGGTAGTCACGTAAATCCCAGAAAATTTGTTTTATTTATGTATTTATTTACACTTATATACTGCATTACAAATCTGCCCCATGCCGTGTACATAAACGCTCACAGTAGCATAACTGTTACACACAAAATATCCACACAGTTAACAGATTAACCTCCCCACCCCATTCTCCCCTTTCCCATCGATATCACAACACTTTGCAGTGAAACCCCCCATGTCTTCCTACCCATCTCCCCCAAGTACACATTTAAAAAGATATGTCATCAAGCCCTTCCAAAAACCCAACTCTGTCATTCCTAAATTAAGCAGGGAGCACATTCCACCACAATGAGACTTGCATTGAAAATGATCTAGTCTGATGGCACACATTCCTCATGTAATCGACACCTAAAACACCCAATATTCCTCCCCCCTAGAAGTGCAACAATTGCCCTCTGGCATAATGGCAAATTTGAGAGGCTTGGTGCAAAGCCATGAAGGACCTTAAAAACAAGCATAAGGACCTTTATATTGGATGTGAAACTTAAAACAGCAGTCAATGGAATTGGACCATGATTGGCAAAGGATGGTCTGCTTTCCTACAGAGTAGCCTAGTGGTTAGAGCAGCAGTCTGAAGCCAGAAAGACCAGGGTTCAAAGCACACTGACATTCCTTGAGGCCTTGGGCTAACCACTTAACCTTCCATTGCCTCAGGTACAAAGTTAGATTGTGAGCCCTCCGGGATCAGGGAAATAATTACTGTACCTGAATGTAACTTGCCTTGAATCTTTCCTTGAAGCTGTTAGTCTAACTAGGGTTAAAAGAGGTTTTGAAAAATTCCTGGAGGAAAAGTCCATAAGCGATAATTAAAGAGGATCTGGGAAATCCACTGCTTACACCTGGGATAAGCAGCATGGAATCTGTGTACCTATTTAGGAACATAACAAGTTCTTGGGACCTAGATTGGCCGCTGTTGGAAACAGGTTAATGGGCTTGATGGACCCTTGATCTGACCCAGTATGGCCTATCTTATGTTCTTAACCTCTACTGGAAAAGGTGTGAGCTGAATAGTAATAAATAAATAAATTATGCCTCCATATTACGCACCAATTGCTAACATTGTCTCTCTAGAATAGGCCCAAGTCATAAAACTATGAATGACCCTTATACCACCCTCGCAAAATTGTCCTTCATCTGGCATCCCATATCCATCCAAACCCCCCCCCCCCCTCCAAGTTACAACAAGAGCCCGTAAGAACTAAATTTTATCCCGCTCTGTAGAGCGGCAGCGGGCCCTTCTCGTTTGGTCAGTTAGCCATAACATCTTTGCTATAATCCATGTTTAATTTCAGCTGCATTGCATGGAGCCACGTCGTCAGCATATATAAAGTGCAGTCCCTCTTTACACATGCCTGAACAGACAGGTAGAAAATACAAGTTAAACAAGTATGGCGCTTGCACTGATCCTTGAGGCATACCCTGAACTTAGAGGCCATGCACCCTACTCTCACTAATTAAGATCCGTTGAAAAAAAATGACTCAAACCACCTCAGCACTCCCCCATCAATGCCTACCATCGAGGGACACTGCAACAACAGTCCATGACTCAGCGTATCAAATGCCAGTCACATCTAGGAGCACTAGAATGCCACACTGACCCCTATCCAGCATGCTAAGCATATTATCCAATAAATAAGCAATCCCACAGCAGAGTGAACCAATTAAAAAAACATTTTTTGTCGGAACCATCAAAGTGAGGAATCAACCTCTACATTTGCAATGTCCATTTTATTCAGTATGTTGCAGTAAAAGCAGCAAAAGTTATTTAAAGAAAAACTCAAAATATTTAACTGAGTTTAAAATGGATGACATCAGCTGGAGCACAAAGCTCATTCTGTCCCACTGATGTACATGCAAAGCAATGTAAAATGCACAATGTTTATTTATTTATTTTATTTATTTAACTATTTATATCCCGCCTTTCTCCGGGTCAAAGCGGTGCAACATTGAGAGGGGGGTGGACAACAATCAACTTCTGGGGGTGGGGGCTATCACCGGGCGTTCAACATTAATGATTTTAACAAATAATTGGGATATAGACATAGAAGTTGTGTTGCAGTCTCTCAGAGCATATGTTCATGGGGGTGAACTAGGGGGGTTGGGAGGTGGTCAGTGGTGGGTGCTTGTTTCTGGTCCGAGGTATTCCTGGAATAGGGCGGTTTTTAGTTTCCTGAATGATGAGGGGTCTCCATTGCATCTGATGTGACTTGGTAGAGAGTTCCAGAGGGTTGATGCATATAGTTCGAAGGCTCTGTTGCAGGTCCGTTGGTTGCATTTGGTTCGTTTATGGGGGATGGTGAGGGAGTTGTTGGAGGATTGTCTGGTTGTTCTGTTGTGGGCTGGTCGGGGTAGTAGTGTGCGGAGCTGGGAGGTCTGAGTCTGGTAGAGAGCTTTATGGGTAAGTAGGGCGGCTTTGTATTTGGTTCTTGCTTCAAGGGGGAGTATGTGTAGCTCCCTCAGGACAAGGGTGATGTGGTCTTGTTTTTTTGCTTTCTGGATAATCCTTGCTGTGGTATTTAAGGCAGTTCAGAGTGGGTTGGTGTGGGTGGCTGGTAGTCCGCGGTAGATTATATTGCAGTAGTCCAGGTGGGGGAGTGTCATGGCTTGCATCACTGTTCTGAAGTCCTGTGGTTCAAGGAGAGGTCTGAGGCGTTGTACTGTTTTGGCTTTGTGGAATATTCCAATGTTTTTTTTGATTTGTTGCTTGAGAGTGAGTGCTTGATCTATGATGATCCCTAGATACTTTATGTGCAGTTGTATTTGTATTTGTGTGGTTCCAATGTTGAGGTGCGAAGGTGGGGTGAAGTCTGGGTCCTTTGTTACTATAAGGGCTTCTGTTTTCTTTATGTTGATGGATAGGTTGTTCTTTTGCAGCCAGCTGGATACTTCTGTGAAGCATTCTGATAGGTGTTTATTTATTGGGTTGGTGGTTGTGATTGGTGCATAGAGCATTATGTCATCTGCATAGATGTGAAAGTTGATGTTGTGGGTGCGTATGATTGTGCAGAGTGGTTGCAGATAGATGTTGAAGGGCATGGCAGATAGTGTGGATCCTTGGGGTACTCCTTGGTGTTGCTGGAAGGGGGGTGAGGTTGATATGTTTGTGCGGATGAGTTGTTGTCTATTGGTTAGGTAGGAGTGGAACCATTGAAGTACGGTATCTTTGATGCCAATTGCTTGTAGCCTGTGTATGAGGATGTCGTGGGAGATGGTGTTGAAGGCTGCTGATATGTCTAGGAAGATCATGGCATATTCAGAGTGTTTGGTTTGAGTTCCTATGATGAGGGTGTTCATTAATGTTGTCATGAGGGTCTCGACTCCATGGAGTTGGACGGAAGCCATGTTGCGGGTCCAGTATATTGTGAGAATGTGAAATAAATTAATCTGGAAAGCAGCAGCTGGTAACCAGGGCCGGTCCGTCCATTGAGCGAGAATGTTTTTTGCACAGGGCTCCGCATTTCAGGGGGCCCCGCGCAAAGAACATTCTGCTTTAAAAGTAAATTTTAAAATTAAAAAAATAAGCTGGCTGCTGCCGCTGCCACCGCAGCAGCAGCAGAATCGAGTTTCCCGCAGGGCCCCCCCCCCCCTGCCCGGCAGAGCCCTCCCTCCCTGCTTCAGTCCCTCTCCACGCTGGCTTTCAGAGCTGCGAAGGGAGAGTTTCCCTTTCGCGGCTCTGTTAAGCCCTCAGGGGCTGATGGGGGGTTAGGACTGGTAATGGGCTATGGGTGGGTGCTTAAACTGAAAATGGGGTGATGGGGGGGGGGGTTAGGACTGGAAGTGGACTGATGAGGGCTTTAGGACTGGTAATGGGCTATGGGGCCGGCTAGGACTGATAATGGGTTGGGGGGTTGCTAGGACTGGAAATGGGCTGAGTGGAAGGGGGCTTGAACTGCAAATAGCTGATGGGGATGGGGGCTTGGAATGGAAATGGGCTGAGGGGAAGGGGAGGCTTGAACTGCAAATAGCTGATGGGGAGGTTGGCTTGGAATGGAAATAGCCTGTGAGGGTAGGGAGCTAGGACAGGAAATGGGCTGATGGAGGGGCTAGGATAGGACTGGAAATTGGGTGTTGGGGGGAGCTAAGATTGGAAATGGGCTGTGGTGGGGGCTTGTATTGAAATGGACTCATGGAAGGGCTAGAACTGGAAGTAGGCTCATGGGGGGCTTGGATTGGAAATGGGCTGAGTGGAGGGGAGCTAGGATTTGACATGGGCTGATGGTGGGGCTAGGAAAGGACTAGAAATGGGCTGATAGGGGGGCTGGGATTGGAAATGAGCTGATGGAGGGACTCGGATAGGACTGGAAATGGATGGGGGAGCTAGGACTGGAAATGGGCTGATGGGATTAGGATAGGACTGGAAATGGGCTGATGGGGGGGCTAGGACTGAAGCTGATGTGGGGACTAAAAGGGAGCGGATGCTGGGTGGGGCTGGAACTAGAAGGGAGCTGATGTTGGGGGAGGATTAGAATGGGATGGGGCTGGGAGAGTGAAATGGAGAGGGGAAAAACATTTTGTGTGGGAGGGAAGAAAAATCTACAATTGGCCGTGTATTGGGAGAGTAAGTGGGGATTGTGGATGGAGGGGTAAAATTTGAGTGAATGAAATAGGAATAAGGAAAGAGCAAAAGGAAAATGATCAGTATGTTAAAGCAGATGTAGAGAGAGAATGGAAAAAAACTAGAAGCGAGAAGAAAGGACAAATGGACAGCAGACGATGGAGAGTTAGCAGAAGACACGAAGAGACCAGAAGAAAGTGGCAGGAGCAGTTGCAATTGGAAAAAAACTGCACAAAAGGTAGAAAGATATCTCTTTATTTTGAATTTATTAACTGGAATATGTCAGCTCTGGGAAATGTGCATCATTAACATCTGCGCTTTGTTTAGTACAAGAGGAAATTAATTTATATTTTTATTTCTATGGTGGAGGTGTACATTCCAAGTTTGGCATTTGGGGTTCCCAGTTTAATTGTCTTCCTGTTTCTAAATTGTGATTCCTTGTTTGGTGATGGTCTATGTTCTGCATGTGTAACTGAGCTGAGGTATTCTGTTTATGTAATTCCTATTTGAGATTGCCACTTGTTCTCTTTCCCCAGTAGGTCACGTATTATTCTCTGAAATGTATTGGTTTTAATATTTGCAGTGTTGCCTTTTGATAGGTAGGATCTGGTGCTTTGTGAGTCCTGGTAGTGCTGTTACGATATGGTGGATTTGCTGTGGGTTCTAAATGGGCAGTTTTTATAGTAGTTCCTAATGTGCCTGGCGGTTGGCTCTGGATAATAGTAATGTAGAAATCTTTTAGTCTTTCTTTATCCATACACTCATTAAGAGGCATGTTTACTAAAAGTTAGTGTATAGTAACATTATGCAAATGAGGGCCCTTATGCAAATGAGGCCCACACTGAGTCTCCGCACATGGCCCCGCACCCCCCTTGGGACGCCCCTGCTGGTAACACCATCTCAATGCCAGCATCTCTTATTGGGTGTTAAGCCTCCTGTATTAGTGACATCAAAGGGGAGACAAAGCTCACTGTGCCCCACTGATGGGCAACTACAACAATATAAACTGTGCAATGCAAAATACATTTATCCGGAGAGCATCTGTATGTCTGCCTGCTTTGAGTCAGCTGACTCTTGTAACCTGGAGAGCTTTGGGGGAAGGGATGGAGTTCAGTTTACCTCTGTAATACAAACACTAACTAAAAAGACGCATGGTTAGAGTTTGGAAGGATTCCTCCTTAATCAGTTCCCAGCAGATATCTAGCTACCAAAAATCTGCTACTTGCATACAATCAAAATTGTACTTACACATGCACAAAGTGCTACTTGTACATATAAACTCCTTAGTAACACTGCTTTTTTGAACCTTTTTTTAAAATTGCTGTTCTGTTGTGCATGTCAGCCCTATTTGTGCGGCTTGGTGACACTATTTTTATTTATTTATTTATTTAGACAGTTTTGTATACCGCCTTATCCTTCAATCAAAGCGGTCACAACACAAGTGGGGGATACATTTAACACGTGGGGATATGAGACACATACACTAATACTTACAGGGAACATGGGCAATGGAGGGTTAAGTGGCTTGCCCAAGACCACAAGGAGCATCTGTGGGACTAGAAACCCCAGTCCTTCCGGCCCAAGGTTGCTGTCCTCTAGTGGGATTTGAACCCCTGACCTTCCGGCCTGAAGTACCTTGCCCCAACCACTAGGCTACTCCTCCCTCTACTATATATATTTTACAGAAGTCTCCATTTCTGGCAAACCTTTTCTAAAATATTAATGTTTTTGAAAGCATAGACCTAAATGTCTGTTCTCCATTCTAGATGTTCTATACAAAATTATTCATTTTGACTAGCCAACAAGGCTGGTCTGCAAACCCAATGATGGTGGTTTGCACTGTCAAGTTTGAGTACTGAACTTGATAGCTGTTGCGGTGCCTGGCCAGGGCTTGGCAGTGCTGCAGAGGTGGTGGTCATAAACCTTAGTAAGATAGATTTTGTTCTGTTGCACAGTGCCGACATCTAGTGGCCAGAATTGGCCTGCAGATATACTGGAATCTCCAGGAACAAGCAGGAATGTAGTCTTCACATATGGATACCGACGGAGCCTGCGCAGGAACGCTCCCCAGCGTCCAATTAGAAAGCTTTTGGGAGCATCCCACAGTGCCTGCGTGCTATCTTCCCGCCTTTCCCAACTGCCTCTCTCCAGTTCTTCGTTTTCCGTGGAGCCAGCAGGTCGTGTTCCTGTCACCGCAGAAAATTTTCCTTTTTTGTGGTCGCGTCTGCCTTCCTCGACGCTTTACTGGTACCGCCGGTTTTTCTTTCTTTTCTAAAAAAAAAAATATATATATACTTAGTACTTTTTTCCCATTTTTTCCAGGTGCAAGCGCCATTTTGGGCCTTAGGCCCAAGATTTTTTCCACAATGGAAAAACCCTCTTCAGGTTTTAAAAAGTGCACCAAGTGTGGCGGTACCATCTCCGACACCCATGAGTGGTGTCTTAAATGTTTAGGTCCTGACCACTCCATCACAGAATGTATGGCCTGTGCCATGATGTCCAAGACAGGTCAACAGAACCGAGCTGCCAAGCTCAGTACCCTGTTTCCCTCTGATACAGCTTCGGTGGCATCGACATCTTCCAGGGCTTCGTCTTCCTCCCGTGGATCTCAGGTAACTAAACGTAAGTCTAGCTGGTCCTCAAAGGGTAGATCTCCTTCTAAGCATCGAGATGCCTCTGGCGTTGCCCTTGAGGATTCTGCACCGGCAAAATTGCCCCGGCGGAAGGCTTCAGCTTCCAAAGCATTATGGGGCTCCAGGATGTTCTCAAGGCCTCGACCTCGGCAGAACTACTGATGCCATGCTCTGGGGGTACCGGCGATTTTCTCCGGTACTGACATCCAGGCAGCGTCGATAGACCAGAGGGTCCTGGCTATTGAACGCAATCTGGCGGTTCTCATTGTGGCATCGACACCCTCGGAACCGTGTCAGTTCAACCGGTACCAGCACCGACTCCGGCACCGGTATCGGTACTGGTACCGACAGCATCGACATCGGCGTCCGCATTGCCGGCACCCAGTCATGTGATGCCTTCTGGTACCGGTACCGATTCCCCTCGGTACCGACTTTAGTTGGTACGGGTATCGGGCTCTTCAAGAACATCTGGACAGAAGGTACTTTGAGTCCTCAGAGGAATCTGAGGATTCTGACAGTTCTGTTGATGCGGGGATACTTCTCCCAGAGGAGCCTTCCTCCCCTAAACGCAGGATGTCTCCACCAGAGGACATTTCCTTTCAGGATTTCATCAGGGAGTTGGCTCGAGGTCTGTCCATTACTGTGGCTCCTGAAACAGAGCCCAGGGCAAAGGAGTTGGAAATTTTACAATATCCTAAAACTCCTAAGGAGGCAGCTACCTTGCCTATCCATGAGATCTTGCATGATCTCATGCTAAGAATGTTGGAGACACTTCTTACCACCTCTCCTCACTCTCGTAGACTGGATACTCTATATCGAATCCCTCCTTGTCCTGGTTTCCAGAAAACTCAGCTTCCTCACCACTCTATTGTAGTGGAATCGGCTATGAGAAGGATCAGGAGTGCAAAGAGGCATGCCTCTAATCCTCCAGGACGTGAGTGCAGAACTCTGGATGCTTTTGGACCTTGTGTCTTCCAAGCTTCCATGCTTTCTGCCAGGATCAGTTCCTATAGTTTATATATGGGAATGTTCCTGAAAGAAGTCACAGGAGATTTAGAGGTTTTTAGCCCTCTTCGTCTTGAGGATAGAAGGCAGAATTTTCTCACATTGGTCAAACATGCCCAGGATGTTTCTAAATTTAACCGTGCAGCTTTTGACTGTTTTGAGTGCATAAGCAGAGCCTCTGCTATTACCATAGGTGCACGTAGAATTGCTTGGCTCCAGGCATCTGATCTGGAGCTCTGGGTACAAGACAAACTAGAAAATGTTCCTTGTACTGGTGAGAACCTGTTTGGCAAAGATTGGCAGGAAAAAGCCAATGAGTTGGATGCTGACAACTCCACCTTGGATAGATTATCCAAGGCCACAGCTGATCCTGCAAGAAAGAAATCTTTTAAGAAGCCATTGTTTTCTAAAAAGAAAAGGTTTTATCCTGCTTATTCTCAGCAGGAATGTCCTGCAGGTCAACCTGTTCGGAAAGGTCAGCAACCACCCAAACAAAGGAAAGCAAAGACTGCTAAGCCTCAATCGTCTCAGCAGTCTCAGCCTCCACAAGGCCTTTGACTTTCAGCTAGAGAACTTAGCCTTCCTGGCTCTCAATGGACCAGAGCCTTCCACCATTCCAGGAAGGTTGTGCCATTTTGCCCCAAGATGGGGACAGATAACAGCAGAGCATTGGACACTCTCCATCATAAAAGAGGGGTACAAGCTTCATTTTTTGAACATGCCCCCTCCCACAATGATAAGACAGTTCTTGGTGTCTCTTGACTTATCTGCGGCCTTTGATCTGATTGATCACCATGCTTTACTTTCTCGGCTATCAGATGTGGGATTACAAGGCACAGTCTGGCAATGGTTCTATTCTTTTCTTACAGCCCGTTCTTTTTCAGTTCACGTTGGTAATCAGTCCTCAGTTGCCTTTCCTCTCACCTGCGGTGTCCCACAAGGTTCTGTTCTTTCTCCTCTTCTATTTAATATCTTTCTAGCTCCTTTATCCCTAGAGATTCAACAGTTTCCTGTATCATTCTATATGTATGCAGATGATATTATTTTGTTGTTCCATACCTCTCCCCTGACATTAGACATTACCCAACTAAACCTCTGTCTTTCTCGGATCTCTTCTTGGTTGTCCCAAAATTTCTTACACTTGAATCCATCCAAATCCACAGCCATGTGGGTTTCACTGACTGGCTCCTGTCCTCCTCTGGCCCCTCTGATTGACTCTACTCCACTCCCCCTTGTTTCATCCTTCCGCTATCTTGGTATTATTCTCGACCCCAAGCTATCTTTTCATCAATATCTTACTTCCCTTATACGCAGATCCTTTGCCACTCTACGACAGATTAGGAATGTCCGCTCCCTTCTTCCCGTTTCTTCCTTAGTCACCCTTGTCTTGGCCTTAGTTGTTAGTCGTTTGGATTATTGTAATGTCTTCTTCGCTAATCTCCCAAAGTATCAACTTCTACGCCTACAACGCATTCAAAATACCGCTGCCCGCCTCGTTACTTTCTCACGCCGTTTCGATCATATCACACCTATCCTTTTCCGGCTGCATTGGTTACCTCTCTGTTTCCGCTTTCACTATAAGTTTCTTATTCTAATTCACCGTGCCCTTCACACTAACACCCCCCTCTATCTTGCAGACCGAATTTCCCTTCACACCCCCTATCGCCAGCTTCGTTCCCTTCATGCAAATCGTCTGTCCCTTCCTTCCCCGTCACAGGCACACCTTGAACAAACCCGTCATGCTGCTTTTTTCTTTCTAGGTCCAACACTTTGGAATGCTTTACCACCGTTTCTCCGCCCAGAACCCTCATATCCCCAATTCAAAACTCTACTCAAAACACATCTATTTCAGCAGGCCTTTCATCTTTCTCCCGATGGTCTTTCCTAATGTTTCTCCCAATTACCTATTATGTTTGTCCTGTCCATTTGTTTTGTTTAGTTGTGTCCTTTGTCTATATGTGGTCTAATCTTGTCCTCCCCTTTGGGCCTTTTTATCACGCCTGTTTTAAGAAACCCTGTTAATTTATGTTTTAAACTATTGGCCCCCCAGTTTGTTTGCAACGTTTTGGTCTCTTTGTTATTTTATCTGTCTATGCTTTTATTCTCTATATCTACTCTCCTGTTTTATTTTGGCGTTCCTTTCCTTGTTTGTGCACTGTCAACCTTTTATTGTACACCGCTTTATGTTACGACGAAAAGCGGTTTATCAAATTTTAAATAAAGATAAAGATTCAGTTCTCATACCTCTCTCATCAACCTGTTAGATCAAGAGGTCACCATGCTTCTTGCCCAACAGGGTACAGGGTTTTACTCCCCCTATTTCCTTATCCCAAAGAAAACAGGGCGATACAGATCTATTTTAGACCTCAGAGAATTGAACAAATTCCTATTCAAAGAGAAATTCAAAATGATTTCTCTGGGAACTCAGCTGCCATACCTTCAGAGTCAGGATTGGCTTTGTTCTCTAGAACTCAAGGATGCATACACCCATGTTCTCATCCATCCAATCCACAGAAAGTTCCTTTGGTTCCTTTTTCAAGGAAAGCACTACCAATACAGGGTGCTTCCTTTTGGCCTGGCCTCAGCACCAAGAGTGTTCACGAAATGCATGGCTGTGATAGCAGCATTTCTCAGCACTCTAGGAATATTCGTCTTCCCCTACTTAGACGACTGGCTCATTCGAGCCCCAACAGAGTCAGAGGCCAGGACTTCTCTGTCCTGCACAATGCGTATCCTTCAGTATTTGGGTCTGGTCATAAACATCCCAAAATCCAGTCTAACTCCCACTCAATCTTTAGAGTTCATAGGAGCTGTCTTGGATACCAAAAAAGCAAGGGCCTATCTTCCCCAGGCCTGTTGCCTTCGCATGCTGCAGTTAGCTTCTCAAGCACTGCTAAAGCCTCATCTCACTGCCCGAGAAATGCTACATCTACTAGGCCACATGGCATCTACCGTGCATGTTGTTCCTTATGCTCACCTCCATATGAGAGCAGCCCAGTGGACTTTATCCACCCAATGGACCCAGGCATCAGGATGCCTGTCGGACAAAATAGCAAACACAAATCGTCTTATTTTGTCCCTCCAATGGTGGAGGTCCACTCAAAACCTGTTGCTGGGGTCCCCATTTCAACAGCCCTTCTCGCAGGCAACTCTCACAACAGATGCTTCACCAATGGCCTGGGGAGCTAATCTGCAAGACCTCTCCACCCAGGGCACCTGGACTCCACACGAGGCTCATCTACATATCAGTCTCTTGGAGCTGAGAGCAATCTTCCTTGTTCTTCGAGTGTTCCACACCCTACTCAGCTACAAGACAGTCCTCATTCATACGGACAATCAAGTAGCCATGTTCTACGTGAACAGGCAGGGGGGAACAGGCTCTCTGTCGCTTTGCAACGAAGCTTTGCAACTATGGGCCCTCGTCAGAGAGCACCAGATTCATCTCCTGGCAGCGTAACTTCCAGGCGTACAAAACTCTTGGGCAGACAGACTCAGCCGAGTTCTGCTTCCACACGAATGGTCTCTGCATGCAGACCAGGTGGCCAAGATTTTTCAAATTTGGGGAACCCTGGACATAGACCTCTTTGCAAGTCCGTTGAATGCCAAACTTCCCCGGTTCTGTTCCAGAACTCTGGCTCAGGGGGCTCAGGCCAGGGATGCTTTCCTCCTTTATTGGGGTCAAGACTTCCTGTATGCCTTTCCACCCATTCCCCTGATTCCCAAAACCCTGTTCAAGCTTCAGAGAGACAGGCCATATGACCTCATAGCTCCACATTTGCCTCGGCAAGTGTGGTACCCCCTGCTTCTACATCTCTCTCAAGCTCCCTCCCTGGAGTTAAGGTCTGCTCCAGATCTCCTATCTCAGGAGGACGGAATGTTATGGCATCCCAATCCCCAGTCTCTGCCTCTCAGGGCTTGGTTGCTGAAGGCCTAGATCTCCATGATCTTAACCTTCCTCAGCAGGTAAAAGATATCCTTTATGCTTCCAGGAAGCCTTCCACAAGATGCTCTTATGCTTTCAAGTGGAAAAGGTTTACCATATGGTGTTCTCAGAAGGGTCTTAACCCCCTTGCAGTACCTTTGGAATCATTACTGGAGTATCTCCTTCATTTATCCAATGCAGGACTTAAGACTAACTCAGTGAGGGTCCATTTGAGTGCTATTACAGCTTCCTTCAAGCCTCTAAATGGACAACCTATTTCCTCCCATCCTCTTATAGCAAGATTTATGAGAGGCCTTCTGCTAACTAAGCCTCCCATTAAGCCACCACCTGTGGCATGGGACTTAAACTTGGTTCTTGGTTCTTGGTCAGCTCATGAATCCTTCTTGGTTCTTGGTCAGCTCATGAATCCTCCTTTCGAACCCTTAGCTACTACCTCTTTGAAATTCCTTTCTTGGAAGGTTATCTTTCTTATTGCAATCACATCAGCATGCCGCATCAGTGAGTTGCAGGCACCTAGTGGCTGATCCACCTTATACAAGGTTCCATCATGACAAGGTAGTCCTTAGGACTCATCCACACTTTATGCCAAAGGTGGTCTCGCCTTTTCATCTAAACCAAGCGGTCTACCTACCTGTGTTCTTTCCAAGACCTCATGCATCAAATGCAGAAAGGAATTCCTCTCAAATCTTTGTTGCTTTTGATCCTTCTCATTTGGGACTTCCAGTCTCCAAGAGAACACTATCTAACTGGATTGCTCAGTGTATTTCCTTTGCCTATCAGAGTAAGAATCTTCCTCTGGAGGGCCATGTCACAGCTCACAATGTGAGAGCCATGTCGGCTTCAATGGCTCATCTGCACTCAGTGTCTATCGACGACATCTGTCGAGCAGCCACCTGGGCCTCGGTTCATACCTTCACAGCCCATTACTGCTTGGACAAGGACTCCCGCCAGGATGCCTTGTTTGGTCAGGCTGTTCTTCAACACCTGTTCCATACCTAATCAACTCCTACCCGCCATCCCTGGTTGGATGCCAGAGATCCATGGGGGAAGTGGAGCCCTGCCAGGGGCACACAACTTCTGGGGTCTCTCCTTGGCATCTAAAGCTATGGAGTCCCCATATGTGAAGACTACATTCCTGCTTGTCCCTGGAGATAGCATAGTTACTCACCTGTAACAGGTGATCTTCGGGAACAGCAGGAGTTTAGTCTTCACAACCCACCCGCCTCCCCTAGGAGTTGTATCTCTCTATCTCTTTCCCTTTCCCTCTCTCTCTTTATCTCAGCTTTAAACTCAACTGGAGAGAGGCAGTTGGGAAAGGCGGGAAGGCAGAACGCAGGCGCTGTGGGATGCTCCCAAAAGCTTTCTAATTGGACGCTGGGGAGCGTTTCCGCGCAGGCTCCGTCGGTACCGACGATACCCATATGTTGAAGACTAAATTCCTGCTGTTCCCTGAGATCACTTGTTACAGGTGAGTAACTATGCTTTCTGTAGGGGAACTGTAGGCTATGGTACTTTCCTCTCAAGACTGTCATTGCAATTGATGAGCAAGATAAAGGAGAAAGGGTGACAGAAGGCACCAGTAGAGGTCATTTGTCATTGCACTGGAAGCTCAAAGAGCAGAAAAACTGCGAGACTAAAAAAGAAAAAGAAAAATAGGTAATAAAGCAGTTGGAAGGGTGATACCACTTTTAAGATAGCAAATGTGTTTTAAGGATGCAAATATCTGAGAATATTAAAATTGTTTTTTCGGGGAGTGTTCTGCACTTGTCCCAAAAGCTTATATTTCAACACATTCTAGTCACACGTGTGGTTAAACACAGAAAGCTTTATAGCTAGGGCTGTTGATTTATTTTTATAGGTATTAAATATAAAACATTACGAGATGCAAAGGAAAACAACCATTGGAGACCACTGTTCCCTCTAAGCTGTGCACGTGTGCGCGCGCACACACCTCGCCGAGCGAGCGCACATACTTTACAACAGAGCGCACAAAAATTACGGCTCTGATTCTGATAGAAAACAACACAGACGTTTTAAAATTTAAAAGTTATGATTGTAATTACTAGAAATTTCCCGCTTCATTTAGTAATCTATTTTCTTTTAATTTGATTAGAATCAATGTGGTATACATACTGTATTCTGACGTGTAGTCAAATTTTAAAGTATATAACTTTGAGTGTCGTTATGTGGCGCACAAAAATTTAACCCTCTTTCAAAAGCTGCACACAGCTGATATTTTATGCGCACACAGCTTACAGAAAATTAGAGGGAACATTGATGGAGACTGACCATGGCTAAGACTCTCAATTGTCCTTTATAGGGCACTTTATTCAGGACACGACTCGGGAAAACATGCCTGCGTCAGGTGTCTGTGAAATCAATAATAAAACATATTAACATAATAAAATTAAAATAAATGAGTATATAAGTATATGAGAACATAAAACATAATTACAAATGACAAAATAATACAATTATACAAGAGTTATATAATGGTGATGGCAGTAGCATCAAATGTATTGCCCACAAGATATATATCCATACAATCAAATAGGGCACAGTGAGGCTGCAAATCATTAATATACTTAACAATAATTTTTTTGTATTCAGTTTCTGTATTTATACAGATTATATTCAGACTTTGATTTTGCATTACAGGCAGAAGATATGATTTGTAGATTTGCCAATAGAGGCTATCTACCTGCTTTGTTATCTTAAAGCCAGAGCATCTCTGACAGAGATGAACTTTTGCAGGCCAGGACCAAAGCGAATGATTCAAAATATTTTTGTACATTGAAATGTTCTAATCTTGCATCACAGATGCAGAAAGTGCTACGTAAACATTGGGGCATCCTTCAGGAATTGGAGACTATTTATGGCATATAGCAGAGAAAGGAGCTTGAAAGATATGCTGGTGGCATCTGCCTTACGTGTGCCTCTGGAAAGATGCACAAAATGAGACAAATGCTCGGTTTTTCCTAATTTATAGACATAAGATAACTTGTCCATCCATTCACGGCAGGAGCTTTAAGCTTTGCCACAATTCTCACTGTGCAGTGTATGTAATCATTTCTCCATGCAATTTATTGTACGTTGGAAAGACTCAGAGAGCCATACGTACCAGGATATTAGAGCACAAAAGTTGTTTGAAAAGGAAGGTATTGTCAGTCCCAGTGGTAGAGTACTGTATGGCCAACAATCATTGTTTATACAATTTCTTGGTATACCACCCAGGCTTTAAGGGTATCAGAGCAGTTTACAATCACTATTAGCAGGTACTGCATATATTCCCTCGCCCCCAAAAGGCTCACAATCTAAGTGTACCTGAGGTAATGGAGGGTTAAGTGGCTTGCCCAAGGCCACTAGGAGTGCCCATAGGACTAGAAACCCCAGTCCCTCCGGCCTGAGATTGCTGTCCCCAGGTGGGAATTGAATCCCTGGCCCTCCGGCCTGAGGTACCTTGTCCTAACCATTAGGCCAGGCCACTCCTCCCATTGATTCTCAGACTTAAGATTTTTTGACATGAAGTTAGTAAAAATATCCCAAACCATCCTGTCCCTTGGGACATCTATTTACCTTCTTTTATTTTCGGTTTCTCTTTTAAGCCCCCTTTTTTGGATTTTAGGTTTTTAGGTTATGGTGGTGTTGCAACACATGCTTGCATATTTGCACATAAATTTTATCCGATGCAGACTTCTATTCAGGTGGGTTGTTTTACACCATTTTATTTCTTTGAGATACACACATTTTATATTTTTATGGTTTTTTAATTTGTTCTTTGTTTCACCTTTAATTTTTTATTATTCTCTAGTATATTAATGATTTACGGCCTTACTGTACTCTATTGTATCTTGTGGGCAATACATTTGGTGCTACTGCTATCACAATTATATATAACTCCTTTATAATTGTATTTATATAATTGCTGTCTATTTTTGTTCATTTTTGTTTTATGTTCTCACATACTTATATACTCATTTATTTTAATTTTGTTATGTTAATCTTGTATGTTTTTTATAATCTGTATGTTATTGATTTCACAGACCCTTGGCGCAGGGGTGATTTGCCGAAACTTGGCTGGCCAAATTGGGTCCTGAATAAAGTGCCCTATAAAGAACAATTGAGAGTCTTAGTCATGGTCAGTCTCCAGTGGTGGTTTTCCTTTGCATCTCGCATTATTTGGTTAGAGTGGCCCTTCCCTTTGGTTCCTCCTTTCAATTAAATGTAAAACACCAAGGGGGGCGGAGCCTGATGTCCAGCGGGATAGTCGCATAGCGCTGAGGCTCCCGAGAGGCCTACCAAGACTCCTGAATTTTGAACCGTTTTAATCCTGAATATTGCTTTGACTCTACCGGGGTACCTTGAGGTGATGGCGGGGACCAAACCAGCACGTCTGGATTTCGGGACCCCAACGAATTCCCATGGTAAACGCTCCAAAACCGAGCCCCCGTCTCCGCAGAAGCAGCCCGCACCTCGGGAAGGTCCCGAGATGCAGCAGGAGATCCTCACTGAAATACGAGGGGTAAAAGACCTTGTGCAATCCAACGGGGAGTCACTCCGAGCGCTGCGTGAAGATTTCGGCATGCTGCAAAGCAAACTTGAAGGGCTTTCCCTACGTCAAGACAAAATGGAAGGCATACTGGACTCACACACGGTCCGGTTGGCGAAACTTGACAAAGTAGAGCGCCAGATACGGGCCTTGCAGAAAGAAGTGGAAGATGGCAACAATCGGGCCCGCCGCAATAACATACGGCTCGTGGGCATACCGGAGGGAGCTGAGTCTGGAGACATGAAGGAGTTTCTTTGTAAGGCGCTTCCTTCCCTACTTCGGATCACATTTGCTAAAGACCTGGAGATCGACTGGGCTCATCGAGTGCCCTCAAACATGGCGCTCAATCGGAAGACTCCGAGGCCTATTATCTTTCGGCTCTTAAGATACCAACATGTTGAGCAAATTCAGAACGCCGCTCGCGCAAAAGGCCCCATCGAGTTTGAGGGCCACCGGATATCCTTCTTTCCTGACTTGGCCAAGCCCACGGTTGACCGTAGAAAGCGATTCCTGGAATTTCGACCGAGGCTACAACAACTGCAAGCCCGCTATGGCCTGATGTACCCGGCTAAACTTAGGGTGACGCTGCACAACCAGACCAGAACATTTGATGATCCTGAATTACTTGCGGAATTTTTGGAGTCCAAAGAGGCAGATCAGATGCGTTGATCCAAGGAACACTTAGCTAATTGACCTTATATTGGTAACACCCGCCATATTGTTGTCGGACGCTCTCTACCCTGGAAACCGCCTTGGCAATTCACAACCTTGGCTTTCACTAGCCTTGATGGCCTTGCTCTATCATGCCCACAGCTACTTCGGTGGAGATCGGAGACTATCATAACAGAAGGGTTCGAATCTTACATTCGCACTCTCTTGGGCCTCCTCCCGCAGACATATGGTCGCCATTCATAGTTGGGGGTATGCTTCTTCTCTGGGGCACTTCGGTGCTTGTTTTTTCATATGGGGTGTATCTGGTATCTTAATTGATGTGTATGAAATAGCTGTACAGATGCGGTATATATTCCATTTTCGCATGCGCTTTTACTTCAAATGTATGACAATGTCTTATGGCCCTATGTAAGGTTTTTTCATTGAACGTAAAAGGAATCAACAACCCGATTAAAAGAAAGAAAATCCTTAGTTACTTGAGTCATGAAAAGGCGGATTTGGTTTTTCTTCAGGAAACGCACTTAAATTCTACCGAAACTCTGAAACTCAATATTAAACCTTACATGGTAGCTGCCTACTCTCCGGCTGTTTCTAAGAAATGTGGGGTAGCTATTCTGGTGAAGAAATCCTTGCCTGTCACCATTATTGCCACTAGCTCTGACACGGAGGGCAGATGGTCCCGTGTTCACCTTAAAATTGGATACCTTGAACTAACATGTATATGTATATATGCCCCCAATGTGGATAATCCTGCCTTTTTTGCTACCATTGCTCAGGTTGCGCAGGCCTCTGCTAGCACCCCAATGATAATAGGTGGCGACTTTAATCAAGTCGTCGATCCTCTGATAGACAGGCAACCGCCTAGAACGAGTGGCCTGCCCAAGAGCTCCCTCACACTCACCTCCTTGATCAAAGATCTCGCTTTAGTGGATCTTTGGAGATTGTTGCATCCTGCTGAATTGGAATTTACTTACTATTCTCCCCCCCATCTATCACAGTCCAGAATAGATTTTTTCCTAATATCTAAAGTGCTGGTATCTCAGGTAGACACTGCGATGATTCACCCATTACATATCTCAGACCATGCTGCCATTTCCTTCCAGTTGCATGCTAACCTGCCCAGTGGGAATCCGGGAAATTGGTTTTTTGATAGGACCCTGTTAGAGCAACAAGAGTTTCAGTTAGACATACGGGCCGCCATTCAGGACTACTTCCATTTTAACTTACCACATGATACCACGGGTTGGGCTTGGTGGGAGGGCTTTAAAGCTGCCATTCGTGCAACCATTACTAGCTATCAAATTCGCTTGGGGAAAAAGCGTAAGCAACAGTTATTAATATTAGAGCAACAAATTAAAGCTGGGGAACGGGTTCTTACTTCCCGCACTGATCCTTGCGTGTTGTTACGTTTGCAACGCCTACGCTTTCAATATAACTCGATCCTGTCTGCTGCAGCTTCTAAAAATATCGCATCGCAGCAAGGGATGTACTATCGGGAAAGCAACCGTGCTGGTAGACTCTTAGCTAATGCCTTGAAAGGTCAAAAAGAAGCCAAACGGGTAGCGGCTCTCCGAAACCCGGTAGGAGGGGACATAGTGACAAATAATACAGAGATAGTAGAGCTCTTCCGGGATTTTTACACTCGTCTTTATAAATCAGAATGTGACTTCACGTCAGAGGCTTTTGAGCGATTATTATCCGGAATACAACGGCCGACCCTCTCCGAAGAGGATAGGGTTGCGATGGATAAACCCTTCTCTACTAATGAAATTCACTCTGCCCTTAAACGTGTGGCCTCGGGACGCGCCGCAGGCCCTGACGGTCTTCCGGCCGAATTTTATAAAACGTTCAGTGCTGATCTAGCCCCCCACCTAAAACTCTATTTCACTGCTCTGGCTGAAGACACATCTTGCTTGGGATCCTTTTCGGCGGCGAATGTAGTAGTATTTGAAAAAGAAGGGAGGGATCCGCTGTTAACAGCTAACTACCGCCCAATCTCCCTTCTTAACGCAGACTATAAAATTTTTGCGACTATCTTAGCCTCTCGACTATCTGACCAAATGTCCACACTAATCCACCCTGATCAATGTGGTTTTATACCCGGAAGATCCACTGCCGACAACGCTAGGACTTTGTCATGTGTTGACTAATACTGCAAGCCTAGATCTACCACTAGTTGGCCTCTCCCTAGACGCCGAGAAAGCCTTCGACCGTCTCGAATGGCCCTTCTTATTTGCTGTTCTCCGTTGGTACGGCTTTGGGGAGGGCTTTCTCCGGTTTCTTCAAGTCATGTATGCCGAAACCACAGCCAGTATATGTGTGAATGCTATCAAATCTCAGCCATTCAGCCTTCAAAGAGGTACACGCCAAGGGTGCCCCCTATCCCCTTTGCTCTTTGACTTGGCGCTTGAACCTCTAGCCCTGTTACTTAGGCAGTCTGCAGACATCCGAGGTGCCCCCTTTAGACAGAGAGATCAAACTCTCCGCTTATGCAGATGATCTTATGCTTTTTATAACTTTGGACTCGGTCCCAGTAGTCTTAGAATTACTAGACAGGTATTCGCAGCTCTCGGGCTATAAGATCAACTGGACCAAATCGGTTGCTTTCCCACTTAACCACCGGGTACATGCGGCCGACATGCAAGCCTTTCCCTTTCTCTGGCAGCATAGTATGGTGAAATATCTCGGGGTCCATTATTGCTATCCTCTAGAGGATACTATTAGTTTCAACGCCAAGGCGCTAATCTCCAAAGTCCGTGAACTTACCAATCGGTGGTCTCCACTAACCCTTACATGGTGGGGCCGCTTGGAAACAGTGAAAATGATGATAGTTCCTAAAGTGAACTACATTCTCGAAATGCTACCATGTTTACTGCCCCGACACATCTACAAAGATATAGAAGGCCTTCTTATTCGTTATCTATGGCAGGGTAAAACACCCAGGATAGCTAAACGATACTTGCAATCTGATAAAGCGAGAGGAGGAGCTAGATTTCCAGATTTTCTCAATTATCATAAAGCCTTCCTCTTAAAGCAAGGTGCCCGTTGGTTGGATACCCCGGCAGCAGGCCGCCCGGTGTGGCTAGATATTGAAGAAGAGCTTAGTGGACCAGTTCCGCTGGCCTACTTCCCCGGAATGTGCCATCATTCAGACTCCCGCCATTCACCAATGGTTGTAGACACTCTAGTGGCCTTTAATGCCCTCATTCAATCTCTGGGTCCGCAGGCGTGCCCCCCGGACCATCTCCCGATATGGCATAACTCACGATTTCAAATTAACAAAAAAACGATAGCATGGAGACCCTGGTACTCTAGGGGGATTTGGACACCTAAGCAGCTGTTTGCTGGGGATCGCTGGAAAACCTTTAATGCTTTACAAACGGAATTTGGTCTACCAGCGAAATATTACTTTCAATGGGTGCAGCTCCAACATTGCCTTAAAGGCGCTCGGGTCATTCCGCGCTCCGATACTAGCGTGGAAGGGCTGTCAGAGGTGATTCGTTGTATCGGGAGTTTGCCAGGGGTGGCATCTAACTTTTACAAACTACTCACTCATAGTCCAGGCAGGGACACCCCTAGGGCCCAGCAGGCCTGGGAGCGCGAATTGCACATCACTTTAACTCCCCAGCAATGGAAGATAGTCTGGAGCAAAGTGGTGCGGGTCTCTAGATCCGCCTCTGTCACTCAAACGCTCTTCTATTTTGCCCACAGATGCTTTTATACTCCTGAGAAGATGGCCAAATGGAATGTCAATACAAGCTATCGATGTTGGTCCTGCCATACAGCGGTGGGTACCTTCGCCCATGTTATCTATGAATGTCCAGCACTACAGCAATATTGGGGGCGGGTTTGGGACCGGATTCAAAGTATCCTACACTTCCGGGAGCCCCTTTCTTGGAAGATTGTGGGACTCCGCTCTGTGGCGGAGATCCCCTCTCTTCCCAGGACAGGCCGCTTCCTCCTAGATTTTATGTTGGGTATGGCTGTATGCTTAGTCACGAAGAATTGGAAGAATGGCTCCCGCCTAACTTTTACCGAATGGTGGAATTCTGTCTGCTTATATAGTACATATGAGCAGATACCCCGTCGGATGGCATTCCAGGTTCAGGACTGCTCTCACTTGTCTAAGTGGCAGATGCTTAATGACTATATCCAGATTGCCAGATGCTCCAATATAGCCGTATAGCTACACTCATCATGTTGCAGATAATTATATTACCTCGAAAGATAATAATGTATATATACACCCGATACTGGATTGTTACGTATCCCGGAGAAGAAGCAGGGGGGGAGGGGGGTGGTGGGGGTTTATTGTCCGTGATTGTATAATATTATTTGTCATGTCTTCTATTCTGTATGTCCTTTTGTTTCGATGTTCCAAAATGAAAATAAAAGTTTAAAAAAAAAAATGTAAAACACCAAAATGTACATTAAATATTTCTTTCTGGAGGTAATATATACGTACATGCACAGTCATGGAATGTAGCTTTCATACAGTAGCTTTAGACCATTGGTATTGGTGGTGGTAATGTGTAGATGTTTTGAGTCCTTCCTCACTGATGTGACTCGCTGTACTAAATAGAGTTTTTGCAGTTCTTTATTTAAACAACTTAAGTAGGAAGGTCTCTTGGGGATCTGTGTTCTCCCAGTATTGTTGAATGCTTACCTTTTCCCCTATAGAGATACTGCAGAACTATAATGTAGATGTCTTCTGATTTGCTGGCCATATCTGGCTACATATCTATGCTGATAGTTGATCAGTCCTCAACAGTGAGTAGACTTTACTTCAGTCTTTCAGGAAAGCTTAGCTGGCTCGAATACCACATGCTGAGATTAAAATCCGTGGTGAAGTTACTCTATAGTACTGGGAAACCAGAACACTTTATTTCTTCTGTCTGTTTCTAGGAACAGAATTGAAAACTAAAATATAGTTCACAACACTGTCATGTACATAGGGAAACTGATTTAGCTCATACCTTTCTTAGAAGCTCAAAGCAAGATACATTCAGGTAGAGTAGGTATTTTATCATCCCCAGAGCGCTTGCAATCTAAGTTTGCACCTGAGGTAATGGGGAGGTTAAGTGACTTGTCCAAGTTCACAAGGAGCAGCCATGGGGTTTGAACCTGGCTTCTCTGGTTTTCAGCCCATTGCAATAACCAATAGGCTACCCCTCTAAGCTATCCATGGTGGCCAAAGTCTCTTCTGTTATGAAACCTGCTTTTATGCACCTATATAAGATTAGGCAACTGACATAGGTGCATTAAAGAAAGGACTTGATAACTATAATTCATGACTTTGTTCCAAGTGAGATCAGCTCCTTAGGTTAGGGTTTTGTGCTCAGCCTGCTCAGATGTCTGCAGCATCTCCAAAAAACAGCCACAATTATTTTAGTAAGAAGGGGAAATCCAGCAGCCACACTACATCAATTCTGTAAGAATTGCATTGGTTACCGGTACAAACCCAGAGGATAGTCGTACCATGGACAACTATCCACAGAGTCACCAGAAGTCAACATCCACTCAGTGGCACTTTACGACAACAACAACAGGGGAGGATCATATTCAAGGTCTTAGCAGCTATGTTTAAAGATCTATTGATGTATTGCTTACCATCTGGGCCACTTCACTCAGCAGATGCAGTTATTTTTTCTCCCCTCCACCATGGTCAAATTAACAACTGTTCACCATACTGCTTTTGCTCCAATCTCTGAACGTATTCCTTCAGAAATTTGTCTAGCACTTAGTCTTATTTAAGAAAAAGTTCAGAACAAGGCACTTTAAGATTTTATTTGACATTTATTTTGGCTTTAGGATACTCACAGCACTGATCTGCACAGAAATGGGAACTTCCCAGGGCTAGGTCAGAATTGATTTGGCTGTTGTAGGTACTGGGTATTGTAGCACAGCTTGGGGGGGATTTTTAAGGATGGGATGGAACCAAATGGGCTTGGTGAAACTATCCAATGTATTACTGTATTTGCTTGATTATAAGGCTATGCTTTGTCATTTTGTTCTAAAAATGGATACGCTCCTTAAGGGCCTCCAAATGTATTTTTATCTTTCAAAGGATGAAATTAGAGCTAGTCTTATATTCACATTTGCCCTATAATCCAGCATTTTTTTTTTACTCTGATATGGGTGTTACTAAACCTGTTCACCCTGCTAGTCTATCCTGGGAAATTCAGTGAGGTGAGTTGCCGTGGACCCAACAAAAATCTATGTAGTGCTAAATTTCCATGAGAGCACTGAGGGTAGCGCGTAATCCATAGAAGGGAATGGGAGGTAACCATTTTTGGGACTATAAAAGCTACTGCTTTGGGAAGGGAATCATCATTTTGATGACCTTAACAACCACACTGCAACCTCATCCAGGTGGCAGTCAAGGAACAGAGATCTTCTCATTTGTTAAGTTAGAGTTGCTGTACTCTATAGTAGAGCCTCATTCCGAGAAGTTATTCTGCAATCGAGCATTGGCTTTCACATCTAAAGCATCACCACAGCTAGAGCAGGAAGAAACCTATGCTAAGAGGTTTGTTTCTATTGAGCTAGCCCAACTTGCTGACTCAGCCTGTGTCGGTGGGATCTCCATGTTCACCATGAGCTGGAGGCAAACAAAAGAATCGGGAAGGAAGGAGATTCAAGGGTTCAAACAGCACCTGCCACAAGAGCTGCAGGTTGACAAATCCCAGGATATATTCTTTCTACCACAGGGAAAAAAGTCCTTTGGAACCAGCCTTTAAGGGAAGTCACTTTAGTGAGTGAGAGCAGTAGCATTCCAAGTCTGTTTGGCACTCGGCTAGGATGCCCCCTGGCCAAGCCCACACAGTAGAGGCGTGCACAGCAAGCATAACTTTACTGCTTTGCTGGTTTGACACACTGCCTCCACTCCAGGCCCAACAGGTGTTCCCTCTCGGGCCAAAGTCTCATGGTTTAGCTGTTATCAAAATACTTTGCCTGGGAAGGAACAGCCACTGGGCCTGGAGCAGAAGCAGCATAGCGAACTAGCAAATAAGTAAAGGTATGTTTGCCATGCATGCCTCTGCATGTGGGTCTGGAATTTTGGCATCTACCTCTTGGCTGGAAGACTTCACTCACCACCCCACCGTTGGTATGTCACTGAGTGACAGTATGAGAGAAGGCGCTTTGTTTATCTTATGAGTGGGAGGAAGAAGGCAATCTTTTTGATCTACTGAAACCAAAGACTATGGGGGTCATTCTGAGGCACAAATAACAAGGATGTACGCCCTGCCTGGATGTTTATCCCCACTATTCATCCCCCTTGCTATCCTTGTGAAAGTGGAATAAGTCCCCCTGGATGTCAGGAGGCTAGCGGCGGCAGGAAGGTGAGGGGGTGAAGTGGGTTCCCCGCAGCCTGATCCTGGCCCCATTGTATGCCAGATTGAGGGTTGGACTGCGGGGAAAGGGGGGCTCTGTCCCACGGCTAGAAATCACGGCTCCTGAATGGAGCCGTGGTGCCATGGTAGCAAGATGCCATGGCATTGAGGCTCCATTCAAGAGCCTGACTGAGTTAGCCGAGGATCTGTAGGGCATGCGGTCCATCAGAATCAGGCCCGGCCTGCACGTACAGGCCAGAAGACTTGATTCTGATCTCATAGGAGCTAGACGCATCTGTGGGATCAGAATCGGGTCTACCACTGTATGCCCCGATTCTGAGGGGCCGTACAGGGGCTGGACATCCAGATGGGAATTGGCCTCCTTGTGTATATTTTGTTACAGGTTCTAAACTACATGTATGGTTTTGACCCACGCAAGATTAAAGTGAAGTTTATTTCTTGTGGTGTACAGTGACTTAATTGGAGTACATCCCTTGGCTGAGGGGACTCTCACATAGAAAAGAACAATGGTTTGCTGCACCCAAACTTGTTCCTAGAAGGTTTACTAGTTCCCACCACTTATGGACCCAAAATAAAAATCACAACTAAGAACATGAGATGTCATACTGGGTCAGACCAAAGGTCCATCAAACCTGTTTCCAACAGTGGCCAATCCAGATCACAAGTTCCTGTCAGGTTCTCAAAAGGGTGAATGTCCTGGTTCTGCTCTGCACCCACTGAAGGGGGTTCTGTGGATGCAAAATATTTGTTGAAAAAGAAAAAGCAAGAACCATAACACAGTTTATAACAAAATAAAAATTAGTTATAATTTAGTTTTATAAACTGTGCTGTAGTTCTCGCTCTCTTTTAGTTCCTCCTTGTGCAAACATCTTGCATGTCCTCCATATAATCTAATTAGCTTCTTAGTTTGGTTCAGTCCCTGATTGGAGTTTTGAAAAAGCCCCGCCCCCTCTACGGGGGAGGGGGGGGCCATCTCATCTGTCGCCTCAGGTAGCAGATTGCCTTGAGCCGCTCCTGCGTTATAATGCATTATTTTCCTGTGTTCACATTGCAAAAACAAAGCATTCGTTTGTATTCTTTAAAAAAAAAGAAAAAAACCTGGTATATATTTGAATAAATAACCGGTTTTGTTTTTTTTAAATATCACAGATTGCAAAAACTGGATAACTTTCACAAGATTGTAGTAGAGGAGCTGAAGAGTCTTGAGGAGGAAGCTCAGGAACTCATAGACCTGGAGAAGGAAACAGCAGTATGTCTATCTCACTTCTTTGTCTTTTCAACTGTTTATGACAAAAACAACAGTGGACTTTAAAAATAAAATGCTTTTCTCTTGTAAAACAATTTTATAGGACTTCTGGAATAAGCAATCTGCCAAGCTGAATTCATTTTGTGATCTTCAGAATCAGAGGTATTAATCATGCTCAGAAGTTGTCATATGTTTGCAACACCTTTGTGGTAATCCCAGCAATTCTGTCTATCGAGATTTTTGGGAGTTTTTAAGGTTGCTTCTGTGTGAACTGTATCTTGAAAAGTGTCAGCTTCCATGTAGAATATCTGTTGAACAAGTCATCAACAAATAGTCTGTTCTAGCACAAATGGCAGCCCCAACCTCTCACCCTTGATATACTTTTCACTGTTCTCCTAACATTTGCCTCCTAACTGAGAGAGCTAGTTACCAAGCTTTGGTAAAATTTCACATTTTACTACTGCATAATTTACAATAGGAGTCACTAACCAGCAGTAAATCAATAGCAAGTTGTGGTGTTCCACTCCTTATGAGCACTGGGACGCAAGCACATCACCTGAACCTCTGGAAGAGCAAGAGCCATCCTAAAGGGGTTGGTACCTTTTGTAAATTGCTGTAGACCCCTCCCCTCTCCATCATATTGGAACTCTAACATCCCTACCCCTCCAAAGTAACCTCACAGACCATCTTATCCACCCATCCCATAAAAAGATCCCATCATACTCTCTATAGACCCCTTTGCCTGGCCCTACCATTAAAAAAATCCCTGGTGGTTTAGGGTAATGGGGCAGGAGAAATCCGCAGTTGCTCCTGTCGCCTTTGGCACCAAGTTCAAAATAGAGCTGGTTGATCCCTAGTGATTATTTATAAGTCTATCTCTAAGGGTCAAGTTGCCATAAAAGGACATTTTGCCCTTTCAGGGTAGCTTGTCCCCTAGTGGGAGTACAATTTGAGGATGGCAACAAGGAAACTATTGCTGAAGAAAAGCCATATGATGTGCTGTTTGCATTGCAGAGACACACTTATGGGCCACTAAGTGTATCTCCAGGAACAAGCAGGAATGTAGTCTTCACATATGGGTATCGTCGGTACCGACGGAGCCTGTGCGGGAACGCTCCCCAGCGTCCAATAGGAAAGCTTTTGGGAGCATCCCACAGTGCCTGTGTGCTGCCTTCCCAGCTCTCCCTCTTCAGTTCTTCATTTTCCACGGAGCCGACAGGTCGCATACCTCGTCGCCGCAGAAAATTATTCTTATTTTTTTGTTTTCTTGTGGTCACGTCTGCCTTCACTCGACGCCTGCCGGTACCATTGGTTCTCTTTTCTTCTTTTTCAAAAAAAAAAATCTATCTTCTGAAGTATTTTCTCTTCAGGGGGGCTTTCCCCCTCTCAGTGCTAGGCACCATTTTGGGCACTAGGCCCATTTCTCTTCAAACATGGGAAAACCAGCTAGTGGTTTCAAAAAATGTTCTAAGTGTGGCGGTACCATATCCGTCACCAACACCCATGAGTGGTGTCTTAAAGGTTTAGGACCTGACCATTCTCCATTGGAGTGTCTCGCCTATAGAAAGATGACCAAGAGGGGCCTGCAGAATAGAGCTGCAAAACTCGGTACCCTTTTTGTCACAGATACAATGTCCATTGCATCGATGTCTTCCACGGATTAATCTTCCTCCCATGGATCTCAGTAACTAAACCTAAGTCTTTTAAGACTGGCCGGTCCTCGAAGGGTAGATCTCCTTCCAGGTATCGAGATGCCAGTGGCGTTGCCCTCGAGGAAAGTTCACCGGCAAAACAGCCCCAGTGGGAGGCTTCGGCTTCCAAAGCACTAATGGGGCTCCAGGATGTTCTAGAGGCTTCCACCTCCACAGAAGTACTGGTGCCATGCTCTGGGGTTCTGGCCGCTTCCACCAGTACTGACAACCAAGCATCGGCAGGCACGATGGATCAGAGAATCCTCGCTATCAAACGTAATCTAGCAGCTCTTTTAGCAGCTTTGATACCGCTAAAACTGCTTCAGACCATTCCACAAGTATTGGTACCGACATCGGTGCTGGTACCGACTGCACCGGCCTCGGCGGGTATTTGTCCCCCCATGCTGAGCCTGGAGTCCATCTCAGGTATCGAAAGATCTGTACATAGACACCCCGATACAGAGTTCGAACGATACCAGTAACGTGCATTGCACAAACATCGGGAACAGAGATACTTTGAATTCTCCGATTCTGATGACTCTGCCGGTATTAGAACAGTCCTTCCGGAGGATCCATCTCCTCCTCCTCGGCATAGAGTGTCTCCTCCAGAAGACATGTCCTTCCAGGATTTCATACGTGATGTGGCTCGAGGCCTTGCACTCACAGTGACTCCTGAAAAGGAACCTAGAGCAGAAGAATTAGAAATTCTTCAATACCCTAAGGCTCCTAAAGAGGCAGCTACTCTGCCCATTCATAAGATCCTGCATGATCTTATGCTGAGAACGTAGGAAACTCCTTTAACCACATCTCCTCACTCTCGACGACTCGATACCATGTATCGAGTTCCACCCTGTCCTGGTTTTCAGAAGACTCAGTTACTACACCATTCAGTGGTAGTGGAATCAGTGATGTGTAGGATTAAGAGTGCAAAAAGACATTCTTCCAATCCTCCAGGCCGTGAATCGAGGATACTTGATGCCTTTGGGTATTGATGCTTCCAATCCTCCATGTTGTCAGCCAGGTTCAGCTCTTACATCCTCTACATGGGGATGTTCCTCATGGAGGTTGCAGGAGACTTGGAACTTATGAGCCCTCTTCTTCCTGAGGGGAAAAAAAGAGGATTTTCTTACTCTGGTCAGACATGCCCAGGATGTGTCCAAGTTTGTGAACCGTGCAACATTTGATTGTTTTGAATGCATCAGCAGAACATCTGCTATCTCCATCGGTGCACGTCGTATTGCCTGGCTTCAGGCATCAGACTTGGAAATATGGGTGCAAGATAAACTGGAAAACATTCCTTGCACAGGAAAAAATCTCTTTGGCAAGAATTGGCAAGAAAAGGCTAATGAGATTCATTCTGACAATATCACCTTGAACAGATTATCAAGGTCTACAGCCAACCCAGTAAAGAAAAATCAAATAAAGAAAACCTTTTTCAACAAGAAAAAGAAGTTTTACCCCTCTTACACCCATCAGGTCACTGTCCAGTTCATATTCTCCAAAAGGGACAACAAACTAGACAGCAGAAGAAACCTCAAGTCCCAAGAGCTCAGCCAGCTCAGCAGACTCAGCCTCCTCAGGGGCTTTGACTCTTTCCTAGAGAACTTAGTCTTCCTGTCCCTGCAGGGTCCAGAACCCTCCACCGTCCCTGGCAGGTAATGCCATTTTGCCAAAAGGTGGCACCAAATAACATCAGAAAATTGGACTCTCTCCATTGTACGAGAGGGGTACAGACTTCATTTTCACAGCATGCCCCCTCTTACAATCATAAAACAGTTCAATTCCCAAGTTCCTGCCACTGATCTCTTGGGCCAAGAGGTTGCATCACTTCTTGCTCAAGGAGCAATATAGGGAGTGTCCATACCCCAATAGGGTACGGGGTTCTACTCCCCCTATTTTCTCATTCCAAAGAAAACAAGAGGACACAGAGCCATACTGGACCACAGAGAATTGAACAAATATCTGTTCCGAGAAAAATTCAAGATGATCTCCCTCGGAACACTTATTGGCTATGTTCTTTAGATCTAAAGGATGCATATATGCATATTCTCATCCATCCAGATCACAGGAAATTTCTTTGATTCCTTTTCCAGGTAAGACACTTCCAAAACAGGGTTCTTCCCATCGGTCTGGCTTCTGCCCCAAGAGTCTTCATGAAATGCATGGCAGTAGTAGCTGCATTCCTGCGAACTCTGGGGATATTCGTCTTCCCTTACTTGGATGACTGGCTCATTCGAGCATCCACAGCTCCAGAAGCCAGCTTCCCCGATTCTGTTCCAGAATTCCGGCTCAAAACTGTCAGGCAAGGGATGCTTTCCTCCTCCACTGGAGTTAGGACTTCCTCTATGCCTTCCCACCCATTCCCCTCATTCCCAAAACACTGTTCAAGCTTCAGAGAGACAGAGGTCGTATGATACTCATAGCTCCACATTGGTCACGGCAAACGTATCCTCTGCTTCTGCGTCTCTCTCAAGCCACACCTCTGGAATTGGGATATGCTCCAGATCTTCTCTCCCAGGAAAATGGGACGCTATGGCACCTGAATCCCCATTCCCTGCATCTCAGGGCCTGGTTTCTGAAAGCCTAGAACTTCAGGATATCAACCTTTCTCAACAGGTAAAGGATATCCCTCAGGCTTCCAGAAAACCTTCCACAAGGCGGTCTTACGCCTTCAAGTGGAAACTATTCTCTATATGGTGTTCTCAAAAGGGACTTAACCCTCTTTCGATACCTATGGAATCGCTACTGGAGTATCTCCTCCATTTATCGAATTCTGATCTTAAGACCAATTTGGTAAGAGTCCATCTTAGTGCCATTGCAGCTTCTTGCAAGCCTCTAGATGGACAACCTATTTCCTCTCATCCACTCGTAGCAAGATTTATGAGAGGTCTACTCATAACAAAGCATCCCATTAGGCCACCGCCAGTGGCATGGAATTTGAATCTTGTTTATGGGCAGCTCATGAAACCGCCCTTTGAGCCTTTAGCCACTACCACTCTAAAGTTTTTTTTATTGGAAGATCTTCCTAGTTGCAATCACTTCTGTAAGACGCATTAGTGAGTTTACAGGCCTTAGTGGCTGATCCTCCTTATACAAGATTTCACCATGATAAGGTCATTCTTAGGACTCATCCTCACTTTATGCCAAAGGTGGTTTCGCCTTTTCATTTAAACCAAGCGGTTTACCTTCCTGTATTCTTTCCGAGGCCTCATGCCTCTAATGCAGAAAGGAACCTTCATACCTTAGATTGTAAAAGAGCTTTAGCTTTTTACCTACAAAGAACCAAGCAACACAGGAAATCTTCTCAGCTTTTTGTTGCTTTTGATTCTAGTCATTTGGGACTTCCAGTTTCCAAAAGAACTCTCTCTAGGTGGATTGCAGAGTGCATATCCTTTGCATATGAGAGTAAGGGACTTCCTCTTGAGGGCCATATCACAGCTCACAATGTGAGAGCAATGGCAGCCTCTATGGCTAACCTTCATTCTGTGTCTATTGACATCTGTAGAGCGGCCACTTGGGCTTCGGAACACACCTTTATAGCCCACTATTGCTTAGACAAGGACTCCCGCCGGGATGCCTTGTTTGGCCAGGCTGCTGTTCAGCATCTCTTTCAGACTTAGTACAACTCCTACCCACCGTCCCGGGTTGGATGCCAGAGATCCATGGGAGGAAGCATGAACCATTTCTCCATGGGTTTGCAGCTTCTTGGGGCCTTCTCCCTGGCATCTTTCAGCTGGGGAGTCCCCATATGTGAAGACTACATTCCTGCTTGTTCCTGGAGATAGCGTAGTTACTCACCTGTAATAGGTGATCTCCGGGAATAGCAAGAATTAAGTCTTCACAACCCACCCACCTCCCCTAGGAGTTGTCTCTCTATCTCTTTCTTTCTCTCCTTCTGTCCTCCTTAGCTATAAACTCAACTGAAGAGGGAGAGTTGGAAAGGCGGGAAGACAGCACACGGGCACTGTGGCATGCTCCCAAAAGCTTTCCTATTGGGCGCTGGGGAGCATTCCTGCGCAGGCTCCGTCGGACAATTCCTGCTGTTCCCGGAGATCACCTGTTACAGGTGAGTAACTACTCTTTCTCTGCAAACACAGGTGTGAGAGAGCGTTTTATGTTTTGAGTCCATAATGGAACATTTTGGTTTTTGTGTTATGCCATCAATTGAGTTTTCGTGGCAAGTAGATTGCCAGGCCTTACTTCCCTGCAGGTAATGCCAGTGTTGTTTCACAGAAATGTGATCCTCCATCACCAACAACGTCCCATACTGCTGCTGCCCAAAAGGAGTGGTTTGTCTTAGTCTGGCCTCAGCTGAGACCTATCCATCTTGGGAGGCCCTGCCAGTAATTCAGCTCTCAGCATCACTGATGCACATAAGCCCTCGGGCAAGCAAGCCGCATATCAAGCAAGGGGGAGTGCTTAGCATCAAGACCAACAAGTTCCACTTTGGACTCAAAATACCATAAAACCATCTCTCACATGCATGCTAATATGTATGGAATAAAACAAACATAGCACATCACCATGCCAACACCATCTCTAGAGTATTCCAGAAAAGGTGCAAACTAAATCCATATCCAAAATCCCTACAGTAAAGCATGGTGGTGGCAGCATAATGTTGTTGGGGAAATTTTGCAACAGCAGAGACGGGAAAGCTTATGAAGATCAAGGGGAAGCTGGATGGTGCAAAGCACAGACAAATGCTGGAGAACATCTGGATCCATTTCAGTATTTGAGCAAGACAGTGATACCATGTGTAAAGCAAAAGAACAATGTATACTAGTGGCTCAATAAAGAAAAAAAAATATTGTCCTTGAGTGGTTCCAGTCATGCCAAACCTGAATCCATTAGAAAATCTGTGACAGGATTTGAAGATTGCAGTCTACATACAATCTCCAGCCATCTAAGAGTACATATACTCTGTATGATGTGCTTTTCTGACAATCTGTATGTAAACAAAATTTGTACCTGCCTTGATTCGGCAGTTTCACAATAGTAATCCTACCCGCTTCTGATCGCTGGAAGGAGCGGGCTACAAATGCTTGCTAAATAAATAAATAAAATAAAATGAGCTAATCTGCCAAGAAGAATAGGCAAAAACCATACCATCTCGATGTACAAAGTTGGCCAGACACTTATCCTAAATAAATCATGACTGCTTTCACTGCAAAATGGGCTTCCACCAAGTATTAAGTAAAGGAGTATGAAGACCTTTGTTATTGACTCTTTGGTTTCATATTGCTTTGTGCAAGTATTTCTAAATTTTACATTGAAAGTGCTTCACTGATCAGTGCAAATTATTCTATAAAGTCCTACTTCAGTGCATTTTAAATTGTACTTTTCACAAAACAGAATGTGGAAAATGCACAGTGGTATGAAAACCTTTAGAGAGTGCATAGATCTGCTGGGACAAAGCCATAATCATGTTCTATAGAAGCACAGAAGATAATGGCAGATAGACCATATGGTCTATCCAGTTTTCCCATCTACACCAAGTACTAAGCTCTACAATTCCTATCTCCAGGAATAAGCAGGAAATGCAGTCTTCACATATGCGTATCATCTGTACCAATGGAGCTTAGTGGGGTCACTCCCCAGCATTTTATAGGAAAGGTTTTGGGAGCACTCCAATGAGTCTACGCCTCTGCCTTCCCGCTTTCCCCAGTCCTCTCCTCAGTTCTTTGTTTTCCGCAGAACCAGCAGGGTTCCTTCCTGTCACTGCCAAAAAAACTTTATTTTTTTTTGTTAAACCCTGTGCTGTCTTTCTGTCGATGCTGGTACGTTCCTTGATATCGGCCCCAATACTTCCTTTCTCTTTTTCTTTCATTTTTTGAAATTTTCCTATTTTTTGGTGGTTTCACCACCAGCTTAGGCTTTGGCCTTTTTTTTCCATTACGATGGAAAAACATGGCGTTAGCTTTAAAAAAATATATAGGAAGTGCTCTGGTACAATTTCAGTCACTGACAAACATGACTGGTGTTTGAAATGTTTGCGCCCAGACCATTTACCAAAGGATTGTCCTTTGTGTCAACAAATGACCAAATGAGGCCTAAACGGGGCCAAGCAATATGGGTCCCTGTTTCTCCCGGACTCTATTTCAGTAGCTCTGGCATAGTCGACATCGCTGCCTCCCACAGTTATCAGGTCTTTTCAAAGTCCAAGCATAAATCCAGGTCTAAGTCATCGGCATCAAACTCCAGTACAGGGATAACATAGAAACATGACAGCAGAAAAAGACAACATGGCCTATCTAGTCTGCCCTTCCTTATAGACTACTACAATAATCCCCTCTTTTCCCTTAGAGATCCTCTGTGCTTGTCCCATGCTTTTTTGAATTCAGATAGTGTCCTTATCTCTATCACCTCTACTGGGAGACTATTCCACGCATCTACCACTCTTTCCGTAAAGAAATATTTCCACATGTTACACCTGTGTCTATGCCCTTTCACCCTCATCTTATGTCACCTCATAGCGGAGAGGCTTTCCTTATGTGCATTTATGCCACCACGGTAATTAAACATCTCTATCATATTTCCTCTAGCCCAACTTTCCTCTAAAGTGCACATATTAGGATCCTTAAGTCTGTCCTCATGTGCTTTATAATGAAGACCACTAACCATTTTAGTAGCTACCCTCTGCACCGAATCCAGCCTGTTTATAACCTTTGAAGGTGCGGTCTTCAGAACTGCACACAATACTCCAAATGAAGTCGCACCAAAGACCTATACAGAGGCACTATCACCTCCCTTTTTCTGCTGGCCATTCCTCGTCCTATGCACCCAAGCATCCTTCTAGCTTTCACTGTAGCCTTTTCTACCTGTTCAGCTACTTTAAGATCATAGGACACAATCACTCCCAGGTCCTGCTCTTCTTTTGTGGACAAAAGTACTTTCCCCCCCCACCCCCTTACACTGTACGTCTCCTTTGGATTTTTGTAGCCCAAATGCATGACCCTGCATTGTTTAGCATTAAATCTCAGCTGCCAAGTTCTCGACCATTCTTCAAGCTTAGCTATATCCCTCCTCATGTTATCTACTCCTTCCTAGGTGTCTACTCTATTGCTGATTTTGGTATCATCCGCAGAGAGGCAAACCTTACCCGACAACCCTTCTGCAATATCACTAACAAAGATGTTAAAAAGAATGGGAGCAAGGACAGATCCCTGTGGCACACCACTGGTAACCTCCCTCTTCTCAGAGTGAGCTCCATTTACCTGTACCCTTTGTCGCCTCCCTCTCTACCAATTTGTAACCCAATCAGTAACTTTAGGGTCCATCCATAGGGTGCTCAGTTTGTTGATAAGTTGCCTGTGTGGAACGGTGTCAAAGGCTTTATTGAAATCTAAGTACCCCACATTTAAGGCTCTCCCTCAGTCCAATTCCCTGGTTCCCCAGTCAAAGAAATCAATCAGATTTGTCTGACAAGACCTGCCTCTTGTGAATCCATGCTGCCTCCGATCCTATAATCCATTGGACTTTGGAAACCTCACTATTTTCTCTTTGAGCAGCATTTCCAATAATTTACTCACCACAGGGGTTAGACTAACCAGCCTGTAGTTTTCAACCACATCCTTACTTCCACTTTTGTGTAAAGGGTCCACATGTGCCTCTCTCCAGTCCTCTGGCACCACTCCCGACTCCAAAGAGGCATTGAAAAAGTCAGTCAGCGGAGCTGCTAGAACAACCCCAAGTTCCTTCAGTATTCTCAGATATATCCCATCTGGTCCCATCGCTTTGTCTACTTTAAGTTTAGCTAGTTCCTCCTGAACACAGTCTTCTGAAAATTGTTTGAGATCCCCGTCACTTCTGTTCCTATTTGTGGGTGTTTTCTGAGGTCCTGCTCCCAGCCCTTCATCTGTGAACACAGAACAGAAATATTTGTTAAGCAATTCCACTTTATCCTCATCTGCTTTTACATATTGCTCCCCTTCACCATTGAGTCTGACAATACCACTTTTGCCCTTCCTCTTCTTACTAACATCTGAAAAATGTCTTATCCCCCCCCCCCCCCCATTTTATTGCATTGGCTATTTCTTCTTCTTTTAGTATCTTTGCTTTCCTGACTACTTTGCTAGCTTCTCTAAGTTTTTCCAAATATAGATGCCTGTCTTCCTCTCTCACTCTCTGTGATCTCTTGTATTTCACAAAGGCCTCCCTCTTCTTCTTCACCTTTACAGCAATTTCTTTTGAGAACCATATCGGCCCCCCTTGCCTTTTACTTCTATTTACCTTTCTAACAGAAAAGTTGGTTGCCCTTAAAATATCTCCTTTGAGTTTTTCCCACTGTTTTTCTACATCCCCCAGCTGTTCCCATCCCACTAATGACTCCTTGAGGTACTGACTTATCTTGGCAAAGTTATGTTTCCTAAAATCTAAGACCCTTACTTTTGAATGGATTTTATCATCATCGAGACTCTCCAAAAGGTGCATCTGATGCAGATAGGCCTGCCAAACAGCCCCAGCAGGAGGACACGCCCTCCAAAGCACAACAGGAGACCCAGGATGCTGCTGAGGCTTTGACCTCCAGAGAACTACTGGTTACATGCTCTGGGATGGTAGCTCGAAGCCCTGTACGCGATTACACCTAGGCATTGGGCTCCTCCCTCAATCAATGCATCATGGTTATTGAGAGGAGCTTGGCGGCACTTCTAGCTGCAGTACTGAGGGCCTCTGCAGTGCAGGTATAGACTGCTGATTCCAGTCCTCAAGCTTGTATCACCAACTCCTCTGTCCCCACTTCCTGCCTTGGAACTGATAGGCATCGGCAATACCCAGCTGTCACCCAGAATAGGTTCCACACTGGCTCATCATCAGTATCGACATCGAACCTCTGCATCGTCTCGAGATCATCGATACTTAGATTTTTTGACTGAATCAGACACATCCTCTTCAGATTCCAATGATACCTCGGAGGATTCCAGGCAACACAGGACATCCCTCGGGACCTTCTCCCACATGAACTGTGTCGATCCCTGTCAGATGATGTATCTTTTCAAGACTTCATTCGGGACATGGCTGTAGACTCCCAGATTATGGATACCTCTGAATAGAACCAAGGGCAGAGGAATTGGAAATCCTCCAATACTCCTCAGCACCCAAGGAAGTGGCCACATTACAGGTGCATCAAATCCTGCAGGATTTAAATCTACGTATGTGGGAGGTCTAGCTAACTGTTCCACCTATCAGCAAGCGGCTCAATACCATATACACCATGCCCTGGCTTTCAAAAGCCTCAACTTAACCCATCACTCCATGGTAGTGGAATCGGCGATGCACCGCATCAAGAGTTCTAAAACTCATTCTTCCATGCCTCCAGGCAAGGACTGCAGGACTCTCGATCATTTTGGAGGTCGTTGTTTTTAAGCACATATGCTCACTTCCAGGATTATGTCCTACATGCTCTACATCAGCATGTATCTCAAGGATATCTCTAGGGATCTGAAAAATGTTGCTCCTGTCATCCATTATGACAAACGCAATGCATTAGATCTTCAGCAGTCTGCATCGGTGCTCGCAGAATGGCCTGGCTCCAAGCTTCTGACCTTGAGCAATGGGTTCAGAATAAATTAGCCAATATTTATTTATTTATTTTATTTATTTAACCAGTTTTATATACCACCTTTTCCTTCAATCAAAGTGGTTTACAATATTCCCTGCTCTGGGGAGAACCTCTTTGGAAAAAGTTGGAGAGAAAGCTGGGTTGCTGGAGATGGTTGATCTCCCCCTCGAGCATTCTTCTAGAAAGACCTCCGACCCTTCTAGAAAAAAAACAATCCAAAGAAGGCTTTTTAACTTAAAAAGAGGAGATGATATCCTCCTTATCCACTTGCTGTGGCTTAACCTCTGTAACAACAGCCAGAGATAACAGGGCCTTCAACAGTCTAAAACGCCTAAGACCCCTAAGCCACAAGCACTGACACAGCCACAATCGGCACCTGGGTTTCAACGACTTCCCAGAGAGCAAAGATACTCTGCCTCTGCAGGGTCCACAGTCCCTCCATATTGCAGGCTGACTTTGTTCCTAAGCCCACATCTAATCAGTTCGGAGCAATGGACTCTCAACATCATCCACAGGGGCTATCTGCTTCATTTCCAAAGCTTACCCCCCCATCTCCACAAGAGATTATCCTGCATATCCCTTGCAGGACGATCTCTTGTCAGCTGAGATGTCAACTCTATTATCTCAGGGGGCCATAGAAAGAGTTCCTTGTGCCCAAGAAGGCCGAGGCTTCTACTCTCCTTAATTTCTTATCCCCAAGAAGACAGGAGGGTTCAAACCCATTCTAGGTCTAAGGGATCTCAACAAATTCCTCATCCAAGAAATTCAAAATGATATCCCTCGGTACACTTCTGACATATCTTCAGAGGAACAACTGGCTATGTTCTCTAGACCTCAAGAAGGCATACACATACTTGCTGATCCACCCTCAACACAAAGTATCTGTTTTCAGTGCCAGCAAATCCCTTACCAAAACCGGATGCTCCCCTTCGGGTTAGCTTCCACACCCCTAGTATTCACAAAATGCATGGCAGCTATGGCTACCTACCTTCGTACTTTGGGGAACTTTGTCTGATCAGGGGAAAATCCCCAGAAGAGGCAAAACTATCTCTTCATCGGACCACTGTTGTGCTCCAAAACCTAGGGTTTATCTTAAACTTTCCCAAGTCACACCTGGTCCCCTCCCAGCAACTCAAATTCATCGGGGCCCTTCTAGACACTTGTCAAGCCCGAGCTTTCCTTCTACAGGATTTTCTGCCCATCTCATCAAGCTTGTTCAAACAATAGAGAGTTGAGAAGTTGACAGCTTGAGAAATGCTATGCTTTCTGGGGCATATGGCCTCCACAGTCTGTCGTCCCTTATGCCTGCCTCCACATGCAGCAGTCTCAGTTGACAGAGGAAACTGGGCGTCTTTCAGACAAAATCTGTGTTACCACTCCTCTGGCCCACTCCATTCAATGGTGGTATTCCCCTTGAAACCTACTCAGGGTCACGTCAATGCACCCTGACAACGGATGCATCCAAGTTCAGGTGTGGAGCACAGCTGAACAATCTTGCTATGCAAGGGCAGTGGACACCGCAGGAGTCTTGGTTGCAGTTCAACTTCCTGGAGCTGCGGGATCCAATGAATGCCCTTTGGGATTTTCAACCCCAACTTTCGGACAAACAGGTCTTAGTACAAATGGACAACCAGTTGGCCATGTTCTATGTCAACAAGCAGGGGGGAATGGGTTCCTATGCCCTCTGCCAAGAAGCCCTTCACCTCTGTTTCTTCTCCATTGCACATCACATCTATCTCAGGGCAGCATATCTCCCAGACAAACTCAGTCTCCTGGCAGACAGACTCAGCTGAATTCTGCATCCACATGAATGGACTTTAAATCAGGACATGACATCTTGGATCTGCCACTTGTGGGGGATCCCCCTCAATAGATCTCTTCGCCAGAGTCGGCCCAAGGATTTCTGCCACCCTAGGCAGAAACCCCGGTGTTGCTGTCCCCCCCCCCCCCCAACTGACACCGCCCTCCCTCAGCTTTTGCTGCTGCTGCCACCCACTCCCAGCTGCTGCTGATTCCATCTCAGGAAAGGGAGGTGGGCAGCGGCAGTATTTCCAAAATCGGTGGCTTTTTGCCACCATTTTTGGAAATACTGCTGCTGCCTGCCTTCCTCCCAAATGGAATCGGTGGTAGGGGGAGAAGCAGCTGCCCACTTGGGCTGGCTACCCTAGGTGGCCGCCTAGCTCGCCTAGTAGACAGGCTGGCCCTGCTCTTCGCCACCCAGGAGAATGCACAACTGCCACTGTTTTGCTCAAGACTTCCCTCCCAGAAGAATCAAGCAAACAGATGCCTTCCTTCTCCATTGGGGGAAAGGTTTGCTTTACACATTCCCACCTACCCTCTTAATTTCCAAACTACAGGCTGACAGGTGCTCCATGAATCTAAGATCCCCTTACTGGCCCTTTCAACCATGGTTTCCTCTATTGTTGCAACTAACACATTCTCCACCCCTCTGTCTGGGTCATGCGCCCATCCTCCTATCCCAGGACCCAAGGGATGTTTCTCTATCCCAATCCACAAGCCCTCCATCTCACAGCTTGGCTCCCGAGAGCATAATTTTTGCTGACCTCACCCTTCCTCAACAGGTCAAGGACATTATATTTGCATCGTGTAAGCAGTCAACTAGGCATTTTTATGCCTTCAAATGGCGAAGGTTCACCCTCTGGTGTACCCTGAAACATAGCGACCCCTCTGCCTGTCCAGTAGAAGTATTTTTACAATATTTCCTCCTCTTGTCATTGACAGGTCTCAAGACTAACTCAGAGTACTTCTTTGTGCCATGTGCCACAGGTGGGTCAATAGCAATCTTATCTCCTCTAACCCTTTGGTGCAGTGAGTTATGCAGGGTCTTCTGTTATCTAAACTGCCTCCACTGGCTTGGGACCTCAATATCATTGTAGCGCAGCTCCTAAAGCCTCCCTTTAAGCCTTTAGCTACCACTTCTTTGACGTTCCTATTGTGGAAAGTGATCTTCCTCATTGCTCTTACTTCAGCTCGCCATATCCCGGTAGACAGTACCACAACAGCCCCTTCAGCCACCTAACTAGTGCAGTACAACAGAATCCTACTATTCAGGACCATCAAGATGTAAATAGTTACCCAAGTTTTTATCCAAGTTATAGTACCTGTTCCTTGTAAACACAGATAAGCCAATGAAATGTGTAAGTTTTATGTTTCATGTAAACCGCACTGATGTGGAATAGCGCGGTATATAAGAATCTGTAAGTAAAATAAATAAAATATCAGTGAGTTGCAGACCCTGGTGTCAGATCCTCCATACACCTAGTTCCAACACAACAAAGTAGATCTCTGTACACATCCACACTTCCTTCTGAAGGTGGTCTCCACTTTCCATCTCATTCAATCAGTTATGATACTGGTGGTCTTCCCCAGACTGCAAGCTTTCAAGGCTGAAGCAATGCTCCATACTTTAGATTGCAAGCATGCACTGGCTTTCAACTTGGACAGAACCAAGTCTTTCAGGAAATTCTCACAATTCTTCCATCTTGGACTTCCAGTGTTGAAATGTACCCTATCCAATTGGATTGCAGTTTGCATTTCTTTTACAATTCTCAAGCGGGACTCTCCCTAGAGGGTCATGTCATGGCTCACAATGTTCGAGCCATGGCAACCTCAGTTGTCAACTTTTGTTCTGTCTCCTTTGACGAGATCTGTTGGGCAGCTACCTGGTCCTCCATTCACACTTTTGATGTTCATTATTGCCTTGACTGAGACTCCTGTCGGGATGCTGTCCTTGGCCAGGCTGTTCTCCAGCACTTTTTTGGGATTTAACTACAACTCCTACCCTCTGTCCCAGACTTTTCTGTCACTAGACTTCTCTGTCAATGTTCTTATCTCTGCAATAGAGTCCTATGGGGCCACATTGTTTCCACACCCTCTGGCTCCATTCTTTAGACTCTGTGTAACAGCTGCTGCTAATCCAGTCTGGTTCCTGGGAGCTTGTGAGTTCCATATGTGAAGACTGCATTCCTGCTTGTTCCTAGAGATAGCATTGTTACTCACCTGTAACAGATGATCACCGGGAACAGCAGGAATCTATCTTCACAATCCGCCTTCCTCCCCTTGGAGTTGTAGGGTATTCTTTTTCCTCTATTGCTCAACTACAAACTTAACTGAGGACGGGGGAAGGTGGGAAGGCAGAGGTGCAGGCTCAAGCGCAGCAGAGTGCTCCCAAAAGCTTTCCTATTGGACTGTGGGGAGCATTCCCATGCTGATTCCTTCGGTACCAATGATATTCATACGTGAAGACTGATTCCTGCTGTTCCCGGAGATCACCTGTTACAGGTGAGTAACAACGCTTCATCTCCTATTGAGATCTGCTGTACTTGTCCTATGCTGTTCCATGGATCCACCACCCTTTCCATAAAGAGATGTTTCTTTGCTTTACTCTCTTCTTGCTGGCCATTTCTCTTATGTACTCAAGCATCCATCTGACTTTTGCCATCACCTTTTCTACCCTTTAAGCCACCTTAAAGTCATTAGTGAATCTGGGGGAAATCCTGAAATTTTATATCAAATTTAAGCAGTTTAAATTTAACCTAGTCCAAACAGGACTTTGGCTTCTTTGCTCATCTATATGTAAGGCCAAACAGGATATTTAACCCCTCCCAACTTAAGAATGGGCATTGGGTTATTCCAAAGGTTTTCAAATGAATCCATTATCTGTTTTGTCCCAAGCTTTAAGTCATCAAATGTTCCAGCAAAGTTGTTAGTTTGCCATAGAGGTAGTCTTCTGCAGGTCTCTCCCATTACAGCTGATGTGAGGGTTCATGCACATCTGTCAGGAAAAAATAACCTAAATGGGAAAGGTGTTCATGGGAACAAAAAGATGAAGCCATTGCTCTCTAAAAAGGACATTGCTGCCTGCCTCAGATTTGCCAAAAGAGCATCTGAATGAACCACAAGACCTCTGAAATAATGATCTCTGGACAAATGAGTCAAAAATGAAACTTCAGTCACAATTGCAAATGTTTTGTGTAGTAAAAGTAAGAATTCCATCCTGATTGTCAAGCATAGTGGTAGAGATATGATTGTATAAGAATTTGCTGCATTAGGATGTGGGCAGGTTGCTGTCACTGTTGAAACCATGAATTCTGCTTTATATTTGAAAATTATAGAACAGCATGTTGGGCCATCCAACCATTCATGAAATGAAATAGAGCCAAAAGTTGATGATGCAACAAAACTAGTAAATCTAGCATAAAATAGCTAAAGAAGAAATGATTTCATATTTTGGAGTGGTCAGCTAAAATCTTGGCCTATACCCTACTGAAACATTATGGCAAGGCCTGACAGAAGCTGTTCATGAAAGGAAGCTCTCAAATTCCGTAGAGTAGAAACAGTTCTGTATGAAAGAATGGGCCAAAATTCCTGAAGGGCAATTTGATAGGCTAATCAATAGTTACGGAAATCAATCAAGATGCTCACCAAACTCAGTCAACAAATATGGGAAATTGCAAAATGGCCAGTTGACTGGAGATGTGTTAACATACTAATTCCTGAGAGAGAGGACTTATTGGACTGCAGAAACTATTGTACAATTTCCTTATTGTCACACATCAACAAGATAATACAGTATTAAAATTATTTAACAAAGATTGGAACCATATGTGGAAAGGATTATCAGAAGTACAGAATGGATTCAGGAAAGGTCAAGGATCAAGATGCATGCTGGATAACTGAAAAGGCCAAAGGATATCCAAAGGAAGTTCACAACAAGACCTTTGTGTGGATTATGTTAAAATGTGGAAAGTTTTAGGTCAGTGGGTCTCCCTGACCATCTAATTTTTTTAATATGAAATCTGTACACCAGACAAGAAGCAACAGTCAAGATGACAGAGCATAGTGAAATAGTTTGGTTTTTGATTGGCAAAGGAGTAAGATAAATCTACATCCTTTCACCATACCTGTTTAGCTTGTATGCTGAGAGACGTTTGGACTGCAAGGCAATGATGTGGCTTCAGTATCGGAGGCAGAAACAGCAGCCTCTGATATGCCTTTGACATGACACTTGCAGCAGAAAGCGAAGATGATTTAGTGACCCTTTTAACATCCAAAAAAAGAAAGTGAAATCTGCATTGGAGAGGAGTGGAAGGGGCAGATGATAGAAGAGAGAAACCGCAATGTGATGCTGGAGACTTTAGGTAAACTGCATCATGGTTTCCTAGCCATTGCTGCTGTAGCAGGCCCTGGAGAAGGGCAGCAGTGGGGCGTGGTCCTGGGCAGAGGGAGGGGGGAGCGGGATGGAGAGCCCGCCTAGGGTGCCTCCAATCCTTGCACCGGTCCTGGGAAGGACTACAACAAGATGTATTCATAATTGCTGTGGTATTGTTAATCCATGTCTGAGCAGCCTTCAGATGCAAACAGAAATGAGAACGTTTTGGAGATTGTCTATATGTTTTAAAACAAAATAAAAATCTTTGGGAAATGCAAGTTTAAAAAAAAAAAGAAAAAAGGATCAGTTTCCAAGCCAATCACATAACATTGATAATGTAGCGCCCCGGGACTGGCCTGGCTGGAATCCCCTCAAGGGCGGGCTCTGTCGGTCCTTGTCAGCTTAGTGCCTGGGGCCTCCACCTAGGGAAGAAAAGTCTTAGGCGGGTAGGCTCTCCTTTCATCCCAGGAAACCTCTTCAGAAAGCACTGCTGTGAACAAGGGAGGCTTAAATAGTATTTACAATTTATTTACAAAATATATACATCAAGTATTGTGGCAAAATAATGCAGTATGTACAACCCATAGTATGATAAGTGGTTCAAGCAGGTACGGTGAAATAGCAATATAGAATAAGAGATAAGGCAGTTCAAACAACAAATTATAACCTTATAGGTAATGACTTAAGTAAACCTGTGGAGCTTATGGATTTAACCTTAATAACTGTCTCCTAACTCCTCTCCCTTTCCCTTTGCCCACCAGCCCCATCTCACCCACTGCTTGAGCTCTGGACCGGCGGCTGCTTGTGAAAGGAAAGGTTTTGTAGATCTGTCCAATCACTGAGACCATAGCCTTGGCTCTGTCTCCTCCAGTCTGGAGAAGGTTTTGCACTCCTGTCCAATCAGGAGCAACTGTTGCAGCTCTCCCTTGAGCTGATCTGCTGCTAGACCCCCTCTGGGTCTTGTGGCTCCTAATCCAGAATGGACTCTGCCACTGCAGCTCTCTCAGGAGCTGATTTTTCTGCTGCAGCTCCCAAATGAGCTGATCTGCTGCTTGGCCCTTCTAGGTCGCGTGGCTCCTAGTCTGGAATGGACTCTGCCACAGCTGTCCCTCTAGAGCTTATTCTGCCGCTGTAGCTCCCTCTGGAGGTGATCTGCCACTGGACCTCCCTGGGTCTTTGTAGCTCCTTGTCCAGAATGGACTTTCTGCTGCCACAGGTCTCTCTGGAGATGATTCTGCTGCTGGACTCGCAAGCCTGGATTAGGCTCTCCGGAGTCTCTGCTGCCTTCTCCACTCCCTGGGTTAGGAGGAGACCATCCACCCCCGTCTGCACTCCTACCCCCGACTGGGTCTGTAGAAGGCTCTTTGCTGGCACCTTCACACCGAGCCTGCCTAGGCTCCCAGGAGACTTTCTAGCACCATCTTCAGGAGGGGAAGCTCTTTTAGATTAAGAAGCTTAATAGCCTCTAAATCTTAAACTCCATCTCTCTTCAAGCTCTTTTCGATAAAGAGGCCTGGTGCTTCTAAATCAGCGGTAACAGTTCTCCAACCTCTTTTCTGCACAGGGCTGTGGCTACGGGTGCCAGTGCTAGGTGGTATTTCTCTTAAGGTGAGCAATTTCCACCAGCCCCAGTATTTACATCTTCACCCTTTGTCTGATGTGTACAAATAATACCTCCCACACTATTCCTTATAGTTTTAAAGTTAACTCTTAATAGAAATAAATGTGAGCGAATATTACCCTTGCTCCTTCAGCACAGGCAGTGATTTGCATATCCCCTGAGGACTGGAAGGACCTCTTGTCAACTATTTCTGAGGCTGCCCTGGCCTGTCCACAGCTACTGCTCCTTGGGGATTTCATTCTTCACATTTCTCTCCCCCCAACTCCTTTGCCCCCAGGATAAGGCCTTTAGCTCGCTCCTGGATGACCTTACCTTTCTGCAACATGTCCCTTTTTCCACTCTTGCTGCTGGCTCGACTCTCAATCTTCTCATTTCCCCCCTCACTTCTTTTGTTACCCCTACGGCACTGTCACCTCATTTGCTGCCCTGGTTGGACCATTTTTGTGTCTCGCTTCAGCTGCCGCGCCCGCCCAGCCTGTCATCCTCTTCCCTGTGGCCTTCCCGGAATCATCATTGCATCACCCCTCAAATCCTGTAGGGTTTCCTGATGGCGGCTCAGCTCCTTCCTGATTTCTCTTCTTTTTCCCCTGATTCTCAGGCTCAGTCCTGGGGCTCTGCTTTCTCTGTTGCCCTCGATCTTTTGGCCCCCTCCCTCCCTGCCTCGGCTGTCCCCCCCCCCACCCTCCCCATTCACCATTCTTGGTTCTCCCCTGGGCTGCACATTTAGTGCTCGCAGCTCCATCACACACTGCACCATTGGCACAGCCACCCTTCTCCTGTTACCCTGGCCTCCTATTGCCAGCATCACAGTGAGTACCAGGGCATGGTCCATGCCGCAAAAAACGATCACTATTCCAAGCTGATCCAGAACTCCTCTAACTCCTCCAGGCAACTCTACTCTGTCCTACAGTTGGTCCCTTTTCCTCTCAACTACCGGTCCAGCTCCTCCTCCCTGCCCTGATTCTACCGACCTGGCTACCTTCTTCTTGGATAAGATCTTTTCCCTCCATGCCTCCTTTGCCTCCTGCCCCTCCCCACACTCCCCGCTCCCATCTGTCCCCCCTCCTCCCCTCTTCTTACTCACACCTGGTCCTCTTCTGAGCCCATCACCACCTCCAAGCTCCATTGTACCATCTTGTCCACTAGTAAGACTTGGTGCTCCCTGGACCCCATTCCCCCTAAATGGCTCTTGGAGCCCTCCTTGACCCTTCTTCCATCAATCCTCCTCATGCTCAATTCTTACCTGTCCACTGGTTGTTTTCCTTCCTCCTGGAAGCATGCCGTAGTTCGTCCCCTCCTCAAGAAGCCCTCTCTTGACCCCGACTGTCCTCTCCAATTGGCGCCCTGCCTCAAATCTTCCTTTCATCTCTAAGATTCTTGAACACTTTGTTTTTGACCAGCTTTCTTCTCACCTAGCCTCCACCAATGCATTTCACTCCCACCAGGCTGGCTTTCGGTTGGGCCACAGCACTGAAACTATTCTTTTTTTCTGTACCGAACAAACTGCATGTTGCTCATGATCGGGATGATGTTATTCTCCTTGTCTCTTTGGATCTTTCTGTGGCTTGTGATCTTGTGGACCATCGCACTCATCTCCGCCATCTCGCAGACTTTGATGTTGCTGGTGTCCCTTGGCTGTGGTTCTGCTCTCTTCTCTCTGCACACTCCTTCACTGTCTCATCTTCCTCTTTCACTACCCCCTCTATGCCTCTCTCCTGTGGTGTCCCTCAGGGCTCTGTCCTGTCCCTGCTTCTCTTCAATCTTTTCATGCCCCCCCCTTGCTCTTTTTGTGCAACAGGTCAGTATTTCAGCATATTACTATGCAGATGATATCCTCCTTCTGCATTGGACTAGTCCCTCTGACCCTGATATTGCACCTCTTAATGCCTGTCTTTCCTTCATCCAAGACTGGATGGCACTAATTTTCTCCAGTTCAATCTCCTTAAATTTACTGCCATGTGGGTTACGTTTGGGTGCCCCCTCCCCTCCCCTGGCTTTCTCCCTTGCCTCTGTCACCATCCCCTTGGTGTTATCCTTCTGGTACCTTGACTCCTTTCTCTCTTTTTCAGATCATATCTCCTCAGTCTCCCGTAGTGTCGTCTTTTGTCTCCGCCAGCTCCGTGCAGTCTGCCCCTTCCTTACTGTCTCCTCTCTAACCACTCTTCTCCTGACCCTTACTGTCTCCTGTATTGACTACTGTAAAGTCTCCCCTTGCTGGTCTACCTCACTCTCAAGCCTCCCACTTACAACTTCTCCACAACACTGCTGCTCATCTCCTCACCTCCTCTTCCCGTTATGAGCATGTTTAGCCTACACTGGTTGACAGTGAGTTTCAGGATAAAGTATAAAATCCTCATTCTCACACACCTCACTATCCACTCCTCCTCATCTCAATATCTGGCAGGCCTCCTCTGGTTCCATGTCTACCCCCCCCCCCCCCAATCTGCTCCGCTCTATTCACAGCTACTGTCTGGATCTTCCTTCCCCCTTGCAGGCACTCTTCAAGCACATCCGTTCTTCCGGGTTTTTTCTTTCTGGCCCTCTCCCTCTGGAATTCCCTTCCCCTGGAACTCCGTTCTGAGCCCTCTTTCACTCACTTCAAATCTGCACTAAAGACCCAAAAGTTCCAGTGTGCCTTCATCCTCCCTCACTCTCCTTCCTAGCTTTCTTCTTTTTCTACCTCTTCCTCCTCTGCTGCTACTCTGTCCTTTTCTATCAATTATTGGCATTCTTTTCTGTTTTCACCGCAGCAGTCATTTGATTTTTGTATTATACACCGCTGTATGTATTTTGATCCAAGCAGTATAGCAAATGTTTGGATAAAGATAAATGTTTACTTTCTATCTCTGCTATCCCAATGACTGTTATTGCAGGCTGCAGTTTTAACGTTGCCTCTCATCTGACCTCTTCAGCAGCTTACAGTGACCATTTGCCCTTTGATTCTACATTATTCAGCACACTGAAACACACACCTTTAGGGGGGTTTCAATAATGTTTGGCATTCCGTCCAACATCATTGATCCAGAAAAAACTCCCTTTTCAAAGTATGAAATATCTTTTTTCATTTGTGTATTTTAAATGAACTTTTTTCATAAAGTACTCTCAACTTTTAAATCTTCACATATATCATATTTCTTCAGATATATGTGAAGTTTTAAAAGTTGAGAGTACTTTATAAAAAAAAATTCATTTAAAATACACACATAAAAATAATATTTCATACTTTGAAAAGAGTTTTTTCTGGATCAATAATGTTGGATGAAATGCCAGACATTATAAATGTTATATGATTTGCTTGGAAACTAAGATCCTTTTTCTCTTTTTTACTTGTTCCCAAAGATTTTTGTTTTGTGTTAGAATTGTTGTCTTTGGACTACCCCTAAGTGTGAGTCTATATGGCCACTAGAGTTGGCTTCAGCTTGATGGCAATTAATCATCATTGTTGTTCCTCAAGGAGGTACCACTAGTTAGTCAATTAATAGTGCACGTGCTTTTTCACACAAGGATACTGTTGAATCTTTTTACTAAATAAACAATCGAAATATATCCTTTGTCGCAGAGTATTTATTCATTAAGTATGTCTTCTCTTATTGGGTTTTAGAATGGAATCTAGTCATACTTTGAGAATAAATTGTGCTAAAGTACAGAAGCCATCCTGAGGGGTTCATACTACTTATTTGCACCATAGGTCCTGAAATCCTAGAGGAATAGCTAAATATTGATTTGCACTGTAGCTTGCTCACAAATTATGTTGAAGAAATCATACTATTTAGATTAAGTGGTCTGCTCCTTATTTTCATGCATTTCCTAATTTGCACTGGCTTTTCCCACACTACTTTCCTAATTGCATAGAGGTGAGAGAAAAGTCAAATGAACTGTGATCTATTCTGTCATCGCATCAGGAAGTAAACTGAGCAGGCTAACTTGGGCCTTGCTGTCTTTATCTGCTTCATGTTCCATGTTTCTTCCTATCTCTGATCTGGGATAAAGCTTGTCTCTGAATATATACGTCATATGCGATTTTTCTTTTCAGGTTGAAAATCATGTGCTCTCATATGGAGAAAACTGTGAACACTTTTGAAGATGCAGTACAGCAACTTGCCAAGGTACATATACAGATGCCTCTCCATTGAAATAAAGGAAATAGATTGAAGATCCTGGGGATTTTATTTTTTTATGGAGATACTTGAATGTACAATGAAGTGGCTAAGGTGAAAGAATATCTTGGTCTACATGACTTCCTTGATGTTTGTTCCTTTCAGTCATATAGAACCTGCAAGCTGATTAGGCTTAACTCTGATTCTGGGCACATTCTGGTGGATTCTCCTTTATTGCCATCCAGATTTCAGTGAGTGTACCTCAGGGCTCTGTCTTGGGGAACTCTCCTTTTCTCTCCCTAAACCTGGTCCCTTGGTGCACTTATCTTCTCCTTCGTTTTCAGTACCATCTTTACACTGATGACTTTTAGATTTACCTCTTTGAACCTAAACTCTGTCCGGGAATCCAGGCCTGCTTATCTGATGTTGCTGCCTGGATGTCCCCACCACCATCTGAAACTGAACATGACCAAATTAGAGCTCCTTATCTTTTCCCCTAAACCCACTTCCCCCATTCCTACTTTTTCTATTTCTGTGGATAACACTATATTCCTCCCTGTTTCCTCAGCTCACAGCTTTGTGGTCACCTTTGACTCTTCTTTCTCCTTCTCCACACACATCCAACAGATAGCTAAAGCCTTTTACTACTTTGCCTAAATCATAGTACAATTTACTCCTTCCTTTTCTCACACACTACTAAGATCATTAGCCACTCCCTAGGTACCTCGTGTAGTCTGTTGCAGCCTGGTTCTCACGGATCTCCCCTTAAATCATCTCTCTCTCCTTCAGTCTGTTCAAACCTCAACTGCATGGCTAATTCTCCACCAGTTTCACTATTTTCAGATAACCCTGTAGCTTCTCACTACCTTTACTCTCTCCCTACACCCCTCCTCAGGAACTCCACTCTTCTGCAAATCCCTTATCTCCAGGAACAAGCAGGAATGTAGTCTTCACATATGGGTATCGTCGGTACCAATGGAGCCTGCGCGGGAACGCTCCCCAGCGTCCAATAGGAACGCTTTTGGGAGCATCCCACAGCACCTGCGTGCTGCCTTCCTGCCTTTCCCAACTGTCCCTCTCCAGTTCTTCGTTTTCCATGGAGCCGACAGGTTGCACATCCTGCCTCTGCAGAAAAAAATCCCTTCTATTCTTTTTTGTGGTAACGTCTGCCTTCCCTCGACGCTACACCGGTACCGCCGGTGGTGGATCTTTCTTTTCTTTAAAAAAAAACAAAAACGTTTTTCTGGAGTCTTTCCAGTAATTTTCTATCTCCAGGAAGAAGCAGGAATGAGTCTTTACATATGGGTATCGTTGGTACCGACGGAGCCTGCGCGGGAACGCTCCCCAGCGTCCAAAAGGAAAGCTTTTGGGAGCATCTCACAGCGCCTGCGCGCTGCCTTCCCGCCATTCCTAACCGCCTCTCTCCAGTTCTTCTTTTCCATGGAGCCAGCAGGTCGTGTTCCTGTCACCGCTGAAGAATTTCTTTATTTTTTTTTATTTCTTTGGTCGCGCGTCTGCCTTCTCGACGCTGGACCGGTACCGCCGGTCTTTTCTTTCTTTATTCTACAAAAAAAAAAAAATACTGTTTTTTCTCACTTCAGTGCATTTTCGTCTTGGCCTTAGGCCTAGCAAATTTTTCCTCGTGGAAAAGCCCGCCTCTGGGTTTAAAAAATGCACGAACTGCAGCGGCACTATTTCTGTCACCGACACCCATGAATGGTGTCTAAAATGTTTAGGTCCTGACCACTCCATTGCGGATTGTGAGTCCTGCTCCATGATGTCTAAAAGAGGTCTACAGAATCAAGCAGCTAAGCTCAGTACCCTGTTTCCCTCGGATGCAGCTTCGGTTGCATCGACGTCTTCCAGGGCTGCTTCTTCCTCACATGGATCTCAGGTAACCAAACTTAAATCCAGCCGGTCCTCGAAGGGTAGATCTCCCTCTAAGTATCGAGATGCCTCCGGGCTTGCCCTCGAGGAATCCGCACCGGCAAAATACCCCGGCGGGAGGCTCCGGCTTCCAAAGCTTTATCTATGGGGTCACAGGTTGACATCGATGGCTCGGCCTCGACAGATCACCGGTTGCCATGTTCTGGGGTACCGGTGGTTCCCACTGGTACCGACATCCAGACATTGGTTGCATCAATGGATCAGAATATCCTGCCCATGCAGCGTGCCATCACGGCATTCATACAAGCTGCGACGCCTTCGGTACCGCAATAAACTCCGTTGCCGGTACCGACTCTGGCACCGGTACCGACATCGGTTCCGGTGCCGGTACCGATTGCTTCGACATCCGCTCCAGGGTTGACTGCAGCGGTACACTGTTCTGTGATGCCCATCGGTACCGAATCGGTACCGATCACTCCCAATGTCGATACCACTCGGTACGCGTATCGGGCTCTGCAGGAGCATCCAGACAGGCGATACTTTGATTCCTCTGAAGACTCTGATGAATCAGAGGTCTCTGTCGAAGCATCGGTGATCCATCCTCAGGAGCCCTCTTCTCCAAAAAGGAGAATGTCTCCTCCAGAAGACTTGTCTTTTCAAGACCTCAATAGGGATGTGGCCAAGTTCCTTTCCATCTCAGTGGCACCTGAGACATAGCCTAGAGCCAAAAAACTAGATATTTTACAATATCCTAAGGCTCCTAAAGAGGCAGCCACTTTACCAATACATGAGATTCTTTATGATCACATGTTGGGCATATGGGAGACTCCTCTCACCACTTCCCCTCATTCTCGCAGGTTGGACACCATGTATCGTGTTCCTCCTTGTCCTGGCTTCCATAAGACTCAGCTTCCTCACCACTCCATTGTGGTGGAGTCTGCTATGAAGAAGATAAAGAGTACAAAGAGGCACTCTTCTGCTCCTCCAGGAAGAGAATGCAAAACCTTAGATACCTTTGGCAGGAGAATTTTCCAGGCCAGTATGCTTGTTGCCAGAATCAACTCCTATAGTCTGTATAATGGGATGTTTCTAAAAGAAGTTACAGATCACCTGCAAACTTTATCTCCTTTTATTTCAGAAGATAAAAGGGAAGAGTTCCTCACCTGGCTCAAACATGCCCAGGATATTTCCAAGTTTTCCAAACCGTGCAGCCTTTGACTCTTTTGAAGGTGCCAGCAGAGCCTCGGCCATTGCCATGGGTGCACGCAGAGTTGCTTGGTTACAAGCTTCTGATTTGGAACCCTGGGTTCAAGATGGACTAGGAAACCTTTTTGGCAAAGATTGGCAAGCAAAGGCCACCCAAATGGATGCTGAAAATTCTGCTTTAGATAGACTTTCGAAGTCTACTTCTGCTCCTTTTAAGAAAAGGTTGTTCAAAAAGGTTTTTTTTCCCAAAAAAGGGAAATATTATTCTGCTTATGGTCAGCAGTCATCTTCTGCAGGTCGTTTTGCTACAAAGAGACAGCAACAACCGAAACAGGCCAAGCCTAAGGCTGCTAGGACTGCTATGGCCCAACAGCCTCAGCCTCCTCAGGGCCTTTGACTTACAACTAGAGAGCTTAGCCTTTCTGGCTCTAGAACATCCAGAGCCTCTCACCATTCCAGGAAGGTTGGCTTACTTTGCTCCCAGGTGGGAACAAATCACAGCAGAACAATGGACCCTCTCCATCATAAGGGAGGGGTACAAGCTTCATTTCTTAAACCTTCCTCCTCACACCATGGTGAGACAGTTCAATTCTCAGACATCTCTCCTCGAACTTCTGGGTCAGGAGATTGCTACCCTCCTTGCCCAAGGGGCAATAGAAGAGGTACCCCTTCTTCAACAGGGCTCAGGGTTCTACTCCCCCTACTTTCTTATCCCAAAGGAAACGGGGTTACAGACCCATTTTAGATCTCAGAGAATTGAACAAGTGTCTATGCAAGGAGAAATTCAAGATGATTTCTCTCGGTACTCTCCTTCCATACCTTCAGAGTCAGGATTGGCTTTGCTCTCTAGACCTCAAGGATGCGTACACCCATGTCCTCATCCATCCAACACACAGAAGGTTCCTTTATCAAGGGAAGCACTACCAATACAGAGTGCTTCCTTTCGGCCTGGCCTCTGCACCAAGGGTGTTCACAAAATGCATGGCAGTAGTAGCTGCATTTCTACGCACTCTAGGGATATTCGTATTCCCATATCTGGACGACTGGCTCATCCGAGCTCCATCCCAGTCAGAGGCCCATACTTCTCTAACCTGCACAAGGCGTATCCTTCAGTATCTGGGACTGGTAATAAACTTTCCAAAATCCCATCTGGATACCACAACTGCAAGGGCCTATCTTCCCCAGGCCCGTTGCCTTCGCTTGGTGCAGTTAGCCTCACAAATTCAGTTAAAATCCCATTTAACTGCTCGAGAGATGTTACAACTGTTAGGCCACATGGCATCCACTGTGCATGTGGTTCCTTACGCTCGCCTTCACATGAGGGCAGCTCAGTGGACTCTGTCCACCCAATGGACCCAGGCATCAGGTTGCCTGTCAGACAAAATAGCAACCTCCAGTCGACTCTTTTGGTTCCTCCAGTGGTAGAAGTCCACTCAAAATCTGTTGCTGGGGTCTCCCTTTCAACAGGTGTTACCCCAAGCAACCCTTACAACAGATGCCTCTCCAAAAGGTTGGGGAGCTCATCTTCAAGATCTCTCCACTCAAGGCATCTGGTCTTTTCAGGAGACATCTCTACATATCAACCTCTTAGAGCTCAGAGCAATTTTTCTAGCTCTGAGTCTTCCACACCCTGCTCAGCTACAAGACAGTCCTCATCCACACGGACAACCAAGTAGCCATGTTCTACGTGAACAAGCAGGGCGGGACTGGCTCTCTGTCGCTTTGCAACGAAGCTCTGAGATTGTGGGCCTTCGCCAGAGAGCATCAAATTCTTCTCATGGCAGTGTATCTTCCAGGGGTTCAAAACTCTTGGGCAGACAGACTCAGTCGAGTTCTGCTTCCACACGAATGGTCCCTCCATGGGGACCAGATAACCAGGATCTTCCAAAATTGGGGAACACCGGACATAGACCTGTTTGCAAGTCCGTGGAATGCCAAACTTCCCCGGTTCTGTTCCAGGATTCTGTGTTAGGGAGTCCAGGCCAGGGATGCCTTCCTCCTTCATTGGGGGCAAGACTTCCTCTATGCCTTTCCACCCATTCCCCTAATTCTCAAGACACTCTTCAAACTTCAGAGAGACAAGGGGTCTATGATCCTCATAGCATCACATTGGCCACGCCAAGTGTAGTACCCTCTACTTCTGCATCTCTCCCAAGCTCCCTCCCTGGACTTGGGATCTGCTCCAGACCTCCTGTCCCAGGAGGAAGGAACGTTGTGGCACCCAAATCCCCAGTCTCTTCACCTCAGAGCCTGGTTGCTGAAGGCCTAGACCTTCAAGATTTGCATCTTTCTCAGCAAGTGAGGAATATCCTTCATGCTTCCAGAAAGCCTTCCACTAGACATTCCTATGCTTTTGAATGAAAAAGGTTTATCATTTGGTGTGCAGAGAAGGGTCTTAACCCTCTTGCAATACCTCTGAATTCTTTACTAGAGTATTTGCTGCATTTATCCCATGCAGGCCTTAAAACAAATTCAGTAAGAGTCCATTTGAGTGCTATTGCAGCATCCCTTACACCTCTCAATGGACAGCCTATTTCCTCTCATCCTCTTATAGCTCAAACAATAGAAAAAATCGTTCATGTATTAAAGGGTGCTATATAATTAGCAATCAATCTAATCAATAAATATCTAGTTTCTTAAACACCAGAGGTCTCAGACTAATTCGGCTCTGCCACCAGGACTCACGTCCGTTCATACGGCAGATTGCCCGTTTGCATCAACGACCTCTCTAGGGCTGGTAGGGCAACACAGTCACAGAATCCAAAAACAGCTTAAAAAAATAATCCAATGACTTATCTGCGTTGTCAAAAACAGCCCACATGGATTGAGCAGAGATTCATGAGAGGCCTTCTTTTGACTAAACCTCCCATCAGACCACCCCCAGTGGCATGGGACTTGAATCTGATTCTTGGCCAGCTTATGCAGCCACCTTTTGAACCTTTAGCCACTACCTCCTTGAAATTTCTTTCCTGGAAGGTTATTTTTCTCATTGCAGTCACTTCAGCTCGCCACATCAGTGAGCTGCAAGCCTTGGTGGCTAATCCTCCTTATACAAGGTTCCATCATGATAAGGTAGTCCTCAGGACTAATCCACACTTTAGGCATAAAGTGGTCTCACCTTTTCATCTGAACCAGGAGGTTTATTTACCTGTCTCTTTTCCTGGACCTCATGCTTCAAGTGCAGAGAGGAATCTTCTTACCCTGGATTGTAAAAGAGCTCTTGCTTTTTAATTACAAAGGACACAGCAACATAGAAAGTCCTCTCAACTCTTTGTTGCTTTTGATCCTTCTCATTTAGGACTTCCAGTCTCTAAGAGAACTCTGTCCAATTGGATTGCTCAGTGTATTTCGTTCGCCTACCAGAGTAAGAACCTTTCTCTGGAGGGCCATGTCACAGCTCACAATGTGAGGGCCATGGCAGCCTCTATGGCTCATCTAAATTCTGTGTCCATCGACCAAATCTGTCGAGCGGCTACCTGGGCCTCGGTTCATACCTTCACAGCCCATTACTGCTTGGACAAGGACTCCCGCCGGGATGCCTTGTTTGGTCAGGCTGTTCTCAAACACCTGTTCCATACCTAACCAACTCCTACCCTCCATCCCTGGCTGGATGCCTGAGATTCATGGGTGGAGGTAGAGCCCTTCCCAGGGACTCACAACCTGGGTGATCTCCCAGGCATCTCTAGCTGGGGAGTCCCCATATGTGAAGACTCATTCCTGCTTGTTCCTGGAGATAGCACAGTTATTTACCAGTAACAGGTGATCTCTGGGAACAGCAGGAATAAGTCTTCACAACCCACCCACCTCCCCTAGGAGTTGTATCTCTCTATCTTTCTTTCCTTTCCTCACTCTCTCTTTGTCTCAGCTTTAAAACTCGAACTGGAGAGAGGCAGTTAGGAAAGGCGGGAAGGCAGTGCGCAGGCGCTGTGGGATGCTCCCAAAAGCTTTCCTTTTGGACGCTGGGGAGCATTCCTGCGCATGCTCCGTCGGTACCGACGATACCCATATGTGAAGACTTATTCCTGCTGTTCCCAGAGATCACCTGTTACAGGTAAGTAACTGTGTTTTCAGCTGCCATGCGCCATTTTGGGCACTAGGCCCAACTTTTCCTTCAGAATGGAAAAACCCGCTTCGGGTTTTAAAAAGTGTTCTAAGTGTGGCAATACCATCTCCGTCACAGACACCCATGAGTGGTGCCTCAAATGTTTAGGTCCTGACCACTCTATTACAGAGTGTGTTGCCTGTGGGATGATGTCGAAAAGGGGCCGGCAGAACCGAGCTGCTAAGCTTAGCACCCTTTTTCCCTCCGATGCAGCCTCTCTGGCATCGATGTCGTCCAGGGCTTCGTCTTCCTCCCATGGATCTCAGGTAACTAAACATAAATCTAGCCAGTCCTCAAAGGGTAGATCTCCTTCTAGACAGCGAGATGCCTCTGGCATTGCCCTTGAGGGACTTTCACCAGCAAAATTGCCCGGCGGGAGGCTTCAGCTTCCAAAGCACTAACGGGGCCCCAGGATGTTCTCGAGGCTTCAACCTCAGCAGAACTGCTGGTGCCATGCTTTGGGGTACCGGACGTCGCTTCTGGTACTGATACCCAAGCATCGGCAGCATCGATAGACCAGAGATACTTGGCTATTGAACGCAGTCTGGCGGCTCGTCTCACGGCCTCGATGTCCTTGAAACCACTTCAGACAATTAAACCGGTACCGGCACCGACTGCATCGATATCGACAGGTATTCTACCGGGACCGAGTCATGCGTATCCATCCGGTATCAACAGGTCAGTACCGGACCACTCCGATGCCGACTTCGATTGGTACCGGTACCGTGCCTTGCACGATCACCCGGATCGGAGATACTTCGAATCCTCAGATGAGTCTGAAGACTCTGAAAGCTCTGCCGATACCAGAATACTTCTTCCTGAGGATTCTTCTTCTCCTCAGTGTAGGATGTCTCCACCAGAGCATATGTCCTTTCAGGATTTTATCCGAGATGTGGCTCGAGGTCTTTCCATCACAGTGGCTCCTGAAAAAGAGCCTAGGGCAAAGGAATTAGAAATCCTGCAATACCCTAAAGCTCCCAAGGAGGCAGCTACCATACCTATTCATGAGATCTTGCATGATCTCATGTTAAGGATGTGGGAAACACCTCTAACCACATCTCCTCACTCTCGAAGACTCGACACCATGTATCGAGTTCCTCCTTGTCCTGAGTTTCAGAAGACTCAATTACCACACCATTCCATGGTGGTGGAATCAGCTATGAGAAGGATAAAGAGTGCAAAAAGGCATGCATCTAATCCTCCAGGACGTGAATGTAGGATTCTTGATGCCTTCCGATGTCAAAACTTCCAGGCTTCCATGCTTTGTGCTAGGATCAGTTCCTATATCTTATATATGGGAATGTTCCTTAAGGTGATCACAGGAGATTTAGAGCTTATGAGCCCTCTCCTTCCTGATGATAAGAGGCGATATTATCTCGCCCTTGTCAAACATGCTCAGGATGTTTCCAAGTTTGTGAATCGTGCAGCTTTTGACTGCTTTGAGTCATAAGCAGAACCTCTGCCATTGCCATAGGTGCACGTAGGATTGCCTGGCTCCAGGCATTTGACTTGGAAATTTGGGTACAGGATAAACTAAGGAATATTCCTTGCACAGGAGAGAATCTCTTTGGCAAGAATTGGCAGGAAAAAGCTAATGAGATAGATGCTGACAATATCACTTTGGATAGGTTGTCTAAATCTACAGCTGATCCTGCGAGGAAAAAATCCTCTAAAAAAACCATTGTTCAGTAAGAAGAAGTTTTATCCCTCCTATAACCTGCAGGGGCATTGTTTAGGTCAGTCTGCCCAAAAGGGACAGCAACAACAACCTAGACAAAGAAAGACAAAAGCAGCTAAGCCTCAACCGGCTCCACAGACTCGGCCTCCACAGAGGCTTTGACTCCTATCTAGAGAACTTTGCCTTCCTGGCCCTGAATGGCCCACAACCCTCCACCATACCAGGAAGGTTATGTCATTTTGCCCCCAGATGGGGTCAGATAACAGCAGAAAATTGGACTCTGTCTATTGTAAGAGAGGGGTACAAGCTTCATTTCCTCAGCATGCCCCCTCCTACAATGGTAAGACAGTTCAATTCTCAGACCTCTCTCAATGACCAGTTAGGTCAAGAGGTCACTGTGCTGCTTGCCCAAGGGGCAATAGAAAAGGTACCCATTCCCCAGCGGGGTACAGGGTTTTACTCCCCCTCTTTCCTTATTCCAAAGAAAACAGGAGGACACAGACCCATTTTAGACGTCAGAGAATTGAACAAATTGCTGTTCAAAGAGAAGTTCAAAATGATTTCTCTAGGAACTCTGCTGCCATACCTTCAGAGTCAGGATTGGCTTTGTTCTCTAGATGTCAAGGATGCGTACACTCATGTTCTCATCCATCCAACTCATCGAAAGTTCCTTCGCTTTCTATTTCAAGGGAAGCACTACCAATACAGGGTTCTTCCTTTTGGCCTGGCCTCTGCGCCAAGGGTGTTTACAAAATGCATGGCTGTGGTGGCAGCATTTCTCCGCACCTTAGGAATATTCGTCTTCCCTTACTTAGACAACTGGCTCATTCGAACCCCTTCAGAGCCAGAGGCCAGGGTTGCTCTCTCTCGCACAATGCGCATCCTTCAGTATTTGGGACTTGTCATAAACTTCCCAAAATCCAACCTTGCTCCCACTCAGTCCCTAGAGTTTATAGGAGCTCTGCTGGATACCAGACAGACAAGGGCCTACCTTCCACAGCCCCGCTGCCTTTGCATTGTGCAGTTAGCTTCCCAAGCAGTGCTAAAACCTCACCTCACTGCTCGGGAGATGTTACAATTGCTAGGCCACATGGAATCCACCGTGCATGTGGTTCCTTATGCTCGCCTCCATATGAGGGCAGCCCAGTGGACTTTATCCACTCAGTGGACTCAGGCGTCAGGTTGCCTGTCAGACAAAATAGCAAACTCAGATCACCTTATTTTGTCCCTCCAATGGTGGCAGTCACCACAAAACCTTTTGGTGGGGTCTCCTTTTCAGCAACCCCCACCCCATGCCACTCTAACAACAGATGCTTCACAGGTGGGTTGGGGAACCCACCTGCAAGGCCTCTTTAGCCAGAGAGGTTCCACAAAAGAGTAAAGTAGCCCAAATGCCCTCAAGTATGGAGCAGACAGAGCTTAAAGATCCCAATTTACCCATGTCTAACAATAGCCAAATTAACATGAATAAAATACATTCTCTAAAATGCTTGTATGCAAATGCTAGAAGTCTAAAGAATAAGATGGGAGAGTTAGAATATATAGCACTAAATGAAAGGTTAGATATGATTGGAATATCAGAGACATGGTGGAAGGAGGGACACTGTGATACCTGGGTACAAACTATATCGTAATGATACAGCTGATCAAATTGGTGGAGGGGTTGCGCTCTATGTTAGAGAGGGCATTGACTCAGAAAGGATTAAAGTTTTGCAGGAAACAAAATCTGCTGTAGAATCTATATGGATTGAAATTCCATATAAAAGGGGGAAGACAATGGCAGTGGGGGTGTACTATCGAGCACCTGGCCAGAATGACCAAATGGATGATGAAATGCTCAAAGAAATCAAGGAAGCTAACAAAAGTTACAGCGTGGTAATAATAATGGGTGATTTCAATTACCCCGGTATCGACTGGGTCAGTGTCACGTCAGGACATGCTAGGGAGATAAAGTTCCTAGATGAAATAAATGACTGCTTCTTGGAGCAGCTGGTTCATGAACCGACCAGAGGGGAAGCCATATTAGACCTAGTCCCTTAGTGGAGTACCAGATCTAGTGCAAGAGATAAGGGTGTTGGGGCCACTTGGCAATAGTGATCATAGCATGATCGCCTTTGATTTAATTAGTGGAGGAGGGATAGTAAGGAAATCCACAGTACTACCTTTTAACTTTCGAAAGGGAGACTATGATAAAATGAGGAAAACAGTTAAGAAAAAACTAAAAGGAGCAGTTGCAAGGGTTAAAGACGTACATCAAGCTTGGGTGTTGTTGAAAAATACTATCTTGGAAGCCCAGACCAGCTGTATTCCACGCTTTAAGAAAAGTGGAAGGAAGTCCAAAAAACTGCCAGCATGGTTTAAAGGTGAGGTCAGAGAGGCTGTTGCCAAAAAAGCATCTTTCAGGAAATGGAAAAAAGAGCCAAACGACGAAACCTGGAATCAGCACAAGCACTGGCAAGTCAAATGCAAGGCATTGATAAGGTAGGCAAAGAGAGAATTTGAGAAGAAGCTTGCTGCGGAAGCAAAAACGCGAAATAAAGACCTTTTGAAGTACATTCATAGCAAAAAACCTGTGAGAGAGTCAGTTGGTCCATTAGATGATAAAGGGGTTAAAGGAGCACTAAGAGGCGACAAGGCAATAGCGGAGAGACTGAATGAATTCTTTGCTTCGGTCTTTACTGAGGAAGATGTAGGGATGTTACCCATGACTGAAGTGGTATTTAAAGGTGCGGAAGAATTGAAGGAAATATCGATACATCGGGAAGATGTCTTACAACTATTGGATAAACTGAAGAGTAGCAAATCACCTGGGCCGGATGGTATACATCCAAGGGTGTTGAAAGAACTGAAATATGAGATTGCAGACCTGCTATCTGTAATCTGTGAACTATCATTAAAATCATCTCTAATACCTGAAGATTGGAGGATCGCCAATGTAACACCAATTTTTAAAAAGGATTCCAGGGGTGATCCGGGAAACTACAGACCGGTGAGCCTGACGTCAGTACCGGGAAAAATGGTAGAAACCATCATAAAGAATAAAATTACTCAGCATGTAGATAGTCACGACCTAATGGGAGACAGCCAACATGGCTTTAGACAAGGAAGATCTTGTCTTACTAATCTGTTATGTTTTTTTGAAGGAGTGAATAAACAGGTGGACAAAGGTGAGTCAGTTGATATTGTGTATCTGGACTTTCAGAAAGCCTTTGACAAGGTCCCTCATCAGAGACTTTTGGCAAAACTAAAGAGTCATGGGATAGGAGGCAGTGTACTATTGTGGATCAGGAACTGGTTAAAAGATAGAAAGCAGAGGGTAGGGCTAAATGGCCAATTTTCCCAATGGAGAAAGGTGAATAGTGGTGTACCCCAGGGATCTGTGCTGGGTCCACTGCTTTTTGACATATTCATAAATGACCTGGAAAGTGGAATAATGAGTGAGGTTATCAAATTTGCAGATGACACAAAACTATTTAAAGTTGTTAAAACCCAAGAGGATTGTGAAAAATTGCAAGAGGATCTTGATAAATTGGAAGACTGGGCATCAAAATGGCAGATGAAATTTAATGTGGACAAGTGCAAGGTTATGCACCTAGGGAAGAACAACCCAAACTATGGTTACACGATGCAAGGTTCCACATTAGGAACCACCACCCAGGAAAAAGATTTAGGCGTCATTGTGGATACCATGTTAAAACCCTCGGCCCAGTGTGCAGCGGCGGCCAAGAGAGCAAATAGAATGCTAGGTATGATAAGGAAAGGAATGGAAAATAAAACAAAAGATATTATAATGCCTCTATATCGTTCCATGGTGAGACCGCACCTTGAATATTGTGTGCAATTCTGGTCGCCGTATCTTAAAAAGGATAAAGCGATTTTAGAAAAGGTTCAGAGAAGAGCCACCAAAATGGTAAAGGGGATGGAAGGATACTCCTATGAAGAAAGGCTAAAAAGGTTAGGGCTCTTTAACCTGGAAAAGAGACGGCTGAGGGGAGATGTGATAGAAGTCTATAAATTAATGAACGGAGTGGAACGGGTAAACGTAGATCGATTGTTTACATTATCAGAATATAGGAAGACTAGGGGACATGCAATGAAGCTACATGGTAAACTATTTAAGACTAATAAAAGAAAATATTTTTTCACTCAACGTGTAATCAGACTCTGGAATTTGTTACCGGAGGATGTAATAAAGGCTGTTAGTGTAGCAGGGTTTAAAAAAGGTTTGGACAAGTTCCTGGAGGAAAGGTCCATAAACCATTATTAAGAAGTGACCGAAGATATCAATGCTTGACCCAGTACAAGCATTGTGGAACTTGTGTCTCTTGGGGAAACTGCTAGGTACATATGACCTAGATTTGCCACTGTTGGAAACAGAATACTGGGCTTGATGGACCTTGGTCTGACCCAATATGGCATATCTTATGTTCTTACCTGGACTCCACAGGAGGCCTATCTACACATCAATCTCCTGGAACTCAGAGCAATCTTCTTTGCTCTTCGAGTATTCCACACCCAGCTCAGCTACAAGACAGTCCTAGTTCAAACAGACAATCAAATATCTATGTTCTATATGAACAAGCAGGGCGGAACAGGCTCTCTGTCGCTCTGCAATGAAGCTTTGCGACTATGGGCCCTCCCCAGAGAGCATCAGATTAATCTCCTTGTGGTGTATCTTCCAGGCATTCAAAACTCTTGGGTAGACAGACTCAGTCGAGTTCTTTTTCCACACGAATGGTCTCTCCATGCAGACCAGGTGGCCAAAATTTTTCAAATTTAGGGAACCCCGGACATAGACCTCTTTGCAAGTCTGCTGAATGCCAAACTTCCCCAGTTCTGTTCCAGAATTCCAGCTCAGGGTTGTCAGGCCAGGGATGCTTTCCTCCTCCATTGGGGTCAGGGCTTCCTATATGCCTTTCCACCCATTCCCCTAATTCCCAAAACCCTATTCAAGCTTCAGAGAGACAGAGGTTATATGATTCTCATAGCTCCACGTTGGCCACGGCAAATGTGGTACCCTCTGCTCCTACATCTCTCTCAAGCTCCGCCTCTGGAGTTAGGATCTGCTCCAAATCTCCTTTCTCAAGAGGATGGGATGCTGTGGCATCCCAATCCCCAGTCTCTGCATCTCAGGGCCTGGTTGTTGAAAGCCTAGAACTTCACGGTGTTAACCTTTCTGAGCAGGTAAAGGATATTCTTTATGCTTCCAGAAAGCCTTCCAGAAGACGCTCTTATGCATTTAATTGGAAAAGGTTTACCATATGGTGCTCGCAGAAGGGTCTTAACCCTCTTGCGATACCCCTGGAATCATTACTGGAGTATCTCCTTCATTTATCAAATGCAGAGCTTAAGACAAATTCAGTGAGAGTTCATTTGAGTGCTATTGCAGCTTCTTTCAAGCCTCTAAATGGACAACCTATTTTCTCTCATCCTTTTATAGTGAGATTTATGAGAGACCTTCTTTTAAGTAAGCCTCCCATTAAGCCACCACTGGTGGCATGGGACTTAAATCTGGTTCTTGGGCAGCTCATGAAACTGCCCTTTGAACCATTAGCCACTACCTCTTTGAAATTCCTTTCTTGGAAGGTCATTTTTCTTATTGCAATCACATCAGCATGTCGCATCAGTGAATTGCAAGCGTTGGTGGCTGATCCTCCTTATACAAGGTTCGATCATAAGGTAGTCCTTAGGACTCATCCACACTTTATGCCAAAGGTGGTGTCACCTTTTCATTTAAACCAAGCAGTTTAACTTCCTGTATTCTTTCCAAGGCCTCACGCCTCAAATGCAGAAAGGAATCTTCATACTTTGGACTGTTAAAAGGGCTTTGGCCTTTTACTTTCAAAGGACACAGCAACATAGAAAGTCCTCTCAACTCTGTTGCTTTTGATCCTTCTCATTTGGGACTTCCAGTCTCCAAGAGAACACTGTCCAACTGGATTGCTCAGTGAATTTCCTTTGTCTATCAGAGTAAGAATCTTCCTCTGGAGGGCCATGTCACAGCTCACAATGTGAGAGCCATGGCAGCTTCAATGGCTCATCTTCATTCTGTGTCTATCGACATCTGTCAAGCAGCTACTTGGGCTTCGGTTCATACCTTCACAGCCCATTACTGCTTAGACAAGGACTCCCGCCGGGATGCCTTGTTTGATCAGGCTGTTCTACAACTCCTGTTCCATACTTAATCAAGTCCTACCCACCATCCCTGGTAGGTTGCTAGAGATCCATGGGGGAAGAGGAGCCCTTTCACAGGGGCGCACAACTTCTGGGGCCTTCTCCCTGGCATCTGCAGCTAGGGAGTCCCCATATGTGAAGACTACATTCCTGTTTGTTCCTGGAGATAGCATAGTTACTCACCTGTAACAGGCGATCTCCGGGAACAGCAGGGATTTAGTCTTCACAACCCACCCACCTCCCCTAGGAGTTGTATCTCTCTATCTCTTTCTTTCTCTCTTTCCCTCTCTCTTTGTCTCAGCTTTAAACTCAGCTGGAGAGGGACAGTTGGGAAAGGCAGGAAGGCAGCACGCAGGCACTGTGGGATGCTCCCAAAAGCTTTCCTATTGGACGCTGGGGAGCGTTCCCACACAGGTTCCATCAGTACCGACGATACCCATATGTGAAGACTAAATTCCTGCTGTTCCTGGAGATCACCTGTTACAGGTGAGTAACTATGCTTTATCTGTGCACTTCTCTGCTACAGCCAACTCCAGACTTTGTTCATTCCACCTTGCTGTTCCATATGACTGGAACAAACTACCCAAGTTAGAATATTAGGCTCCATTTCTGACACTATTTAAATCAAATCGTAAAAACCCACCTCTTCAAGGCTACTTTCGGGTCCTGATCCCCTTATTCTCCTTTTCACCACCTATGTGCATCTTTACCGTTCTCCTAGATTTACCCTAGTCCTCAATTGTGTCGTCTGTCTTGATTTGATTTAAGTAGTAGTTAGTAGTAGTAGTAGCCTATATGCTTCACCCAAACAAAAAAGCCAGTCTCATGTGCCAGTGTTGGTGAATCATTGAGGAGGCATTGTCTGTCAAAAAGACATGTCATTGAAGGGGCCTGCTGGTGTAACATTGGAAAAAAGGCACCTACAAGCAGAAAAATTTGCATAATCTGAGGGAATATGGTCTGGCACATCATCAGAGGATGGAGGCAGGTTAGTGAAGGGGAGATAATGCTGAGGGGATGCACTACAGAAGAAGCGATGCAGCTGGGGGATGGGATGGAAAGCAGAGGAGAGATGATGCTGAGGAAAGAGGTTGATGGTCCACTTTTATATATAAATAAACTTCTTTTATTTTTTGAAAATTATAAAGTATATTTGGCCTGGTAGTTGGATACTGTCTTGGATGGGAAGAACGAGGCAGAGAAGAGATGTTATGGGAAGGAAAGATGCTGCTGATTGAAAGGGAGAAGACAGAGGAAGATACTGAATTTTTTAAAAACAAAATTAAATATCACAAACTAGGATTTTATGGCCCATCTTACTCCCCCCCCCTACCCTAAAAAGTCTCAGCAGATTGTCAAGGGGGAACCCCACCTCTTCATGTGTCCCTTTGAGTAATTTAAAATATGCTGTTTGTCCCTTGAAACATTTGGGGACCCTCGGAGTAGGTAGTAAATTGGACAGACTAGATGAACTTTATCATTTTTACTTGCTATCAGATTTTACTGAAACTTGTATTTCTCTAATGCTTTTCTTTTTTTATACATTTCATAACAATTATAAGCATTATAACTTGAAAGGAAAGAAGGGAACACAGGTAGACAGCTTAAAAAGCAAAACAATGGATAACGAAGTGTTATAGGAAACAAAAAGATACCCTGCCCTTCACTGGCCCACAATATAGAGGGGCTCCGAAATACAGGAAAACAAACCAAACATGTAAGGAAATAAGGCGGACAGAACAGCCAAATACTAAATTACAGAGGAGAGGCGTCAACCCTAGCCATAGCCGATAGTCGAGCATTTATAAAGGCAGAAAGTTGGGAGGGCTCAACGAAAATATACAAAACTGATTTCACCTTCACCAAACATTTACAAGGGTATTTTAGGAAGAATGGTCCCCGCTAAATGCAGGATCCCTGGACGAAGTAAAAGAAACTTCACTGAGTGTATCTCGCCAAACCAGGAGATCTCTGAAGGGCGTATTCCTTTTCCTAAAAAATATACGGAGAAACCACTCCCATCTGACACCAAAGTGAACGTGGCTAAGAAAGTTGCCAGAACCACTGTTTTGGTAACAGATTTTTCTAACATAGCTGACACATTCAGGGTATCAACTTGCTGCAAGCCTGGAACTTGCAGCTCAAGGCAATCTACTGCCTGAGGTAAGGGATGAGATGGCATGAGGGGGACGGGGAGGGCTTCCTCAAAATTACAGTCAAGGACTGAATGAAGCAAATCAAAAAGCCAATTAGATAATGTGGAGACAATGCAAGATGTTCACACACCAAGGGCCTAAAAAAGAGAGAGCAACAACTACAGCACAATTTATAACACCAAGTTATAAATCATTTTTATTTTGTAGCGTTAAACTGTGTTATGGTTTTTGCTTTTTCTTTTTGAAAATTTATTTTGCATTCACAGAACCCCCTCCCTCGACAATGGGTGCAGAACACAATTAGTACATTCATCTACAGAACTCAATATCTAAAATCTGATACTGGTCATCTCACTAACAATAAACATTCTCCAGTACCAGGCATGTTGTCAACTAATACAAAACCCTACAACAAAGTCACTGAGGGATCTATAGAGCAAATCTACCATACCATACCAGCACCAACTTCCAAAACTCAAGAGCCTACCCAAAAAAAAGCATCACTGTGAATACTGCAGTGGGCCCTGGAATATCCAAACACCTGTTTGAAAAGCTGAATAATTCAGAATCTCCAGGAACAAGCAGGAATGTAGTTTTCACATATGGGTATCGTCGGTACCGATGGAGCCTGCGCGGGAACGCTCCCCAGCGTCCAATTAGAAAGCTTTTGGGAGCATCCCACAGCGCCTGCGTGCTGCCTTCCCACCTTTCCCAACTGCCTCTCTCCAGTTCTTCATTTTCCGCGGAGCCAGCAGGTCATCGTTCCTGTCACCGCAGAAAATTTTTCCTTACTCTTCTTCTTTTTTCTGGTCGCGTCTGCCTTCCTCGACGCTATACCGGTACCGCTGGTGGTTCTTTCTTTCTTTAAAAAAAATAAGAAATATAGTATTTTTTCCAAACTTTTCCTTTCCAGGTGCACGCGCCTTAGGCCCAAAATTTCCTCCACTATGGAAAAACCCGCTTCGGGTTTCAAAAAGTGCACCAAGTGTGGCGGTACCGTCTTTGTCACTGACACCCATGAGTGGTGTCTTAAATGTTTAGGTCCTGACCACTCCATTTCCGAGTGTATGGCTTTGTGCCATGATGTCCAAGAGGGGTTGACAGAACCGAGCTGCTAAGCTCAGCACCCTTTTTCCCTCCGATGCAGCCTCTGTGGCATCGACGTCTTCCAGGGCTTCGTCTTCCTCCCATGGATCTCAGGTAACTAAACATAAGTCTAGCCGGTCTTCAAAGGGTAGATCTCCTTCCAAGCATCGAGATGCCTCTGGCATTGCCCTTGAGAGTTCTGTACCGGCAAACTTGCCCCAGTGGGAGGCTTTGGCTTCCAAAGCATTATCGGGGCTCCAGGATGTTCTCAAGGCCTCGCCCTCGGCAGAACTACTGGTGCCATGCTCTGGGGTACCGGTTGTTTCTCCAGTACCGATACCCAGGCATCGGCAGCGTCGATAGACCAGAGGTTCCTGGCTATTGAACGCAGTCTGGCGGCTCTCCTTGCGGCATCAACACCTTCGGAACCGTGTCAGATACCTCAACCAGTACAGGCACCGGTATCGGTAGCGGTACTGACAGCATCGGCATCGACATCGGTGTCTGCATTGCCGGCACCCAGTCTTGCTATGCCTTCTGGTACCGATACACCGGTACCGTTTCCCCCCCCCCCCCCCCCGGTACCGACTTCGGTCGGTACGGGTATCAGGCTCTACAAGAGCACCCGGACAGAAGGTACTTTGAATCCTCGGAGGAATCTGAGGATTCGGATAGCTCTGTCGGTACCGGAGTACTTCTCCCAGAGGAGCCTTCCTCTCCTAAACGCAGGATGCCTCCTCCAGAGGATATCTCCTTTCAGGATTTTATCAGGGAGGTGGCTCGAGGCCTGTCCATTACTGTGACTACTGTGACTCCTGAAACAGAGCCCAGGGCAAAGAAGTTGGAGATTTTCCAATATCCCAAAGCTTCTAAGGAGGCAGCTACCTTGCCTATCCATGAGATCTTACATGATCTCATGTTGAGAATGTGGGAGACACCCCTTACCACCTCTCCCCACTCTCGCAGACTGGATACCATGTATCGCGTCCCTCCTTGTCCTGGTTTCCAGAAAACTCAGCTTCCTCACCACTCTATTGTAGTGGAATCAGCTATGAGAAGGATCAGGAGTGCAAAGAGGCATGCCTCTAATCCTCCAGGACGTGAGTGTAGAACTTTGGACGTCGTACTTTCCAGGCTTCCATGCTTTCTGCCAGGATCAGTTCCTATATTTTATATATGGGAATGTTCCTTAAAGAAGTCACAGGAGACTTGGAGATTTTAAGTCCTCTCCTTCCTGATGACAAGAGGCAGGATTTTCTCACACTGGTTAAACATGCCCAGGATGTTTCTAAGTTTGTCAATCGTGCAGCTTTTGATATTTTTGAGTGCATAAGCAGAACCTCTGCCATTGTCATAGGTGCACATAGAATTGCCTGGCTCCAGGCATCCGATTTGGAGCTCTGGGTGCAGGACAAACTGGGCAATATCCTTTGTACAGGTGAGAATCTATTCGGCAAAAATTGGCAAGAGAAAGTCAATGAGTTGAATGCTGAGAACTCCACTTTGGATAGGTTATCCAAAGCCACAGCTGATCCTGCAAGGAAGAAATCTTTCAAGAAACAATTCTTCTCGAAAAAGCAGAAGTTTTATCCCTCTTATTCCCAACAGGGACGTTCTGCAGGTCAGTCTGCCCGAAAGAGTCAGCAACCACTTAAACAAAGGAAAGCAAAGACTGCTAAGCCTCAGCCATCTCAGCAGTCTCAGCCGCCACAAGGCCTTTGATTTTCATCTAGAGAACGTAGCCTTCGTGGCCCTCAATGGACCAGAGCCTTCCACCATTCCAGGAAGGTTGTGTCACTTTGCCCCCAGATGGGGGCAGATAACAGCAGAACATTGGACACTCTCCATTATAAAAGAGGGGGTACAAGCTTCACTTTCTGTGCATGCCCCCTCCCACAATGGTAAGACAGTTCAATTCTCAGACCTCTCTCATCAACCTGTTAAATTAAGAGGTCACTATGCTTCTTGCCCAAGGGGTAATAGAAGAAGTACCCATTCATCAACAGGGTACAGGGTTTTACTCCCCCTATTTCCTTATCCCAAAGAAAACAGGGGGACACAGACCTATTTTAGACCTCAGAGAATTGAACAAATTCCTGTTCAAAGAGAAATTCAAGATGATTTCTCTGGGATCTCTGCTGCCATACCTTCAGAGTCAGGATTGGCTTTGTTCTCTAGATCTCGAGGATGCGTACACTCATGTTCTCATCCATCCAGCTCACAGAAAGTTCCTTTGGTTCCTTTTTCAAGGAAAGCACTACCAGTACAGGGTGCTTCCTTTTGGCCTGGCTTCAGCACCAAGGGTGTTTACGAAATGCATGGCTGTGGTAGCAGCACTTCTTCGCACTCTAGGAATATTCGTCTTCCCCTACTTAGATGACTGGCTCATTTGAGCCCCATCAGAGTCAGAGGCCAGGATTTCTCTATCTTGCACAATGCGTATCCTTCAGTATTTGGGTCTGGTCATAAACATCCCAAAATCCAGTTTAACTCCCACTCAGTCTGTAGAGTTCATAGGAGCTTTGCTGGATACCAGAAAAGAAAGGGCCTATCTTCCTCAGACCAGTTGCCTTCACATGGTGCAGTTAGCTTCTCAAGCAGTGCTAAAGCCTCATCTCACTGCCCGAGAAATGTTACAACTACTAGGCCACATGGTATCTACAGTGCATGTGGTTCCTTATGCTCGCCTCCACATGAGAGCAGCCCAGTGGACTTTATCCACTCAATGGACCCAGACATCAGGGTGCCTGTCAGACAAAATAGCAAACACAAGCCGCCTTATTTTGTCCCTCCAATTGTGGCAGTCCACTCAAAACCTGTTGGTGGGGGTCCACTTTTCAACAACCTTTACCCCAAGCAATTCTCACAACAGGTGCTTCACCAATGGGTTGGGGAGCTCATCTGCAAGACCTCTCCACCCAAGGCACCTGGACGCCACAGGAGAGTCATCTACACATCAATCTCTTAGAGCTCAGAGCAATCTTCCTTGCTCTTCGAGTGTTCCACACCCTGCTCAGCTACAATACAGTCCTCATTCATACGGACAATCAAGTAGCCATGTTCTACGTGAACGAGCAGGGGGGAACAGGCTCTCTGTCGCTTTGCAATGAAGCTTTGCGACTATCAGATTCATCTCCTGGCAGTGTATCTTCAAGGCATACAAAACTCTTGGGCAGACAGACTCAGTTGAGTTCTGCTTCCACACGAATGGTCTCTACATGCAGACCAGGGGGGCCAAGATTTTTCAAATTTGGGGAACCCTGGACATAGACCTCTTTGCAAGTCTGTTGAATGCCAAACTTCCCCGGTTCTGTTCCAGAATTCCGGCTCAGGGCACTCAGGCCAGGGATGCTTTCCTCCTTCATTGGGGTCAAGACTTCCTTTATGCCTTTCCACCTATTCCCCTAATTCCCAAAACCCTCTTCAAGGTTCAGAGAGACAGAGGCCGTATGATCCTCATAGCTCCACATTGGTCACGGCAAGTGTGGTACCCTCTGCTTCTACATCTCTCTCAAGCTCCCTCTCTGGAGTTAGGGTCTGCTCCAGATCTCCTGTCTCAGGAGGACAGAATGTTATGGCATTCCAGTCCCCAGTCTCTGCATCTCAGGGCTTGGTTGCTGAAGGCCTAGATCTCCATGATCTTAACCTCCCTCAGCAAGTAAAGGATATCCTTTATGCTTCCAGGAAGCCTTACACAAGATGCTCTTATGCTTTCAAGTGGAAAAGGTTTACCATATGGTGTTCGCAAAAGGGTCTTAACCCCCTTGCGATACCTCTGGGTTCATTACTGGAGTATCTCCTTCATTTATCCAATGCAGGACTTAAGACTAACTCAGCAAGAGTCCATTTGAGTGCTATTGCGGCTTCTTTCAAGCCTCTAAATGGACAACCTATTTCCTCCCATCCTGTTATAGCAAGATTTATGAGAGGCCTTCTTCTAACTAAACCTCCCATTAGGCCACCACCGGTGGCATGGGACTTAAACCTGGTTCTTGGTCAGCTCATGAAGCCACCTTTTGAACCCTTAGCTACTACCTCATTGAAATTCCTTTCCTGGAAGGTTGTCTTTCTCATTGCAATCACATCAGCACGTCGCATCACTGAGTTGCAGGCACTAGTGGCTGATCCTCCTTATACAAGGTTCCATCATCACAAGGTATTCCTTAGGACTCATCCACACTTTATGCCAAAGGTGGTCTCGCCTTTTCATCTAAACCAAGCGTTCTACCTGCCTGTGTTTTTTCCAAGGCCTCATGCATCAAATGCAGAAAGGAATCTTCATACTTTGGACTGTAAAAGAGCTTTAGCCTTTTACTTGCAAAGAACACAGCAACATAGAAAGTCCTCTCAACTCTTTGTTGCTTTTGATCCTTCTCATTTGGGACTTCCAGTCTCCAAGAGAACACTGTCCAACTGGATTGCTCAGTGAATTTCCTTTGTCTATCAGAGTAAGAATCTTCCTCTGGAGGGCCATGTCACAGCTCACAATGTGAGAGCCATGGCAGCTTCAATGGCTCATCTGCACTCTGTGTCTATCGACGACATCTGTCAAGCAGCCACTTGGGCCTCGGTTCATACCTTCACAGCCCATTACTGCTTGGACAAGGACTCCCGCCGGGATGCCTTGTTTGGTCCGGCTGTTCTTCAACACCTGTTCCATACCTAAACAACTCCTACCCACCATCCCTGGTTGGATGCCAGAGATTTATGGGGGGAAGTGGAGCCCTTTCGCAGGGACACACAACTTATGGGGTCTCTCCCTGGCATCTAAAGCTAGGGAGTCCCCATATGTGAAGACTACATTCCTGCTTGTTCGTGGAGATAGCATAGTTACTCACCTGTAACAGTTGATCTCTAGGAACAGCAGGAATTTATTTATTTTTTATTTAGACAGTTTTGTATACCGCCTTATCCTTTAATCAAAGCAGTCACAACACAATTGGGGGATACATTTAACACGCGGGGATATGAGACACTTACACTAATACTTACAGGGAACATGGGCAATGGAGGGTTAAGTGGCTTGCCCAAGACCACAAGGAGCATCTGTGGGACTAGAAACCCCAGTCCTTCCGGCCCAAGGTTGCTGTCCTCTAGTGGGATTTGAACCTCCGACCTTCCGGCCTGAAGTACCTTGCCCCAACCACTAGGCTACTTCTCCCTCATTTAGTCTTCACAACCCACCCACCTCCCCTAGGAGTTGTATTTCTCTATCTTTTTTCTTTCCCTCTCTCTCTCTCTTTGTCTCAGCTTTAAACTCAACTGGAGAGAGGCAGTTGGGAAAGGCGGGAAGGCAGCATGCAGGCACTGTGGGATGTTACCAAAAGCTTTCTAATTGGACGCTGGGGAGCGTTCCCACGCAGGCTCCGTCGGTATCGATGATACCCATATGTGAAGACTAAATTCCTGCTTTTCCCGGAGATCACCTGTTACAGGTGAGTAACTATGCTTTACTACAGTACAGATCTCTACATACAAATTCCATCTTAACAGAACACCTGGCCTTGGTCACACACTCAGAACACAGACCCTCACAAAGGACAGAATAAGTGACCATAACCTAAAAATAAACACATGTAGATGAAAATTAAACTGCAACCAAAAAAAGCCAGATTCTGCATACAATGCAACACCAGAGGAAAAAAAGAGTTGCATTTCCCTGTATTTTATAAAATATAAAGATAGCACCAAGTTTGATCACTAAATTGAAAATAAAATTCTCTTCTACCTTTATCTGACCATTATTTGTTTGTTTTATTGTAACACCTATTTTACTAAATTGCATGTGTAAATTTTGAAGTCACCAAGGATTTTAGATGGGTGGCACATACATTTTAATATAAAATATACTAAATTTATGCAAATTATGATGCCCATGACACCACATCACCCTCAGGCTGTCCCTGGGTGGACGTAGACAGACAAGGGGGCATTGGGAGGTGGAAAAAAGCAGAAACCTCAGATTGGGATCAGCATGATCAGAGAATAAAATAAACATTAAATTTGATTAATTAAAAGCCACTTACACAACCAGTCACCCTCCCGCCCCCCTAAAATCAAACCATTATAAGTATCTGCACATCCGATTTGTTTTGCTATGACCAGATTATTGATGAGGAGGGAAGATACAAAATGAGAAGAAATAATCCTAGTCAGGGGCGGCCCAAGGGGGGTGCGGGGCCATGTGCGGAGACTCGGTGCGGGGCCTCATTTGCATAAGTGGCCTTATTTGCATAAATATTTGCATAATGCTAACATACACTAACTTTTAGTAAACATGTCTCTTAATGAGTATATGGATAAAGACAGACTAAAAGATTTCTACATTACTATAATCCAGTGCCAACCGCCAGGCACATTAGGAACTACTACAAACACTGCCCATTTACAACCCATAGCAAACCCGCCGTATCCTAACAGCACTACCAGGACTCACAAAGCACCATCCCCTTCCTATCAAAAGGCAACACTGCAAATATTAAACCAATACATTTCAGAGAACAATACATGACCTACTGGGGAAAGAGAACAAGTGGCAATGTCTAATAGGAATTGCATAAACAGAATACCTCAGCTCAGTTACACATGCAGAACATAGACCATCACCAAATAAGGAATCACAATTTAGAAACAGGAAGGCAATAATTAAACTGGGAACCCCAAAAGCCAAACTTGGAATGTACAACAACACTGTAAAAATAAAACTATAAATTAATTTCCTCTTGTACCAAACAAAGCGCAGACGTTGTTGATGCACATTTCCCAGAGCTTTCATATTCCAGATAATAAATTCAAAATAAAGAGATATCTTTCTACCTTTTGTGCATTTTTTTTCAGTTGCAATTGCTCCAGCCACTTTCTTCTGGTTTCTTCATGTTTTCTGCTAACTCTCCATCATCTGCTGTCCATTTGTCCTTTCTTCTCTCTTCTAGTTTTTTTTCCATTCTCTCTCTCTACATCTGCTTTAACATACTAATCTTTTTCCTTTTGCTCTTTCCTCATTCCTATTTCATCCACTCAAATTTTACCCCTCCATCCTCAATCCCCACTTACTCTTCCAATACCCGGCCAATTGTAGATTTTTTATCCCTCCCACACAAAATATTTTTCCCCTCTCCATTTTACTCTCCCAGCCCCATCCCATTCTAATCCTCCCCCAACATCAGCTCCCTTCTAGTTCCAGCCTCACCCAGTATCCATTCCCTTCTAGTCCCTGCATCAGCCCATTTCCAGTCCTAGCCCCCCATCAGCCCATTTCCAGTCCTAGCAACCCCCCAACCCAATACCAGTCCTAGTCCCCCATCAACCCACTTCCAGTCCTAACCCCCCATCAGCCCACTTCCAGTCAGCCCCCCATAGCCCATTGCCAGTCCTAACCTCCCATCAGCCCACAGCCCATTACCAGTCCTAACCCCATCAGCCCACCTCAAGTCCTAACCCCTCCCCATCAGCCCATTTCCTGTCCTAGCCCCCCCATAGCCCATTATCAGTCCTAACCCCCCATAGCCCATTACCAGTCCTTAACCCCATCAGCCCACCTCCAGTGTTAACCCCCCATCAGCCCATTTCCAGTCCTAGCCCCCCCATAGCCCATTACCAGTCCTAACCCCCCCCCAACAGCCCACAGCCCATTACCAGTCCTTAACCCCATCAGCCCACCTCCAGTGTTAACCCCCCATCAGCCCATTTCCAGTCCTAGCCCCCCCATAGCCCATTACCAGTCCTAACCCCCCCCAACAGCCCACAGCCCATTACCAGTCCTAACCCCATCAGCCCACCTCCAGTCTTAATCCCCCCAGCCCATTTCCAGTCCTAACAACCCCCCCAACCCATTACCAGTCTTAGCCCCCCATAGCCCACTCCCAGTCCTAATCCCCATCACCCAATTTTGAGTTTAAGCCCCCCCATAGCCCATTACCAGTCCTAACCACCCATCAACCCACTTCCAGTCCTAATCCCATCAGCCCCTATAAAGACTTAGCTCCCCCATAGCCCATCACCACTCCTAACCCCCCCCAGCCCATCACCACTCCTAATCCCCCCCCCAGCCCAGCCCAGCGAAAAGTTTAAAAAAAAAAAGCTGTCTTCTCCCACTGCCGGGGCCGCCGCGGCAGAATCGAATGTGCCGCGGGGCCCCCCCTGCCCAGCCAGAGCCTGCCCTCCCCCGTATCACCTCTCTCTTCGTAGCTGCAGTCACACGCGCCGGCTTTCAGAGCGCGAAGGGACTAGTTTCCCTTTCGCGGCTCTGTTAAGCCCGCGGGGGCTGATGGGAACTTCCCATCAGCCCCCGCGGGCTTAACAGAGCAGCGAGGGAGAAACTCTCCCCTCGCGCTCTGAAAGCCGGCGCGTCTGACTGCAGCTATGAAGAGAGAGGTGATACGGGGGAGGGCAGGCTCTGCTGGGCAGGGGGGGCCCCGCGGCACACTCGATTCTGCCGCGGCGGCCCCGGCAGCGGGAGAAAACAGCTTTTTTTTTTTTTTTTTTTAAATTTTACTTTAGGATCAGAATGTTTTTTGCGCGGGGCCCCCTGAAACGCGGGGCCCTGTGCAAAAAACATTCTCGCTCAATGGACGGGCCGGCCCTGATCCTAGTAGCCATGAATTCAAAGACTGGATTGGATTGTGCTAGAGCTGGAAAAGTCCAGAACTCAGCAGCGGTGAAGGTATCAGGCTACTAAACAAAATTAAACTGAATTGTTCCCTTAAAATTTGAAATTTTCTTGAATCTGAACTGACAAACTATTTTAAATTTCAGTCTAGCACCATAAAAAATGCAAAACTGCAAATCTCAGACAATTCATATTCCATTACCCCCCAACCAACACCTTACAGTTGACTACACCAAGAACCCAGAGTACAGTACTCATAGAGCAAAGCTGCTATTCCATAACAGCACTAACTTCTGAAATGCACACATTTATGTACCCAGAAAAGGGCAGCACCATAAGTATTGCAGTGGGCCCTGACATCATATTCCTATTCAGAAAACTGAACAAGCTGGATTACTACTGATCGCAACATAATATATTAATACAAACTAAAAACAGACATATGTACACAAAAAATGCTTTTGCCCTGTACTCTTAGGTTTACAGGATTTCTTTCCAAAAATTATACTTTACTGCAGAGTGAGGCGAGAGAAAGAACTCTCGCATGCAGGCATCTGCATTGTCGGCAGAAACTAATATAATGGCTCAGTGCAAGTAGCATGAGAGCAACTAATGACACCTCAGTGGGTGGCCTTAATTGCATTGGCAGCCGTTTTGCCACATTGAAATGCGTTAACTGCAGGGAAATGTAACTGCCTCCCTGCAGTTAGTCCTACAGTCCTGCACTGGTAATGTGACCCATGCATATATTACTAGCACAGAGCTTAGGAAACATGCTACTAAATATGCCAAACAAGAGGGGCTCAAAAGCATCCATGAAGCACCTCCCACTTCCACAAAAGCGAGAGCGACTTGGCGCCCCAACATTTTCCACCTTCACAAAAACAAGAGGCTCAGTGGCCCCTACACAGCACTTACCACCCTCTGAAAAACAAGAGGTACTTTGTGACCCCAACAGAACATCTCCTACTCCAACATAAAGAAAGGGCTTGGCAACCCCTATATAACTCCTGAAACTGTGCACTGGACCAGCATAGTGTTAATGTAAATGTATATTCTGCAAAAAAACAAAGAAATGCAAGATGCTCATGCACCAAGAAAATACTGTAAAAAAAAAAAAAGTGAGAACCACTGTGCAGCTTATAACACCAAATTATAAAATTATAACTGATTTTATTTTGTTATAAAATGTGTGCGTTTTTTCGCTTTTTCTTTTTGAATATACTGCATCCACAGACACCTCTCCCTCAACAATGGGTGCAGAGCAGGAGGACATTCACCAACAGAGCTCAATATATTTAAAAAAAAATCTGATTCTAATTTTCTCACTAACATAAACATTCTCCAGTACCAGGCATATGGTGAACCAATATAAAACCCTACAAAAGTTGTCACCGAAGATTTACAAGGCCAAATCTATCATATCATCATATATATATATACCAGCATAAACTTCCAAAAATCATACAAGAGGCCTACCCAGAAAAAAGCAGAACTATAAATTCTGCAGTGGGCCTTAAAACATCCATACACCTATTTGAAAAGCAAAACAAGTCAAATTATTACAGTATGGATCCCTACATACTGTACAAACTCCATGTTAACAGAACGCCTGGTCACACACTCAGAACCACGGACCCTCAACAAATACAGAATAAGTAACCACAACCTAAATTAAAAATAAAACTATGTAGACAACAATTAAACTGAAACCACAAGAAGCCAGACTCTGCATGCAGTGCAGCACCAGAGAGATAAATGAGATGCATTTCCCCATACTGTGTAAAATATAAAGATAGTGCAAAGTCCAATCACTAAACTGAAAATAAATTTATTTTTTTCTACCTTTGACCATTTTATTCTCTGATCATGCTGGTCCTGTTCTGAGGCTGCTTCTTTCCTGTCTTCTCTTAATTTTCTTTCTATGGTCTCTAGTCCATCTGCCATTTGTGTATCTCCTTTTGTTGTCTTCACTTCCTTCCATCTTGGATATTGATTTTTTTTTCCTTTCATCTTTCTTGCATTTATTTCTCTGTCTACCCAGATTTCACTACTCCTTACCATTAATTTCTCAATCCCCCTCTTTTTTACACCATCTACCTACTTCTTTTCAACCTTCACACCTGTCCTTCCATTCCCCAGCACTTCTTCACTGATCCATGATTCCCCAGTCTTTTGTTCACTCTTTCCTCCTCCATGTCTAAAATCTCTCACTACCCATCTCTCTCTCTCTCTGGCTCTTTTTCCATCCAGTACCTCCACTCTTTCCTTCCATGTCTGTCCTTTCCCTTCCTATCCTCCTGCAATCAGCACTACCCTATCTCCATACCATAACCTCCCCTCCCCTCCCCTCCCTATTACTCCCATGTCCAGCATTTCTGGGCCACATTAAGAAGCATGAGTACACCAAAACACCTGATGTGCTCTTGCACAACCTTTATATTGATCAAAAAGCAACAGTTTGAATGGAACAAGGCGAAACAGAATGGTTTTAAATCAGCAAAGGTGTACAACAAGGCTTGCATATTTTCCCCCTACCTGTTTAATTTATATACAAAACAAATCATCATAGAATCAGGACTGTGAAGATTGGTGGAACACTCATCAACAACCTTTGCTATGCTGATGATACTACACATTACTGGCTAAAAGTGAAGACAATCTGAAACATTTGCTTCTCAAGATCAAGGAACATAGCCTTAAAATGGGCCTGCACCTTAATGTAAAGAAGACAAAAATCCTGACAATTGGCAAAATCAATAAGAACATCATTGAAGGGGAGGAAATTGAAATAGTGTGATGCAGCGGAGGCTGATGAGAGCCCTGATGAGAGAAGTGAACCTGTTTGTCAGCAAGGAAAAGATGTGCACAGAGTGCAATATTCACTGGGACCAGCTAGAGGGAGCAGGAGTGCAGTCAGGAAGACTGAAGGGCCACGCCTAGCTGGTCAGGAGCACATGACAAACATTTCACAAGCCTCAAGGAGAGGAGTCCTTTATAAGGAAGCACTGCCTCAAGTTAAAGGGAGAGAGAGAAGGAGAAAGAGAGAGAGGCACAGACACAGAGACACAGACACAGAAGGAGAAAGCTGTTTTCTGGCAGAGGAGGAGGACTTATACGGATTGCAAGCAAGAAGCAAGGAGGAATCACCTGGGAAGGAAAAGCCAGGCTGAGCAAGGAAGCCAGGATTTGGGCTGTTGCAAGAGCAGGCCTTTACCAGAAGAGCTGTTCCCACGGGTGAGAGAGGAATCAGACTTTCAGAGGAAAGCTTGGCACAAAGCTTCTGAAGGGAGGAAGTCAGCCCAAGGGAAAAACCATTCCTCATCGTGCTGCTGCAATAAGAGGTATGAGAATTATATTCCTACAAAGAAACCTTTGCCCTGTAAAAGTTCTTGTGGAAGAAGTGTGGGATCTCTAAGAAGAGAAAGCCCAGTTAATACTAAGGGGACACGTGGCCAGCGCTCCAGGCTAGGCCCGATGCACTGGAAAGTATTAAGGGAAATATACAAAGCTCCAGAATACAATATTCCAGAGACTGTTAACACAGAATTAGACATACCAATTCCTGAGCCGATGCAAGTGGAATTGGTGGAACAGTTGCTAGACCCAGAGGAGATGGATTGCTCTCTCTGCATTTCCCATAGCACAGAGTCTTTGGAGGACGTATGAATGGCTTGTGGTATCTGAAGAATGTCTATTATGTGCTGAGCAGAAGAATTATACAAATGTGATTTAAACTGGAAGTTATGTTTGTGCCCTGCTACAACTGTGAAGTTAACAGTTTTCCTTAAACCTTGTGTTTTCTTTTGTGCCTGAAGTTAAGGACATTATTTTCAGTTGTGACCAATTTATGACCCCATGCGTAAAAGGGAATAAAAGCCTTTTTCATCCCTACCACTCTGTTTTGATTGTTTGCTTTAAAGGATTGGAGTTTAAAACCACTAGACCAAGTTTCTTGGTTCTTAAAAATGGACTCTCCTATCTAATAATAATTTTTATGCCACTGTGTGACAATAGTTGACAACTTTAACCTACATGGATCAGCCATCAATAAAGAAACAAGTAGTCAAGAAATCCGACGACGCATTGCTCTTGGCAGAATGGCTATGAAGGACCTAGACAAGATTCTCAAGAGCAGAGATGCCTCTCTTCATACAAAGTTTCGACTTGTTCAAGCCATGGTATTTTCAATAACGTCATATGGATGTGAAAGTTGGATAGTGAAAAATATACAGGAAGAAAATTGATGCCTTTGAATTATGGTCCCAGCAATGAATACTGTGTATACTATTGACTGCCTGCATAACAAACCAATCAGTACTAGAGGAAATCAAACCTAAGCTTTCTGTAGAAGCTCAGATGACAAGACTTCAACTTACATACTTTGGACACGTCATGCAAAGACAGAGATTGGCAGAGAAAGACGACATGTTTGGCAAGTTAGAAGGTGAATGCAAAAGAGGAATGAGATGGATTGATACAATAACAACGGCTATGGGTGCCACTCAACAATGAGCCACCTAACTGAATACCGAACACTGTTTAGGACAACTATCCAGAGGGTCGCCATAAGTCGACACCAACTCGACAGCACTTAACAACAAGATCAAAGGGAGAAACAGGAGATAAATGGTACCATTGGATCAAATAATACATGTGTTTAAAATTTGCGCCTTAAAGAATACATGCCTTCAAGGAAAGGGTACTGCTTCATCTTCATAATAGGATTAACACTGGATTAATACATGATGATGTTGGGGTCTTCAGATATGGAACCATTGTGATTTAATGCGCCAACATAACAGCTGTGGCCAGCCATTCTGGGAGTTGGATGAGTTACAGAAATTTGCTGGTTAGAAGATTGTCTGTGGATGAGTAGTCTCAAGTTGAAACCTGCTGGGGCTCAGCTACAGTGATGATGAAACATTTGAAAAGGCATCAGAGCTCATAAATGTGTTTATTTTGTCAGAACTGTTAATGTATGAGGCGTTAATTCTTGTGGACATTGAGGGGGCTATCTCTGTTTAGTCTAGGGAGCTATGAGGGGGGAGACGGCAATTAGTTTCCTAATTGTGCCTTATTTTCTTTCTCAATATTTGGGAAGGAGTTGGGAGGAAAGTTGCTGGGGGGAGACTGCAGGTGTGAGGATGAAAGTATCTGAAGGAGAAAGTTGCTATGGAAGTGCCTGTACACCTTTCCTATATGTTGTTGATCTTCAGATTCTTTACACTGTTCATCCTCCTTTGATAAATGTCTCCCTCCCCCCCCCCCCCCCCAGACTGCTTACAATCTGTACACCAGTGGCTCATAGACAATCAAGACTGTACCAAGCTGAAAATGTACCTTGTGTGACTTACGAATCTGGAGCTCCCTACACACAGCTGTGCATAGGAACTCACTTTTGTCGGGCTTCCTGGAAGCCCAGTGATAGACATAAGTGCCTCTTCTGTATTTGCACTCTGTGCAGCCATACCACTTGCACAGCCCTTGATATGGCCCTGTAGACAATCATCTTTTAAACATCTCCAGATGTCAGTCTATTGCCTTCCCTTCCTTAGCAGCCTCTGCCTCCATCTCTTCCTCTCTCCTTCCTTTTCATGACTCTATAAAGACTTTGTGTCGCACTTGATTCATTTCTCCTTTAACCCACCCTTCATTCTTTATCCAAATTAGCTTTTTTTGCTCTTTGTCACTTACATTCAGTTCGCTCTGTTTTCTGCACCTCACCATTCACTCAGTTTGTCCTGACCCTTGTTATCCCGCATCTTGATTATTGCAATTCTCTTTCTCAGTCAGGCGACTCTTTCTCAATACTCCATCCACTGTCCACAGTTGATCCAGATCTCCAGGAACAAGCAGGAATGTAATCTTCACATATGGGTGACATCGGTACAGACGGAGCCCACGTGGGAACGCTCCCCAGCATCCAATAGGAAAGCTTTTAGGAGCATCCCACTGCGCCTGCGTAGCTGCCTTCCAGCTTTTCCAGCTCTCCCTCCTCAGTTCTTCGTTTTCCATGGAGCCAACAAGAAGCAATACCTGTCACCGCAGAAAATTTGTGTTTTTCCTTATTTTTTGTGGTCACATCTGCCTTCCTGTCGACGCTGGTACCGACCCCATCGGTGCTTGCTTGCTTGCTTTCTTTCTTCAAAAAAAACCACTTATCTCGAGGAACAAGCAGGAATGTAGTCTTCACATATGGGTATCGTCAGCACCGACGGAGCCTGCGTGGGAACGCTTCCCAGCGTCCAATAGGAAAGCTTTTGGGAGCATCCCACAGGGCCTGCGTGTGCTGTCTTCCTGCCTTTCCCAACTGTCCCTCTCCAGTTCTTCGTTTTCTGCAGAGCCGACAGGTCGCACATCCTGTCACTGCAGAAAAAAAATCCCTTCTATTCTTCTTTTTTGTGGTCGCATCTGCCTTCCCTCGACACTACACTGGTACCGCCGGTAGTGGTTCTTTCTTTTCTTTAAAAAACAAAACAAAAAAAACACCTTTTTTCTGGAGTCTTTCCGGTCTTTTTCTATTCAGGTGCCACGCACCATTTTGGGCACTAGGCCCAACTTTTCCTTCAGAATGGAAAAACCCGCTTTGGGTTTTAAAAAGTGTTCTATTCCACATTGTTAGTGACTCTAGCGCTGTCTTTGGAAAGAGATTGGCTTCTTAAAGTATATTATAAAAAGAGAAGTAATATATTCATGGGGAAGAAAATCTCTATCTTTCCAGATATTTCCAGAGACACCCAGAGAAGGCGTAAAGCTTTCTTATTATTAAAACCTGGGGTTCTTCAATTAGGTGCTTCTTTCTTATTAAGGTTCCCTTGTAAATGTATTGTGGTTCATAATTCTTGTAAATATATATTTTTCCAGCCTGGAGATCTATCCACCTATCTCAGTACTGTCACGCTTCCCCTGCCTAGGGCCAATGGCTCTATAGCAAGTGTGACCGCAATCTTGTTTCCAAGTGTCTTTCTACTATGAAGCAGCAAGGGTTGCTGGGACTTGTAGTTTTTAAGTTTCACTCTTCAACAAAATGTGTTGTGGCACGAGGGTCTTTTGAACAGATAAATTTATTTAGGGGGTTTTCCTTTCACAAGGGTTCAACAGGCTTAGGCAAAGCAAAGAATTTCTTTCCAAAATAATAGGAAACAGGAGCAAATGAAAAGTAGAAATAAAGTACAAAAACTGTTTCTTCACAGCAACTTAAACAGCCAAAACAACTTTGTATTCTTCTCCTACAAAGCTTGTTTAACGTAAATCTAAATGATCAATGTTACACAGAGAACAGTCCATCTCATAGCATTCAGGTGTTTCAGGAATATTGGCTATGTCGATAATCATATTCTCACTCTCTTCATCACAGCTCTGCTTAGGGGAACTCTTGAACTGCAAACCTTGGACAACCTCTTGCAGCTGCTCTAGAAAGTTTCCTCTCTCATTAGCCGTGACCTTCTCTAGTGTAGGAGATTGGTTATTACATAAGCTCGTCCCTATGGCTTTTATATCAGCTTCAAACCATTTATTGAAAGTGTTTCTGTTAGGAGTTACTTTTACAGCCGTGCTATCTCGGCACTTATTAGCACTAGCTTTCAATTGTTGCACAATATCTTCAACAAGTCTCTGGCTAGGAAGTAATTCTGACGTACCTTCTTTACCAGCAATGCCTTGTCTGTGCTCAGAGCTTTCTCCCCTTGTGCAGGCAAACTGCTTGGCCTTGTCCTCGGGTAGCTTCCACAGAGGCTCTGGTTTTGCTTTAAAGGTACAGGGAATGGACCCTCCAGTATCCCTCTTGCCTGGAGCTGGGTTCCAAGGTTTCCCTGTTTGCTGCCTTCCTGAGTGCCTTCCTTGTTGAAGTCCAAAACAAAAATAGAGAAAAATCTGTTCAAATCTGACGTGTGTGCATGTGATTATATGTCGGAAGTATAGCCATGAAGCGTAATTCACCTCTTGAAGCTAATCTTCCATTTTACTCAAATAAATTGAGCCCATTGAAGGGCTAACAATAAATAAGGTTTAAACACTACAAAAGTGCAACCAATGAAACTCTGTGCAAAAAACTTATATTAATTTGCCAGAATAAAACTCAGCCACTGAAAGTCTATGCTGAATCTCATAACAGCCAAAATTCAGAACAAAAAAACTGAATCAAACAGAATCCGGCAGTAAGCAGCAATTCTCAGCAGCAGCTTTGAAATTCATCCAGATAGACACATGAGGATGTTGCCAGTACAAAATTCATGAAATAGCAGACACAGCACTGCGTTTCGGGCGGCCAGCATTTACACGCCCTGCTTCAATGCTCAGCTTCCTGCACCGACAAACTTCTGTCTTCATCCATCAAAAAACACCAGCGCATGCTCAGTAGCAGTCTGAACATGGCCTCAGGATTTGTCATCTTAAATACCCAATCATCAAGCAGACCCATTCTTAAAATCATAGCACTAAAAAAAGATATGAAAATGCAATTTTATTAAAGCAAACTAGTCCATTCAAGTTCTTTGTTTAAGCCCAAAGGTTGAACAGTTGACCACCGAAAAATCCATTGCTGTTCCAACAATTGTAGCCTGTATTCACGATCACCACCTCGGGGATGGGGAGGCACATGATCCAACACTCGCCAAGAAAAATCTTCAAAGACATGATGATGATCTGAACAATGTTGAACTAATGGAGCCGACAATACTAAATTCTTTATCCTAGAAGCATGTTCATTCAGACGAGTCTTGATGGGCCGAATAGTACGGCCAATGTACAAAAGCTGACAAGGACAGATAAGCACATACACTACATAAGTGGTGGAACAGTTAGTAAACCATCGAGAAATGTGAGTGTGGGAAGAAGCAGGAACTGTCCATTGAGCACCCTCAATCGTCCGAGAACAATGAGAACATGAAGTGCAACTATAATGGCCAGTCTGTAAAGGTCGTTCCACTCGCCTGTCCAAAGGGGATGAAGTGGGTCCCACATAATCACGGAGGTTTGAACCACGAGAATGTGCTATCTGAAGAGGTTTTTGAAAACAGGGATGAAGCTGTAAAATATGCCAATGTTTAAACAAAATCTGTTCAACTTGCGGGGAATGAGACATGAATGGCAAGACTCCTACAATTGTCTGAGAAGTGGTAGCAGGTTTAGTATAATCAGCAGAAAAAAGCCATTCACGATGAGTATAACGGGCCCTTAGCCAAGCTTGACGAATGACCTGTTTTGGATAACCCCGCTGAGCCAGACGTACAGATAATTCTTTTGCATGATGCAAAAAATCATTAAGATTGGAGCAAATACGCCGGAGCCTGAGAAACTGACCGTAATTGGATAATTCCTTGTTGAAGTGGCTTGGACAATTGCAGAGGCTTCTCTCTGCCTTCTGTTCCACAGTTCTCTTTCTCTTGGCTGTGTTCCTGCCGGTGTGGCTTCTCCCACTCCTGGCTGTGCCTGATCTCCTTCTTGTTCTTCTCCTCCTCTATCTCCTGTAAGACTGACTCTGAAACCAGTTTAAAACGGCTTCCTCCTGCAGCCACACCCCTCTGGTTACTCAGGTGCAAATCATTAGAGCTGCCTTCAGCTCTTACGTCATGGCTATGGCTGAGCTCCGTTCTGGCTGAAAGCTTCCTGTTGCCATGGGAACCTGGCTTGCTCTTGCTTTTAAAGGTAAAGTGCTCGCTATTTTCCCATTCCATCTGTTCAGGAGTGCTTTCGGTACCACAGTACTCATATGGCAACATCTTCCCCTTCATAAGGCGCCTTAGCGTTCATTGTTTAGAATGTTCCTCCTTCTCTGTCACCATGTTCTTTTTTTTCTTAAAATTTTCATAAGGTGTATGTTCATATGGGGACCTCCTCCCCTGTGTGATAATTTGCTTCTATCTACCCCCAATTGGGGACTAATGATGTATCACTGGGAGTTTCTTCTTTATAATGTTTCTTTGGAATTGATTAATGTGTGCATCTTTTCTGTACAAGCGTGTTGTTTGATTTTGTTGTTTGAAAATTCAGAAATAAATAATTTAAAAAAAAAAGTGTTCTAAGTGTGGCGGTACCATCTCCATCACCGACACCCATGAGTGGTGCCTCAAATGTTTAGGTCCTGACCACTCTATTTCAGAGTGTGTTGCCTGTGGGATGATGTCGAAAAGGGGCCGGCAGAACCGAGCTGCTAAGCTTAGCACCCTTTTTCCCTCCAATGCAGCCTCTGTGGCATCAATGTCATCCAGGGCTTCGTCTTCCTCCCATGGATCTCAGGTAACTAAACATAAATCTAGCTAGTCCTCAAAGGGTAGATCTCCTTCTAGACAGCAAGATGCCTCTGGCATTGCTCTTGAGGGACTTTAACCGGCAAAATTGCCCCAGCGGGAGGCTTCAGCTTCCAAAGCACTAACGGGGCTCCAGGATGTTCTCGAGGCTTCAACCTCGGAAGAACTACTGGTGCCATGCTCTGGGATACCGACCGCTTCTTCCGGTACTGATACCCAAGCATCAGCAGCGTCAATAGACAAGAGATTCTTGGCTATTTAACGCAGTCTGGCAGCTCTTCTCACGGCCTCGATGCCCTTGAAACTGCTTCAGACAATTCAACCGGCACCGACTGCATCAACATTGGCAGGTATTCTACCAGGACCGAGTCGTGCGTATCCATCCGGTATCGACAGGTCAGTACCGGACCACTCCGATGCTGACTTTGATAGGTACCGGTACCATGCCTTGCATGATCACCCGGATCAGAGATACTTCGAATCCTCGGATGAGTCTGAAGACTCTGAAAGCTCTGCCCGATACCAGAGTACTTTTTCCTGAGGATTCTTCTTCTCCTCAGCATAGGATGTCTCCACCAGAGGATATGTCCTTTCAGGATTTTATCCGAGATGTGGCTTGAGGTCTTTCCATCACAGTGGCTCCTGAAAAAGAGCCTAGGGCAAAGGAATTAGAAATCCTGCAATACCCTAAAGCTCCCAAGGAGGCAGCTACCTTACCTATTCATGAGATCTTGCACAATCTCATGTTAAGGATGTGGGAAACACCTTTAACCACATCTCCTCACTCTCGAAGACTCGACACCATGTATCGCGTTCCTCCGTGTCCTGGCTTTCAAAAGACTCAGTTACCACACCATTCCATAGTGGTGGAATCCGCTATGAGAAGGATAAAGAGTGCAAAAAGGCATGCATCTAATCCTCCAGGACGTGAGTATAGGACTCTTGATGCCTTTGGGTGTCGAACCTTCCAGGCTTCCATGCTTTCTGCTAGGATCAGTTCCTATATCTTATATATGGGAATGTTCCTGAAGGAGGTCACAGGAGATCTAGAGCTTATGAGCCCTCTCCTTCCTGATAAGAGGCAAGATTACCTCGCCCTTGTCAAACATGCTCCGGATGTTTCCAAGTTTGTGAATCGTGCAGCCTTAGACTGCTTTGAGTGCATAAGCAGAACCTCTGCTATTGCCATAGGGGCACGTAGGATTGCCTGGCTCCAGACATCTGACTTGGAAATTTGGGTACAGGATAAACTAGGGAATATTCCTTGCACAGGAGAGAATCTCTTTGGCAAGAATTGGCAGGAAAAAGCTAATGAGATAGATGCTGACAATATCACTTTGGATAGATTGTCTAAATCTACAGCTGATCCTGCGAGGAAAAAATCCTCTAAAAAACCATTCTTCAGTAAGAAGAAGTTTTATCCCTCCTATACCCAACAGGGGCATCACTTATGTCAGTCTGCCCAAAAGGGACAGCAGCAACAACCTAGGCAAAGAAAGACGAAAGACAAAAGCAGTTAAGCCTCAACCGGCTCAGCAGACTCAGCCTTCACAGGGGCTTTGACTCCTATCTAGAGAACTTTGCCTTCCTGGCCCTGAACGGCCCAGAACCCTCCACCATGCCAGGAAGGTTGTCATTTTGCCCCAGATGGGGTCAGATAACAGCAGAAAATTGGACTCTGTCTATTGTAAGAGAGGGGTACAAGCTTCATTTCCTCAGCATGCCCCTCCTACAACGGTAAGACAATTCAATTCTCAGACCTCTCTCAACGACCAGTTAGGTCAAGAGGTCACTGTACTTCTTGCCCAAGGGGCAATAGAAGAGGTACCCATTCCCCAACGGGCTACAGGGTTTTACTCCCCCTATTTCCTTATTCCAAAGAAAACAGGAGGACACTGACCCATCTTAGACCTCGGAGAATTGAACAAATTCCTGTTCAAAGAGAAATTCAAAATGATTTCTCTAGGAACTCTGCTGCCATACCTTCAGAGTCAGGATTGGCTTTGCTCTCTAGATCTCAAGGATGCGTACACTCATGTTCTCATCCATCCAACTCACCGAAAGTCCCTTCACTTTCTGTGTCAAGGGAAGCACTACCAATACAGGGTTCTTCCTTTTGGCCTGCCCTCTGCACCAAGGGTGTTCACAAAATGCATGGCTGTGGTGGCAGCATTTCTCCGCACCCTAGGAATATTCATTTCCCTTACTTAGACGACTGGCTCATTCAGAGCCAGAGGCCAGGGTTGCGCGCTCTCGCACAATGCGCATCTTGAGTATTTGGGACTTCTTATAAACTTCCCAAAATCCAACCTTGCTCCCACTCAGTCCCTAGAGTTTATAGGAGCTCTGCTGGATACCAGACAGACAAGGGCCTACCTTCCACAGCCCCGCTGCCTTCGCATTGTGCAGTTAGCTTCCCAAGCAGTGCTAAAACCTCACCTCACTGCTTGGGAAATGTTACAATTGCTAGGCCACATGGCATCCACTGTGCATCTGGTTCCTTATGCTCGCCTCCATATGAGGGCAGCCCAGTGGACTTGATCCACTCAATGGACTCAGGCGTCAGGTTGCCTGTTAGACAAAATAGCAAACTCAGATCACCTTATTTTGTCCCTCCAATGGTGGCAGTCACCCAAAACCTCCTTGTGGGGCTCCTTTTCAGCAACCCCCACCCCAAGCCACTCTAACAACAGATGCCTCACAGGTGGGTTGGGGAGCCCACCTGCAAGGCCTCTCTACCCAGGGTATCTGGACTCCACAGGAGGCCTATCTACAAATCAATCTCCTGGAACTCAGAGCAATCTTCCTTGCTCTTCGAGTATTCCACACCCAGCTCAGCAACAAGACAGTCCTAGTCCAAACGGACAATCAAGTAGTCAGTTCTTTGTGAACATGCAGGGCGGAACAGGCTCTCTATCGCTATGCAACGAAGCTTTGTGACTATGGGCCCTCGCCAGAGAGCATCAGATTCATCTCCTTGCAGTGTATCTTCCAGGCATTCAAAACTCTTGGGCAGACAGACTCAGTCGAGTTCTGCTTCCACACGAATGGTCTCTCCATGCAGACTAGGTGGCCAAAATTTTCCAAATTTGGGGAACCCCGGACATAGAACTCTTTGCAAGTCCGCTGAATGCCAAACTTCCCCGATTCTGTTCCAGAATTCCGGCTCAGGGTTGACAGGCCAGGGATGCTTTCCTCTTCCATTGGGGCCAGGACTTCCTGTATGCCTTTCCACCCATTCCCCTAACTCCCAAAACCCTGTTCAAGCTTCAGAGAGACAGAGGTCATATGATTCTCATAGCTCCACATTGGCCACGGCAAATGTGGTAGCCTCTGCTCCTACATCTCTCTCAAGCTCCACCTCTGGAGTTTGGATCTGCTCCAAATCTCCTTTCTCAGGAGGACGGGATGCTGTGGCATCCCAATCCCCGGTCTCTGCATCTCAGGGCCAGGTTGCTGAAAGCCTAGAACTTCACCGTTTTAACCTTTCTCAGCAGAAAAAGGATATCCTTTATGCTTCCAGGAAACCTTCCAAAAGATGCTCTTAGGCATTCAAGTGGAAAAGGTTTACCATATGGTGCTTGCAAAAGGGTCTTAACCCTCTTGCGATACCTCTGGAATCATTACTGGAGTATCTCCTTCATTTATCTAATGCAGGGCTTAAGACCAATTAAGTGAGAGTTAATTTGAGTGCTATTGCAACTTCTTTCAAGCCTCTAAATGGACAACCTATTTCCTTTCATCCTCTCATAGCGAGATTTATGAGAGGCCTTCTTTTAACTAAGCCTCCCATTAATCCACCACCGGTGGCATGGGACTTAAATCTGGTTCTTGGGCAGCTCATGAAGCTGCCTTTTGAACCATTAGCTACTACCTCTTTGAAATTCCTTTCCTGGAAGATCATTTTTCTTATTGCAATCACATCAGCACGTCGTATCAGTGAATTGCAAGCGTTGGTGGCTGATCCTCCTTATACAAGGTTCCATCATAAGGTAGTCCTTAGGACTCATCCACACTTTATGCCAAAGGTGGTGTCACCTTTTCATTTAAACCAAGTGGTTTACCTTCCTGTATTCTTCCCAAGGCCTCATGCCTCAAATACAGAAAGGAATCTTCATACTTTGGACTGTAAAAGGGCTTTGGCTTTTTACTTGCAAAGGACACAGCAACATAGAAAGTTCTCTCAACTCTTTGTTGCTTTTGATCCTAGTCATTTGGGACTTCCAGTCTCCAAGAGAACACTGTCCGACTGGATTGCACAGTGTATATCTTTTGCCTATGAGAGTAAGAACCTTCCTCTTGAAGGCCATGTCACAGCTCACAATGTGAGAGCCATGGCAGCCTCTATGGCTCATCTTCACTCTGTGTCTATCGAAGACATCTGTCGAGCAGCTACTTGGGCTTCGGTTCATTCCTTCACAGACCATTATTGCTTAGACAAGGACTCCCGCCGGGATGCCTTGTTTGGTCAGGCTGTTCTTCAACACCTGTTCCATACTTAATCAACTCCTACCCACCATCCCTAGTAGGATGCCAGAGATCTATGGGGGGAAGTTTTTAGTCTGCTTTTCTCTGATCAGAGAAGAGCAGTGCTTTTTACAGTGCTCTGCTAGAGCAGTGGATATTTGTCTCCTGTGACACCTTGCTGTGAGTTCTAGCTGTTTATTAATTATTTATTGTTTGTCTGTTTATTTAATTATTTATTGTTTGTCTTAGTGGTGTGCTAGTTCAGCCTTCTCAGCTATAGCTTACCTTGCCTCTCTCAACTAACTGGGCTTTGTGTGGTAGCCAGGTTAACTGTTCATTTTAAATTAAATCTCTCTCCCCAGAACCTGCTGTGTTTTAAACTTTTTTTCCTGTCCTAGCCTGCCTGAGTGAATCCTCCCCCTCCCCCCCTTGCTGAGGTATTGTGTAGCCTTCTTTCTGTTTCCTCCACGTGTGCATAGTCTGTTTTAGTCTGCTTTTCTCTGATCAGAGAAGAGCAGTGCTTTTTACAGTGCTCTGCTAGAGAAGTGGATATTTGTCTCCTGTGACACCTTGCTGTGAGTTCTAGATGTTTATTAATTATTTATTGTTTGTCTAACTGTTTATTTAATTATTTATTGTTTGTCTTAGTGATGTGCTAGTTCAGCCTTCTCAGCTATAACTTAACTTGCCTCTCTCAACTAACTGGGCTTTGTGTGGTACCCCCTTCCCCCCTGCTGAGGGTTCAGGACAGGGTGCCTTGTAACTGCCCTCTTTAATAGGACTTATCTCCCTCCCTCCCTCCCCAGCACCCACCCACCCCTGGGGTAATTGTAGTTTTATAGGTACTTGCACATCTTAGAGGAAAGGGGCTGCTCTCAGCTGCAGCTCGTTATCCAAATCAGTCATACACAGAGGACCTGAGATTAATTACCTAAGCTTCAGGTACACAAGGTGTATTAGGGGTATTAGATACACTTTTATTGGTATAAGCTCCACACCAATCCTTATTATATACAGAATTTAAAAGACCTAAACACAAGCTTTAAGCTAAGATGCAGACAGAAGTCCAGCAACGAGATGGGGGTTCTCCGGTCTTTTGCATTGAGTGTCACATGTATGATTTTCTCCCAGTTGGTGAGAGGTCTTACGTATGCACTAAGTGCAAAGAACTCTTTGCTCTCAGGGAACGAGTCCGTTCTCTAGAGGCTAGAGTAGCAGACCTGGAAGACATAAGAAAGACAGAGAAATACATGGACGAGACCTACAGGGATATAGTCCTGAAGTCCCACCTCCAGTCTGGCAGCATCCCTGTTGCCATGGAGGAGAGAGGTCACGTGACAGGAGAGCATCACCCTGGTGTGGCAGGAAGTGATCCTGTAACTAGGACCTGTCCTCCAGGTGATGTAAAACCCTCTCACACCGAGGACGTTTCTCCAGGGCCATGTCCCCATGAGGGGAGGGTCAGGACAGCTATTATAGTTGGTGATTCAATCATTAGGAATGTAGATAGCTGGGTGGCTGGTGGACGTGAGGATCACCTGGTAACGTGCCTGCCTGGTGCGAAGGTAGCGGACCTCACGCACCGCCTAGATAGGATCATAGATAGTGCTGGGGATTAGTCTGCTGCCTTGGTACATGTTGGTACCAATGACATAGCAAAATGTGGTAGGGAAGTTCTGGAGGCTAAATTTAAGCTTTTAGGTAGGAAGTTGAAATCCAGAACTTCCAGGATAGCGTTCTCCGAAATGCTTCCTGTTCCACGTGCAGGACCCAAAAGACAGGCAGAGCTCCGGAGTCTCAATGCGTGGATGAGACAATGGTGCAAGGATGAGGGTTTTGGATTTGTTAGGAACTGGGGAACATTCTGGGGAAAGGGGGGGCTCTTCCGAAGGGATGGGCTTCACCTTAATCAGGATGGGACCAGACTGCTAGCATTAACCTTTAAAAAAGAGATAGAGAAGCTTTTAAACTAGAAATTAGGGGAAAGCCGACAGTCACCCAGGAGTGCATGGTTCGGACAAAGGTATCCTTGAAGGATTCTACCAAAAGCAGTGAGGTTCCAAAAGGGAGTGTAGTAGCCCAAATGCCCTTGAGTAAGGAGCAGACAGAGCATAAAGATTCCAAATTACCCCTGCCTACCAATAGCCAGATTAATATGAATAAAATACAGTCTCTAAAATGCTTGTATGCCAATGCTAGAAGTCTAAACAATAAGATGGGAGAGTTAGAATATATAGCACTAAATGAGAGGTTAGATATGATTGCACTCTCAGAGACATGGTGGAAGGAGGATAACCAGTGGGACACTGTGATACCTGGATACAAACTATATCGTAATGATAGAGCTGATCAAATTGGTGGAGGGGTTGCGCTCTATGTTAGAGAGGGCATTGAGTCAGAAAGGATTAAAGTTTTGCAGGGAACAAAATTTGCTGTAGAATCTCTATGGATTGAAATTCCATTTATGAAGGGGAAGGTGATGGCAGTTGGAGTATACTATCGACCGCCTGGCCAGAATGAACAAATGAATGATGAAATGCTCAAAGAAATCAAGGAAGCTAACAAAAGCCACAACAGAGTAGTAATAATGGGTGATTTCAATTACCCCGGTATCGACTGGGTCAGTGTCACAGCAGGACAAGCTAAAGAGATAAAGTTTCTAGATGGAATAAATGACTGCTTCTTGGAGCAGCTGGTTCATGAACCGACCAGAGGGGAAGCCATACTGGACCTAGTCCTTAGTGGAACGCCAGATCTGGTGCAAGAAATAAGGGTGTTGGGACCACTTGGCAATAGTGATCATAGTATGATCATGTTTGATTTAATTAGTGGAGGACAGATAGTAAAGGCATCCACAGTACTACCTTTTAACTTTCAAAAGGGAGACTATGATAGAATGAGGAATATAGTTAGGAAAAAACTAAAAGGAGCGGTTCCAAAGGTTAAAGACTTACAGCAAGCTTGGGTGTTATTTAAAAATACTATCCTCGAAGCCCAGACCAGCTGTATTCCACGCATTAGGAAAAGTGGAAGAAAGTCCAAAAAACTGCCAGCATGGTTTAAAGGTGAGGTCAGAGAGGCTGTTGCTGCCAAAAAAGCAACCTTCAGGAAATGGAAAAAAGAGCCAAATGATGAAAACTGGAAACAGCACAAGCACTGGCAAGTTAAATGCAAAGCATTGATAAGGCAGGCAAAGCGGGAATTTGAGAAGAAACTTGCTACGGAAGCAAAAACACGAAATAAAGACTTTTTCAAGTACATTCGTAGCAAAAGGCCTGTGAGAGAGTCAATTGGACCATTAGATGATAGAGGGGTAAAAGGGGGCAGTAAGAGGAAACAAGGCTATAGCAGAGAGACTGAATGAATTCTTTGCTTCGGTCTTTACTGAGGAAGATGTAGGGATGTTACCCAAGACTGAAGTGGTATTTAAAGGTGATGCTGCAGAGGAATTGAGAGAAATATCGCTACACCGGGAAGATATATTACAACTATTTGATAAACTGAATAGTAGCAAATCACCTGGACCGGATGGTATACATCCCAGAGTGTTGAAAGAACTGAAATATGAGATTGCAGACCTGCTATTGGTAATCTGTGAACTTTCATTAAAATCATCTGTAATACCTGAAGATTGGAGGGTCGCCAACGTAACACCAATTTTTAAAAAGGGTTCCAGGGGTGACCCAGGAAATTACAGACCGGTGAGCCTGACATCAGTACCAGGGAAAATGGTAGAAACCATCATAAGGAACAAAATTACACAGCATGTAGATAGTCATGGCCTAATGGGAGACAGCCAACATGGCTTTAGACTAGGAAGATCTTGTCTTACTAATCTGATATGTTTTTTTGAAGGTGTGCATAAACAGGTAGACAAAGGTGAGTCGGTTGATTTAGTGTATCTGGACTTTCAGAAAGCTTTTGACAAAGTCCCCCATCAGAGACTTTTGGCGAAGCTAAAAAGTCATGGGATAGGAGGCAGTGTACTATTGTGGATCGGGAACTGGTTAAAAGATAGAAAGCAGAGGGTAGGGCTAAATGGCCAATATTCCCAATGGAAAAAGGTGAATAGTGGAGTACCCCAGGGATCTGTACTGGGTCCGCTGCTTTTTGACATATTCATAAATGACCTGGAAAAGGGAATAACTAGTGAGGTTATCAAATTTGCAGATGACACAAAATTGTTTAAAGTTGTTAAAACCCAAGAGGACTGTGGAAAACTGCAGGAGGATCTGGATAAATTGGAAGACTGGGCATCCAAATGGCAGATGAAATTTAATGTGGACAAGTGCAAAGTTATGCACCTAGGAAAGAACAACCCACACTATAGTTGCACGATGCAAGGCTCCACATTAGAAACCACCACCCAGGAAAAAGATTTAGGAGTCATCGTGGATAACATGTTAAAACCCTCCGCCCAGTGTGCAGCGGTGGCCAAGAAAGCAAATAGAATGCTAGGTATCATAAGGAAAGGGATGGAGAATAAAGCAAATGATGTTATAATGCCTCTGTATCGCTCCATGGTATGACAGCACCTTGAATATTGTGTGCAATTCTGGTCACCGTATCTTAAAAAGGACATAGCGTTATTAGAAAAAGTACAGAGAAGAGTCGCCAAATTGGTGAAGGTGATGGAAGGCTACTCCTATGAAGAGAGGCTAAGAAGGTTAGGGCTCTTTAGCCTGGAGAAGAGACGGCTGAGGGGAGATATGATAGAGGTCTATAAATTAATGAATGGAGTGGAACGGATAAACGTGGATCAATTGTTTACGCTATCAGAGTATAGAAAGACTAGGGGACATGTAATGAAGCTACAGGGTAAACTATTTAAGACAAATAAGAGAAAATATTTTTTCATTCAACGTGTAATCAAACTCTGGAATCTGTTACCGGAGGATGTAGTAAGGGCTGTTAGTATAGCTGGGTTTAAAAAAGGTTTGGACAAGTTCCTGGAGGAAAGGTCCATAAACCACTATTAAAAAGGGACCCAGGATATCAATGCTTGACCCAGTACAAGCATTGTGGAACCTACGTCTTTTGGGGATATTGCCAGGTACGTATGACCTAGATTGGCCACTGTTGGAAACAGGATACTGGGCTTGATGGACCTCGGTCTGACCCAGTATGGCATGTCTTATGTTCTTATGTTCTTAAGTGGAGCCCTTTCACAGGGGCACACAACTTCTGGGGCCTTCTCCCTGGCATCTGCAGCTAGGGAGTCCCCATATGTGAAGACTACATTCCTGCTTGTTCCTGGAGATAGCATAGTTACTCACCTGTAACAGGTGATCTCCGGGAACAGCAGGAATTTAGTCTTCACAACCCACCCACCTCGCCTAGGAGTTGTATCTCTCTATCTCTCTCTCTTTGTCTCAGCTTTAAACTCAACTGGAGAGGGACAGTTGGGAAAGGGGGGAAGTGTTCCAAATGTGGCAGTACAATTTCAGCCATGGACACCCATGACTAGTGTCTAAAATGTTTAGGACCGGATCATCAACCGTCAGAATGTCCTCTCTGTAAGAAGATGACAATGAGAGGCCTACAGGACAGAGCTGCAAAACTCGGCACCCTCTTTGCTACTGATGCAATGTCAGTAGCATCGACATCATCGAGAGCTTCATCTTCCACCCAGGGATCTTAGGTATCGAAACCCAGATCTTCATCAAAGACTAGCCAGCTCTCCAAGGGTAGATCTCCTAAGCATTGAGATGCCCTAGGCGTTGCCCTGGAGGGGGACATATCGGCCAAACAACCCCGGCAGGAGGTCCTTGCCTCCAAAGCCTTAGTGGGGTCCCAGGATGCTCCTGAGGCCTCTACCTCTGGAGACCTCTTGGTTCCATGCTCAGGGATCGAGGCCCACAACTCCAGTACCGATACCCAAGCATCGGCAAGCTCCATGGATCAACATATCCTGGCCATCGAGTGATGCTTAGCGGCCTTACTAGCGGCTTCCGTACTGGCAAAGTCTCTAAAGTCGATTCCTCAGCCATCGGTACCAACGACTGCAGACACTTTTGTTACATCAACATTTTTGCCACTTACCATGCTACCACCAATGCCGGCCCTTGAATCTGTCTCCGGTACTGAGGTTCTGGCACCGCATCTTTCAGATACCAGCTTCGAGCAGTATCAAGTACATGCAGTGTGCGAGCACCCTGCCCGTCGATACTTCGAGTCTTCTGACTCCAGTTCGTTGGATGATGAATTGGCCGGAACTCGGGAAATGAGAACTCTCCCAGAAGATACATCACCGTCCCCACAACGTTACATGTCCCCTCCGCAGAACATGTCTTCAAGACTTTATTCGCGATGTTGCTTGGCGCCTATCTATAGTATTGACTTCAGAGAAGGAGCCTACGGCTGAGGAGCCTGAAAGTTTTCAATACTCTACAGCCCCAAATGAAGCTGCTTACTCTCCCTATTCATCAAATACTTTGCGACTTTATGCTTCGAATGTGGGAGATACCCTTAACCATCTCTCCGCATACTCGAAGGCTCGATACAATGTACCGGGTACCGGAGTGCCCTGGCTTCCAGAAGACGCAATTACCACACCATTCCATGGTGGTGGAATCGGCAAAGCATTGAATTAAGAGTGCTAAGACGCATTCCTCGAACCCTCCAGGCAGGAAATCGAGAACCCTCAATGCTTTTGGTTGTCGGTTTTCAGGTTTCCATGTTATCGGCCAGAATCAGTTCCTACATACTCTACATGGGTATGTTCCTTAGGGAGGTGGCTAGGGATTTTGAGTTGATGGCTCCTCTTCTCCCTGACAAAAAGAGAGCTGATTATCTCATCCTGGTAAAACATGCCCAAAATGTTTCCAAATTTAACAGGGCAACTTTAAACTGTTTTGAATGCATCAGCAAAACTTCAGCTATATGCATTGGTGCATGCAGGATTGCTTGGCTCCAAGCCTCTGATCTTGAACAGTGGGTTCAAGATAAGCTGGGTAATATACCTTGCACGGGTGAAAACCTTTTTGGCAAAGACTGGCAGGATCAGGTTTCTCAGCTAGAATCTGAGAACACACCGCTCTTAGTAGACTTTCTAGATCTACTGCCAACCCAGCTAAGAAAGACATTGAAGAAAACATTTTTCAATAAGTAAAAGTACTATCCTTCTTACATCCCTGTGGTGCATTGTCCCTTCCATGCTCCCCAGAAAGGGCAGCAACAACCAAAACAGCAAAGAAAGGCTCAGACTCCCAGGTCTCAGCCAACCCAACAAACCCAACCTCCTCAGGGTCTTTGACTCCTTTCTGGAGAACATAGCCATCCTGCCTCTGGAGAATCCAGATCCCATCCGCATTCCTGGCAGACTGTCACTTTGCCCACAGGTGGCATCTTGTAACATCAGAACACTGGACTCTCTCCATAGTACGGGAGGGGTACAAACGTCACTTCTGAAGTCTACCCCCGCCCCCCCAGTCTCCTCCAAGAGTTCAGTTCTCAACCCCCTCTCACCACTCTGTTATTGCTGAAGGTCACCTCCCTTCTCTCACGGGGTGCAATAGAGGAGGTGACACTCTCCCAACAAGGTCTCAGCTTCTATTCACCTTACTTCCTCATTCCAAATAAGACAGGGGGATACAGGCCCATCCTGGACCTCAGAAAACTGAACAAGTATCTACTCCCATTAAGTCACCCTGAGTGCCATGGGACCTTAATGTTGTTTTAGGACAGCTTATGAAGCAGGCCCTTTGAACCCCTAGCCACTACTTCTCTGAAGTTTCTTAACTGGAAGGTCACCTTCCTTATTGCCCCCACTTTAGCAAGGCGCATCAGCAAGCTTCAGGCTTTGGTGGTTGATCCTCCTTATACACGATTCCACCATGATAAGGTAGTCCTTAGGACTCATCCTCACTTTATGCCAAAGGTGGTCTCGCCTTAAACCAGTCGGTGTACCCCCCCTTCTAGGGTGGAAGTAACTTTTCATACTCTGGATTACAAACATGCTTTGGCCTTTTATCTCCAGAGAACTCGGGAGCACAGAAAAGCTTCCCAGCCTTTCATCGCTTTTGACTCCAGTCACCTAGGTCTACCAGTATCCAAGCGAACTTTCTTCAGATGGATAGCAGACTTTATCTCTTTTGCTTACGACAGTTGCAAGACTCTCTCTAGAGGGTCATGTCACTGCACATAATGTTCGGGCAATGGCTACCTCCATGGCAAATCTGCGCTCTGTAGTGATTCATGAGATATGCAAAGCAGCAACCTGGGCCTCTGTCCATACTTTTGCTGCTCACACTTGCCTGAACAAGGACTCCCGCCGGGATGCCTCGTTTGGCCAAGCTGTTCTCCAGCATCTCTTTCAGACTTAGATCAATTCCTACCCCTTTGTCCTGGGTTTCGATACTAGACATCCTTGGAAGATATATGACCTACTACTTAGGCCTGTGTTCCACAACTCACTCTGAGGTCATCTCTCTGGCATCTCCAAGCTACGGCGTCCCATATGTGAAGACCACATTCCTGCTTGTTCCTGGAGATAGCATAGTTATTCACCTGTAACAGGTGATCTCAGGGAACAGTAAGAACTGAGTCTTCACAACCCACCTTCTTCCCCTAGGAGTTGTACTTTTCCTCTTCTCCTTCTCTCCTTTTATCTCAGCTAGAAACTCAACTGAGAGGGAGAGCTGGGAAGGCGGCTACGCAGGCACAGTGAGATGCTCCCAAAAACGTTCCTACTGAATGCTTGGGAGCGTTCGTGCATGGGCTCTATTGGTACCAACGTCACCCATATGTGAATACTCAATTCCTGCTGTTCCCGGAGATCCCCTGTTACAGGTGAGTAACTACGCTTTCACTGCTGCTAGATTAATTTTTCATGTTCACAGTTATGATCAAGTTTCCCTACTTTTCCTTGCTCTTCACTGGCTCACATTTTCTTTCTGTATCCGCTTCAAACTTATCATGGTCCACCGTGGGCTGTTTGCCTCTTGCCCCCCTCCCCATACTTGCCCCCCTTATTTATCCCTATGTTCCTTCCTGTTCTCTTCGCTCTTCCAATGCCACCCTCCTGTCTCTGCCTTCAACCTCAGCCTTCCATATCTTCATCTCCAAAAATGCTGAGGATATCTGTGTCTCGCGCTCTGCATATCCTCCAGCGACAGTTCAAGAATTCACTGTTAGAATCACAAAGGCAGAGTTAAAGCAAGAAGTCTGTTTTCTGCCACCAGCTGGCAGCACTTTCATTTTCAGATCAAAGCAAGGAGAAACTGTCCTATACACATACCTCCCTCTTTCAGACTGGTAGTGACCTGGCTGCCTCTAGTCCAGTCCACAACTTCCAGGCAGCTCCCGCAAGCTCCTGCCTTTGCTCTGCCCCTGCACCAGGAAAGATGGCTCCCCCTCCTCTCCTCTGGTGTTTATTCTCTGCATAGCAGGTCAGCAAAAAGCAAGGTAAGTTCACAAACAAATACTGGCTTCTCTTGCAACACAGTGCAGCAATCCAGGAGTAAATACCTCTACAGTCTCTGTACTTTACCCTCAAGATGGTAGTGCAGTAAAAGATAACTTCTTAAACAGTCTTCAGGTTCTTTGTTCCATATCACCAGGCAATAAGTCAACAACTCACTCTGTTAACCAAGGAACAGTCCATAGACTCATTGCCTTGAGGAAGAGGAATCCAATGAAGTCTGCTGCATGTTCATTGTTCTCCTTCCATCAGCTGCAGTCCACTCACCATTAGCTCTGTCTCTGCTATCTCAGGGAAGTGAATTGGCATTCTCAGGACTGGGGAATGTTTCCTAGTTCCACCTTCTCCTGGGTTTTCTCCCCCTTCTCTGAATTACCAGGGGCTTTATCTGAAGTAGGGGCCTTCCTGTCTCTATCCTGAGAGATTCTGGGATTAGTAGTGTGTTTTGTCATTTATGGTCCTAACCCTGCCACAGTAGTTGAAAGAAATTATATTACAGAACTGGGTAACAGAAAGTGAGACTTCCAGTCAACATTGTAAAAATAAGATTCATGAAGTGTGGCATCTTTTGAATTGTGAATGCATCTCAAAAATGTCTAAATTGGAGTGCAAATATCCTTGTTGCATGAAGGCCGTTTGGAGGTAACTAACAATAGACAGTTTTCAATAATTACCCCAAATTTATGGAATGTATTACCAACGTCCCTGTGGTTTAAACAGAATGTATTAGATTTCTGAAAGCAGTTAAAAGCATCTTTATTCACTGAAAATGAAATAGATTCATTCAGACAGTTTGAGAACATTGGAGATCCAGTGAGAAGGGTATGGAGGTGCTGTATCTGTTGCAGATATTAGCTTCAAAGGAACACGTGTATGATTATAATATAGATGTTTTATTGTGTTTTATGATGATTTAATGCATTATGGATGTTATCTAAACCACATTGATATATTTTGTTGTATAAAAATGTAATAAATGAAATGAAATAGTTTTATGGCTATACACCCAGTGCTTAGGGGGAGGTCCTTTTCGTCTTTTCCCCCCTTTATACTGGAAGTTTGTACTCTGCAGTATGAGTGATGTGCAAGTGTGGGTTGAATGGGTATGAATGGTGTGTCTGAATGATGAATGGTATGATGGTGATAAATCAGAGGTAAGAAAGAAAAAAGGGGCAAAGTGGGCATTAATATTACAGAGCTGATTCTAATATGCATCTTCACTTATAGGACATGCAGAGATTATTTCTTGATATTTGGACAGAATTACTGTATTTGATTGTCTTTTCCTCTTTCATTTCTGGCTGAGTCTGTGTTAAGACTGTGTTATTGTAAACATGTATTTTACCCTCTGCAATGCCATCATTTGTTGGTCTGTGAAATCACACTAATATAAGTGGAATTTATTAAGCTTCTGTTTGTGGGGGTTTTTCCGCAGAATGAAAAAGTCATGGAACACATGGAGAAAAACTTTGAAGCAACATAGCACAGTATGTTGGAAATGTATTTGCTGGTTATTTGTGCTGCTGAAAGTAATATTTTGCATACATTGATTTCAAAATTTTTCTACTGCTTGGAGGTGCTAGATGTCACCAAGAACTTACACTATTTGTTTCTCTGGTCACTGCAGCATGCCAACATACAGACAAGATTTTGTGTTTCCAACTTCATTGCCAAAGTAATGTTTAAGTTCTCCAGTTTTGGACAGAAAAGAAAGTCAATCATGCTCAAGAAGAGAAGTAGGAAGATCAGTCAGCTGTATTTTTAGAGCACTATGAAATTATCCAAAGTGTATTATTAATCAAGAATGGATTTCAATTAAATATATTTGAAATAAAAGTGCTGAACAAATTATTTAGCTTTTTTAAAATTAATTTTTGTATAAAAAAAAGACAAAAGGTACGAAAGGATTTGCATAATATTGAATGCAAGGAAAAAAGTGACCCTGAAATGTAGAAAAAGTTTGAAGTGCGGGCAGGAAGAGTCGGGCATGTTCTTTTATATCTTACAAAATTGTATAAAAACAGTTTGCAAATTATATATGAATATCAGCATAACAGTAGCATTCAAATTGTAAGCCCCCCAGTATGCGAGTCTACTACAAAGTCTGAAAGCTGAACAATATATATACTGCCAGTCTGGATGCAATGGATTTACAGAACATTGATCCCAGCAAGATCCTTGTTTTGGCATGTGAGTGTCTGACCTAGGGAAATGTTCTGATAGCAGTGTTCTCCAATTACAGTACATTGTAAAATTACTTAGAAAGTAAAAAGACAGCTTTAGAAATTATCTATAATAATTTAAAATCTTGTACACAGTGTATAATAAGGAAACAAATACAATACAGTACTTGTAAGAATAGCATAATCTATGAATGGAAAGTGGAGCATAAAATACGTGGATATTTGTGAAAACTCTCTGTAAAACACCGTTGGAAAAGGACCAATATAATTTATAATCAAATGACAAGAATCCCAGTTTATATGTAGTAGATATATACCGAGCTGAATTACATACCCATTGTAGTTCTTGTGTAAGTAGTAATCAGTGCAGCATTTATTTTGGTGATTTAGAAAGTTCTGTGACTAGTACTGAGTGCTGCTCAGAATGATATAAGTTGGAAGGTATACACTTACTAAACATTTTCTTCATAAAGATAGAATGGGGCAAAATCCTTAATCTATAGGACACTAATGTCACATTTCCCTTTCCTCTGCTGGCAGATTTGCACTATCCTTGAGGGACATGGTAGAAGATGGGTCAGTAGGGTTGGAAGTGTGTGCTTATGTAGGAGGATGTGTGTGTCTATGCCTGTGAGGAGGGTATAGGGGTGCGATGCTCTATGTTGGGGGGAAAGGGGGGGGGGCAGCACATTCTATCCTCTTTGTACTATCTACTGGATTTTCTTTTTCCTAATTCCCTTTCCCCTTGCTCACTAGCTCCCTCTGTCTGGTTTTTATTCGAGAGGCCATTGATAGGCAGAACCCAAAAAAGGAGCCAATGTGAAGGGTGTGTTTTGACAACTAATGGCCTCCAGATCAAAAACTCCTCATTTATCTGCAACAAAGAGGATTGGCAAGGAGGGCTGAAACCACAGGAGTGGCATAAATCTCAGCTCCAACCACCAGCAGATCATTAATCCACCAACAACCTCCACTCTCCCCTGCTTCACCAATACATTCCTACCAACAGAGGGGCTGGTTCCAAGGCCTGATGGTGGAAGTGGGCACAGCAGCATGGGAGGTTGTAAAAGAGCACAAGCTGTCAATGCATGTTCCTTTCTAGGTCCCACCCTCTTCTGGCTTCCATATGGACAGTGGGCCTGGGAGAGGAATATGCGTAGTCTGCATATGTTTAAAATTTCATGCTGCTGCCACCATTAGGCCTTCGATAAGCCACTATTTTAGTAAACATGTTCATGGAGCATGGTGGGACTTAGGACCTGGCTCTTGCCTTCTGCTCTGGCTTACTGTATGTACTGCCATGCATACATTATAGAAACTCAGATGGACAGAGAGACAGCTGTGACAACTGCATTCACTTTTTGAAATGTATTTTTAAGAAGGCGATAGAAAACAGTCAAAATTTATGCTAATGACAAAGAGTTAACTAAATGTATATGCCTATATAAAAATCTATTGAAATGAGGTAAGCAAAGCTTTTTTATTTAAAAAAAAGACTCAAATTTAACAGGACATTAGGAGCAGAACAAGATGGCGGTTATTTACCTAGTTGCATGGGAACACTAATTTCCAAATATTTCTGATGAATGTTATTTAAGTGTTGCCCGCCATCCATTTCATTTTCATTTTGCTGAGTCTGTTACTGTATATTTGAACGTATTAGCTGTAAAAGATTCAGCAGCGTGCTCCATGTTATAAACAGAAGCTTGAAATCAGTAAGAGAAGTCATTGGATTTCTGTGGATTTTCATCATTAGTTTGGGTCTTCTTTCTTGATTATCTGCCGCAGGTCTGTAAGGTATCAAAGCAGAGTACAAAACAGAAAAAGTCCACGGTACAAAGCTAATTAACAATGTGACTTAAGACCTAATACATTATAAATGTTTGATGTTTGTATTTTGTCAATATTGTCACATTTTATGTCATTCATTTATTGGACCATTTATTACCCACCTATAGAAAATCACTAAGCAGGTAGCATCAATACAGCCATAAGCAAGGAAACATACAGGATATAACAAATGAAAAACAGATTGTTAAAAACAAAACAAATACATCAAAATTTAAATAAAATAAGATTTAAATTCTATATAGTACAATTGAAATTGGAAAAAGCAGCTGGAAACAGTTGTTTTCATAAGTGTACAGAACTTTAAAAAATATTTTTGCTCTTAATTCTACAGTAAAGGCAACTTATTCCAAACCAAAGAGGTAAAGATTGAAAAAGCATGTGACTTAGCCCTTGCCTTCTAGCATTTGACACTGAAGGGATAATTAACTGACCCATCTGATTAAAATGAAAAAAACATGAACGTTCATACTGATGTGTCCTAGTAAGCTCAGAAACACATTCACCAAATGATTTATGAGTCAAATGCATTTGCCTTCTCCATTCTAAAGGTAATCAATCAATCTCAAAGCAATTTTTTAAAATATATTCTGTTTTTCAAACTAAAAATTTCTCTGGCAGTTGTGTTTTTGAATACGCTGTAAAGATCGTGACATTGTGTTTGGTAGTCCACAGTAAAGTCCTTGTCGGCTTTCTCTAGTAACGATGGCACAAATTGATGACCCAACACAAATTAATGTAAGGTAGAGACAGGTAGGTAGGATGTGGGAAGAGAAGGTAAATATTAGGATAGGCAGAGTAGCAGGAAAGAGAGAATAGTGGTAGTGTGGGCTAATGATTCCAACCCACCAGCCCAGTTGCTAGAAGTTGTCGTAATAATGGGTTTAGAGTCATGGGGATGGGAACTGGAAGGCTCATGTAAGGACTGGGGTGCAGATCCAAGGCAGGGCTATGAATGTGCAGGGCAAGGAATATAGCCGTTTTTCCTGAAGACACCCCCCCCCCCCCCCTTTTCTTACCACCACTGAGTTGTTCTGCACAGTGGCAAGCAGTGTTGCAGCAAGAGTGATCTTGGAACCCAAACTTTTCCTGCATTGCACACTGTGACCATTTTTGAGGCTGTCTGAGGTTTGTGATGAACTAAGTCACCCAAAACTCTGCAGCAAATCCATGTTAAGCAAAGTTATGCTGATACTTTGAAGGAGATATTTTCCATTAAGTTCCATGGCACTGCAAAACCTAGTTCACTTGTGTCGCTCTCAATTAGCAGACATGAATGATACAAGTACTATCATTTAATCAAAGGAAGATGAGCCACAGCAATGCCTGTAACTAACCATAATTTTTTTTAAAAAAGTGTGCGAAGGAAGGGAGCATATATTGGTTGGAATCTGTTGGCAATCCCTTACTTGGTTTGCAGCTTGCCGTGCTTTGAGGGCTTGTGTGCATCAGTGATGCTGAGTGCTAAGTTATCGGTAGCTTAACTACTGGCAGGGTCTCCCATGAAGGACAAATCTCAGCTAAGGTGCCAGACCAAGACAAACCACTCATCTGGGCAGCAGCAGCAGAATGGGACGGTGTTGGCAGTGGAGGATCACATTTCTGTGACAATGGCAACACCACTAGAATTAATTGCATGGATGAAAGGCCTTGCAATCTACTTCTGTATCTTGTCACGAAAACCCAATGGATAATCGCAACAAAACAAATTGCACTTTAGTGCTGGACGATGAGACCCCCAGGTTGGAAGGCATTCAACTGGCCACTAGTGAGGAAGCTGAAGACTTTTCAGAGTAAAGCCAGCATTTATGATGTGTTTGGATGAAAGCCTTCAGAACGTCTGACTGCTGATGTAGCTGTGCATGAACTGAGAGTTAGAAGCTGCAAGATATATTGTGACTTGGAACATACAAAGAATGAACCAAAGGAAGTTGGAGGTGGTCAAGAATGAAATGGAATGTATACAACTCGATCTGTTGGGTATCGGTGAACTGAAATGGACTTGCATCGGACACATTGCATCTGATGATCACATGGTCTACTATGCTGAAAATGAAAGACAAGAAGAAACTTGCAAGAACTGTAATAAAATACAATGCAATAGGTGAATGCTGAATTTCTATTCATCTATGAGGAATGCCCATCAACACAACTATAATTCAGGTATATGCCCCCAACAACAGCTGCAGAAGAGGAGGATAATGAGTTCTATGAACAAGTACAAGCTGAAATTAGTAGAACATGCAAACAGGATATCCTGATAGGCATGGGTGACTGGAATGCAAACGTTGGCAACAAAGAAGGTTTTTATGCTGAGTATATGTATAACTACAGAATGGTTAATGAGTAGAGATGTCTTAGTTTATTGTATGAGATATAATTAAGCTCTGTGGATAACCTTATTAAGTATTGTTTGATAACAAAGAAGGCAAAGCGGTTGGCAAATATGGATTTGCCAACAGAAATTTAAGCTGGAGAAAGACTGATAGAATTCTGAAATACCAATGATTTATTCATCTCAAACACCTTCTTCTAGCAACACATGCGGTGACTGTACACATGGACTTTACACAATAGATTGTACAAAAATCAAATTAACTACATCTGAGGAAGTCAATGATGGAAAAGCTCTATAACATAAACAAAGCTGACTGTGGTACAGATCACCAACTATTAGAATTTCTGTTTGGAAGAGGCAATCAATAATAACTTGCCATTTAGTCTCAACCCAGCTGTGTGCTTCATTATGATGCACAAGTCACAAAGTGTGCATAAGTCCACACTGTTCATGCAGCTGGTGGGTATCTGTTTTTTTTCAAAAGCTATGGAAAGGGAAATCCCTGTTGCCAATTTTATGGTCAGCAAAATAATGAAAAGATGGGTGTCACTGTTGGAGCAAGTACAAGATCAGAGGTGCCTCAATAATGACAATGGAGACAAGGACATAGACATCATATGTGTCCCAGAATCCTGGCTCACCAACTCAGACAATGTGCTCCTTAACCAACTAACAATACCGGGTTATGACCTCTTCTGCCCAAGACAAGATCATCAAGGGGGAGGAGTATTCATCCTAGTCTGAATACATCTGGGATTCTACAGCATAGACACCTGCAATGCCCATGGATTTGATATGCTCACAATTACCAACAAATATGTAACTCTATGCCTGGCCTATTAACCTCCTTTCACCGAGTCAGAAGTACTCACAACCCTCCTTGAAACAGTATGCAAGCACACAACACTAAACAGACTGTTCTTGTTGCTTGGTGACTTTAACTTATCCTCAACCACACCCAGACTGGTGGAGTCCTTCCTCTAGGCTATGGAAGTCCTGGGTAATAGCCAGATCATAGATGAGGCAACCCAACAAATCGGTAATATGCTAGATGTTATCTTTGCTCCCAGACTCAGAATACCTGGCTTCCACTCCTCCTCTCCCACCCTATGTCTTGTTCCTTGGATTGATCATAAAACCTTCATGTTCTTTGTATCCCATAGCCTCAACCAAACCACTGTAGATTCTGCACTTTCAACAAACGTTCCTGAACAGAATACTGCCTCAACTTGCCTACGACTTGAGCAACACAGATGAACTAATCAACAGCTGGAATGAAGTTATAGCCAGGGCTGCAGCAAACCCAAGAACTTCAAAATGAACCACCCAACCAAACACCACAGTGCCACGTGATTCACTGCTGAATTAAAAGATACCAAATGCAAACTCAGGCAGATAGAGAGAAGATGGTGTTGTTTGAAAAGCACAAGCCTCCACCACACTTACATGACCATGCTTCAGGAGTATCATGATTTTATCAACAAGAGACAGCATACCACTCCAAACTATTGATGTGCTCACTGAATCACCACAGGGAGTTCTTTGAGATTGTAAAATCACTCGTGCTGTCCTAACCAAAAAACTGAGACAAGTTCCCCTCCTCCACAAACACTAGTGGACCACTTCCTCATGAAGCCCACCGCAGACCTCAAGGGCAGCAATACTCATCTATTCATCAAAGAATGGCCCCCATCCTTCTCCTTCAGCTGGAATAGCTTCCACCCTATCTCAGTGGAACAAATCGAGACCATCATTTCCAACATCAACACCACACCATTGCTGCTTGACCCATGTCCAGTCAGCTGGGTCAAAATATCCCGTACCGACCTGGCTCTGCTTATGCTTAAAATCATTCAGCTGTCCCTCACCCAGGACTACATGCCCACCAGCCTCAAGCTAGCATCCATCCGGCCGATCATCAAGAACACTCTCCTCGACCCAAGCCTCTCCCCACCTTTTACAGGCATATTGCAAGCCTCCCATATTTAGCCAAGGTCCTTGGTAAAAGAAGTGCTATGCCAACTTCAAGATTATATCACTGCCCATGCACCACTTGAATTACAACAATACAGCTTCAGACCCAAACATGGGGTGGAAACACTCCTAACCACACCCACTGACAGACTCATGAAAGGTATGGCCAAAGCACACCAAGGCTTCATCATGAGATTCCTTGATATTGTCTCTGCATTTGACTGCCACCCACAACATCTTAATATCATGATTACAATCCTTTGGACTTAAGGACATCACATTGAAATGGTTCTACTCCTACCTCACCGACCAACAGCAACAGGTCAAGATCGGATTGTACACCTCAATACCCTGCAACCGACAAGGAATCCTAGAGGGATCATCACTATCATCCTTACTCTTCATTTTATGCATTAAGCCTCTCTGCTGTGTTATCCACATGCATAATGTATTTTATCACATATATGCAGACAATACAATGTTATATGTCCCGTTCTCCACCAAGAGCCCCTCCTATGCCATACTGCTGACCTACTTCACTGCTGTTTTCAACTGTCACTGAGCACAGCCTCAACGTAAACTATTTAAAAAAAACAAAAAATGAAGTTCTACATGTCTCGAAATATCCTTTCTCCCTCCAAACTCACTCACCATATCTGGAATATCCACAGCTGCATTAGAAGTGAAATCTCAAGTACGATACTTTAGAATAATGCTGGATCAGCACTTCATCATGCAGTCACCCATCAGCAACACAGTAAGGACTGTGTAACACAAAATGAAAATGCTTCCATCCACTCCTAGACTACTGTGACTGCTGCACAATATTTCAGACTCTCATATTCCTGCATCTGGCCGATTGCAACATAATCTTGCGAGGCTTTCCCAAATATACACTACACCCCTCCAACTGGTACCACACACTATGGCCTGCATCCCACATGGATTCTCTAGATTCAAATACACAACCCCTATCCTAAAGCACCTCCACTGGCTCCCCATAGCTAACCAAGTGAAATACAATGCCATTCTTAGGTTTTGGGAGGCCTTAAAGATGCTATCATCTGAATACCTACAATCACTCCTACACAAAACACTGAGCAGCAGAGTCAGAAGAACTAAACACCTTCACTATCTCATCCCTCAAAATAAAGAGCACTCGATCCACTGCCAACTGGGCCTTGTCTCTATTCGCCCCCGGTATATGGAATAATTTCCCCACCAACCTGTATGCAATCACAGACCTCTAGGCGTTCCATAAGGATATAAAAACCCTAGTCTTCAAGGAACACTTTGATAGGGAAACATGAATCAGCAGTTCCCTCCCCCCACCAACCCCATCTCTGTACATACATCTTTCCCCTACTGTATGAATGTTTTAGCAAAATGGTTTTATTTAAAAATTGGAAGAAGCAAAAGCAAAGAAAAATTGGAAAGAATTTGAATTGAAAGGCGTTTTTCGGGATCGGTGATGTACTGAGGGATAGGTCTACGGCCTGAGTATTGTTTACCGAGTACCTATGACTATTACCTCTAAATGTTCTGAGATTCTTTTCTCCTTTTTAAAGAAAAATCCAAGCCCTGAAGATTTTGCTGAGTGAAGTTTTGATTTTGATGTCATCTTTCTTCATTCTGTAATTAGCATTTTGTGTTAGTGATACTATAGGTCTCAGCAAGTACTGTCAGTTCCTTCTGTGTCTATTTACATGTGTCTGTGAAATGGCTAACTAGGGAGTTGGGGAAACTTCTCTCACATTTGTGTCAATAAATCCTTAGTGGACCATCCTTCTGTGAGATTACAGGCAAAGTTACCATCATGGGTAGTATATGTTTGTTTCCAAAAGAAAGTGTTCCAATACGATAGATATATCTAGCAGATTCATTTCCAGATGGCCCATCCTGTGATATCTGTTGTCCATGCTTCTTACCCAAGTGTAGATGGTAAATCAAGAGTTATAGATGGGGAATGAGACAATTGTTTTTTCATAATCTCAATTCAGTAAATATCTGGCATATGTTGGGGGAGATATGCCCATAGACTGAGGGCAATTCCATGATCATATGTTACAGTTCCTCACACTGTCCTCCATTACTTTGAGCTTTGTTCTTCAACTTACACGGTCCTTCATCTTAACTGCTGTAGTGGCTTGTACATAGCCCCAAATTCAAACTCTGTATCAACAAAATCTGTCAGCCATGGCAACTTATCAAATCATTTTTACTAATGTCACATTTATTGAGAAATACCATAACTTGTGGATAAAAAAAGGACTTTTGATAAATATTTACAAATCTCAATGCAGCATGAGAAATGTAACTCAACAGACCATTTTATTGAATGGAAATGTAACTAGACCATGTTCTGCCTCATTTTTCTGTTGTCATGCAGTTAGTTTCTTTAAGAAAATCTGAGCTAGAAGTTTATAGATGCTATTGGATAAAACCAGGAGAACCTGACAAAGTGGACTCTTGGTCCTGAAAGCTCATGCCTCGATAAATCATTTAGGGGTATGTTTACTAAAGCGCACTATTAGCACACAGCTCCCAAAATTAGTGCAGAACATGGCATAGATCCATGCTAACCCTTGGGGGTGTGCCAGACATGTTGTCCTGCAGTTATCATGGGGAAATGCATCTCAGTGCACTAACCAGCAGGTGCACTTAATGCCATCCATTGAGGAAGTAGTTAAGTGTGCCGGTACTAACAGCAGCAGTCACGGTTAGCCAGTGTCAGTGATGGCAATGCTAACTGTGACGTGTCCACAAGCCGCACCTAACCTGCCAGTCACTGCCCTTTTCCACGCTAACATTTAATGCAGTAATTTTACCATGCTGCAGACCAGCATGCTTAGCGTGTGTTAAATCCCATGCTAAGCATTAGTATGGTTTAGTAAACATGCCCCCCAAGTGTCATAAGGAGACACCTCAATATATTTCTATAGGACAAGCAGATCACCACTCCCAATGCCTTTGTTTAAGGGTGTAAACAGGGGCATGGGGAGGGGTGACCTGCACGGAGCAGCAGGTGCACTACTTTTGCTGGGCAGACTAGATAGACCATACTGGTCTTTATCTACCGTCATATACTATGTTGTTATGTAACTGAGTGAATGCTACATCAGTGTTACACATGTCAGGATCCAGCTTCTTAACTGGATGTTTAACAGAGGAAACAACACTTTCCTTACATCTGCTTTTGGGTGTGAAGTATCCTTAAGTAGTACTTGGTGCAGGAATAGAGGCACAGGTAGATCAGCAAATACTGAGGAATCATCACCTTGTATGTGTGGCAAACAGCTTCATAAGTCCTCATTCCTCTCTTGGGCTTGTAGCACATCACTCTTACAGTGAGATTCTGATGCTTGCGATATTTGGACCTCCTCTCCTTCTACCAGTATGCATACTGATGACTTCATATGAGGCCATTGATCTCACAGCAGCAGTGAGCACACATGTAAGTCCAAGGTGTCAGGGAGATTGCAGCTGTCATGTCCACACATGTGGAGAGCTTGAGGCTGGAGACACCAAGGTGTTAAAGTTTGGTCAACATTTCTCAACAGACCTCTGTCCAACATTTGCTTGTATGCAAATGCTAGAAGTCTAAAAAATAAGATGGGAGAGTTAGCATATATAGCACTAAATGAGAGGTTAGATATGATTGGAATATCAGAGACATGGTGGAAGGAGGACAACCAGTGGAGCACTGTGATACCTGGGTACAAACTATATTGTAATGATAGAGCTGATCAAATTGGTGGAGGGGTTGCGCTCTGTTAGAGAGGGCATTGAGTCAGAAAGGATTAAAGTTTTGCAGGAAACAAAATTTGCTGTAGAATCTCTATGGATTGAAATTCCATGTAAAAAGGGGAAGGCGATGGCAATAGGGGTGTACTATCGACCGCCTGGTCAGAATGAACAAATGGATGATGAAATGCTGAAAGAAATCAAGGAAGCTAACAAAAGTTACAGCGCAGTAATAATAATGGGTGATTTCAATTACCCCGGTATCCACTGGGTCAGTGTCACAGCAGGACATGCTAGGGAGATAAAGTTCCTAGATGACATAAATGACTGCTTCTTGGAGCAGCTGGTTCATGAACCGACCAGAGGGGAAGCCATATTAGACCTAGTCCTTAGTGGAACAGCAGATCTAGTGCAAGAGATAAGGGTGTTGGGGCCACTTGGCAATAGTGATCATAGCATGATAGCCTTTGATTTAATTAGTGGTGGAGGGATAGTAAGGAAATCCACAGTACTACTTTTTAACTTTCGAAAGGGAGACTATGATAAAATGAGGAAAATAGTTAAGAAAAAACTAAAAGGAGCAGTTTCAAAGGTTAAAGACTTACATCAAGCTTTGGGGGTGTTGAAAATTACTATCTTGGAAGCCCAGACCAGCTGTATTCCACGCTTTAAGAAAAGTGGAAGGAAGTCCAAAAAATTGCCAGCATGGTTTAAAGGTGAGGTCAGAGAGGCTGTTGTTGCCAAAAAAGCATCTTTCAGGAAATGGAAAAAAGAGCCAAACAACAAAACCTGGAAACAGCACAAGCACTGGCAGGTCAAATGCAAGGCATTGATAAAGAAGGCAAAGGGAGAATTTGAGAAGAAGCTTGCTGTGGAAGCAAAAACGCGAAATAAATATTTTTTCAAGTACATTCTTAGCAAAAAACCTGTGAGAGAGTCGGTTGGACCATTAGATGATAGAGGAGTTAAAGGGGCACTAAGAGGCGACAAGGCGATAGCGGAGAGAATGAATGAATTCTTTGCTTCGGTCTTTACTGAGGAAGATGTAGGGATGTTACCCATGACTGAAGTGGTATTTAAAGGTGCAGAAGAATTGAAGGAAATATCGATACATCGGGAAGATGTATTACAACTATTAGATAAACTGAAGAGTAGCAAATCACCTGGGCCGGATGGTATACATCCAAGGGTGTTGAAAGAACTGAAATATGAGATTGCAGACCTGCTATTAGTAATCTGTGAACTATCATTAAAATCGTCTCTAATACCTGAAGATTGGAGGATCGCCAATGTAACACCAATTTTTAATAAGGGTTCCAGGGGTGATCCGGGAAACTACAGACCGGTGAGCCTCACATCAGTACTGGGAAAAATGGTAGAAACCATCATAAAGAATAAAATTACTCGGCATGTAGATAGTCATGGCCTAATAGGAGACAGCTAACATGGCTTTAGACAAGGAAGATCTTGTCTTACTAATCTATTATGTTTTTTTGAAAGTGTGAATAAACAGGTGGACAAAGGTGAGTCGGTTGATATAGTGTATCTGGACTTTCAGAAAGCCTTTGACAAGGTCCCTCATCAGAGACTTTTGGCAAAACTAAAGAGTCATGGGATAGGAGGCAGTGTACTACTGTGGATCAGGAACTGATTAAAAGATAGACAGCAGAGGGTTGGGCTGAATGGCCAATTTTTCCAATGGAGAAAGGTGAATAGTGGTGTACCCCAGGGATCTGTGCTGGGTATGCTGCTTTTTGACATATTCATAAATGACCTGGAAAGTGGAATAACGAGTGAGGTTATCAAATTTGCAGATGACACAAAACTATTTAAAGTTGTTAAAACCCAAGAGGATTGTGGAAAATTGCAAGAGGATCTTGATAAATTGGAATACTGGGCATCAAAATGGCAGATGAAATTTAATGTGGACAAGTGCAAAGTTATGCACCTAGAGAAGAACAACCCAAACTATGGTTACACGATGCAAGGGTTCCACATTAGGAACCAACACCCAGGAAAAAGATTTAGGTGTCATTGTGGATAACGTGTTAAAACCCTCGGCCCAGTGTGCAGCGGCAGCCAAGAGAGCAAATAGAATGCTAGGTATCATAAGGAAAGGGATGGAAAATAAAACAAAAGATATTATAATGCCTCTGTACCGTTCCATGGTGAGACCGCACCTTGAATATTGTGTGCAATTCTGGTCACCGTATCTTAAAAAGGATATAGCGTTATTAGAAAAGGTTCAGAGAAGAGCCACCAAAATGGTAAAGGGGATGGAAGGATACTCCTATGAAGAAAGGCTAAAAAGGTTAGGGCTCTTTAACCTGGAAAAGAGACAGCTGAGGGGAGATATGATAGAAGTCTATAAATTAATGAACGGAGTGGAACGGGCAAGCGTAGATCGATTGTTTACGTTATCAGAATATAGAAAGACTAGGGGACATGCAATAAAGCTACAGGGTAAACTATTTAAGACTAACAAAAGAAAATATTTTTTCACTCAACATGTAATCAAACTCTGGAATTTGTTACCTGAGGATGTAGTAAAGGCTGTTAGTGTAGCTGGGTTTAAAAAAGGTTTGGACAAGTTCCTGAAGGAAAGGTCCATAAACCATTATTAAGAAGGGACCCAGGATATCAATGCTTGACCCAGTACAAGCATTGCGGAACCTATGTCTTTTGGGGAAACTGCTAGGTACGTATGACCTAGATTGGCCACTGTTGGAAACAGGATACTGGGCTTGATGGACCTTGGTCTGACCCAGTATGGCATATCTTATGTTCTTATGTTATGTTCAACAAGATACATGATGCTAGTGAGGTTTTAGAAATTACACGGTGGCTGTTCGCAAGCGTTAATCCTGACCGGGCTCATCAAGTAGCACAATCCAACCTCAGCTCTTTTGCTTTCATTCTCTAAATGCAAGTAAGGCATGAAATGGGAATGCACATACACTGAGAAGTCTATCAATAGCACTTAAGGCCTTAAGGGAGAGACTCACAGGCCTGCAAACTTGAGCAGTCTCCTGTGATCCCATCTCCCCCTCCTTAGTGTGACCATAGCACTTCAGTTGTTAAAAATAAACAGTCTTATCTTTTCACTGTATGTCATGCTTTGCAGTACTACTTTTTGTTTATCTACATATTAGTAGTTGAGCTAAACAGTACATGTTACAGGTCAGGCCAAGCACAAATACATTGCTCAGCTTAATCAGGGCAAGCATTCAGCAGACAAAAGCTCCCTGTCTTGCAAGATGTAACCTTGAGTGTGTCTGTTATTCATTAACACTTCCTTGTACTACTGACACAAATATTCAGTGTTGTTCTCACACTTTATATTGTTAACTCTTTGAGGGTCATGGTACCCCACCTTGAGTCCATTTCTCCAATGGCCAGATATGTGTAGCATTCTCTGACTTGGCATTAACATTCTTTCACCATCCAGATACAGCGGAGGCCTTGGTTCTTACCTCCGTGTTCAAATGGATATAGGGTACAGCAGCTGTGCCAGGTTTTCTACAGGTATCGGTGGCCTCTTTAACATGATACATACTACACAAGAGCTTGCTAATATGGCATGTTGTGGCACAACGTTTGGCATGATCAGACTTAGCCTGGTTATCAGTTTACATAGGGTACACTTACAGGCAAACAGCTGCTGTATTAGCCATCATCTTGTCTGGCCTGGGAGCCCAGCCCTGTGTTATCCCAAGCATGTGCAGGTTGGCACTCTGGATTCTCCTCCAGATCAGGGTTAATCTCGACTGGGATTCTATGTCTGATAGCAATATTGTGTAGAATGCAGCATGTGCCACAATGATCTTGGCCACAGTGAGAGGTTGCAAAACACCTAAAGTGACTTTTTAACATACAAAAGATACGCTCTCTGACCGAATGTGTCATGGCATGTGCCTCATTGTACCTGGTCTCTGTACATGACCTTGGGTAACCGCACAGGGGTGAGCAACCAGGCTGTGCACCCATATCCTGCATCTCCTGAGGGGAGAAAATTTGAGTGTGTTAGATACATTGCATAGATAGGCACCTGCAGCCCTTGGCTGTGTGATCCTCGCAGTGACAAGATTGATATATATGACCTGCAGTCTCCAAACAGGGGGAACCATAGAGTGGCCAATGGGTGGGATGACAGTGTGCACATGGCTTAATGCAATATCATTGTATATATTATTTAAGTCTATCTGTACATAGTTCCCCCGGTTGTCCTATGTTGAATCTTCCTGTTCAATGTAAAACTCAATGTTACTTGTATGCATTGTAGTATGTTCTTGTTTCAATGTACACCGCACTGATTGAAATAGCGCGGTATAGAAGAATTGTTAAATAAATAAATAAAATGAGGTGCATTTGTGGACTGATAAGAACATAAGATATACCATACTGGGTCAGACCAAGGTTCATCAAGCCCAGTATCCTGTTTCCAACAGTGGCCAATCTAGGTCATATGTACCTAGCAGTATCCCCAAGAGACACAGGTTCCACAATGCTTGTATTGGGTCAAGCATTGATATCCTGGGTCCCTTTTTAATAATGGTTTATAGACCTTTCCTCCAGGAACTTCTCCAAACCTTTTTTAAACCCAGCTACACTACAGCTCTTACTACATCCTCAGGTAACAAATTCCAGAGTTTGATTACATGTTGAGTGAAAAAATATTTTCTCCTATTTGTCTTAAATAGTTTACCCTGTAGCTTCATTACATGCCCCCTAGTCTTTCTATATTCTGATCAATGTTCCCTCTAATTTTCTGTAGGCTGTGTGCGCACAAAATATCAGCTGTGTGCAGCTTTTGATGGAAGGTTAAATTTTTGTGCGCCACATAACGACACTGAGTTATATACTTTAAAATTTGACTACACGTCAGAATACAGTATGTACACCACATTGATTTTAATCAAATTAAATGAAAATTGACGATTACTAAATTAAGCAGGAAATTTCTAGTAATTACAATCATAACTTTTAAATGTTATGACGTCTGTGTTGTTTTCTATCAGAATCAGAGCTGTAATTTTTGTGCGCTCTGTTTTAAAGTATGTGCGCTCGCTGGGCGAGGTGTGTGTGCGCGCACACGCGCACAGCTTAGAGGGAACAGTGATTCTGATAGCATAAACAATCGATCTACGTTTGCCTGTTCCACTCCATTCATTAATTTATAGACCTCTATCATAACTCTCCTCAGCCGTCTCTTTTCCAGGTTGAAGAGCCCTAACCTTTGTAGCCTCTCTTCATAGGAGTAGCCTTCCATCCCCTTTACCATTTTGGTGGCTCTTCTCTGTACCTTTTCTAATAACACTATATCCTTTTTAAGATACAGCGACCAGAATTGCACACAATATTCAAGGTGCGGTCGTACCATGGAACGATACAGAGGCATTATAATATCCTTTGTTTTATTTTCCATTCCTTTCCTTATGATACCTAGCATTCTATTTGCTTTCTTGGCCGCCGCTGCACACTGGGCGGAGGGTTTTAACATGTTATCCACAATGACTCCTAAATCTTTTTCCTGAGTGGTGGTTCCCAATGTGGAACCTTGCATTATGTAACCAGAGTGTGGGTTGTTCTTTCCTAGGTGCATAACTTTGTACTTGTCCACATTAAATTTCATCTGCCATTTGGATGCCCAGTCTTCCAATTTATCCAGATCCTCCTGCAGTTTTCCACAGTCCTCTTGGGTTTTGACAACTTTAAACAGTTTTGTCTTGTCTGCAGATATGATAACCTCACTAGTTATTCCCTTTCCAGGTCATTTATGAATATGTCAAAAAGTAGCGGACTCAGTACAGATCCCTGGGGTACTCCACTATTCACCTTTTTCCATTGGGAAAATTGGTCTTTTAGCCCTACCCTCTGCTTTCTATCTTTTAACCAGTTCCCAATCCACAATAGTATGCTGCCTCCTATCCCATGACTTTTTAGTTTTGCCAAAAGTCTCTGATGAGGGACTTTGTCAAAGGCTTTCTGAAAGTCCAGATACACTATATCAACGACTCACCTTTGTCTAACTGTTTATTCACACCTTCAAAAAAACATATCAGATTAGTAAGACAAGATCTTCCTTGTCGAAAGCCATGTTGACTGTCTCCCATTAGGCCATGACTATCTACATGCTGTGTAATTTTGTTCTTTATGATGGTTTCTACCATTTTCCCCAGTACTGACGTCAGGCTCACCGGTCTGCAATTTCCCAGATCACCCCTTGAACCCTTTTTAAAAATTGTTGTTACATTGGCGAGCCTCCAATCTTCAGGTATTACAGATGATTTTAATGAAAGTTCACAGATTACTAATAGCAGGTCTGCAATCTCATATTTCAGTTCTTTCAACACTCTTGGATGTATACCATCCAGTCCAGGTGATTTGCTACTATTCATTTTATCAAATAGTTGTAATACATCTTCCCGGTGTAGCGATATTTCCCTCAATTCCTCTGCAGTATCACCTTTAAATATCACTTCAGTCTTGGGTAACATCCCTACATCTTCCTCAGTAAAGACTTCATTCAGTCTCTCTGCTATAGCCTTGTCTCCTCTTATCTGCCCCTTTTACCCCTCTATCATCTAACGGTCCAATACTGTCTCTCTCACAGGCCTTTTGCTCCGAATGTACTTGAAAAAGTCTTTATTTTGTGTTTTTGCTTCCGTAGCAAGTTCTTTCTCAAATTCTCACTTTGCCTGCCTTATCAATGCTTTGTATTTAACTTGCCAGTGCTTGTGCTTTTTCCAGTTTTCATCGTTTGGCTCTTTTTTCCATTTCCTGAAAGATGCTTTTTTGGCAGTAACAGCCTCTCTGACCTCACCTTTAAACCATGCTGGCAGTTTTATGGACTTTCTTCCACTTTTCTTAATGCGTGGAATACAGCTGGTCTGGGCTTCCAGGATAGTATTTTTCAACAACACCCAAGCTTGATGTAAGTCTTTAACCTTCGCAACCGCTCCTTTTAGCTTTCTCTTAACTATATTCCTCATTTTATCATAGTCTCCCTTTCAAAAGTTAAAAGGTAGTACTGTGCATTTCTTTACTATCCTTCCTCCACTAAATGTGCCCAATAATCTTGTGGTAGGCGAAGGCCTATGATCCATGATGTCTGAAATAAGCAGACAGGCTCTAACCAGCTTTACCTGTAAATGAAACCTGTGGAGAGGCCCAAAGGAATTACACATTCCCCTAAATGCTGCTACCATAGAATAGAAACTTAACTGAGCACAATTAAGTATAGCTAAGCAGAATCGAAACTTAGAAAATATAGGAAAACAAGTTTAATTGGTATTGATAAGCGAGTGAAGCTTCTATGGAATTAACTCTGCTGAAAGAAAAGTTACAGTGCTCTGCTTTCCCACATGTTTTAGTTAGCTAAGTGACCTTGGAGCAGAATTGTATCAAGAGCCTAAGAAATGACCATTGTAATGAGGACTGTAAGGGGGGTAAGCAGGTGCTGAGCCCAGACCAAGGTCCTCATTGGAGCTACGTATTGGTACTGGGACCAATAGATGGGGTGAAAGGGGTTACCGGGACCAATGAGAAGTTTGCCTATGTCCAGAATGGGAAAGAACAGTATAAAAGTTGATGTTTTACTAACAGCCATTGCTCAGCCATTTTGAATGTGATTCTGCTTGAGTCTTGTGCACAAATAAATGATTTGGGCCTTCTGAACTGACTCCTGGTATCATTGGATTGTCTGCGCTCTGCTGCTACAATCTCAGTCCAGGTACTAGGTCACTTCCAAAAGCTGACTCTGCTGACAGTGAAACCATGGTGCTGCAAAGGTGTGGATTCTATGGGTGGTTCAGAGTTTTGGAGTTTGGGATTTCCTGGAGTGAGATGGTCAGGCATTCCAGCTTTTGTGACTATGCTGTCATGATGAATTATAGGACTTGCCGTGAGTCTCATACTGTGTACAGTGAGGGACTCAAAAGCAGTACACTTCACTGGGATGCCATAGCAATGGAACACACCAGTGTTAGAACCAAGATAATGTTACATGGGATGTGAATGCCTCATGTTCCAGGTGGCGTTTCCTACAGGCACCAGATGCACATGACAGGCTTGTTGCAGTCCTGGATTTGAACCCATTGTATGCAGGGAGTGGTAGGCTGGATTTTCAGATAAGATGTAATAGGGTTGTCTTTACTACATCTCCCTGCATTGATTGGTGTGACCTCAGATCTGGATCAGTTTTATGGGCTGGATCTGGAGACAGTTGGGCACCCTAATTCTTTGGATTAGAATTCCACACTGTTCTTCCTTTCACACATTCTCCCTCTGATGCAGTCGGGAATGTGCAGCCCTGATTGGCAGGAGGCCACATGAGGGTCAAAAGGTACCTGGGAAGCAGTGCATTAAGAATGATGAGAGCATGGCATAGGAAACCAATATCGTGCAGGTTGCTATCTCAGAGCTGGGACTGGACTTGAACCTCTGTGACCTTGTGATGTGTGAACATTTCATTCTGTGCTAAAGCCACTGGAGCCATCTGTAGGTAGGCTCAGCTGTGAATGTAGTTGCAAGTCACCTTGGCTGCTGAATACATATCTGACTGAGACATGAATTTGATTCACCTAAGTCTGCCTTTGGATAGCACTAGGACTGCTGAGTTATCCCAGATACTGGCAGGTTACCTGCGACAGGAGCTGCTGACTCATCTCCTTGCACTGAATTGCCAGAGTCAACAGGTCCTGGAAGCAGGTGCCTAGTTTCTACATGCATAAATTCCAGCTGGGAGACTGTAACTCAGTGCAGCCTCTCATGCCAGAGAATCCTGATACACTCAGGGACCTGTGGTCTGGATGACAATGTGTACTCTCAGCTAATGGAGACTGCACACCTCACTGTGATGCTATTAGACGTTGCCTCAACTGCGCTACAGCCCAGATATTATGACAATGGTTGGCTACTCACTGGGTTCATAGAGTATGATATGCAGACAGTGTTGCTTTTCAAACACTCTCCATCAAATGAACTGTGGCATGTTTCACAGTGAAGGCGAGGGGACAAATGTGGCACTACAAAAAGTCCATGGGGTGAGAAACAATTCATTTAGCCACCTCAGAGCTGTTGATGGAATCAAACCTATGAACTTTGGATCTGTAATTGCTTAGTTGGATGGAGAGCCATCTGTGAGTGTAGTGGCAATCACTACCTGGAGGGTAGGTCAGTGTTTGAGGTGTGAATTTGATGCTGCATAGCATGGATTATGACGGGTTATTGGGTTGCAGAGTTAACCAAGCCATTGTCAGGTTTATGCTCACAGTAATTGCAGAGGGCTGCCACACCCCCTGCACTCAATTCCCATGGCAACCATGTTCTGGGGGCAGGTGCTGATTTCCCAGGTTAGTCAGTTGCAGATGTCAGAATGTGACTCATTCTGGCCTCTGACCACATATTCCAGATGCATTCTGGGACCTGATGTCAGGTTCCCTCTGGCCACATTCAGGGACTGATAATAGCACACTGCCCTGCCCCTTTCATTTGAGGGAGACACACCTGCCAGATGAATATATACCTTGTTTGGCTACATTAACCAGGGAGAGAGGTGATGTTTTCAGGCCATCTTGGAGCATCATTGTTAGCAGATTGTTCCATGAGGGACTACAAATACCATACTGTACTCACATTAGCCAGGCAATGTTGTCCCTCTTACAATTATGCATTTTGGCTGCTCAGGAAAGTATGCAATTTCATAGGGTTGTGGTTTTTCAGCTCATCAAGCATTACAGTGTGCTGTTTGTGGTCCCTGAGTATGGTAATGGATATCTCTGTACTTGAGGTCTCAGAATGCATCAGATATCTTTGGTCAGCGAGGCTGGAAAGGATCACATTCTCACAGCTGCAACTCAATAAGGTAGAAACTCATCACATGCCTCCAGGCCATAGTTGCTATGACTACTGAGTGCAAGGGGGTGTGGTTGGCCTCTGCAAGTGCTTTGAGCATTCAACTGAATATAGCCTGTTGAACTCTGCAGTTCAACAACCATTTTGAAAGGAACAATGTCACCTTCAATCATTGCCTCCTCTACAGGCAGGTTGATTTGCAGCTACATTCAGAGGGGTCTCCTAAATGCAGCAGTGAGTGCAATGATTACACACGCAGAGGTCAGAAGTTTGACTCCATTTCAGCTCTGATGTGGCTACAAGAACTCTCTATGCTGCTGTTTTGCCTATGCCATGGCCTTCTCCCCTGAGTTACTCAATGTTTGCTAGCAATTCTCTTCCCTCAAGTGTCTCTTTGCATTCAGTGCTACCCATTCCACATTCCTTTAATAGGGGAATGTCTGAAAGGCAGAACTGGCTGCAAGTCTCACTCTGGGTACTCAGTGAGTTAACCATTCTTGTCATCTAATTTGTGCTTTTGCCTAGGTGTGGTGTTTAGCAATAGGAGGCGAGTGCATTATGCTTTCTGTGTGAGCAGCTTGTACACATGATGATCCTCATTGCAGGCCCCATAATGCAATGTGATTCCATAGTGGCAAAGGCTGGACTGGCTGACACTGTCACCCCTGCAACTGTGTATCATGGAAACTCAGTAACTCTATCCTGGACATGGTTTTCACAGCTGCCATAACTGGTGACTCAACTAGCTGGGGAACTCCATGATTATAGAGTTCCAAGGGTCAGTGGTTCAAGGCCAGCCCCTTTCCCAAGTACATGTGGCTGTATTTCCCATAACAAGGCCAGTTCTCATATTAGCTTTTCGGGTGCCCTCCTGGCATTTGTACTCCACCATTGTAAAGGTCTCTGATGAGGGACCTTGTCAAAGGCTTCCTGAAAATCCAGATACACTATTTCAACTGGCTCACCTTTGTCTACCTGTTTATTCACACCTTCAAAAAAATATAACAGATTAGTAAGACAAGTCCTTCCTTGGCTAAAGCCATGTTGGCTTTCTCCCATTAAACCATGACTATCTACATGTTCAGTAATTTTGTACTAATGGTTTCTACTATTTTGCCCAGTGCTGATGTCAGGCTCACCGGTCTGTAGTTTCCCGAATCACCCCTTGAACCCTTTTTAAAAATTGGCAAATGGGCAATGTCTTGCCAATTTGCAGGTACTACAGCTTTCAGTTGCTATAACTGAAATAACTTTTTCTCCAGGGTGTGTATTGATTATAACTGAAAATCAGAAGCCCTAATTATAGTTTCATTTTATTATATGTTGTAGGTTTTGTTTCATAGTGAACCTTATAGTTTCTAAACCTCTCTCACACAAGTGTGTGGCTAATGGTCAAAATTTGTCTAAATAACTTCAGGATTTAACAGGGTAAATCTTAGATTTTAAAATTTCCTGCCTACAGATTGGCTTAATTTTATCCCGACAGCTCATTGAACAAAATTTAACTAGTTAGGTCTGAGCAAAATTGGGGGCATGCCAGAGACATGGATTACACTTTAACTGGCTAGCACTGATTTGGAGTGTTACCGGGTTAGGCTGAGCTGGAAAAGTCACAAACTACACAAACGGTGCAAATCACAATGAAAATCAACATTTTAAAATTTCGGGCCAATTTTGACTGATAAAATACCTGGCCTCTTTAAGACCAGCTCTGTCAAGAAAAGAAGGCCTAGCAGCATATCCAATTGCCTCCAGAGACCCCCTCCCAATTCGGGCTTCCCCACACAAGCTGCAGGCACCAGCATCCGAAAGCAGCCCGCAGGCCCCCACAATCTGCGATCGGGGACAGCTGTGGATGTCATGGCTGCCCTCTGATCCAGCCAGCAGCCATTTCAGCGCTCCTTGGGCCATGGGAAAGAGCTTAATCAGCCCCACCCACCCTTCAGAACCTCCCCACCCACAGGGGACAGCCCAGTATCTCCCTGCAGCTCCTTTCAGAGTCCCCTCTTTAAAAAAAATAAAAAATAAAAAGCTGCCACCACTGTCTGCTTCTTCCCGCAGCCACCCCCCCCCCCCCCCTGCACCACAAAAGACCTCCATTGTAAAAAAAAATTAAAAAAAAATACAATGCTGCAAGGGATGTGCAGTATCTGAGGTGGCATTTCTTCAGGCCTGAGCTGAGTTCACATGCCAGTTTTTGGACCCTCCAGTAAAGTGGAGCTGCTTGTTTTCATGATATCTGGTGGAATAGATGCTACTTTGGGAGAGACTGTTCCTGGATATTGACCAGGAAGAAACAGCCATGGTGGGAACCAACATAGCTGCCAGAGAATCTGGAGATGGTTCAGTGAAATATCAGCCTTTGATGTCTGATACAAAAACCAGGGATGCACAAAAGATGTTGAGTATTTGTAACACCCTGGAACATCACCCTTGTAGAGGTGTATATGGCCATAACTTGGATAGGTAAGAACATAAGAATTGCCATATTGGGTCAGACACACAAAGCCTTGTATCCCATTTCCATTACTTGTCAAGCCAAGTCACAAATACCTGGCAGGATCCCAAAATGTAGCATGATTCCATGCAGTTTACCCCAAAGATAAGCAGTGGCTTTCCCCAAGTCTACTTTGTTTATGGATTTTTCTTGCAAACATTGTCTTAGCCTCTGGCACTGAATTTCAGAGCTTAATTATGCACAGAGTGAAAACATATTTTCTCCTATTTATTTTAAATTTAAAAGTTTGGAGACAAACCGTGAAGTTACTATTCTTTGTACTTCTGAAAGATAAACAATCCATGTTTGCTCGTTCCACTCCTCTCAGGATTTTAAAGACCTCTGCATAATCCCTTCCGTCTTCTTTTCTCCTTAACCTTGTTAGCCTTTCCGCAGGGGAGACTCATGCAATCCCCTTTATCATTTTGCTTGCTCTTCTCTGCATCTTTTCTAATTTCGCTATATCTTTTTTGAGACGTGGTGACCAGAATTGTACACAATACTCAAGGAGTGGTCACACCATGGAGTTATCAAAAATATAATGATATCCTTTGTTTTTGTTTTACATTTCTTTCCTAATAATTCCTAGATTTCTCTTCTCCTCTTTTTTCTTTTTTTGTGCCATGATACACTGAGTAGAAATGTTTTATGTATTATTCACGAAGTATTATTCCTTTCCCTGGGTGGGTTGACTGCTAATGCAGAACCTAGAATTTTGTAGTTATAACTTGGATTATTCTCGCTTATTTATGTCACTGTGGACTTGTCCACGTTAAATCTCATCTATCAGTTGATGCCCAGTCTCCCAGTCTTTTTAAGGTCCTCCTGTAACTTCTTAGAATTTACATATGATATAGCAACTTAGAATAATTTGGTGTCATCTGCAAATTTGTTCATCTCCCTTATTCCTATTTCCAGATCATTTGTGAATATGTTAAAAAAAACTGGTCTGAGTATTGATTCATGGGGTATTCAATAATTTATTTTTCTCATTAAAATTAAGTTATATTCAAAGAAAATATAAAAAGACATAAGACTTGCAAACAGACTTAGACTTGTAAGACAAAGTATTCCAAAAAGCAACAAAATAACTGCAAGCTTAATCTATCCACAACAGCCAGTAGTAGGAGAAAATGGAAAATCCAAGGGTATAAGATATCCCAATGGAGAAAGGAAAACATATTTAAAAATTAGAGTGAGCAAATCTAGAGAGAATATCGGACAGGCGTAGACACAGTTACAGGAGATGTTAGAACATCAATAAACTTTACAACTCTTATCCCCAATCTTTATATGACATCTACAGCGAAACTGCAGGAAAAATGTGTGCCAAGAGTTAAAACTTAGGAGTGCTTGGCTGAATCGGCCCTGTGCTTCTCCTGTGCAATTCTAGTGAAATCAGGAAAAACAGTTGTTGACCCGGTAAAGTACTATCTTTATAGTGCAAATAGTCTTGGTATCCAGTTTTTGTCAGACTCCAAGGCAAAGACTTTAATTAGAATAGCCTAAGATGAAAGAATACTGTAGGTTGCAAACTTTCCACAACGTTTGTCTAAACTATCCCAGATAGTTCAACCCCATAACCATCTCTGCCAGCTTGAAGGGAAATTATTATGAACACATGGGTGTTGAACAAAAGACTAAAGGAAGTCAGGGTCCAAGAAGTTGTTTTTTTATCTTGAATTTGAATAGGACCAAAGATGGAGCCTGATGTACTGATTTGGGGGGTCTATTTGAGGTGTACTTTGCAGCAAGATGACTGAAGTTGTCAGTAGAAGAGAAAAGCACAGATAAAAATGATTTACCTGATGAGCAGAGTTCCTTTGGAGGGGTGTTTGAGAGGGAGTAGAAAGGAGAGTTAATGAGGAGCTGTAAAATGAATTCATGAGTAGGTTTGTAAGAGAAGTTTTAACTGTATGCAGAAATGGAGGGGTTATGTGAGCATAGTGATACTGATGGAAGATTAGTTATGCAAAAATGCGGGAAAGATAGAGTCTATGGTTCAACTGATGACTGTCATTTTCCAACATTTATATAAGGCCATGTTCAGTTTCAAACAGTTCTGGGACAGGCAGTAACATCAGAGAAGCAGGCTGCGATTTGGGCCTGGATTCCTGGCAAGATTTCTGGTGCAGAGGTGTAAATGCATGAAGATGGTACTAAAAACCATGGGAGGAGATTAGGGCACCAAGGGAATGAGTAGAGAGAGAGAGAGTGAGGTCCCAAGACAAGAGTCCTGAGGTACCTAATTGAAAGTGCGATAGCAGCGGAGGAGGATCCAGCCACTTCTGCCCCCATGCAAACAGGAGGTCTGCCTCAGAGGGGGCAGAAGTACAAATGGCGCCGCAGTGCCTCAGGTTTCAGAAAGTGTCGTGGTGCTGTTTAAACTAAATGCCACTGCTGTAGGTCCTCAAGAAGGGAGCAGCACCACTGGGCTGCCCTTTGCCCATTGGCACTTTAGGCAACTGCCTAATTTGCCTTTGCCCCCATACTGGTGAGACACAAGCTGAGCTGCACCAAAAGCAAGAGTCTGAAGATCCCAACTCTGCATCAGCTTGATTTGCCATCTTGCTCTTCTCCTAAGATGCAGGAGTCTCTCATGATGGACTTTGTCAAATATTTCTGAAAGTGTAAATACACTGACGGTTATGTGGAGATACTGGCACTTATGTGTGCAGATGGCATATACCTGAACATGCAAAAAAAACAGTCTAAAGACGTGGCAGGGGGGCAAAAACAGCCTTTATTAGTCCAAACGGATTGAGTGTGCCTAAACCCGACACTGGCCGTGTTTCGTGTATAACTTCCTCAGGGGTATACGGCTCACTAAAATTAATATATAAAACAAAACACAAAAATATATATATGTATATATATAAATAAATACAACCAATAAAAACATATCTATAAAAATATATCTATAAAATTAAAAATTAAAATTAAAAACAGCTGGAATGACAGAAAAATCCTTACACTTATACAAAACAGATATAACCATATGTATAAAAGTGTTAAAATAAGACACATAAAGGAAATATGCATAAAACATAAATACCATATACATAATATAAAATTACATAAATGTTAAATTAAATAAATATGTGCTAAAAACAAGAGGAGGAGGAGAAACCAAGAGAAAAAAATGGGGTAAATCTATAGCAATTCAACGAAAAAGCAAATCAAATGTCATATATAAAACAAACAGAAAAACCAAACAAATGTAATTATATGTAAGACCTGAGTAATATATCCAAATTGGATAGGGAAAAGCTAGAAACAGGAGTGAATCAGTGGAAAAGGTGTCCATAACAAAATGTACCATAGTTTTAAATATGAACCCCATTAGAGAGCCCAGCAAAGGGACATATCAAGAAAAACTAAGAAACTAAAAACATAACTTCATCAGAAAAAACTGCTATAAAGATAAATAAATGACATGTGATAAAATTAAACACCAAAAACAAGAGGAAAGATGTAAAAACAAAGAATGAGTAATGATTAAAATCATACCACTAAACCGGTACCAAGTCAATAAGAATCCACAGGGCAGACGAAAGCCACTGCAGCATCAATTTGCACCAGGGTAGACCTTAAACCAGGGTAAATGCAGCCTCTATAAGAGAAAACACTTATAAGTTAATAAATATAATATACGTGGTATGTATGGACCATGGATAAAAGTCAGCATAAGCTGATAAATTGCACAACTGCCGACACAGGAGACATAGGCAATTGTAATTCATCGTAATAGAAACTGGTAAAAACAATAGATAAATATCTACATCAACTACGCATAAATATACTTAAGAACTCAAAAGGGGTTGTAGAAAAATATATACAGCCCCGTTATCATCAAACAATTTTCTTCATATGATCGTGCACAAAAGTCCTGCACATACGCCATAAAATATTACTGCTACGAGATACTGGAGAAATTATCTTAATACCAAGAATCTTACACAAAAACGTGTAACATTAGGAAATCTTTGCTCTAAAAGCCCCAGACATAGAACAAATAACTTTAAAAACGGCGCTAAAAGTAAAATTGAAAAAACATGCGCGCCAATGTTGTTTGGAATCTTAAAAGCATAAATAAATTGTACGACAACAAGTTTAACTTATAGTGCCACCTAAACATAAATAGTGAAAATAAAAGGGGAAATAAGAGGCTAACACCGCTGGCAAGATCCATACTGACCATGCATGAAAAACTTAAAACACACAGAATCACTAGGAAGTCAAACCTGTGCAAAACAGCAAACACGCTGACGGCAGCCGTGGTTCTAAAGCTGAAAGATCACAAGAAAGACGCCCACACATGCGCGGTAAGCTTTTATCTCCCCAGTACAGCGGGAAGAGGGAGGGAAAGTCAAAGGAAGGGCCACTGATGAACCAATAAGACTTTAAATTAAAAAATAAATAAATAAAAACCAATGTAAATAAAACAAATATATCGTTCTAAGAAGGCAAACTAAATGAAAAAACATACCCATGATAAAAAGCTTAAAAATAAATATAAAAATTAAATTTAAAAAAACGCCTGCAAAACCGCAAACATTGATACATAAAAATTACAATAAAAAGCATTTTAACTGGCAGACAAAGGGGATATTAATGGACATCAAATTATCTCAACCAAAACACTACATTTATTTTGAAAAGTGCTAGGTTCAACCAGGACTTTACAAGAGAGACTAAGGGGGTCATCCAGAATAGCAATTAATGGGGATGTATGTCTGGTTTGGACGTACATTCCCCGCTAATCGCTTGAGGCCTATTCTGCCCTCATAGCTCCCACACGTATAGTGTCGATATGCAGGGACCTCTGGACAGGGGCGGTGACAGGGAGGTTAGTGGGAAGGATGGAGGTGGGCCCGCAATTCCAGATGTACAGGGCCTATCCAGGTCATGGCCCTGTATGTCCAGCATGGGGGGAGATAGCCAGGGGACTTATTCCAACTCGGAGGTGGAATAAGTCCCCATGACGTTGGAAGCCTGCCATGGACGACACCCCCTGACCAGATGAGCAACAGTAGGGGGTTCCCTGCTGCCCATCCTGTCCTTGGCAGGCCCCTCTGGGGGTCGGGCAGCGAGGAAAAGCAGGCAAAGTTTTGTGGGGCAGTGGGTCTCCTGCATTTTGTCCCGGTGTCATGGCAATGGGTTGCCTTGCCACCAGGGCTCCAAATGGATTATGGGGTTGGTTAGGTGGGGACGGCGCTGCATGGCTGGGCCCGCAGAATCGGGGCCCATCCAAGTGCCCTGATTCTGCTCCTGTGGAAATGTCTAGCTCCCGCAGCTGCAGAATCGGGGCCAAATCCAGGCTTTCCAGATTTTGGACATCCAGATGGCCTGGTCATGCCCCGAACAGAATGGGCCTCCATGGGAATAATTTTCTTTAATTCCTAATTGTTTATTTCCCCCTTCAAATTGAAGAAAAAAAAACCTTGCAGCTTCTGTAGTTTAATTTTGCAACATTTCTGTGTATAGGTTTGCAAAAAGGCCTGGCTACATGCTTACATGCTGAAACTTCCTTGTGAGAGATGTGAAGTCATCACATCACATGTGGAAGCTGCTCGGTGTGGGGCCCTGTATCCCACAACAATGTTTTTTCAGATATCACCAATCACCAACAAATTACTCAGGACAAACTTCTGCTCAAATGCAAAGCTGCTTTATTCGGTATACCAAGAGCAAAATAAATCACCAATGCAGAGAGCAAAAGACTCTGTCTGAGAGTGTGACAGGCAACCCCCTCTAAAGAAACTGCCGAAGAAGTGGTAGAAGTTCTGCAAACACAAATTATACCCCGATTTGGTATTCCTAAAGTAATATATTCTGACAATGGTTTTCATTTTCGAAATGCCCTTGTTTCTGCACTCACTCAGCACCTCTCTGTTCAGTAGAAATATGTTTCTGTGTATAAGCCTACTTCTAATGGTCTTGTTGAACGCTGTAATGGCATTTTGAAAACTCAGCTCAGAAAGATTTGTGCTTCTGGTCACATGACCTGGTTACAGGCTTTACCAATGTGTTTGTTTCAGCTACGCAACAGCCCCATCAAGTGGCTGCATCTGACGCCTCATGAAATGGCCACCGGCCGGCGCATGCGCACATCTCCTCTTTCGCAGTCTTTGGTCCCGGTCCATGATGATCTTTCTTCTTACCTTGCAGGACTCCGGATCGTGCTACAAGAAATTGCTGACCATGTGACAACTGCGCAGGCTGCATCCAGTTCACCTTTGTCACTTTGCTTCCCCATAGGGTCTACAGTAGGGTGGTCCACTGCCATAGGGGAAAAAAATAAAAGTAGGACTTTCTTTGCTCCCTGGCCTGATTCTGGTTCCATTTATGTAGAAAACAATGTGTGCAAAGTTTGAAGCCAATCAAATAATATTTAGGGGTGGCTCAAGGTCCCTATCTATCAGGCCCCAGGGTTCGTCAGACCACTAGGTATTATCCGCTCATAGACCGGGGTATCATGCTTCCCAAGCACTCAATGTGGTCCAGATGCTAGTAAGGATTTTGACGATGTGGGGAACATCTTACGGTGTTGCGAGACAACACCCAGAAGGAACTGGAGTTGCTCTTCTTTTGTGGTGTGTCGGCCGTTGAACTCCTCAATGAGTTTGACCCCTCGCTCAGCCACATCGTTGATCACTGGAAGATTTTTTACTTTATTTATTTATTTAGCTGTATTTATATCCCCCTTTTCACCGGGTCAAAGCGGTCAATTGGGAGATACATTTAACACGAGGGGATATGACACACATACGCTAATACTTACAGGGAACATGGGCAATGGAGGGTTAAGTGGCTTGCCCAAGACCACAAGGAGTGCCTATAGAACTAGAAATCCCAGTCCCTCTGGCCTGAGATTGCTGTCCCCAGGTGGGACTTGAACCCCCGGCCCTCCGGCCTGAAGTACCTTGTCCTAACCACTAGGCCACTCCTCCCACTTTCTTCAGACCGTCTTTGAATGATGCATTCTCTTCCCAGTCTTCTGGGTCTGCATTAAGAAAATCACGATGTCGAGGTGTTTCAGGAAACGGATTGACTTGCGAGTTGCAAAAGATTCAAGTGGTGGAATCATGGAACTTTTCAATTCGACCCGCTTTGGGGGATCTTCGTCTTCGTCGTCATCCTCATCGCTTTCATCTGATTCTGCCGGGATCATGGCCGACACTATGGCCCGCTTTGTCGGTGCTGAAACAGCGTCATCGAACAGTGACAGTGCCACAAGCTCCTCTGACACATACCACAGATGCTGTTGCAGTTTGTCTCTGGCCGCTCTTCCAACACGGTCATTGTGGTAAGAGTGTAGTTTCTTCAGCATCTCCAAATCTGTTCGAGGAGCAACTGCGGCATCAGGGGCAGAAAACCAGGCTTCCACATGAATCAGGATGGAGAAAATGCTCACATCACGAACACAGGACTCCTCCCGTTGGGTAAGATCTTTGAGTTGTCCTCAGAACATCCAAATCTTGAGACAGTACAAGACTTTTGCCATCCATCTGGCATGATGGAAAGCTCCGGGTTTCTTGAAATTGAAACTAGGAAGATTCCCTCCAAGGCAGACAATCGTTAACTCCAAGAATTCCAGGTAATCATCTTGGTGATTGCCCTGTGCCAACTTGGATTCTGCAAACTTCATGATGCGATCCCTGTCAGGTTGCAGCACCTCCAAGTCTTTTCCAGTTTGATAGTTGGACTTGTCAAGGGAGCCCCAATTCTTTTTTAACCGGCGAAAGAGTTGGACATCGGGACCCAATGAAGCTCCAGAGCATGTAGAGAATACTGCACCAAGAATTATTTCGTAAATATGATGGCGGCATACCAAATGAAAGACTGTGCGACGGAGTCTCTGTTCTAGAAGAATGCACGCTCCTGATCGACGTCCCGTGTTCGATGCAGTTGTATCAAAGCAGAAGCCTGCAACCTTTTCATCCAAACACCATTCCTGTAACAGTTCATAAACTGCTGCAGCTTGATTCTCGCCCGTTCCTGATGTCAGTTTTGGTACACCAAGAATTTGTGTTTCTCCAGTGGAGACAGCCGTTATCAAAACTGGAAGACGGTCAACGGATGTGGTTGAACAGAGGAGAGATGGCAATAACTTGCTATCCCAATGCACAATGTATGTTTTGCCTTCGGCTTTGAATGCGTTGTGCAGGTCCGTCCATTGTTGCTGACGGTGCTTTTCTCTATGGCGCTTGACGCTGGAGCGGCTGATATTGAGCTCCCCAGGATAATGTCCCAGACTTCTGGCGGTTTCAGCTACCACAAACAGAGCATTGCGATCCGTTGTCCCTGTCCGATCCAGGGCTGCTGTAAGCTCTGGGGTCCAGACATTGTTAGGTCGAAACTGCTTCGTTTGTGGAGTTGCTTTCTTCTGTCCGTTAACTGAATCCGCAGATGTCGACGAGTCTTCACCTGACTCTGCTGAGGAAGAAGATCTTGGCTTGTAGTTGCCTCGGCTTTGGCAACATGTTTTTGTCTGCGCCTTTTCAGTTCTTCTCGCTGTTGCGATCTTGCTTCCGTGTTGGCCAGTTTCTTGTCCATCGCGCACATTGAGCCGCGGCGCCCTGGTTCTCGTTGCGCTATTAAGAATTCTTTGTCTTCTTGAATATGAATTAAAGACATTGCATTGGCATGCGCCACATCAAATAGGTTTTTCATTGCAACCTGGAATTCTTTTTCATTTGCCTCTTGTTTCCCTCCTCTCCCTTTGTTTTTCTTCAAAAGTTTCCACTGATTGAACAATTTCTTTAATTTTTCTTGAATTTTGTCATTTCTTTGAACAGGAAGCCTGGCCTTTTCCCAGTAAGCTTCTACTTCACTTGTTACAATAGATACACTTTCACTAACGCCTTTGTTTAATGTCATATGGTGATGTAAAAATACACTTAACACTTGCTCCTTGCTGGGGAGCTTGGCCCCCAGAATTGTGGTGGACATTTCTTCAATGAGATAAAAAACACATTTTTTCGCCATCTGAAAAGAATAAAGATACAAAGATAATAGTACAATGTCTTTGCCACCTCTCAGAGACGAGATTAGTTCAAATATGACGCAATCAAATGTAATCAGCGTGGAACTGAGTGGATGATACAAGATGATGCAACATTTCGTCATCTGCTCCCAGGGGGAAATCTCAAGACTTGTTGAGCCACCCCTAAATATTATTTGATTGGCTACAAACTTTGTACACAGTGTTTTCTACCTAAATGGAACCAGAATCAGGCCAGGGAGCAAAGGAATTCAGTGTATAAAAGAAACTAGTCCGCAGTGTATAAAAGAAACTGTGTTCGTGCCTCCTGGGACTGCCCTACATTCTCCGGCCCTCACATTGTTACTGCAGCATCCCCTTTCGCTGCTCAACTGAATGACGTGGACACCTGGATACATGTCAGTCATCTGAAAGCTGCCCCAGCTGTCTCATCTGAGTGACCAATCTCATTCCTCCAACTAAGACTTATACCACGAGGTTGCTCCGTTGATCAGAATGATTGCTATCTACCCACTCTCTCCTGGGGCATCCCTGTGCTTGCTTCTTTTCATCTCCGTTTTGATTGTACTGCTTATTCACTTCTTTCATCCTGATGGAGAATTTGCTTTCTTTCTACAAGTTTATAATCAAACCCTGCCTTGAACTGAACTCTTATTTGAACATTGGGCATTCTGGTGATCAATTGCTGTGACATTGCTCCTTTTATACCATTTGGATTTTCTTCCTCCCAATCCGATAAGTACCATGTTTCCTTTACCTCTGAGTTTTCTTCTGGGACTTTCGATTGTGCTTGTTCTTTTTATCCAGTGTCTATACCCAGATGGACAGCAGGCCTTGTACCTCCAGGAGCAAACCCAGACTAACCTGACTACCCAGCTGCTACTGCGTGTGTCCCGGGCTGTTCCTGTTGTCCCTCAGAACACATGGAAGCAATCAGTATTACACATTGTTTCCCTGATGAACATCTCAGACTGCATTATCTGTACCCCTTTACCAAAGGGTGTATCATATGCTCCAGTACATGTTTTAAAGGTTCCCTTAAATGAGTATGCAGGACAGCTTGCCTGTGTAGATAATAATGATTTTTCTGCCAATTATGAGGTTTTTAATTGTTCCCAGACGTGGCATACAATGAATATGATACATGACCCTTGCTGGTCTTTGCATGTCTATGTTGACCCGAATATGGTATTTGATCTATGTTTGATAACAAATGTCTCTATTACTTTTTCACACAGGTGCAACCTGTCGTATAATGTGGTTAATGGGTCCTTTCATTTTGCCAGAAATTCGGTCATGATCAAGTGGTATAATCCAACTGGTAATGTGAACTTTTTCAAGATGCGAAGTGATTGGAGAAATATTACAGAGAGCCCACTCGTGCTAGATGGATCTGACTTCTGCTGGTATGTGGGGGTTGGTCCCATTTACCACGATGGTTCAGCTGTGCTGACTACAGGTTCTCAAAAATGAATCTCCATTTACTTCATGCTATCTCCCGATGTCCAGTTTAAGGAGGGTTTTTACCTCATCTACCATGGGTAAATCTTCTGTTTAGTGGTTTGCTGGGCATCATATGCATCGCATATGGACACCTGCCACTACTCTCTTTGCCGTTTGGGGTCATTATTGGTTGTGTGGGGAACTCCTGTATCAGGTGGTAAATCTCTCCCTCTTACCCTGTGCTTTAGTCAAGGTTTCTTCTTATTCCGCCCTCATTCCTCTGAATGTTACCCACCATTCTCTCTGCCCCCATATGTCCCGTGCAAAGCGGGGCATGTCATTAGGAGCCAGCCCATGGAGACGCTGCAACTGCCGAAGATGAGGCCATTCAGGCCTCCTATAAATACATCAATTCTACTTATCCCATGACTAAAAATCGCTTAGATGCCCTTAGTGCAACTGCTTGGATTCCCTTTGCCACCCCTGCCCTTACTGCTGAACTAGGTATGGCTATCCACCGCCTCCAATGTCTATTACATATTCAAATGAAAGCTGTAACTGGCTCTATTTCACGTTTAGCTGAGTCCCTTGAGCAAAATACGCAAATGACTCTGCAGAATAGGCAAGCTCTAGATTTGCTTTTTTGGCTGCTGAAGGCGGAATGTGTACTTTTATTAATGCTACCAATTGTTGTACTGTCATCGCTAACCACTCTATTTTTGTTCTTGATGCTATGAATAAGATAAAACACTTTTCTGAATTACATATTAATGATTTTAAGGGTGGACTCCAGCTTGACAATATTTGGGGTAGTGTTTCTTCATGGTTTGCTAGTTTAGGAGGAGGACTTAAGGCTTTCTTTATTACACTTTTAAGTATAGCTTGTTTTGCAATTATTGCCTGTTGTACCTTATCCATTTTGCTTGCCTGCTGTAAACGTATGATAATGCGAAGCACTAAGACTCTGTATATTGTATCTAGGGACCAGTATGAGCTCTTACCTCTGCAAGATCCTTCCCTGTCACAAATGGTTATTGTTCATAGTCCCTAAATTTGGGTTTCCTGCCTTTGCCCCTCACCTCAGAGAAAATAAAAATAAAAATTGGAGAATGTTGGGATATTTTGGGTTTATATTTTGGTTTAGGGATAGTTTTGCAAGGTTTGCTTCATATACTATCTGTGACTGTAATCCTGGCCTGCCTGCAGTTTGCATGATGATACAAGAAGATCCTGTGGGCTATCCAAGAAATTATATGCTACAAGAGAGCTTTGCGGCCTGCTGCAGTCTGGAGGCCTTGCTTTGAGTAGAAGTACACAGAGTCAGGCTCAGAGGAAAATACAGGTCAGCTCAGAGAAATAATTAGCAGAAAAATACTTTCAGCCTTGAAGAAAAGAAAATGCAATTTAGAACCAGGAGATGAGACCATAAACGGGCCCAAGGAATGCAGGAAAGATTTGCTCCACAGCTCAGATAAGAAGCACAATTAAGCAAAGACCAGAAGACCTTGGGAGCACCAGCTGTAGGGAGGGCAGCCCTAAGGCATAATTGGCATAATTCATGGGAGGGGGCCTCAAAGAAGGAGTTCTAGCAAAGTCTGACTTTTACAGAATAACTGAGGATGACATCAGACTTTCTAGATGTTTGTGACAGAGAATATCTATATAAGGAGACGGCTCCATAACTCTGGGGCAATCTGCTCTCTGATCCTGGAGCAGAGAGGTGGTTGCCTGTCACACTCTCAGACAGAGTCTTTTGCTCTCTGCATTGGTGATTTATTTTGCTCTTGGTATACCGAATAAAGAAGCTTTGCATTTGAGCAGAAGTTTGTCCTGAGTAATTTGTTGGTGATTGGTGATATCTGAAAAAACATTGTTGTGGGATACAGGGCCCCACACGGGTTGGTGTTGCTTTTTTTCGACATGTAGATATCTAAAATAGCTCCTCTGGCTGTTCACCACTGCAAATCCACCTGCACTGCTGCAAATCATTTTGCATATTTTACAAAAGGCTCCACGTTTGGCAGAGCCTTTGTATAATACCAGAGGGATTGTGCATGTCCTGTCCTGGGTATCTTTCCCCCTAAACCCACCTCCCCCCTTCCTCCCTTCTGTAGTTCTGTGTATAACATTACACTCCTCCCTGTGTCCTCAGCTCGCATCCTCGGGGTCATCTTTGTCTCTACTCTCTCTTTCTCTCTACACACATCCAACAGATAGCTAAAACCTGTTTCTTCTTTCTCAATAACATTGACAAAATTTGTCCCTTCGTTTCTACACACGCTACTATGAAACTTATCCACTCTTTAGTCACCTGCCATCTTGACTATTGAAACCTACTCCTTGCTGGTCTTTCTCTGAATCATCTCTCTCCCCTTCAATCTGTTGAACACTCAGCTGTATGGCTAATCTTCCGCCTGCCTCGTTATGCTCATAAAACCCCTCTACTCAAGTCACTTCACTGGCTCCTTATCTGTTTCCGTATCCAGTTCAAACTTCTCCTACTGACCTAAAAGTGCACTCTTTCTGCTGCTCCTCACTACCTTTCCTCTCTTATCTCTCCCTACACCCCTCCTCGGGAACTCCATTCTTCTGGCAAATCGCTTCTATCTGTGCCCTTCTCTTCTGTTGCTAACTCCAGACTTCGATCCTTCTACCTTGCTGCTTCTTATGCCTTGAGCAAACAACCCGAGTCTGTGCATCAGGCTTCATTTCAAATCCGAGCTAAAAACACCTCTTCAAGGTGGCTTTTGGATCCTCATCCGCTTCGACTCTTATATGTTTCCTTACTATTCCCCTTGACATTTCCTTGTCCTCAGCTGTTTGGGTTAACCGTCCTAACTAGATTGTAAGCTCTGATGAGCAGGGACAGTCTTTTAGATGTGTTTGTTTAGTGCTGTGTAGGTCTTGTACAAATAATTAGTAGTAGTAGTAGTAGTGAAGAAAGCCACAGAACAATGGCTAAAGCATCAGTTCTGCTTACTAAGATGCGGTATGACTCGGCAAACTGCAAATGTGGCTCACCTTTATTCACGTTTGTTCGCGCCTTCAAAAAACAATATACCAGATTGATCAGGTAAGACTTCCATTTGCTAAATCCATGTTGTCTTTGTCCCATTACAGATAACAAAAAGAGAGGTGTGCCCTATTTTACAAATATTAAGTACCAAAAACAGTAGTGGGTAAAATACAAAAAGACCAATAAAACATAATAAAAAAAATTGTATGCAGAAATAACTGCCTAAAATTAAGCTTGGAGACATCATACAAAAACTCACTAAAAATATAGTAAATAGATAAAAGAATGGATAAAGACTTTATACATAAAAATGTATATATAAAACATATTAAAAATGCAATGGTCATATTCAAATCCTGGCTAAAAAAACCACCCCTTTGAGACTGCTTTTGCATCCTGACCCCTTATTATCCTGTGTGTTATTGATACCCTGTTCTTTTTGCCTGTCTGGTATAGATTGTAAGCTCTGTGGAGCATGGACTGCCTTTTACCTCTATGTGTACAGCACTATGTGTGCTTTGTAGCACTATACAAATTAGTTTTACAATTATTGCAGCTACTGCTTATCTATTGCATAAATGTCAGCTTTCATAGATGGTGTCTGACATGTTTTATCTAAGGCTTTCATTATGTGCCTTATTTCTTAAAAAGTGTGGAAAAGATTCAAATGCTGAAACAAGGCAGGGACATTGCTTAAATGGAGGGAAATGAGGGAAGATGGAGAAGGTTATTGTTCAAAGAAAGAGGGAAGGGACAAGAGAAGTAAAAGAATCATTACCCACTCTGTGAACCAAGTTAGAGGTGCCTATGGTAGCAAAAATATCTATTAAAAAAATAAAAAGCTAAAAAAATCAAATGTTTATTACAGATAAAAGAAGTTTTTCTATCTCTAAAGGGGAGGAAATCCTCCTTATAGGTACAGACAGGGCCGGATTTACCTATACGCCATGGCGTAGGGCCCACAGCTGGCAAGGGCCCACCCACAGCAGGGCTTCAGAGGGAGCAGGGTAAGCTCGCGCGAGGCCCCGGCTCCCTCTCCCTCTCCCTCTCCCTCTCCCTCTCCCTCTCCCTCTCCCTCTCCCTCCCCCTCCCCCTCTCCCTCTCCCTCTCCCTCTCCCTCTCCCTCTCCCTCTCCCTCTCCCTCTGTGTAGCCGCCAGCGTGAAGAGCCTTTTCCTTCACGCTGGCGGCTGTATCTGTGAAGCCGCGATTGCTGGGAAAGGTTAAAGGCAATGCCCTTTAACCTTTCCCAGCATTCGCGGCTTCACAGATACAGCCGCCAGCGTGAAGGAAAAGGTCTTCACGCTGGCGGCTACACAGAGGGAGCCGGGGCCTCGCGCGAGCTTACCCTGCTCCCTCTGAAGCCTCTCAGACAGCTGCGGTGCTGGTTGGGGGGCCAAGGACTGCATGGGCTGTGATTGGGGGGGGGGGGACCTGGACCGGAAAAGGGCTAGGGGGGGGGGGGAATTGGACTGGAAATAAATGGGCTGTGATGGGGGGGGAACCTGAACTGTAAAAGGGCTATTGGGGGGGGGGACTTGGACTGGAAATGGGTTGTGATGGGGGGGGGGACCTGGACCAGAAAAGGGCTATGGGGGGGGACTTGGACTGGAAAGAAATGGGCTGTGATATGGGGGGGGGAACCTGAACTGTAAAAGGGCTATGGGGGGAGGGACTTGGACTGGAAATGGGTTGTGATGGGGGGGGGGACTTGGACCGGAAATGGATTGTGATGGGGGGGAACAGGAACTGAAAAAGGCCTATGGGGGGGGGGGGACTTGGACTGGAAAGAAAAGGGCTGTGATGGGGGGGGGGACCTGAGCGGTAAAAGGGCTATGGGTGGTGTACAAGGACTGGCAATTGGGTGGGATGGGGAGGGGGACCTGGACAGGAAAATGGCTATGGGGGGGGGGGACTTGGACTGGAAATGGGTTGTGATGGGGGGGGGGGACCTGGACCGGAAAAGGGCTATGGGGGGGGGGGACTTGGAATGGAAATGGGTTGTGTTGGGGGGGGACCTGGACCGGAAAAGGGCTATGGGGGGGGGGGGGGTGTAACTTGGACTGCAAATGGGCTGTGATGGTGGGGGGGGGGACTAGGATTGCAAATGGGCTGTGATGGTGTGGGGGGGGAACTAGGACTGCAAATGGGATGTGATGGTGGGGGCTAGGACTGGAAATAGGCTGTGATGGGGGGGGGCTAGGACTGGTAAATGGCCTGTGATGTGAAGGCTAGCACTGGAAATGGGCTGATGAAGAGCTAGAATAGGACTGGAAATGGGCTGATGTGGGGCATGGGAGAATGGGACTAGAAGGGAGTGGATGCTGGGTGGGTCTAGAACTATAAGGGAACTGATTTTGGGGGAGGACTAGAATGGATGGGGAATGAGAATGGAGAGGGGAAAATATTTTGTGTGGAAGAAAAGTCTATGATGGGCTGGGTATTGGGAGAGTAAGAGGGGCTTGAAAATGAAAGGGTGAAATTTAAATGGATGATAAAGGAATAAGGAATAAGGAAAGAATTGGGGGAAAGAGCAAAAGGGAAACCATCAGTATGTTAAAGCAGAAATAGAGAGAGAATGGAAAACATCTAAAAGAGAAGAAAGGACAAATGGATAGCTAGCAGAAGACACGAAGAAACCAGAAGAAAGTGACTGGAGCAATTGCAACTGAAAAAATGCCCAAACAGAAGGTAGAAAAATACTTTTTATTTTGAATTTATTAACTGGAATATGTCTTTTTTAATGTATTTCTTGAATTCCGATGCTGATTTTGTCCCTATTGCCTCTTTATGTCAGGCAATTCTATACATCTATTGCCATTTCTGTTTTGGTAAGTTGATCTCGTTTTTATTTTTTCTGGGGGCCCACAATTTTTGTTGGCGTAGGGCCTCACTCAAGGTAAATCCGGCCCTGGGTACAGATATCTCTTCTAGTGGGTTGTTGACATTTATGTTGGTTTCTACAGGATATCACCTCAAACCAGGCCTTGACAAATTTTCTTGGAATCTAGAACCAGCTTAAAAATTTTGGAGCTGGCTGCCCCCTCCCCCCACCTCCCAAAAGGTTTCTCGCAGCTCCTTTTAAAGGCCTGATTTACTGGTTTCCGATTTTCAATGGGGAAAGAGAGCTTAATAAATCGAGCCTTTAATGAGCCATTGCACGGTGCCAACTGAAGGCAGTGACCCTCTTCCCACTCCCCCCACCATCCCCAGTAAGTACAGTCAGCAGCATATCGGTGACCCTTTATAGCTCTGACACCCCCATCCATCACTGTCTCTCTCTCTCTCTCATAGCCACTACTATTACTATTAATCATTTAAAAAGCACTACAAAGCATAAGCAGCACTGTACATGCACATATAAAGATGGTCCCTGCTCATCGGAGTTTGCAATCTAATTAAGACAGACAAGACAAAAGATAAAAAAAGGGCTGAATAGAGAAAGGTAAGGAGACACAAGGAAAATAAGGGATCAGGATGCAAAAGCAGCCTAAAAGAGGTGAGCCTTTAGCATGGATTTGAAAAGAGGCAGAGATGAGGCCTGACGTATAGACTCGGGTAGTTTGTTCCAGGCATAAGGGGCAGCAAGGTGAAAGTCTGGAGTTGGCAGTGGAAGAAAAGGGAATAGAGAGAAGCAGGCCAGTGGAAGAGCGGAGTTTACGAAGAGGGGTGTAGGGAAAGAGGATAGAGGAAAGGCAGTGAGGGTAGAAGAATGAATACATTTATAGATCAGAAGGAGAAGTTTGAATTTATTTATTTTATTTATTTATTTAAAGTCTTTTCTATACTGCGCTCTTTAAAATCAGCCTGGATACATTCAACAGTAAATTTGTACAGTGCAGGCACCCCAGCCACTGTACTTACAAAAAACAGGTTATGCAACTTGGTCTAACTGGGGGTAACTATGTACAGGCTATACAATAGCCTGGCTACTCCAGAGGTAGCTATAAACAGGCTAAACGGCTAAGCTGAGCGGTGGCTGTTTACAAGCACATCTCAGGGAGTCTGGTTGTGCGAATGTGCAGGGCTTTGGCTGTGGGTAGGGAGAGTCTTGGAGCAGTTGTCTTGGTGGTTGCGTGTGGCTGGATGTTGTGTGTCTACATTATGTGAGAAGTGCTGGATGAAAAGGTGGTATTTCAGGGCCTTCCTGGATATGGAAATGGAAGGAAAGCCAATGAAGAGATTTGAGAAGAAGGGTTATATGACTATATCATGGCTGGCGCAGCAGAGTTCTGACCAGATTGAAGGGGAGAGAGGTGACTCAGAGGGAGACCAGCAAGAAGAAGGTTGCAATAGTCGAGAAGGGAGATAATTAGAGAGTGCACAAGTGTTTTAATAGTGTGTTCAGAAAGGAAGGGACGAATTTTGTTAGTTAGAGAGAAAGAAACAACAGGTTTTAGCGATCTGTTGAATATGTGAGGAAAAGGAAAGGGAGGAGTCAAAGATGCCACCAAGGTTTTGGGCTGAGGAAACAGGAAGTAGAAGAGTGTTATCTACAGAGATAGAGAAAGGATGAAGGGAGGAGGAAGGTTTGGGGGGAAAATAAGAAGTTCAGTTTTGGCCATGTTTAATTTCAAATAGCAGTGAAACATCCAGTTGGCAATGTCAGATAGGCAGACAGAGAAATATCAGGTGTAGAAAGATCTGAGAATCGTCAGTATAAAAATGATACTGAAATCCATGGGAGAGGAGATGAGAGCACCAAGGGACTGGGTGTAGCTCTCTCTAGGAGAGGGCCCAAAACAGACCCTTGGGTACACCAACTGAGAGAGAGATAGCAGTAGAAGTGGAACCATCCGAACAAACACTGAGAGTGGTGGGACAGAGAAGTCAACCAGGACAGAACAGTGCCACTAAAACTAAGTGAGGACAAGGTATCAAGGAGATGGTGGAGATCAATAGTGTCAATTGCAGCAAAAAGGTCAAGAAGGATGAGGAATAGAGTAAAGGCCCTTGGCTTTAGCAAGGAATAAGTCACTGGAGACTTTGGCAAGTGCCATCTCAGTAGAATGTAAGGGGCAAAAGTCAAATTCATGTGGATCCAGCAGGGCTTCAGAGGAAAGAAATTCAAGACAACAGCAGAATATTGCACATACAAAGTTTAGAAATGAAGGGAGATGGGACGATAATTAGAAGGACAACTAGGGTCAAGAGAAGGTTTCTTGAGGACAGGTGTGACCACAGCATGCTCAAATGCTGCAAGAACAGTAGCAATGGAGCTTCACCTAGTCTTTCTCTCTCTCATAGCCACCTCCCCAGCCTTCCCCCAGTCTCTCTCTGTCTTGGTGATCAACTCTCTGCAAGCAGCTTGAACTGTTCAATAAAGGAAGTTTGGGTTGATCTTCAAGTTTCATAAGACTTGAACCCATGAGGTCAGCCTGAACTTCCTTTACCACATGGCTCAAGCTTCTTGCAGAAAGCTGATTGCATTGGAGGAAGTAAGAAGCTTGGTGTTTATCTTGCAAAAGTGCATACCAAAAGTGGACCAAATAAACTTTGTGAAGACCCTGGGGGCTGATGTCAGCTCAAAAGGCAGTATGCAGTACTGGAAGTGTTGTCAGTTTTTAGCATGAAGCAGAAGTACTGCCGGTGGAAAGGATGGATCGAGATGTGCATGTATGCATCCTTTAGATAGGGATCTCCAAATCCAGTCCTGGAAGGCTGCAAACCAGCCAGATTTTCAGGATATCCCTTGAATATGCATGAGGGAAATTTGGATACAATGGGGGCAGTGCATGCACACATCTCATGCATATTCATTAGGGACATCCAGAAAACCTGACTAGTTTGCAGCCCTCCAGGACTGGATTTGGAGCCCCTGCTTTAGATCCAAGGAGCAGAGCCAATTGTCCTTTTGGAGGTATGGGAGCAGCGTCCCCAGAGAGACCATCTTGAACTACTCTCGTACTAAGAAGCGGTTGAGGTTTCTGAGATCCAGGATGGGTCGAAAGCCCCCGGTCTTCTTGGGGACCAGGAAATATCAAGAGTAGAAGCCTTGTTTTGCCTATTCTGGTGGTACTAGTTCTATGGCCAGGTCAGCCAGCAAGGTATTGACTTCCTGTTGAAGAAGACTGTGATGATGAGGGTGAAGAGGGTATTCTCTGGGAAAGAATGGGGGAGGTAACTGGGTGAAATGCAACAGGAATCCGTTCTGGACAATCTTTAAAGCCTGGGTGTCTATAGTCACCAAGGGCTACCTGTGAGCAAACCCACCCCCCTAAAGGGGCACTTCTCTGGACAAGGTGGGATTGGCCATGCTCCTTAGGAAGCATTCAAAAGCCAGGCCCCGGCTGTGGCTGTGGGGAAAGCTGGGCCTTCTGAGGCCTGGAGTGGTGTTACTGGCGTGGGCCTTGTGCCTTCTGCTGGGCAGGCTGAGAGCTCTGTGGTAGGTCTGGTATCTTAGGTAATACCTATGTTTGCATGGGAAAAAGCTGTCTTACCCGCAGATTCTTTTTAGAGAGATCTGCGGTCTTCCTGGAGAGTCAATTCATAGTGAGTTGCTCTTTCTCTCTCTCACTGGCCTTATCCTCCATGGGTTTTCCATACAGGTTTTTTCCCCAGCAGAGCACATCAGCTAACTTGTCTTGGATCCACTGTTCTAGGTCCAAAGACTGGAGCCAGGTCAGATGGCAGGCACCAATGCCCACTGCTGTCACCTGACTGACTGATTCAAAAGCATTGTAGGGTGCCCTGCTCATGTATTTGGAGCAGTCTCTGCCGCACCCCACCAGGATTCTGAAGTTCTCAAGACATTCTGGGGGTATGAGAGCAGAAACCTTATTGATGTTCCCCATGACATCCTTGAGGAACAAGGCCATGTACAGCTGGTAGGATAAGATATGAGCCATCAGCATAGACTGCTGATAGCATCCCCTCTCAAAGCTGTTGAGGGTGTGAGCCTCTCTACCTGGTGTAACCGATGAGCGAGTCTTGGAATTCTTTATCCAGCACATAGCAGACTTTCACCACCATGAAGTTGTGGGGTAGCTGAGGCTTCTCAAAGGGCTTTTTGCATCTTGTACATATAATCCAGTCTCCTGCTGATCACAGGGATGGTCAAGGGTTTTTTTCCATATGTGAAACAGGAGATGCTGCAGGATGTGGTACATTGGCACTGTGACTACCTCTTTGGGTGGCGTGGGGTACTGCAGTATCTTGAACCCCTCAGCTCTCTGTTCCTCCTCTGCTTCCAGAAAGAATGGAAAGGTCTTTGCCATATCATGGATAAACTCCTGAAAGGAGATGTCCTCTGGTGGAAACTTGCGTCTCTCATATCGAGGAGACAGGTCCTATGGAATATCCCAGTGCCTGTCTGAGGCCGTTGTCTCCTCTTCCGTCTCCCAACCATCAGAATCAGACTTCGACAGAAAATCAAAATAATGCCTAGTCTCCTCCCGCGCCTCCACCGCTCAGTCGGGGGGTCATTGGGGTTCAAGGCTCTCAATGGCAGCATGTCGGAGCATCAAAGCCAGAGATGCTAGCAGGAGAAATGGCAATCGGAACCAAAGTGGAGTCTGATCTCCAACCCAACAGCCCTCCGAGACTGGACAGGACATAGGTCTCCAGGAATAAGCTGCACTGTGGTCAGCAGTGCTTCCATGGGTGGCGGGCCCACCGTCAACATCAGAACACCCGAGGGCATTGAGGCCACCGTGGTCTGAGCCGCCAAGAACGCTGCCATGCTCCTCTCGAGGTGCTCAGCCAGCACCATCATCTCTGAATTCAGTGGGGCCTGGACAATAGCCTTGTCCACTGTCTCCAACTCCCATGTTGGGACTCTTTGATGGTCATGGCATCAGGAGATTGCCAGTGACCCTGTGGGGCCTTGAGAGTTGATTTCTCCTACCAAGGCAGCTTAGCTGGCTGTTCTCGGCCATTGCCTTTGGAGTTGCGCTTTGATATCTTCCACCAGCCCTCAGTGTTGAGACAGAAGCTGGGTCTGAACTGAAGTCGAAGGACAATCTCCGATCCATGGCACTATGACCCCTTGGCTTGGAGTGAGTGTGGGCACCGCACAATGCTGAAGCCTTGAGCCCTTTGCATCTTGTTCATAGAATCCAGTCTCCTGCTGATCGCAGGGATGGTCAGAGAGCATTGACACCGATGTTGATGTCTGCCTGTGCCGAGCACACAGAGTCCAGCCCAAAGAGAGATTCAAGCCGTTTCTCATGTTTCTTCAAGCCCTTCCTTGTCATCTGTAAACACAGATTACAAGTAGAGGGCTCATGGTCTGGCCCGAGGCATTGAATGCATCAATTATGGCAGTCTGTCACAGAGATGGTGTGGGCACACCAGGTGCATTTTTAAAATCTGCTGGCCAGTTAGACATATTGGGAAAGATGGCTGCTGCCAAATCAAATGACTCCAATGTCTCAGCCAGCCAAGAAAACGTGCAGGAAGAAACCTCGCACTGAAAAATAAAATATGAAGCAGCATCGATCAAATTGATGCCCCTGACGACAAGTAGGAAGGCAAAAGAAAAGACTATATAAAGCAAAAGAAAAAAACCACAATGGAGTGCAATTAAAGTAGATCTTTTCTGAGGCAATAAGACACAATTCCACGGGGCTACACGGAAAAGAGAAGATTGAGAAAAGGATGGCTCTGGCGGGTGGGCAGGCAGGCACACATGCGCGATGGAGCTCCCGAAAGCTTCCTATGGAAAATGGAGAGCATTCCCATGTGAGCTCCATTGATGACGTTGCCCAAATATGAGGACTTATTTCCTGCTTGTTCATAGAGAATCTGACTGATTTGCAGCCCTCTAGGACTGGAGTTGGGGATTCCTGCACTAGGGGGACTTTGATCAAGGTGGAATCCTTTCTCAAAGCTAGATGAGCTTTGAAAATAGAAACAATTCATGTAAGCAACTTATGTTCTCCTACTATATTTTCTAGTAGACTATGAATTTTCTGAACAGACAATAGGAGAGAAAGAGACCGTTACAAAGAAAGGAAGAGAATGGCAGTGGAGATAAACTACAATCTGCTTGGATAGAATGAACAGTTGAATGACAAAATGCTAACAGAAATTAGGGGAGCTATCAAAGTTTATAACATGTTAATAACAGGAGATTTCAATTACCCCAGTATTGACTAGTGTGATGGGGAAAAGATATCCTGTGATAGGAAAGCAGTGGAACCTAGGAGTAATAGGGCTGTTTCTAGCAGGAAGGAAGATATCAGGACACCCAGTTGCCAAGAGCAACACAAACATTCCCAGCCACGAGGGAGAGAACCCTGCACAGCTGATAGGCATTCCCCAGCTCTTAGCTCTGATAGCCTTCACCTGGGAGGGGGAGGAGCTGGAGTAGAGCCTCAGCAAACGTATAAGGGACGTTCATTAGAGAATAGAGAGGGAGGTGGAAGCAGCAACAGTAGCAGTGGAAGCAGCAACAGTTGTAGCTGGAGAAGGAGATCTAACGTGGGCTTTGGCAGCATTGATAACTTCAGAGAAAGCAGTTTTAAGGATACAGTGAAACCAGCAGTTGAAAGCAGGAGAGACGTGTTGGATCAAGACCAGCTGAATAATGAGTGCAAGCTGAGGTCTGAACCTGGGAAACGTCTGCTTTGGGCTGGTAGGAAAACTGATATAACTGACTTTGATTCTAATTGTGTGAGAGGCTGGCAGAGAACAGCTGATAGTGGTAATTGGAGGAGAAAGGAAAAGAAAGCTTTTAACCAAACCTCCAAACGTATACCTTATGCTGAAGATAGTTATAAGGGGAAATTACCAGTCAGGACAGCTGGAGAGCCAGTACAAGCCTCAAGAAAGAAAGGATACACAGTGTCAGACATCTGCATGTGGGAAGAGGGTGACAAACAGCTAAAATCTAGAGAAAAGCCTCTGAGATTTAAACCCTTGCTGGAAGAAGCAGTACCTAGCTTTTCTCCTGACTCAAACCCAAGAGATAGGCTGTTTTACCAGGGTAAAGCTGTGCCCAAGTCTTTTCCTCGTAGAGGTTATAAAGGACATAAAGCCCATTGGAATTATATACCAGGATATGCTGACAGTGACCCTTATCTGCTGGAGGAGATAATAGGAAAATCCAGAGAGCTGGCAGAGGAGAATAATCTGCCAACATCATATAAGCAGCAATGTATTACAGCTGATAGTCAGGTTGAAGCAATGATCATTGATCCTCCTGAACCGGACGTGTCTGACTATCAAATGGATTGTACATTGGCTGTGTTTAATGACGAAATTTCATTGTGCTGAAGAGATACAGTGTTAGAAGTGAGTTAACTGCCTGTTATAAAGCACAAGACTTTATTTTTGTCTTTATCCTTTTTGGCCAGAACATGGCTTATGTTCTTTTGTGATTTGTGTTACAATCCAAACCCCGGCAGGGGAAATAAAACCCTGATTTAAGCTTTACCACTCGAGCTTCAACTACCTTATTGAAAAGGAATCCTTTCAGTAAAAGGTCCCCCTGTAGCCCAACCAGCCTGCCACGCTGCTGGTGGACCAGGGTGTGACACTAGGTCAATGTCACAACAGGACATGCTAAGGACATAGTTTCTAGGGCAGTTTTTGTTTCTCTCATTTCCCTTTCCTCCTTTTGTTCTTTACTTTCCTGTCATTTTATTGTACTTCCTTTCCTTTTCTTGTTTGGTTTTATTTTATGTTTTAGCCTGTAAACTGCTCTGGTACCCCATGGCCTAGAGCGGTATATTAGGTTTAAAATAAACATAAACTTTGAAGAAATAAATGAGTATTTTGTGGAGCAGCTGGTTCAGGAACAAACACAAGGGAAGCTATTTTAGACCTAGTCTATAGTGAAATGCAGAATCTAGTGTGAGAGGTAATGGTGTTGGGACTGCTTGGCAATAGTAAGTTAAACCTACTAGCAATTCCCCCATCAATCCGCAAAACAAAACAAGCAACCAGTAATAGAGCATTCTCCTAATCAGTGCCTTCTCTTTGGAATTCCCTCCCAGACCCAATCAGATCAATAAAAGACCTTTAGACATTCAGAAAAGAACTGAAAACTGCTATTTACCAAACACTACAACAACCTCCCCTTCAGCGATACATTCACGCAACCCAGCAACTCAACTGCCCCCTAGCACATCCTCCCAGGCTGAGCATCCTCCACCCTCAGCTACCTCTGTTCATTGCACGTGTCACAAAAATGGTGCCATTTTTTCTCTGCAGCTGTTTGAGCATTGAAACAGGGTACAATAGATTTGGCTGCCCTAAACGCTGTGCTGTGTTCGTCGTTACCATTGCTTCGAAGCTGTCATCATTACAGTCACGAAGCTGCTAGCTATCAGGATGGGGCTCGTGTAAATGTAGTTCAGATAAGTACAAATAACTGCTTGTCTTGTTTTATTTACGACTGTGGGGAGCCTGTTTATAAGAACATCAAACCGATGAATTTTTAATACTCAGTTTCACAGAAGGTTTCAAAAAATATTGGTGTTTGTGTAGAGGTGTGCTTTTTTCTCATGTAAAAAATGGTTCTATAAATTAGGAGCCAAAATATTAATTAAAAAGGAAGAAAAGCCACGAGGGAGGGGTTTCCCTCAAGGCTAGTCCTCCAACATATAAATTGTGCTCAGATACGATATTTTTACTCTATTTTTGGTTTTTGATTATATTTACATAGTTTTGTTATTTTTGAAGTGAGTTTCTAAGGCTCAAAGGCGTTTCTCCAGAAGTGCCACCTGTGAGGGGGCTGATGCTTCAGCTGTGGAAATCGGCGATGTCACCTTGGGTGGAGACTCCATGATGATAGGAGCATTGGGAGACATCTGGCTTCCCCCCTGGTCAATGGGAGTGTACTCTGTTCTGGTTGAGTCCTCCCACCGGGGAAGCTTGGCCAGCCGCTCTGCCATCGCTCTCCACATCTTGTTGAGTAGGACTGCGAGGATGCTGTACTCGGAACTTCTCCTGGTTTTCACCCTTTGATGTTGACGGGGTCTCTATAGGGAGCCTCCCCTTGCCACTCAGGCCCTTCAGCTCCAACTAAGTATGCTGCTCTTTCCCCTTGGCCACCTCCAGACCTTTCACAGGCGTGGATGGGGGTCGGGGCTGAAGACGCTGAATCAGATGAGCCGAAGAGGGACTCCTGCTTTTCCCGACCTCTTAGCCTTCAATGCATCATCTGCAAGCAGAGCTCACAGGACACTGGCTGGTGGTCAGGTCCAAGGCATTGCAAGAACTAGTTATGATGGTCTGTGACAGTAATGGTCTTGCCACACTTGGTGAATTTCTTAAAGCCACTAGCTGGCTTAGACATGCTGAAAAACACTGCCTTGGCATAATCAAACTGAAAAACTGCCATGGGCAGGAAAACACCCCAATGGGGTGAAAACCATGCAAAAGCATTGAAAAAACACAAATTACCCTAAAAGGGAAAAACGGCTAACCGATGACAGGCAAAAAGAATAAGATCTAAAAATCCCGGTCACGGGAACCAGAGAGAGAAACTTTTTTCCAGACTGCAGGAACACGTCCTAGGGACTCCATGGAAAAAAGAAGACTGGAGATTATGGTACCGTGATGGGTAGGAAGGCAGGTGCGCATGCATGGTGTACCTCCTGAAAGCTTCCTTTGGAAGCTGGGGAGTGTTGCTTACGGGGCTCCGTCGGTGATGTCACCCATACCTGAGGACTTATTTCCTGCTTGTTCATGGAGAATTCAAGTATTGCCAGCTCATCACAGCTAGCATAGGCATTAGTGGCCTGCACTAACTATGCTCGATGCCCTTAGCATCTCAACATTACATCATGGGGCAGGGCTAGGTGTGTCCACGTGCTGACTTACATGGTACCATGTCTTGGGTCCATGCCTGCTGTAGGGGAATGGAAGCACACACCCCTTTAAGTTGATGCCAACCTCTTGCTCCAGTAATACAGCCCATATATTAATTACCAGTATGGGGCTTAGTAAACATATCCCAGTGCGCAGCAAAGGCAAAAAAACAAAACAAAAAGAATGCTAGGAATTATAAGGAAAGGGATAGAGAATAAAATAAAGAATATCATAATGCTGCTGTATCACTCCATGGTGTGACCCACCTTGAGTATTGTATGCAGTTCAATAGAGATCTGTAAATGGAGTGGAGTGGAACAATAAAATGTGAATCTATTTACTCCTTTAAAAAATACGATGACTAGTGGACATGGAGTGAAACTATGAAGTAGTACATGTTCCAAGGGCTGCAGAGAAGTAATAGTCTTCATCTGTCCAAGAAAGGTCAAAGTGTTTTCAGCAGCAGACTGGCTAACCTACTGAAGAGGGATTTAAACTATATTCATTGGGGATGGGTGAAGAGAGCCCCCAGGTAAGTGAAGCATTACTTACCTCTATAGAAATGAGTAATATGGGCTACATCTGGAAAGTGATGTGTATAAATGCAGGTAGCATGGGAAATAAGATCCCAGATGTTGAGGCTTTAATGGAAGAGGCTGACTTGGATTTAGTGGCAGTTACGGAAACATGGTTCATGGACAACCATGACTGGGATATAATTATACCAGGCTATACTTTATTCAGGGAGGACAGGAAGAAGGGGAGGTAGAGTGGCATTATATGTAAAAAAGTAATATTAAAGCTATAGAATTGCAAGGTTTAAAAGGAAGAGAGGAGGCATTGTGGGTTAAACTAGAAAGAGGGAAAGGGAAATTCATTTGAATTGGAGTTATATGCAGATTCCCCTCACAGGGCATAGAAGTGGATGAAGATTTACTAGACGACATACACAGCATTGCCATGAAAGGAGATGTGCTACTGACAGGTAATTTCAATATGCCAGATGTGGATTGGCACATCCCTGCTGTGGTGTCATCTAGAAGTAAGGAGATCCTGGATTCTCTACAGGGAGAACTATTCAGGCAACTGGTAACAGAACCCACATGCGATGGGATCATACTGGACTTAGTGCTTATTAATGGGGAAAGTGTTTCTGATGTTACAGTAGGACAACATCTCGCATCGTGTCATCACCATATGATATGGTTCACTATTAGGACTAGGGCTGATAAAATCCATTCAAAAGCGAGGGTCTTAGACTATAGGAAAATGAACTTTGCCAAGATGGGACAATACCTCAAAGAGTCGTTAGTGGGATGGGAACAGCTGGGGGATGTAGAAAAACGGTAGACAAAACTGAAAGGCAATATTTTAAGGGCAACAAAACTTTTTGTTACAAAGGTAAATAAATGTAAAAAGGAAAAGGAGACCACTTTGGTTCTCAAAAGAAGAGCTAAAAAGGTGACAGAAAAGAGGGAGACCTTCATGAAATACAAGAGATCACAGAGAGAAGAAGACAGGCATCTATATTTGGAAAAACTTTAAGCTAGCAAAGTAGTCAAGAAAACAAAGGTAGAAAAGAAGAAGAAATAGCCAATGCAATAAAATGTGGGAATAAGACATTTTTCAGATGTGTCACTGAGGGGAGAAAGGGCAAAAGTGGTATTGTCAGACTCAAGGGTACAGGGGAGGAATATGCAGAAACTGATGAGGATAAATCAGAATTGCTTACCAAATATTTCTGTTCTGGGTTCACAGATGAGGGGCCAGGAGCAGGACTCAGAAAACACCCACAAACGAGAACAGAAGTGATGTGGGATCTCGAACAATTTTCAGAAGACTGTGTTCATGAGGAATTAGCTAAACTAAAAGTAGACCAAGCCATGGGTCTAGATGGAATACATCCAAGAATACAGAGGGAACTTGAGGACTTTCTAGCAGCTCTACTGTCTGGCCTTTTCAATACCTCTTTGGAGTTGGGAGTGGTGCCAGAGGACTGGAGAAAGGCACATGTGGTCCTTTTACACAAAAGCGGACTCAAGGATGACATTCAGAACTACAGGCTGCTTAGCTTAACCTCTGTGGTTAGTAAATTATTGGAAAGGCTACCAAAAGAGAGAATAGTGAGGTTTCTGGAGTCCAATGGATTGCAGGATTCAAATCAGCATGGATCCACCAGAGGTGGGTCTTGTCAGACAAATCTGATTGATTTCTTTGACTGGGTGACCAGGGAGTTGGACCAAGGGAGAAACCTAGATGTGGTGTATTTAGATTTCAGTAAAGCCTATGACATTTTTTGCACAGGCGACTTATAAACAAACTGAGCATCCTAAGGATGGACCCTAAAGTTACTGATTGGGTTAGAAATTCGTTGAGTGGGAGGCGACAAAGGGTATAGGTAAATGGAGCTCACTCTGAGGAGGAGGTTACTAGTGGTGTGCTGCAGGGATCTGTCCTTGGTCCGATTCTTTTTCACATCTTTGTTAGTGATATTGCAGAAGGGCTGTTGGGTAAGGTTCACTTGTTTGTGAATGATACCAAAATCTGCAATAGAACAGACTCCCAGTTAGGAGTATATAACATGAGGGGGGATCTATCTAAGCCTGGAGAATAGTCTAAAATTTGGCAGCTGAAATTTAATGCTAAAAAATGCAGGATCATGCATTTGGGCTGCAAAAATCCAAAGGAGCAGTATAGTGCAGGGGGTGAGAGTAGCTGGACCTGCCGTAATTGTGTCTGACGATCTTAAAGTAGCTAAACAGGTAGAATAGGCGACTGAGAAAGCCAGAAGGATGCTTGGGTATATAGGGAGAGGAATGGCCAGCAGAAAAAAGCAGATGATCATGCTTCTGTATAAGTCTCTAGTGCGACCTCATTTGGAGTATTGTATGCAATTCTGGAGACCGCACCTTCAAAAGGATATAAGCAAGTTGGCTACTAAAATGATTAATAGTCTTCATTATGAAGCATATGAGGATAGACTTAAAGATCTTATTGTGTATACTTTAGAGGAAAGGCGGGATAGCGGCAAGATGATAGGAGCATTTAAATACCTCTGTGGCATAAATGCACAGAAGGATCTCTTTCAATTGAAGGCAAGCTCTGATATGAGAGGACATAGCATGAGGGTGAAAGGGGATAGACTCAGGAGTAATATGCAGAAATATTTCTTTATGGAAAGAGTGGTAGATCCGTGGAACAGTCTCCCAGTGGAGGTGGTGGACATGAAGACAATATCTGAATTCAGAAAAGAATGGGACAAACCCAGAAAATGTCTAAAGGTAAAAAGAGGACTATTGTAGTTGATATGAAAGGGCAGACAAGATAGGCCATGTGGTATTTTTCTGCAGTCATGTTTCTGTTTCTAAAATATTGTTTAGCTCAATGTTTTACTCCACTCCGTTTACAGATATCTATTGAACTGCAAGGTGGTCGCACCATGGAGCGATACAGAAGCATAGTGCAATTTGTTGTGGGAGGAGGTAATAAAAGCTATTAGTGTAGCAGGGTTCAAAAAATGTTTGGATAAGTTTCTGGAGAAAGAGTCCATAAACCATTATTAAAGTGGACTGGGGGATATCCACTACTTATCCCTAGGATGAGCCACATGGAATATCTACCTTCTGGGATCCTGCCAGGCATTTGTGACCGGTATTGACCACCAGGCCAAATCTCTCTTTAGCTTTGTTGGCGGACTGGAGGAGCCCATAGTAGCATACTCTTTCTACATGCTCGTGCCAGTGCTCCTGTACCCTTCCCTCCCTTTTTTCTTTTTACCATCATTTAATTTTCCAAACATAATACTACAAAAGTTTCAAAGCTCGCTTGAAAACATAACTTGTTGGCCCAGCATATGAGGGTTAGCAGTTGCATGGGGGAGGGGTGGGGCAGGGGCACATCATGTTAGCAGTCCCTCTTCTCTTTTTTCTCCAGGGCATGGAGTTCTTTTCTGTTTCTGGCTTTAATAATTTTATTTTAAACCGCTTTGCTATCATTTTAAAAACAGTACATTAGACTCAATAAACCATGTGATATGCTCAGACTGGATTCTCAGCTCCTGGGGCAGGGTCAGACTCTCTTTTAGGGCCCCGTGCCACCCAGTAGGCCTCTGCTGTTCCAGAGTACCATTACCCCAAGTGTGTTGTGTCAGACAGTAGTCCTGGGGTCACCAGCCCAGCCTGGCATAGGCCCTGCAGTGCCCAATGAGCCTGTCTCTCTGCTCCCCCCCCCCCTTCAGTGCACTGGAGAGGGGGGTAATGTTTTTGCTCGGTTCGTGCTCCTACCAAACTGGCAGCTATTGAGGGCTGAGGTTGCCTCTCTCTCAGTTGCCTATGTCACCCACTAGGCCTCTGCTGTGTCGTACTGTCTGTTGGTGTCATCTCCTTCCCTCCCAGCATAGGCCCTGGAGCCGAGTGTATCATGAGTGCGGGATGGAACAGATAGATATACTGTACTATACCCTTCCCTTCCACCACCACTGCTGCTGTTGCAACCAATAGGTGAGAAAGATTGTTAGATAAAAAAAAATGTTCACAGTCTCCTCTGACTGTGCAGTGGAATAGATAGATTAGATACAGTAACCTATCCCTCCCCTGTGCCGCTGCCTGCTTTGTAAGTGTTATACAAATCTATGTGCCCTAGTACACCTTCCATCAAGGCTTAGGACAGTAAGCAATTGCCAACCGGCAAACCTGGAAAAGCAAAACTTTCCTAGCCTCTTTAGATTTCCTGATCTCCTCCCCCTCCCTAGAGAGTTATTCCCTGCAGGAGCAGGTAGGAAGCCCTGCAAAAATTCCTAGTTATAAAATCAGAAAGACACAGTAGCACTTCTAAAGTTAAAACAGAGAGGCAGGAGCACTCTGCTCTCTTCAAGCTGTTCCTTTTTTCAAAAGCCCCGGACTGGAAAGGGGGGCTGTTACTTCTGGAGAGAAATCTGAAATTGTGAGTATATACTTCTGGGAATTTTTCTGAAAGGAATTGTTTTTCTTTTAAAGCTAATTAATCTGTGAACCCACTATTTTTTTTGTTAAATCAGTCAGGGCCTAATAGCAACAGTTTAAGATTCAATTTAAAAACACAGAAGAGAACTTTCTGGTTACCTTTCATACCCAGTAGACAGCTGTAGTTTAAATTTCATAGTCACTCAGGGCCTAGCATCAGCAAAGTACTTTTAGTTTCAAATTAAAACACAGAAGAGAGCTTTCTGGTTAAATTTAGAATCCAGCAGAGAGCTTGTAGTTTAAATTTCATAATAGGTTAGAGCCTAGTAGCAGCAAAGAGCTATAATTTAAATCAAATCAGAATATAGCTTAGCACAAGAGGCAAAACAAGGTCAATTCTCCTTGAGCAGCATATAAAGTCTTCTAGAGACCTTTACAAAGAGGCCTTCTACCTAGTGGGCAAGCAACCTGTGAAGCTTTTTCAATAGGTGTTAACACCAGCTGGCAGTTCAAAAGGCCATTTTGAAAGACTCCTTCTATCCAAGCAAGGACTGTTAATTACCCAGGAAGTAGGTCACTGCTTACATCATCAGCACAAGCATAAATAGCTCAACCAGAGCTCTGTGACCCTGTCTTGACGGACTGGAAAGGGGGGCTGTTACTTCTGGAGAGAAATCTGAAATTGTGAGTATATACTTCTGGGAATTTTTCTGAAAGGAATTGTTTTTCTTTTAAAGCTAATTAATCTGTGAACCCACTATTTTTTTTTGTTAAATCAGTCAGGGCCTAGTAGCAACAGTTTAAGATTCAATTTAAAAACACAGAAGAGAACTTTCTGGTTACCTTTCATACCCAGTAGACAGCTGTAGTTTAAATTTCATAGTCACTCAGGGCCTAGCATCAGCAAAGTACTTTTAGTTTCAAATTAAAACACAGAAGAGAGCTTTCTGGTTAAATTTAGAATCCAGCAGAGAGCTTGTAGTTTAAATTTCATAATAGGTTAGAGCCTAGTAGCAGCAAAGAGCTATAATTTAAATCAAATCAGAATATAGTTTTCCTCAGCAGCACAGGACAAGGTACTGTGTAGCAGCCCTTTTTTAATAAGTGTTATATCCCACCCTCCCGCCCCCCCCACCCACCCTCCCCTGGGAAAATCACAGCTTTATAGGTACTTGCACAACTTAAAAGAAAGGAGGTGCTCTCAGGTGAAGCTCATTACCCAAATCAGTCATACACCAAGGACCTGAGATTAATTAAGCTTCAGGTGAACAAGGTATATTAAACTTCTTAGGTACAGTTTTAGTGGTATAAATATCCATTGCACCCTTTAGTACATATAGAACTTAAAGATCTAAACACAAACTTAAAACTAAGATGCAGACAGCAGTCCAGCAGCGGGATGTGGGCTTTCCAGTCTTTTGCATTGAGTGTCACATGTATGATTTTCTCCCAGCTGGTGAGAGGTCTTACGTGTGCACTAGGTGCAAGGAGCTCTCTGCTCTCAGGGAACAAGTCCGTTCTCTAGAGGCTAGAGTAGCAGACTTGGAAAACATAAGACAGACAGAGAGGTACATAGACGAGACCTACAGGGATATAGTCCTGAAGTCCCACCTCCAGTCTGGCAGCATCCCTGTTGCCATGGAGGAGAGAGGTCACGTGACAGGAGAGCATCACCCTGGTGTGGCAGGAAGTGATCCTGTAACTAGGACCTGTCCTCCAGGTGATGTAAACCCCTCTCGCACCGAGGAGGTTTCTCCAGGGCCAAGTGCCCATGCGGGAAGGGTTAGGACAGCAGTTATAGTTGGTGATTCGATCATTAGGCATGTAGATAGCTGGGTGGCTGGTGGACGTGAGGATCGCCTGGTAACATGCCTGCCTGGTGCGAAGGTAGCGGACCTCACACGCCACCTAGATAAGGTCTTAGATAGTGCTGGGGAGGAGTCTGCTGTCTTGGTACATGTTGGTACCAATGACATAGGAAAATGTGGTAGGGAGGTTCTGGAAGCTAAATTTAGGCTTTTAGGTAGGAAGTTGAAATCCAGAACTTCCAGGGTAGCGTTCTCCGAAATGCTTCCCGTTCCACGCGCAGGACCCAATAGGCAGGCAGAGCTCCGGAGTCTCAATGCGTGGATGAGACAATGGTGCAGAGATGAGGGGTTCGGATTTGTTAGGAACTGGGGAACATTCTGGGGAAAGGAGGGGCTCTTCCGAAGGGATGGGCTTCACCTTAACCGGGATGGAACCAGGCTGCTGGCATTAACCTTTAAAAAGGAGATAGAGCAGCTTTTAAACTAGATAATAGGGGAAAGCCGACAGTCGTCCAAAGGCGCATGGTTCGGAAGAATGTATCCTTGAAGGATACTACAAAAAGCAGAGAGGTTCCAAAAAAGAGTAAAGTAGCCCAAATGCCCTCGAGTATGGAGCAGACAGAACTTAAAGATCCCAAATTACCCATGTCTACCAATAGCCAAATTAATATGAATAAAATACAGTCTCTAAAATGCTTGTATGCAAATGCTAGAAGTCTACAAAACAAGATGGGAGAGTTAGAATATATAGCACTAAACGAGAGGTTAGATATGATTGGAATATCAGAGACATGGTGGAAGGAGGACAACCAGTGGGACACTGTGATACCTGGGTACAAACTATATCGAAATGATAGAGCTGATCAAATTGGTGGAGGGATTGCGCTCTATGTTAGAGAGGGCATTGAGTCAGAAAGGATTAAAGTTTTGCAAGAAACAAAATTTGCTGTATAATCTCTATGGATTGAAATTCCATGTAAAAAGGGGAAGGCGATGGCAGTGGGGGTGTACTATCGTCCGCCTGGCCAGAATGAACAAATGGATGATGAAATGCTCAAAGAAATCAAGGAAGCTAGCAAAAGTTACAGTGCAGTAATAATAATGGGTGATTTCAATTACCCCGGCATCGACTGGGTCAGTGTCACAACAGGACATGCTAGGGAGATAAAGTTCCTAGATGAAATAAATGACTGCTTCTTGGAGCAGCTGGTTCATGAACCGACCAGAGGGGAAGCAATATTAGACCTAGTCCTTAGTGGAACACCAGATGTAGTGCAAGAGATAAGGGTGTTGGGGCCACTTGGCAATAGTGATCATAGCATGATCGCCTTTGATTTAATTAGTGGAGGAGGGATAGTAAGGAAATCCACAGTACTACCCTTTAACTTTCGAAAGGGAGACTATGATAGAATGAGGAAAACAGTTAAGAAAAAACTAAAAGGAGCAGTTGCAAAGGTTAAAGACGTACATCAAGCTTGGGTGTTGTTGAAAAATACTATCTTGGAAGCCCAGACCAGCTGTATTCCACGCTTTAAGAAAAGTGGAAGGAAGTCCAAAAAATTGCCAGCATGGTTTAAAGCTGAGGTCAGAGAGGCTGTTGTTGCCAAAAAAGCATCTTTCAAGAAATGGAAAAAAGAGCCAAATGATGAAACCTGGAAACAGCACAAGCACTGGCAAGTCAAATGCAAGGCATTGATAAGGCAGGCAAAGAGAGAATTTGAGAAGAAGCTTGCTGCGGAAGCAAAAACGCGAAATAAAGACCTTTTCAAGTACATTCGTAGCAAAAAACCCGTGAGAGAGTCAGTTGGTCCATTAGATGATAAAGGGGTTAAAGGAGCACTAAGAGGCGACAAGGCGATAGCGGAGAGACTGAATGAATTCTTTGCTTCGGTCTTTACTGAGGAAGATGTAGGGATGTTACCCACGACTGAAGTGGTATTTAAAGGTGTGGAAGAATTGAAGGAAATATCGATACATCGGGAAGATGTCCTACAACTATTAGATAAACTGAAGAGTAGCAAATCACCTGGGCCGGATGGTATACATCCAAGGGTGTTGAAAGAACTGAAATTTTGAGATTGCAGACCTGCTATCAGTAATCTGTGAACTATCATTAAAGTCATCTCTAATACCTGAGGATTGGAGGATCGCCAATGTAACACCAATTTTTAAAAAGGGTTCGAGGGGTGATCCGGTAAACTACAGACCGGTGAGCCTGACATCAGTACCGGGAAAAATGGTAGAAACCATCATAAAGAATAAAATTACTCAGCATATAGATAGTCATGACCTAATGGGAGACAGCCAACATGGCTTTAGACAAGGAAGATCTTGTCTTACTAATCTGTTATGTTTTTTTGAAGGAGTGAATAAACAGGTGGACAAAGGTGAGTCGGTTGATATTGTGTATCTGGACTTTCAGAAAGCCTTTGACAAGGTCCCTCATGAGAGACTTTTGGCAAAACTAAAGAGTCATGGGATAGGAGGCAGTGTACTACTGTGGATCAGGAACTGGTTAAAAGATAGAAAGCAGAGGGTAGGACTAAATGGCCAATTTTCCCAATGGAGAAAGGTGAATAGTGGTGTACCCCAGGGATCTGTGCTGGGTCCGCTGCTTTTTGACATATTCATAAACGACCTGGAAAGTGGAATAACGAGTGAGGTTATCAAATTTGCTGATGACACAAAACTATTTAAAGTTGTTAAAACCCAGGAGGATTGTGGAAAATTGCAAGAGGATCTTGATAAATTGGAAGACTGGGCATCAAAATGGCAGATGAAATTTAATGTGGAGAAGTGCAAGGTTATGCACCTAGGGAAGAACAACCCAAACTATGGTTACACGATGCAAGGTTCCACATTAGGAACCACCACCCAAGAAAAAGATTTAGGCGTCCTTGTGGATACCATGTTAAAACCCTCGGCCCAGTGTGCAGTGTGCAGCGGCCAAGAGAGCAAATAGAATGCTAGGTATGATAAGGAAAGGAATGGAAAATAAAACAAAAGATATTATAATGCCTCTATATCGTTCCATGGTGAGACCGCACCTTGAATATTGTGTGCAATTCTGGTCGCCATATCTTAAAAAGGATATAGCAATTTTAGAAAAGGTTCAGAGAAGAGCCACCAAAATGGTAAAGGGGATGGAAGGCTACTCCTATGAAGAAAGGCTAAAAAGGTTGGGGCTCTTTAACCTGGAAAAGAGACGGCTGAGGGGAGATATGATAGAAGTCTATAAATTAATGAACGGAGTGGAACGGGTAAACGTAGATCGATTGTTTACCTTATCAGAATATAGAAAGACTAGGGGACATGCAATGAAGCTACAGGGTAAACTATTTAAGACTAATAAAAGAAAATATTTTTTCACTCAACGTGTAATCAAACTCTGGAATTTGTTACCGGAGGATGTAGTAAAGGCTGTTAGTGTAGCTGGGTTTAAAAAAGGTTTGGACAAGTTCCTGGAGGAAAGGTCCATAAACCATTATTAAGAAGGGACCCAGGATATCAATGCTTGAACCAATACAAGCATTGTGGAACCTGTGTCCCTTGGGGAAACTGCTAGGTACGTATGACCTAGATTGGCCACTGTTGGAAACAGAATACTGGGCTTGATGGACCTTGGTCTGACCCAGTATGGCATATCTTATGTTCTTATGTACCCCTTCTTCAATCCCTCTAAGTCAGACTTCAAGCTGTTTTGTTTTTTCTTTCAATCTTTTTTTTCTGCTCTAAATTGTTAAGCCCTATCCCTTTCTCACACACAGAAAATAGTTGCTTCGTGCTTGTGCTGGGAGGTATAGAAATATAGAAAAATGATGGCAGATAAAGACCACACGGCCCATCCAGTCTGCCCTTCCATACCAAGTGCTGTGGTAACTTCATGACCTATAGTACTTCTGCAACTCAGGCAGGTATACATTTCATAGGCTGCTTGCCAAGGGTTTCCCAACATGGCTGACAGACTGACAAGTACCCAGTGCTGCTTGCTGGTCACTCTTCCTTGATCTTCTCCCTCTCCCAGATTGACTCCAATGTATCTGGCCACATGTGTGTAGACAACAAAAGCAAAGTTCATGAATGAGGATTCAGGGAAAGTTTGTGCACAAGCGCAGCCTCAAAACTAACCAAATTTGGTGGTTCTCATCCGTAGGAACACTAATGCACATGCCTAGACCTTACCCTCAAAAGAAGCAAGACATTGCACAGGACAGAAGACGTGGAACATATGGAAATAGCATGGCCAGAAGACAGACATTGGGCCCCCCAGCCAAAGAGCCCATGAAAGAACAATGAGCTGAAATGAAAGGGCTTTTGCAGATCCTAATGTCCTCCATTATCTTTGCCACATTGGAATAACTTCTTCAGATGGAAGCTGTATATGTATCGTGCATTATTGCTGAAGTTTCCATGCAATAGGTTTTGCTAAGTATGGCGTGTTGTATTTACCACTTGTGCATTCGCAGGAATGTCTGAATAATATCTGGAACTCTCATATTTTATTTTTGAGGGAACTAAAGAAAAAAATAGTAAACTGTATTATTTTTTTTATTTACATTGTTACATGAAATTCAGTTTAAAGTCAACACACATTTTGTTTTCAAAGATTGTTGCATCTTTAAAGATGCTTAAAAACGGTATATATCTTCAAAATGTACCTGATATTTTCTTCATATTTTAAGCTGTGCAAAGTGAAACTGTTTTTCAGCCCTTTGTTATTTTTAAATAAGGCATTCTAAGAGGCTTGACTAAAAATATTAAAATAGTGGTTTTGGAATATACAAATGCTTACAATCCTGTCTGACATCATAAAGAGTATTAGGCAGATTTGTCTTTTTCTTGACCAGAGATGTACAAACCATTCAAAGTCAAATTTCACTAAGATGGATTTTCACCTGGTTCAAATTTACCAGAATTTTTATATATTTTCCATTTCTGCTAGGAAAAATTGTCAAAGTTTTATGAGTGCTTATGGGAACATGTATAAGCATGAAAATAAAAAAGAAATCATGAAAATCTGATTCAGATTATTTTAAGAATCTAAAGCGTAACTGTCTGCTTCAATGGAATTCACTTTATAATTTAAAATGGTCATACCAATTCAGAAAATTTGCTTCAAAAATATTTTGAGAAACACTGCTTTTTTTTTCAAAAAGGTTGCACATTTCTGTTCCTGATTTAGCTTCCGTGCTGTGACTGTCGCATCAGAAACCTGCCTCTTACTTGTACATGTGTCTTCCAGAGCAAGAAAGCACTACAGTTGTTTTCATGTTCAGCTTATCACCATACCACTGATGCTCTGAAAGTGCACTATGACCCCTTCTTATTGATTTCTCTTCGTATGTATGAACATGTTTGTCTTGGGTTCTAATGGATTGCTTCTTGGACTGGTCTTTGATAGATATAAGTGTCTCTGAAGAGTGTTCATCTACTGTAATAAGAACATAGCATATAATCCTCTAATGGCATTGGGGGCTTGATTCACTAATGTCCTTATGTCTATAGGGAAAAATCTTTGTGAATCAAGCTCTAGATGTCTTCATGGAATTTCACATCTGTACTAAATTTCTATTACTCACGAGCAGTAGAAAAATGTATTAGTGATCTAGCAATTCATAAAGAGAGAAACAATTTAGGTAATTCCTGGAAGTGATCCGTTTCTTTATCTCACAGGTATGGAATGCAGTTGAAGTAGTTGAGCACAGCCCAGTACCATACAGCCTGATATGTCAATGACTTCTCCCATGTATCTATAATGGGAGAACATTTTGTCCAGGTGACCCTAAAGCCAGTCATGTTTACAGGCTATGTCTAATATATACAGGATAAATTTGCAAATACTAAGTCTCCACTGTATGAATGCATATTGACTGTGGATAGCCTGAAACTCGGGTAGTTGTGGGGTCATGAGGGCAGGCTTGGGAAGGATTGTCCTGTCGCACATACCTCTTCCTGGGCAAAATGGAAAAGATGTACTTATGATATGTTATTTCTGACAGAGAGAGAGCAGCTTATCTTTTATACAAAACTGGATGAATGTATGTAATGGTGATACGGTGCAAGTCAACTAAGCAATGATAGAACTGGTCTTTATATCCCCAAAACTACCACCTTTATGATAGCTATATATGTGGCTTAGCTTTCTTTTAGTAGTTGGTATGGTTAATTCAGCATATGTCTATGAGTCGTTCTGTCTGCTTCCTATCCTCCCACAAAGAAGAGATTTTCAGCAGACAATGCAGCATTAGTTTGATGAAAAACCATTCTTGCCACCTGAATTATTCTCTTGGGAAAGGGCTCAGTTACCCTTTAAGCAAGTACCCTACACTAAAGATAGAAGATCCACTTCAAGAGTGGACACAGCTGACAGTGACACACGTAAGATCATGAGGAATATGTCGTCTTCCATCTCATTGCTATTTCAGAACACAATAAAATACTACTTATATGCAAACAATACACATGCCAAAAATACACAATGCAAACATTTTGTCATAAAATTAAATATAAAAGACCACTAATACATTCACCATATGCAAAATACATATATCAAAAATGAATGTGCTCACAAGTGTGTATCAATATTGTTTTATTAAATATATAAATTCTTCAATTGCACATGAGATATATATAAATAATTGATATCATAATATAGAATCCATAGGTTCATTAAAAACCTTATATCTAATATGTAGAATCACTGACATATAAGACTAACAAATCCCCAATACAATTAATCACAATCAACAGCTATATATCATTCATAAATATTTAACAAGCATTTTTTATATAGTATTCTATTCATACACTGTATAATCCCAAATTACTATAAAATTCATAATCCTCTATATCTCATTCGCTTCATCAACACACACAACATGCACATATGCACCTTTATCTCACTCTATTTCAAATAATATGTGATGCACATATCAACGATTCCCTCTTCATTTCTCTACATCACCTCCCCTTAGCCCAACTGTTAAACAAGGCAAAGCTGTATCTTGAGGCGAAATATGGATACAAAACTGCTGTAATGATTGCTGAAGCCCGATTAGTTGTGCTGAAGACCTCAAAATAGTGCTCCCATTCATGCAACTTGATCACAGAATCTCCACCCTTCTGTCTGACTTCAACAATTTTATTACGCTGCTACATGAACCCTTACTAAAAAATAAGTACAAAACTCATTAGAATGATCCCTACTAGGAAAACATTACGTTTTACATCCAAAAGGTTCTTTTGCTTACTATACCTGTAGGGTCTCATAAACTTTTATCTCCAAAACTGTGTAAACATAATTCACAAACGATCAAGCCCCAATCTAATGAGCACTATTGGACCACATGGATGGAACTTCAAATTCCTTCATATTTGACCATATGTCTAAGCCTCATGAAAATCCCGAGTAAATAACAGTTTTGACGGTAAAACGGCTTCCTCAGGGACTTCCTCACTGTGTATTCAAACAAAATAAAATTACAAACCAGATTTACAAAACATACCAGGAAATAAATTCTTTCAACACACACTAAAAATAGACCCCCAAAAAAACCCCAACTAACCTTTAATGAGCCACCACTCCTGTAACATGCAGTTCTCCTTGATAAAACGGTCTCACTAAAAAACGCCAACGCATGCACTATTATATACAAGTTTCATCCAATCTCAGATCAGTTGAACCAATGCCACTCAATTTGGGAATTTAACCCTTGCGGTTCTACACTCTGCCAACGAAATATAAATTGTTGTTCCTTACAGCATAATCGCTGTTGAAAATTACCACCCTCACCACCCCTTACTTGCAATAGAACAAAACACTGAAGATCATCTAAGGAATGATTTTTCAATCTCCAATGTGTCACTAAAGGTGCTGATTCCATACCACGACGAATAGTCGACGTGTTCAATTATGATTTCTTTGATTGGGTGACCAGGGAGTTGGACCGAGGGAGAGCTCTTGATGTGGTGTATTTAGATTTCAGTAAAGCCTTTGACACTGTTCCTCACAGGCGACTTATACACAAACTGAGCACCCTAGGGATGGACCCTAAAGTTACTGCTTGGGTTAGAAATTGGTTGGGTGGGAGGCGACAAAGAGTACAAGTAAATGGAGCTCACTCTGAGGAGAAGGATGTTATCAGTGGTGTGCCCCAGGGATCTGTCCTTGGTCTGATTCTTTTTAACATCTTTGTTAGTGATATAGCGGAAGGGCTGTCGGGTAAGGTTTGCCTCTTTTTGCGGATGATATCAAAATCTTCAATAGAGTAGACACCCAGGAAGGTGTAGATAACATGAGGAGGGATCTAGCTAAGCTTGAAGAATGGTCTAGAATTTGGCAGCTGGGATTTAATGTTAAAAAATGTAAGGTCATGCATTTGGGCTGCAGCAATGTACCTTACCGTGCGATAACGGGATGCAGCGCAAATAGCGTTCTTTAGTAAACATGCCCCTAAGAATTCTCTCAAGTCACTATCCAAATGAAAAAAACATCATCAATAAATCTCACCCATTTCACCACAAAGGGCCAGTAAGAAGATTTCAAAACAATTTCTTCCTCAAAATATTGCACATACAATCCTGCCACAGAAGGGGCTACCGTTGCACCCATAGAGACTCCCTCTACTTGATGGTAATAATTACCCTGAAATTCAAAATAATTCCTACATAGGATCAATGTTAACAATTTGTGAAAAAACAAAAACCTCGCCGAAGAAAAATGCAAATTTGACAAATAATGCATGACAATCTCTAAACCCTTAATCTGGGGTATATTTGTATACAAGGCTGAAATATCCATGGTGACCAATATATACAATGTCCCTTCATCACTCCAGGTGTCAAAATATGTTAACACATCTCCCGAATCTTTAATGTATGAAAATGCCTGTCGTACCAATGGACATAAAAATGAATCCATATATTGTGATAACTGTTCCAAAATGGAACCTATACCTGAAACAATGGGACGACCAGGTGGATGGATTAAAGATTTATGGATCTTAGGCACAACATAAAATGTTGGTATACGTTGGTATTTAACGTATAAAAATCTCATTAAACGTTCAATAATTATAATTAAGCCGTGTTGTGACGCCTCCTCCAAAACTTCAGAATGTATAGCCGGAGTAGGATCCTCCTTCAACAAACGGTAAAATTTCCCATTGGTTAACTGAGACATAACTTCCCTATCATACATATCGTTATCAATAACTATAACCCCACCACCTTTATCCGCAGGCTTAATAACCACGGATGCGTCTTGTAATAATTGTAATGCTGTCCACTCACTTTTAGATAAGTTATGTTTAACATTAGGGGATGGTAAAGATCTTAGACCATCCAAAATAACCCGTTCAAAAGCTACAATACCCGGATCTACATTGGACAGACTTCTCGGCCATTTAAAACACGCATTATTGAACACATGTCGGCTATTCATCGTGGTGTGGAATCAGCACCTTTAGTGACATATTGGAGATTGAAAAATCATTCCTTAGATGATCTTCGGTGTTTTGTTCTATTGCAAGTAAGAGGTGGTGAGGGTGATAATTTTCAACAGCGATTATGCCGTAAGGAACAATAATTTATTTTTCGTTGGCAGAGTGTAGAACCGCAAGGGTTAAATTCCCAAATTGTGTGGCATTGGTTCTACTGATCTGAGATTGGATGAAACTTGTATATAATAGCGCATGCATTGGTGTTTTTTAGTGAGACTGTTTCGTCAAGGAGAACTGCATGTTACAGAAGTGGTGGCTCATTAAAGGTTAGTTGGTTTTTGTTTTTGGTCTATTTTTAGTGTGTGTTGAAAGAATTTATTTCCTGGTATGTTTTGTAAATCTGGTTTGTAATTTTATTTTGTTTGAATACAGAGTGAGGAAGTCCCTGACGAAGCCGTTTTACATGCGAAACTGTTATTTACTCGGGATTTTTGTGAGGCTTTGACATATGGTCAAATATGCAGGAGTTCAAAGTTCCATCCATTGGTCCGATAGCGCTCATTAGATTGGGGCTTGATCGTTTGTGACTTATGTTTACACAGCTTTGGAGATAAAAGTTTGAGACCCTACAGGTATAGTAAGCAAAATAACTTTTTGGATGTAAAACGTAATGTTTTCCTAGTAGGGATCATTTTGATGAGTTTTGCACTTATTTTTTAGTAGGGGTTCATGTAGCAGCATAATAAAATTGTTGAAGTCAGACGGAAGGGTGGTGATTCTGTGATCAAGTTGCATGAATGGGAGCACTATTTTGAGGTCTTCGGCACAACTACTAATCGGGCTTCAGCAATCATTACAGCAGTTTTGTATCCATATTTCGCCTCAAGATACAGCTTTGCCTTGTTTAACAGTTGGGCTAAGGGGAGGTGATGTAGAGAAATGAAGAGGGAATCGTTGATATGTGCATCACATATTATTTGAAATAGAGTGAGATAAAGGTGCATATGTGAATGTTGTGTGTGTTGATGAAGCGAATGAGATATAGAGGATTATGAATTTTATAGTAATTTGGGATTATACAGTGTATGAATAGAATAGTATATAAAAAAGTTTAACATATATTTATGAATGATATATAGCTGTTCATTGTGATTAATTGTATTGGGGACTTTGTTAGTATTATATGTCATAGTGATTCTACATATTAGATATAAGGTTTTTAATGAACCTATGGGTTTTATATTGGGGTATACATGGTGGCCCAAAAAAACTGAGGATGTCTTGTAGCATATAAGTTATTTAAAAATTCAAAAAGGCAGATGTAAACGATTGACAAATTTAAAAAAAAAGATGGCGACTGGAAATTGTCGAAATAAAGACGTTATATAGCTAAAAAAGGTAAATAAGTAAACTATTTAAGCTTTTAATTTATGAGATGTTCTCCCTTTTTTTGGGCCACCCTGTATATAAATAATTGATATATCATATGTGCAATTGAAGAATTTATATTTTTATGAAATAAAACAATATTGATACACACTTGTGAGAACATTAATTTTTGATATGTATTTTGCATATGGTGAATGTATTAGTAGTCTTTTATATTTAATTTTATGACAAAATTTTTGCATTGTGTATTTTTGGTATTTCAGAAGAGACACACGCTCTCCAACCCCATTGCTAGAAAGAGAATGTGTTCCAATAACTAAAGCCCTTCACACCTTAAAGGCAAGGCCATCTTATTGGAAGGGTAGGTAAAAAAAACACAATCAGACCTTGGAACTTGCGAGCTGCAAAGGATTAAAAAGAAATGGAGAGGTACTGGGGAGCAATGGTAGGACAGTACCCAGAAGAGCTATTCTAAACGTTTGTAAGCACTAGTATGTTTCAGAGGGATGTGGTTTCTTCTTTTTTGGGGGGGGGGGGGGGGAAAGCAAATAATCGCATTTCATCTAGTAGTTGCTCACAGATATTAAAAATGTGACATTAGCTTGAACAGAGCCCTTTCTGTTAGACAAGAATGGAAATGCTGTATACTTTTGGGTGTACAAGTAAACCATTCACTAAGGCATTATTTGGAGGAGTTACAGGAGAACCATTCTGTGAAGTGGGGCGGAAGGTGCCATCTTGAGCGTATCGCTTTGATCACAAACTGGCAAAAGCAATAAGCGCTATCATAATTTTAAACATGAATGAATTAAATTCCGGGCACACAGGAGTTACACTAAAGCTCTACATGTCAATATTTAAAATTGGTCTTTTTTTAAGTTGTGAGATTCCTTGAGCTGCACTATATTTAATCACTATTCTTTTATTGTTCTTTCTTATACAAGACTCCATTGGTTGCAGTTATATAGTCTTTATAAAAACCATTCTTGACTTCCATCACTGAAGCAGTCCCTTTTAAATCATGTTTGGAAGACCGTGCCTTGTATGTCTGCAAAGAGAGAGAGAGAGAAACATGGTTTCTTTATGGTTATCTCAAGCACAGAAATAATCTATTATCAGAAAAGCATAGCCTTCAGTTCACCCACTGATAAAGTTTGGTCATAAAATTTTGATTTTAGGAAAACAATAAGTTATGTATTTGAGGTCACTAATCATCCTAGAGTTCAAAACTAGGGCCTCATTGATACCTTTCACTCAGAAGGCCATCTTATCCATTGATGTGAGAAACATTTAGGAAATTGGCCACTCTGATTTCTTTCCAGCATTTATATTTCTCTTCCCAAAAATCATGTGCTTGCAGCAGAGGTAGGACATTCTCTTATATACTGTGCTATTCTGCATCAGTGTGGTTTACATTGAACAAACTGAAATTACATTGAATAGGGTATTATAACTTGGAGATAACTATTTCACAGGGAAGATGGGCTATGGAGGGTTAGTGCTCCTTGTGGTCTTGGGCAAGCCACTTAGGCTTGCCCAAGACCACAAGGAGCACCTGTGGGACTAGAAACCCCAGTCCTTTTGGCCCAAGGTTGCTGTCCTCTAGTGGGATTTGAACCCCCAACCTTCCAGCCTGAAGTACCTTGCCCCAACCACTAGGCCACTCCTCCACTCCACCCCAGGACTGGGGTTCTATACTTTTCTGTGTCAGCGTCTTTTATAATGATGTGATTTACCATATGAAATCAGTTAAAATAAGTCTCTTGGATGCATTCATTCATTCAGTATTCCTATTAAGAGCTGACAAGTACCCAACCACATTGTATCAAGACATTTAGTTCATGTTATTAAAGAAGGATTGAAATAATTTAAGAAATTTATGTGAATTAGCAACTGGAGTGGAGCTGCAGTGCTATGGTGTCCGGTTGCCATGGCACGATCCCTGGTTGCTGACCACTCTGTCCTTTCCCCGCAGTCTGACCCCTGATCTGGCCTCCCATGGCCAGGGTTAGGCTGCGGGGAATCTCCTGCACCCCTTCACCTGTTTGATGATGGCCAGACCTCCTGTTCCCTGACGTCTAGGGGGACTTATTCCATCCCAGAGGTGGGATAAGTCCCCCGTCCAGTCTGCCGACCCCGGACGTACAGGGCTGACTTCAGAATTAGCCCTGTATGTCCAGGGCTGCGGACCATCCACTGCCCGCCCTAACTCCACCTTTGCACCACCCCCTCCTGCCCCTGTCTAAGCCTCCTCGTACAAACTCCTTATTTGTATGGGGAGGCTTAGTCGGGGACAGCAAGAGGGATAAATAGTTGGAACGTCCATCCCCGCTATTTGCGAGACAGAATAGACCCCATTGCTGCCATTGTGGGTTCCAGAGAATAAAGGCAGTCACAGCAATGGAGGCAGTGGTGGAAGTAGGAGGGTAGCTGCAGGATGGAGGGTCATCTAAGGCACCTCATATCCTTGCATTGGCCCTGGTGACCAAGGCCAGGTATATCATTAGCATAGAGTTTCTATATAGGAATCTAACTAATTCAGTTTTCCCAGTAAGTATTTGGGTATTCAAAGTTCCATTGCAATATTTATGGTGCAACCATGTTTTGGGCACGTTGCTTGTTGTGAGTTTTGGAAGTTAGTGTGCTTATGAAATGATAGATTTGCTCTATGGGTTTCTTAACTGTGGGTTCTTGGTATGTAGTAAACTATGTAGTGTTGGTTGGGGGGAGGGGGTAGTGGAATATGGGAGAGGATGGACGTTGGTGGCCCCCATGTCTCTTGGTGCCCTGGGCCTCTGATTCTGACATGCTGGTCAGGGAGATCACCTTGGGAACTAGTGTCTATTCCGGTCTCCCACCCGATGTCCCCACCTCAGTGGGCATGGCATGGGTCTTCAGAAAGGGATGGACAGAGTGCAGTGACTGGCTCAAAGGCATTCCTTCAGAACCACCACCTGTGAGAGGGCTGATGTTGCAGACACCAGTGTTGACACCTCGAGTGGGGACTCCACGATGATTGATGCATTGGGAGACATCCAGCTACCCTCCTAGGCAATGCGGGTCGAATCTGCCATCTGGGTGGATTACTCCCACTGGACAAGACTGACTGGTTGCTACCAACCATCACTCTCTGCATCGCATCAAAGAGGGCTGCGATGATGATGCACTTGGACCTTCTTCCAGTGTTCACTCTTTGACGTCTATGGGATCTCATTAGAGAGTCTCCTCTTGCTGTTCAGGCCCCTTGTCTCTGACTGGGCTTGTAACTTTTGCCCCTTGGCCTCCTCAGGAATCTTGGCATGTCCATTTTGCCAGTTTTTTCAATGCTTGTTGTAAACCATCTCATCCGTAAGCCACTGTCCTGGGCTGCAGCTATCAACCTCTTATCCTCTGGTTTCAGTTCACCTCTCCTTAAGTATTCATGTGTCTGCTCTTAATTGACAGAGGGTTCGGGACTGAGGAAGCTGAATCCAATGAGCTGAAGAGGGACTCCTTCTGTTTCCCCGACTCTTCAGTCCTTAGCATGTCAGTTGCAAGCAAAGCTCGCAGGATGCTGGCTGATGATGAGGTCCAAGGCACTGTAAGCACTAGTTGTGGTAGTCTGTGGCCAAAATAGTCTTGCCACACTTTGTGCATTTTTTTAAAGCCACTAGATGGCTTAGACATGCTGAAAAATATCACTTCAGCAAAGTTAAACTGGAGAGTTGCCATAGTTGGGAAAACAACCCCAAAGGGGTAAAAGCCGCTAAAAGTGAGAAAAAAGAACAAAAGGGAAGCGGCAGGTGGCAAGGAAAACACACAAAAAAACCCGTGGCCCATGAGGGCCAGAAAAGCAAACTTTTTTCCAGACTACAGGAACACATCCTAGGGGCTCCTTGGAAAAAAGAAGACTAGAGAAGATGACGCATGTGTGGTGTACTTTGGAAGTCAGGTAATGTTCTGTGTGGGGCTCCAATAGTGACAACACCCATACCTGAGGACTTATTTCCTGCTTGTTCACGGAGCACCTTGGTTTTAGAGGAAACAACACACTCCAATATCGAGGAGAGAGGTGCAAATTAATTCTAGAACAGAGAAAATGGCAGAAAGCTGACAGCAAGTCTGCTCTTCCCAAGGCACAGAAAAAAAAGTAACTTTATTTAGTTGACAGCTTAAAGTTGTTTTTTTAAAGAAGACATGGCTGATTTCTACTTCTCTTACCTTGACCCATACCATGTAAAATCAATGCAGGTGCTACTTCTCTTTTAACTTAAAATTTTCTTTTATTTCTAGTACACATCAATCTCCTACAGTCATCTTTTTGAAAGCAAAAATGAGTAAATAAACTGATTTTTTTTAAGTTTTTCCAGATACTATAACTTCATCCACTTAGATAATCCCCTTCTATATAGGACCCAAGGTAGGGATTTCCAAACCTCTCCTGGGGCCCCTCTAGCTAATCGGATTTCAAGATCTTCCCAATCAATATGCATACAACAAGTTAGCACATACTAAAGTGTGAAAATTTCTCTCTTGAATATTCATTGTAGATACTGTAAAAATCTGATTGTTTGGGAAGTCCTGTCCTGAAATGAGAATATGCTGCCTTCCTAAACTCCTTACTTAATTTGACCAAAGTGCTGGTTTAACTAATTCCCATGTTTTCTTGTAAACTGACTGAGTACTGAACCACTGTTTTCCTTAATGCACCCACATACCCTTGCATTCACCATATCTCCCACCAGAAGGCAGAAATCTAAATTTGCTTGCATAACTCAAATAGTCTCCCACATGAAAGGTGTTTTATTTCAGTGCAGTCCAAAGGCTGCATGAACATTCACGCCACTCAACTCACCTTAACATAAAAATTTATAAAGAGGATCACCAGCGTGGTCATGTAGGAAGACTGGAAGATAAGACAACCAAATGGGAAGCCACAGGGCAGCACAACGGCGCTGAGCGTGTGGGTAATAGTGAGCAGAAACTGAATCTGAGAACAAGAAAATTAATATATAGCATGGTTGTTATATATATATATATATATATGGTTTTAGAAAGATGAATTTGTATTCTTTTTGGTACTGTACAATAAATGCTGTGGAGGGGAGAAGAATTAATAGGAATGAATGCAGTAGTTCATAATAATCTTAATAAATAAAATTATTTTAACCAAAATGGGTGTGGGTTGGGGGGGGTGTTATACCATTTATATTCTGTTTTCTCTGACATCAAGAAAGCCTGGTCCCTGTGAAATATCTGTGCCACCAGCATGCATTTAAGAACAAGTGGGCTAGCATTTCCTGACAATGGGCTAGCACAGTGATGACGTGCTGGCCCTCAACTTTTGAATATGTTCATAGGTGACACACAGCACATGGCAAGGGGAATATCTTAGCCAGCTAAGTGGCATGTTTACTAAGAGATGCTACTGGGGTTCAGCACGTGTCAACTGCCTCATGGTAAATAGTATTGCATGCTGAAAATGCAGCCATATTAAAAATGCCTGACTTTATGGCATGTGCTCCCGGGAACACAACACTTAGCATGGGTGGAATGAGATGCACCTGTGCTGATCGTGCCAAAGGGAATGTGCACCAGGGTGGTGCATAATTTGCACTAGCAGCATGGGGACAGGCCAGGCCAGGCTCCATTTTTTAGCATGGGTTGAGCGTTACTCCCATGATCATTTTTGGGGATGATCCCATGCTGCTGGTATGAAGCTTAAGAAACATGCTCCTAGGTTTCACCAGCCCCTTCCTATAGCAGTTTCTTTTTTTTTTAAGTTGAGGAATGTGCATTTTCATTTCATTTTAGCATGCATTATTTCTCAGTGCATGCTAATTTAGCACATGCTAAAACAGAATTACATTCATTATTTCATTGTATGCTAAAGTAAAATAGCATGTGTTAAAAAGATGTAAGGGAAAATAAAACAATGACAAAAATACTTTAAAAAAAATTCTCTGCCACACTCGTGCTGCTTTTAAGTTCCTTAAGCAGCAATTTTCTTTGGTTAGAATCCACAAAGCCATTTTTGCAAAGAAGTAATAAAATACATGACAGAAACTGGTCCACATTGAACGTCTCTTGGATTACATTCCCTGTTAGGTCATTAGACTCCTATGGCTCGATATTCAATGCATTTATCCAGTATTTAATAGCAGCTGTTATCTGGAAAAGCAGGTTAATGGCTGCTATTGGTACATATCCAGTGTCACTATCCTTATAGTGCCGAGGCAAAGCATGGATGGAGTGGTGAGTTATCTGATGAACAGTGATATTCAGCCCACTATCCAAATAACCAAGTACAGTGAAAAAGCTGGCTTTAGTTATTCGGATAGTGGGCTGAATAGTGCCGCTATTGCGATCATACTGGTGGTTGCTGCACTACATGGATATTTGGCACTGACTGCAATCTGGATAGTGGCACTGAGTATCTGTGAATTAATCTATACTGTGGCCAGCAAATGTTAAGGGGCGCGGCCTCCTAGAATCTGAACAACTGCAATTAAAATAAGAGCAGTAAAATATAAAATTAAGTGGATAATACAATTAGCAAAGAGAAAAAAAGAGGGCTAACTGAGCACATAAAAACCACACTTAGAAGTGTTCATAAGTGGTTACAAACGCCAGAGATAGCAAAGCATAGTAGGAAGCATTACTTGATCCTTAACTGTGACACATAAGAAACCTTTCACAAGATAGCACAGTTACTTACCTGTAACAGGTGATCTCTGGGAACAGCAGGAATAAGTCTTCACATATGGGTACGTCGGTACTGACGGAGCCTGCATGGGAACGCTCCCCAGCGTCTAATCAAAAAGATTTTGGGAGCATCCCTCAGCGCCTGCGTGCTGCCTTCCCACCTTTCCAATTGTCTCTCCTCAGTTGAGTTTCATAGCTGAGACAAAGAGAGAGAAAGAGGAAAGGAAAGATAGATATAGAAATACAACTCCTAGGGGAGGTGGGCGGGTTGTGAAGACTTATTCCTGCTGTTCCCAGAGATCACCTGTTACAGGTAAGTAACTGTGCTATCTCCAGGAACAAGCAGGAATGAGTCTTCACATATGGGGACTCCCAAGCTAAGATGCCTGGAGCCCTAACATGTTGAAGATTGAAAACATGCTACACCTCATATGGCCAGGCATCCTGAGGATGGAGGGCAGGAGTTGAAAAGAGAGGAGCTGCAGAAAGAACAGCTAACCTAAGAAAGGACTACCCACAAGGAGTCCTTGTATGTATGATCATTATCAAAAGATATATTGAAATGAACAATCACCATAATATTGAAATGAACAATCACCATATGATGCTCACCTACTGGATTGCAGGAAGTAGAGAGGCTGATGGAGTCTACTGGGGATCCAGTAGAATAATGTTCAAGGTGACTTCACTGGAGTGAAGGTGGAGGTCAACATCTGGAAGTGAGAGGTGACCTCAGGATTCAATTGGGGTAGCACAAACACGGCAGGTCTTCAGTGGGAAGCTTCATGGAAAGCTGAAAACTCTTTTGGCTACAGACGTATTCAGAGGTAGGAGCAAAGAGGAAGACTGACCGATCTGGACAAACAGACCTAGTCCTTGAGGGAGGAAAGGGTATGAGGAGAACCCCATACTCCCAAGAAAGGACAGATGTTTGATGAATTGAATTTGAAATCCACTGAAGATCCACCATGTCTTTCCTAACTGGTGAGAGGTAGGAAGACATTGGGGTATGGAGCTTCAGGGATACGTAAACCTAGGATATGGTAGGGCTGTCAGTACCACAGCAGTGGTTGTGTGCATAATATTCGAAACATACTGTGGAACAGTATGAAGCTGTGCAAGCCCACTGTTAGAAACATACAGGAAGGTAAAAACCTTCATGAGCATAGACAGTCAGAGAGATAAGTATGGAAATACATATCTACCTATAATAAGTATCTGGATAGATACACATATATGTAGATATATATATATATATATGGGTAGATAGATATATATTTATAATGAGATCCAAAGGGCATAGCATATGCACACTTAGCTGACAGATACATCTACAAAGATGTATATAGGTATATATATATATGATATATATATATACCTGAATATATAGGTCTAAAGGTAGATGCCTGCAACTAAGCAGACAGAGCTATGCATACCAGGACATTCACATGGAGAAGTGAAGGGAAAAGATTCATCTAAGAACAAGGAGGTGAAACCTACTTGAGAAGATATATAGAGAATCTGTTCACCCAGAGATGATGGTAAAGGAATGCTATCCAGTGAATAACCAGGATGGTTACGTGAAAAAACAGAGGATAATATCAGTCTGTAAACAGCAAGTCCGGAGTCCTGTGGAACTCCAGCATGGTAAAAGGACAGAAACGCATAGAATGAGATACCAGGTGGACCTACGTGAGGGACAAAGGAGGTATCAGGCGTTTTCCAGATTCATATGTGCTGTCCTTGAAGTACTAGGATACCATGAGGACAAGCTGCAAGAAAAAAGAGTATATTCCCTATAGGAATGGGATAACTCTTAGAGTTTCACATGGAGAAGGCTGATGTCCTTTTCCCTCTTTTTTTTTTTTTTTTAAAAAGAAGATAGTAGGGTGTAAAGAACCCTCACAGTCATAGGGGATGACTGAGGAAGCCTTTTTCAACCATGATGGATAGCCATTAGAGAAACTCTATGCTCTCTAGCAAGGGCCCATAGTGGAAAGCTTCTCAGTAGGATTGCAGAGAGCATTATGCAGGAGAACTGGGATGTAGAACTGGCTGATGGAAAAAACCGACAGCCACGTCCAATACATTGCCAAACCCAGAGATTGGAGATGGCAAGGGTAGAAGGTAGTGTAAGAAGCCTGTAGTGAAAAAGATTATCCAAGAAAGATGTAGAAAACTGTCTTGGAATCACTACTAAGGCCAGACAGGAGTGGTGGAACACAAGACTGGGACTTGTGGAAAAGTACCAGTAGTCAATTACTGGAACTCCTGCATGGGCAGCTACTGAATAGGACAACAGAGAGAGTCGGTCTGTGTCAAACAGAGAGAACAGACTGAACAAAGCAAGGAAGCTGTCTCTGTCTGCAGAGCTGCCCAGATAAAGAAGGGAGTTTACTTAGGAGAAGAAACTCTACAGTGAAAAGAAAGACAAGAAAAGTCTTTCAATGGTATGGTACCACTCTTACAGGGGAAACCCTGGCGAAGAGGGCAGAGATAGAAGCTGAAGAAGGACTTACCACATGGTAAGTCCTTGGAAGGAAAAATTCATGCTGGCACAGAGAAACTATCATGTGATAGTTGCTAACCTCTCTTCTAGTCAGGAAGAGGTGGAAAACCCTGTAATTTATAGACATGAATATCCTGACAGTTCAGCATACTGAAGAGTAAATGGATTTCCTGAGGATAGGAATCCCTGAGCAGAGTTTTGAATGGAAAAAAACAGTGAAAAACCTCTGCTGAAAAGAAGTTAACTGTAGTTATAAAAAGATTAATCAGAAACCTATGGTTACTGTGTTTATTCAGCCTGGCTAGAGTTTGGATTCTTCAGACCAGGGCAAGACTTCCCCTGCTTGGGAACATCCGAATGATGGGCAGGAGAAGAGGAAAACCTCTTTCTTTTAGGGAAAGAAGGTTTGGTAGGGCATTTCCTACCTGCTGAGGAAGGAGAGGGCTTAGGATGGTCCTCAGAAACAGGAAAGTCAGTGGAGCAATGAGCAACCTGACGTAAGGACTCCTTATTGAAGAGATTTTCTCCAGTACAAGGAGTATTACTCAGTCTTTGTTGTGCCCATCTACTCAAGTCTGATGCTTGGAGCCAGACTTTACGACGTGCTCCTATGGCTATAGCAGAAGTTCTGCTAACAGACTCAAAAGAGTCTAGGGAAGCACGAGAAAGAAACCAAGAGATATTTTGGCTATGACTAAGAAGTAAGGAATAGTCTGCAGCCTTGGGCTCTGAAAGAAAAGCAGTCAAAAGAGATAATTTCTTTGTGATCTCCTGAAGGGATAGACTCATATAGAAAATATATGAGAGAATCCTTTTTGCCAGCATAGATGTTTGGAAGGTTTGACGTCCAAAGGCATCCAGTGTTCTAGATGCACGCCCTGGTGGGAAAGAAGAATGTTTCTTCTTGCTTTTTACCTTCCTCATTGCTGATTCCACTACAATGGAATGATGGGTAAGTTGAGGCTTTTGAAATCCTGGAGAAGAGGGCACCTGATATAGAAGAGCAGTTGCTGTAGGAGGTGAAGAAACCGTTAAAGGTTTTTCCCATACTTTCAGAAGAAGATTCTGCAAAGAGTGATGTAAAGGAAGCATTATATTTTCCTTTTCTGCAGAAAAACCCTGAGAAGACTCAGAGCCAGGGATAGGAATATTAAGGAAGGTTGCCATGTCAAGGAGAAATTTCTGAAAAGAAGGATCTCCGATGGGAACCATCCCTGGACAGGTTAAATTTGAAAAGGTAGTCTGGGCACTGGAAGATGTACCTGACCGGTGCAGAACAGGATTTGTAATGGATGGACACTGGAACTGGCCGTTATGAGTTGAGACAGTCAGTAGTGCATCATCCATGCCAGGTATCGACTCCAAACTAGGTATAGAGAGGAGCGATCCAGGTGAAAAAAGGCATGGAAGGAGCTGGTTCCGATGATACTGCAGGTACCGGTATCGATACCGATACCGGTAGTTGTGCCGGAATCGAAGGCGAAACCTACACCGAAGCAGTCATCGGAGGCTGCTCAAGCGGTACCGAGGTAACTAAAAACCCCTGGTGATTATCCTCGGTACCGTGCATGCAGAATCGGTAAACATCGGATATGAGACGTGTCGGTACCCAGTCCTCTAGAAGGAAGCGAGTCTATCGATGCATGCCTAGAGGGTACCGACGTCGGTGGTGGTATCGGCGGTACTGCTGATACTGGAAAGTCAATCTGGGACGTTTCGATCGGTCCCGAAGGTATCGAGAATGCCAGATGACGATCCCTGGTGAAGAGCGGATCACTCAACACCGGTGCTGATGCCGGGGTATCGGTACCGCTCGAAGCGGATGCCACCACCAAGCATGGCTCAGGTATGTTCTGTGAGGGGTGAGCCCCAGGAACAACCTGAAACCCCTGAAATGCTTTGGAGCCCGAAGACTCCCGCCGGGGTTTTAATGCCAATGGGGTCTTGAGGGCAAGGCCGGGGCCGTCAGCATGCTTAGCATGAGACTTACCACTCAAGGATTGGCTAGTCTTAACAGACTGTTTGTGGGTTACCTGATCCTGTAGAGAAGAAATGGCCGGTGCCCTGCCATAGGGAGGGAAAACGGTATCGAGGGAAACTCGAAAGAGAGAATCTCTTCTCACAGAATTGTATTCAGGGGAAAAAGGGTCAGGACCCAAACAGGTTAGACACCAGTCATTGGAGTCTAAAAAGAAAACAGTATTTCCACAGTGAAGGCACTTCTTAGGAGAAGAAGGCTCCATGATGGAGAGGCCTTATAGGCCCAAAAAATTGTAAGACAGAAACTGAGGGAAAACTCTCCCTCAGTTTGAGAAAAAGAAAAGAAAAACCCCACCGGCAGTATCGGTGGCGGCGGGAAAACAGCCGCGACCACAAGAAAACAAAAATTAAAAAATTAAAGAAAAAAGTTTCTGCGGTGACAGGAGGACGTCCTGCCGGCTCCGCGGAAAAACGAAAACTGAGGAGAGACAGTTGGAAAGGCGGGAAGGCAGCACGCAGGCGCTGAGGGATGCTCCCAAAAGCTTTCTGATTGGACGCTGGGGAGCGTTCCCGCGCAGGCTCCGTCGGTACCGACGTACCCATATGTGAAGACTCATTCCTGCTTGTTCCTGGAGATAGGGGCCCGCTACTAAAGTGCGCCGTGGTTTTGTACCTAACTTGCCTCTGATGCACAAAATCAAGACACGTTAACTGCAAAGCCGCCGCGTTACCTGTCGGGGGAGTGGACAACATTTCCCCGATAGGTAACACACGGTGCCTTTCAGGAATGTGGGTCAACGATACAACGGGTGCAATTAACTTCACCTTTTGAGGTGGAGGTAGCTGCACCCATGCTAATTGCAAAATGTGTGAATTGTATAACTGTGCACTGATGGTGCAGCACTTATAATGCCCACTCTCCACTTTTAGCCCACCCATTTCCCATTCAAACACGTGAGGCGCAGTTAGCACGGGAATCGGCGTGTGCTGCCATGGTTGCGTGTTAACAGTTACTATGAGTCAAAGTGCACAGTCGGCATGCACCAAAACCCGTGCTGATTGTACTTTAGTAAAAGGCCCTATAGTCTCAAAATGAGTCTATTTATGCAGCTGAAAAAATATATAATTAAAAAAAAATCTGCAATGCTTATTTTAAAGAAAAAGAACTTAGGGCTTTCTTTAAACTAATGCTTAGCATGCAGTATTTGCCACGTAGCCCATAGGAATGAAATGGGCCATGTGTCAGAAAGCACACACTGAAATACGTTTACTAAAGTGCGCTATCCAGTAGCGCAGGGCTTAGTGTGTGGTTTGTGGTGCTATGCTAAAAGGCAGCATGGGCCTTAGTGCCAAAAAATCCCACGTTGCCCAGTTTGCAAGCGATGGGGCACAGACTAGATGGGCCATGGCAGAACGGAGGCATTGACAGCAAGGCGTGGCTAGCGCAGGTATTAACAGCTTGCGCAATCCACACCTGCCTTTAGCACTCAGTGGACGGCATGAAGTGCATCTACTTGCTGGCTTGCGTGGTGCGATATCTTGGGCCCACACTAACTATAGAGGAACAGATGCCCTCAGCTCCTGAAGTTAGCGTGGGCTCTTCCTGCTATAATGCAGTCCACACGTGTGTTACCAGCACAGATCTTATTAAATATGCTGGCTAAGGGTTAGTAAAAGGGGCCCTTAGCTTTGGCAAGGAGGTAAATATCCACCGCAGTCACTGATGTGATGGTTTGAACAGTGGAGCCATAGCTGTTACATTAGAATCCTTGGGTCAAAGATATTGCATTCAAATCTGCCAAAGTTGTTACATTAGAGTCTTCCCCCTTTTACTTTTTTAAATAGTATGATGTTAAGTGGGCTGCATGTGGTATAGCACACAGAGGATGCATATTTTCCTTTAAATCAATTGGACCAGGGCTGTGAACTGAGATTACAGTTACAGAAAACTTCCTTTATTTGATTTTTCCTTTCAGTCGTTACTGCTGCTTTTTGTTTTATTATACAGGGGCCTATATACTAATCTGTGCACTGGCTGTTAATGCGTGGGGAATGCATTTCATTTGGAAGTAGTTACAGCATGTTAACTGTTAACAGCGCAAACTAATGTTTCCTGAAGAGGTGTAGATAACTGCATCACATTATCTGTCATTCAGTTAAGGTGCGGTAAAGAACATTTCCCATATCAATAGAATGGAAAACTGTCGAAAATGCCTCCAACGCTGAACATGAAGGTTTTGCATTTACCATGTGGTAACTGTGAAGTTTCATCACACTAGTAAATAGACCCCATAATGTAGGTAAAGATGACTGAATTAGCTCTGCTTTGAAGCTTATAGGAAAGCCCTTATGGAGGCTTCAGTTTTTGATCTTACTCCTCACGGTCTTTCTGACCTATGCTGCCTTGTGTTCACTAGCTGCTTGGCACATTTCTGTTTCCTGAAAGTAAACAAGAGCCTCTGAAATCCAGATATTTTAGTGTATAGGAAAGAGGGCCAAGTCCTTACTCATCAGTAATTTTATTGATGGACATGAGAGGGTGCTGTTATTCTAACAAATGTACTGTTAAGTGCGCAAACACAAGATACCCAAGTGAGGATCTGTGAAATATATTAAGCTTTCTGTAATTTCACTGTCAATGATGGTGTCCTACCAAACTTCTCTGTTTACATCACAGGCCAACATGTATTTCAGTAATTCTATTTGGGCAGGTAAATAAAGGGAACTGGACTCCCTCAGTTATATAGCTGAGTAGCTGAAGGTACGTTGTCTAACTATTCTGCTCAAGAAGCACCAGCTGACTGACAGTGTGTGGGTGCTGGATATACATGCAGTGACTCTTCCTACAAGTAAAACTGAAAGAGAGATGCACTTAACAAGAAACAAGTACTCACAGAAACTTTAAACATTAAAAAAAAGCTAGTGGAGCATTACCAGTTGTGCCTGAGTGAGATATTTCTTCCACCAAAGATACTTGTGCATGGATGGAAGAACAGACAGGCCATAGTAGGAGTACATGAGAACGTGGATAAAACTGTTGAGCAGAGGTCCAAAGAAACCTGTAGGAATATAGGGGTAGATGATGATTTAGCCACTATTTAAACTTTACGCTGTCATCTCGAGTGCTTCAACACAGAAATTAAATCAGTCAGCTTGGCTGGAGGGAAGAAACCCCGTGGCAATCCCCAAAAAATCACAGGAGTCAAACAAGCATACTTGATCTTTCTAGAAACCAAATATGAAATTTATATATATTGCTATGATGCAAAATGTACAGAATGGTTTTAATGCCTGGTGTGTGGTTTACATAATCAGAAATCTGGACTGTACAGTACATGGTTTATTCATATGGAGGCCTATTCCATTCGGGTCGTCCAGCCCCTGTACATCCAGGCAGAATCGAGCCATGCAAAGTTAGACCCGATTCTGATCCTGCAGCCCCTGCGGGATCAGAATTGGGTCCAGCGCCTGGACATTTAGGCCGGGACCCAATTCTGATCAGCTGCATGACCAGCCACAACCTGACTAACGCAGTCAGGCTCCTGAATGGAGCCGCAGAGCCATGGCATCCTGTCGCCATGGCACCGCAGCTCCAATCAGGAGCTGCGAATGCTAGCTGCCACCGAAATCTTCCTTTCACTGCAGCCAGACCTTTGATCCAGCCTCTCATGGCCAGGGTTCGGCTGCGGGGAACTTCTTGCACCCCTACCTCACCTGTCTCTTCGGCTGCTGCCGAAATGCCACATCCAGGGGGACTTATTCCAGCCCATGCCCAGTCCTCTCTCTGCCTTTGGAATGCCCCCTCCCACCCCCATCTAGGCCTCCCTGTACAAACCCGTTGTTCATATAGGGAGGCTTTTGCCGGGGCCGGCAGGGGGGCGAATAGCAGGAATGGAAGTCCCTGCTATTTGTGGAATGGAATGATCCCCATAATATACTACAAATAATTTATGTATCTAAGCTATTTATGGGGAAAAAAATTGTAGTCCCATGTCAGTGGTGCAATGTTAAACCAGCCACTTGATTTTCTAGTCAACAGTTGAGTTTCTTTGCTTTTTTTTTCCTTTCCTCTGTCCTTTAAGAGCCTGATTTTCAACACTCTCCGCCCTTCCCTCCTCCCCCCTCCAACTCAGTAGAGGAAAAAAGCACATAGCAAATCAGAACCTAAGCAAGACAGAAGGAAAGTTAGAATATCCTAATAAATTAGTTATGGTAAAGGCTGAAATAGTGCAATTGTATGTAAATAAAAAAAAAAAGAGCTAGAAATTATTCCAAATTATTCCCATCAATTACTGGGCAGGTTGTGAAAGCACATGAAAAAAATATACTTTGGCATTTTCATACAGGAAATTTAGAAGTCTAAAAAGTAAGTCTGGTGACTTAGAATATTTGCCACTAAATGAAGATAAAAAATCAAAGGCTAGTGGAAAGAGGTACAATAAATGGGACACCGATACTGGGGTACAAATTAGATCAAAATGATAGTGGATCAAACTGGTGGAAGGCTGGCACTATATGTTAAGGAAACAAAATAGTGGTGCACTTTATACTACCATCCACCTGGATAAGATGCAGAGACAATGCACTATGAATAGAATTAGGAACACAATTAATGACATATTAATGGGAGGCTTACTGACTAACTGTCTCATCAAGATATAGTAAGGAGATAAAGTTCCTTGATGCTATAAACAACTGCTTCATGGAGCAGCTGGTCCTATAAACAATTAGAGGGGTGAACACTTTATATCTAGTTTTACTGAAATGCAAGATCTGGTGTGAGAAATAATGATGGTTGACCACTTGTCAGTAGTGATCACAATGCAATAAAATTTGTCATAATCGCCGGAAGGAGAACACTAAAGAAAACCTATCTGCAGCATTTAATTATAAAAAAAGAGTAAGGAAATTAGAAAAAAATCCTTAAAAGCATGTTGGGTCAAAAGTATCCATGAGACTGGGACATTATTTAAAAATACCATTTTGGAAGCCCAGGTAAAATATATTCTATGTGTTAATAAAGGTCAAAAGAAGGCCAAACAATGCCATATGAGGAAAAAAAGTAATTAGTCCTTACCTGCTAATTAGTGTTCCTGAAGGAACTCCAGTCCAGTCCCTTTACTCTCAGGTTGCGCAACCCTTCCAGCAGCTTGGAGGCTGAGCCCATCATCGTTTTGATGATGGTGTGGTATAAATACCACTGGCACCACCCCTAGGCACCAGTAATCGAATGAAAAAGCAGACCTGACAGGTAACTGTAACTATAACGTGTAAAAAACAAACTCAAACTAAAGGAACCAAATACCTGCTATATATATATATAATTTATATATATATATATATTTTTTTTTTTTTTAAACTGACAGAACAGGAGGAAGGGGGGGGGGGGAAGGAGAAGGATCACCCGAGGCCGACCCAGCCCTTGGCCACTCATCCCCGAACCTCCCTAGCTCTTAACCCCGCCGCTTGGGCTCTTCCTACCGGGGTTTCCATCTTCCGCCTCGCTCCGTGCCTCTACATCGGTCCTTCATTCTCCTCTGATCACTAGAAAGTCGAACCTGGGCGGGATCAGGGACTGGACTGGAGTTCCTTCAGGAACACTAATTAGCAGGTAAGGACTAATTACTTTTTCCTTAGCAGAACTCCAGTCCAGTCCCTTTACTCTCGGGATGTAACAGAGCAGTTCATACCTGGGTGGGGTTCGCTAACCCGGACCGAAGTACCGCACCTGCAAACCTGGAGTCTGCTCTACTCTGAACATCCAGTCTGTAGTGCTTGGCAAAGGTATGTAGCGAGGACCAGGTAGCCGCTCTACAGATGTCTAGCGGTGGAACCAAGCTGTGCTCTGCCCAGGAAGCCGCCTGCGCTCGAGTTGAATGCGTGCGAAGGCCTGTTGGAACCTGCCTCCCCTTGAGAATGTAGGCAGAGGCGATGGTCTCCTTGATCCACCTAGAAATGGATGCTTTGGCCGCCGCTTGCCCCTTGTGTGGTCCTCCAAATTGAATGAAAAGCCGATCGGACTTGCGGAAAGCCGCTGTGCGTGAAAGATACCGTCTGAGCACTCTACGCAAGTCTAGTAGACGCAGCTTGGTACATTCTCCTTCCTGAGGTTCTCCTGTGAAGGACGGAAGCGAGACGGTTTGGTTCATATGAAAGGGGGAGGAGACCTTGGGTAGGAAAGAGGGAACCGTCCGTAAAACCACCTTATCCTTGAAAAAGGACAGGAAGGGAGGTCGAGAAGAGAGAGCTTGAAGCTCCGAGACCCTCCTGGCCGAACAAATAGCTACCAAAAATACCGTCTTGAGGGTCAAGTCTTTTAGGGAGGAACTCCTAGCTGGTTCGAAGGGTTCCCTGGTTAGGGAATCCAACACCAGATTTAAGTCCCAAGGGGGAATCACTGATCTTTGTTGAGGACGTAAGCGCTTGACCGCCCTCAGGAATCTACCCACATCCACGTGCTCTCCTAGGGACTTGCCCTGCACCTTACCTCTGTAACAAGAGATGGCCGCTAGCTGTACTCGTAGCGAGCTGTGAGCCAAACCTTTCTCGAACCCTGCTTGCAAGAATTCCAACACCTCCGGAACTGATGCTTCTGAGGGTTTCTTATGGTGATCGGCGCACCAAGACTCGAATATGCGCCAAATCCTGACATAGGCTAAACAGGTCGAGCGTTTCCGAGCGTTCAGCAAAGTTGTAACTACGGAGGCCGAGTAACCTCGCTTCACGAGCCGAGCCCTCTCAAGGGCCAAGCCGTAAGCGAGAATCGATGCACGTGGGGCATGAGCACCGGACCCTGTCGTAGTAGATCCTTTCTTTCGGGGAGCCTCCAAGGGCGAAGAGCCGTAAGTCTCACCAGGTCTGCATACCATGGGCGACGTGGCCAATCCGGAGCTATAAGTATTACCAGACCTGGATGGGCTTCTATTCGTCTTAGAACTCTCCCTATGAGGGCCCAGGGCGGGAACACATACAGGAGACCCTCCGAAGGCCACTTCTGGACCAGGGCATCCAAACCTTCGGACATCCTTTCCTTTCTTCGACTGAAGAACCAACTCGCTTTGGAAGATTTGTAGCGCGCCATGAGGTCCATGATCGGTACTCCCCAACGGGCTACCACTTGGTCGAACACTTCCTGCGCTAGTTCCCATTCTCCGTGGTCTATCTTGTGTCTGCTGAGATAGTCGGCCGTCACATTGTCTGTTCCCGCCACGTGTTGAGCTGACAGGTTCAATAGATGTGCTTCGGCCCACTGAAGGAGGCTGTCCGCCTCCTTCTCCAGCAGAGGACTGCTCGTCCCCCCTTGGCGGTTGATGTAGGCCACCGTGGTGACCTTGTCCGAGAGGACGCGGATCGCCCTTTGCCGCACCAGGGGCTCGAGAGCTGTGAGTGCTAGCGCCACTGTCCTCAGCTCTAGCCTGTTGATGGACCACCGAGCTTCCGTCGGGGACCAGCTCCCCTGTGCGAACTGTCCCTCGCAATGAGCCCCCCATCCTGCGAGGCTTGCATCCGTCGTCAGTTGTATCCATTGCGGTGGGTCTAGGGGCATCCCGCTTCCAAGGTTCTTTGGGCGCTCCCACCAGAGGAGGGTCCTTCTGACCTGAAGAGGACAGGGCAGCTGCATGGATAAGGGGTGAAGCTGCGGGGACCAACGTCGTAACAGTGCACGTTGAAGGGGTCGCATATGTGCCTTGGCCCACGGTACTACCTCTATCGCTGCCGCCATGGTGCCCAACAGTTGAAGGTAATGCCAGGCAGTAGGGATCCGTCTTGCAATGAAACGAGAGACCAGCTTCCTCAGGTCTCGTAACCTCTGTTCCGACAGAAAGACTCTTCCTCTCCTTGTGTCGAATCTTGCTCCGAGGTAATCGATCTCTTGTGAGGGAATTAATCTGCTCTTTGCCCGGTTGATGACCCAACCCAACTCCTCCAGGAATTCTACCACTCTGGTCGTAGCTGCACGAATCTCTGACTCGGTTTTTGCCCGAATCAGCCAATCGTCTAGGTATGGGTGTACTAGAATCCCTTCCTTGCGAAGAGCCGCAGCTACCACTACCATTACCTTGGTGAACGTCCTGGGAGCTGTTGCTAGGCCAAAGGGAAGAGCCTGGAACTGAAAATGACCCCTCGGCACTGCAAATCTCAGAAACTGCTGATGAGATTTTCGGACCGGGATATGTAAGTATGCCTCCGTCAAGTCCAGCGATGTTAGAAACTCCCCCTGTCTTACCGCTGCAATGACCGACCTCAGAGTCTCCATTCGGAAATGAGGAACAGAGAGGCAACGATTGACTTGCTTTAAGTCCAGGATTGGGCGGAAAGACCCCTCTTTCTTTGGCACCACAAAGTAGATCGAGTATCGACCGGAGCCGTATTGGTCTCTCGGGACGGGGGTCACCGCTCCCAACTCGATCAGCCTTGAAAGGGTGTCTTCTATTGCTGCTCTCTTTTCTGGAGATCTGCAGGGAGATTGCATAAAGGCTGTGGGAACTTGCTTTGAGAACTCAAGGGCATAACCCTCTCTGATTATTTCGAGTACCCAACGATCGGATGTGACTCGGGCCCAGGCGGGAAGGAACTGCCTTAACCGGCCCCCCAGCGGCAGGTCTCTCTCCTGGGCCCCCGTCATTTCATTGTGTTTTCCTAGGGCCTGAGGAAGCGGGGGAAGTACCAAAGCCTCTTCCTGCTCCTCGAAACCCTCGGAACCCTTGACCTCTAGGTAAGGGGCGACCCCTAGTAAAAAAATTCTGTCTGATCGGCCGGAACCTACGAGAGTCCCTCGTTTGGTTGCGAGCAGGGACCGTCGAACGGTATTGCTTGGGTCTATCCTCCGGGAGCCTACCTCCCTTAGACTCGCCCAGGTCTTTCACTAGCTTTTCCAGGTCTTCACCAAAAAGTAGTTTCCCTTTGAAGGGGAGGCGACTCAGGCGAGCCTTCGAGGAGGGGTCCGCCGCCCAATTGCGTAGCCACAGATATCTCCTGGCTGCCACCACCGAAGCCATATTTTTGGCTAGACTTCTAATAAGGTCGTACTGACTATCTGCTAGAAAGGCGGAACCTGACTCTAAGCGTGCAGCACTAGCTTGCGCGGCATTGGTGGCGCCATCCGCTAGTTGAAGCTGTTGAGCCCACCTCAGGCAGGCTCTTGCTACCCACGCCCCAGAAACTGAGGCCTGCAGGGCGAGGGCACTAACATCGAAGGCTTGCTTTAATAACGAGTCAAGCTTTCTATCCTGACTATCTTTAAGAGCTGCGCCGCCCTCTACCGGAATGGTCGTCTTCTTTGTCACCGCTGAAACTGCCGCATCTACCCTTGGGGATTTCAGCAGGTCCTTGTCCGCTTCCGGCACTGGGTACAAGCGAGACATGGCCCGTACCTCCCTTAGGCTGGACTCCGGTTGATCCCACTCCTCCTGGATCATCTGGCGTACCACCCTGTGTACCGGGAAGACTTTCTGTGTTTTTCTGACGGCTTGGATCAAAGGATCCTCCAACGCTTCCTCTTCTGTAGGGATGTCTGATGACATATTGAGCACCTTCATGGACTCATTAATTAAGGTTGGGAGCTCTTCCCGGCGAAACACTCTAACTATTCTGGAATGCTCTTCTTCTGGGATCTCCCCCTCCTCGAGCTCTTCATCTTCCTCGCCCCCTTCTCTGTCTGAGCCCTCCTCATCCGGGGTGGTAGGAGAAGGAGGTGTGAGAGGTTCCTCGCCCATTAGCCTAGAGCGCTTAGGGGGAGCTCCGGGGTCATGGGAGATTGTCTTCCCTAGACCGGACCGACCACCCTCTTTCGGCATTGGAGGCCCCATGACTCCCTGCTGACGCATGCAATAAGCTTTGTGTAAGAGAAGGACAAAGTCTGGTGAAAAAAACTCCCAGCCTCCCTCCGTTCCACTGGCAGACGGGGGAAGGGGCTGCGAGGGGCCTGGGCATGCCAATGTGGAGGGCGGGGAGACGGTGGAAGAATCACCTCCCCCTTCCTTGGGACCTTGAGAGACCTGAGCAGTCTGATCCAAGGTTAACTGAATCTCCTGCTCAACCGAAGCAGCTTCTGCAGCACAACTCCGGCAAATCCCTGCCTCAGAATCCGCCATTCTGCGGGTGCCGCAGGACGGGCAGCGCAATTTTCCTGTCATTCTTCCTTCTCTTTAGGATTTGAATGCAAGAGTCCCCCCCTGGGAGAGGATCCGGAGGACTGGAGGCCAAGGACCAAAATTAAAACCTGGGGGATCTCCCCTAGAAAAACTAAAATTAAACAAAACTTTCTTAGGCCCAGGAAGGGAGGGGGGGGGGGGGCCTTGCGAGGATCCACCCAAGGCCCAAATAAATAAGCAAACTAAACGTTAAATAAAAGCAAATTGTCTAAATATTCAAAATTAAGAGTACAGTCAGAGAAACTCTCCCTCTGAGATATTAGCTCAGCAATACTTGCGGTTTATGTGACCCGATGTTCCCCGAGCTGCGCTCGTCACGCTGAATCCGCTGACTGACAGTAGACTCCACATGGTAGGCCTCAGCCACGTGGAGTCAGTACTTGCGGCCGGCGAGCTTGCCTTCGCTGCCGGCTCCCCCTGCCGTTAAGACCACACGCCAGGACGATGTGCCGCCGCCTCTAGCGCTCAGCTTTGAAAGACGCTGAAAGCGCGAGGCGGAAGGGAGGCCGGGAGTAGCGTTGCTTTCCTCCGTACTCAGCCCCCGAATCGTGCCTCCTGCGTGGGAATGCCTCCAGCGCTCAGTCCACCTCGGGGACTTCGGCGCGAAGCAACAGGGAGAGGAGCGGAGACCGGAGCACCGGAGGCCGCACTCGCGGGGGGGGTGACCCGAAGTGGCCTGCTGCCCCAAAATCACCTTCTCCTTCCGCGGGTTCTGGAGGATCGGGAAGGGGAGGGAGGGGAGAAGAAGAAGTTCACCCAACGGTTTAAAGGAATATCCGGGAGAAAGAACTCCCTCTACTGCACTAAGGTAACTCAAAGAAATTAAAGATAAATAAAGTTAAATAAAAAGGCAAACTAAGAGACCAGTAAGCTCTTGGCTTACGGTAGCCCTCCAGCTGCTTGGAGGCTGAGAATACTGGTGCCTAGGGGTGGTGCCAGTGGTATTTATACCACACCATCATCAAAACGATGATGGGCTCAGCCTCCAAGCTGCTGGAAGGGTTGCGCAACCCGAGAGTAAAGGGACTGGACTGGAGTTCTGCTAAGGAACAGGGATTAACATAAGTAGTGGCAATTTAAATATAAAGCCGTAAAAGGGTAGGCCAAGATAGAATCTAAAAAGAAGCTTGCCATAAAGGCGAAAACAAATATTATAAACTTTTTCAAGTGCACTTGAAGCATGAGGGAGTCAGCTGGGCTGCTAGATAACCAAGGAGTAAAATCAGTGCTGAGGGTAGGCAAGGCAATAGCAGGAAAACTAAGGGGCATGTTTACTAAGCTAAAAATGTGCATGTGGGCTGTGATACCAGTGTGGGGCTTCAGACTAACTGCAGGAGAACATGTACATCTCTCCCCCTGCAGTTACCATGTTGTAGCATGACAAATTTGCCACAAGGTGAGGAGTGGTCTAGTGGTTAGGACAAGGTACTTCAGGCCAGAGGGCTGGGGGTTCAAGTCCCACCTGGGGACAGCAATCTCAGGCCGGAGGGACTGGGATTTCTAGTCCTATAGGTACTCCTTGTGGTCTTGGGCAATCCACTTAACCCTCCATTGCCCATGTTCCCTGTAAGTATGAATGTGTGTGTCTCTCATCCCCTCGTGTTAAATGTATCCCCCAATTGACTGCTTTGACCCGGTGAAAAGCAGGATATAAATACAGCTAAATAAAATAAATAAAGTGCAACTAACACCACCCACTGAAGTGGCGTTAGTTGCATCTGCACTACCCCATCTCACCCAGTCACTGTCCCAATGAGTGGGGTTTTTAACACTTGATCCTGTGCTACCCTTTAGCATGATGTCCAAACCGCATGTTAAACCCCACACTACCAGGTAGCGTGGTTTAGTAAACATGCCCCTGAATGAATTTTCTGCCTCAGTCTTTACTAGGGAGGATGATGAGTCATACATACAGGAAACCTTTGCTGGTGATGAATTGGAGCAACTACAGCAAATTACCGTAGATATTTAGTGTGTGTGTGTGTGTGTGTGGGGGGGGGGGGGGGGGTTCACTCTGTAAGTAGTCTACCACTATGTTTGTCTGTATGACTGATTTGGTCATTTTTTCCGCTGGATTTATATTATTTATGAAGTCCACAGCAAGCGACAATGAGATTTCTCCTGGGCCATGTGCCCATGAGGTTAGGGTTAGGACAGCCGTTATAGTTGGCGATTTGATCATTAGACATGTAGATAGCTGGGTGGCTGGTGGACATGGGGATTGCCTGGTAACATGCCTGCCTGGTGCAAAGACAGCGAACCTCAAGCACCACTTAGACAAGGTTTTAGATAGTACTGGAGAAGAGTCTGATGTTTTGGTACATCTTGGCACCAGTAACATAGGAAAGTGTGGGAGGGAAGATCTGGAGGCCAAATTTAGGCTCTTAGGTAGTAAGATGAAATCAAGAACTTCCAGGGTAGCATTCTCTGACATATTTCCAATTCCACACTCAGAACCCAAAGGGCAGGTAGAGCTCTGTATTCTCAATGTGTGGATGATACAATGGTGCAGAGAAGAAGGTTTTGGATTTATTAGGAACTGCGCAACATTCTGGGGAAGGGAGGAGCTTTTCCAAAAGGATGGGCTCTATCTTAACCGGTATGGAACCAGGCTGCTAGCATTTACCATTAAAAAGGAGATAAAGTAGCTTTTAAACTAGATAACAGGGGAAAGCTGACAGTCACCCAGGAGGGCATGATTCGGAAGGATTTATCCTTGAAGGATACTAGTAAAAGAGGGAGGGCATCCCGACAGAGAGGTTCCAATAAAGATAAAAGTAACCCACATACCCTTAAATACAGAGCAAAAGATTCCAAATTGCCCCTATCAACTCATAACCAGATTAATATGAATAAAACACAACCTCTAAAATGCCTATATGCAAATGCTACTTTGCTTACTTTGTCCTGTAAATTTTTGTTATTTGTATTATGTAACTTATTTTGTTTTCTGTCTTATTAGACTGTGAGCTCCGATGAGCAGGGACTGTCTCTCTTCTATGTTTGTACAGCGCTTCGTATGTTGCGGCACTTTATAAGTCTTTATTAATAATAATAATAATAATAATAATAATAAATGCTAGAAGTCTAAAACATAAGATGGGAGAGTTAGAATATATAGCAATAAATGAAAGGTAAGATATGATTGGCATCTCAGAAACCTGGTGGAAGGAGGACAACCAATGGGACACTGTGATACCTTGGTACAAACTGTATCACAATGATAGGGTAATTAAAATTGGTGGATGGGTTGCGTGCTATGTTAAAGAGGGCATAGAGTAACACAGGATTAAGTTTTGCAGGAAACAAAATAGATAGTAGAATCACTATGGATAGAAATTTCATGTAAAAAGGGGAAGGCGATGGTAGTGGGGGTGTACTACCGAACACCTGACCAGAATGAACGGATGGATGATGAAATGCTGAAAGAAACTAGGGAAGCTTACAAAAGTTACAACACAGAAATAATGGGTTATTTCAATTACCCTGGTGTCGGCTGGGTCAATATTACAGCAGGACATGCTAGAGACAGAAAGTTTCTAGATGAAATGAATGACTGCTTTTGGAGCAACTGGTTCATGAACTGACAAGAAGGTAAGCTATTTTGGACCTAGTCATTAGTGGAACACAGGAGCTGGTGCAAAAGGTAAGGGTTTTGAGATCACTTGGAGATAGTGATCATAGCATCATTGCATTTGCTTTAATAAATAGAAGAAGGATGGCAAGGAAATCCACAGTACTATCTTTTAATTTCAAAAGGGATACTATGATAAAATTAGAAAAATAGTTAAGAAAAAAATATAAGGAACAGCTGTAAAGGTTAAAGATTTACATTTACATTTAAAAGTACTATCTTGAAAGTCCAGACCAGATGTATTCCACGCTTTAAGAAAAGTGGAAGGAAGGCCAAAAAACTGCCAGTATGGTTTAAAGGTGAGGTCAGAGAGGCTGTTGCTGCCAAAAAAGCATCCTGCAGGAAATGGAAACAGACGTCAAATGATGAACACGGGAAACAACATAAGCATTGGCAAGTTAGATGTAAGGCATTGATAAAGCAGGCAAAGAGAGACTGGAAAAATGGCTTGCCGTGGAAGCAAAAACATATAATAAAAACTATTTCAAGTACATTCGTAGCAAAAATCCTGTGAGAGAGTCAGTTGGACCATTGGATGATAGAGGGGTAAAAGGGGTGCTAAGTGAGGACAAGGCCATAGCGGAGAGACTGAATGAATTCTTTGCTTTGTTCTTTACTGAAGAAGATGTAGGGAAGTTATCCGTGACTGAAATGGTATATAAAGCTGATATATCAGAAAAATTGAAAAAAATATTGATAAACCAGGAAGATGTGTTACAACTATGTGATCAACTGAAGAATAGCCAATCACTGTGTTGAAAGAACTGAAGTATGAGATTGCAGACCTACTATTCGTAATCTGTGAGCTATCATTAAAATCACCTGTGGTACCGGAACATTGGAGGATGGTCAATGAAATGCCAGTATTAAAAAGGGTTCCAGGGATAATCTGGGAAACTACAGACTGGTGAGCCTGATATCAGTACCGGGCAAAATGGTAGAAACCATTAAAAGAATAAAATGTAGATAGTCATGGTTTAATGGGAGAAAGCCAACATGGATTTAGGCAAGAAAAGTCTTAAATTACTAATCTGTTATATTTTTTTGAAGGTGTCAATAAACAGCTAGACAAAGGTGAGCCGGTCAATATAGTATATCTGGATTTTCAGAAAGCCTTTGACAAGGTCCCTCATGAGAAACTCTTGGCAAACTTAAAAAGTCTTGGGATTGGAGTTAGTGTAGTATTGTGGATCAGGAACTGGTTAAAAGATAGAAAGCAGAGGGTAGGGCTAAATGGCCAATTTTCTCAATGGAGAAAGGTGAATAGTGGAGTACCCCAGGGATCTGTGCTGTGCCCGCTGGTTTTTAACATATTCATAAAGGACCTGAAAATAAGAATAACGAGTGAGGTGATCAAATTTGCAGATGACACAAAATTATTTAAAGTTGATAAAATGCAAGAGGATTGTAAAAAATTGCAAGAGGACCTTAATAAATTGGAAGACTGGACATCCAAATGGCAGATGAAATTTAATGCGGACAAGTGCAAAATTATGCACCTAGGAAAGAATAACCCAAACTATGGTTATACAATGCAAGGTACCACCTTAGAAACCATCACCCAGGAAAAAGATTTAAGCATCATCATGAATAATACATTGAAACCCTCCAACCAGTGTGCAGTGGCGGCCAAGAAAGCAAATAGAATGCTAGGAATCATAAGGAAAGGAATGGAGAATAAAACCAAGGATATTATAATGCCTCTGTATCGCTCTATGGTTCAACCACATCTTGAATATTGTGTGTAATTCTGGTCGCCATATCTTAAAATGTATATAGCAGAATTAGAAAAGGTACAGAGAAGAGTGACAAAAATGGTAAAGGGGATGGAAGGATACCTCTATGATGAGAGGCTTAAAAAGATGGGGCTTTTCAACTTGGAATAGAGACAGCTGAGGGGGGATATGATAGAGGTCTATAAACATAATGAATGAAGTGGAACAGGTAAACATAGTTTGGTCGTTTACTCCATCAAAAAGTAGAAAGACTAGAGGACATGCAATAAAGCTACAATATAACCCATTTAAGAATAATAGAAAATACATTTTTTACTCAACACGTAATGAAATTCTGGAATTTGTTACCGGAAGATGTAGTAAAAACTGTTATTGTAGCTAGGTTTAAAAAAGGTTTGGACAAGTTCCTGGAGGAAAGGTTCATAGAACATTATTAAAGAGGGCCCGGGAAATCCACTGCTTACCCTGAGACAAGCATTGTGGAGCCTGTGTACCTTTTTGGGAATCTGTCAGGAACTTGTGACCTGGATTGGTCACATTTCTTATGGGCATTTCTTATGTTCTTAACCCCAGGTTACATTTGGAAAATTGTCTTTGGCTTTGTGCTGTGTCTTACATGATTCAATCAAATGATTTATATTATCTCAACAGAATACCATACAATGAAATTTGCTAAATAGCTTCCTAAGTGCTACATCTGAAGAATACAAATTTTTAATTTAGATTTATATAGCTAAGCTATTTTTGATGGCGCTCTCATATTTTTATGTACTGTGATCGTTTTGAAAGGGGCAAGTATAGAGCCAATGCCCATTTATCACAGGCCTCGTGGTTTGAATGGTGGAGTAGGAAGGAATTTCTTAAAGGTTTTTAAAATAATTTTTTTGGTGGTGGTAGTGGCTCCTCACATGTGCTTTTGTCAAGCGTTTTAAGAACCATCGTGAGAGTTCTCTGTCTATGCTGTACTTATATTTGGTTAGAGGGTAAAATTATGTAATTGTTGTGGTTGACAAAATCAATTTTTTGCATATGTTAACTGACTATCAATAAGATTTATTGTTCTTGTTTTTTTAATATCTTGCACAGCTGCACAGTTTTATGGACTTTTAATCGACACCCTCGAAGCAGGCATTTGGCCATGTTGGGTTTTATTGGTTTCATTAGGTTTTTATGTGTATATTGGTTTTTAATAATATTTGTTGAACTTTGTTTACTCATTCATTTTTTATTCATATTTACACTCTCAAAATATATTTAATACAAAGATATTCATGTCTGCAGTTTCCTATTTTGATGCCATTTGTATCAAGAATACAGCATTAGTTCTGCTGGGAATAAAATAGAATACTTACTCTGTCCACATGGAATCCAGTTCATTACACACCACCAGATGTTAAACATCGTGGCATGGTGATAAACATGAAGAAATGTGATTTGACTGTTTTTTTTCCGTAAAACGAAGAAAAAGGTGTCTGTGAATTCGATTGCTTTGGAAAAGTAATACCACCACAGCACTTTAGCCACCTGAAAATGGAATAGGGCATTAATAAATGAAGTGAAATTGTTTGATCACCAACATAGCTGATTACTCAAATGTATGTGTGGAAAACACGTTTTGCTATTGGGCAATGTTCCCATGATGCAGCGTGGAAGTCCTCCGCCATTGTTGCTGGTGGTAGGAGGAGGTGCTGCGATAATTGTGGTTTTAGTCACAAGAAGCAGGCACTTCCTCATATGCTTCAGTGAAGACAAATGCCCATTTTATTAGCTGCCCATTGAGTGATATCTGAGCACCTCCCTCTACTAACAGCAGTGCGAGTGGAGCTTCATGGGAAAGTTGCTATCAGGCTAGATTTACTGAAAGGCATTTCTGCATTATTGTGCACAAACATACTAATGCACTTTAATTATTGAAGGTCCCATTTTATGCAATAAAACCTAGTTACTGATGTACATTAATGGCATTAGTGCACTAGTGCAACAGAGCCCTTTAATATATCATGGAAGTGTTACGAGCAGCTATAAGCAGTACCTTTTCCCCATCCTCCTCTTCTGTCCCCTGGAGCTAAGCATTAGACATTCAGATTTCAATCTGGCACTCAATATTCTAGGAGCCTAACTTTGAGAGATGCGTTTATCTATCTTAATTAAAATTCTTCCCTATGAAATTGCTAAATTTAGGACCTTTAAAAATGGATGGGGACAAAAGCAGGTCCAGGTTGGGGGAATGAAGATAGAGGTCTTAACTTGAGGGAGGCCATAGCTGACCTAACTTTAATTTTAGTTGCTTCAATGTAAAGCATCTAAAGTTAGGAGCCTATTGGATATTTGTTTTGTTTTTATATTTATGCAATTTTACAAAAAAAAAAAGAACGAAGAATACATCTTGTTTAGAAATTGAGCATAGTGAAGAAATATAAACAAAAGAAAAAATAAGACATAACCATCTTGACATGCATCAAAATAAAACACACTATGCCCACCCTAGCCCACAAACAGAAGAAAGAGGATCACATATCCAAAAACCCACAAGATATACAAAGAAATCAAACTAATAGTGCTGCAACCAGTAAATATAATTATCACGGGGATCAATTACAGGGTCAGAATCACCAGGGGACTCACGACGCTGGGCAGCAAGGAAGGTCCGCAGTTGGGAGGGGCTGATAATAATCTATTGGATATTGAGACAAAAATTGTGGCACCTTAGATTGGCCGAATGAAGAAGCCTATTGGTCTAACAGTGTTTAGAGATGTGTGACTTGCCCCAACATCTAACTCAAACTAGGTGACTTTCTGCCTGGATCAACTATGATGGAAATTTGATATTTCTATGACATCTGCTGGGGCAATCTCTCAGGTTTTTCTTTCCTGTGGATCTGCTGAAAATCTGATGTGGATCTAGTGATCTGTGGAAACTTGCTTGAAAATTCTTCAAAAAAAGGTTCATCAGATTGGGTGCAAACAAACCTTTTACACTAACATGTGGTCCATTTTTGAGGAAAACTATTTTAGCTAACATGGTCTATTCTGGATCTGTGGGGGAAACACTATGGGGTATGTTTACTAAACTGCGTTAGTGTGATTCGCGTTAGGAGCCGCATTAGTAGAAGAAATGCCAAAAAAGGACATGGGCGGTACATCGTTACCAATAACGCGCATTATAAGGCACCGCGCAGCAACGATCGTTACAGGGCACGTTACTGCGCGTTAAGCTTAAGAACGCGCGCAGACACCCAAATACAGAAACAGAGGTGTAGCACAATGGTTACTACACAGACTGATGGTACAAGGGTCATGGGTTTGATTCCCCAGTGTGCCAAATGAATAAGGCTGGCTGAGGTGTCATGTGTAACCCTTTGACGGCCTACTATAATATTTTAATCCACATTCTGCAGCCGGGTTAAAGTTTGCATATGTCAGAAAAATTGTACCCGTCTTATTCAATATGTTCCAATAGTGCCGTTCCCTCTGCCATGGTCATGTATTATATACCATTTGATAGTAATATTTAGGCAAAAGTTTGGATCCCGAAAGTTTTGGGCTTGGCCTGGAAAGGGTTAAGTATTGGGCTGTGAGGAAGTTTAGTTGTACTGTAATAGTGCTGCCAGTAAACACACCCTCACAGTGGCGTAATCTAAGGTGCCACATAAGGCACCCTAGAAGGCACTCCATAGGGCACATTCTAAAGTGCACTGTCTGCCAAGGCACCCTATAATGTCCCCTATAGGACACCTTATAAGACACTTTATAGGGCACCTATAGGGCGCCTTATCAGCCACCCTAAGGTGACAGTACCCTGAGGGTGGTTCTGCTGGCAGCACTAATATACAATAAAAATAGACAATGCCTAAGACAGCCCTATCGATGAACCCCACTGTGGGTTTTGAACCCATGACCTCTGGCTCCATGGGCAGTGAAGTAACCAGTGGGCTAGAGCTGCCAATAAACACCTGGCTGGCTACAGGAAGACTGCACGGCACCACACCCACATTCTGCTGTGGTTACCAGGAGAGGGTCAACCCATCCGTACCCAGGATGCACAGCACATGTAAATCAGCAGTCTACAGATGATCACAAGATGGGGTATGCACCCCACAGCACCTCAGCCTAGTAGGGGGTGCCGACGGTGTGTGTTAGTGGCACAGAGTAGCTAAAGACCGTCACAGTGTGCGGGTACTGTGCTCATCCTGAGGGAGAGGTATGGTGCCCAGCACCATTCTCACAGCACCTGGCTGTGCTGAGATAGGCTATACTGCAGGTCCCCATCAGTGCAAATGTGTGATAGGTAGTCCTTGCAAACACCCCTAGGATATGCCTGTGTTCATCTGTATGTCACATCTAGCCCTTGTGGACTATGATGCACCCAGAAAAGTGCATACCCTGTGTGGGTGCCATGGTCACATGATGTAAATGAAGGGGAGTGTTGGGACCCACAGGGAGATTACATACCACCACCCAACGCACCCTCTGGGGCTCAGGGTGGGGGACAGGATCTCCCGCCAACAGATCCACTTTCTACCCCCCTGCAATGGTGGCAGTAGAGGGGACCATCACCCCAGTCCTGCTAGGGATCAAACACCCTACAGGGCAGGCAATACAGAGCAGTACACATCCATAACGCAATAGCAGACAGATGGCAGGTCTGGAAATGCTCAGCTGCCCCCCACCATTATCTGACATTCTCCAGCAGCAAGCCTCCAGCCGCTGCACCCTGCAAGGTGTTCCAGCAAGACACATACTAGCTGCAGACAGTCCGCCAGCTAGTCCATAGTGCATGGTCCTGGAGGAGATGCATGTACCCAGAAAGGGGATATCAGCATACACACCAAGCAGATAAGTCAGTGATTGGGCCCCAAAAGAAAACCCATAAATCCTCACCCTCATCACAGCACCCTCGTACCTCAACACCCTCATCATAGCACAGCCAAGTAACAGAAGCAGAAGAACCATAAACCTCAATACCCTCCTTGTCCCGGGTAGCCTGAGATCTGTCACTGCAAATACCAGCAACCGAGCATTCTCATTTATAGCGTCACTGCTATGGAACCAACTACCATGCGAGCTGAGAGCAAACGGAGATTTGCTAGACTTCAGAAAAAATCTTAAAACGCATCTTTTCCAGACACATTTCAATCCTACCTAGTCGAGTGGGTTCTATATTCTAACACTAGTGTATCACCATGCGCAACAAAAGAACACCGTAATTCAGACACCAATAGAACCGACAACCTGTAAATATGTATATACATGTGAAAACAATGCCCTGCAATCAAATGTAAACCTGTAATCCGAGTGTTGTGTTGTGTACCGTTCCACTAAATCATTTTGTATGTTTTAATCCATGGCCTGTACAACCACACTGTTATGTAGAAAGCCTCTGCTGACCGCTGGAAGTAGCGGGATACAAGTGTACACTAAATAAAATAATAAATAAATAAAATAAATATCACATGAGAGAAATGCTATTCAGCACTATGGGGGAACCTAGCCATGCCATGGTCACTGCTCAGTCAGGGTGAGAGTGACCTCCCAGCAGGACATGCTATGGCCACCCTGTCCGTGCAGGTGGTACCAGGCACTACAATGTCTGAGCCATTGCCCTATGCCTTGTGCAGATGCGGCCAGGCCAGGCCACCCTATCCAGGCTATTCCCACGGTACCTTGCTCCTCATTATGCACATTGGCAGGCCAATACTGGCAACAGTGCTAGCAGTGTGGGCTGTGGAGGGTGTTGGCAGCCACCACATACTGGATAGACAGACACACACTCCCAACACCTATGCCAGCATTGTGCAACTATAGAGGTGTTGGGCAGCCCAGGCCACCACACCAGTCCTGGGCACAGTGCAGGCATGGCTATGGTACTGTAGGAGTCACTCCCCAGATTGGTAAACACTGTCAGACACAAGACCTGTAGCACACTCCACAGACATCAGAAAGGTTGCTATGATGCAGCTCACTCCGAAAATTGTACTTAACCTAGGAATTGCTATCTGCCAGTAATCATAGCAACCTTTTGATAGCTGTGTACCATATTCCCAGGTTTAGGGTGGCATTACTAAGGTATGCAAGTGCTATTATTGGGAGATGCACGCAGAGCCCAAAGTCCTGCCTCTCCAGGAGGCTTTGGATAATGGGGCCTATGGGTGCGGGTGTGTCTGCCCCTGTTGGCTGCTGCTTTACGGCAGAGGTTCCCAACTCCAGTCCTGCGGTGCAAAACACTGTTCGGGTTTTCATGCTGTTCCTCATGAATATGCATGAGATGCATCTGCATACCATGGGGGTGGCGCATAGAAATGCAGCACAGGCATCTTTATCAGAGGCAGCATGGAACCTGAATGGTGTTTGGCCCTCCAGGACTGCATTTGGGAGGCTCTGCTCTAGGTAATGTGCATGTTTATGGTGTCTGTGCTCTGTAGGGTAAAATGTAGGTGTTTTGGGCATGTTTACGTCATCTGCAAGAAAGGTTCTGTCTGTATTAGCACGTTATAGTAGTGGGTAAAATATGAGGACTGGGTTGGCGGAAACCACAGCTGGAACTTGAACCTGTGACCTTCTGCTTCTGAATACATTGGTTTTGTGCACTGCACCACCATGTTATCACAGAGATGGTGCATTCCCTGGTGATACCATGACTGTTGGTCAGACAGGGCCTGTCTGTTGCAGTGCATGGCACCCACCTACACAGGGCTAGGCCACGGTCTGCTCTGGGCAGCTGCCACTGCCCCCTCCACCACCAGTATCCCTCAGCCACCATGCTGACATGCCCTTCTGCTAGTGGAGCTGGTGGTGCGCAGTCTCAGGCCATCCAGTGTGCAGGTAGGTGGCTGCCTATGGTGCGGGTTCTGGGGTAGGGGTGCCTGCATAGACGTCCACGCTCCCCCTCAGCCCCGCCTGCCAATGTTCCGTGCCCTTGTGGGTAGCTGTTGGGTACTATCCCCTGTGACACTTTGGGAAACCCACTCGTGCCCATGTTGGACCTTCAGCAGTTGCTGTCTGGCTGCTCCGCTGTTTCAGCATTCGTATGGGCCACCTAGGCATCACCCTAGTCCCCACTGTGGCCCAGCTCCACCACAGCATGTGCCGCCTGCGGCCCTCTGTATCCCCTTCTCCGGCATCTGTCCAGTTGCCATTCCGACATGCCTGCCCTGATGTTGCGGGACATGTGCACCTGTCCGATGGTGGGGAAAACCCTGAGCAGCGCTATTTCACTGTGGGCTCATTCACCTTGTATGGGGACGGCGTATAGACCCTTCCACGATTTATATCTGTTCTATGGAGCTTACTCGGGGGGGGGGGGAGGGGTTGATGTTTTTCATTGAAACCACTATTGGCCAGCTTGGTTATTGTTTTTTTCCAGTTTGTTGTGGTCATTTTCAGTGTTTCTGTGCCCTTTTGTTCTGTGCACATGTATCACACTTATCACTGTTTTTTGGTTTCCTTGCCTGGGCTGTACATTGCTGACACTGAAATGGTTTCTCTCCCCTGTAATGTGCATTTAACGGCAGGTTTTCATTCGTGTTGGAATTCAGCTCTGAAAATCAGCGCGTTAGTGTGAGGGGAGCCTCTCCCAGCCCACTCTCCACCCACTGACCCCTTCTCTCCGCCCTCTCTCCACCTTCTGCGGTGTTTTACCGCGCCGCGGAGCATTACGATCGTTAGCGCATCATAACGCGCGTTATGATGCGCTAACGATCGTTAACGTTACATAACGCGTGTTATTCACGATTACCGCAGTTTAGTAAACATACCCCTGTGTACTGGAAAAAAGATGGCTGAGGAGAGACATGATAGAAGTCTATAAATTAATGAATGGAGTGGAACAGGTAAATCTAGATCGGTTGTTTATGCCATCAAAATGTAGACAAACTAGAGGGCACACAATGAAACTACTATATAACCCATATAAGACTAAGAGAAAGTATTTTTTCACTCAACGCGTAATCAAACTCTGGAATTTGTTACCGGAGAACATATGAACATTTATTTATTTTATTTATTTATTTAACACTTCTTCTATACCGCGCTATTAACATCAGCGCGGTGTACATCGAACAAAAGTACTGCAATGCATACAAGCAACATTGAGTTTACAGAGAACAGGGAATTGAACAAGGGATCGAAACCGGGGAAACTATATACATATCAACTTGAAACTATGTACAAAAATTCTAATGTAAGTGGGTGTTGCATTGAATTTGTGGAGAAGAAGATTAGTGGTTGGTTGGGCTTGAGTGGGGACTACCTATTGTCTGTGGTGTTGACGTGCAGGGGCGACTGGGGTATGAGGGAAGCTTGCTGGTTGCGCTTCTATCACCAGAAGTTTCTGGGTAGCATTTTGTGAACAGGTGGAGTTTTAAAGCTTTTCTGAATAGGATGAGGCTTTTAATTCCACGGATTTCGTGGGGGAGTGCATTCCAGTTTAAAGGGGCGAATATGGAGAAGGCTCTGTTAGAGGTAGCCTTTGTGCATGTAGTCATTAGCTTGGGGACTACTAATGTGTTCAATGCAGTAGACCTTCTGTTTCTATTTTCCAGGGTACTATGGACTAGCTTGCTGATTGGCGTAGGGGGGTAGTTATTTAGGGCTTTGAAGGTGAGGACCAATGACTTATATTGGAGCATGGCATGTAAAGGTAGCCAATGCAAATCCTTCATGATTGGCGTTATGTGATCGGATCTTGACGATCCGGAGAGGACTCTTGCGGCTGCATTCAAAGCTAAGCGGAGCGGGTTTAAGGTTGATTGTGGGAGGCCATGGAGGATGATGTTTGCGAAATCAAAATGTGGAAGGACTAATGCCTGGAAGGTTGTTTCGGTAGTCTGTGAAGTCCAGTAGATGTCGGAGGTGCCGTAGAGTTCTGATTTTATGGTATATTGCCTTTGTGGTGTTTTTCACATGCGTTGTCATATCCAGGTGCTGGTCCAGGGTGATGCCGAGGTAACGGATTGTGGATTTGGACTTCAACTCTACATTGTTGACAAGTAGTGATGAGGGAGGTGTGAATTTGTGGTTCCTCGTGACAAATAGGACATCTGTCTTGCCGTGATTGATCCGTAGGTTTTGTGACAGCAGCCAGTCGGCTACTGCTTCGAAGCAACTAATTATTGGGGAGAGCACTGGTTGGTCTGTCAAGAACGGCATGTAAAGGAGGATGTCATCAGCGTAAGCAAGGCATTTTACGTTGAAGGATCGGATTAAGTCACATATCGGCTGCATATAAATGTTGAACATTAGTGTTTGCAGAAATGGTTTGGAGGATGAGTGGCCGGCCTTGACTTGCTGCCACCTATTGGATAGGTAGGATTCACACCATTTTAAAGCTGTGCTTTGGATCCCCTTTTCTCTCAAGCGTAACATAACATAAGAATATAAGAGATGCCATACTGGGTCAGACCAAGGTCCATCAAGCCCAGTATCCTGTTTGCAACAGTGGACAATCTAGGTCATAAGTACCTATAGTTTGATTACGCGTTGAGTGAAAAAATACTTTCTCTTATTAGTCTTAAATGGGTTATATTGTAGTTTCAAAGCGTGTCCTCTAGTCTTTCTATATTTTGATGGCATAAATAACCGATCTACATTTACCTGTTCCACACCATTCATTAATTTATAGACTTCTATCATATCTCTCCTCAGCCATATTTTTTCCAGTACACATTTTTTCCCACACAGAGCCAGAAAAGACCATGTTAGCTATAATAGTTTTCCTCAAAAATGGACCACGTGTTAGTGTAAAAGTTTTGTTTGCACCCAATCTGATGAACCTTTGTCCCCTAGTCTTTCAATATTCTGATGACGTAAACAATCAATCTAAGTTTACGCGTTCCACTCATAAGAACATAAGATATGCCATACTGGGTCAGACCAAGGTCCATCAAGCCCAGTATCCTGTTTCCAACAGTGGCCAATCTAGGTCATACGCACCTAGCAGTTTCCCCAAAAGACACAGATTCTGCAATGCTTGTACTGGGTCAAGCATTGATATCCTGGGTTCCTTCTTAATAATGGTTTATGGACCTTTCCTCCAGGAACTTGTCCAAACCTTTTTTAAACCCAGCTACACTAACAGCCTTTACTACATCCTCTGGTAACAAATTCCAGAGTTTGATTACACGTTGAGTGAAAAAATATTTTCTTTTATTAGTCAAAAATATTTTACCCTGTAGCTTCACTGCATGTCCCCTAGTCTTTCTATATTCTGATAACGTAAACAATCGATCTACGTTTACCTGTTCCACTCTGTTCATTAATTTATAGAATTCTATCATATCTCCCCTCAGCCGTCTCTTTTCCAGGTTAAAGAGCCCTAACCTTTTTAGCCTTTCTTCATAGGAGTATCCTTCCATCCCCTTTACCATTTTGGTGGCTCTTCTCTGAAGCTTTTGTAATAACGTTATATCCTTTTTAAGATATGGCGACCAGAATTGCACACAATATTCAAGGTGTGGTCACACCACGGAACGATACAGAGGCATTATAATATCCTTTGTTTTATTTTCCATTCCTTTCCTTATGATACCTAGCATTCTATTTGCTCTTTTGGCTGCCGCTGCACATTGGGCCGAGGGTTTCTACGTATTATTTATTTATTTATTTATTTATTTACATTCTTTTATATACCGCGCTATTCTGCATCAGTGCGGTTTACATTGAACAAACTGAAATTACATTGAACAGGCCATTATAACTTGGAGATAACTATTTTACAGGGAACATGGGCTATGGAGGGTTAAGTGGCTTGCCCAAGACCACAAGGAGCACGATGACGCCTAAATCTTTTTCTTGGGTGATGGTTCCTAATGTGGAACCTTGCATCGTGTAACTATAGTTTGGGTTGTTCTTTTCTAGGTGCAAAACTTTGCACTTGTCCACATTAAATTTCATCTGCCATTTGGATGCCCAGTTTTCCAATTTTTCAAGATCCTCTTGCAATTTTCCACAATCCTCTTGGGTTTTAGCAACTTTAAATAGTTTTGTGTCATCTGCAAATTTGATAACCTCACTTGTTATTTGCTTTTCCAGGTCATTTATGAATATGTCAAAAAGCAGAGGACCCAGCACAGATCCCTGGGCTACTCCACTATTTACTTTTCTCCATTGGGAAAATTGGCCATTTAGCCCTACTCTCTGCTTTCTATCTGTTAACCAGTTCCTGATCCACAATAGTATACTGCCTCCTATCCCATGACTTTTTAGTTTTGCCAAAAGTCTCTGATGAGGGACCTTGTCAAAGGCTTTCTGAAAGTCCAGATACACTATATCAACCGGCTCACCTTTGTCTACCTGTTTATTTGCACCTTCAAAAAAACAGAACAGATTAGTAAGGCAAGATCTTCCTTGTCTAAAGCCATGTTGGCTGTCTCCCATTAAGCCATGACTATCTACATGTTGAGTAATTTTGTTCTTTATGATGGTTTCTACCATTTTTCCTTGTATCGACGTCAGGCTCACCGGTCTGTAGTTTCCAGGATCACCACTGGAACCCTTTTTAAAACCTGACATTACATTGGTGATCCTCCAATCTTCAGGTATTACAGATGATTTTAATGATAGTTCACAGATTACTAATAGCAGGTCTGCAATCTCATATTTCAGTTCTTTCAACACCCTTGGATGTATACCATCCGGGCCCAGGTGATTTGCTACTCTTCAGTTTATCTAATAGTTGTAATACATCCTCTCGATGTATCGATATTTCCTTCAATTCTTCCGCACCTTTAAATATCACTTCAGTCATGGGTAACATCCCTACAGCTTCCTCAGTAAAGACCGAAGCAAAGAATTCATTCAGTCTCTCCGCTATGACCTTGTCCCTCTCTTAGTGCCCCTTTTACCCCTCTTATCATCTAATGGTCCAACTGAGTCTCTCACAGTTTTTTTGCTAGGAATCTACTTGAAAAAGTCTTTATTACGCATTTTTGCTTACACGGCAAGCTTCTTCTCAAATTCTCTCTTTGTCTGCCTTATCAAATGCCTTGCATTTAACTTTCCAGTGCTTGTGCTGTTTCCAGTTTTTGTCATTTGGCTCTTTTTCCATTTCCTGAAAGATGTTTTTTTGACAGCAACAGCCTCTCTGACCTCACCTTTAAACCATGCTGGCAGTTTTTTGGACTTCGTTCCACTTTTCTTAAAGCATGGAATACAGCTGGTCTGGGCTTCCAAGATAGTATTTTTAAACAACACCCAAGCTTTGCAACTGCTCCTTTTACTTTTTTCTTAACTATTTTCCTCATTTTATCATAGTCTCCCTTTCAAAAGTTAAAAGGTAGTACTGTGGATTTCCTTACCATCCCTCCTCCATTAATTAAATCAAACGTGATCATGCTATGATCACTATTGCCAAGTGGAGGATGTAGTAAAAGCTTTTAGTGTAAAAAGGTTTGGACAAGTTCCTGGAGGAAGGGTCCATACACCATTATTAAAGTGGACCCAGGAAATCCACTGCTTACTGCGGGACAAGCATTGTGGAACCTATGTACCATTTTGGGAACCTGCCAGGTACTTGTGACCTGGATTGAAAACAGGATACTGGGTTTGATGGACCTTGGTCTGATCCAGTATGGCTGTTCTGATTTTAAATACACCATAAAAGAACATGAAAACATAAAATGAGTGCTGTTTTTATTTCTTAGCACCCTCTCTTTTCCATTGAATACTGTAACACATGCAATAAGTATGGGTTATATTGGTATTTATCTAGTTAAGAACATAAGATTTGCCATACTGGGTCTGACTAAAGATCCATCAAGCCCGGGGGGCGGAGCTTGCCGCGAAGCGTGATGGCCGCCTAAAGAACGCGCTCCTGTATTACTTCACAGAATCCACCCTCTCCTTCCAACTCTAAGCGCGGGTAACGCACCAACCTACGTTCTGCTGCACGGGAGTATGGCTTCGTTGAAACTCGCAAAACTGGAGTTTCAACCATCAATGGGGCAAGCTGTAAAGCGTCAAAAACACGAGGCGGCCTCACCACAAAAGGGGAAGCCTGAAAGAGAAGCCGATGATGGCGTTCGTGAGATTCTAGCGGAGCTGCGCTCAATGAAAGGGTTGCTTGCCACTAATGGTGAGACACTAGCCTCGATACAGGAGGAGCTGCATGAGGTCCGTGAAAAACTGACTACCATGGAGGGTCGCCTGGTGCAAGTTGAGGCCTCTGCTCAAAAACACGAAGGCCTGGTCTCCCAGATAGGCCCCCTTACTAAAAGAGTTACCTTGTTGGAAACACAGCTCGAGGAGCAGAGCAACAGATCGCGTCGGAGCAACGTCCGGATACTGGGGCTGCCGGAAGGTGCGGAGGGGAACGACCCAATTCGATATTTGGAAAAACTTATCCCGGAGCTCCTGCAACTCCACTTCGCAGTCCCCTTTGAATTAGAGAGGGCGCATCGCGTTCCGGTAACAAGGATGGCCCATGCGAATCGCCCGCGGCCTATGTTGATTAAAGTCTTACGCTACCCCCAGGTCCTACAAATTATGCAAGCATCCAAGCAAAAGTCCACTGTGCAGCTGAATGGCAATAAGCTCGCCTTTTTTCCTGACCTGTCCAAAAAGACGGTGGATCGCCGTCGGGAGCTATTGGAATGCAGACCACTCCTTCAAAAGATCCAAGCGCGCTACGGGCTATTCTACCCAGCTAAGATGCGGGTCACTGTTGATAACGTCACCAGGAATTTTGAAAATGCTGCGACGCTGCGCTCCTTTTTGGAAGACTACTCCCAGATGGAGATGGGCCGTTGATTCTGGACATTTATCTGGCACCTCTTCAGGATTTAAAGTTGACTGGGTCCCAGACGACCAGTGGAGGCGGACTTGCCTGAGAGTCCCCTATTCAAACCCTCGAGAGACTCGTAGATGAACCGGACTTTTGGGTTTTGTTGCCCTCTCACACGACGTCCGCCTATCCCGCTAGTAATGGATCATATAGCGGGACATAATGTAGGGTCACTGATGACCCAGGTCGGGTGTATGGTAATGTCTAGATAACATGCATATGTGGAAGGGGGCTACCAATGGGAGGAGAGGGATATGTATAGGTTTGTTAAGGGACAGCTACAGGGGGGTGGGACTGGGGGTTATGATTGCTAAGGGGGGGTACTCCACCATGCAGATTATGTTTGGTTTTTGGTTATTTTATGTGTATACTGGCTATGTCTATAAATTGTTCTGGCAACGAGTGTATATGCAGCGGATACTTGGCGATGGACCTCGACCCCAAGGCCTCGAATCAGCTTACCTATGGCTAACTGTGGCATAAAGATTCTAACATTAAATGTCCAAGGCATCAATAATCCCATCAAGCGTACCAAAATCCTAATGTATTGTCAGAAGCAGGGTGCAGACATTGTATACCTGCAAGAAACGCATCTGTCCCTATCAGAGTCCTGTAAAGTCAGCAACGGGATTTATCAGAATATCTTGGCATCCCCGGCAATAAAAAAGAAGGGTGGTGTTGTCATCCTCATACGGCGAACCTTACATCCCCTCATCAAAGAGACCAGGATCGATCACAACGGTAGATGGGCTAGGGCCCAGGTACAGATAGGATCAGAAGATTATCTCCTGGTGGCAATGTATGGTCCCAATACGGATGATCCGAATTTCTTCCAGCAACTAGCTACTGATTTGAGGGTAACATCTTCAGAGCATCTAATCCTGGGTGGGGACTTTAATTTGGTCCAAGACCCCCTTCTAGACCGCACCCCTTACAGGCCTCAAAATAAACCCAAGGCGATTGGGATCTTGCAGGGAATGCTGGAGACTTTCGACCTTGTGGACCCATGGCGTCTTCGGTATCCCAGTGCCCGGGAATACACCTATTACTCGATGCCCCATCACACGCAAACTCGAATTGACTATTTTCTGGTATCTAAGCTGCTGCTACCACGGCTTGTCAAGATAGAGATATTGCCTAAAATAATTTCGGATCATGCTGCGATATCTCTCACGTTGGGTGACAAATCCCACGGGCGCCCCGGCTCTAGTTCCCGAATCGATAAAGCCTGGCTAATGGATGCTGAGTTTGTGAATTACATTCGGAAATGTATAGAAACATATCTGGAACTCAACAAAGTCGGTGATACGGCTACCTGGGCCTGGTGGGAAGCCCTTAAAGCGAACATCAGGGGCCATGTAACCACGTATACTATTCAACAGAAGAAGTTACGGTCTGGACAACTCGATGAACTTCAAACCTCAATACGTGCAGGAGAGCGGCTTCTTGCTCGGAACGCTGACCCGTTGGTGCTGCTTCGACTCCAACGTCTCAGATACCAATATAATACCATCCTTGGTGAGGAAGCGCAACTACAATTGCATTCTCAGCAGAGTGTCTATTATCTTGAGAATAACAGGGCTAGCCCATTATTGGCAAGATCGCTGAGGGCGAAACAGACCTCTCAACGTATAGCGGGCCTCCAGGACGCACAGGGCCGCCTGTTGGTGAAAGATGAAGATATCCTAGAGCACTGTAGAACATTCTATCGGGATCTGTATCAATCGGATGTCCATTGGAATGAAGAAGCTTTCCATCGCTTGATCTCTGGTGTGCAAGGACCTAAATTAACTCAGCAGCAGGCCTCGAAGCTCGAAGCGCAGATTACTTGCTCCGAAATTGATCAAGCTCTTCGTCAGCTAGCCAAAGGGAAGGCCTGTGGACCGGACGGCATCCCACTGGAATTTTATATCACTTTCTCCACTTTATTAATTCCAGAACTGCAAACTTACTACAGATGCTTGGGCGAGGAACATCCCGAGGTTGGTGCTCTGGCAGAGGCCACGATCGTGATACATCCCAAACCCGGTCGGGACCCTCAGCGGATTGAGAATTACCGACCTATCTCGCTTCTCAACTCGGATTATAAAATCTATGCTAAAATTCTTGCTAACCGCCTGAACAAAGTTCTGAGCACGCTTATACATCCGGACCAGTCTGGCTTCATGACCGGACGATCCACAGTTGACAACGGTAGGCTGCTGGCTCATGTCCTGTTGGAATCTCAAAAAACTTCTCGTCCCATTGTCGGGCTAGCGCTTGATGCTGAAAAGGCCTTTGACAGGATTGAGTGGGCCTTTCTTTTTCGGGCCTTGAAATGGTTTGGCTTTGAAGACCGCTTTCTGAAAAATGTTGAGATGTTATATACCCGGCCCACGGCCCGGATAGCAGCCAACGGAGCGACATCATCCCTTTTTCGGCTCTATAGGGGCACCCGGCAAGGTTGCCCACTGTCACCATTACTCTTCAATCTAGCCCTTGAACCACTGGCACTGCGTATCCGTCAACAGGATGACATTAGGGGAATTGAGATCCACGATTCCCAATATAAGCTATCTGCCTATGCGGACGATCTCTTGCTATTTGTTGAACCGCAATCTTTAGACGTAGTGCTAGATATTTTAACAACTTATTCGGAAGTCTACGGATACAAACTGAACCTCACCAAAACAGTTGTGGTTCCGTTAAACCAGAAGGTCTCTCTGGACTCCTTGGGCAAGTACCCGTTTAAGATTGAATCGACTTTCTTTAAGTACCTGGGAGTCGAATATTGTACCACCTTGGCTGAAACAGTTACACGGAATGAAGCTAACTGCGAGAGGCTTGTACGGGAATATACCCATAAGTGGAGTCCTCTACATTTGACATGGTGGGGGAGACTTGAGACTATAAAGATGGTGATAGTACCCAAAATCAATTACATCCTGAGCATGATTCCTGTACTATTCTCGCCACGATTTTACAGTGCATTAGCTCAGATCCTTCTAAAGTTCCTCTGGCGTAATAAAACCTCCCGAATCGCATTATGGAAACTCAAACTCGCCAAGGGAAGCGGAGGGGTTCAATTCCCTGATTTCCGCTGGTACCACGTAGCTGCCATTTTGCGTCAGGGTTGCCTCTGGGTTGATGAAGACCTGCACTCAACCGACCTTCATTGGCTTCGGATAGAAACGGCAATTAGTAAACCACTTCCATTGCATACCCGCATTGGGGCCTTAAGCGTCAAAGACGGGACATTGAATGTAGTCATGCAAGCGACGCAACAAGCTTACCAACTGCTGCAGAACTCAGCCGATGAATGGATGGGGCATACTGTGGACACTTCCATTTTGTTAAACCCCAGTTTCAAGATAGCTGGTGAAAGCTTCATGTGGCCTTTGTGGCTTAAGCATGGGATTATTAACCTCGGGCATCTCATTGCTGTTAATAGATTCAAGACCTTTCCAGAATTACAACGCGACTATGGCCTCCCTAGCAGCTGTGTCTTCCAATGGTGTCAGTTGCGTCACTGTCTGGGGAAATCCGAAGTCTTGCCCATTGGACTACCCGTTACCAGTTCCTGGAAGTTGAAAATCATAGAGTTGCGCGAAGGACCCCGGATTGTTTCCAAAATAGTCTCCATACTACGAGATGGGCAAGTCAGAAGTTGTACGGGCTTACAATCCATTTGGGAGGAAGAAGTTGGCCGCATGGAAAGCCCGGATGATTGGATACATTTTTGGCAATCTCAGACCAGAGTAGCGAGTTCTGCCGCCCTAACGCAAACACTTTTTTTTCTTGCACACCGGGCCTATCTGACCCCAGTGAAGATGGCGAAGTGGCAGATTCCAGCCGACAATTTGTGCTGGTCCTGTAGAGGAGAGCCAGACACCTTCCAACATATGCTGTACTCCTGCCCAAAGTTGCAAAAATACTGGCGACAAGTATGGGATAGAATCTGTCTTCTCTTGACAGTACGGGTGCCTCTGACATTCCGAATAATTATACTTCGTTCGCAAGCTGGAATACCTGAGTTAAGTAGGGGAGATCACGCAGCCTTTGATCTTCTGTTGGGCCTTGCCCTGAAAACCCTGATGAGTCATTGGAAAGATTTTAGTGCTCTGACTTTCGAACAGTGGTGGAATTCGCTGTGTGCCCATCGTTTGTATGAACATATCTACATTCGACAAAACCCTTATCTCTTCCCTAGATTGAAGAAGTGGATTGCCTTGGACTCAAAGATTCTTCCAAAATAGAGTTACCTAATATGGGGTCCCGGTCCATTGCAGAAGGTACTGCGATTCGACACAATATACACTCGTGACTCATGCTTTTTGCTGCAAGTGGGGTGAGATGGATGTATGTAATTCTGAATAGTTTTCTACCTGCTTGATGCCTACTGTGTTTTCTGGCCAGTGTTGATTGTTCTGTTTTGTTTAAGTTCTATGTGCGTTCTCTTTAATTTTCTCATGTATGAAAATGGATAAATAAAGTTTAAAAAAAAAAAAAGATCCATCAAGCCCAATATCCTGTTTCCAACAGTGGCCAATCCAGGTCACAAGTACCTGGCAGGATTCCTAAGGGCAACCAGATTCCTCAAGTCTATCTAAATAGCGGTTTATGGACTTTTCTGCCAGGAATTTGTCCAAGCCTTCTTTTAAACACAGCTATGCTAACTTCATTTACCATATCATCCAGCAATGAGTGCCAGAGAACTTAACTATGTGCTGGGTAAAAAATATTTTTTTTATTTGTTTTAACTAGTAACTTCAGGGTGTCTCCATTTCAAAGCAAGTTCTTTGAAGCCACTCACACTTCATCAGGGGTCAGCGGGCCTGATTAACCTGTGAAAGAACTGAGGACAGCATAAAAGGCTTCAGAATTTTCCAAGGCATTCCTAACAGGGTTTCTCCATTTCAAAGCAAGGTACCAAAGCTCCACCAACTGAACAATGGCTGTGAAAAATCGTATTGCCAAAGCTGTTGCTCCCATTACAGCTTCTACCTCTTTCAAGACTGAGATCCTATTGCCAAATGAAGGATTGGTTCCATGTGCAGGATTCCTACAGGATTCCTACAGGTTCAGCGTTGTCAGCCCTACTTTTCAATATCTACATAAAACCAGTCTGCAACATTTTCAAAAACTTTGGAGTAAAGTATCATTTATACGCAGACGATATTATGATGTATATCCCATTCACGATACCCAACCTACCGCTACAACTCCTATCGGACTGCTATAATGAAATCACAACATGGCTAAAAGCACAAAACCTCCACATAAACCACACTAAAACCGAAGTTCTAATTGTGACCAAGAACAAAGCCTATATCCCCCCAACACATAAGACTTCAAAACCAAGAAATCAAAATAAAAAACGAAATAAGATATCTAGGCGTTATACTAGATACACACCTTACGATGGAAACACACATTAGCAATACCATAAAGAAAATTTATTTCAAACTCAAAACCCTCAAACAACTTCGTCCGCTAGTATTTACACAAGATTTTATCAACATAATCCAGGCAACAATAACTCCACATTTCGACTTTGCCAATCTAATTCTAATAGGCATATCAAAACAAAACATCAAACGATTGCAATTAGCGCAAAACGCAGCCGCCAGAATCATATTGAAAATTAACTCACTCCAACACATATCACCAGTACTAGCCTCCCTCCACTGGCTACCAATTCAAAGCAGAATAATCTACAAAGCAATAATAACAGCATTCAAGGCTTTAAATGATATGGCCCCAACCATGCTATGTAACTTAATACATAAAGAACCATCCAAGCCCACACACAGAAAAGGTCAATTGAACAGACTAAAGATCCCGAAAGATTATACAAGAGCCCATAAATCAACAAATAACAGAGCCTTTTCCCACATAGCCCCAATGACCTGGACTTCCCTCCCAGAGGAGCTACGAACACTAACGGAAATCATGGAACTCCGTAAAAAATTGAAAACTTATCTGTTCACCAAACACTATAACATAGATAACTCAGCACCTACTTTAGACAAAGGTTAAACAGGTATCTGTCTACATTAAGCAAAAGCCCTTAACACATACAGATAACACATACCCATAATGACCTCACAGCCTATGTCCTTTCACCTCCTTGTATATATATACATATACAAAACTGTATATAGTTTAATCTGTTCTATATTATCTCACATTGTTTAGACTATACGCTATATATAATATGATGTTCCTTGTAAATATGTTCTGTTATAATATGACGTTCCCTGTAAAACAAACTTGCTTTGTTAATTGTTGTTCACTGTGAACCGCAACTGAACTTTGGAAGATGCGGTATATAAATGTATGTATAAATAAATAAAATAAAATAAATACATGCTGAAGTTCTCAGAAAACAGGTGGTGGAGCTCAGAGAAGAGGTAGCAAGGCTGAGGAGCATTCAAAACAGTGAGAGGTACATTGATGAGATGCTTCTTGAAACATCCAAGCTCTCTAGCAGAGGTGAGGATGGGAGACTACAGAAGGACCAAGGTTGGACATGAGTCACCAGGGCCTGCAGCATCACCAATCCTATTCCTCAAACCCTTGAACTGAAGAAGCAGTATGCAGCCCAGTATGCTAACCATTTAGCATCGGAGTGTGCGGCAGCAGCATCCATGGATATTCAGCGCTGAAGATTCTGCTGAGCGGCATTTACACGGCTGGCAGGTCTGCAAACCATGTAATTGCCTTTGCATATCAGGTGCCTTGTGTTCAGATGTCTATCTTGGTTATCCACATTTTCTAATTTCTGACAAATAATCATCTTGTCCTAAATGAAAGCAACATTCATTCCTTACAAAGGTGTAACTGTAGACAACAAATTGGCAGTTTCTTGAACATGCTTCCCTGCTGATTAATCTGGACCTGGATGTTATCAGCTAAGCTCATCCAGTCTCTTAATTGTTATCCCCTGGGTGGCAAGAGCATTCCGCAGAGGATGGAACCTTACAGTAAGAGGTTCCAGCAAGAATCCCTTGATACCTGCTCTGATGAAAAAGTTCCATCTTGAAGATGCACGTCCTGGCACAGTCTGTTCTCCACCTCACTACCGGGCCTTGGCACAAATGATCCAATGCCTTGCCCAGACTGTCCTTCCTCCTCTACTAACTTTAGATCGATATTCCTCCTTTGTAAAACTTGCATCTCAATTTGGATATCACAGTTCTCTGCATTCCCAAGGAAAACTTCTCAGTCTAGCTAGGAAAGGAAGAACTCAATATTGGGGGTTCATTGGTTTTTCTATCTTATATCATAAAAGTATCTGTGTTAACCTGCAGAGATGGTTGTTCAGACATGGGATTAAAAAGAAAAGCATGCACTGGGCTCTTGTACTGAGGGACAGCCCAAGGATTTCTGATGTCCTAGGCAGCCCCCTTGCTATGCCTTGCTACCACCGGCATCCATTATCTCACCTGGGGGAGGTGGGTGGCACAGCAATCCCCCCATGATTTTTCAAACCAGTGGCTTTCTGCTGCCACTTTAACACTGTGACGTGCCTTCAAGCACTCACATGTGTACACACACTCACAGCCTGTCACGCCTGCTCCCTCCAAAGTAATTTTGCTTTGATAAAATTTGGAGGGGTCAATTTGCCATGCTGTGCTGCCCACTGGGGTCTGCAACACTAGGTGGTGGCCTAGTTTGCCTAGTGGAAAGGCCAGCCCTGCTTATACTCCCTCCATCTTGAAAGCTTCAGGTATAGGGAAACAATTTGAGCTTAACAACTGCCTGTTTTCTTCGATTTGTATTTTTTGATAAAAATTATAATGATCCATGCAAACAATTTATTTTAAAATTGTGGATTTTTCTGCTGAGTTATTGCTCTGTAGATGTTATGACCTGAATTCTCTCCATTAAAAATGTCCCATGCTTAAGTGAGAAATTGCATAGCTCACTGCACACACAGAGACACAGAAAAGCAGTTGGTGTCCTGTTTTTGTATATTTAGCAACACAGAAAGGTTCACACTAACTCACAGAACAGGGAGTAGCTTTCCGACATAATCAACCATTCAAAAAATCAGAACACAAGTAAGTGTCCGCTGAAAACACAATTCAAAATGCCTTGTAAACCAGGATAGGATTGAACTTCAAAAGAGAGTTTCACTGAATGATTCCTTGGAGAGCATGAGTGTCAGGCCCATACCTAGCCCTGTGCGAGCGGTGCGGCCGCACAGGGCGCAAAGGCTTAAGAGGCGCATTTTAGCTGTCTGCCGTTGCCTGCTGCCGCCACTTTTTCTTCTCTCAGCAGTGGCAGGCAATGACAGACAGCTAAAATGCGCTCCTTAAGCCTTCTCGCTGGCATGCTAAGCAGATCTGTCCCTCCCTGCTCTTGCAGGGAGGGACAGATCTGCTTAGCATGCTGGCAACTTGCACATCGGGCACGCCTCTTCTCTCCCGCCGCGGGGGGAAGGGGGCATGCGCCCGAGGTGCAAGTTGCACTGGGCGAGATTTACACTCGGTATGGCCCTAATGAGTGTATCTATTTCTACTTACACAATCCTGCTCTGTTATCAATCTCTACTTACACAATCCTGCTCTGTGTCAGGCACTCTTGCTGTAGCAAAGTGCAATCAATGAATAAGTCCAGGAGTCGATTGACAGGGTCCAAGTCAGTTTATTGTGCACAAGGCCCAGTCAGTCAAAGCTTCAAAAGGAACTGAGCAAAGGTTTATACAGAGACATAACTTTTTATACCTCTTTTTCAGTTTGATACATGAGAATTTTCTATTGGTTCTAGCTCGATACATGCAAACTTCTCATTGGTTATACATTCCCTGCACCTGTCCAATTAGAAATCCCTCCGGAGCCTAGCAACCGGCCCCCTCCTTTAGGATTGCTTGAACAATGGTACAGTTCTTAATTCTACTTCAAGGCTAACCTTGGCTTCAGGAATGCGTATTCTGAAACATTTCTGTTCTTTCACACACAAGAGAATAATAGAAGACTTATGAATTCATGAAAACTTCTTATTAAGCATTGCAAAACAATTTTCTTATTTTTCACAGATTTTTGGTTATTTTCTAGCTATAATGGGAGTTAGGATCCAGGCCTAACTTACAGGCCTTTCATAGTAGCAGGCCATGCTAGGCCATAGCCTACCTCATTCCCCCCTTTGATTATTCTCACCTGCAAATGAGGAAGGGTGAGAATTAAATTGTGGTAGGCGAAGGCCTATGATCCATGTGGTCTGAAATAAGCAGACAGGCCTGAGTAGCTTGACCTGTAAATGAAGCCTGTGGAGAGGCCCAAAGGAATTACACATCCCCCAATATGCTGCTACCATAGAATTGAAACTTAACTAAGCATAATCAGGCTTAGCTAAGCAGAATCGAAACTTAGAAAATATAGAAAAATGAGTTTAATTGGTAGTGATAAGGAGAGCACAGCTTCTATGGAATTAATTAACACTGCTGAAATAAAAGTTACAGTGCCCTGCTTTCCCACATGTTCTAGCTAGCTAAGTGACCTTGGAGGAGAGAAGTATCTAAGTTGGAAGAACTGACCATTGTAATTGGGACTAGAAGGGGGGTAAGTAGATGCTGAGCCCAGACCAGAGTCCTAATTGGATAGCCATATCGGTACCGGAACCAATAGAAGGTGTACGAGGGGGTTACCGGGACCAATGAAAAGTTTGCCTATGTCTAGAATGGGAAAGAAAGCTATAAAAGTTGTTGTTTCACTAACAGCCATTGCTCAGCCATTTTGAATTTGATTCTGCTTGAGACTTGTGCACAAATAAATGATTTGGACCTTCTGAACAGACTCCTGGTTATCATTGGTTTGTCTGCGCTCTGCTGCTACATATTCTTGGTGCGTTGGCCGGGAAGGTGTGGTAATAGAGGGTATATAGGGCAATATACCACGACTTTCCGCCTCTACAGGTTTGGTCCTGCCGGGATCGCGCCCTTCCGACGTGGGCTCGCTCCCTGGCGCCACCGGTCCCTTGCATCGGAGGGAGCTGGCGGGACCTCGGCGGGTGCCGGGCCCGGTTGGAACCAACACCTCGAACCCGAGTGAGGGGAGTCCGAAGGTCCAACTCATGCGCTTGCTTGGGAACTTTGGGAACCGGATCCGGTGAGTATAATTTTGTGACATGTCTAGACAGATGAGTTAGAGCAGTACTGCAGTTTGAAACTTGAATGCTGTAACTTGGGAACTTGGAATTTGGTATTTGGTAAGAGAGCTTGATCACCTCTCAAGACGGTCCGACTAACCTTTCATGAGTATGCGCAAGGTGAAACTATCGTCTTTTTGTTGAAACCTTGCATGAGTATGCGCAAGGGGACCCTGCATGAGTATGCGCGGGGTCTTAGGATTTTGGAATTCGATATAGCCTAGTCAGTTGAGACAGGATTGGGCTGTTTTTAGGATACGTTGCTAGCATGACTGTGTGAATGGAGTGTGAATGAGAGGTCTTGCAATACAGACCAAGCGAAGGCGGACTCCTGAGTAACGCATTTTCTGGCCGGGCGACCGTGTCCAGATCGTAAAAAGGAGGAAGCGACCGTCTTCTTGTCTTGTTATTTGTTTCCCTTGAATGTTTCTAGGGCCGTGAGGACCCCTTACCCACGGCCCGCCTCCCTGTTCCTTCTTGTTTGTTGTTGCGCGCACACATTGAAATGGGAGGGGTGGAGTCTACTAGGAACACTCCGTTAGAATGTATGATTAAACATTTTAGTAAAGGATATTCAGGAGATTATGGAGTAAAACTGACTGCCTCACGATTACAGCTTTTGTGCACTAGGGAGTGGCCTGTCATAGACCCTATGTGGCCCCGAGATGGCACATTTAACCTAGGAATTATTCAGTCAGTTCATCGGAAGGTGCGAGCAGCGCACCCCGATCAGTATCCTTATATAGATTCTTGGTTAGGTATTTGTGAAGATCCGCCCCCTTGGGCAAAGCGCTGTTATGAAGAACAGTGCAGAATAATGTTAGCATTAACAGATCAGACCCAGAAAAAGGGACAGCTAAGAAACCTAGCCAGAAACCTGTTCTCGCAGATCCTGAGTCCCCGGGAGCTATAATTAGGCAGTCCCGAGCCCAGCACCCAGTAAGAGTACCACCGCGTCCCGGGGCAGGCCCCCGGGACCGGGAGAGTCCACCCCCTCACCTGCCAGAAGATCAGCAGCCAGATGAAGGGTCCAGCAAAGATGCCGATCAGTCGGAGACAGAGACTGAGGATAAGCTGGAGTCAGAACAGGAAGATGAGGACGTATCTTCCCTGACAGAGACAGAAAGTGAAAAATCAGTTGTCAGTGCTAGTTCATCAGCTGCAAGCGAGGCTCCCCAGACTAGGCGAGTCTCAAAGCTGAAAGCCCCCACCCAGATACCGAAAGCCGCTACTAAGAAGACAAAGCCATCCCGAAAGTAATAGCCCCCTTGAGACAAGTCCCAGGACTGCCTGTACGGGATGAGCATGATCAGATAGTAGCGGGACCCTTAAGTTTAGTATATGTGCCCTTCTCCACTGCGGATTTGATAAACTGGAAGATATATTATGCTTCCTACACAAATAAGCCCCAAGAGTTAACAGAATTAATGCATACAATCATGGAAACTCACCAGCCCACTTGGGCAGATTGCCGTCAGCTCCTGTCTACTTTATTTACTACGGAGGAGCGGATACGAATTAAGCGAGCTATCGACTGGATGGCAGACAATCCCTTGGTAGAGAGAGAGGAGGCAGGCATAGACAATCGCGAAGCAGCTCAGAAAGAATTCCCTAACGAAGACCCCAAATGGGATCCAAATACTGAAGTAGGATCCAGAGCCTTATCCCGGTTCCGCCAAGGCCTCATGCAAGGTCTGAAAAGGGGGGGTCAGAAAGCTATGAATCTTTCTAAAGTGACCGAAGTTAATCAGGGCATAGATGAGAGCCCAGCAGTATTCTATGAGAGATTGACTGAAGCATATAGGATGTATACTCCCTATGATCCAGATGCCCCAGGAAGCCTATGCATGGTAAATTCTGCTTTTGTAAACCAGTCACAACCAGATATTAGATGCAAGCTACAGAAATTAGAAGGGTTTGCGGGCATGAATGCAACGCAGTTACTGGAAGTCGCCCATAAAGTGTATGTGAATCGTGATAATGAAAGACAGAAAGAAAGTGATCGACGGATGAAGAAGAAAGCGGATTTTTTGGCTGCGGCCATAGTGGAACAGAAAAGGGGAGGTGTCCCTAATCGAAGGAGCAGAGGAAGAGGGTGTGGCCGAGGAGATAGCCGGCCCCCATTAGGCGCGAACCAATGCGCTTATTGTAGAGAGGAAGGACATTGGAGAAGTGCATGCCCGCAACTCGAAGAAGCCTCTCAGGATGAAGGGGAACACGCCCCTTGGAGAGAAAGAGGGAGAGGCCCGACCCCAGAATCGTAGAGGAACCAATCGAGAACAATCACAACGTGAACGCACGGAAGCCATCCAGGGAGTGGCAGCGGCCACAGCCTATGATCTGGATGAAGCAGATTAGGACAGACCGGGCTCCGAATTCGCATTAGGTCTCCAGGAGCCTATGGTCAGTATACAAATAGGAGACCAATTTATGGAATTTATGGTTGATACTGGAGCAGAACATTCTGTAGTAGATAAACAAATAGCTCCTTTTTCTACAAGAGCAGTTACCATCGTGGGAGCAACTGGAGCAAAAGCCACAAAACCTTTTCTTCAAATCGCATATGTAACTTAGGAGGACAGCAAATAACGCACCAATTCCTTTACATGCCTGAGTGCCCAGTGCCATTGCTGGGACGAGATATGCTAGCCAAGCTGCAGGCCCAAATATCTTTTACTGAGAAAGGAGAAATGCAAATGACAGTGAATTCCCAGTCAAAACCTGCTGGCCTAATGGTGCTAACTGTTCCTCGAGAAGAAGAATGGAGATATTATAGTACTGAGCCAGTTATTGACACTTATTTTGAACCTACATTGAAAAGCATTGATGCCCCTCCTGGAGTATGGGCAGAAGGCAATCCACCAGGCCTAGCCAAACATATAGCTCCAATAATTGTGAATCTCAAGCCTAGTACACAGCCAGTACATGTTAAGCAATATCCACTCCCAAGAGCAGCAATTGAGGGCATCCACCGCCACTTGTTAAGGCTACTGGAATACGGCCTACTCAAAGTTTGTCAGTCCCCATGGAACACACCTCTCCTGCCAGTGAAGAAACCTGGGACAGGTGATTACCGCCCAGTGCAAGATCTCAGGAGAGTCAATAAAGCACTTGAGACCATACATCCAGTTGTGCCAAATCCCTACACACTCCTAGGATTAATTCCTGCCGAAGCTACTCATTTTACTGTCCTGGATTTGAAAGATGCATTCTTTTGCATAAGATTAGCCTCAATTAGCCAATTGCTGTTTGCTTTTGAATGGCAGGACCCTGTCTCAGGGAGCGGGGCCAACTCACTTGGACATGATTACCTCAAGGATTTAAGAATTCACCGACCATTTTCAGTGCTGCACTAAACCAGGATCTCTCAAGTTATCCAGTGGCCCCCGAAAAAAGAGTACTCCTCCAATACGTAGATGATCTACTGGTAGCCGCCACATCTGAAAGTGAATGTATACAAGCCACTACGGATCTCTTGCAACTATTAGATGAAGCTGGATATAAAGTTTCCAGAGCAAAAGCACAGCTATGTCAAAAAGAAGTAAAATACTTAGGCTTTCGTCTGACCAAAGGAAGCCGACAATTAGGACGCGAGAGAAAAGAGGCTGTGTGCAGTATCCCAACCCCAACTACCAGGAAGCAAGTCAGAGCCTTTCTGGGAGCAGCCGGATACTGCTGGATATGGATACCCAACTTTGCCCAGATTGCCAAACCACTATATGAAGCCACCAAGGGAGAAGAAAAATCACCACTGGAATGGGGACTTGAGCAAGATACAGCGTTCAAAACCCTGAAGGAAGAGTTGATGTCATCACCAGCACTCGGGTTGCCAGATGTCCACAAGCCTTTCCATCTATTCGTGCATGAGATGCACGGAAATGCCTTAGGCATGTTGACTCAGAAATTGGGACACTGGGAACGACCTGTAGCGTACCTATCGAAACAATTGGATACTGTGGCCAAAGGATGGCCACCATGTTTGAGAGCTGTTGCAGCTACAGCATTACTAGTGAGTGAAGCAGACAAACTCACATTAGGACAGAATCTACGTGTTACCGTGCCACATGCGGTACTTGCCCTTATGGAACAAAAAGCAAATCATTGGCTCACCAATTCTCGAATGCTGAAATACCAAAGTATGTTATGTGAAAATCCACAAATACAACTAGAAGTGAGCCATGCCTTGAACCCAGCTACCCTAATACCAATCAGCGAGGACCCCCCAGAGCACGATTGTATAGAAGTCATGGATACTGTATTTTCGAGCCGACCGGACCTAACTGATGTGCCCCTAGAAAATCCTGACCGGACTTATTTTGTAGATGGAAGTAGTCTCATTACTGATGGACGACGTTGTGCCGGGTATGCAGTAGTTACCCGGGATGAAGTCATCGAATCATCAGCCCTTGCATCAGGTACATCAGCACAGAAAGCAGAATTGATAGCACTCACTAGAGCACTAGTATTGGGTGCGGGACTTCTGTTGAATGTATACACAGATTCGAAATATGTCTTCACCACTCTGCACGCACATGGAGCTCTTTATAAAGAACGAGGGCTCATCACCTCAGGAGGCAAATCAATTAAATATGGCCCAGAAATATTGATGTTATTAGATGCAATATGGGCCCTGACGCGTGTGGCTGTCATACACTGTCGAGGACACCAAGCGGGAAAAGGAGAAATTGCCCAAGGAAATAGATTTGCTAATGCTTCAGCACGTAAAGCAGCCATGACAGGCCAGATTTCACCACAAGCCATGCCAAAACAAGCAGCATTGTTTCCAGTACCCCTTAATTTATGGACGCCACGATATACCACCAAAGAATTGGACTACTATTGTAACAAAGAAGAGGGAGTACTAAAAGATGGATGGATTGAACTGCCACCTCCCGAGGGCAGTCAACCCCCAGGACGAATAGTGATCCCTGAAACATTGGGACCAGCCTTTGTTAAAGCTTTTCATCAAGCCACACATTATGGGAAGAGTGCTATGGAGAAAGCACTGAAACCATATTTTTGTATCGCCTTATTGGGAGCCTTGTCAGCTTCTGTGGCTCGCCAATGTCTAATTTGTGCCAAGAACAATGCCAAACAGGGCCCCACGCAACCACCATGAGTTCAGTCAGGAGGTGTAACCCCCATGCACCACCTGCAAGTAGATTTTACTGAAATGCCAAAAGCCAATGGATATCGCTACTTGTTAGTATTAGTTTGTACCTTCTCTGGGTGGGTGGAAGCTTTCCCTACCAGAACTGAAAAAGCCCGAGAAGTAACTAAAGCTTTGCTAAGAGAGATTATCCCCAGATTTGGAATTCCGGCAGTAATAGGGTCAGACAATGGACCCTCCTTTGTATCTCAAATTACCCAGCAGTTAGCAAGTGCCCTACAGATACAGTGGAAGTTACACACTGCATACAGACCCCAAAGTTCAGGGAAAGTTGAGCGAATGAATAGAACTTTGAAATTTCAGATGTCTAAGCTATGTCAGGAGACCCACCTGAAGTGGTCCCAGGTTCTCCCAATAGCCTTACTTAGAATACGCTCAGCTCCTGTAAAATCATCAGGATTTTCCCCTTTTGAAGTTGTGTATGGTAAACCCCCACCAATATTACAGGGTGTTAAAGGTAATTTGCCACAGATTGGTTCAGAGATAACCAGACAAGAACTCCTAGCTCTTAGTTCTGTTCTGCAGACTCTCCAAACGTGGATACAGGACCAGTTGCCTATCAATTTGACAGAACCCCTGCATCCCTACAAGCCGGGTACCTTGGTGTGGATCAAAGATTGGAAGAAGACACCGCTGGAACCTCATTGGAAGGGACCATACACCGTCATCCTGTCTACCCCAACTGCAGTAAAGGTAGCAGAAATCGATTCCTGGATTCATCACAGCAGAGTCAAGCCAGCAGCAGTTCCAGATCAGGACCAGTGGGCAGTGGAGCCACATCCTGACGTCCCTTTGCGTCTTACCCTATGGAGGCAGCCAGCAGCCTAGATCTCATTGGGGACACTTATGAACTACAGTGCCCTACAGCAGCCAAGTCTTTCGAAGAGGATTGCTGTTCCCAATACAGCAAAGACATTTGTTTTCTTCATCGACTAACTATGCCTTTATAGACTTTCATCAGACCAACTACATTTGGTAAGTTGGCATCATAACAAGACTTTTGAGGATCTTCAATCAACATTGACACCCGTTGAATTGTTTCATTAGCAAACGGGTCAGCATTGCGCCGAGAGGAAGACGACGTGGTCAAGATTTTCCAGCGGAGATCCAGAAGAACTACAATCAACATCAACATGCATCTTTGTTTTTATCTATTGCTTTGGCTGCTTGCCTGGGGAATTTTGAACTGGTACATGCTTTACACCCATGTACTGCCTGTGTTACTACCACTCGGACTGGAATGAAAGTGACTCAGACTTTGCTTTATCATTCTTACTATACCTGTACTGGTACAGTAAGTCGGTGTATTTATAACACCACTGAACTGAATGTTTGTACGAAAGGTAAATCTAAGGTTTGTTTCAATCCACATCAGAACCCATCGTATTATACTTTAGAAATAAGATGGAATGATGCGGATGGAGCGTTACTAAATGCTACACTCCCACTAACTGATCCCACACAGCCTGCTGTTTTGTATTTTGATGCCTGTGATGCCATTAATAGAGATAGTCGTTCAAAGTGTGCCAATTGGGAAAAAGCGTATGCTAATGATGGTAAATATATGGTGTCCAGAAGGAGCAATTGGATGGGGGGCGTGTATAAGTAAACGAGGTGTCGCAGACATATATAGCACGGCACCAGTTAAAGACTATTATTGCCCAAGATGGGAATGCGTGTTCTATGCTACATGGGAAACTGGCACGATAGCACATACTAAAGATATCGAATGGCTACTTTAACTAAGCCATATGTTGAAGGATCCTAAGAATTTGTAAGAAAGGTGCTTGTAATCCATTACAATTGTCCATAGCCAATCCCAGTGTATGGAAACAAGGCTATAAATTCGGATTACGCATTGCAGGTTCTGGATCAGATCCAGGAACCATTGTGTATATTAGACTAAATACCCAAGCCCATCGATCATCAAAGTACCATATACATAACACTTTCTATGAAACCATGCATGTAAACAAGTTTGATATCCCTCACCCCTCTCAGAATTTATTCCTAGAGTTGGCCGGAGCTGTGGTATCCAGCCTCCGTATCACAGACTGCTATTTCTGTGGTGGGACCAAAATGGGTGATCAATGGCCTTTGGGAGGCCCAAGAATTGAATTACTCAGTAATCTACAATCAGACAGAGCTACACAAGACTACCAGCGAATGGGTATTAGCACACCCAATAGTTGGGCGATTGTGTTACGCTAGAACTGGACCCCAATTTACCTCTAAGGTAGGACAGCTTGTCTGTCTTAGCCAGAAGTACTACAATGATACCGCAAAACGGACATCTTGGTGGTCAGGAGTTAATGAACCGGAGCCCACCAATACATTAGCAAGGTTCCCGACTTGCCCCTTATGGACTAACCTAAACCGACATCATAGCTGGCAAGCCCCACCTGGCCTATATTGGATTTGCGGAACCCGAGCATATGCCAAACTCCCTATCCACTGGGGAGGAGCGTGTGTCTTAGGCACTATTCGACCCTCTTTCTTTCTGTTGCCCACAGAACATGATGAACAGCTAGGATATCCAGTTTATTCAAAAAGACAAAGGAGAGCAGCCTTACAAATAGGCAAGTGGGAGAAATCGGATGGTGAAGATTGGCCACCAGAGCGAATTATTGCCTATTATGGACCTGCCACTTGGGAGCAAGATGGCATGTAGGGATATCGTACCCCAATTTATATGTTGAATAGAATTATACGCTTGCAAGCAGTAGTTGAACTTATCACTAATGAAACTAGCCAAGCACTCACACTTTTAGCGAGACAAAGCACACAAATGCGCACTGCAATTTTATCAAATCGCCTAGCCTTAGATACTTATTAGCTGCTGGAAGGAGGAGTCTGTGGTAAGCTGAATCTCACAAATTTGTTGTTTTAAAGATAGATGATAAGGGCCAGGTTGTGTTGAAGAAATTGCTGAACACATGCGGAAGCAAACTTATGTGCCAGTACAGACTTGGCACTTCGCATTGAACTTTCCTAACTGGTTTGCTAACCTTTTCTACTTGGCTGGGAGGATTTAAAGACTTTCATTGTTTTAGTACTAATCCTTTGTTGCTGTTATCTTCTTAATTACGCCATGACCAATTTAATCCCATGTTGTATGCGTTACCCTTCATAATGGCTATTCATAGTACAGTAGAGCGGAAGACCGCAACTAAAATAATGGCTGTTATACAAAGCTAGTCCTAGTAGAATCCCTTTCAATCATGATGTGATTCTTCTAAAGGTGATTTAACTCTCACATCCTTATTGAGTAATAGGGTGGATATTAATCAAAGGGGGAATGTGGCATGGTGCAGGCCTGTGAACCCCACCATCTCCCGGTGTCT